>JAPDNY010000001.1:289934905-292334905 GCA_029375565.1 Gekko gecko | reverse complement strand
GGGAGGTATTGGGACATTAGAGAGAAACTAGTCCAGGATGACTTTTTATCCAGGAATGCTTTCCCCGCATTCTGGCCAATGTCATTAAAACCCTTCCGCTCCATCTGACCAAGGAAGAAGAGTGAGCTGCCATGCCAGTGCTATCCAGATAGTCTCTGTCTCCTCTGCCAGTCTTCTCCTTCTGTATACCCATCTCTCTTGATCTTCTATGTAGGTAATGACTGTTGTCCACCAAAATTATACCATTGATATGGGATGCTGCACATTTCCCTTGACAAATTCTACCTCCTAACTTGCTAATTCCCTTGAGGCAAATGAGATGCTTATAGATAACCATTAAAACATCATGGTAGACACTGCCTTAGGCTTAGGATTTGATGCCTGAACTGTGTCCTAAGAGCTTCATCCACAACCTCAATTCTTGCAAGGACAGCATTCACCTGGGCTGTTGAAATACTAGACAAGGATTTTCTAGACAGATGCCTCTAGGTCCTGAGCCATAATTATGGAGGAAGATTATTCTCACTTTAGCCTTTCTAGTTGATGCATCATGGGACAGGCATCCTGTGGGTAGAAGCTAAGTCCATGACCTACCTCTGGTGTGGTTGCCAGAAGGAATTTTTTGGTATGTAACTGGGATATGGATCTTAGGCCAACCTGGCTGGGTTTTTTCTTGAGCTGCAGAGTGTGGAACTTCGCAGAGAAAGTCCTGTTGGAAACAAGATGACGAAACTCGTAACTAAAAGGGAAGAAAGTCTTCCAAACCTCCCATTTCTTTCTTTCTCACAGTGCTTTGCACTGTTTAAGAAAACTTTCAAGGAATATAACCTCAGATAGACACAGTAAATCCAAATCGTAATACAATTGAAAAAACAAACAAACAAAAAACCCTATCACAGTCTTTTGGTGAAAAAGTCAGAGGGATTGAGACATTTGTAAACATAGAATGCTTAGTTTCTCTCTGTCATATTTGAAGACAAAGAAGAGTTGGTTTTATACCCTACTCTTCACTACCCAAAGGAGTCTTGGAGTGGCTTACAATCACCTTCCCTTCCTCTCCCCACAGCAGAGGTAGGTGGGGCTGAGAGAGCTCTGAGAGAACTGTGACTGACCCAAGGTCACCCAGCAGACTTCATGTGGAGGAGGAGTGGGGAATCAAACTCTGTTCTCCAGATTAGAACCCCCTGCTCTTAACCACTACACCACAGTGTCTTTGCATAATTACTTTAAGAAATACAGTGAGAATTTGATTTTCACCTTTGTAGTAGCTCCTTATGACAGTCCTTAGAGAAGATGTCAGTAGCTAAGTAAGGATAAATACAGAAGTTTGTTTGTTTAAGACTATAAACCTAGAGGTCATCTCTCCCAGATTGATGTGTGGACCATCCGGCAAGATTTCTTTATTATTTAGGGCCAGTTAGAAAAGAAGACTGTATTTACATAAGACTTGCTTTTGTTTCATCTTATTGAGATGGAAATTCCACCTTAATTGTATTTGCAATCTGCACTTAGAATTTTCCTCTCTGTCTGGGCAAACCCCAAATGTAATTCGGATACTCTTTGGCTGTCTATGAATTTCCCAGAATGCAAGGCATACTGGCTTAAGGCCTCTTGCACTTTTAACCCACAGCCTCCTGATATAGGCCTGTGTCTCCCTAATCCAAATCAAAGTCTGGTTGTGATTGGGATTGACCTAGGCATTTTCTTAAGACCTGTATTGTTCTTTTTGTGTCACAGATAGGAGGACAGTTGGAATTCATGGTTGATTTGCTTCTGATAGCCTAGGTTCACTATTGTTTGCTGCTGATTGTGGTTCAAGCCTCATAGCTGCCACATGGGCTGCTGAACCAGTTCTTTTCCTGGACATGGAGTCTTCTCTGTGTTATCTCAAGAAAACAGGGAGATACGAGCTATGTTATCTGTGAAGGTCTGCCCTTTTAATCACTCTTTTCCTCTCAGAGATGGGAAATCACCAAGGCTTCCTTCTGCATCTCCATCAAGAAGTGGAGATTTGATTAGCTACAGGGATCAACAGTACCCATCCTGTGCTCTCCATTTTTACTTCTTCTTGGTTACCATGGTCTTTGCTAACATTCTGCTGACATCAGCTTAGGTCCATATTGATGGACTGATGACCAATCCTCTGAAGATTCTTGCACCCATAGGTGAAACAGCACTGATAATAGGAGGAACACCTGTTCTTGGATATACTCTAGTTGCCTGCCTTCTTTGAAGAGAATGAAAGGAAATAGTGGACTTAACTTTGAATTTCTGTCCAAGTAATTAGTTTTACTCCCATCTTATGAACCTCAGTTTTTGTGTACTGTCTTGGGGAAAGTGTAACTGCCACTTCACAACCTCCCTCCCTAATGTGGAGGGAGAGTTCTCTGTTCTTTTGTGTCTTTCAAAGCTGGTCATTTTCTTTTAAGTTGCCTGTTGCAGCAGTTGAGTTAGTTGTGTTCTGTGGCCTAGGACTTCCTTGTCTTCACTGTCTTCAGAATGAAGCAAGAGGCTGTTCTTCCTCCAAGTCAAACACTGAGGTCGCCTTCTTATACCCAGTTGGTACTTTTCTCAATACTAGCTTCCCTTCTCCACTAAGTTCAAATTCATAGGTACATCCAGAATCCCTTTTTTCACCTGTGATCTTCTTACCCTTGAGTCATATTTTGGCTTATTTGTTAATGATTTTAGTGTAAGACTGTAGAAAGTGGTTCTCAACCTTCCTAATGCCGCAACCCTTTAATACAGTTCCTCATGTTGTGGTGACCACCAACCATAAAATTATTTTCGTTGCTACTTCATAACTGTAATTTTGCTACTGTTATGAATCGTAACGTAAATATCTGATATGCAGGATGTATTTTCATTGTTACAAATTGAACATAATTAAAGCATAGTGATTAATCACAAAAACAATATGTAATTCCTAATAATACAATATGTAATATGTGTCTTCCGATGGTCTTAGGCGACCCTTGTGAAAGGGTCGTTCGACCCCCAAAGGGGTCGTGACCCACAGATTGAGAACCACTGCTGTAGAATAAATCATTCGTGCATAATGCAAAATTACATTTTGGGGGGGGTGGCAGTATGACTATTCTTACATTTATTTTTGATGAATTCTGTGGGAAAGAAGTAATCCCAGCTCTATGCCTCTTACTTAATAAGAGACAGTAAACTTTTTGTTGCAAAAAATGTTCTTTCATTTGAGTAGTATAATGCTTTTTAATTACTATAGAAGTTTAAAAGGATATTCATATAAGTTAACATACATTCTCTGCTTGAATTCTTACACATCACTGCAAATAATACTCAATATATTTTAGATGTGATGTAATATTCCCATGTTCCCTTAATCCTGGTTGGAGATCAAGGGCATGCTTTCTCTTTCCCCCCTGTTTTTGAAGCAAATCTCAGTGATAGGAGAGTTCACATATGAGCAATTCAAACACTATTAGATCAGGAACGTTATGTCTGCATCAGATCTTCGCTGATTTAATGGACTTTAAAAATCCATTGATTACATGAAGCAAAAAGTAATAAAAAGCTCTTGATAGCAACTTATTGGGGGCTTGCTTTTTATATCATTTGTTAGAATAATTATTTTACCTGTATAGATACCTGATCGTAAAATATTGATAGCTAGTCAAGGTATATCCCCTCTCAAACAGAACATCTAAAAGGGAAGAAATACAATTTTTCTTCAAGCATATAAAGGAAATTTTAAGAAAGCAACCTTTGGATAGGGCATAAGGGTTTTAAAGGACCTGTACGTGAATGTACAAAAATACTACTTGGTGGTCCTTAGCTGAATTCATGAGATTGGGAATGGACTATCAGCTGAAGTGTGCTCCCTCGTTCTTTGCATCACATTAATTCCCTCCGCCTCTCCACCCACCCTCAAAACCATCCTTAACAATGTTTTGTCATTATGTCTGCCCAAGTACTATGGTTAATACAAAACAGGTTGCATACATAACAGGATTTGAAACCAATTCAAAACTGGTATCAAACCCTAAAGTAAGAGCCTTGGTTGGCTTGTTTTGACTGGAACTTGAGATCTTAACAATGAGCTAAGGTAACCAGCAGTGAAAGGAAGCACTGGGAAAAGAACATGTGATGTCCCAACCCCAATGTATAGTAATTACATTTTTATAATTAATCTTCAGAAGTTCTTGCCATTACTTTTAATCGTCAGATATCTGGACTTGGCTATATATTTCTGCTGGGCTATTTGCTGTTTCTGCACTTTTGTTTAGTAGTTCTGAATTACAGGAAGACTTAGACCTTGAATTTGTGTCTATCACTCCATCAAAGTAGTCTTTACCTGCTGTAAACATTTCCTGTTTATACTTTTTTAAAAAATACAACCCCAGATACATTCAGTAGATGTTCCATCATTTTTATAATTTCCAATTTTGTCCTTCAGATATTAAGCAAATAGTGTCACCATTGGTCTTTTGTAGGTTCTTCGTACTGGAGGAAGTCAGCGCCCGCTTACTCCCAATCAGGGTCAGCAAGGGCAGCAGGCAGAGTCACTTGCAGCAGCTGCGGCAACAAATCCAGCTTTGGCTTTTGGTCAGGGTCTTGCCACAGGCATGCCAGGTATATAACAATGAGTTAAGGAAACTAAGAATAGTTCTGAGATGAATTACCTAAAGTCCTGTTATGTTCATAATATACTATTTGGATGTGATCGCTTTATGATGTGCTTTTTTGGTTAAAATTCTGACTTTTCACACACCATGAAATAATTACTCTTAGTGGGATATGTTAAATCAGAGGTTCACAATTCAAACTATTGAATGCTACCTTACATTTTTACTTAACAAGGGACATTTTTAAAAAGAACTCTATGTTTGCCTGAAAATTTAAACATATAAAATATAAATCTTACAGTGTATTTGGTAAGCCAGGACTGATGGTCACACTGGGTCGCTAGGACCATAAATTGCCAGTGGCATTGGAATTAAATTCTAAACCATGAGGAAGAAATGTGCTTTTATATAGAGCACAATGAAGACAGTGAACATTGAGCTAGTGAGCTTGTACAGTGTTGAATTGGGGAGAATTTGGCCACCAGCAAGGCATTTATGTATAAAAATGTGCGATTTTGGATCCTTCGTCTCTGTTTTTGGTACTCTGTTAAACAGGCTACCAATGAACTGTGATGAATTACAAAAACCACCTGACGGACCACAAGTATGCAGGTTTGTATTACATAAAATGGACAGGAGTGCTATTTACCAAGGTTTGAAATAGACACTATTTTTTTTTACCTCTCATTTCTTTAAAGACTGGAGCAAATGTTACTTTTCCAGTCTCTTAATTGTGGTTCAGGGTTATATCAACTTAAACTTTTAAATGGTTAATGCTAACTAAGAGTTTGTCTTCCTTAGAAATTGAAATCTAAATCTGAACCTAGTTGAGAGGGAAGGCTAGTTAGCATTCATCATGGTCAAGGCTGGTAGGGTAAGGCGGGGGGCGGAGTTAAAAACATAAGTCCTGTTGGATCATACCCATTTTCAGAAATTGGGAAGATAATGGCTTAGATCCAGAGAAACACAGCTGGTTTGTATAGTGCATTATCTTGCCACCTGCTCATTGTGGCTCTTTGAATCCCTTAAAATTTTCTCTTTTGGTTGAAGAGTCCTCTAGAATGGCATGTAGGCTATAAGGTGATGGGATGTTCCCTTTAACCACAAACAGGCGGTACTCTCTACTTGCACAAAAAGTTCCTAGGATGTAAGCCATTATAATTTATAATTATAATATTGTCCGGGCCCAGCAGCAAGGCCATGGGAGGAAAATGTACCATGGCCCTGCAAACTGCCTCCCTGGCCCACCTGTGCCCTACCCCTGGACAAGCCTGCCGGCCCCAACAAAAAAACTTATAGGGGCGGCAGGAGACAGCAATGACCAGGACGAGGTGGCGAGGGCTGGTGGGGGTGACACAGCAGGAGCGGAGGACTCACAGCCAGTGACAGGGCCAGGCACAGAGTTTGTCCAGTGGTGGTGGATGATGAGGGAGAGGGAGTCGGCCAGTGCTGAGGTTCCCAGAACCAGGAAGCAGGAGGGGAGGCCAGAAAGTGGGCAGGTGGACCTTGAGGATGTGGGGAGCCTGACTGTGGCACCAGAAGTGGCGCCACCCCACACTCTGCCAGCCAGGATGCTGCCAGGAATGGAGGACACCTGGCACAGGGGAGGAGATGGGAGGCAGAGCCCTCTCTCATCTGAGAGGCAGCCTCGGCCAATGGAAGAGGACTGAGAGTAATAAGCAGGGACTGGCTCCATTGAGAAAAGGTGAGTCAGGCCCATAAGAGGGAGGAGGGGTGATAGAGGCTAGGAAGGAAAAACGCTGGGCGCCAATGTTGTGGCAGAGGGTGTTCTGGCTGAGAGGAGGAGGAGCTAGGTGAGTTTAACCCCCTTCTCTCCTGTTCTGAGGCCTCTGAGGGGCGTGACCCAACGTCAGGAGCATGATGGCAGAAGGCTGCCTTCCCCTCGGGTGGCAGACAGGGTGTGACAAATATATGTTCAGTATTGATTCTAAAAAGTGCTTCTCTGAACAGTTTTTCTTCTGACCTTCAGCTTCCTGCTCCTCGTGAATGGGTAATCTAATTTAGTCAGGCTGTAAAATCAGTAGATATGTAACTTTTATTACCAGTTGAGCAGAGCCATGCAAAAATTGCAACTTTTGCTCATGGGGAGCAAGGCAAAGGAAGAAAGAGTCACTATGATGAAGCATCAGACATAAAGTTTGTTCTGACAAAAGTTTGCTGAGAAGCAATTTGACCTTGAGCCTTAGCATAATAATAATGCAGTTTTGCTTTAATTATTTACTCTGCAGTCTTTCCTTGACTCCATTCTAACCAGGAAACAAAATCTTAACACAACTTTTGACATTCAAAGTCTGGAGTGTTCTCAAGTATTTAGGTTATTCTAATATGAGACAATTTCAACTGCAAGACTGCTAGTTTCTTGTTTTATTACCTTATCAGTTCATAGCCTTAAATATATCCAATCTCATGGAGCAGGTATTTCCTAATACATACTTACTCACCATATTACATGTGGGAGAACTGTGTTATTAAAAAAAATCCGCATATTTGCTGTAGTTAAGGAAGATAACTTTTCAGAATTTGAATTGTTTTCTTTGTGGGACACCTTTTCCTAGATTTTTAATGGTCACAATATGAGATTGCAGTTTATTACAAAGTGCGTAGATCAGAAACAGGGTAGAAGGAAAGTACTGTTTTGTGTTTTCAAGTATAAGAGGATTCTTTCTGTCCCCTGGAAATTAGATATTGAGGGAGAGAGGAAAATTTGCACAAAAACCCTCAAAATATAGTGAACAAAGATTTTGATGAGTTAATAATCTTTATCAGTCATTGCATTTTGTGGAGCTTTGGCCATGATGGAGATTATTGAAGGAGGCTTGGACATTAGATAGCTTATGTTCTTACTTCTGTCAGAACAGCTACAGGGACTGATGGGGCTATAGCAAACGATTGTGACTAAAAATTTTGTTCTTTAAATATATTCACTGTGGTGCATCAGGATAAAAATGAAGACTGAAGCAAATTACATCCCAGTTGGAACATAACTAGTGTGGTCATCCTTGCAAATGAATACCAAACTATTCAAAATAATTTTAAAGAAGGTATAGTCACTTTTTATCAGGGCATTTTATAAGAGATGATTGATCAAATGGTTTGTAAAAGAGAGCAATAGCACTTGCTATTTCATGTAAGATTACTGAAGAGCTTTCAGGGTCATCCTTTATTCAGCAAGTTTAGAAACAAATGAATAGACTTAATGCAGTCTACAAGTCATCTTCAGATGTAGAGAGTTAGATCAGTTCATTTTTGCTGCTTGAGAACATTGAATGCATTGCATTGCTTAGTTAATAATTTTTTTTGGTTGGATCCAGCATGGACAGATGTTAGCTTTGCTGACAGAAGAGGAAGGAGAGGGCAGTTTCACTCCTTTCCCACTGCAGCCTTCTGACCTGTGTAGATCTCACAGCTCTGGGAAGTGCCGCGATGGGGAAACTCTGTGCTCCTTACTTCTGTGGATTGGAATGCCAGTGAGTTGACTGGTAACATACATCTGCCACCAAGTCAAGAGCACCCTTGATTAAATGTCTGCTTTATCATATCTTGTTGCAACATAGCATCATCTGATAGTAATGGCAGGAGTGAGATTCTTCAGCTCTACAGAAGTCAGGATTATACCACTATAACACTCTGATTTAGGAATGGGCCACCCCTGCCCTGTCACTTCTTCCAGAAAACTTCTGTTCACTCCTTCTCAATTAGACCACATAGTCTAGCTTTTTCTAGTGGCCATGTGGTATAGATGCCTGTTTCTTTTAGCAGGAGCATGGATCAGGAGGACCTAAGAAATGTATGTGCTGCAGTTGTCATAAAGATAAGACCCCTTTGTGTGGTCTGGCTTAGGTTACTATAAAGTCCATGAGAGGGACTGCACTTCGTGAGCTTTCTAGAATCCTCCTTTTGCAATTTAACATGGTTCTCTCTGCTCAAATGAATCAGTGTGTTTAGTATTTTATTATTGTTTAATCAATATTTCATAAATAATTGAGCTGTCAAAATACCAGCTTTATTTTTGTGCTCAAGTATTTTTGCCAGGTTGTGTTAGGATAACTAAAGTTGATATTATAAACAGCATGTAAATGCTAATTTTATCAAGTAGAGTAAAGTACATAATTCATATCAGTATCAGTTTTCTAAATTAAGTTGGGTTCAGTCTTTTAAAGCCTGTTATGTCCAGTAATAAGCATATAATAATATAGTGCATCTATACTCAAGAATAAAAATATTCAGAGCTCTGGATCTATGACCTGAGTCTTAGCTTGAGATATAAACATTACTGACTAAGAAGAGACCCAGCCACCCCAATCTACATTTGGGTTACACTTCTGGCAATAAATACTTTCTGTGTGGTTTACATATTGCCATGCCTCTCTTGGAGTTCTGAAAAGAATTAGATTAGTAGTAATTCCTATTTGCCCTCATGTTGGTGTTACCATGTAATCACTGGTAGCTTGTTCATCCAGTGCTTAGTATGTTGTATGTGTACTGTGTTCATCTGTAAAGGGCTTTTTGTTGTATTGCTTGTAACATTTATCCTCTAACAATCTATTCTGCATTCTTTACAGAAGAACAGTAAAGCAGAGTGCAGTCAAAGCCTGGCCATTTGCTAGCATGTGAAAATGGTAGTGAAGGTAGTAGAACAGCACAGCACAGTCTAGTTTTATCAATGCATTTTTAATATGATGTCTTTATATGATATCAGAGAGATGGTATGTAGTTAGATGCCTACATGTGTCTCTGTCCCCTGCTTGATTGGGCATGATCCACTATTTCCTTTGTGCTCACTGCTACATGTGTGAGCACTTCACCTTGATGCAGAATATTGCACCTGGTGAGGCATAAAATGTTGCACCTGGCCATCACCTCAAATGTGGAGATCCATATACATCTCCTGTAGAGAGATCTAACAGCCCTACTCTTCTTCAGGACTGTGTATGCAGGCTGCTACCACTCGGTTCATGGGTAACCTATTCTTTTGAAGCAAGAAGAGGAGAGGACTGTTACATCTCCTGTGGGAGAGCCACTCAAAGTCTGTTTACGGTGTTGCTGTAAATCAACCCTGCAGTACTTCAATAGATTCAAGCTTCCTGTAAATGCACGTGCAGATTAATGTGAGGTTGGCTATGTTAACACTGGAAAATGGCATATTGTCCATGCTGCAACCAACTGAATGCTTCCTGTTAAGGCATTTGGGGGTCAATATACTTGGCTTTTAAAATTGTCAATGTACCTTTAGGGCAGTACTCACCAAAAACTAATGATAAGGGGTGAGTTTAAGCTTTAGAGGCTGTGGAAAGCCGTATAGGTATAAAAACATGTAAAGATTCAATAAGGATTCAGTAGGTAGGTTATCTTCATCTTCTCCATTTAAAAACCTATTATAAAGCAGGCAAAGCCTTCTTGTGGAAAAGCATGATGGTTGTGAGCTGCTCATTATGAAGCTCAAAATTAAAACAATGCAACTGTGAATACCATGATACTAATGAGCTGGAATAGAACTATAACTATGATTTGGAATAGCACCCTCCAACCCCTTCATTTTTGCCTGCATGCCACTCTGTCTCCAGTATTACCTATCCAAATGCCACAGCTCTGTCATTCAGATCCCTATTAGGCAGCTCACACAACAGCAGTCTCTCTGTAGTGCTGAAGGAAGAACAGTATTTTAGCGTTCTCTCCTGACTTAAAACGGCTGCCACGGAGAAGCTTGTACGAAGGAGGAGGGGCAGGTACCATTGCTTGCACATCTGTGGGCCATTTGTTGTCTTTAAGCAGGTGGATAAATGGCAGACCACCTCAGAGCCAAGTATTGGGCATTCTAACTATGTATGGTGAAAAGCTGGCAGAGACTTAGGTATGGAATAGAAATGATTCTTCAGCTTTACTAGACAGCAGATACCGTGGCTCACTGCTATAAAATTCAGGTAGATCCAAAATAAAGTGTACATCCCTAAATAAATAACCTTACTAGTGTATGTTTTGTATTGGTTAGGCTATCAAGTGTTAGCCCCCACTGCCTATTACGATCAGACGGGTGCCTTGGTGGTAGGTCCTGGAGCCAGAACTGGACTTGGAGCTCCTGTCAGGTTGGTGGCTTCAACACCTGTGATCATCAGTTCTGCAGCTGCACAAGCAGGTAGGTGGATCTCTCACAGTGAATTCTAGCTAATAGGAAAGCAACCATCACCATTTATTTTCTGTGTCTTCTTCCAAATAGTGCTACTTTAAAGGAAACACTTGCTCATATGTCCCCCACAAACTGACAAGAAATTTCTTGTATTGGATTGTTCATCCTGAGATTTGCATCCCTTCTTTGTCCCGATCCCTAGAGGTTCCCTATAGACTGATGCATTCTTTCTTGGATATGGGATTATGTGATGTGTCTGTGTGAACCAGCCTGCAATACATTGCAATCAGAGCTGGCAACCTTATGAAGAAAATGCAGATGTCTGCAGCGGTATTTCTCCAAATGATGCCATATCCTGGAAGTGTTGGGAAGACCAAAGTTGCTGTATGTCTGACTTAGTGCTTTGCTTAATTTTGTTATACAGCATGGATGGATTGGGGGGGGGTATTTTCTGTCATCTTATTTGTAAGCCGGACAAAATAGAGTAGGTAATAAACTGGTGGTTTTCTCATGTTGAGTTTAGAATTTTCTTATAGCCTTTAGTGAATTGTACATTCACTTCTTAGAACCCAAGAGAGATGTCAGAGCACAATGTGAAGTGATAACATGCTCTCTTTGTAAATCTGGCTTCAGTCAAAAGACATGCTTCCCCTCCCTTCGTTCTTTGCACGTGCTAGGTGGGTCTTATCTCCAAACTGGGATTTAGCAGCAGCATAAATCTCAGTTCTCCCTCCCTTCCACAAGGGCCTCATGCAGAGTGAGAGATTCTTCCCATTCCAAGCTGTCTGCAGTTTGTGGAGAACTCAATGAAGGGCACATTGTAGAAGGCATCTAGAGCACAAGCTAGCCACCAGAATATGAAAAGCAGTCAAATTTGTTAGCATATACTGACCATTCTTTTTTTGGGGGGCGGGGTATATGTGTGTGTGCGCACGCGCCTCCATGCCTGGAAGTCATGGCGACTTCTGGTGACTCCTACTGGGGCATGGAGGACGTTCAGAGAAATGGCTTGATAGCCTGCCTCTGCCTTCCACCAGCCCTGGTGTTCTCCCATCTGAATACTTGCCAGGGTCAGCCATGCTTAGCTTCCGAGATCTGATGAGATCGGGCTTGCCTGGGCTATCCAGGTCAGGGTATACCAACCATTTTTAAAGTAGCTTTGCTTTCTTGTGCAGTAGGAGATGACTGTTCGGCTTCACTGAAAATCCTTTGGCTAAAATTTCCTATAATGGTGGTGATTTTTTTCCTCTTAGATTATCCCTCTGTGCAGTAAGAATTTTATCTGAGTTTCATGAAAATAGCAGCCTGTTTTTAGAATAAAAATGTTTTACAATCCTGTTGATGATGCTTCACAGACCATCTCCTTCCATATGTCCATTTTGTGCCAACTGTGGTCATCAGGCAGTGCATCTGTTGGCTGTCTCACCATTTACAGTGGCCTGTCTGGCATTGACCAGAGCCTGAGCCTTTTCTGTCATGGCTCCAGCTCTGTGGAATGTGCTCCCTGAAGAGGTATGGGGACCACCTCGTTGGAGATCTTCAGAAGGCACTACAAGGCCTGGCTGTTTGCCAGGGCCTTTCAGGGTGTTTGGTTGGCATCCTTTAAGGTGGGGGGAGAGATTTGGGGTTTGCTATTTTATTTTTGGCTCTAACTGAATATGTTTTTAACTGTTACTATAAGCCGCCTTGAACCATGAGGAAAGGTGGCATACAAATGTTTTAATTAATAAATAAAATAAAAAACAATGTGTCTTGCAGCTGCAGCAGCCTCAGCTGGAGGAACAGCAAACAATCTTACAGGAGCCACAAATGGGCTTTTTCGGCCCTTGGGTGCCCAACCGCAACAGCAGCAACAGCAAACAAACAGTAACCTGCAGTCTAATTCATTTTATGGCAACAATGCTTTGACCAGTAACTCCCAGAGCAGTTCACTTTTTTCCCATGGTCCTGGCCAGCCAGGAAATACATCCCTTGGTTTTGGAAGCAGCAGTTCTTTAGGTGCTGCTATTGGCTCAGCACTTGGTGGATTTGGATCATCAGGTAAGCTAATTTTTTTTTAAAAAACAGGTTCTGTAAGTTGCTGTGACAGAAAAATTCTGTTTTCCTGTTAATTGAATATATTGTTTAATTATAAGTAATTGTTACACTTCGAGTCTGAGGGAAGGTCGTTTGTCCTGCTAGGCCTTGCACATGAGGAATAGTGTTGAGTGTGTTAGTGACTGTGACAGTTTCCATTCTGGGCTTTTTTAATGGCTTGTTTTTGTGATTAGTTGGTCTTGTACTTTTCAAGTTTTATGTCCTTTAAGTGTAACTAGGGCTGCCTTTGTCTTGAGCAGTGGGCAAGAGACATCCCCTCTTGCTCTCCATCACCCCAGCAACATCAGTGATTGGGTCAATTGTTAATGGAGGTGAGAAAGTGAATTTCCTTCCTCAACAATTCCCTGTGTGCTCCCTGGTCCATCTGTGGTAGCCATTTACCTACCATCCAGGATTGGGCTCCCTATAGTAGCAGAGAATTGATATATTCCTTTCCATCTTGTTCTACAGGCGTGTGTTGCTTCTGTGCAAAGGCAAGGGGGCTTTCTTTTGCCACTATCTCAGCTGTTAGTCTCTCGAAAAACTTGCAACATATAGCCTTTACTTTATCTTTTAAATAGTGGCTTCTGTTCAAAACTGCTTAACTATTGTCATTTTATTTTGTTTTTATTATACAACAGTTGTCATCATTGCTTTATGCACAGCCTGATAATATGAGTACATATATCCCCCCTTTAAAATCGTAAATGTAAATGTGGAAATCGGTTTATTCCTGAAGAAATTATTACCATATGGTGAGGCACATCAGAATAGTCAGTAGTTGTTTTCATTGCATAGGAGGAGGAGGAAGTGTGAGTAAAGCACACACAATTCTGTGCACTTTGAATGGAAGTGAGCTTGCACACCTTAACCTTGGAAAATGTCCCATGGGAAACAATTTTTTAAAAAATGTTTAGGAGAACATGTTAGAATGCTTCAGTGTTTCCCCTTTAGCATTATAGTATCTTTTGTTTCAGCTGGTAAAGATGTCCATTAAAATGAGCAAACTGGCAGAATTTACTGTAACGAATATACTTCATTAATATGAAGAGCTCAAAATGTTTTAAACTGGAAACTATTGCAAAACTGAAAGAAAATAAGAATTGTGTTTCTGTTATTTTTGTATAAGATCAGATATTAAAACAAACTTCTATGGCAAGCTTTTTAGGATTTACTCCAGTACTTTAGTGTAGTACTGAATTCTATTTATAAAATCTTCTAGTCCTGCATATATTTAGTCACAAGGCAGCCTATTACAGAATTAGAACAAATGTAGAGTACAGTGGCACCTTTAAAGCCAACAAAATTTTATTCAAGGTATGAGCTTTCGTGTGCATGCACACTTTAGTTTCAAATATATTGGAATGGTAGGTAAGGTTCAAACTTATAGATGGGGCTGAGAGTTTGAACCTTACCTACCATTCCAATGTATTTGAAAAAGTGTGCATGCACATGAAAGCTCATACCTTGAATAAAGCTTTGTTGGTCTTAAAGGTGCCACTGGACTCTAAATTTGTTCTACTGCTTCAGACCAGCACGGGTGACCACCTGGATCTATTTCATAATTAGTTTTGCTAAAGCAAATCCTATGTGATTACAAAAATATAAATATATCCAAGTCCCTAATATGTTTAAAAAGTTAAAATATGCCTGTTTGCACACGTATTGTTGTAGTTGTAAAAAGAAATGTTGACCTAAATTAGAATTAGAATATTACAATGACATGAATCCTTTTTTTAAAAGTCTAGGAATTAGCTGAATTGTTACCAGTAGGATGTAAGTTTAATTTTTTGATGCACTCTTTCTCCAAAATGTGTATTTTTCTAGCTTTGGAATAATTCTCCAAGATAGGAAAAACAGTGACTTGCTCAAGACGATCCAGTGAGCTTCATAGCTAACTTGTGATCTGAAAACGAGTTTCCCACATTTAAGAGCACATTACTGCACCATATATACCACGAAAGTGCCAACCCTGCCCACCCAAGCATGATACTTTCAACCAAATGGCTTCTTGTGCCATATGGTACATGTACTATTTTGAGATGCCATATAACTCTTTTTGCAGATACAGATTAATTACTACTTCTCAGGAACACGCTACAATGAGATTCTAAATAATAGAGGATCTAAACATAACCAAGAATGTTTATGCATCTTTTGCTACAGGATAAAAGATCCTCCCAAACAAAAGCTGTACTGCACTTAGTCATGTTGTTACCAGCCCAGAGGCCACTTGTGGGAAGGGCGGGCTATAAATACGAAAAATAAATAAATAATAAATATAGCTGTTGGGGATCAGACTGTTTCAATGTGATTTGATATAGTGAATGGCACTTATTTGGGCTCCTTCAGTAGTTTTGAGTGCAATGGGGAAGGGAAAAAATCTATTTAAACTGGTAAAATCATGTTTCCCAATTAACTTCAGCATATTCACTCACCCTAAACAGTGATGCATTATCTTAGCTGTTTCTGTAGGTTCACTAGATAGGTACCTACGCCTTCTGAACATTTCACTGTTGCACAACTTTTATAATTGTTATAATTGAAGTTTTCTAAAACTACATGTATGAAATCTATTGATAAGCTTCTAGTCCATACATTATCCTCTGAAGAATTACCATTTCCTTACTTTACGTGATCTGCCAAGCTTTGTAACTCTGCTTCTGCAGTCCATATCCTTTTATGATCTGCCTTCAAAATACTATTGAACTTTCTGTTTACATCCAAGAATGTTTTCTTAGTGTGGTTGGTTTGTATGTTACTGAGAAGTGCAGATTCTAGTGGGATTTTTGTAGCAGCAATTGTGAAGTGGGTGAAGCAGAATATCTGCCCTGTTGAGCTTCTCATGCCAAACAAATCCTGTAGTGTGCCTAAACCAGCACGTTGGGGTTTGCCCTTGCCCCACAGTAGTTCAACTGAAAAAAAAATTGAGGGACTGTTTGCAGAAATTAGTTCAACTTGGTTCAAATGAATGCAGTACGACATACCTGACTATTGGTCCCAAAGTCTGACTCCAGCATACTGAACTCTTGAAAAATGATTGGCAAGTCTTGAGTGCATCGAGACTTGGAGGTTGTTTTAAAGTTCCTTCCTTTTTTACGTGAGGAATGCTTGTACTCATTTTGTGACTTATTAAAGCATGTGTGGTTATCACAGTAATTGTCTTTAGAATGATTTGATTGTTATAATTTATTGTGATCACATTTGTTATTGCCCAGCTGTAGGTTGGGGCTAGGTTTGATTTGGTTGACACTGTATGTAATAGGGTCTTTTTATTTCTTCTTCAGTTGGCAGTTCTGCAAGTAGTAGTGCCACAAGGAGAGAGTCTCTATCTACTAGTTCTGACTTGTACAAAAGATCTAGTAGCAGCCTAGCACCCATAGGGCAGCCATTTTACAATAGTCTGGGATTTTCCTCCTCTCCAAGCCCAATAGGCATGCCTCTGCCAAGCCAAACTCCAGGACATTCACTTACGCCACCGCCATCACTTTCATCACATGGATCCTCATCCAGTTTGCATTTAGGTAAAAAAACCAACGCCCTTTTTTGTTTGTATATGTATGTGTGTATATGTATTTATATATGTGTATAAATATTTTTATGTTGAGTTAAATATGTCAATTTGCCTCTTCAGTAAAACAATACTGTGTAGTGTGCCTAGTCCCAGCAAGTTGCTCAGTGCAGTCAATTTTTTCTGATGTCTCCATTGAAAGTAATCAGCTGTGGGAGCAACAGCAGTTTTCCCTCAGACCCTCCAGACTTGCAATATAAAAACGAAGCCTGCTATTTAGGAGGGGAAAAAATCAGGTTGTGTTGTGTGTTGTTGTTTGACAGGCAAAGGTATTTTTCCTGTTTATGTGTTAAAATATGTGTCTGCTTTTACGGAGTCAGCTTTAGGCTAATGTTTGGTGCGTGGTAATGATAAAAGTTTTGAATGTTTGTCAAAGAAGAGCTCAAGTTAGTGTTCACAGTTAAGCTGCTATCTGAACAAGTAGGTTAATGACTTTGCAGTAAGTCTTTAGAAGTCACTGTCAAGCAGGTGGCAAAAATAACTTAATAGTGTGAGGGGATATGGCAGCAGTATTTAGTTTGTAATGCATGCTTTCCATTACATCTTACTTGCATTGGTAATATTTTCATTTACTTTTGTTTACACTGAAGTGTTTGAGCCAATGACAATGTATTGTTGGCATTAGCCTTATTTTTAAAAAAGATGTTACCATGTAATTGTGGATCACAGCTTGGATCAGACATTGTTTTCTGTCCACAATGGGGAGCATAGCAGCTTGGATCAGACATTGTTTTCTGTCCACAATGGGGAGCATAGCAGGTCCCAGGGCACTCTCCAGTATGTGATTACATCTCTGCAAGCAACTTCTGACCAGCAGGTAATAGTTAAGGTTGAGGATATGCCATACGGAAAGAGAACAGTGAAAACTGACTTCTATGGTTATGTAAATTACACAGATTAAAAACATGTGGATGTCTCACTTTGCATAGTTGTTCTTCTGCCAGTCATGGGAGGAGCCAAGAGCTTCATGAAGCACTGAAGTCCTGCCCTTGCCCATCAGATTATTTAGCAATTTCTCTGGTTTCTGAGGTTATGCTAAGCATTTGTCAAATGCTCTTAAGCATATCTTCACAACTGTAAATAGCTTAGGAACTTGCCAGGTTCAGTCCTATCACTTTGCTTAGTTACATATAAGAGCCTCCCTCTGTCCCGAACAGCATTCCTCCAGTGGAAAAGGGTTCACACTTAGATGAACAGAGTTGGATACAATCCACTGTTCCCAGAAAACTAAAGTTGTGATTCCCAGTAAGGTGAAGTCAATGGCTTTTATTCAGTGCATGAGCAGAAAGAAAATTGTACGTACGATACATCTACTTGAACAAGCAATAGCACAAGAGCAGTAGTAATACATAGCACTTCAGTGCAATATTTAACACAATAGTAGTCTACATACAGAGCAGAATCAGTCCTTGTGGAAAAATAGTACAGATAACAGTGTTACATCAGTATCTTACTCTGGCTTTTTGTGCTTACTCAGACTTATAACACACACAGTGGAATGAAAGTAGTTTTTTATTAGCAATCCAGTACAGAAGCCTGGATTCATGCAAATTTTTAAAAGCAGGTGTATCTGCTTTTGGGTAATGAAAAGAATCTTCACAGTCCATTCCTCTGATATCAGAATAAAGAGTTGGCACAGATTCTTGCAAAGGCCCTTTTAGATAAGTAGACTGGACATTTATATGCAAATGGCTAATGCGGCATGTCATTAGCTAAATGACAAATGCAGCAACAAGACTGTTCTGCAAAATAATGGCCCAGATTGAATCTCCAAATAAAGAAGCCTCTTGTTGATTTGTTCAGTAACTTCCATATGCTGTCCGTAGGAGAAGGGTATCACAGGATCAATATCACATCTTTGTGTGGCAGCTAATGACTTTTGTTTGGCTCATTATGTTATTGTGAGGACTTTGTACAGGGACAAAAGTATTAGCTCTACTATAGCATTATACTGTAGAAGAATTTGCAGTTAGTTGAAGGTGGAGTTTTCAACATCTGAACTTTGGTTCCTCCCCTCAGTAGTTGTGTATGCCACCTGTGGCTCTGCTCCACTGCAGTTTTTCTGTTGACAGAAGGATTTCCGTCAGCAGAGCACAACTTTCTCGCCTCCCCGCTCCCACTGCAGCCCCAAATGCTACTCCTAGTCCCAGGAACTGCATGAGGGGGGGGGTATTTTGAGCTGCATCGAGGAGGGGAGAGGTGAGAAAGTGACACTGTGAACAGGAATCCTCCCATCCTGGGAAAGCTCTGGTGGATCCAAGCCCAAGGTTTACAAATGGTCACTCTCAAATAAGTGCTGTTTACTGAACCGTAAATATTTAAATTAATGTAATTCATTTTAGGAATCGTTTCTAGGCCCTGTCAATATTTTCATCATGGTAGCAAAATTATGCAGAAAAAATGTAGAAGAACAGGTGCAAAGTGCAGAAATATTTATTTAGTTCTTGTGGATCCCTATGCATTTCACAATTTGCTTCATCGGGCTCTAGTATAAAATAGGGTAAAATTATATTTCAGTTAATTAAAACATATCTTTCAAGAGTCAAACCTAGCATTAATTATGACAATTTTCATAATTACAAACAGAGCATGATACATAGAAGCCAATACAAACATAATACAGTTAGGTCTGTTAAAAAAATCTTGTAGTAAATTACAATAAAATTTCCACCCAGAAACATTCAGGTACATGGAGCAAAGTTATGCCACATGGCAAACTTTATCGGTAGAGCTGTTCTAACTATCCACAATAGCATTGTTAAATCAAGAACACTTCATATATGAAATTATTTTCTGAAGACTAACAGTGAAATATTCATAGATCCTTCTATTTAAAAGGAATGGGTTGTCAGAATTCTTTTGAGTACATTCAGATTTTTGTGCTTTGGCTTTTTATATGATAAACTGTTGAGTTCCAAATTCTGCCAATCAGACATCCTTGCATATGTAATACAGGCATTGTTCCAAATGGAAATATTGAGCCCAACAAATAGACAGCAGTCTTAAGTAATTCTATCTGTTCCGAGTTAAATACCCTTCACCTATATGGAGAGAGCCCCTTTAGGCATGCGGGAGTCCATATACACCAAGGGTTTTCACTTCTAAATATCTGACATGTGGTTGCACTGAATCTGCATAAACGTCTTCAATTCCTCTGATTTCGGGGCAGCTTGTTGGGCAGTGCAAGAGACTGATTCCACAAAGCAGGAATGTGTGGCATTCAGGACCAGGGCCAAAATTTCCTTAGCATAAATGGTGCTGCCACAAAGGAAAAAAAGTACTAAGAAGTTTATTTGCCTTGTTCCCCTTATCAGAAAGGTGTGGGGGTGGTCTTGAAGGGTTTGCTTCTGCACTTATATTCCCAGTGCTAGAGAAATGCAAAGGCCCCAATCAATTTTTCAAGTTAATAGCACCCAACTGCAAGTATGATTGCCAGCACCAGCTTGAGAAATTCCTGGAGATTTGAGGCTAGGGATGGGCACAAATCCAAAAAGAGCAGTTTGGGGCCCTGCCTGAACTGGTCTGGCAAGTTTGGTCCCTCCTTTCTCCTGGCTGTGGCTTGCCGTTTCCGGGAGAAAGGGGTTGGGGATTGCCCAGGAAGGGTTAAATGACTGGCCCCAAACAGCTGAACCAAACCGGCCAAAAGTTGGGTAAATGTTTGGGGAAGCCCCTTCCCTGAACATCAGTTCCCAAGTTCCCAACCAGCCCAAGTTTGTGCTGAATTTTGGCTCCTGAGCCAGTTCATGCCCGTCCATATTTGGGGGTAGAGTCTGAGGGAAGCAAGAAACTTAGTGGGGATGTTATGCCATAGAATTTCACCTTCCAAAGAAGCCCTTTTTTCCTGGGGGAACTGATCTCTGTAGTCTGGAGAGCAGTGGTAATTCCAGGAAAACTCCAGACCCCATGCTGAGGCTGGCAACGCCAAATATATGTTCACTTCCTCTCATTTTGTGCATTGTTCGGTTCTCTGCCCCCTTTTTATGGATTGCCCCTTCCATACTTTTTTGATGATTCCCTGCTTCCTTGCATTCCCTGTCCCCATCTGCACCAATATGGATCTGCTGTCGCCACCTTTCCTGGAGTTGTACATGCCCTTCTAATCATTGCCTTCCTTCCACATGCTGAAGAAATACTCTTTTTCTTAGGAAGATACAAACTTAATATATGAAGCTTAATTTCTCATGGAATTGGGAGTAAAATTGTCAGTGATTTGATTCTTTGACAACATATTTTTTAAAAAAAAATATTGGGGCAAAATTTGCTCTAGAAGATGGCAAGTAAGAAAAAGATAGCCATCAAATACTAACAAAAGAGGAAAAAATTGTTTCCAGGGACAATTTTCCAAAAAAAAAATTAGCAAGACAAAACGATTTATATGCTTAAGCACATGCCAGATGTAGATTTGATTATATAACATTTATGATTAGTAATATGAGCTATATATTACATTTAAATTGAGTAAATTTAAGTCTGAATACAAGCATGACTACTTAGTTTTGTGGATTCCATTTTTTTTTTAGAAGTGTGCAAGATGTTCCTAATGTATCTGTTATGCCTTGATTGTGTGCGCTGATAAAACCATAAAGTGGTTAGGAACTGAATTCTTGTTTTTCAAAAACACCCATCACTGTTACAGCTTTTTTATGCAGATTAAAAAATACACATTTTTAGACTGTGCACTTGAAACAATGGGACGGCAAGGCTGTACTCTTCTTAAACAAACTTGACTGCCACCTAGTGGCCTTGAAAATATTTCCATACTCTTCCAGGTTACCTTATTCCCAGATTTCAGTCAGTATTTAGATGTCCATATCAATTGCATCGCAGAATAAGCTTCCTCTGCATTCTAGGATAATATCCAGAATGTGAATAGTGGGTCATTTTATTCTTTCCACCTTCAGAAAAGAAGGCAGAAGAGATCTTTGGGACCTAATCTGACATGCAGAATTTCTTAAATCCCTTTCTTTTCTTGGGATGCAAAACTAATGTTAATTTTTATGTTGCTTGTTCATTATTTATCTCTTCAGTGTCTCTGAAAACAGAAGCAGTTTATAGAATTTAAAAATAATGGCCAAAGAGTTTGTTTGAATAGTTTATAACAATGGAGTACTATGTTTTAACTTATTTTAATTTATGAATCCATCTCATTAGTTTATTCTGATGTTTTAAAGTTGGTCCTTAGTTTAGTAAATATTATATACCCCTTTAGTTGGAATATGTTATATAAGGCAATAAACATAGTGATTTATCATGAATGAATATCCCGAATTTTGTAAATTATTTTTAATTATTTGGAAGGTTTCTTGATTTAGTAAGCTTGTTATTTATCGATGAGATAATGTCTTGGATTGTTTTGATTACACTTTACTATAGCAATTATCTAAATTCATGTTAAGTAGACTTATAACTATAACAGTATGATTTTGTAGTTAGGATTCACTTCTCATTTCTCCTAAACGAGCATTTATACTGAAGAGCTATGCTATGGGTTGGATCCACACCATTGCCTCTGGTTGTTTCTTGGGGGGGGGGGAGCACTTTCAGTGGATTCTTCTCTCCAGCCCCTTGCCACATTCCATATCATTCTCAGGTCATTCAGAGAAATACTTTGGTGGGTGGGGCAGTGCATGGGGCTACATCAGGAAAGGAAAGGTAGGAAAACCCCATTCCATGATCCTGTCCTACATTTCAAGTAGATGTTAGATTTGCCATACTTTCATCTCCCACACGGTTAGCTCTGGATTGGCTTGACCTGTTGCTTCATAGGGCTGATTTCATGCTAGGTAAAATTAGTAGATTCTTGCCTTACAGTATTTCTCAGTTTGCTTAAACTGTATGTACTGCATTGACAGGTTAAGTGCTGGCTATTTAACATGATTAAGAGTCCTGGTGGAAAGTCTGCAATTTTAATAGGTTCCTTCACTGGCAACTCTTTTGATAGGAAAAGAGGTGAGGTCTCATGTTGGTTTAGAAGCTATCAAGAGAAGTGGTAACAAAGCAAGATATTAGTTTGAGCTTTGGAAACTTTACCTGAATAGTTCTTAACCATACCTTTTATACACTTCCTAGGTTCTCAGATATTTCCTATGCAATAGTGAGATTAGAGGCAAGCCTCCTTTAGAGGGAGGCAAGCCCAAGTAACAAGCTGTGGAGTAGTCTGTAGTTGACACCCTGATGATGTGCTGTAATGTGACTTGATCCTTGGAGAGACTTGAAAAGGGTAGTTGGAATGTGCACTTTAATTCATGTGGCTGGCTTGACGCTAACAACAAGCTACAGGAAGTTTCCTTGGTGTAAACAGCACTGATTTTGAAAAGTCAGGTCTGGGGTTCTTGTTTTATGTTAGCGCTGTCTCAGTTTTGGTACTTCCTGACCATCAGTAAGATTTGCTTGTTCCCTTCTGGAAATTAAGTGAAAAGGGCATGTGAAAAGACACTTTCTTATTACTCTATCCTTCCCTAGCTGTAGTATAACTTTAATATTTATAGTACATTTTAAAATTCTTACTGACAGAGCTGCTTCATTGTAGGAGGACTGACCAATGGTAGTGGTCGCTATATATCTGCAGCACCTGGAGCAGAAGCAAAGTATCGCAGTGCAGCAAGTACCTCCAGTCTCTTTAGCTCCAGCAGCCAGTTGTTTCCCCCCTCACGTCTTCGTTACAGTAGGTCTGACATTATGCCCTCTGGACGTAGTCGGTTACTGGAAGATTTCCGAAACAATCGCTTTCCTAATCTTCAGTTGCGAGACCTGGTTGGACACATAGTTGAGTTTTCACGAGACCAGCATGGTTCTAGGTAAGCATTTGTGATAATGCAAGACAGAGTAGCTTTATGAAAATAAGTGATTCCTTCCACTACATCTATAAGGAAACTTCACTGAATTTCTGTCAGTTAAATATTCAGCATTTGAACTAGCCGGAGGGTCTAACTAGCTGGTCTAACAATACTTCTGTGATTACCATGGAAAGAGCAGGGGTGGGAACTGGGCTTACAAACTCCCTTTTAACTGAGAAGATCAGTATGAGATGAAACTTGGTTAGTCACTCACTATTTTCCCTGATTTCTCCCTGAAGAAATTGATGACCCTAATGTCATTTCTGTTCAAACTGTGGTAATAATTATTGTTAGGATAGGAAAAAGAAGGGATCTTATTTATTCTAAAAACAAACAAACAAGCATTTCTCAAAGCTTGCCGTTGCTATTTAATGAATGTTGAAAAGTAGTTGTCCAACATTTTCCATAACTTTTTTTAAACAAACTGGCTTTGTGGTTTGCACAAGGCAGGGGGAGGGAAGGGAGAAAGGGTGAGTCCCCTTAGAGAGGAAAATGATGTGTAGGGAAGAGGGACACACCAAATAATGGGATGTGCTCATGGAAAAACTATTTCATTAAAAATGTCCCATTCCCTCATTAAAAACAAATGCCGGCTCCTGTGTGGTCTTCAGCTTTTGTTTTAGCTCTTGCTGTGGCCATCAATCCTTTTAGCGGTTTTACAGTACTTTAATTTATAGTAGCATGTACATTTTTGATGCTCACAGATTTATCCAGCAGAAGCTAGAAAGAGCTACTCCAGCCGAGCGCCAAATGGTATTCAGCGAGATTCTGCAAGCGGCATATCAGCTGATGACTGATGTGTTTGGAAACTATGTCATACAGAAGTTCTTTGAGGTGAGTGTGCGTGGAAAGAGGGTTGATGTATAAAAACTTCATCCAAATGGAAAGTGCTCTGCATCCTTGCATACAGATTGTATTGTAGGCGCATGACAATCTCTGCTGCAGATTTTGCAAAAAGTTGTACAGATTTAAATGTACATTGGCTTAATTGATTTGAGAACTGCATCTGAAAATTCTTCATGAAAATAGTATTTCTACATGGTCGCATTTAAAATCTAGTTAAAATTGGTACAGTTAAAATAATTTTTAAAATGAAAGCACCATCAGTTGAATTGAAAATTTCGATGTAGGATGTAGTTTCAAAACAGATTTCAAAAAAATCTTTACAAAATTATCAGTAAGCTTAAGTACCAAATAAAATAACTCTAGTATATGTTTTGCTAATCTTCTTGCTGTGTTAATGCCAGAAAACTGTCTAATGACTCCTTATTCGTAAAATTGCTACTAAGGTGGGGAAGGGGATATTGTTTACTTTCAGAGAGCTAGTCAGTTGGGCACCTGAGGAATTAGCCTCTGTGGTCTCCTTGGGGGCCTGGGAGTAGTTCTGGAGGGCCTTGTTTAGTCTGATTTTGCTCTCTGAATGGAGACTTGCAGTTGTCTCAGTTTCTTTGTTGTAAGGGAACATTCAGTCTGTTCTTACTTTCTCTGAAGGACAATATAGGTCAGGGGCATCAAAGATAAGGCTCGGGGGCCGGAACTGGCCCATCCAGGGCTCTTATGTGGCCCACAAGCAACTAGTGCAAGGGAGGGAACAGGAGACTGCTCGGGGGGGGGGTGGAGCCACTCCAGTTGTGGCTTCGGCATGGGAGAACAACCTTGTCTGCAGCAGTCAAGCTGCATGGGAGCATCTGCCCAGTGCTGTACTGCTTGGCTTTCCAGTCCACCTATGTGTGTTTTTCCTTTGCACCCCTCCTCCCAGCTCATGGGGCCTTGCTGTGAGAATACAACAACTCGGAGCTTACCAGCTGTTGCCCTTTTTACAGTTTATATCTCCAGTACCTGGCATTACATTTTATGGCACACATGGCCCGGCCCAACAAAGTGACATTTATGTCAAATCTGGCCCTCATAACAAATGAGTTTGACACCTCTGATATAGGTGAATGGGCACTTTGGGGAGGAATAGTTTCCAAAGTATAACTTGAAGTATGTGGACCTGAGACTTTATCTGTGTAGACAAATGCATACAAATACTGCCCACCTGTTCTGAAATCATTGCATCTTTACGTGGCATACAAGAATAGGAAGTTTCACTTTATTTTCCCTTTTGTTGTTCTTGTGGTTCATTTCCGAGTGTTAGTCATTAAAATCGATGGTGGGACCATTGGGATTTTTCAATGGCTCAGTTAATGTCTGAGATCCATAGTATTCTTGTGTTGCAATGTGTATTTCTGTGGTTATATTTTTTGAGGTTGTAAAGTACAATTGCACAGCTAATCCCTCTTGTTCTTTTCTTCAGGATTTCATCCTTTCCTTGCTTCTCTTAATACTACCCTCATTTTTCTTATAGTTTGGAAGCATTGACCAGAAGCTAGCACTTGCAACACGCATCCGTGGACATGTTCTCCCATTAGCTCTCCAGATGTATGGTTGTCGTGTCATTCAGAAAGCACTAGAGTCTATCTCACCTGACCAGCAGGTAATTGTAAGTTAGAACAATATTTTTGTATTCTATAAAATGTTATTTTCTTTGCATTGTTGTAAAACATGCTTGCAATGAAACTTAGCATTCTTTCTTGAAATTATTAATGCTAGAGGAGAATAATTTTAAAAGCACGCTTCTGGGGAAAGCATGTAGAATTTACTAATGCTTTCCTCCTCTTGTAGAATGAAATGGTGAAGGAGCTGGATGGTCACGTCCTGAAATGTGTGAAGGATCAAAATGGAAACCATGTGGTACAAAAGTGTATTGAATGTGTCCAGCCACAATCGCTCCAGTTTATTATTGATGCTTTCAAAGGACAGGTAAATTAGTTGTTCAGTTGCTTTCTTTGACTGCATGAATGTTGATTGCTTTCCATAACTGTATGCTGTAGCTAATATTGCCAAACATTGTTGCAAGTGCTAACATAGAATACAGTTTGATTCTGGTTATATAATTTTGTTTTCTTGCAGAACTTGTAATCATTTGGTTTATTTTGTGAAGAAGTTGGTCACAAGGGTAGAGAAGTGATTCTCAGCATTAGATAATTTGAGGGAAATGAGAAAGGTCTGATTCATACTCTTTTATTCTGTCTAGAAAATTTCCCTTTGTATTAATTTATCTAAATTGGGTGCCCTAGCTTGATTTTGACTAAGGTGAATGCTTGACAAGAGAGCCTTCCAGCAGCAGAATCAGAGACTTACATAAATACCTAATAAAACCTGGTATCAACCTGTGGTAACCAAATTTATATAGAAGAAGCTAAATCCCCCTTTCTCTTGCCTCTCCTCCCATCCCTCTAACAGAACAATTACACAGTCCTTTATCTCCTCAGAAAGGTCTGTGTATTTTTATTTTTTAAAAAGGCAAAGGGAAGTATTTTATTGGTAAAATGGTGAGAATTTTGTCTTCACTTTAGTGTTTCAGGCTGCTTTAACAGTCCCACTAGAAATGGTAGTTTATACTGAATACTTGCAATGACAGATCAGAAAATCTGGGGCCATCTTCCATGTTTATTTTTTTTTTCCTGCTTGAGGGAAGCCTTTGTGGAAATAGGAAGGACCCCTCTAGTTAAGTCAAGTTTGTCAGAGGTAACAGTATCATCATCACACAGAAATGTGTGTGGCGCACTGGCACTGATTCAGAGACAGCTGCACATTGCCCTATGCTCAGAAGATGGCTGCCTGTATTCAGAAGTTTGCCTAGTTGAATATCAACCTCATCATCAACAGTTGGGGTATCATAGAGGGTTACCTAGTCCTGGAGGCACAATTAGCACTAAGCTATGAGTTTAAGGGATGAGGATCTGAGAAATATTCTGTTCCCTGTAGCCACTGTGTCTTAATGACACTGGCATCAAGACACACTATGCCACTTTGTAGGCGATCTGCATATGTGATGTTTCTGCTCAAAGGGTTACAGTGTGCTCTTCTTCTCTGCTAGAGAAGCTTAAGACCTGTACTTTGTACACCGTCACTCAATGTAGGAAACAGCTTGCTTTTTCTTTTGAAAGTGGTCCATATGTAGTCCATATTCTCTACTCTAATAATCATTGGGCCATGGCAAATTGGTTCTGTATCAAGGAAGAAAAGGCCCTTCCCTGTCTAAGATACTGCCTCACTTACCCCAGGCTACTCCCAGGTGTATGAGATGAGTTCTTTGGCAGTTCTGTTGAATGTTTTCCCATAAGCTCAGCAGTTTGCTATGTGTGGGCTGTTCCTGAGCAAGCAGTTAGAAGGAAGTACCTGTGTTATGAAGCTCATTGATTTTGTTTCACTGCTCTATACATGTTACAACATAAGAGTGTGAAATGAGTTTTATCGAAAGGTGAATTTAAGTACCTACCCACAGTGAGATAGGTGGAATCCAGATGCAGGTTTAATTTGTCTCATCCACAGGGGAAATATGAGTTCCTGTGCCAGATGTTACACAATGAATTCCAAAATGGAAAGCAAGAAACATTCCCTCCTCCCCCGTTGTATGTCTAATCTTGTGTTTTTCTTTTTTGAGGTCTAGAGCTCTAGTCTTCATTTCATATGGAACAGGACAGATCTATAGCAGTGAATAACAACAATCCTCTTGTTTTAAGGTGTTTGTACTTTCAACTCATCCTTATGGCTGCAGAGTAATTCAGCGTATTCTGGAGCATTGCACTGCTGAGCAGACTTTGCCCATTTTAGAAGAACTGCATCAGCATACAGAACAGCTTGTGCAGGTTGGTGAATACTTTGATACATGGTGACTTCAAAATAAATTACAAACGGCAAAATATTTCTTATAAATGTGTGCAAAAAATAGCTTGAGTATTAGAAGCACAATTCTAAAGAAAATGTCGTATCTTTTCAAATTATATTTTTAGGTTTTGGCTCAGTATTTATCTTAGACATAATTGTTTTGCTCATATGACATAGAACATAAGCAGTGAAGTGGCTAAATTTGCAGATGATACAAAGTTGTTCAGGGTGGTGAAAACCAGGCAGGATTGTGAGGCACTCAAAAGGGATCTGTCGGGGATGAGTGAATGGGCGTCAATGTGGCAAATGGGGTTCAATGTGGCCAAGTGCAAAGTGATGCACATTGGAGCCAAAAATCCTAAATATAAATACACGTTGATGGGGTCTGAACTGGCAGAGATGGACCAAGAGAGAGATCTTGGAGTCACAGTAGATAACTCAGTGAAATTGTCTAGACAGTGTGTAACTGCAATAAAGAAGGCCAACGCTATGCTGGGGATTATTAGGAAGGGAATTGAAAACAAATCAGCCAGTATCATAATGCCCGTGTATAAATCATTGGTGCAACCTCATTTGGAATACTGTGTACAGTTCTGGTCACCACATCTCAAGAAGGATATTATAGCATTGGAAAAAGTGCAGAGAAGGGCAACTAGACTGATAAAAGGGTTGGAACACCTTCCCTATGAAGAAAGGTTAAAATGCTTGGGGCTCTTTAGCTTGGAGAAACGACGGCTGAGGGGTGACATGATTGAGGTTTATAAGATTATGAATGGGATTGAGCAGGTTGAGAGCAAGTCCCTTTCTCACAATACAAGAACTCGTGGGCACTCCATGAAATTGCTGAGGAGTCGGGTTAGAACAGATAAAAGAAAGTACTTCTTCACCCAAAGAGTGATTAACATATGGAGTTCACTGCCACAGGAGGTGGTGGCAGCTACAAGCATGGACAGTTTCAAGAGAGAATTAGATAAACATATGGAGCAGAAGTCCATCAGTGGCTATTAGCCACAGGGTATAGATGGGAACTCTCAGTCTGGGGCAGGTGATGCACTCTATTCTTGGTGCTGGAGGGGGCAGCAGTGGGAGGGCTTCTAGTGTCCTGGCCCCACTGCTGGACCTCCTGATAGCACCTGGTATTTTTTGGCTGCTGTGTGACAGAGTGTTGGACTAGATGGGCCATTGGCCTGATTCAAAATTGGCTTCTCTTATGTTCTTATGTTCTTAACATAGATATAGAACATAGATGCACAAATGGTGTCTCCTTTATCTTAGCCAGTTGAGTTTTTCCAAAAATGTATGTATTTAGTACATTTTTATCCATCTCTTCCTCCTCAGAGTGGCATATGTGGCTTTCGGTTGAGAGTTAGTTACTGTTCCAGGGTCACCCAGCAAGCGTCATTGAACAGTAGTGATTTGAACCTGGGTCTCCCAGATACTTGATCAGCATTCTAACCATGACAGCATGCTGTTTCAGCACTGTAGATCAGTAAGTGTAGCAAAAGCTAACTTAAAATTGTGTTACTTTCAGGATCAATATGGAAATTATGTTATCCAACATGTGCTGGAACATGGGCGTCCTGAAGACAAGAGTAAAATTGTTTCTGAAATCAGAGGAAAAGTTCTAACTCTAAGTCAGCATAAATTTGCCAGGTATGACTGATAGTTGTGCATCCTAGGTTGCATTGCATAAGCGGGTCCTCCACTTTTCTTCAATATCCTTGCGGCCCCCATTTTTACCCAGAGTCCTCCAGTATAATGCACAGTATAATGGTCAAAGTGGCAAAGATCTGTTCTACAAGCAGACTTCGCAGTTACTTGGATCCAATGCAGGACCTTAAATTTTTTTTGATGCTAGGCATTGGATGATTCTTGCTTTAAACTTCCCATGTATTTTATCCAAAATATCTTTTCTTTTACTGGCTGCCATCCCATGGTCCATACCTAGGGTTGATTTCTTCTCTGTCCACCAGGGAACAAAATCTCTTTTCATTAAAATATATTTGGTTGGAACTGAACAAGGAGACACTTCCAACTTCCTCCCTTTCTCCTGCCTCCATAGTAGATGGTCGCAGGTTCCAGATGGAACTTCCAGATGAAAGTGCAAAGCAACTTGAAGTCTTGTGCTGCTGTCTTACACTTCAGTGCCTGGAAGAGGACCTTACTTCCAGGTGACTCATATGGCAGCCTTGAAAAGAAATAAATGTTGGAATAAATGGTTTAAATAAAATGAAATATTATATCCTTTAATGCAAGGATTGAAGACTAATAGCAAAAGAATCCTCTGGGGTGAGAACTCTCCTCCCCAGCATATTTTCTTACAGTCTCTTCCCCCTTAAGAACTTATCTTTGCCACTGAGCTCTGATTCTTGAAGCATGTTGCCTCAGGAAAAAGTGCTCAGGAAGAAAGGCTGCAAAGAGTCACACTGAAGCCAAGGAAGGTATTCTGTAGGCTCTCCTACATGTTTGCTGTTAGTTGCATTTTGCAGAGTTGGGGTAAATGCTTGTTTAAATGCAGATTTGCCGTGACATCTAGCTTGGCCATTAGATGCTTATCAAATTTAAGTTTGGGGACTTTATATTACCTTCATGGCATGGGAGCTGCTGTAATGTAGTCCTTTGCTATGCCGCAATAGCCCTGTGCAGACATCCAGTAACGTGGGCAGGCAAAGGCATGCTGGTCATTCCCCTGTCTCTGCGTGATCAAGTGGTCTGCATGGGGTAAATGTGTGGAGGAGGTGCCCATGTGTACACCCCCTCCCCATGATCAGCAGCACTGGTTCTGGAATGTTTCTGATCACAGGAAGAAGGTGTGTGCATGGGTACTTCTTGCATGTGTTAGCCCCATGGAGACCACTCAGTGATTGTGTGGAGACAGGGCTAGGCCAGCACGCGTGTGCCATTCCCTCTCCCTGCTCAGTGAGTGCCCATGCAAACAGGACATCTTCATAGGGCTTCTGTGTAGTTTGGAAACCCTGGGACCATGAGAACAGTCAACACTAGTATCACCTTTCCACGGGTCTGGGTAACATTAGCGTGTATGCATGCAGTTCAGGTCTTCTGATAGGATGCAAAGGTAGAGCTGTACTGCAGTGGTGTCCATGTTGCAAAGGCTAATTTAAGAACAGAGTTCAATGGAACTGAGATTAGCATGGCATAATGAATATTATGGTAGTTAAAATCGTGCTCATATTTGTCATTTCAAATGCTTTTGTGTTAAATTGGAGCAGTATAAAATACATTGAAATATTTTTTCGTGTTAATGACAAATCTTGTAATTTTTGTTTTGTAGTAACGTGGTAGAAAAATGTGTAACCCATGCATCTCGTGCTGAAAGGGCTTTGCTCATTGATGAGGTGTGTTGCCAGAACGATGGTCCTCACAGTGCCTTATACACCATGATGAAGGACCAGTATGCAAACTACGTTGTTCAGAAGATGATTGATATGGCTGAACCAGCTCAGCGTAAGATTATAATGCACAAGGTAACTGGACACTTCTGCTTCAGAAATTGGAAGAACCTGTCATCTTTTGTGTTCAGGCAAAAGAGTGTCCTATAGCACCTTAACAACTAACAGGTCTCTTACAGCATAATCTTTGTGAACTAGAACCCTCATCTGTTCTGCCCTCTGCCCCAGTCTGTTAGTCATTAAGGCGTGGGATAACCAGTAACACTGTGTGGTCCTTTGTTGCGGAGCATGTTCTTGTGCAACAAGGAACTTTCTCGAATGACTTTGTGCTGGAGGATTGTGCTCTGCAATAAAAGACCCAAGTAGAAGGAAGATACATAATCTAAGCCTGCCACTAGAATCAGCCATAATCACATTTGGCTTCATGTTTGTTCTTCAAAATCTGTGAAAATTGTTTCTGCTCTTAATGATACACTTTTCTGAATAGTAATCTTTCCTTACTAGGCTTAGAGTCTAAAAAAAAATGTTATGTGACACGAAAGTCACCTGTATAATTTAAAAGGTGGGTTAGATCCAGAGGACTGTAGATAGAGCTCTGTTTATTGCTGCAGCCCCATTGCTACCCCACAAAAGGGACTCTTGCATTTTGGAAAAACTTTGGCAATAGCATGGGGTACAGTGCAGGAAGGAGAAATTGACCAAAGTTCACTTCTCCTGCAAACATAAGTACCTTTCTGAGGAATCTGGATCTAGCCTGAAATTTGCTTATCCCCAATTTTGTAAAAAAACCCAAAACTATATACAAAAAAACTTTCAGATTTTCGTTTCTGGGGTAGTTTAAGTTTACTGTAGTGAGTTTTTACTATATATGTTGCCATCCAAATGATCCTTCTTAAATGTGTTAGAATTCTAATATATGGTCATTATAAATCGAACTGTGCAGGTGCTTCCTACTGTGTGAAATAATATTCCCCACATAATTCAGCAAGGGTTGCCTGGTACAGGGTATCCTAGTATTTCTCTCTTACTGTAAAAACATTAACCCAGAGTTTATACCATGAGTCACTTGCACCACTTAGGACAGAAATTCCCTTTCCCTTAATGCCTGTTCCGTTAGGGGAATACTCAGGCACATCACGCTACAGCTTCAGTGTGTGGACAAAAGAACATACACGTACCTTTTCCAAGTTCTGCAGGGTCATTTCTTCATGATGGTGTTCGGTATATTTGAATTCAGAAGTAAATGTTGATACTACTCTAGGCTGTAATTGGCTCCAGTGGATGTTGATGCTGTTGTGGGAGGAGGTGAAATTGAGGGAGGGGAGAGAGCCTGGACCCTGCTCTCTGTGTGTATTCGTGGGGATTAGAGAACTTTGCTCCTTGCCTCCCCACATTCTGTTGAACTCCGGTGACCTTCCACTACTGGATGGATATCTTAAGAAATACAGGTGACCTTAAGTCATATCTGTCCCCACCCATTGATTTGAGCTTATGTGTGTGAAAGTGTCCACAGCTCTGTGAAGCAGTCCTCCTCTTCTGTTCGGCTTTGCCTGACCATGAGTACTGTTAAGATCTGTACACTCAGCTGGTTCTAAGAATGTTACATGCGTAACAGAAGCAGGCTTCAAGTTCCATGCAAACTGGAGGCAAAATTTTATTTATTTATTTATTTTATTCTACTTATATCCCACCTTCCCCACATGGCAGGCTCAGGGTGGGTTACATCAAATTTAATAAAAATACAATAAACATAATTAATACAATTAAAACACTAATAAAATACCACAGTGGCCTTCATCCAGTGCCATTGTCATTGACATTAAGACCTCACAGATGCCAACTCTGGTATGCAGCTCTGACCTGTTGAGGGGAGGCCCAGTAAAGAGGGAGAGATGTCCATTGCCCTAGTTAAAAGCCTGGTGGAAGAGCTCCATCTCACAGGCCCTGTGGAACTGTAAAAGGTCCTGCAGGGCCCTGATCTTGTATGTGAACTCATTCCACAAGGTAGGGGCCAGGGCTGAAAAAGCCCTGGCCCGAGGTGAGGCAGATGTCCCTGGGACCAAGGACCATGAGAAGATGTTGACTGGCAGATCGTAAAGCCCTTCAGGGCTCATAGAGGGAGAGGTGGTTTCGCAGATAGGTGGGCCCCTGGCTGTATAGGGCTTTAAAGGTAAGCACCAACAGCTTGAAATGGATCCAGTACTCAATAGGTAGCCAGTGCAGTTCGCATAGCACTGGGCAGATGTGGGCCTGCACAAGCAATGACATCAGTACCCATGCTGCTGTGTTCTGCACTAGCTACAGTTTCTGGAGCAGAGTCAAGGGCAACCCCATGTACAGAGAATTACACTGGGTCACTGTAGCCAGATCCCGGGGAGTGAGATATGAGGCCAACTGCCTGATCTGTGTCAGATGGAGGAAGGCAGACCTGGCAGTGGTGGCAACCTGGGCCTCCATTTATTACTTTAATTGCAAGAGATCCCTTTCCTACTCAAATGTGTCTTGTTCAACTTTCCCTGTACAGTATGCAGTAGATTCTCATCAAGCTGTTCCTAAGACGGGAGAGTCTTGAAACTGTGACTGTCTTCACATTGTCCCTGTACTGCTATGAAGGAAGGGGCCTTAAAAGAGAAAGTCAAGGAGCTGTCGGCTGGTTGGGTTTGCTTTTTCTGTTTCTGTGTCATGTGGCCAGTCTTGCCTGCTTCTTCCTCCCAAGTTTCTGGAGAAGAGTAGTTTTACAGCGTGCATCAACAGAAGGAGAAAATCCATTCAGCCTCTAGCAAGGAGTTCTTTCTGACAAGGGAGGGTAAACATTATACAATACCTTCCTTCCTTAAGGCGATAGTAAGAAGTAAGTTGAAGTTCCAGGTCTGTCTTTGTCAGCATAACTTCTGTGGAGTGTGTTCTTCTCCTTCAGTGGGGGAAGTCATCCAAGCTGATTAGGTCATGTCTCTGCTTGCTCAGGTAGGGCTGTGCAAATTTTCCAAGGATCCCTATTGGAGAGATCATAGGCTGACCCTCCAGTTTAGATAGCCCTACTACTCAGGTAGGAGGTTTGAGCTCTGCTCCATGCCAAAATGTTGGAAACAAAAACAAATGGACTTAGCAAGCTATGAAGCACCTGTGGCAGCAAGACAAGAAATTGATCACAGCAGCAAAGAAGTGGAAGGAAGCCGAGGAAAGACATACACCTTGCTCGAAGCTTCTGGTGGCAGAGAGGTGGCTCCACAGATCTCTATGGAGGCAACAAGACCAACCATACAGAGAGAGCAGTCCAAAGCTTTGGGTTACAGCCTTTCCACTGGACCAAGCAAGGAGAGAGTGAGAGTGCAGGAGACCTCCGTGGAACGGACACCAGACTGGAAGGCACTCCTGGTGAGATCCTCCCCTGCAAATAGGATCTGTGCAAACACAGCCAGGCCGACACCCAATCTAGCTCAGGGGGTATGGGAACAATCACAGGGACGATCTTTCGGTGGGATCTGGCAGGCCTCCCCTCCCCCAAATACCTGACCACGCAAGTGGACTGAAACATGGTCCTGCCCATACGGGTGGATCCAAAAATGGCACCTGGGCTATTTTTTCCTGCACTGTTTCTACAGGGCGTGGAATAGAGCATTCAGCGTCCGAGGACACTTCCATCCATGTGGAAGTCCCATACAACAACCAAGGCAGTGCAGCAGCACCAGCCTGGACATGGGGATGCAGAGTGGTGTATGGGAGCCGGAAGAGGGAGGCATGTCAGCAGGGGTCGCTGTGGAGGGCTCCCCCCGCCCCAGCATTATCTGAGTTGGCACTCTTCCACTACCACCATTTAAAGGGTTAGGCCCTCAGTCAGGATGGAGCTACTGCTCTGCGTCCGTAGGAAGCTCCCAAGGATGAGGCCCAGCTCCCCCCCCCCAGCTGGCACACAAGGCCCAGAGCACATAAGGCAGCGTTTGTTTGGAGAGAGCTCCATAGCTGCTTTTGCTTTCAGCGCTCCCTTTAAAGCCCAGTGGCTTGATTTAAAGCATTCGTCCTTGCTTACAGTGATCTCCTTTATCTTTTATAAATGAGGCTAGGGGCAGAAGGGATTGCAGCAGCCACAAGAACCAGCGCTTCCCCCAAGGAGACAATCCCGTACTATTAAGCCGCACAGGGGCCATTATGTTACTCACAAGTAGACCATTATATTGCTCATGAGAGGTCATCCACCAGTCTTAGATACTTCCCGTGTTCTCTCCGATAGTAACCCTGACATGTTCAAAAGGAGAAAGGTCAGATCAGTGATGAGGGTCAATCCCTCTCCTCTCAAGCCCAAGAAGCTTTTTGCCACAACGTAACCTACCTCACAGGGCTGTTGTGAGGATAAATCAGAGAAGAGAGAATGACGTAAGGGGAGGGGCTGTGGCTTGGTGGTGGAGTGTCTGCTTGGCACACGGGGTTCAATATCCCAGCACGGGGTTCATTCCCCAGCATCGCCTCTACCAAGGTCTTCCTTCATCTTCTACTCCTGCTCTAAAGTGCATGACATTTTCTACTCCTGCAGTTGATCTCCCACATCAGGAGGAAGGAGTTCCTGTCTCAGAGAGCATCTAGGAGGTTATAGTCGGCTCTAGTAGTGGTCCTTGTCTTGCCTTTCCCTGAGGTATCTGGTCAGGTACAGAGAAATGAATAGGATGACCCTATTTGCTCCGGGTTTCAAGTGAGTCAGGCTAAGAAGTGTCATGCCTGCCCAGCTTCAGCATCCCAGTGTGGATGCTGCAATGGCCAATATGGCATCCGAATCAGACTACCCCATGGACAGGGGGCCACAGCTCCAGGCTGTTGGGGAGTCTGGAGCTCTTCAACAACAGACAGATGGGTGCTCTCAATTATTACGGAAGGCTACAGGATTGAGTTGTATCTACACCCTCCCACCAGTTACACCTTCCACAGTCGCAAGAGAGCCGCCTCCTACTAAGCCAGGCAAGTCAGCATTTGACTCAAATAGGTGCAAGAGAAGTGGTCCCGTTAGTCCCAAGGACCAGGCTCAGAGTCAACTCACTCACAATTTTTACACTGCAAAAATAATATAGCTATCCCGGACAAGACACCACAGCTTTTCCATGAGCTTCTAAAAGGTGGCAGGGCCCCAGAGATGCCTTGGGGCATCTGTTCAGATTGATAAAACCCCAGTGGACACATGAAAGCTGCCTTTTCCTTATCTTCTTCTGCAAGGGGAATCCGATAGTATCCACTCCAAAGGTTAAGAACCGAAAACCATTGGCTTCCAGTTAGACAGTCCAAGGCATCTTGCACACAAGATACAGTGTACTGGTCAGATTTTGTATGTTTATTTAGTGCCCTATAATCAACACACATTCTGATTTCCCATTCTTTTTCCTTACTTACTAATACTATAGATGAGGCATAGGGGCTACGTGATTCAGCGATAATGCCCTTAGCCTGTAAGTCATGAAGGTGTTGTCACATCTTCTGTCTCAGATAATGCCCGTTTCCTGAATCGTTCATGGAATGGAGAAGGATCTGTTAGTTGGATATGATTTTCCACACCCTTGGCTGTCGTAAGATCCTATCCATGAAGTGAGAATACTTGGGCTCTTTGGCAGAGTTTCTGTCTCAGGCGTTCCTTCCATGCCTCAGGAATGGGTGAATCCCCAAATTCAATTACAGCTGAGTCCAATTTTAACTTAGGAGGTCTAAGTCTACTTTCCCACCGAAACAGACTCAAACTGGTCTACCCCCTTTTGGTTTGGCTTTACTGCGATGTTGTGATTGGATACATTGACAATACTCCCCACCACTTGTGGAGGCTTGCCTTTAGGTAGATCAATACATCCAGCCAAGACAAGTAATCCAGTAGACAACCCTGAATCTTCAGAATGATCTAGAAGGAAAATTCCTCTTTTTGTTTCTGAGATACATATGCACAAAGTTGATTATCAGTTACCTGCAGGTATCAAAACAGAGCTCTTCCCCACATACTCTAAAGTGCCCACAGGCTGTTTAGGTTCTCCATCACCTTGTATGAAGTGCTGATAAGCTGCTGCACATAATGAATAAATGCTTAATGTCTCCAAAAACTATTCTTCAGCTTGCTGTTGACAGTAGTTTGCAAGCAGTCTGAAAAGATGGGAGTTGGTCCCAAGGATCACAGGAGGAGCTGGAAACCCTTTGGGGTCTGGACAAACCAAGGCCTTGGTATGCATTATCATCCTTAACTCATACAGCTTTCTCAGGAAACTCCAACTGGGCAATTATGTAGCCTAGAGAGGGAAAAATTGCCTCACTGAGACCCCTTAGGTTGAGTCCTTCAAGAGGCTATAGTGGTACTTGTGGAATCATTTTGTCATAAGTGGATTTGAAAATGGTAGTAACTTGGGATCCACTGCCAAGCACAGCCTAACATTCTTCGGCCTCAAGCTTCACTTGGATCTCTGCACAGGGTCCCACTAGTCCCTCAAGGAACTCTGGATAAGTAACTTTAACACAATTGTTCTTGCCTTTAATGTCAGGGCCATTTCTTTTCTCAGACTTGGGTGGTTCTCTCATCAAGCCTGTCTGTCGTTTCCCTGATTTTTCAATGGGCCATAACATTTTTGCACCAAAGAGATATATGCCCATCCTTACCACACTTATAGCAGAAGAAAGGTCTTCCTTCCCTTTTCTTAGTTGTGGTAAGATGTGTTTCTGCTGCTCCTCCTCAGGTTCTTCTTTGAACCTTACTTCTGTTAGCTGCTCCCACGCCCTGAAGCACTGCTGTTGGGTCATCATGGTCAGAAGGACATTAATCAGCACTGGTTATATATAAAATTGTTGGAGCATAGGCTCCATAGCTCTTTGAACCTATTTTCTAAAGGCATCCTTAGTCATTTCCTTCTCTTCCTCCTCTCGGACTCCATTCATTAACTGGGAGAAAGTTGGTGGAGTCTCTTGCTGGTCTGCCCGATGGATCCTCACAAGAAGTAGTTCATTGTACAGAGTCCCCTTTAGCACTTGGGCAACTCTCACTTGTCCCCATTTGGTTGGAGATCAGTCCACCTTTCTGAATTATTTTTTGCAGGATTTTCTCCAACCTCTGCAAATAGGAAGACAGTTTCTCTCCTTTTCTCTGCACGATCATTCGGAATTTACAAAGATCTTTAGCACTTTTCATATTACCAAATGTGTGTTCCAAGACATTTATACATGCCTGCATGTGAACCTGAGGATTACTGATCATCAGACTCTCAGTAAGATGTCTCCTTTTTTCAGCCTCAGGCACTTGCCAGTCCTGCATCATTGTTTTGATATGCTGGATCCATGCATCGTTCTCTCCTTTACCAGGCCCGGGAGTATAGGATTAACCAGACGGTCTCAGCAGAAGCGGCCTTTGGCAGAAGGGTCCTGCAGCTGGTGGTGGAACCTCCCCCACTGAAGGAGAACGAAACATTGGAACTTAACCTGAAGGTTTCTTCCCTTCAGTGGGGTGAAGTCATCCACTTCCCACCCCCCAAAACAGAGAGTGAGAGAGAGCATCAAGGAATGTGATCACAGCAGGGAAGAGTAAGGAAAATACACGTGGAGAGCAATACTCCCTCTAAGTGTGGAGTCAAAATTCCACTTTGTGAGCTACTGGGCATTAAAGTTGTGAGTGAGCAATTTGGCTACTGCATATATTAGTTTGCTGTGGAGCCATCCTTCCTGAGCTAAGACAAAAAAGTGTGAGCCGGAGGCTAAAAAACTGTGAGCTTGCTCACACTAACTCAGCTTAGAGGGAACACTGGTGAAGAGCATATGCAGCAGGTCTTGGGTCAGCCTGTGATCTCTCCAATAGGGGTCCTTGCAAAATTTGCATAGTCCTACCTGAGCGAGTGGAGGCATGACCTTAACCAGCTTGGCTGACTATGCCTCACTGAAGAGAAGAAATCTTCAGGTAAGTTCCAGTGTTTCATTTACAGGCAAAGCCAGGCTGCTTGCCACTTCAGTAACATAATACTTTGTTCTGTTCTTATTTGTATTATGCAGCTGACAGGCTTTTGCAGTTAATATTGTGTCCAAAGGTAGAGCGAAAAACACTTAGTTAAATTGCCCTTATAAAATGTTCTTACTATCAATCAAAAAAATGTAGCTTGAACCTGTCCTTCAGCTTGGGTCACCTTAAATATTACTTGTCATTTGAGGTGTTGAAAGTTCTAGCATATTGATACGAGTTCATAAATATTGATGGTAAACTAGCAGAGAGTCCCTAAATAATTCATCTCAAGGCACTCTGTTTTAACAGCTGGGAATATTTCAGTAAAATGTAGATTTTTCTCATTACAGATTCGGCCTCATATTACAACCCTGCGTAAATATACTTACGGCAAACACATCCTTGCCAAGCTGGAGAAGTATTACCTGAAGAACAGTGCTGATCTGGGGCCAGTTGGGGGGCCACCAAATGGAATGCTTTAAAGACAAATTCAAGCAGCAATCTGGAAGATAAATTTTATTGTGAATGATCAAAACACACAACTTAACTGAAAATGTTGTGTTTTTTAAAAAAAAATATCTATTTATTGACTTTTCATCCATTTGTAAAAATTTTATTCGTGTGTATATTTTTGGGGAATGAATTGCAACATATTGCCATTTCGTATCAGAGACCTATCAGATTGCATGGCTCACAAAGCACAGAATGCCTGTAAATGATGTACCTATCAGAATAGCTCTCACATTTTGTAAATTTTTACCTTGTAAAGTCACTGAATAAAATAGTTTTTAAAGGGAAAAAGTACAGTATTCTTTTAATATACTGGCTTACAATCTGGTAGGTCTACCCAACACCACAGCACAACATGTTTATATAGTTGTATATAGAATTAGTTTTCATTTCTTCCCTTTGTGTGAAACCTTTTTTATAACAGTTGAAAATAGAGCAATTACGTAATTATTATTTAACATGTTCCAGAATGTTAAGTTCTGTATTTTGGTGGTTCACAATTTGTAATCCAAATAGCAATTGGGGCACTGAAGATACCAGTAAGAATGATAAAATGTGAACATTAAGGAATAGTTTCTACCTTTTTTAATCACAGTGCCCTTTTTTCTCTAGCAGTGTATAAAAGATGTGTATATACTTAAATATTTAATTGATGTGAAGGGTAGGGGAATAAAATCAAGGTGGTACTTCTTTACAGCAGTGTACTGTCTGTGGGGAAATACATAAATTCGCATTGAATCAGCAGGCAGACTGCCAGTGCAAGAGAAGCGTGTGTGTTGCTTTGCATATATAACTAAGACAGAATTTGAAAATGTTGAGCATACGTTTTGTGTTCATGGTCAACGCAAGCCATGGGTGTTTAATGGAGGAGGGAAAGGGGTCACTGAAACTTTGATAGCTCAACATCTAAAGCATGACTAAATATTCAGATAGCTTTTTGCTTCCTTATAAATATAAGCATTGTATAAGTATAGTTAATAGATGTAAGTTTACAGTTTGTAAACAACTTTTGTTTTCAATGTTTAAGAGCTTTGCTAATTGAGTAGTGATGCTTACCTTTGGTTGTACAGATGTACATTTGTAAACCTTCATGCTGTAAATGTAATTTGTTTTACCCCTTTTGGGAAGAAGATTTGCATTTTAGTGTATATTCATATCCTGTCCCTTATTGCCCCGACATAGTGTTGTATAATGTAAATTTATTTCAGCAAAATCAAGACTGATTTTTTAAAAAATCTATCTTTATATGGTTTCAAAAATATGAACCAGCTTTCTTTTATCTATTGTGAGAAACTTTTTTGTTTATAACCTAACTATTCTGTTAATATGGACATTTTGGGAAATTATTCAGCTTAAATATGAGAATAAACACAAATTAATGGACTGAAATGCTGACCACGCCAGACCAGTGCTTCTTCCATCTTAAATGTGGCACGATTTGTTTTTGTACAGAAGAGTACTGTATTTTTGAACAGCTTGTTTCATCCTAAAGCAAATATGTATGATACTGTCAATTTTTCTCTGAACATGACACTGTAACAGTAAGATAAAGATGTACATTTACAAGCGGCCTTATGTACATTTCCCAGTTTCCTTTTTAAGGCAGAATTGTTGACCATATGTGTATAATTAAAATCCTTTTTAATCCTTTGCCTATGAAAATATTTTGGAAAGAAGCTTACTTTGTATATTCAGTTTCTGAAAGATAAAGTGTTTTGTATTTTGTTCAAGTCAGTATTTTGTGTAAAACCTTCTTCGTTTTGAGGGCGTAAGATAGGCGCTTTGTCTTGGTGGCTGGAGGTAGTGATCGGACTAGAACATGTGAAAGGTTTTTGTGGGAAGGAAGGAGTGTGACACAGCTCTTGTACACAGTGCTTTTTATCACAACGCCTACAGATCACTGCATCTCTTGCTACGGTGTGGCTCAACACAGGCTACCTTAATGTTTGGATTTTAAATGTATGTCACATTTGAATTAATTCAGTAGCTTCCTCCTTTTTCTTCTATATACCTTTTATGATCCCAAATTAATGACCGTATTTATATAAATCTTTTCCAGTAGAAATAGAAACCTAATATTCTGCACTGGGTTTTCATCAAATCTCTGTTTTACCTTCTCAATTCACTACTTCATTGGGGCTGGGGAAAGGACAGTCATTGCATTCTATCATATATAAAATCATCTTTACAGCCTTAAAACAATCCAATAAGTATTGTTTGATACATTAGTCTGTTGAAGGCCCTTTGGCTGGCTAAGTGGGATATTTATGCTCTCTTCTGTTACGTGATCAGGGGTTTTCTTTATCAGTTTTATTAAATATATTTGCACAGTGGTTATGTGAAAAACGGGAGAATACACAGGAAATGTCTTTGGTTTTAAGAACCACTACGTTTGTTTTGTTTCTTCAGTCTTTTCTCTGATGTAGATTTGGTTATGAAACACTTTGCCTAGTCTGTTTAGGTCTGCTCTGCCTCTAAGCTGCTCTTAGTTCATATTAAATAATGTAATGTTCACTTGTAATATGCTGTAAAAACAACAAAATGAAAAATGTGTGAATAACTTTATGCAACATGTTTGGTCTTATGTTTTAATTCCTACCAGAAATTGTTGTGTTATATGCTTGGCTAGCATTGCTGGTCAGTTTCCTTTGGCAACCCTTAGCCACACCGATCTGAAAATTAATACTTCAGATTAAATTTCCTCCCCCCCCGCCCAGGTCCGGGATTCTGTAATTTGGGAGACTTCTGATTTTCCCCTCCAAAGTTTCCCATATTTTTATACTCACTGTTTTGGCCTTTCCCCCCATCTGGTTTAAATCCAAATGATTTAGCTAAATTGACACAGTAAAAGTTGCCCTCTGTCTCAAGGGGCTTCTGTCTAACCATGTGCCTGTGTAATTACTGTACACTTTCAAAACAAGCTTAGACTGTGAAAGGAAAACAACATTTTACATGACCTAGCTACATTTCTTGCGTTTGCAGTTCATAGGGGAAAGTGTTATACGGCTGTATCAAAGTACTAAATGGAATTCTTACAATAAATAATTAGCTACAGAATCTCAGTTCTATATATACATGGGCTTTTTCTTTTGTAATTGCTGCTATTCTGTTTTCCATCTGTAAAATCTGTATAAGAAAGCAGAAGGCAAACCAGAAATGCAGAGCACAGGAATCTCTCTGTAGATAAGCATAAAAGAATGCACACACTTCTGGTTTTAGGGACTTGTTTGTCCTCCTTCCCCACCCAAGTTTGGCTCTGTTGCTTATCTATTGCTAACAATCTCAGCTTCCAGTTAAGTAAAATACTACCTCTAGTGTCATACAGATGTTGTTAAACTTACTGGGAAATGTGATAACTCAGCAAAACTGCAGACATGCACAGTTCTCGCCTAGAATACCACCTAATCAATGACCACTAAGTAAAACTACAAGCTTGTGAAATATTTTATTTAGATAAATCTGGAATAGTATTGGTTATGTGTCAGAATACAGACACAAGCCTGTGTGAGCTTGAAACTGCGGGACATAACCGTTAAGTAGGTCACTACACTCTTAAGGCTGGTGGGAAAATGTCCTGATACAGTATAGGTGTCTGTACTGATTATTGATTTCCCTCTGTATTAGAATCAGAGCCATGACCCCCAAGGGTTTGAGCATGCTCAGCATAACTTTTAATGTGGACTGACAGACCCTTTCAGGCCAGATCACAGTGCTTTTGAAAGACTTGGCTGGGGAGGGGGGATGTGCAGAGGTGCTGTTCAAGAAATGGCTCCAAGGCCCTTCTGTGGATGAAGAACTAGTGCTCATTCTTTGGACCCAGACCCAGGTTCTTCCAGTGAATACTTGGAGTCTGAAGTGTCTTACATAAAGCGGTTTTTATTCACCCTTCTCAGACAATTATCTGCCTTGAAGTGCAAGGAGGTTTAAACTGCCAACTTGTGCCTTTCTGTTCCCTAATTGGCCTTTCTGTAATGTGATGTTACCCCATTGAGCAACTGGAGGCCACCTACATTTCCTTGTTGTCACGTATACTAGCAAATTTTTTTACTTGCAGCTCTTTGCTGGCTTTCAGATGAGTCTCTTTGCCCTTGTCTGGGTAATGTTTAGTCATAGATTGCACTCTCAGGGCCGCACCCCTTCTTTGTTTAATCTGCCTATGTGATTCAAGGGTCTGTTGTTCCTTTGATTTCCTTTGAGGAAACAACGGGGGTTAATCTTGTGCCTAATTGAACATCCAACTACTGGGAAAAGGGTGTTTTCTACTTTTGCTAGAGATCTGTGCTGGTTATATGTTTCACATTAGAGCATTGTTTCCCCAGAAAACTAGACATTTCCTGGCCACATGGGCTGGGGGAAGGAGGGAGTTTAAGGAGAGCATGAGTGTTAACTGCACATGAAGGGACTGTGTGTCTTGCAGCCAGTTAAATAGACCCTTACTGGATTGCATTTCTTGTGACTGGGTATGATTTAAGAGTTGGACTCAAGGTGGTTTGCAAGCATGATAGAACTACTGAGTCAATCAGTAAGCAAATTCCAAAATGCAACATTTGAATGCTAATGCTTGGTGTAAAGCAAGGTGCTCCTGCAAACCAACATTTTTTGTCCCACCTTCATGGTTTCCTATTGCTTCAGGCACAAATCAGAAGCAGCTGACTGCTCTGTGGCCCGGGAGTGTTGTGTAATCATTTAACCTGCTAAAACAAAAAAACATGAGGTCATCCCAGGAGAGCAAGAATTGCAAAATGCTTGTAAACTAGGAGTTCTGAGTGCAATTTCATCCATGCATCATCTTCCTCGCTGCTAAATAGTAGCCTCGAGGAAAAATCTTTATCATCACAGAACTTCTAGCCTGCCCAGTGTTAACATTCTTCAGTCAGGAGGGTGGTCATGTATTCAGATGGGAATCATGAATTAAATGTTGAACTGTGTGTGGTTCAGCCCTCGGGTACCATGATGTTTTTATCATGTGGAGATGTCAGTTATTGAGTGAGCTCTTTTATTGGTGCCTGGACTGCAATAATTCCAGTAAGCAGGATCTGTTTTGTTTTGTTGTGTTGTCTCTCTTGAAGAGTCATTTAGCTGCCTGAAGTGGGATGGGAAGGGGTAAGACATCTGCATAAGATGGAACCTGATGAGTGTGTGGACTGGGCAGCGTTTTGTCCGCAGAAATACAGAGGGTAAAGCAGGGGATAATGAAAGTTGTTGGGCTTGGATCCAGAGGTAGTATCCCGAAAAACACAGTGATCATGCCTTAAGGATATATTCTGCTTGATGAAGACTTGATACAACAAAGAACACTGTTCTCTAGCGGTGGCAGTCAGGCTCTTGCTTTTCTGTGCTGCCCCAATCTCCAATCACAAGGAGTATGCATTAGAAAGATAAAGGCGTGCCTTTCTCTTGAAAAGAATTGCAGTGGTGTATTGTAATAGACTTCATTAGGGATGAGGTAACAGGCAAGAATGTCTAGTTCTTTTATCTTCTCCACACTATTGCCTATTAGCATATCTAGGATAGCAGACATTGGTCAACTGCTTGTTGCTTTTCCTATGTGCAGTCCAGTTGTAGCAATAAGGGTCATAAATGAGTATTTGCTATTCCAATCCAATTATTTTCTACTGAGGACTCTGCATTCTTTATTACTCATTGTCCTCTTGTGTCCAAATGGGAAATCTTGCAATCTTCTCAGCCCTACCTTCTATGGAAAATGTTCCATTTTTATTATAGCTTCTGCCAAACGAACTTACTTGTTAAGTATCTGTTGACAACTGGTCTGGACTAGCCTTGCCTGTCACTTTAGAGTTCTGTTCCCGGACATGATACGTCCTGCGTGTTCGTAGCATCATCCCTCAAGTGCAATGTGGTTGTCCGAACAAGGTTGTCCTTAAAACAAGCATGGCACGTGAAACCGAATCTGGCAGAATTAACCAAAACTTACAAAACCAAACCCTGCTAACCATGATGTATTGCTAGTACCTCGAGGAGGGTTGTTTGCACTAAAAAAAACCAGTAGAACTCTGTTCAGTACAAACTGGGGGGTGGGGGGATGGAGGACGCAAACATCTGTCTCCTGGCTAATTTTAAAGAAGGGATGAAATGAGCATCTAGAGCCTTCAAATCAATTTGGATGCTTCAGGTTTTTAAGCTGGGCGGGGGCACCTTTGGAATTCTGAGACGGGATGGTGGGCACAACCAAGAAATGGCTGTAGCAGGAAGCAGAGCCAGCCACAAGACAACATCAGGGGAGTGAAGTTATGCATAAATCTAACAGTAGCTCTGATATTTCAAGCAGAAGCTTTAACAGGGTGTCTTTTAAAATGAACTTAGTGTTTTAAAATATGTTCCCGCATAGATCTTCAGTCACGCAGTGAAGATCCTGATGTCACAGGAGCACTTGCTGAAGCAGCTTTTTTAAGGTTATGTACAACCAATCAGCAGCCCTGCTGGACAAAAGCTCCACCTGGTCTGCGCACTTTCTAAAAACGCTTTCTGGACGCCATGCACCATGAGAGGCGTGGAGGGGTTCCACAGGCACTGTGTTGGGGAACCCCATTTAGAATGATGAACTAAACAAAAATGAATCCTTTGAGATGCCACCCTGATCACATGTCCCTGGAAAGAGGAACAAACAGGAGCTAACTGTGAGCAGGATTTAACTGAAAGTTGAGTTCTGCTTTTTCTAATGGAAGACTACTAAGCCCTGCTCTATTATAGCTGCTGCCTGACAAGTTTACTCAGCTGAGGGCTGACTAATCGCCTACGATGATCCACTGAAGTTTGACCAATGGGAGCTAATGGCTGGAGATGTTCTCCTGGAAGCTGGGAATTCTCAATAGCCAGAAGTTTGGAATTATGCTCGTTGGAGTTTGGAGATGGTGACATCTCTCTAGCTGAGAACAAAAAGGTCCATTGTTGGAGTGAATTTACAGAGGAAAAGAAGGCTGTGAGTTTCCAGCTAGCCTTAGATGGTAACTAGGAGCTGCGGTGGCTCAAGTGGTTAAGATGCTGAACTGCAGACTGGAAGGTCGGTAGTTCAGCAGTTCGAGTCATGCTGGCCACATGACCATGGAAATGTCTTTGGACAGCGCTGGCTCTTTGGCTTGGAAACAGAGATGAGCACCGCATCTCTAGAGTCGGATTCGACTGGCTTTCGAGCAAGGGAAACCTTTACCTTTAGAGTGGTCCTGAGGCTGACGTTGCCTCTACTGAGCTGTTTTGGCCTCATCTGTAAATAATGCAGAAACTACAGAAGTGCCATACGCTTCCAGTGCCTTCTCATTCTAAGGAAACTAAGCCTGGTAGTCCTACCTCTTGAGCTCTGAGAAGCAGGGAGTGCCTAACAACATTGTTTGTCACCCAAGGATGATGGAGGCTTCGTTGTCATTTCCTCCCCCCAAGGGCCCTTCTAGTGGTTTCTTTCATTAATGCATATCTTATTCGAAAGACAGAACTGGATTTGTAGTTCTGGACCATTCATTTCAAGAGGCTACATAATTGCCTTGCTCAGTGTACGTGAAGGGAATCCCTCAACAAACTTGAGGGGAGCTCCTTTGGCCCAGCATTCATGAGCCACAACATGTACCTCAGCAGCTATATCCAAGGGGGTGGCTGAAATGTTACTCTGGTCTGGAGTCAAGGATGGTTTTAAAGGGGTGGGGTATACAGGCTTATGGAGGAGAGGTCCATCGGTGGCTACTAGCCATTCCATACGCAGAGGCAGCAAACCTCTTGAATACCATTGCTAGGAGGCAGCGCCAGGGTGTGGCCTTGATATCTCTGGCCTGTTTGGTCCTCCCCTGCAACTGGTTGGACCACTGATCTGTGTCAGCAGGTTCTGCTTATGTTGTCTGTGAATATCTCCCAGGTGATTGGCTTGGGGCTGATTCACACTTGTACACATCCAATATCTCATCCCTCACTGACTCACTGCCAGCTGCATGAATAGTCGCTGTTGAAATGCACTGGGTTTTAGATGGTAGGAAAGCTCCGGCAGTGATATTTGATTGGCGGTAGCCATTTCTGAGCATGCAAGTTCTGACAGGACAAGGTAGTCATCGTCATCATTCATATCTGGACTGACTCACTATCTGCTTGAAAAGCAGCAATGCTTAGAAAGGAGAGCAAACATACCCACTTCAGCTGCTGATCAAAAAGTTATTGTTCTCAACCAAGGGAATCTAAAAGGAAAACTCCACTGTGAAATGGCTGAATTGGTTCATCAACAAGTTCAAGACTGTTCCCCAGCCCTCAACACGAACCAGTTTATCTTGTGCCGTTTTTTAATGTTAATAATACTTTGCATATGTAATAACAGTTGGGGTTTGGCCCTTAATCCACTCTGATTGTTTTTAGATTATTATTTTTTAAAACCAGCCTCTTTTTGTACCATTCCCTCTCCTTTTGTTGTGAATATAAAAACACCTTCCTATTGGATATATACTCTGATGTGTCTGACTCACAGAAGCTTCTGCTGGAATAATATTTTTTTTAGCCTTTTTGGGGCCACTGGACTCCAGCTTTATTTCCATTCCACCATGTGGCCACTCATTTCTCCCCACAATTATTTTTTTTTAAAATGAAGGAGGGGAAAATTAGCAGAGAGAAACCACATATTTCTTCCTGATCAGCCATTTCCACACAGGACTCCACTGGCCTTCCCAGCTACTCCCCCCTCCCCTGGTCCCACAGGACAGAAGATCACAATCCTGGAAAGAAAAGGTGGGAGGGCTGAATAGAGAGTAGCTCAAAGAGGAAACATTAGGTGGTCTTCCCCCTCCCCTGGCCCTCTGCTCTGGCATCTGCTTTGCTAGTAATACGTGGGGGGGGGACGGACTATCAGCTGTATGGAACGTGGGCTCTGCCTCAGAGATTTGGGGTCTGGTTCACACCTGCAGAGGAATGAGGCAATAGAATGGGTTGTACCACTGGGAGGATCACCTGTGGGAATGCTCCTTATCTTCTTCATGGTCCCTGTGCATCACACCTATGGGATCTAGTGCGCCTGCACTGATCTGATCGGTGTTGTATAAAGCTCACAACAGGATTTTTGTGCCTCCACCCTGAGCGTGCGTGGGAACCCCCACTGCGCATGCCTAAGGGGGTGGAGCGCGGACATCCCGCCAGTTCTCTTCTGATCGCCGCACTGCTAACAGCTTTTTCGTTGGTCGGTGCTGTTCGTTTTCTCCTCACTTTGGGCATTCTTCATTTCTTCATCCGTTGGAATATTTCCTTAGTCTGTTGAACTTTCTCGTTAAGAATTGTTAGAGGAGGTAGTGGGGTGAGAACTTTTCGTGGTCTTCGGACCTTCACACCCCCCCCCTTTCCTTCCCTCATGTCTGAGGAACTCGTTTATGGATAAGAAGTGGGGATGCTTCAGGAGGTGTGTCTCGTGTGGGAGTAAGTTGGCTCCTTGGGACGAACACACGCTCTGTACATTTTGTTTGGGTGAATCTCATCGTCCAGAGAGTTGCGATCTCTGTGCGAAGTTCTCAAATCAAGCGTGATTATCTTCAAATCAAAAGTGATTATCTTCCCGGTCCCCCCCACACACACACCATTTCCTTCTGGACTGTCATCCTGACAAAGCATTCATACTAGATACTGGATAGTGCTCGGTAGAGAGATCCCTGTTATGACTGAGAGCCCAGAAGTTCAATGAGGCTGGGGACTCCAGCTCTACAAAAGTATGAACTGTGGCTCTGGTTGATCCCATACCCTCCAACTATGCACCATCTGGGGATATTTCTTAAACAAGATCAGTATGCTCCCTTGCTGTTCTAACAGTTTGCCTTTTATGTCTGATGGGGAGGGGAGAAGAAAAAATGCAAGCAGGATTTGCTATCTTGCATGGTTCAGGAACTCACCATAAGGAAAATAATGGTTACCAACCAATAAAAGTGATCCCTACAAATGTGCACAGTAAAATCATGCCCAAGGCCATGCAGCTGCACATTTCCCCCTGCCTCTAATTAAAACTGCCAGAATTACAAGAAAAATTGGCCTTTTCATCAAGAAAATGGATTTAGACATAAAAGGAAGGAGAGTAAGCAGACTGAAGTTGTCATACAATGTTGGTGTGAGTTCGGAACACTTTAAAAAAATGTGGTGGTGTAAAACTTTCATATTCTCTGCAGTCACACCAGTATCAATATTTAGATCCAATATTCAGCCATGGTGCCCACCAATTTGGTACCTGGTGCCCACTTGCTTCTTCCACAAAGGCATCACTTCCTTAAAGCAAACACCCAGTCTGGGCCGGGCTCTACTTTACTGGACTAGGAGGTGGTTCAGAAAAGCAAAGTTCTTTCCTTTGGCAACAGCTGCCTTCATTATAAGAGGACACCTGGCTTGGAACTGCCATACCTCAGAATGTTTTGTGGTTGGACCCAATCCTCATGTCCACCATCTTGTTGTGATACCCAACCACTTTCTTTTCAAAACTAATATAAATAGAGCCTCCTGGATCAGACCTCTGGTCCATCTAGTCCAGCATCCTGTTTCACAGTGGCCAACTCATTGCTTCGGTGGGCACAGAGATTAAGGCTGATACTGTCTCCCAGCATTGGTATTCAGATATCTCCTGCCTTTGTAGATAGAAGCTTTCTTCAGTCACGATGGCTAGAAGTCATTGATGGATCTTTCTTCTATGACCCTAACTGCCTTTTAAAGCTATCTACAGTCGCAACCATTGCTGGCTTCATTGGCAGTGAATTTTAACAGTTTAATTACTCATTGAGTAAAGAAATACGTCTCTTTGTTTCTCCTGAACCTATTTGCAAACAATTGGGTGCTCCAGAGTTCATGTATTATGGGAGAGGAAGGAAAAGCTCCCTTTATCCACTTTCTCCATCCCACACATAATTTTATAGACCTTTGTCATGTCTCCTCTTGGCATTATTTTTTTCTAGACTGAAAAGGCCCAGACTCTCCAGCCATTCTTCATAGGAAAGGTGTGAGAATAGTCTCTGGTTCTGAGGTCAAAGGGAGACAAGAGGGTCTTCTTGGGGAGACAAGAGAGAAAACTACAGTATATAGTTTAGTTAAATCTGTCTGTTGAATAAAGTTGTATTCCACTTTTCTATTACTGGGAAGGGTTGGAGTCTCTTGGTACAGAGTATCATATGAAGAATAATTAGCTACAGAATCTCAGTTCTAAATGTACAATGGTCTTTCTGAGCAAGTCCTGGCTATTCTTCATTCCTCTAGAAGAGACACTGCCTTAAAAGTCTATAATAGTTTCATGCTTTAATAAGCCACAAGTTCGCCAACAATTACTACTGTACTTGGGACAGGTGCCGGCAAACTTCCCCGCCAATTGTCATCATCTCATTGCAGAAAATTTTGGCCCTGGGAGACCAGGTGACCAGGCTGGAGTCTGCCATGGCAGTAGCCAAGAAACGACCGGTGATACCTGTCCTTGTGCCTCGGAAACTGGAGCTGTCCAAAGACAAACCGTGTTTGTGAATGAATTGGGGCCACTCAAGGCTGGCATTCATGCCTCTTGGCAGGATACTGGTGGTTGCAGGTGTGATCCTGCATAGAAATATTTCAGGCCAGGAGACTTCTGGTTTGTTTGGTGCAGGCCTGTAGCCAGGATTTTTTAAACAGGGGGGCCTTTTAAAAAAACCGGGCACTGAAATTCACAGCCTCCCCCATGCTTCTCCCTCCAGGCATTTAAAGGGACCCTTTAAATGCTTTAGGAGAGAAGCAGGGCCATGAATTTGTGGCTTGGAGTGCAGGCGCAGGCGGCCTCCCTCTGCTTCATCCCAAAGGTTGTGGGGCCTTGGGAGGAAGTCGGGGGGCTGGCCCCAGGAGGCCCTCTATAGCTACAGGCCCGGTTTGGTGTGTAATTGAAATTTAAAAAAAAATTAGGGAGAGGCCAAGATGGCATCCTGAGCAAATATGCTGGTGCTTCACACCTGCCTATGTTGACAATATTTTTTTCTTGAGCATCAAATTTCAGTAATCTTTAAAAAAAAAAAAAAAAAAGATTCTGCCTGCCCTGCAAAAGAGGGCTTTGCTGCATGGGTTTGTTCCCATCCAGAGTAGGTATGAATGAATATCATGCCTGGTAGTAAACAGCCTCTCTGCCCAAGTATCATAGGCAAATCTACAAACACCTCTGACAGGTGTCCCGGGCTGATCATTTCCTCAGGCAGCCCTGTCAGCCTCCACCACTGCAAGTAAGGTCTGCAGTAAAGAGAACAGCTGGACTGAGATGCAGACAAGTGCCCTGAAGAGGCAAGGAGTAAAAAAGAAACAAGAGCAAAAACCTTCCTGATTTAAATTATTTTAAAAATTGCCTTACTAAGATAACTGAAGTAGCAATAATGGCCGAGGTCTCAAAGAGAGAGAGAAAGAACTGCAGTGCTAAATCCCAATATGATCCCCTACTTTTCTTACCAAAAACTTGCCAAGTATTTATTTAAAACCTTTCTATGCCACCTTTCCACCCTATTCAGGGCCCCCAAGGCAGCAAACATTAAAACACGAGCACACTTCAAACATTAAAACATTTCAGACAATAAAACACACACACACACACAATTAAAATAAATATAATAACCCCAAATATATATTTACCAAATATCCTCTGTGTGTGAGAGAGTAATATTTGTGTGAGAGTAATATTTGTTAAGTTTGAGGAAAGTTAAATTAGTCATTTTGTGGAGTGCTAACTAAGCCCTACTGTGCTAAACTACAGTTGTCAACCAACCGTGGCGGCGGAGAGGAGGGGAAGATTTCAAAATGGCTAGCTAGTATCTTGACCTGCTTGCCAGAATGTTTTCAGGAAACCTGAGGTGTTTTATTGAAAATTAGGAGCACCACTTTCACCACAGATGCAAGCTTGAACGTGTAGCCTGCCCATGCCCACTTAGAAGCCAGGCCATTGAGCTCAGTCCCAGCACAGCTGTGTATTACTTCAATACAACATGGATATGAAAAGTTATACCCAGAATTAAACTATGTTGGTCTTAAAGGTGTCTCTGGACTCATACTTTGTTCTGCTGCTTCAGACCAACGTGGCTACCCACCTGGACTCTTACCTCAATACAGTACCTCAACGTGGGCTCTCAGCAGGCAAGGCTTGGTTGCTACAGAGCCCAACAGAGAAATACACACAGAGTGTAAGCCTAGAACCTTGGCCAGGAGTCACCTGTGGGATGTGAATGGGAGTCTGACAAGGGAGACCGCACCACTGCACTGAGATGCCCAAAAAATAAGGGGAGAATTAATTCAGATAGCTGCCACTGGGTGGCAGAAGGTGCATCTGCAAGAGTGAAAGACAGATAAATGGCTGACAAGTAACAATGGAACACCAAGTGGCCAGGTGCAAAGAAGAGCATGTATCAACACACACATGCAAGTACACCAGGATGCTTCTTGTCTCAGATTTCTCCCACAAACCCTACCTCACGGATATATACATACCAAGTACATACCACCATCACATGAGGTGGGATCAAAAATCTGCCCCTTAAGTATGAGAAAAACCAATCACAGGACAAAGAAGAGAACATCTATACAATAACAATGATAACAGCATCTCCCCATGGAGTAGGGCATAGCAACAAATCACCGTCGTCTCCAAAAAGGATGTCGACCAATGGCCATTGTCTCCCACAGACAGGGACCAATCCCTTGTAAGCTCCTAGAACAGAGGTGGCCAAACTTATTGAAGGTAAGAGCCACATAGAATCAACATCAGATGTCTGAGAGCCGCAAGACATGAACAGATATTGCACACACATTTTTATTGAAAAATAGGCAGATTTGCTTTTTGTTAACATTATAAATAAGACTACCAAAAATAAAAACAAAAGGGGGTAAAAACAGATATTGATAATGGTATTTATTTGGCCAATGATATTTATCTGTCAGAGGGAGAGAGGGAGAGAGAGAGAGAGATGGAAAGAAAGCAACTTTAACTTTAAATGTGTCCTCCAAGTCCTCCCCCCCACCAGCTGGATTGACTTGGAGAAGGGATTTAAAGAGACAAATGCCTTCTCCAAGCCAGCTAGTGGAGGGGGCTTTGAGAATACATTTAAAGTTAAAGTTGTTTTCTTTCTTTACTCCCCCCCACACACCCCTCAAGCCTACCTAGAGAGGGGAACACTGGCTGTGGAAGAGAAGACCGATCAGGGAGGTATGCCTCCCCTTTGCTTCCCTAGTCGCCCTGCTAGGAGTCGCACAGGTAGGGTGGGATCTTTATTACCAGCATGGGACTGCGAACCCAGGAAAAGCTGCACCTTGCAGTTGTCCAGTGGGGGGGGGGAGTAGGGACTGATGGTGAGAAAATGGCACAGATGTGGATGGGATATTTGTGCCATTCCTTCCAGATGACGCACAGCGCTGATGTGCTTGGAATGTGTTCTTTAAAAAAAATTGGTGTAAAGCAGTTTTGGGAAGCAGCACACTGAAGATGTGAAAATGGCAATCAGAACACAATGTCATGTGGATGCTCCACACCACCTTGGAAATCAAGGCAGGGAAACATAACGGAAGCAGGCAGTGTTGTAAGAATTCCTGAGGTCTATATATGCACCTGAATGAGGCAGTAAAATACCACAGTGCTAAAATGGAAAGTATGACTTCTGACCAGAAGGATGTTGAGCCAGTGTGGTGTCATGGTTAGAGTGTTGCACTAGGATCTGGGAGACCCAGGTCTGAACACCTATTCTGCCACGGAAGTTCACTGGGTGTCCCTGGGCCAGTCATATCCTTTCAGCCAACCTGAAGCCTTTCGGCCTACCTCACAAGCCTGCTGTGAGGATAAAATGGAGGAGAGGAAACTGAAGTAAGTCACTTTTGGTCCCCGAGGCAAGGTATAAAGTAAGTCAATATAAATAAATACAGTTCTTCAAACCCTATTGCTTGTGTTCAAAAATCTGTGTCAAAAGTGAGCACATTGATAGAAAGGTTCCCCTCCCAATTGGGCTAGCTAGCAGAAAGATATTCATGGATGGCAGGGGTGCCCGGCCTCCTGCTTAGTATCCCCTGACCTCTACTGCTCCTCCATGGAGCAGTGGGAACAAAATGGGGGTGGGAAGGGTTTGGCATTGGTGCATCACTTCCACCACAAACCCAGAACTGACATCACTATGTGAGGGCACAGCTCTAGAATTTACCCGAAACTAGAGTTCTGGGTGAATCCTACAGCAGTGTCCCAAAATGGTGACATCACTTCCAGGTTTGCGCCAGAAGTGATGTCATGGCATTGGCATGGCACCGATTACATTGTCCCTGCCCCCAGACCCTCCTGATGCTCAAAAATACGACAATCCACATAATCTGAGTGGTACAGTCCACTCTGCCAAATCAGGACCTACCTCCTCATTCTACTACCTGTGTACCCGATAAATGTCCTCTGAATATTCAAAAGTGTTACACAAATGCTAAGTATGAGGCTGACTGGTAACTCTAGATCCTGCTTCTTGCGTACTCTTTGTCCTTGTCCCCGTCTCGTCCTGGCCACTACCTGCTGGAGCCACTGTTACTCTCCCTCCTCTGCTGCCACCACCTCCTGCTCCCTTCATCACCATTCACCCACCCACACACTTTTCACCTCTCCCATTCCCGCAAGGGAGGGCGCCAGCATGGAAAGGCTTCTGGCCTAGCGTACCTGCAAGGCTTTTGCCATCATCTGCCTGCTCACCCTCCAGGAAGGAAGTGGCATGGCCTAGACAGGCAATTCATTAGGAACTGGACTGCCACAAGGCAGACTGCCTGGGGTAACTATGATGATTAAGATGCATAGTTTCGAGAGTCGTGCAAAATGCAGGCTCCTGGGCTGAACCGGATGGAGGAGGCTGCTAGACACACTGAAGGGAGAAACCTTCAACAGGTTGTCATTGAAGAATGCTAAGAAAGATAGTTTCCCCTTCTCCCTCCCCCCGTGGGTTTTGATCATCCAACCTGAGGAAGAGCTCTAGAGGACATACAAGCAAGCACCTGTGTTCGTTTGGAGTCCCATGGCTTTTGTTTTGGGGTCGTCCCATGAATCATTGCTGCTACCTGCACCTTCTGCCTATTCTAGGAATAAAAAAAATCTCGTCAGGTTCTTTGGGCTGAAAAGGGAAAAGGGAGTGGAGGCAAGACAGCGATCATCAGCGACATCAGTACTGAAGTGTGTCACAGTCTCTGCCTCCCTCCGCACCCCAATTTCGTAAACACAGTTCCTGTTTTACACTGGCCCCAGTCTGCTTTGGCTTCCCAGGACTCAATCTGTACTCAAGCGCAGATACTGCTGGACCTCCTGATGGCACCTGGTATATTTTGGCTGCTGTGTGACAGAGTGTTGGACTAGATGGGCCATTGGCCTGATTCAACATTGGCTTCTCTTATGTTCTTATGTTCTTATGTACCCCAAGCACAAAATATAGGGGCAGGTAGATACAAGGGTACCCCTTATAAGGACAGAGTTTACACCCGCTCCTTTAATGAACCTGACTCTGTACAACATGTCCTTCTTCGTTGCCCCCAATATTCTTAGCTACGTCATCACTTGAATCTTTTATTTTCTGCAAAGATTGTTGAAAATGAGTTTAACTCCTTGCTTTCTGATAGGTCCCCTGAAATCACTGCATCTGTAGCTGCGTTTCTTTCACTTGTATGGAAGCTAAGGGGCAAGAGTTCTAACACTTAGTTTTTAATGTATAGTTTCATTTTGGGATATGTTATTCTGCATTGACTGTTTATGACCTTTTCTCCCTCTACTATTGTGGTATAAACCCCTCAGTTTTCTCTTATTTTTATCTTTCTGTACCACCATGCCATGCCAATAAAGGTCTGTGATGATGATGAAATCTAGGGGGGGATCAAGTGTTGGAAGGTACAGAGGTGTAGCAGTCGCAGCCGCTCTTTTAGATACGCATAAGAAGGGCTGGATCGGGGCCTTGCCTGTGCCCATTTTAAAGCGCAAGAAGCAGAGATGCACCTTTCCAAAACAAACTGCTGTGCGCGGCTTTCGTACTCTGATATCCGTATGCAAATCTGGTACGTTCAAAGCAGCTCTGGGTTTATGAACAACTAGAAGCAGCAATCTGGGATATGGCTGTTTCCCCCCTCCAAAATGTATAATTGAGGGGATCGTGCTTATTTATATATAATTACCCTTTCTCTCCTCCAGACCTTGGAAGAGAGCAGGGTGCATAAATTACTGTAAGCACAGTCTGTAGCACCAATTAGAGATAATGCAGATATATTTCACTGTTGAGGCAAGTTGGATTGTCTCTCAGAACTAACATTAGAATGCAAAACCAGGCTGGTCTTGTGTGCAGCAGGCGTTTCACCACAAGGGCTCCCAGCCTCTGCAAGGAAACAGAAAACTCTGGCTTGAGGGCTCCCCTAGAGCTCCCTAACCCAGAATCCAGAACTCTAACCCAGAATGCCCCTTGTTCAATAATATGGCAACATTGTCACAGCAATGCACAAACTTGATCACATTTTCAGACTGGATTTCATGTTCTAGAAAATAATTTGTCATTATTGAAGTCCAAAGTTAGTCTACAAGATTCATCTTGGTCAGAAGAAGACTTTTGTAGTCAAAATGGGAAAAGTATCCTGGAGTTCACCGTCTCCTTGTTGGTCCTGTTAAATTCTGGACGATCATCTGAAACTACACAATATTGTATATTTTGTGTTGTTTATGTTTAGAAGTTATAATAACATATACAAATTGTGTAAGCGCTTTGTGTTTGACAGTTATTTTGATCTATACAGTGGGAACAAGAGGTTACCACCTTCTGTGGAACTAAACTCACAGCCATGCCGTGCTCCCCTGTCAGCTCCATTTGCTATGGATCTGAGTCCCTCAAAATCAGACGAGGAAAAGCCTCCATCTTTAGGCAGTTCCAACACCCCCTCAGAACTATCACCTGAAGAATGTATCGCAGATCCATCACCTGTTTCCCCAATGGAGGATCTCTGAACAACAGATCTGAATGACTCTTAATATTGATTGGCTTGGAACCAAGTACATCTGACCCCATTTTGAAGATCCTTTACCCACCCAACGCTGGCTTAATTGCTTTCCTGATGCTACAGGGATTGCTGGACATATCCAAATCCATCTGGACCAAGCCTACATCCGTTTCCTCCGCTGCCAAGAAAACTAACGATATGTACAAGGTTTTAGAGGAGGACTGCGAGCTCCTTATTGCCCACCCTATTGCTAACTCCATTGTGACGGAGGTCATCCCAGTCAAGCAATGCTCCAGGCCTCATTCCTTACCATTTCACCGAGAAGGACATAAGCTTAATGGCCTTGGCCACAAGATCTACACATCGTTGGCCCTAACTCTATGCATGGCAAACTTTAATGCCATTATGGGGCACTGCCAAAGTTTGGGGGAGACTTATCTTGCAAAAAGGATCTAGGGGTCTTAGTAGACCATACACTGAACATGAGTCAGCAGTGTGATGCAGTTGCTAAAAGGCAAAAGCGATTTTGGGCTGTATCAGCAGAAGTATAGTTTCCAGATCACACAAAGTGATGGTACCACTTTACTCTACTCTGGTTAGACCTCACCTAGAGTATTGTGTTCAATTTTGGGCACCACAGTTTAAGAAGGATATAGACAAGCTGGAACATGTCCAGAGGAGAGCAATGAAGATGGTGAGGGGTCTGGAGACCAAGTCCTGTGAGGAAAAGTTGAAGGAGCTGGGTATGTTTAGCCTGTAGATGAGACGACTGAGAGTTGATATGATAACCATCTTTAAGTACTTGAAGGGCTGTCATATAGAGGATGGTACAGAGTTGTTTTCTGCTGCCCCAGAAGGTCAGACAAGAACCAGCGGGTTGAAATTAAACCAGAAGAGTTTTCATCTAAACATTAGGAAGTACTTCCTGACAGAGCGGCCCCTTAGTGGAACAGGCTTCCTTGGGAGATAATGGGCTCTCCTTCTTTGGAGGTTTTCAAACAGAGGCTAGATGGCCATATGACACAGAGTAGATTCTGTGAACTTAGGCAGATCATGAGAGGGAGGGCAGGAAGGGCAGTGCTTAGTTCTCGTGGCCCTTTCTTACACATCCATGGAAATGCTGATTGCCACTTTGGGGTCAGGAAGCAATTTTTCTCCAGGCCACTTTGGCTGGAGATCCTGGAGATTTTTTTGTCGTCTTCTAGGAGTGGAACAGTGGTCACTGGGTTTTTTTGTGAATTTCCTGCATTGTGTAGGGGGGTTGCACTAGATCAGGCCCGTAGCCAGGATTTTGTAATTCAGGGGGCCTTTAAATAAGTCAGGGGGCACTGATGTCATAAAATAAAAATAACATTTTTAAAACTCACTTTTGCGGCATTCGCACTTGGCTTGCCTACAAGGGGGAAGCAAGCCACGTTTGGAGAAGGGGCGGTGGTGGAGAGTACTCCAGGTGGCCCAGAGAGTTGGGAGTCCTCTGGGTGACCCAGAGAGCCAGGGGGGCCTGGATGGAAGTCAGGGGGCCAGGCCCCGAAATGCCCCACTGTAGCTACAGGCCTGCACTAGATGACCCTGGAGGTCCCTTCCAACTCTATGATTCTATGATTCCTGTGGGAAAGAATGGCTATGTTCATTGATCGACTTCTGGAGGAACACAAAGCTGTGGCCAAAGTCCTGCAAGCAAAGGGCTTTAGCCTTGGAAAGGAGCAACTAAATGCCACATGGCATATTACAGACTCATGCAGCAGATCCATCGCTTCTGCCATAGTCCTATGGCACCACCCCTGGCTCTGTTGTACGGCACTTCCCAATGATTCTAAAGTGAGAACTAAGGACTTCCCCTTTGAGGAAAGGAATTTGTTCAGCTCCTGGAGAGATGATGTCCCAGACCATATGTGAAAGAATAAGATCACCGCAAGGTCCCTTGGCATCACCAATCCACCCACCCAGACCCACAAACCTCGCTACTTCCCTAGACACACAACTCATCCACAGTCATTGCAATCCTATCAGTACCAGCCCTCCTACTCTGATTCTTCCTTGCACCCTTCATTTCGATACTTGCCGGGCAAGAAGCAACAGGATAGCCCCGCTCCAAGCAGTGTCCTGCCTCATCTTGGGAGGCCTCTGGCAAGCATAAATCTCAGTCCTGACTATCCCTCCAGTCTCTACCTGTTTTACTCTGTTTATCACATTATCTCCCTGTTTAGGAGTCAGTCACTTCTGACACATGGGTTCTTAGCATCGTTCAGAAAGGATATGCCCTTCAGTTTTGTGTCTCACCAGTTGGTTGTCCCCCTGATTCCTCCCCATCCATGCCACCCCCGGAGTTGCAACAGGGGATGTTCCAAGTTTTGAACAAAGGGGCCATTGAACCCGTTCCATTGCATGAAGCCCTAACTGGTTGTTATTTTCATTATTTCCTGGTTGATAAGAAAGACAGTGGTAAATGTTCTACCTTGGACCTAAGGGCTCTTAAATTCCTCATGGTCCCTAAATTTCACATTATCACATTGCAGGAGGTCACAGGCCTGATTCACCTGCCAAGACTGGTTTGCCATTATTGACCTTAAAGATGCTTACTCCCATCTTACAATTCACCCCAGACCCAGGAAATTTCTGTTTCCAGTGCAGCCAAGTCTGCTACCAGTATGCTGCCCTTCCCTTTGGCTTGGCCACCGCCCCCAGGGAGTTTACCAAGTTCATGTCTGTGGTAGTTGCTCACCTATGCCTAAGGGGTTGCATTGTCTATCCTTACCTCCATGCTTGGCTTTTACCGCATCCTCACCTGATTTACTAGTTGATCATATTTCCCTAGGTGTTTTCACCCGAACTTCGCTGGGCCTCCAGATCAATTGGGATAAATCCATCCTGTATCCAACTCAATCCACCCTATTCATTAGGGCCCTCCTGGACTCCACCAGTGGCAAGGCTTTTCTGCCTCAGAACAGGGCAGCCTCCATATGAGCAATGGTTCACAAGTTTGCCTCCCATAGATTCCAGTCTATTAGGTCAATATAGAGGCAGCTAGGCTTCATGGCCTGGACTATTGCTGTGGTTCCCTTTGCCTGATTATTCATGAGACCCCTTTAGAACTGCTTTCTTAGATCCGTCAACCCCTCCTGGTGAAAAATATCTATTCCTAGAGCTGTAGTCTGTTCCCGAGGGTGGTGGTTGGCTTGGGAGGACCTGCTGACAGGCTCCCCATTTGGGATGCCCTCCTGCCATGAGCCACAGTGGCTTAGAGGTTAAGATCAAGGTTCCCTCTAAGCTGTGGAGTCTTATGAGCAAAAACATTGACTTTGTGAGCTACTGGCCTTAAAGTCATGAGTGAGCGATTTGCCTACTGCATAAATCGGTTTGCTCTGGAGCCCTCCTTCCTGAGCTAAGACAAAAAATGTGTGAGCCAGAAGCTAAAGAACTGTGAGCTGGCTCACACTAACTCAGCTTAGAGGAAACCTTGTGCCCAAGAAGCATGCCAAGTCAGCTAGGACCCAGAGACTACAGAGGACTTCTGCCCCTGCAGCCCTGCACCAGCGCAAGGACTGTGATGCGGCCCATCAGCCCTGGACTCCATGAACACTGAAGCAGTAGTGGGTCAGAGAGGGAAGACATGCCTTGACAGAGGACAGATGTTCCTGCAAGCAGCCATGAAGGAATCACCTCTCCACCATGCAGCACCTTACCCCCCCAGTCATTCGCAAAGACTGTAGCCCAGCTGAAGACAATAACAGCGATTAAGGCTTCCTGCCTCCCATCCAGATAACGCCTCTGCCTAGCACCCGGTCGTTAACGTGAAGCACCAGACCAGCAATGTGATTCGATACCTGCACCCTTTCCTTTGTCTCACCCCATTCCCCAAGAGGTGTCACTCCCTGCCAACCTTCACGTCCAAATTGCCCAACTGTCATTTCTTTTGTATTGCCCTGTGCTAGTATCGTGTTAGTTTCAAACTTCCTGGGAACCAGTGACCACATGGCCACTTTGCCTCTGGTCACAAATCTGGCTATTTAAGGAGAGTCTTGTGCCTTTGCTGTCTCTCTTGTGCCTGAGCTTCCTACTCCTACCCCACATTTAGGTTCCATCCCCGATCAGTTTGGAATCGCTCTACGTGTATCGCTGGCTGGTACATGATTCATTCCCTAGCTCTCCTCCCCCTTTCTTATCTGCTGCAAGGTCTACTCATCTCATCAGACAGATAAAGTATTACCCCACCAACGATAATCCTGCTTATGCAAATGTCTTTATCCTTTCAACTCTATATTCATAGCTCTGTAATGTGTGAATGAACACTTGATTTTTGATTGTATCCTTGAAGAACTTCTAGTAAACCATTACTTTAGCTACACAGTCTCTGGGCTCTGGGAATTCTGATTCCCACATATACAGGTAATGCAGAAAGCAAGTCAGGCATTTGTGAAAATGGAGAACCGAACCTTATATATCAGTTACAGACTTGCTGGACATCATGAGCAAAGAACTGGCAAGAAGGAATCTGGGGAAGGGGTATAATCAGAAGACGGTTCCTTAAGAACATAGCTACCCTCTGGGACAGAGCTTCCATCTAAACTAATTCAGTATAATGTTTTCAAATAGGGGCAAACTAAATGCATCTGGGAAGCCCACAAACAAAGCATGGCCCATTATACCGTTTACAGGCCCTTATTTATTCAGAGGCATAATGCCTTGGAACATTTATTTATTTTATTTATTTATTATTTGATTTATATCCCACCCTCCCCAACGGGCTCAGGGCGGCTAACAATTAGGGCTCAAAGCCATGATTAAAACAACTAAAAGCTATATAAAACCATATAATATATAATCAAGTGCTGGTGCTCCAAATGTCCACAGTTCCAAGATGGATTCTGGCAGATAGACCCAGAACAACGATGTAAGTTCCAGAGCAACCATTGCCATCCAGTCTTTGTCCCAGGGCCGTCTTGCACCCTGATGGTATCCACACCTTTGTGGTGGCGGTGCAATGATGGTATAGTAGCGGCGGCGGCTCCTACTCAAAAGCCTGGCAGAAGAGCTCCATCTTGCAGGCTCTGTGGAACTGCGCAAGGTCCGCAAGGCCCTGATCTCCTCCGGGAGCTCATTCCACCAGGTAGGAGCTGCCACCGAAAAGGCCCTGGCCCGGGTCGCTGCGAGTTTGATGTCCCTGGGGCCCGGGGTGACCAAAAGATGTTGGGCCCCCGACCGTAGTGCCCTTGGGGGAACAGATGGGGAAAGGCAGTCTCTTAGGTATGCCGGACCTTGGCCATGGAGTTTCCGTGTTACCACCACAGCTTTAGTCTATTAATTACTGCTAGCTATCTGAGCCAACGGACTTCAACACATTTTGCAAAACAAAAACCCCTACTGTGGATTTGATTGGCTGTGCAGATCTTTTAAAATGTTGCTTGGGTGGCAGCTGCCACCACAGCACAAGGCTCTGCACTGTGTGACGGAAGTTAAGCTGTGGCCATCATTTTGTGGCTGGCCCTGCCTCCTGGGGCAGCCATTGTGTTGCTGTGTCCACCGTGCCATGTCAGAATTCCAAATCTGCCCAGAAGCTCAAAAAAGGTTGGGGACCCCTGGGTTAGAGTGCTGGACCAGGATCCCTGCTCTCCCACGGAAGCTTGCTGGGTGCCCTTGGACCAGTCTCACACACTCAGCCTAACCTACAGGCCTGTAGCCAGGATTTTGTGGCTTGTGGGGCAAGAAATTACTGGTGGGGCTGCCATTATTTTTATGCCAGCTCCAATCTGCCCCCAAGCCTGACCACCAGTGGCCACCCCTCTCCCTCCCCTCCTGCAAGGTTTAAAGGGCCCTTCAGCTGATTGGTGGGGCCCACCAATTAGCTAGAGGGCCCTTTAAATCTTGCAGGAGGGGAGGGGTGCACACCATCCCTCGCTTCTTCTTAAAAGCATTTAAACTATCCCTTTAAATGCTTTTGAAAAGAAGAGGGTACGTGTGGTCGGGGCCCCCATTCTTCTCAGGAAATCTTATTAAATATACATATATATATATAAATCTTATGGGGCTGGCCCTTTAAGGAATGGGGTAGCGCCCACAATGGCCCCTCTGTAGCTACAAGCCAGCTAACCTGCCTCTCAGGGTTGTTGTGAAGACTTTCTGTCCTCATTGGGGTGAAAGCCAGGGGACAAATGAAGTACATAAATCAAGGAAACCTTGCATCGAAAGGAAAGAAACTCTTTTGCTTCTGTCTCCTTCCCTCTGCTCCACACTTTATTCAGTGTAGTAGACCGCTCTGTATCTGAAACCATAGGACTACTGCTTGAAACCTAGGCATGGTCTATGTGACTTAGCCCCTCCAAAGCAATATGGGGGCATACTCTCCTTTCTGGCTTTGTGGGCTGCTATGGCCGCTCTGCAACAAACATCCACTGAATTTGGCCCATTCTGCATCTAGCATTAGCTCCATTGTTTTACCAAACCCATACTGGAACAGAACAAGATGTGGCTCAAAACCACATTCAAATATGCCGGGCCAAAGCTGTACTGACTGCAAAGTCACCCCTGAATGGCCATAAAATGACCATAAATCTATGCAGACAGTAAACCGAGAGATCAAACAAAATGAAAGCGGCATGCAATCTGGACACTGCCATAAAATCCGACAATCAATCAAAGTGAACGTGGCATGCAATGTGGAGGGGGATTTCTGTTCCAGCATGGGTTTGGTAAAATAGCGGAGCAAATGCTAGATGCAGACTGGGCCCTTGACAGGTGATCGGCACAGTACATAGCATCACTTCTTCTAAGCTGATGCCCTCCAGGCTGTAAGCAGAGCCATCGATGAGGCAGGGATATGCAAGGGACTCCCAGGAAGTCTAGAGAACATGAGCAGAATGCTGATCTGGAAGGAAAAGGAAGAGGAGGAAGAGTTGGATTTATACCCCGCCCTTCATTTACAATCTCCTTCCCCTCCTCTCCCCACAACAGACACCCTGTGAGGTAGATGGGGCTGAGAGAGCTCTGAGAGAATAGCTCGGAAAGAACTGTGACTGGCCCAAGGTCACCCAGCTGGCTGCATGTGGAGGAGTGGGGAATCAAACCTGATTCTCCAGATCAGAGTCCACTGCTCTTAACCACACTTCACTGACTCTCCAAACTGGAAGACCCAGGAGGACTCTGCTGTGGGATTTTGCTGTGTGACCCTAAGGTCAGTCACTCCTGCGTTTAAGGGGCTGAAGTTGATTCACCGTTCCTTATTTGCAATACTGATACTACATCTCAGCATTCAAGGGGCTCTGTCTTACTCATGTCATCTTGCAGGACACAGTTGCCAGAGTGTGTGGGTATATAATTTGGCCCTAATCTTATTGGGGGGGAGGGCAGACAGGTATCTCCAGTTCCTTTTACCAGCATTTCTCTTGGGGGCATGGGCACTATGGAGGAGTTAGTGCAAAACCCCCAGCTTTAAACCAGGTAATAGCACAGGTCCCCTTGTAGGGCAGAGTCTCTTGAATGTGGGGATGTACGCTTTGTGCTTATTTGGTAAAGTTTTCTAAGTATCCTTAATGTTTGCGTTTGGATTCACAAATAAGGAACTAGGAAGTGCAAATAAGGAACTGGGAAACAGCCTCCCTTCCTCAGCCTAAATTTCCTCACAGGGTGGTTGTTGTGACAATAAAATGGAGATCGTCATAATGCTGTTGTAAGCAATGCCACCTCTAAGCTGTGGATTTGTGTGAGCAAAAATCCTACTTTGTGAGCTACGGGCATCAAAGTTGTGCATGAGCGATTGGGCTACTGCATCAGTTAGTTTGCTCTGGAGCCCTCCTTCCTGAGCTAAGACAAAAGCGTGTGAGACGGAGGCTAAAAAGCTGTGAGCTAGCTCAGCTTAGAGGAAACACTGGCTGCAAGCTGCTTTGGGTCCCCGTTGGGGAGAACGGCAGCATATAAATGACTTGGAAACTACAAAAAAGGCCCCTTCACCCCCACCCCATCCCCACCACCTGAGACCAAGGAGATAAGGTGGAAGAGAAATAGTTTGAATAAATAGATATGGCCTTGAGAAATGCGGAACCAAAGGTCCTCCAGTAGTGGTGGAAAGTGTGTGGGGGAGGCTGGGTCACCCCACCAGCTGCTCAAAGGCTCTAACCAGTGCTCCCTCTAAGCTGTGGAGTCTTGTGAGCAAAAATTCCACTTTGTGAGCTACTGGCATTAAAGTTGTGAGCGAGCGATTTGGCTGCTGCATAAATTAGCTTGCTCTGGAGCCATCCTGCCTGAGCTAAGACAAAAATGTGTGAGCCAGAAGCTAAAAGACTGTGAGCTAGCTCACACTAACTCAGCTAAGCGGGAACATTGGCTCTGACCAATGCAAAGCTAAAAGAGTCCCCAGGGGGAACTGATTAGGGTAAAAGGGAAAGAATTCCAGCCAGCCCTCATTAGTCATAGTCCCACTCAAGGAACTCTTCATCTGCAGACAGAAGGGTTTGTAGAGTTTCTTCGAAGGGGGGGGGGGACACCCCTGAAATCAGAGTTGGGGAAGGTGTGTCCAACGTGCTCCCTGTTCCCCAAACTCTCCCACAATCCACAGGGAGAGTTTCATCAAATCCCCACTCCTCTTCGATACAGCTTAGATTTGGGACCAAACCAGGAGCAGTTTTCCGCAAAGATTGCACTGGTGAACCTGCAGTTGCAAACCGATGCATATTTGCTTGGAATCAGTTCCATTGAAGAAAAGGAGATCTCTGTTGACTCAGGGGAGAGCCTGATCTCCTCAGATCTTGGAAACTAAGCAAGATTTGGATGGGAGATCTCCAAGGAATGCCAGGAGGGTAGTAATGCCTTGGCAGGGTCATGGCAAAGCACCTCTGAAGGTCTCCTGCCTCGAAAATTGCAAAGATCGGGATGGACAGAGGAGAGGAATTCCCATTTTTCTAACATGGGGGCTACTTATACACAATTTGGCCAGAAAAAATGTAACAGAACTTTTCTAGAACAAAGCTAGAGTCCAATGGCACCTTTAAGACCAACGAAGTTTTATTCAAGGTGTGAGCTTTCATGTGTCCTCACTGGGGTTTCTGAGCATGTTCTGAGTACTCTATTCTTTCTCACCACTATATGCATCAGAAAGGGACTAATCCATTTTGGATTTTTACCTGGTGAAAGTGGAAAACGTGCAAATGTCTCCTACAAGATGCTGAGTGTTTATTAAACAAACATCTTCTATCCTTCCTTCACGGCTGAAATAAAGAGCTTAATACTTCGAATACTTAATACTTTTCTAAAACTGCTGACCACGGAACGACTTGTCACTGGGTTTTCTTCAGCACTGTTGGACTTCTGCCTTCAGTTTCGGTGGCACACGCATCGGACTATTCCGTCCGCAGTTGGGGTCGCCAGCTTTTTTCTGGCAAAGGTCTTGTTCCTTTAAGAGCGAATTGACAGCTAGGTTGAAAACTTCCCACGTCACATCATTTCCCTTCGAGCAAACCAGGCAGGTGTTAAAGGCACGGGAGCGGGGGAGGGAAGCAACACAGCCTCTCTTTCAAGTCTCATAAAAAGATATCAGGTTACCTAGTTTTTAAAATCTCCTTCGGGGTTCGGCGCTGTGGTGCTTCTCCTTTTAGAAAAGCAAAACATGTCTCTAATTCACGGCGTTCAAACGGAAAGAGTTGAAATCCCGAGTCAGCGCGGCCCCGACCGAAATCAATCAGCCAGGCCCAAATCAATGGCACCGGCCTTAAATCCAAGGTGGTTTGTGAGGATCGAAGGCAGGGGAGAAACCAACAGGGGGCATAACTTCGAGTACAGGCATGACTACTCTGAATACGGAGGTATAGAACATAGAGATAGATGAACCTTACTATGTTTTACCGGCCTGACCTGGATGGCCCAAGCTAGTCAGCTCATGGAAGCCAAGTGGGTAAGGTTGCCAGCCTCCAGGTGGGGCCTGGAGATCTCCTACTTTCACAACTGACCTCCAGCTGACAGAGATCAGCTCCCCTGGAGAAAATGGCTGCTTTGGAGGGTGGACTCTATGGCATTGTACCATGCCGAGGCCTCTCTCTTCCCCAAACCGCGCCCTCTCCTGGATCCACCCCAAAAGTCTCCAGGTATTTTCCAACCCAGACCCGGCAACCCTACAAGCGAGGTCGGCCCTGACTAGTATTTGCAAGGGAGACTTCCAAGGAGTACCACTGTCGTGAGACGGGGGCAGGCAATGGCAAGCCGCCTCTGAACGTCTCTTGCCTTGAAAACCCTTCTGGGTCGCCATAAATCAGCTGCGACTTGACGATAAAGATGACAATAAAGTGTCGCTCCGGATAGGTGTGCATAGAATGACACCCTCACAGTACAAGAGCCAAGGCACGTTTACTCGGAAGCAACTCGCCGCGGTTAGCGCGTCTAGGATTGCGCGGCGTTGCAGCAGAGGCAGACAGGGCGAGATATCCCGGAACTCCGGGCAAAATGCACGCGCGGGGGGGGGGGCATCCTATACAGTTCTACTCAAAAATAAACTCCGCTGAATAAAATGGGACTTTACTCCCGGGCACGTGTTCTTTAGGGCTGCAGCCTCAATGGGTCTTCCTTCAACCGATTTCGGATTCTGGGCAGAAAACTTCTGGAGGCGAGCCTATGAATGAATGATTTCCTGGGAGTAAGCACTATTGAAGACCGGCGGGGGTGGGGCGGGGGTCTTATTTCGGAGCAGACGTGCCTGAGCCGTCTAAACCCAAGGTAGGAATCCCGAACCGTTCGCAAGCCTGATCGGAGCCGAAAATGTGGAGACCCCAGCGGGTCTCTCCTCCTCCTCCCAGCCTCGTTAGACGCTCTGGATTTGTTTTTCTCTCACTACCAGGTGCCATTCTTTTCATCGGCCTTGAGAAGACTCGTTTAAGCGGGCAACGCGGGGGGGGGGGAGGAATTTTCCGCCTTTCTGCGCCCTGGACCCCCGTAAAACCGCCCCCACGTCTAGATCTCGAGCTTGGGAGAAAGGCGAAGACAGCGCGCGAGCCGCGCTCAGGCAAACCCCGACGGTTCTCAAGGGCAGGGCCGCGTGTGAAATCAGGGGGGTTGTGCAACCTCCCGCGGAGGTGAGGAAGGTATAATGGGGTGAGCCGACGAGTCCGGGCTCTTTCGTCAGCCTCGGAAAGAGTCCCGCAGGGCGGAGGAAGCGCTCCTTATGGGCAGAGGGGGGGGGGGAGAATACGGAGGGGCGTGGCGGAGTCCTGCCGGGGTGTGGGCGGGGCCTGCGGGCTAGGTGAAGGTTGTAGCGTTGGATTTATATTAGGAGGCGCGGGGCGCTGGAGCTCCGTCCTGGGTTTCCCCTTTATCTTTCCACCAGTCGTGACGTGATCGTAAGGCAAAGGGGGAGGAAAAAAGCTCGTCTGCTGGATTTGCGAAAGCGAGTGGCTACAACATGGCAAAGCTGATCCATGCTCGGGTGCTGCTGTGCACTTTGGTCTTCGGTTTCCAGGCAGTCTTGGCGGTAAGTAGCGGAGGGGGAGAGACCGGGCGGGGGGGGAGAGAGAGAAGGCGACGCACTGGTTAAAGCGATGCCGCGCCGGTGGCTCCCTTTGCCTCCTTGGCTACACGTGGCTGGAAAGGAGCGAGGAGGCGCCAGCAGGGATCGCCCGCTCTTGGGTTGCTCTTCCCGAGAAGCAGTCGCGCCAGCTCCGGGCTGCCTGCCTTTCTTCGCCTTCTGCCCCTTTCCAGCAGTTGCGCTGGCATGGAAGTTTTCCCAGCCCCGCTAGTCGTCCCTCCCCGTCCCCCCCAAAAAAGGAACCGGAGGGAGAGAGGCCAGAGAAGAAAGAGCCCGCCGCTCCCGTCCCTTCTCCCCGCTGCCTGCAAAGCGGTTCCAGCTGGAGTGGAGGGCAGAGTGCACGTGAAGGCGCTTTGCTTCCCCTTTCTTGCCTCCCCCCTCCCTCCCGGGCTGCGCTTCGCTGAGAGCTGCGCCCCTCCCTTTTGGTGGGTTTTCGCGGGGACTTGAGGCAGCTTAAACTCCCCCCCCCCGTTGAGAGGGGGGCCCTCAATGGCCTATTGTGTTGGCTGCGTGGGGGTGTAATCCAGCCGAAGCTGCCCCTGAAGGCTTAATTCAAACCAGACCGTTGACTCTCATAACCTGACTGGAATTTCTCTCCCCTCAGCCTCAAAGCCTTTTTCCCGGCGCTCAGCTCCCTCCTTCTCTCTCTCTCCCCCCCCTACCTCTGTGAAGCCAGCCGGATGTTTGCCTTGTTCTGGGAGGTGGTGCGCCCTTTCCATCCCTGGGTTTGAACTCTTACCAAAAGGTGAACATGGGATCAGAGTGCCTCCCGAAGCTGGCCAGCTCTTTTGCCCCTTCACCGTGGCTCCCCCTCCCTTTTAGCCTTTGCCTTGTCCAGCCAGTGTGATTCTTAAAAAAAAGGATCTGCCCGTGTGTGTGACGACAACCTCTCAGAGTAGGTTAGTGCAAAAGCCAGTGAGTGTCACTTCCCAGGTGACTGAACTTCCCCGTGGAAGGTGTTTTCTTTCAGATGGGAGTTATGTCCCGCTGTCTGTTTGTGTGAATGAGCTCTGGCGTAGGGCAGTCCTGAACACCCGTGTGTGAAAGACTGCATTTCCACCTAATGGGAAGCAATGATCTCTGCAGATTTGTCTGGTAAACAGCTCGCCTGTTGGGATGGCTTCCCGAAGGAAGTTGTTGAGATAGGGTTGATGGCCTTAAGTGCTGGGGGAAGCGTGTGGACTGAGACAGCAGAGCCTCAGTAGCTGCTAATCCCAGCAGTGCCTTCTGTGGCTCATGATGGGTGTTTGGCTCAAGGAAGATACCAAAGAGCACTTAGCAGTGATCTGAACTGGTTTCGTTCCCTAGTTCTATAGAAATGTACAATGATTCCGGACCTTTGGAAATTAAAGCAGGAGGAGACGATACTAGGTTAGCTTCCCAGACAGGTCCTTTACCGGATACGTAGATCCTTAAAGCAGGATTTGGGCTTCTTGTTCAGTATAGGTTCTATATAAGTAGAGTAGGATTCCCCAGTGCCTAAACTTGGAGCACTAATATATCTTCAAAGAGATTCCCCCCCCCGCTTACACAAGCAAGAATTGTGTGTCCTGTGCATTTGACTTGGTTTGGTTCTCCCCCCTCCCCACTCTCCCAAGCTTGTTTAATCAAATAGTTCAGATACCAGCTGTAAAACTGACACTTAAAAGACTAGAATGCAGACAGGAAACTTCTCAAGAGCACTGGCTTTCTTGATGCCCTCCCAATTAGACATAATGATTAACTTGCTCCCCTCACTGTATCCTCGAGGGCATAAGTGCTTGTTAAGATGCCTGTAGCTTTCTGCATCGGCGCCTCTCTACAGATGACAAAAATTCTGTGTGTGGTTTAAGATTCCTTGGTTTTCGGTTCTGGCTGTTGTGATCAGAGCATGAACTCTGGATGCGAACACTGAAATGACACTTTCTCTCTGCCTTCTCCTTTCTGCTTGCATAATACTTGTTGCTTGCTGATCACTGACATGGCTTCCCTCAGTATGGCATACTGGAAGACGTTCAGGATGTCTAGGCATGTTGACATGGGAGTAAGTCCCCAGGGTGCTTAGGGCTTCAGCACTGAACATCAGAACTAGTGCCTTGTGTTTTGGCAAGCACAGCCCTGAGATTCCCAAGGAATATAGATCCCCCCCCCCCCCACTTCTCACTCCACAACTTTTAGTAAGTGATAAAAACGGAAAGAGTGAGCCAATGGCTGTACACTTCTGAATGGGAAAAGAACTACCAAAGTTCAGCTGCAGTATCTCTCTTACAAGCTGCGGGCGTGCAGGGAATCATGGTTGGGGTGTGTGGGACAAAATGATTTTGGGGAAAAGCCCTCTCCAAATATTTCAAGGTCAATTCCCTCTCCTTGGCTAAGGCTCAGTTAACTCAGCATTCCAAGGCCTCTGAGTATGCTCAGTTCTCATTGGGCTGTTTGGTGGGAGTTACGTAGATGTTGTCATGCGTGCCTAGGGAGTCCCCCTGAAGGCCTGACCTTGCCTCTGCTTTACTGCCTTCCTGATAGGTGCTTGACCATGAACTTCATTGTTAAGAGGGTTTTTTCCCTTCAAGACTGCAACCAGCAGATGTCGCCACCAAATTAAACCATTCTGGATCTCACAGCTGCCACTCCCATCGTCTTTTAGCTGGATTGTGGAAAGCCCTGCATTTGGAAGCTCTGTGGTACTAGACTGCCAGAGCAACACGTTTCTCCAGAGTTTAAGTTGCGGGCTGTAAAACCTCAAAGTTATATGTACTGTATAGTTTCTCAGGACCAATACAACAGCTGCATTTGTATGCATGTGTAATCATCTTGACCATATTTCTGCAAGTATTGATGCTAAACCTTGCTGGTTGTACACACACTGATAAAACTTTCAGTTGACTGTGCAGGCTGACTTCAACACATCATTGTGCTGGAGGTGATGGGAGAGACAGTTCTCTCTATTAGTTTAAATGGTGCTGGATCATTCACACATGCAGGCATTTGTGTGATGGATGTGTATATATCAGCTAGCCCTAAAGCCTGTTTACAAGCTTACAAGTTATATTTCTTATGATCGTGGCACAAGTGTGCATAATTAAGGAAATATCTCAGATGCTTCAGAGATTAAACTTCAGGGTCAGATTGATGCACATCTGGAACAAACTAATCTGTTACAGGGATCTCTAGTCTTTTGTCAACCTGTGGGCACTTCTGGAATTTTGAGACCAGACATTGGGTGCCACAACAAAATGGCTGCCACAGAGGCTGGCTCCGATTTTAAAACTTTGGGAAGTTCTGGGAAATGTTAGGAGGCTTTAAGCTAAGCATCCCCCTATGAGAAAGGTAGCGGTTTCCAGAGGATTGCTCCCTGCTGGCACCTCTGGGACTCTTCTGAAGAGCTTCTTTCAGTGCAGGCAACAAATGCCAAGGCTGGACTTTTGCTTTGAGGAAGCAGCAAGGGGGCAGCAGAGAACACACTGGCAAACACTATGGTCCTTTCTGCATTTGCCTGCCACTCCGATTTTTCTCAGTGTTCAAGTGGAGGCAATTTAAGTCCCTGGCAAAACAGTATCCAAATAACCCAGGGCAACAGCAAGCTGACACAGGGCTGACCACTGAAGGGAGGTAATGTAATGCAGAACGGGAGGGAAGAAAGCAGAATAAAAAGAAGGTTGAACCTGGATTAAAAAGTTTGAATTTGATTTTAGTGCATAATTGCTTGGAACATGGATTAAAAGGAGAGTGCAGAAAGTGCCTATGTTGGTGACCAGTGATTCTTTGTGTGATGCAGAGTAAATTACTTAGTGTGCTTGCAGCTAGACTTGACTCACTTAAAATACCCGCACAATGCAAAGGTCGGAGAGTGTGCAGGCAGAGTCCTTTGGGCTGCAATGCTGCTTATAGAAAGATCTTGGGAAAACACCAGTCAGTTTCTTGCCTCTATAAATGCAGATGTGGGTGACTTCTAATGATGCCAAGAGTAGCCAGTACAACTCCCAAGGACACTGCCTGGCTCTCCTCTGTGTGTTGAGCAATACATTTGCCACGTTGACAGAGAGCGAGATAATGCTCCAACAGGTTCTTCCTCTACTTCTCGCCTTGTTTTTATATGCAGGCTTCAGTCTTAAGAGTACACTGAATGCTAGATTAGAGTTGTCACCTCTTCAGCAACCATGTTTTTTTATCTAGCTGGCATTCAGGTGTTAAGCTTATGAGCATGCTTACTTGAAAGTAAGTCACTGTGACCTGCTCTGAAGTGTAGCTGTTTTAGGATCTGTGGGGTGTGTGTGTAATAAATGTATGTGTTGCTGTGAACTTGTTCCCCAGGTCTCATGTATGGGGATTTTCAGCCCTGTGGTGGCTCAGCGAGAAGGTTTTGAGCTCTTCTGGTGGTAATTATACTCACTAGGATTCTAGAATTTAGCTTCACTCTTGTGAGTGCTTCTTTGGGAGTATCTGAACAGACCTGCCTAGGATTGCTCCATAGTTGTCGTTGACTTATGCCCGCCTAAGTTTTTAGTGATATTTTAGGGCCTGTAACTTTCACTATAATAGTGGTGGCCAGTATACAGTTGGGCACGTAAGATACTTTGCCACACTCCTAAACTTGAAAGATGAGTTATTGCAGCTCTAATAAGGCTGCATATTATGTGAAACTGCTTTACAGTGTGGTGTACTGCAGACCGAAGTTTAAACTAAAAATTGGGGCAAAATATTAAAGCCTCTTATGGTACAGTCTCACCTCTGCTAAACCAGGAGAGGTTTCTAACAATGTCTTTTGAAATGCCATGTCCAGGTTTAGCTAGCTGACTTGAATCTCATGGCAGTCAGCACTGTAAAATCCAACTGTTATCTTATTTATAGCACTTCCTGTCTGCAACAAGGTACTTAGGCTACAAGGATACTGGAGTATTCACAAGGTGAAACTGTGTGGCCAGTCACTCATGGCATTAGTCTGATGGGTAGTATCATAGACTGCAGGCAGGAGAGTTCTTTGTTGCATGCAAATGTTGATGACTGGGAATCTGGGGCGGGGGGGGGGGAATAGTCAGACATGATGTCCATTCCCTCCTCCTGACTTGGTACATCCAGCCACTGATCCTGAATTTTGTCTCTGAAAGTTACCAGCTATTCTGGCAGAAGGAGAACCAGACATTTGAAACAACTTGGTTCAAACAGCATTTCTGCCGACATGTAACTCTTTGGACATGCGCATTGGTTTCAACACTCAGCCAAGTCAAAGCTGACTGCTCACTCTGCTATTTGATCCTCAATGCGGTTATCGAGGAAGAATAAGAAGTGCGATGGTTCATCATCCCGTCTAAGGATTGTGTGTTGTGTGACGGGTGCCAAGATACTAGGGAAAATGTTTCCAGATAACAGCTTGGGGTGCCACCCCTTAAGTTCTGACAGTTTGTGTTCTGGAGCCAAATTTGGTCTGTTGTTCAAACCCTTTCCCTTAGTCATACTAAGAACAGCCTGTATGATTCTACCTCCAAAGCAAATCAGCAAAGACAGTATATCAAATGCATATTGAAAAAGCAAACTGCTTTCAAGGTTTGCATTTGTGTCTACTGTCTGCAGAGTTATTAAAGGATGTCCTCAGTGCTCTTGAGCTTTGCATCCACAGAGTAGGACCCAGGAGTCTCGGTCCGATGGATAAATCCAGTCTTGGAATAATACTGAGCATCTCTGAATCTGCGTGGATCTAATTTTTTTGCTGTCAAGTCACAGCTGACTGATGGCAAACCTGTAGGGTTTCCAAGGCAAGAGACGTTCAGAAGTGGTTTGTGGTTGCCTGCCTCCAAGTCATGACCCTGGTATTCCTTGGAGGTCTCCCATCTAAATACTGGTGAGGGACGACCCTGCTTAACTTCCGGAGTCTGATGAGATCAGGCTAGCCTGGGCTATACAGGTCAGGCATGGATTTAATAGTATAATGGAATCCTGCAACTTCCTTAGAACTCTAGAAGATATGAAAATAACATCCTCAGGTTTTGAGCCCATGAGATTCCAAAGAGAAGAACGCAACAACTGTTTATTTAAAAGGCCTCCTGTGGGCAAATGCAGGACTGGGTCACTTAAACTGAATTGTCAACCATTTCTGTATTGTCGTTGTCTTTCACAGTTATCCCTTCACTACATATTCTGAAAGTTTACTGATTTTCCTAAGAGCAGTTTTGAACTCTGCACACACATTGTTTTTGCAAGAATTTTGCATAACTTTCAGTCACAAAGTATTACTGGTTAGGGAATGGGGTCTTAATGCTGTATTCCAGAGCTCCTGGCAGTACATTTCTATAACTTCCACAATATTGAAAAGTCTGAAATCAGTCTGAGAAACATGACTTTGTTATCTTGTCTGTGAAACAGGCTCAGATATTTAATTTCCCACGAGTTAGATGGAGCTTGGCTTTGTCAACAGTTAATTAGAGAAGGGATTGGACCTCCTTAACTTAATTGGGAAAGCAGTTGTTTAGGGAGTATTATGTGTTTGACACAATTGAGGTTTAGTGATGCAGAACAGAAGGAGTTACTATATGTTCATCTGATGGACTGTAGTATTAGTATAGTTAGAAGCTTGCTTGGATTATTAAACTGTAGTGCACAAGTGGTTGTGGGCCATTGTGGTATAGAAGATAAATAAAAGTCTTGCCCCACCGGGTGGTCCTAATTTGGATGAATGTTGTTGTATTTTATTGGTGTTTTAAATATTTTCATTTTTGTGTACTGTATATTGTTTACCAAACCTGATGGAACCCCCGCCCTGAGCCTGCTATGTGGTGAGGGAGGAATATAAATCTAACAAAATAAATAAATGCAATTTTAAGGTTTGGTCACTTCCCACCTCCTGGTTAAACTTTGTGCTTTGGCAATACCAGTTGCATATGCCAGCTGTTGTGTCCTGTTTGTTGGGCTAGCAGTGTTAAATCCTGAAAGTGTAGTTCTTGTTTGGGGTGCCCGATTGCATCAGGAATGGTAGATGGAAACTCATCCCCAATGAGGATTACCCTTGAAGGTGTTTATCCAGATCAGAAAGGTACATTGCACAAGATTCAGCATGTACGCTACTTGCTGTCATCCAGCTAAGAAAATAGCATAAGTATATCGTTGTCATGTTGGCATATGAATACAGACTTACCAGTCTAACAAGGAAGATACGTTGCCCTGTTCTGCCTTCTTCTGGGAAGTTCTGGCATGAGCTGGCGCTTCTTGTTGCCTTGAGGCTGCCCAAGATTAACTGACTTCAGTGTTTCTCAGTGTGGTGAGGAGCCTTACCCCCCCCCCATGTTCGTGAACTGTTGGAACTGAACTCTGAGCTTCGAGTCTTGCATGAAATAAAACAAGAGTCCACCAGCACCTTAAAGGTTAACAAAATTTACTGCAGTATAAGCATCCATGTGTGTTCATCTGTATAGTCAAATCTGCAGGCAAGAGAAAGGTGGTTGGTGAAGGGGGATGTTATAGGGGGAGGCCAGCTTAAAAAATATCCAATCAGGAGGAATTAATCCACTCGGTCCATTCAAACTGTCAAAGGAATTTGGGGTATTAGACTTTGTCTAACATAATGTATCCTAAAGTATGAGTCCAGTGGCACCTTTAAGAGCAACAAAGTTTAATTCTGGGTATAAGATTTCATGTGCATGCACACTTCATCAGATATCATGCGCACAAAAGTTTATACCCTGAATTAAACTTTGTTGATTTTAAAGGTGCCACTGGACAGACCTTGTTCTGTTACTTTGGACCAACTCGGCTACCCATCTGAATCTATCATAATGTATGCTAGTTTGTTTTCTGACCTATATGGTCAGAAAATGGATGTAATCAAATAGAGGCATGCTGGCTTGTTTATCAGATTACTTAAAGAGAGCCATTGGTGTAGTGATTAAGGGCAGTGGACTCTAATCTAGGAAACCGGGTTTGATTCCCCACTCCTCCACATGAAGCCAGCTGGGTGACCTTGAGCCAGTCGCAATTCTCTCAGCCCCACCTACCTCACAGGGTGTCTGTTGCGGGGAGAGGAAGGGAGGGTGATTGCAGGGCTATTTTTGGGCAGGAACAGAGTTCCGGCTGCCTCCCAAGTTGGCCACACCCAGCAGGAACTCATTAGCATAATAGGCCACACTCAACAGCAGAACCTCATGAGGACTGGCTACATTAGGGGTATGTGGCCTAACATGCACAGGAGTTCCTGCTACAAAAAAAGGCCTGGGTTTTGACAACAAACAAGGTCAACAGAATAAGAAGCAAAAGGTGGGTGTGGCTGGATGACCACACTTCTGGTAACATGGGGGTGTGGCCTAACATGCTAATGAGCTGTGCTGTCAGGGGTGTGACCTAATGTGCTGGTGAGTTTCTGCTTTTGGGTGTGGCCTGTTATGCTAATGAGTTTTCTACAAAAAAAGCCCTGGGTGATTTTAAGCTGCTCTGAGACTCCTTCGGGTAGTTAAGAGTGGGTATAAAATGGCAAAGTGCTATGGAGTGACTCTTTAATGTACAGAGGTGCTAAATCTCCACTAACAAGCGTACGTGATTTGTTAATGCCTTAAAGGCATGGTACTCACTGTAAGGAGAAAATGTATGTTGCCTGAAGATTGTAGAAAAAGGCAAGACACCATAACCCTTTGACCATGATACACTTAGCCTGTAATATTTGTCCTTATGTTTATGTGACAGTCTTATTGCATAAGCAAAGCTCACGTAGATGGAAGCATTCATGATACAGAGGAGAGGGAATGGAACACCCATGTCTACAATGTTAGTAGTGAAGGCACAAAACTTGTACAGAATATTTCTTTCTGTAGTAAAATGGAATACTTGCAGCAGGGGAAAATAACATCAGCTCTTAAAACTAGTTTGGCTTCTCTAGGGAGAGTGTTGGGAAAGCCTTACAGTTGGAGCATCTGTCTTAAACTTTGTCTGAAATGGCTTGTCCTGTTTATGCAAGTGAACTGATCAAGCTGATACTCATTTCTCCCCCTTCCAATAGCCGAAAACAGGACTCCGTGCTCTAGGCTGCAAGACGCCCACAGTTGGAATTGTGAAGCATTGTGTGAGCTCAGCTGATCTCGTTTGGCATGGTATAAAGCCCAAGGTGATATTGGATGATCTTAAAACACCAGCTAGCAGGCAGTACTTGTTCTCCTAAGGCCTGTTCAGACTTGATGGCTAAGCATTTTCTGTGCATATCTAGGAACCTCTTGGATAATGGCAGAGTGGCCATTAATGAATTTGCCAGGAAAGAATAAGTTGGTGAGGCCTGTACTTTGCAGTAATGATGCATTTGCTGAGTTAGGAGCTTTAAGTGCGAAGGCTTCTTTGTGTAAATTTTCTGCAGTATGCATTTGTGTTTAGATTTGTGGCTTTTCAAATACTTCTTTGACCTCACGCTGTACAAATGGGCATCCTCTATGTACTGTAGTCCTCAGGATTCCTCACCTCCTATCAGGTTAATTTGTGTTTCTTTCCCCCCACCCCCACTAGGCAATGTAGCAGATGCTCATAAAGGTACAGGGTACTCCTTGCTGCTTTGTGGATATCTGTTTTTAGGCAGGCAGCATATGCCCCTTGCAGCATGGTCTCCCTATCAGTTCTAGTCTGGGGACGCTGTATGATTTTGATGTCAAAAACACCACCTTACGGAGATAGGCGAATGATGCCTCCATAGAAGAACTGCTCATCAAGCTTGTTAGTTGAAAAACTAGAATCACAGAGTTGGAAGGGGCCATACAGGCCATCTAGTCCAACCTCCCTCTCAATGCAGGATCAGGCTAGAGCATCCCTGACAATTGTTTGTTCAGCCGCTGCTTAAAGATGGCCAGTGAGGGGGATCTTACCACCTCCCTAGGCAGCTGATTCCACTGTTGCACAACTCTTACTGTAAATTCCCCCCCCTTTAATATCCAGCTGGTACCCTCCCGCCCTTAATTTAAACCCATCATTGTGAGTCCTATCCTCTGCTGCCAACAGGGACAGCTCCCTGCCCTCCACTAAGTGACAGCCCTTCAAATACTTCAAGAGAGCAATCATGTTCCCCCTCAACCTCCTCTTCTTCAGACTGAACATTCCCAAGTCCCTCAGCCTTTCCTCATAGGGCTTGGTCTTCAGGCCCCTGATCATCCTTGTCACTCTCCTCTGCACCCGCTCCATTCTGTCCACATCCTTTCAGAAGAGAGGCCTCCAGAACTGCACGCAGGACTCCAGGTGGGGCCTGACCAATGCAGTGTACAGCAGGAGTATGACATCTTGTGATTTGGATGCTTTTGTTGATACACTCCAAGATAGTATTAGCCTTTTTTGTCACAGTATCACATTGGCTGCTTATATTTAACTTTTGGTCCACCTGTACCCCAAGATTTTGTGCACACACACTGCTACCCAGAAGTGTATCCCCCATCCAGTATGTATGTTTCTCATTTCTGTTACGTTTGTACAATGGTGTAAAAAGCATCTTTACTTGAGCTTTAGCTCAATTATCTGTGATGTGCTTCAGAATTCAAATATGCATGTTCAACATGGTGATAGGGCTTGGCAGTGAAAATGATTTCAGATCAGTGGGGCTGCCATGTTGTGTGTCTTTCACTGAGTTGCTAACTGTTCTAGTTAGAAGAACTGTAAATTTTGAGCTGTGCTCCTGTAACACTGTATCCTTGAACAGGCACCAAAAATATCAGTTTGAAACAACATATAGTTAAATAGCTGATTTGTAGTGGCGACTTCTTTCCTTGGTGTCAAAATTATACATGGTGCTAAAAGAAAATAAAAGTATGCTGACAGTACAGAGTGCGGAAACCAAAAATGCCTGCTTCTATTCGGATGAGTTAACCTCTAGCAAAAGTGCGGCCTTACTAGGCACACCTGTATTGTCTTAAAAATCATAGCTCAGGCTGAATTTCCTTTCTGCACCACCAGTTTAGTAGTTTTATCAGTTCTTCTGCCCTTTAAGTAGGAAAAATTCAAGGAGTGTAATATGGCTAGAAGTGAGAGATCACTACTGGAGATAGAGAAACATTATTTTGAAGGCTGTTTGCTGGCTGAGGGAGTACCAGTTGAAGTATACGTCACAAAGGGATCCTCTGCAAGATGGTGCCTTGTGTGGACTTCATAGCTGGCCTTATAGAGCTGGTGTTACCTTCTCATGATATACCAGGTAGTCAGCTTCACGCACACAAAAAGATAGTAGTTTAGAAACTTTCCTACTTTCTGGATACATGCAAAGGAGTTTATAGTAGATTCTCCTACTTCTTTATTGAGCTTGCAAGATAATTTAGGTTGCATTAAGTTTGTATTACGTCCTCAGGCGTTTTGAGTAGCAGACATAATAAGCAGTATTGCAACTGGAGGAAGGCGGAAGTAAAGGTTTGGGTGTTATTTATTTATTTATTTTTTGAGAACTTCAGTTTAAAGCAGCTGAAGTTCCCTATCGCTTGGAATAAGTACACAGCTCATAAAAACAGTCAAAATTTAAAGACTTAAATAACAAACATGACCTTGGTTACATCTGAGAGCCTAATTCTGTCTCACTGGTAAACATACTGATTTCAGCCACATTTTAGTGTGGGAGAGAGGTGGGATAATAGATACTTCTCCATATGGAAAACTGTAAAAACTGGTGAGTTCCACTGCATGGCAAACTTACTTGGTCAGTTCAAATGAAAGCATGGCAGTTCTGCCAGTAATACGGCTCAAATTGCTGCAGTCACAGGGGAGCAACCTGACATGGGTTAAGTCAGGACCAGTCAATACAATCTGAACTGGGGTTTCGGTTTCGGCGTTGCGAATGGCGGCCGCGTCTCGGGACGCTCCCGGAGGCGGCTAGCCCACGCGCAGATAGGGGGGGTCTTCGCATGTGCGAAAGACCCTAGTGAGCCTTAGATGAAGGCTCCGAACCGGGGGCGCTTGGAGATTCGCCTCTTTGCCGGCAGACAGCCGGGAAATTGAGGCTTTCTCCCTGCCCCAATCGGCCCCGCTGCGTCGTGCCCCGTCATGGGACTTAGCAGCGCCACCGATTTCCAGGAGTGAAGACAGCGATATGATTTAATATAAAAAGAAGAAGTGGCATCAAATCGTGAGTGGAAGGTCTATTTTGAAGCGTGAATTTGAATCCCCCCGCAAGTGTTTAAGCGTATGGGAGGAGGGAGGAGTCCCCACCCCTTTTGAGAAGCAAGATCTACAAAGGGAGCGCGGAGGGGGGAAGAGAGAAAGAACTGTTGGTGAAAGTACCGTTGGGGTTGCATAGAAGAATACGACCTTACTAGCTTCCTGGGGGTGGCGGCACGAACTTTTTAAAAGTAAACAATAAAACAAAATGTCGACAACGGGGAAGATCCTGCAGAAACCGGAAGAGAAGGGAGGAGGGACTTCCGGTCCGAGTAGCCCCCCCCAGAGCTTGCTGTCAATCAACAGGAAAATGAGATTCTGCGCCCTCTGCTGGAGCAAATGCAGAAAATCAATGAAACCCTGCTTAAAGTGGAAAGTGTGCTCATCAGTCGACAGGAACTGATATTGGAAACAACAAGGAAGATGACGGAAATTGAACAGAAAGCGTGGATTTTAAGTTCTCAGGGCGTAAAAGAAGAAGAGAAAGAGGATCTCGGATTCACCTTGGTGAATGTATCGGTACCCCTAACTGGCAGTGAAGCGAAAGAATTAAAAGAAGAGGTGGATATGGCTCCCAAAGCCATTTCCGCTTTTATAAAAGAAATTACTCTGCCAGTAGAAGGGGGGGTCGAGCACAGTAAGCAAGATATCGGAGATCTAATTTTTTGCGAAGTGTTTATGGCGCCCTGGAAATCTGAAGGCCATAAAAGAAAGAAGAAAGATTACATCCTTGAAATGCAAAAACCTCTGAAGAGACACGCCGGCGTGAGGGAAGACGCAGCACTCAAAATTATGATAAGCAGTGAAGAAGACAGCAGCCCAGGGGTAAGAGGTGAAGGAAAGGAAGCCATCAAGGTTAAAAAGGACTTAGTCCATAATTGGAAGAGACTTAAAAAGAAGACATCTTAAGGATTGTTTGTGTTGCATCTGTAAGGAGCTGTTTAATTACTAACCCCAATGGACTTTACTAACTGTATTAACAGAGTATCTTTGGACTTTGCAAAGCTAAAAAGAAGATCTTCTAACCATGATGGATGCCGAAAAACGGTATTAAACACTAACTAAAACTAACCCATTTTAACAGAGAAAACTTCACTCCATCTTTTTTCTTTCTCCATCTGTCTACCCCTTCCTTTTCTTATAAAAAGAATAAAATTCTCTCCTCTTTAGGAGAGTTTTGCCAAAAAAAAAAAAAAATACAATCTGAACTGGGTGGTTAAACTAATTCACAGATATATCATTGGGGTGGGAAAGCTTAGATCAGGGGCATCAAACATGAGGCCCAGGGGCTGGAACTGGCCCGTTCTAGTCCCTTATGTGGACCACAAGCAACTAGTGCAAGGGAGGAAACAGGAGACTGCTCGGGGGGAATGTGGGTGGAGCCACTCTGCGGCTTCAGCATGGCGAAACAACCTTGTCTGCAGCAGTCAAGCAGCGAGGGAGTGTCTATGCCCCTGCTGGCTCTCCAGTATGCCCCTGTGGGTTTTCCTTTGCCTGTCCCTCCCAGCCCTTGAGGCCTTGCAGTGAAGATACACCAACTCGGGGCTTACCAGCTGCTGTCCTATATACAGTTTATATCTTTGGTACCTGGCATTACATTTTATGGCACACATGGCCCGGCCCAGCAAAGTGACTTTTATGTCAGATCTGGCCCTTGTAACAAATGAGTTCGACACCTCTGGCTTAGATGTTATGTGAAACTTCAGACATGGACTTCTGCATATAAAGAATAACATGTCCAGAAAGAGTGGTCTAAATCTGACAGGCAAAGAATCTCTGTGAAAGGATTCAGCTGCTCCTCACTCCCCCAGTTTCCAGTATACTTCTTAGTATATACCAGGGGTGGCCGAACTGTGGCTCTTTCACATATATTGTGTGGCTCCCGGCAGGGTGGCTGGGGAAGCCAAATATCATTAGCAAACGAATATCATTGGATAAATAAATATCATTATCAATATCTGCTTTTACCGCTTTTGTTATTATTTTTGGCAGTCTCATTTAATTTTAATAAAAAGCAAGTCTGCATATTTCCCAGTAAAAATGTATAATATTTGTTCATGTCTTGTGGCTCTCAAACATCTGACATTTATTCTATGTGGCTCTTACATCAAACAAGTTTGACGTCAAGCAAGTTTGGCCACCCCTGGTATATACCCTTCCTCCAAAAAGAAGAAAAGATTGGATGTATACCCCGCCCTTCACTCGCAGTCTCAGAGCAGCTTAAAAGCTCCTTTCCCTCCCTTTCCCCACAACAGACACCCTGTGAGGTAGGTGGGGCTGAGAGAGCTCTGAGAGAAACTGCCATTTCAAGAATAGCTCTGGCAGGACTATGGCTTGCCCAAGGTCATCTAGCAGCTGCGAGTGGAGGAGGGGGGAATCAAATCTCCCAGGTTAGAGTCTGCGCACTTAACCACTACACCAAACTGGCTGAAGAAGCTCAGGGGAGTGCTTCTGGTGGCTCTTTCCCATTTTATCCTCTCAGCTACCCTATGAGGTCAGGCAAATGGGTGTGACTAGCCCGAGATCACTTGACAGGTTCCATAGAAGAGTAGGTATATGAAGAAGAGAAGAGTAGGTTTTATACCCTGCTTTTCTCTGCCTAAAGGAGTCTTGAAGCAGCTTACAATCACATTCCTTTCCCTCCCCACAACAGGCACCTTGTGAGGCAGGTGGGGCTGGGAGAGTTCTGAGAGATCTGTGACTGGCTCAAGGTCACCCAGCAGGCTTCATGTGGAGGAGGAGTGGGGAAAAACCCGGGGCTCCAAATTAGAGGCTGCCACTCTTAACCGCTACACCACGCTGGATCTTGAACTTGGGTCTCTCAGACCCTAGTCTGACGCTTGAACAATGATGTCACATCTGCTTCTCTCTCAGTGTGAATTTACAAACACTCCTCCACTTGTTAGGTCAGCATAGTATAGCTTTACTGTTTGATTTTGTTCGTTGTATTGCTTCTGCCCTGATACTTATATAGTGTTTCATATAGCCTTGGTAATCCTCTTAGAGTAGCTGTGTGATGTATGTCATTGTTAGCTGCTTTCAGATATGGGATTAAAGCAAAGCGAATGGTTTTTTTTAAGGCAATCAATTAATCAGCATTTGTATCTGAAGTGAAACTTGAATGGAGAGTTCACTTCTAACCTGTACAGAGCTCCAAGTGCCAACTTTGCTACAAATTGAACATGTTGTCCTGTGTCAGGTATGAGGCTGACACCTTATAAATTTTAATTGCATCAGGGTCTCTGTTATAAACCTTGAGGGTTGCTCATGGAGACCGTCAGCAGAAGGTCCTCTGCCCACACACTGGCCTCCGTCCGTGCCAAGGCAAAAAGCTCAGACTGTTCAATGTCATCTAGCCGGCTTTTCTTTTTTAGCAGTGTATGCAGATCAGTGCTATCAGTGGATAACCTTCACGGTTCTGGGTTGATAACCTCTTGGAGAGTGAAAAATGACATGTGGTATGCAGGCCTGTCTGAGCCCTCCTCCTGTACCCGTGTGAGAGAACTGATGGGCAGGGCATGTGTGATCTGGGGCAGGACAGAAGCTTCCACACTGGCTGTAACTTTTGTTTGCAGGCCTAAGGCAAATATAGATGAGCTCTGTGGACATAATGCTTGCTGTTTACTCTCCTAGCCACAGGGGAAAGGATAAGACTGGCTTCGTGCCTTTGGTTCATAGCCTGTGATTTGGGAATTCCTCAGCTCAAAATTCAGCTGTGCCATGAACTTGCTGATCTGTCTTGGTCTATTCACCTGACTTTTGAATTTCAGCCCTTCCCTCCTTTCCTCAACCCCTGAAATATAGGGGATACGCTGGCATGTCTTACAACATGGCAGAAGGGCTGCAGACAAATTGTGTTTATAAAATATTATATAGCCCTCTCCATAAGAGTCTGCCTTAGTTGGACATCACATTCCCGTAATTAGTTTCAAGTTGACCATCTACCCTCAGGTCTCTGAGGATAATTATATAGCACTTAGGCAGCCGGCTTGATCCTAGGGCACAGTGAAACTGGTGTGTCAGTTAACAAAACGAGAGAGGCGGTGATGTCATAGTTCTGAGTTAACATTTTTTTTTTAAATGTGGCAACAAGTTGGGAGCAGAAGAACCTGGGTCTGTGATGGGAGAATCTTATCGTGGAGGCAGAACTCTTCCCCCACCCCCCAATATTACAGTAATTTGAAGCCTGAGCTTGTTTATATGGTAGATTGAAATGGTAGGGGGACATTTGGATTGCTGTTTCTGGAGGGGGTAGAGAAGGATTCCTTGCGAATAAGCTGGCATGGCAAAGGAATCCCATCCTCTGTGCTAGTTTTTTAACTTGCAGTGTGTCGCATGCTGAGCCTTTTTTTTAACACAATCTAATATTCAGAATGGTTTATTTCCCCACCGCCACCAGCAGCACCCAGAAAACACTAAAGCACTTCCAACACCTCATTCTCCGCTGTGTGTTTAGGCAGGGCCTTCCTCTGTTTGGCATGCTAATATGTTGTGTCTAGTGCTGTGCATGTTATGGTTTTACAAGCACTGTGGGAGAGAACTCTACACTCAGTTGTGATTTTTTTTTTTAAATTGTTCACAGTTAACTGGATTAAGTGTTTCTGTTCTAGTTTGTCTGTATGTTACGGAATAAGCTATGGGGGTCCCTAAACTTTTTGAACCTGTGGGCACTTTTTGGAATTCTGAGACAGTGTGATGGGCACAACCAAAAAAAATTGGCTGCTGCAGGAAGCAGAGCCAGCCACAATTGTTGGAGTGAGGCTATGCATAAATCTAGTAGTAGTAGTAGAAGAGATTGGATTTATACCCTGCCCTTCACCCAGAGTCTCAGAGTGGCTTAAAGACTCCTTTCCCCTCCCCACAACAGACACCTTGTGAGGTAGGTGGGGCTGAGAGAGCTCTTTCAAGAACTGCCCTTTGAAGGACAGCTCTTGTCAGAACTATGGCTTGCCCAAGATCATCCAACAGCTGCAAGTGGAGGAGTAAGGAATCAAACTCGGTTCTCCCAGATTAGAATCCACACAGTTAACCACTAAACCAAATGTCAACATTTTAGGCAGAAGGTCCCATTAGCAGGATGCCTTTTAAAGTGAACATACTGTTTACAGTAATTGTTTTGCATGTACACAGTTTACCTTCAGTTACCTAGTGAAGATCCTTGTGCTGTTATGTCAGCTGCTGCCAAAGTAGTTTCAACAGTCTGCACAGCCAATCAGAAACCCTACTGGGCAAAAGCCCCACTGGCCCCTCCTGCTTTCTAAAGTACTTTTTGGCATCAGGAGGGTTGTTGGCAGATGTCGCATCAAGAACACTTGGCCTATTCCCTTTACTCTGGGACTGTGCTCAGTAGAAGAATGGAGGTCTGGGACTATATAGGTGTGATGCATTCTTCCTTTTAAAGACTATAAATAGACAAAAGTGTGAGAGTCAAGGCTTTTATTGAATTGTCTTAAGAGTGGCTTTAGAAATAACGGTACTTAGGTGTCACAGTTTCCAGAGAATGGCATGCAGTGGACCAGGTTCCCCTCAATTCAAGCCCTCTGTTTACTCTGATGGAAATCTGCAAAAGGAAATTACATTTTTAACTGTGCTGTTGCTATATAGTTTCCTTGTATTTCTGAGTTTTTCCTGTTGTGCTGCCTCATTCAGTAAAAGTAGCAACAACTGCCAGCTTTCCTTGTGGGAAATAATATGGCCACAAGACTCCTATTTTTGCTGCAACGTACTAACACAGTTACCCTCTTTTTTTTGGGGGGGGGTAAACTTGTCATTACCTAGTAGTCGTATTGCTTTGATCAATACCTTAGCAGTCTCCTCGAAGACAACTCTTGCTGACAAATTAAGTGGTTGTACATTTAGAAATTAGCTCCTGGATTAGTAGGCACTTTTTGGATCAGCATCAGCACCTGAATAATACCCCCCCCAAAGAAAAATCAGCTATTTTAAAAAAGGGTTGTATAGGTGACTGGGAGGTGGCTAAATTGGAAAGTGCTCATTAGTGACACCGCTGACTGTACAAACTTCATTATGAGCACCGCTTTTCTTTGCAGCTGGTCAATTTAAAACACCCCCCCATTGTTTTGCAGTTCACCGGTGGAGAGACCATGGAGGGATGCGGGGAGAGGGAAGGGGCAGTGGTGTGGGCTGTGCATCCACTGAATATGGAAGCTCATCAAGGCGGAAAGCTGCTGCATCTCATCAAGCTGGCTTGCTCTTTGGCTTCTGCCTCATTGCATCCAGTCCAGAAGCACAGGGAGCTGTTGTCCGCAAGGCAGGGGCGGGGAGGCTGTAGTCCGTCTTACGGTACATAATATTGCTGTGTACAAGTGCTGTGGCTTGTGGAATTGTTAGGAAGAATACCAAGTGGAACCTTGAATGAGAACCCTGACAGCGACTGTCTTCCCTGGGGGTGACGTAATTGCGGCCAGCTGAGTGGTGGGATTACGGCTCCTGATGGAAAAACGCCCTGTCATGGCAAAGCCCTCAGCTGCAAGGGGGGCTCACTGTCTGGACAACATAATCCGTCTTCTTGAGTGGGCATCTATCACCAGGGTCCCCTCTCTGCAGACAGGCATTCCCACAGAGTGTCCGGTTTCTACCTTTGTTGTGTCTGAGACAGGGTGGCAGCAGTGACTCAGCAGGGAAACTCTACCTAGCCTCTCCTTCCCAAGGACATCCCCTGCCATCTGATCAGGCGCATGCCAAAATGTCTGAGGTGTGGGAGGCAGGTATAGCAGTCACAGGGAAGCAGAAGGGATAACAGTGATAGGGAGAAGTTTCCTGTTGGAGTGCAGCCTAATCCTGCTTTTCGTTTAAAAGTGGCCTTGACAAGTTGCCTGTGTACTTTTCATGCAGGGCTGAATCTCTGGTTTCCCTTGCTTACCTGCTCAAGCTTGATGAATTATATTGGTGATGCGGTAGCTGCCGAGGCGTTCCCCATCTGCTTACTTTTCCACACAAGGCAGTTTGGATGGGTTGCCTTGAAACTGCATGATTTACGTTACGCTAGCCTCTGGTGCTTCTGGCTGGTAATGTTGCCTCACTGTACAAATTGGGATGGTGGCTTATTGGTCTGGTTCAGGGGTCACAAGGCTTCTCTTTAATGAGCGACTTCTGAGTAATGAGAAAATCCCAAGCTACTAAAACATCTCTTTAAAATTCTGTTAATAGATGAAACTTGCTTCCCCACCCGGGCATATTAGCCAGTTTTGTTTAGTCCTAGAAACAGAACATGGACTAGGAAACGCACCAAAAAATGAAGCTATCAGCTAAGCGGCACAGAGGGAAATCCTATAAAATCTTGATTTTTAAAAACCAAAGCAGATCTTTTTTTTAAAGATCTCTTCCTGGGTTTTCCATGGGGGGCACAAGGTAGGAGCAGTCAGTGAGACACTGGCATTTCATGAACTCCTTTGGGGGCCCCAGTCTTTTTCACACTACCTTTTGAGGACACAAAACTGTTTGGCTGGTACCATTTCAAACTATAGGTGCAAAAACCTAGGGGGGAATACTGGATTGGGGGTTGATGTTAGAGAATTCGAAAATAACTGTTGTTTATTCAGGTATTTTTAAAAAACTGGAAGAAGTTCAGTTATGTAGTCCTCCACTGGTAGTGTAAAGTGAAGCACTACACTCCTGTCTTATATGATCATGTGCAGATCTTTTGTGAAATACTTTGAAATACTTTTGTGAAATACAGTGGCTCAAGTGGCTAAGACAATGAACTGCAGACCGGAAGGTTGATAGTTCAGCAGTTCGAGACCCGAGTGCTGCATAACAGAGTGAGCTCCCGTCTCTGGCCCCAGCTCCTGCCAACGTAGAAATTGCAAGTAGATAAATAGGTACCGCTTCAGTGGGAAGGTAACAATGTTCTGTGTGCCTTGGCGTCTAGTCATGACCACGGAGACATCTTCGGACAGTGCTGGCTCTTCGGCTTGGAAACGGAGATGAGCACCGCAGCCCTAGAGTCAGATTCAACTGGCTTTTGAGCAAGGGAAACCTTTACCTTTACCTTGATTCTGCTTTTCCACTGTATATGTTCAAGGCAGATGTCTGTATCTATTTACTTCATTTATTCCTTTCTCCCTAATGGGGACCCAAACCAGCTTATGTTGTTTCTCTTCTTTTATCCTTATAGTGACAACCTTGTGAGGTAGTGAGGCTGAGACTGTGCTTGGCCTGAGGTCAAGCTTCCACGGCAGAGCGGGGATTCAAACCTGGGTCTCCCAGACCCTAGTCTGACACTCTGTTCACTATGCCGTACTGGGGAAAGGAAATATGACTACAACAAAATATGTATTGTTCCGGCATTCTTCTTCAGTAACTTCTGGAAGGGGTAGAATCATCAGCATGCAGGTCAGGGTGGACTAGAATTGGTCCAGATGCCAATTTCTTTTGAGCCCCATCTAGCAATAGATCCTTCCTTTTTACTTGGAGGTCTGCTATGGCTTTACAAGCAACCTAAACTAAGGTCTGGGGATTTATATAAGCAACTGAAAAACTGCTTGAAGCACAATAATTGGCTGCAGCTGAGAAGTGTACAGAATCTTACAGCTCATTAGGAGTTTACCTTTGGAGTAACTAGAATGCAAAACTGTACATCTGGAGTTCTTCAAGGCATCTCTTCAAAGTGTAAAGATTGCAAGTTTTGCTATTCCCCCCCCCCTGTTCTATGTAGCTGTTCTTATCCGGGGTTCAGAAATAGTTGGCATTCACTTTCTTTTGCTACAATATTTGCTGCAAGAGAAGACTGTCTTAAAGAGACACTGATTTGTGTGCATAGGTCGAGTCCTTAGTTTAGTCTTCGGGAAGTAATATAGCACTGGCTGCCATAATCTCCAACAGCAAGTGGTATGCCTCTTTAGGGGTGTTGTTAAGATGTAGGTATAGAGGTCGACTGTGGTCTTCAAACTTTGCAGACCCGAGTCCCACTAAACTGCAAGGACATGACATCAGAGCCATGTTACAGGAAGGGGAGGAGCCAAATTCACAATCTCCACCACGTCTAGTTCAAGACTGGTCATCTGATGAAGCAATGCAGGGAGCCGACCTGCGGGTGCTGTATTGTTGTGAGGGACTGGCCCAGGCTCAGGGCCTTGGAAGGAATCCTCTCCCTCACGGAGTGATCTTGCCTTGCCATCCTGCTGTTCCTCTCAGTGGACAAATTATGAGGCAGGAAGGTAGCATCCTTCTGCTTTATGTGTACGGAAGATCAGCAGGGCCTTCCAAAGGATAGCAACAAATGACTGTATAAGTGCTTGCAGCCCAACAGGTGAACTCTGGACATACCTCCCAACCCTTGAGTTGAACGCCACTAGTCTAGACAATCATGGTCCATTTCTGTGTTGGAAATTTTTGGCACAATGATTTGTACAGGGGGCTTCATGTGTACCAGTTTCCTCCCCGTGGGATGGGGTGCCTCGTTCCCTAATTGTCTTGCTCTGAAATGAGCAGACCGAGGGTTGTGATTGTTTGTCTTAGCCCTCATCCCCGTATGCGGAGCTGGAAGAAACTGTGATTCTTCCCTCCTCTTCAGATCTTTTTAAAAGCAGTGCAGCAACCTGCACGTGCCAGCTCCTGAACTCTCAATCTGCTTCTTCTCATGAGAGCCCGACCCCCATTTCTGGCTGCCTCTCGTCAGGGCCAACAAAAGGGCAGCTGAACTCTGACAAGGGGAGGAAATCTCCCTAAGAGTTCTGGAGCCTTTGCAGCTTGCCTGGCTGCTGTTAAGGAAAGCCAGGTCAGCAAAAAGGGGTGGCAAAAAAAGCAGCAATGTGAAAATGCAGTTGAGTGGCCAGTGCTTTAGTCTGTTAGTGGTTATTGAAACCGAGCCAGAGGCCAGTACTTGTTTGTGCATTCCTTACAAGGGCTCCTGCTCCTACTCCCTGCAGGTGGCAGATCATTTACTTGTCACCCTTTGCCAGCACTTAGATAGTTCAGCTGTCTCGGTGACGGTGGACAAAATGGGATTGTAATGGGGTGCTAAAGTTAAATGCAGACCTCTGTAAAGCAGCCGAGGGCTGGAAATCAAGCTGTTGGTTGAAAATTGGCAGCCTTTCTGATTGTAGGGAGGAGCATTTCACTGGCATCAGCCTCTGACGTGCAACCTTAGAACTCGTAATGCTACCTTCTCGTGCAGGTATAGTCAAAATTGCCCTGGGGGGCGCAAAATAACAAGCACTCCTGGCTAGCTCATAAGACTATACTTTTCTACCAGAGGTCTGCCTCCCATCTAGCTACATCTTGTATTAAGCACTGTCTGTCTGAGCTAACTGCACACCTGCATAGAACAAGCTCCTACAAGAAAGAGGTCTGAGTAGAATCCATACTGCGTGGTTGATATGTCGACAAGGGTCTGCTGTAAACACTTCTAACTAGCAACTAGTTGGAAGCCATTTTACATCTTATTGACTCGTTACATGCAGCTTGCTAGGATCCATTCCCTGAACACTTTAGGATAGGGGCCCCCAACGCGTTTGCGCTTGTGGGCACCTTTGGGCGCAACCACAGAACGGCCACCGTAGCAGGTGAGGCCAAGGTGAAGCCAACCACAAAATGGCTGTTAACCAAGGCAGAGCCAACTTCAGAATGTCAGTACCTCCTCAACATATCAGGCAAAAATTCTCTTTTAATAGGATGCCTTTTCGTCTGCACAGCCAATCAGAAGCCCTACCTGGCAACAGCCCCACCTGGCTCTGCCAACTTTCTTAAATCTCTTGGTGGATGCCAGAAAAGCTATTGGCAGGTACCATGACACCCAAAGGCACCACGTTGGGGACCCCTGCCTTAGGTCTATGCTGAAGCTGTTTTCTGTACAGTCATAAGAACATAAGAAGAGCCCTGTTGGATAAGACCAATGGTCCATCTGTTCCAGCATCCTGTTTCACACAGTGGCCAGCCAGTTCCTCTGGAGGGCCAACAACCAGGCACAAAAGCTGAGGCCTTCCCCTGATGTTGCCTTCTGCCTCTGGGATTCGGAGGTTTAGTGCCTTCTGGGAAAAGTGATGTCATCCTCACATCTCAAAGCAGTGATCCATAAGCTGCTTGCTTTAGCGAAAGCTCAAGTGTGTGTGAGTATCTGTAGAGGCAGACCAGTATCGTATCAAATTAGACCCATGTAGTAAATGGTCTTTTCTTCAGGGGTAAGAGCACTGACTAGAAAACAGCATCCTTCTAATTCATGGCACAAGGAAATGGCATTATCAGACAATTTTACATAAACCACATAATGTCGTTTGTGTATGTTTGGGTTTTATGATGTTAAGGATGCTGTTCATCATGTCCTTGATGGGGTCTTTGGTAACAGGTGATACAACTGAAGAAGAGAGTTAAAGACTGAAATTGTGCAGAGTCGTAAAGTTCAGGAGTTGGTTCAGAAATGTAATAGGCCATTTTCAGTGGGAGTTTTGTGTGTGTGTGTGTTTTGGGCTTGTACCCCAACTGTAAGAAGGGGCTGCAGAAAGCTTTAAGTGGTCCATGCGAATGCAATCACAGCTATTCTACATGAGAGTAACCATATGGAAGAAGAGCTTGTATTACCTGCAGAAATGGCAGCAACCAAATGCAGCATTGTGTTCACATGGGGGAATTTCAGACAGATGATATAATCCAGAAGAGGAACGGTTCCCAAACGGTTTCTGGTCTGGCATTTCAGACAGAACTGTTTTAGAACCAGTTCCCTACCGGAATATATTTGTAATTTCACACAGAATCGCTTCTGTCCCATTCAGGAAACGGGGCTGAAGCATTTTACCTGTCAACCGCTTCCAAGTAGTCGTCAGTTTCTTCTCCCGGATCCGATACGCTTTTTTCCCCGCCTTTTTTCAACCGCGCGGGCGATCTCCGGCTTTTTTTTAAAAAAATGTTTGCTTTAGAGCGCTATAACACTATAGCGCAATAGCATTATAGCAACCCCATTGGAATGCCTGGAGTGTTGTTTTATAGCGCTATAGCGCTCTAAAGCGAACATTTTTTTAAAAAAAGAAATGGCGGGAAAACAAAGCAGTGCAGTCTGAATTGCCAAACCACTTCTGATTCAGCTCTTTTCCAGTCAGGGAAAGCCATGTGTGAAATGGCAGCCCTGTACCGGTTTACTTCAAGACGAATCAGAAACGGCTTCAATCCGGCAGAATCTCGGTAATGTGAAATTCCCTATGGCTATTTCTCCATGTGGTCCAGTTCTCTGGTGCTGTCGTCTTTTATCTCCTCATTGCTTCCCTTTGAAGAATAGTTCCATTTCTTCAGGGATGGAGCTGAACTCCTCAGTGAATACTGAGCTTCCAGGCTGTCAGATCTTGGTGCCTTTTACTGTGTAAAAAACGTTTACTGTAGGCTAGATCCAGCAATTCACTCAAATGAGGATCATGGAGCATCTCCACTTTCCCATCTGTCCCCCAGCAGCCATTTCTGACTTGGGAAAGTTGGTTCTGGTGCTCAAATATGACTGTTGGGGGAGGGGAAAATCCATGAGCAGCGGTGCTTTCCCCTGACAGTGTTGCAGAATTAGGATTGGATTGAGTCTCAGACCTCTGCTAAAACTCTGCAAAACCTTAACGTCTGATTTTAGTCTTGTTCCTTGTTGTTCTAATTAACTACCCTGCTATGGGTCTTGATAGAACAACCAAGGATATGCTTTACAGATTTATACATGCACTGTTTATGTATTGGGGTTGTGCTGAAATATTTTGTGTTGAATACTGAAATACAAAAATGTTTTCAAAATGTTTTCTGACTTATGAGTGTGTAACAGAAGAAACTAAGTTTTGGTTTAGAACCCCCCCACCCCCGCAGCTGGGAAGCCAGCTTCTCTCCCTCCCCAAAATGAACACAGTAAGAACGAGGGTGCATGAAAAGGTTCCTGCACCCCTCCTTTCCCTAACAGATAGACTGCTGGATCCAACCCTATGAATCCTCTTGTAGTTCTACAAATTAAGTTTGCTGTATAGGCAGAGTGAACACAATATAAATTCTTGTAATCTGGCTGTTCGAAAGCAGAACAGTTTTTATATTCTGTTATGTTCTAGCGTGATAAGCTATAGTCCATAATGGTTCTGTGGTTCTCAGTGCCAGCCTTATCTGTGGCAGGCGGGTGCATGGGTTAGTCTCTAATGAAGAGGAATAAGGATGTGCCCTTGAGCCATAACTGACTCATGATGACCCCAACCATGCGGTGTTCAAGGCAAGAGATGAGCAGAGGAGGTTTGCCATTCCCAGTCTTCCTTGTTGGTCTCCCGTCCAAGTACTGACCATGGCTAATGCTTCTTAGCTCCCAACCCCTGACAAGCTCAGGCCAAACTGGGCTTGCTAAGGCTGCTAGCCTCTAATGAGCATTCCTCATGTACATGAGAGCTTTTTATACACATTTATGGGGGGCAAAGGAAAGTACTGTGGTTTGGTCACTTTGCTCTTTTGGAGGGCAGGGATGACCAAGGAAGTATATGTGTGCAGAATGTCTGAACAGAATGTACGAACCTTCACAGTGCTTCTGCCCCACGTGGCACAATGATGGACATTTTTATGTCTAGATTTGAGCGTTCCTTCATTAGCAAGATGCCCTGTGCAGAAAACTGTTGCCTGAATAAGTTCTTGAAATGTCCACTGCTGTCTATTTTACAGCAAACCACGGGCTTCAATTTCCCTCCTGAAGATCTTGACTCATCAGGTGATGACGATGACTCTTTCTCTGGTTCTGGGGCAGGTATGTATAGCTCGATATGGGTCTGACTAGTTGTGATAAACACTCTTTTCTTTCTGGCCAGTCTGTCAATTCAGAATAGAGGTGCAAGGCTTGTTCAGTCTACATTATCCCCTTTCAGAAGATTCCCATCAGTTTTTGGAATATTGGTGGTGGAAAGAGCCGTCAAGTCACAGCTGACTTACAGCGACCCCATAGGGTTTACAAGGCAAGAGACGTTCAAAGGTGGTTTGCTATTGCCTGCCTCCATCTCACAGCCCTGGTATTCCTTGGAGGTCTCCCATCCAAATACTAGCCAGGTCTGACCCTGTTAGATTCCGAGATCTGATGAGTTCTGGCTAGCCTGGGCTATCCAGGTCAGGATGGGCTAAGAATTAGAGGGGAAGAAATAGTCTGCTAGGCTTTAGAAAAGAAAATCCTGATCAACTTGGGCATAAAGGAGTTATGTTCCGAGTTTCCATTCATCTCCTTTTAAAGGGAAGGTCTGTACACAAGAGGGTTGGCTCCTTAAGGGTTGGTCTTGTGAAAATGGAGGGCACTTCCTGTCACTCAAAAAGGACCTGATTTTCATGAATTTACCACCCCAGGTGCAGTTGGTAGTATTCCTGTGGGTCCACCAAAACTCAGGAGGAGCTTTCAGGGTGGGGGAGGTGATGGGGCTGCGAAAGAGAGTAAGAGGTGGCAGGGAAAGTGGAGCTGAGATTGTGGTTCTTTGGATCCCAAACTATTGTTGGTTAGGTTGATTTTTTGTAAAAAAAAAAAAAAAAACTTTACCTAATTCATGCTAACATTGTCTACAGAACTTTCAAGGTAATGATAGAAAATCTCTTCCCTTTACAGAATTGGGGGGGGAACCACAGTAGTTCAGCGAGTGAGTCTTTGCACAACAGAAGTCATACAACTCTAAATCTAGATGAAATATAGGGTTTGTGTATTCATTTTAAAGAGGGGGAAATGAGTTCTTGTAGCACTGACAAGTAACTGTTATAATCTGGCCTTGGGAAAGTGGAGTTGAGCTGTTGTCGTGGAGTGTAACTCCTACAAAAATCCTCTGATCCAGTGGCTGAGTCTTGTCTTTATAATCTTGGCAATGGTCTCCCAAATATTGCCTAAAATAAATCTTGATGTTTTAGGTTCTCTGCCATCTGTGTCTGTCTGGAATGTTCCACTGCAAGAAATCATAAACACATCATCAAGTCCTTCAGTGGCTCCTGATGTGGAAGATCATGACCTTGAAGCCCAAGGAACAGAGACAACTTCAGAAGACTATCAAAGAATACCTGTATCCCCAACAAACATGCATGTATTCCTTGTGAATGGTCTGATGACTGATAAGCCAGTGGCGAGTACAGAAAAGGAAGTGGGTGTATTCACTGAGCAAGCTACAACAAGCTCAGCAGTTGTAACAGCAAGAGTCCCGGTGACTCATCATAGTTACACAGTGAGAATCACTACTTCACAAGCTTCTAGTACTGAAGGTGTCATTGAGCCTGAAGTCTACCACAATGTGTACCATGAAGTAAGTAGCAATGATAAAGAAGAACCTGCCAGTGATATTGTAACAACAGTTAACAGTCTGGATTCTACTAGTTCCACTACAACACCCTTGGTTGTCATCAAGGATACTTCCTCTCAGCCTGAAGAAGGCATTTTGCCACCTGAAGATGGATCTGGAGATCAGGTAAGAATCCAGTTAGTTATCCATGCACCTTAATGTTATTAAGTTTTATACTAGTTAGTACTTGTATGTTGGATCTAGTTGATGACCTACACTGTGATTTAAAAACGGTGACATTTCATAAGTTACTATTGTTGAATTGTTTTAGGGTATGTTGTATAGTGTTTCCCTTGATTACATTTTTCTCTAATTCTATAATCTGCTTTGAGTCTCTGCAAAAAGGCAGACCGTAAATAAACCAGTGAGAAGAAAAGTGATGTGGCTGATCTCTGTTCTTAGGGAGATTTCAATTTTGGTGAACCAAATGAAAAAGCAGAAATTGAAACAGAAATCAGGCCAGTGGAAGAACCTGGAGCAGGAAGCAGGGCACGTCATCCTGGAACACACGACACGAAATCTGCGGGGGCCTCTCAGGGGCTTATGGACAGAAAAGATGTTCTAGCAGGTATGCAGAAATATTTGGTGACAATTGTTCTTCTCCATGCAGTTCATATGTTCCACAATTTCTGAGATAGTATTGCAATTAGATCTAACATTTTCTTTCTCTAGAAAAGTTCTTTGTGATGAATAACATCATGACTTTGAGAGAAGTCCAGTCACATTTTGGAAGCAGTTACAGTGACTGTTGACCACAGGGCACTGTTAACCATTTCTGGAGCAAACTAGAACTATTTTTAACCATCTTACAGCTGGAAGCTGGTAATGAATTAGGTCTGCCATTTCCCTGGGGTGGCAGGCAGAGTCCCACCCATGGGCTCCAAGCCTTGTCAGGTTTCTTCGTTTCAGCAGAAGCAAAAATGTGGGGTGTGGGAGCATGTCCCTTCTGGTTGTATCCAGAGATACCATCAAGATGCTCTAGGCTGGTGTTTCCCAACCTCTTCTGTAATGGTGACCCATAAGTCCAAATTTACTTGGTATGATGACCCATCCAGGGCTAGCCCAAGGGTTTTTGGTGCCCCGGGCAAAGTATGACCTTGGCACCCAACCAGTTCAGCATTCCATTTTTCTATAGTGGCTAACCAGATGTTTTTGAGAAACGTGCAAACTTTGTGCAAAGGGTGCAGCTGCCCCCAATATGAACCCAAGCAAGTGGCATCCCAACATAAACAGTCTTTGCATGTGGAGGTTACATCTCAGCTTTTGACCATCCTCACCTTCTCCATTACTCTCTCTAATCCCCACCCCCAAGATTGTAAGAAACTCACTCTAGTGACCATCAGGACACATTTTACTTGATCAGCACGTGTTTGCAAAGGCGAAAAAAAAATAGCAACTAATGGTCGACATGGGAGAAATACTGTTTCCAGATTCAGATCTTGGTTTCCAAAATACAAAAGAGAGCAGTGGAAAGGCTGGGAGCAGCCATTAGGGAGGGCTGGTCTGTGATCCACTTTCAGAGGCTTCGTGACCCACTTTTGTGTCCTGACCCACAGGTTGGGAAACACTGCTCTAGGCATTCCTCAAATTTCTGTAGTTCTTACCATTAGAGAACCGGAGCACCTGGTAACCTTATAATGAGTAGCTGTATTCCTCAGTATCACTAGTGAGAAGTAGCTTAACACAGGCTCTGTGGATACCTTATTCCTTTGTTTGCTGTGTTAAGGTGGCAGTGTTTTTTTCTGTTAAAAAGAAAAATCCATATGAGATCTTTACTCATATGGTACCCTTGGTAGTTTCTCCTATACCACTGAATGAAACTGTCCTAACCCAGTTGTACTCTACAACTCCTTAGAATTTGTGGCTATAGGCTGTGTTGCAGAGTTGAAATCTGGCTCATGAGTAATCAAGAATTCTCTTGATTTTTGACAGCATGCAACAAAGGGGGTATAAGCCCCAAAGAATGACTTTATAGACTTCTTTACTTGGGTTGTAGAACTTCTCCATACACACGTTTCTTGATGGCATCCTTCTGTTGTGCAAAGTCCTAGTCGATCATAAATGACTAAAAGAAAATGGATCTTTGTTTCATTATTGCTGTTCTGGAGAGGAAAAACTCAACCCCTAATCCTTTTCTTTTCCCACAGGGGTCATTGCTGGTGGACTGGTTGGCTTGCTGTTTGCTGGTTTCCTAGTTGGGTTCATGTTGTACCGAATGAAGAAAAAAGATGAAGGAAGTTATTCACTGGATGAACCGAAACAATCAAATGGAGGCTATCAAAAACCACACAAACAAGAAGAATTTTATGCATGAATGAACTGAATTTAAGGACACTTTGTTTTTGCTTGGATTTCTCTTCTGTCTCTGGACATCGGGAGTTCTCGCTGCATTTTAAAGGGGGAAAAACTACAAGCCATAAGACTGAGTGTAAACCTCTGCCTCCTTACTACTGGGAACGACTATATTTTTCCAAAGTCAATCTGGATGAATAAAACCCTAACCTGCTTTCTTGCACAGAGATCACCTATAAAGTTGGACAGATGTGGGGGGACTACCTTTGTCTTATCTAAGGACTCCTGGGGGAGATCAATAACAGATTGTATATAGCCTTAATGTCTTAGAAAATGCTAAGTAATTAGTAAAGTATAAATTGTGTATATTAAAGACCCTCCCCCACCCTTCAGCCTTTATTGGTCACAATTGAGTATTCTTTTATACGTTTAAAAAGACTGCTGTGTGGCTTTGAAAGCTAAAACTGTGGAATGATTATATCAGCAAGTCACTTAATGTTGCAGCTCAGCATGAGAATCAGGTGGAGGGAGGAAGTCCTCCCAGAAAGCTAAAAGATTTGTCCAAAGTGGTGAGATTGCTAAACCATAGCCCTTGCTAGGGCAGGGTTGGCTTTCTTCTAGAATGCCTTGGGAAATAGAGAGAGAGAGAGAGAGATCAATGGGAGAAATTTATACACTGTGCTTTAGAATCTGAAGCAACACCGACTCCTGGGGAGCGGGTATTTTGAAATGTGCACATTTTTCCCCAGTTCTTATTGACTGTGGTGTTATCCCTGTTTGCAGTGTATAAAGTCCATGGTAGTAGTACTGGGGCCACCACTTGGTTATCTACCTCTTCTGCATTATCTTTTCACGACAGTGGCTACTTCTCAACTAGATCTCCAAAACTCACCTTACCATGCAAGGGTGTGGCACAAAGCCATACAAGACCGAGCATGCTGAGAGGCAATGAGGAATTCCTGCTGCTGCCAAGACCCAGGGACTAGAATCATATTAGACTGGCAAATATATGTATTTTATATAGTAAGGTTCTCTGAGTATAGGCTCAGCATGCAGAGCCTAGGGGAGTTAGCATCTGTTATGTAAATGCTTGGCTTTTATCTCAGTCCAACTTGTGTTAGAGCATTTAACATACGGTTTGAAGAGCCGAGTGTCTTCAGAAGCTGTTCTTGTGTAGAAGAGAGTTAATGATGAACCATGTGCCTTTATCTCCTGCGTGTGCCCAAACTGTAAAGCAGGGTCTTAGCGGGCTGTATATTGGTGGGCCCCCAACCCATGAATGTCAGCACTTCCAAAGCAGTATTTAAAACATTTTAAGAACACTGTGTGCATATGCCTGGGAGGGGGTGGGGGAGCTCTCTTGAAAACTGTGGCTGATGTAGAATAACTATAGATGTATGATTTCTGTCATGTACAGGATGACATGGATGTGAAATGATCTATGCTAAAACAGATTTGTTTGTAAAGGCTTTGGGTTTTTTTTTGTTTTTTTAGAAAGACATATATATATATACACACACACACACACACACACACAAAACCATCACAGGCTTTCCTTTTATTTTATCATTTACACTTGTTCACTTGCAACACACTTTTGCTTGTAAGCAAAGATGTAGGCAAAAAGCCTGAATTGACACTGGGGTACCCTGCATATAAGGTGGAGAAGGAGGAAGTGGGGGCGGGGGAGACACAGTTCCATAGATCAGCAGAACAGTGCGTGCTGCCAATCAAACAGTTAATGCTTTCAGAATCTCCCCCTGCCCCAAAGACCTTCATCTTTCTTCTGATGATGGACTAAGCACTCCTTTCAGTGTGTAAAACTTGGCTGCCAAACTCTTTGACATAATCATTACAAATATATATCCATTACTGCCTTTTTACAAATTAGTTTTTTAAAATGTTGGTGTGTCCTTTTATGTTGTGAAAAAGATAATGACATTGACATTCTTGTGCATAGGAAATTGCTTCTGTTTGGCAAGACTGACTATATGAAACTGGTGGGTTTTTTTTTAAAAAAAATAGTCAAGTGGAAACTGGAATCATATAACTGTAAATGGTGCAAATGAATTGCTGATTTCCAAATGCAAGTACTTTGGTTTGGTTCATTTTTTTTTTGTATTCCACAACCATACACATGCAATAAAAAGATACTCTGCCAAATTAAATTGCCTCATGTCATTACCTGAACATTTTCTTCCTCTTGTTCCATCTACAGTGTCTCTCTTCTCTTCCCCTCCAAAGGATACTTCTTGGAGCAATCCACTAGATTTTTAAGATGCTCATGTGGAATTCTATCGGAGTGGCCCTGCTTTGGTAACTGGGTTTAAATTTCAGTGCACTTGAACCCAAGTATGTGCGCATCCTCCCTTGGGATTGCAGAAGTGGTACTTAGCACTGTTCTGCTTGCACAAGCAATAGTGTAAAACAGAACTTCACTGTAATTTTTATTGAAATAATGTGCAAGCAAACATGTTTCTTTTGAAATTGTATCAGAAGAAATATCTTGTGCAATGCGGTGTGGCCCCTACTCTCTCTTTCAGGTGCACAGTTCCTTTCGGTTAGCTCAAGGACAGCGAGGAATAGTTCTAATGCTACTGCTTGCACAGCTGTTGTGTGCATAGGAATTTTCCGTGGGATCCATCCTTTGGGCCACTTCTGCTCTGAAGTGAGTAATGAGATGTGAAAGCCCGTGACCAAAAATTCTGGAGAAAAACTCTTCCCCATTTTTCTGATGGCTTTTTCCAACAGAAAATTCGGGAACATGAAAAAAAAACCCTCCTATGACATACTTTCTATTTTGCAATAAGTAAAATGTTTAAAGCAAGGTTTTCAGATTTGAAAGGTATAGCAGAAGAAAGTGAATACTTAATTTTTTCCAATTGAAAAAATGGGAAATTTGGGGGGGTGCTTGGAAAAAAACCCTCATATAGTAGAGACATATACAGTTTTCAAGATGTTTTTGTTTAAATGTACATTTTGACAACAACTAGCATGCTATAATGTGTTTAATGATAATATCTTACAAGGTGTTCAGTGTTACAAAGTTTAGCTGGATATCCTAGCATGCTGGCCATCCCGCCTGTTGTGTCTTTGAGACAGTTTCTGTCCAAGTGATACTTTCTTTTGTTTAGTACAGTTTTCTACCTTCAACTTCCCCTCCCCAGTCCCCACCTCTCAGATGGCAGAAATTAAAGATACACATCCTATGGGTACCACAGGGTACACCAGTTTGCAACTCTTTCTCTAGTATCAAGTATGCTTTTCGTTTTTCTGTAGAAAATTAAGATGTTTATACTTCTAAATTCCATAAATATGCCAAAAAATACAATTGTACATGTTGACTGTTATAAAAATATTGTTGACTGTTATTAACATATTTCATGTTAATCAGTAGAGTTTTGGGAATTGCATATATTTCAATTTTTCCACAAATGTCTATTTTTCTCCCCTAAGGGAAAACTGCACTTCCCCATCTGTGGCTTTGAAAATTCCAGAAATTTTACAGAAATCTGTAATGACCAGAAAATCCAAGAAGGGCTTTGGAGGCTCATCAATGGGGTTTAGTTAACAGAGTAGCCATAGATGACACAGAACAATGTGAAGCAAGGGTTGTGGACTGTGGATCTTTTTCATGAACGGCACTTTCCTTCAATTTAAGGAGTCTCTTGCACCAGCAGAAGTCTCCTTGCACCAGAGGAAGTGGGACGGATCAACAGGATCTCGGTCATTATCAACACAGTTCAGCAGGTGCTTAGAATCAAGATAAAGGGAACTGAGGCGCTCATTCAACAGCAATTCTTTTTGTATTCCTTGGGAGCACGCTCTGCTTTCAGTGGGACTGACTTATAACCGTATGCAGGACTACTGCCTCTGGTTGCAAGCAAGCAGCTCTGGTTCCTTTTTTAAATCACCCAAGGATCCTTCTGGGCCAGAGCAGTAAAACCTACTTACTCGAATTTTTCAAAGTTCCAGAGGGGAGACATGTTGGTCTGCAGAACACCTGGATTCGTGTTCAGTAGCACCTTAGAGACCACCAAGATTTTCAGGGTGTGTGAGCTTTTGCATCAGCTTGCATCAGCTATGAGTAGGAATGGGGGTCTCTGAGTCTCTATGACCCCTTCAGAAGGTGTTGTAAAGAATGCTTGTAAAGGTACAATGCATATTGTGACCAGCTTGATTAGAACAGAGGCGAAATGCTTGGAGGTAGAAACTTAGCATCTGGGGTGAGATAAGCCTATGTCCCTATTCAGCGGGGGTGGGGGGAGGTGTCAATTGTTCGGAACTTGTGAATGAACTCAAGTCCAACAGTCTCTTGATGTAAGTGCCCCTTAAACTAAAGTTTCTTTGCTTGAGGACTGCCACGTTTAGGTCAGCAATGGCATGACCTGGAAGATTAGAATGTTCTCCCACTGTTTTTTGAGTGCACTTTTCTAAAATGGAATCTTAACTGGTCTACAGAGCAGCCAGCAAAAGCGATTTTGGGTATAAGGAAGGTGGAAAGTAAAGTATTGCCATTACTGCTTTCTCTTTAGGTACTGAGTATTGTCATTTCCAGGTGGAACACAGACAACTGTAAGAGGGAAATCACTGTTTCTTTGGGTAAAAAGAAGGAATTTCTGACTCTACATTGTAATGGTATTGTACACTTAACAGTCTAATCTAAAGTGATCCAAATGAATTAGTCAGTGCTTGTGTTTTTATTTACTTAAAACATTTATTAGCCACTTTTCTCCCCTGCAGAACTCAAAGTAGCTTACAATATAAAACACAGACTATGGAAACACTTTGGTTGAGAAAATAATGATCTTCCCTGCTTGGAGTTTTTGGCAGTATGAGCTATTGAAGCATCAACTTTGGTGGTGGGAATTCCTTACTGTAGCAGAACTGGCTAGGTTGCATTCCTTGGTGAAGGCTGGTCTTTTGCCCCCTTCCAGTCCATAGTGGTCTCCAGTTGCTAAAGTAACTACGCTGATATTTCAGGAATTACTGATAGGAGAAGCCTAGCTTCTGTTTAATTCAGTGTTTAGTAGTTCTATGCAAAACTACAGAAATATGAATATAGACATTTTAAAAAATGCAATTCTCTTGTTTTCTGTGCTGAAGTTGCTTTATGAGAACAAACGCTTGGTTGGAAACCTAGCCATCAGGTTGAAACAAATGATTTTCAAGTAGAGTTGGCTAACATATTCTGATCTGGAACAATGGGTAAAAATGGAAGGAAACCATTCATGTTGAAAGTCTCAGGTGGGTAGCCATGTTAGTCTGTAGTAACAGAACAAAATTTGAGTGCAGTAGCACCTTAAAGACCAAGACAATTTTCTAGGATATAACCTTTTGTGAGTCAAAGCTCATTGTGTCATCTGACAACGTAAGCTTTGACTCACAAAAGCTTATACCCTGGAAAGTTGTGTTGGCCTTTAATGTGCTACTGGATCTGAATTTCATTCATGCAGAAACTAACTTCAAGCTAGTACATAAACTACTGGGGCACAAAAGTCCAACCACTGTACTATGGTTAAAGACCTTTTACACATGGTCATACATGCATTTATACTAAATGCACAGTGGCACAGCTGGGTTGCGTGCCTTTTCGCATCAATATTGTTTGTTCATATTTGAATGCAACATGTGTACTAAGCTACATGCATTGTTACAAAGGTCTAGAACATACACAGGAGCCTTATATTGAATCAAATCACACCACTTGTCTATCAAAGGCCATCTTGTTTATGACCAGCCTTGGAGGTCTTGCACATCATCTACTGCCTGATTCTTTTAACTGGAGATGCCAGGGATTGAGTGTGGGGCCTTCTAATACAAAGCAGATGCTCTGCCACTGAACCATGACCCCTCTTCAGGCTGTCTTTCACCCTTGTATCCCTTACACACACACACATATGCACACATATATTGTGACCACCGAATAGGGGTATGACCTTACTGCCCCATCAAGCCTTATGTACAAAGTTGCAAATATATGTACACCAAATGAGGTTGGTTTCTGCCTCCTCTTTCTTAAAAAAAGTTATTTTCAGAGCAGTGGACTCTAATCTGAAGAGCGGAGTTTGATTCCACACTCCACCACCACATGAAGCCTGCTGGGAGACCTTAGGCCAGTCACAATCCCCTCAGAACTCTCTCACAAGGTGCCTGTTATTGGGTGAGGAAGGGAAGGAGATTATAAGCCACTTTAAGACTCCTTAAGGTAGAAAAAAGGGTATAAAACCCAGTTCTTTTAAAATGTGTGGAGGTGAGCTCTCTTTTTGAGGGGCACCATCCCATTTTTGTATATATGAAATGTCCGTAATACAGAGATGAACCTGAGGGTACATAAATATACACAGGTAATGTGCATATTTGAGTATATATAGAGTTGGGAGTAGTTCTTCTGGCGCTCGTCCTGACTGGAGCTGAACCTTTGCTTGCTTATGTTATGGCCCATATGTTGCCCAGGAGGTAAACTCCCCCCCTTCTGCCCTCTTTTTATGAACTGCAACTCTGAAAAAGGAAGGTAGCCTTAAGCAACTCACAATACTTTTTTTTTTTGGTCCTTGGACCTCATTGTGCTCAAACAAGTAGGCAAATTTATTAGATTTGGGTGGTTAGGCCAGCAGTGCTGGAGAGCTCGCTGCGTGTTAATGATTTGAAAGAATGCTGGCTGAAGCACGACTGGCTTTATGATGGCTATTAATATTTGATGGCATTTGCCTACATAAGTCAAAGGCTTCTCCTTGCTTTGGTGACCTTTTTTTTTGCCATAAAGGAACTCTAGGCAGACTGTTTCACAGGAGTGTGTCCACAGCTAAAGCCAGTTTTAAAAAATGTAATCGGAAAGTATATGCTACGCTTTCAGAAGCTGCCAGTTCTTCTAACGTTCCCCTTTCCCCAAAACTTACTAATGAAGTTGCACAGTTTTTAAAGGAGTGGTTATGTGGTTACTTCACAGTAAGCATTAGTTATATGTTAACCACAGCTGTAAAAACACATCTCTGGGAAAATTACACCCAAGCTGTAATACTGAAGCTCATTACCTTAAGAGGCAGCTTTCTGGATTAGTGTGTCTCTTGAAGATTGTGCAACCTTTCAGCCATGGCCTATTTGCCAGGCTGGGTGTCTCTGCTGGCCCGGATTCTGTTCCCAGCTTCCATCATCTGCTTCTCTGCAGAGAGGTTCTGATTCAGACAGCATTTACAGGCTGCTGAGTCACTGGAGGATCTAAAAACACTAGTATCGTGACTGGGAAACAGCAGTTCGGAACCAGTTCTTGCAGAGTGTGTCAGATGGTGCAGGACAGGAGCCGAGCAGGATGTTGCCACGGGAATGCAGTAGCCCTAAAATAGGCCTAAGAGATTGGACACTCAGAACCCAGATGAAGCCAAAGATGGACAAGGCCTTAACTGGCAAATTAAAAGGGTGTTTTTTTTTTGGGGGGGGGTAGTATTCCTACAGAAGAATCACTACTCATTTACCCTTATGTGTCATTAAATGTTTTGAATTTGAATTACTACTGTAGGCAGGTTTGTTTAACTGTTCTTGCAAAACACAGCTACTGCGACTGTTTCCATCTTTTGGCACTTGTCTGGTGGACAGTTATCAGTGGAGATGTGATCTCAGTTTGTGGGTTCTGTGGGGCAAAACTTGGAATAAATCTTGCAGTAATTTAAAGGGAATAAAACATTTTTACTTTTCACTTAACATCATAGCATGTCACAAAAACATAGATCTTGGTAACAGAATAGAACAGGGATCTTTTAAAGTCTAAACAATTAACTTTCCCCTCCTTCACAGCTGGTCACACCCAAAGTCCACCTCTTTCCTCTTCTTGGTGGTCCAAGATGTCTCCAGCTGAACTCTCTGTGTGCCAGCTTCCAAGATGAAGGTCCCAAATAAACTCCTCACTAGATGACACAGCCCTGAAACAATAATGCTAAAATTTACAATTTAGAACAGAAGTCTCCCTCCCTTACCAGTGTCCATCCATAAATCATCGTTACCTTAAGCAAGGTGTTAAGAGCCTCTGATTAAGGTTCAAGTTCCCCAGCAGGGCAGTCTTGCTTCCCTCCTTCACTTTCCACACCGTCTGCATTCTTCCGCGTCTACAGACTCCACCCCTTCCGGGCTCATTCCATTCCTAGCCAGGGATTACAGAGACAGAACAGCTCTTCCCCTACAAGCCTGTGCCCCAGTGATGCTCTTCGCATCTGTCTCTCCTCACTCTTTCTACGCCTAAAGTTGAAGGCTCTTCTGCTGGAGGCTGGACCTTTTCTGTCGTTGCACCCAGTAAATCTCCACAAATGGAAAGGATTTCCAAGAAACAGAAAAGGACTTTTCAGCTCCTCTCTGCCTGAAATGTTCCTTGAAATGCTAGGTGGGCACAGGGGCCCTCAGGATCTGGGGTTGCCAGCTTCAGGTTGGGACGGAGCTGAAGATATTGGGGGTTGGAGTTTGGGAGGAGGACCTCAGCAGGGTATAATGCCATAGAGTCCCATCTTCCAAAGCAGCCATTTTCTCCAGGGGAACTGATCTCTGCAGTCTGGAAATCACCTGGAAGTTGGCAACCCTGTCAGGAACAGCATGAAGGGACCATGGGTGGGTCTGTTTTGGGAGCTGGCATTTTTGAAAGTTACCCCCTCTTTCCATTAGTAGAAATTTATTGTGGGTTCCAAGCAATGCTCCCTCTAAGCTGCTGGGGCTAATAGCAACCTGTGTGCATGTGTGTGGGGGGGCTACTTTTATCTGGGAAATGTTATGGGAGGGGAAGGATTAACTGTTTCAGTACAGAAAATTTGAGAAATCTTAGATCTTCACTGCTCTCTCTGGTTTGGCCCAAGTCTGTATGGGGCTCTCATTTTACTATTAGTATGGCATTTCAGAATGTGCAAACAGAACACCAGAGAGAATAGAACAGCAAGCAAGAGCCAATTTTGCTTACAAAGAATGGAATCAAAGCCCTCCTTGAATGACTGAATCAGTGATTTGTATGAACAACGTTTGGAAAAACTGGTGGTATAAATACAATTTTCTTTGGTTGCAAGATTTGTGTGACTCTTCTAACTGGAAAGCATCCTTGTCAGTTACATATCTGCTGAGTTACTTTCCAGTGCTGTATAGCTGGGTGTCAGAATAATGGCCACATCTAGAGATTTTTGAATATTAGGAACAACTCCTTTAATTTTTCATTGAAGATTAATTATTGTAACTACATTAACAAAATGGGGTATTTTCTGTTTGGGTTCTGAATATTTAATATCCAAATACATATGCTTACTACTGATCTCTTAGCAAACCAAAGAAAACTTAAACTGATGGCAGGAGAAGGCTCATCTTATGTATGTTAAATTGCACCTTTAGTGTTTGTGGCAGGTATGTTCCTTTGATCCATCCCAGTGTTTTAGACTGCAGGTCTTAGTGTGGGCAAGTATAGAGAAAAAGGAAATTGTTACTACAGCTGCCACAGAGGAAGAACCTGACATTAACTTACCTTCCTGTTTAAAAACAAAACTTGGCTGCCTTTTTATTCTTAGGTCTAGCATAAACAATACAACAGACCTGACATAATTTTTCTGTTGATGGGAGGGATTTCCCTCAGTGGAGGGAAACTTCCCTGCCTCCGACTGCAGCCCAGAATGCCTTGCTGTCAGAGTATCATGAGATGTTGTTGGAGAGCAGCTGTAAGAGTGGAGAAAATTTATAAAAGGCACCCGTTCCCTTCCATTAGTGGAAATTAATTCTGGATCCAGCTAGTGTTGCCAGGCTGCAGGTAGCAATCATCAAGAGCAAGAAAGGGGCGGGACCTGGCACACCAGTGTGCTGATGTCACTTCCAGTAAAAACTAGAAGAGCCATCACTGGATGCTGTAGTACTTTCAAAAACTCTATGGTAAAACCATTAAGTTTTTGAAAATTCTAGAATGTCCTTGCATTTTCTGGGTTTTATCACACACTCTGCAGTCCTTCTCCCCATTCCCTCTTACTATCATTCTAGGTGCCAGTAGGCAAAGTACAAGTTTGCTGAGAGGTCTCCTGCTAGAACCACCTGGCAAGCAGAGCGTACCATGAAGCTGATTTAGGGATTTTTTTAAAAATGGCAAATTGCATTGTAAGCCACAGGAACTGAATCCACATTAGAAGTAAGCTGTACAAACGTGTTTTCAGAGCAAGGCAGAGGGGGAATCAGATAGTGGACAGCTTTGTTTTAGGTGTGAGGGAGAGGCTTTTATTTTGGGTGTTGTTTGGCATTCTGCAGAGGCAAGTCCAAGTGTGTCATTCAGTGTATATTTAACAGGGATCAGCAGCCAGTCATGGGTTTCTGAGTGTACTTAACAATGAACCCATCTGCCTTAGTTAGACTTGATACCTGAAGATGTATGCTTAAACAGCTTTGGAGTACACTTAGAAGTAATGAAATTTCAGTGGATGAACAATATGGGAGGAAAAGGAGAGCACTAAAAGTATAGGATAAGGTGAAGAAACATGAAACTGTTAATGCTGTCTTGACTCCTGGGTCCATAAGATATATTTTGAATGTAATATTCTGCTATTGTGCTACCTATCCCACACTCATATCGGCAGGGCAGGTATGAATTCTGTAAAAAGCAGCATACTGAAGCTGTGATTCAGCATTTATTTTTTTTAAAAAGAACCTAGCACTGTTGAACATCTAACAAACACTGAGGCTGGTATCAGCATACTCTGAGGAGGGGCAGCTGGGTGGGGGACATGTTACCACACCCACCTGCAGTGTTCCCTCTAAGTTGAGTTAGTGTGAGCTAGCTCACAGTTTTTTAGCCTCCAGCTCACAGGTTTTTGTCTTAGCTCAGGAAGGAGGGCTCCAGAGCAAACTAATTTATGCAGCAGCCAAATCGCTTGCTCACAAGTTCAATGCCAGTAGCTCACAAAGTAGAATTTTCGCTCACAGGACTCCACAGCTTAGAGGGAACATTGCCCACCTGCTTATTGTGAGCCCTCCCGCCACCCGCAGTCTCAGCTGCATGCACAGCCCAGTACAGTCAGGGAAGTAGAGGTGAGCAGTGAGAGGGCAGGAAAATGAACAAGCAGGTGGCTGGGCAGTAGCGGAAGAGAGCCCAGGCAGGTGGACAGGGGAGTGTGAGGGGAGGGGAGGGGCAGAAGGGTGAGGAGAGCAAGCCCCCCCCCCGGGAACTCTCTGCCCAGGGCCCACTGAAACCTGGAACCCCAGGCCTGCAAAGTGCCAAGGATTTTCTTAGGGGGAAAAGACCTATTTGCTTTTTGTGTGAAGAAAATAAATCCTCGGTGGAAGTATAATCTGACTTTCCTTTGATTTCCATTGATAGAAGAGCGTTAAGCATATACTGTTTATCTTCTTCACAAAAATCTCTTGTCAGAGAGTCCCCCAGTGTGGCCACTGCATCTGTGTTTCCCGGTGGCTCTTGCAACTTGAGTTTTGGGGGTAAAATCCAAAGGGCTTTAATGGAACACAGCAAAAACATGGCTCCTGACCAGCTGCCTGACTAGCATTGTGCTTACGCTGCAAAAGGTACGCCACAGTCATGTCCCATTGACCCAACCACCACGGATTCAGATTTCCTTCTGTTTCTGGGCTAGGTCATCTAGCTTTGTGGTGGCACAAGGAGCAAACCCTTCCCATTCCTTGGAGACCAAAACCAAGCCATGTCTCCTTACCAAGCTCAAGGCTGATCTAGGCTTTCTTCTACCTTCTTGGAGCAGCAAGTGCTTTGGAACAGCCCATGAAGGCATCATCTTTGCATCTGCAGGGAGTTCTCATTTGGAAGCAGTTCCCTCTGTCACAGGAGGACACTTGGCCTGGAACATCTTGACACTGTGTGATTGCACGCCCCCCCCCCCATGGCAGCCATTTTGTGGTGCTACCAACTATACTTTCTTATCTTTCCAAAAGTGCCCCAACAAGTCTGGGGACCCTGCTGAAGGTTAACATGGAACCTGGATTATAAAATGACATGCCATGGACACAAACTCTCCTTTTTCATGGGACAACACACACACCTCATTACCTTTTGCTACTAAGCATGCCAGAAAAGTGCATACATTCTGGGTCTGTAGCTGATTTCAGAAACTTAGAGGGATGTTCATAGAGGTCTGCAGTGATAGCTTATACAATTTAGAGACATTCCCTTATATTTTACAGTGGTAAGAAATTGGTAGTTTGTGGACTTGCTCTAAGATATCATAACCTTAGCCCTAGAATAGAAATTAGAAACTGCTGTACACATTAAAGCTGTTTAAATTGTTCTCTGTTCTGGAAGTCTTTATCAGTGGGCTCAGAAAGATAACAGGAGAGGTAAACTCGTGGATGTGTTTTTCTTTGGGTTGCAGATGAAGAATTTCTGGTGTGGAGAGTCTTTAGCTGCATTGTATACCAGCATGGTTACTTTTCCCCAAAAAATGAAAGGTGAGTGATATTAATACGGGGGATAGATAGCAGAACAACTCAGACAACCTCCACAACTACCCAGGAAGGAAACCAATAAATCTAAATTATGATTAAAACAATCTGCCTCAACTCAGAATCCTGAAACAATTATAAACTTGGTACAGTTTTGCTTGCATACTTTAGGAAAGTGGACTGTCCTGACTGATTCCCTGTCAGAGCTAGTTCTCTCAACTGGGAAACATCCCCTAGGAGATGGGCCAGCACTGAGTAGGATCCTTGGTGATCACCAGGGCTTTTTTTGTACAAAAAGCCCAGCAGGAACTTATTAGCATAATAGGTCACACCCAACAGCAGAAACTTTTTAGCATATTAGGCCACACCCCTGACAGCACAGTTCATTAGCCTATTAGGCCACACCCCTATGTTACCAGAAGTGTGGTCATCCAGCCACACCCACCTTTTGCCTCTTATTCTGTTTACCTTGTTTGTTGTCAAAACCCAGGGCTTTTTTCTGCAGGAACTCCTTTGCATGTTAGGCCACACACCCCTAATGTAGCCAATCCTAATAAGTTTCTGCTGTTGGGTGTGGCCTATTATGCTAATGAGTTTCTGCTGGGTGTAGCCAACTGGGGAGCCAGCTGGAACTCCTTCCTGTGCTTCCTGCCCCAAAATGGCCCTGGTGATCACAATCAACATTTTGACTGTATAATAGGTTATATGGGCCTCCGTGGCCATAGCAGTGCCATTAGCAGCTTCTACTTTCTTCAAAGCTGTGTAAAAAGAGATTCATGCAAATAGGGTTAAAAAGCAACACAGGTGATGCTCCAAAAGACAAAAGCAAGGGGATTGTGGGTGGGTGGCATGCTAGTGTAATGCAGAAAATAAAAATCAAGGCCCAGCTATATGTTTTGGTTTTTAGAGAGTTGCGTCTGGATTTCCCAGACCCAACTTGAGCTCCCCACAGCCACAGAGCAGCTGCAGGAAATGTTTTTTTCAAACTAAAGGTGAGCCCAAATGGGCTTGCCACACCGTCCTGGGGGAGGAAAGGCTCCTGCCTCCCCCACTCCAGCCATTTTGCTAGGTGGAACAGCGCTTGGGGGAGTGAGTCATTTCCTGTTTCTTTGCTTCATGTAGAGCAGCAAAAATGGGGAAATAACTCCCCCACAGCTCTGTCTCCATGTGGGAAAACAGCCTGGGGGGGGGAGGCGGGAGCTCTTCCTCTCCCATGATAGCGTTCTGAGGCCATTTGGGCTTTCCTTTATTTTCCAAAAGCCCATTTGGGCTTTCCCTGCAGGGGTTGCCAGCTCTGGGTTTGGAAATTCCTGGTGATTTGGGAGGGGAACCTGTGGAGGGCAGGGTTTGAGGAGGGGAAAGAGCTCGACATGGATGGGATGCCATAGAGCCCACCCTCCGAAGCAGCCATTTCCTGATCTCTGTAGTCTGGAGATCAGCAGGAATTCTGGGAAAGCTCCAGGCCCCAGGTGGAGGTTGGTGACCCTGTCCCGCACAGTTGTTGTGTGGCTGCAGGAAACCCAGATCCAGTTCATTAATACCAGGATTTGCAGTTTGGCCCTTGTTGCTGTAAAAAGGACTGGAGGGAAAAGCTACTTTTGTGTAGATGTGTGTCTTGAACATTCTTCAGTTTTCCTCCTCTTGAAAGTGCTCATTAACATTCAAACATCCAGCCTCTGTTTGTCATAAACAGGCAGGCACTTGCCTTTAATCTGCCAGGTATTTTTTTTTTCTTTGATACTCCTTTCAAAAGGAAGTTGGAGCATGCCTTGGCCTGGCTGCATCTCTCCATGAAAAGAGAGCTTTGTTTCACTTGTCAGGATTCATATTAACAGTTGGTTCTCTCTCTCTCTCTCTCTCTCTCTCTCTCTCGCTGCAAATGAATGATCTGTCAGCTCATTCATAGGATATATTGGAAGCCATAAATAAAAGCACTTGTATGCAGGTGCTTAAAAACCAGTATCAATCGCCATCCGTTCAGTCACCTTTGATCCTTTTCTCTCTCTTTTTTTGCGTTTCCTAGCATGGAGAAAGTCTAAGGTGCTAAGCACCATTTAAGAATCTGGAGTTCACGGGAGGGTGCATGGTTGTGAAGGTGTGGCGTCTGGCTAAGTTGATTTTGCTGTTTATACAGTTATCAGTTTCCCATCCTCGAGGGGAGATTCCATCTGGAGTACGGCAGCAGATGGGACGGCTGAGTGAAACGAATGCTTTGAAAGACATGTTTGTATTTGCTTTTGGCTCTGCTGGCATGGCTGATATGAGCGGGTCGTGAGACGGGCTGCGCGCAGGCTGCATCCACGCAGTGACGATTCTCGTTTCATCGCTGCAACAAATGCAGCAGTGTGTGCTGTGACAATGGTGCTTCCATGCAGGAGCTTTCTGTACTGAGTCATCTCTCAGTCGCTACTTCTTTTTTTTTTTTAAATCCTAATTGTTATAGTGCTATAGCATTATGACTGCTGGTGCAAAGAACGACCTCCCCACAATCCCTCCAGTAATACAGCAGGTAAAATGGTGGGTAGAGGCTGGTGGAATAAAAAGGGCACTGATATGGGCAGCCCTTTGAAAATCCTTATCTTTCAATCCAGATGGGATTGTAACTCACTAGGACTTGCTCTTCCCCAAAAGACTGGAGAAAAGGTTTAGCAAAGAAAGTATCAGGGAAGAGGAAAGGACAGTTGGAACGTGACTGGACCATGGGGTTGTGTGGATGCTCTAGGAGCCCAGCAATGAGAGTGTGTGCTACCCGGGATGCCCCCAATATGCATGATCACCATTTTATGCGAAGACAATACCACACGGGTCTTCCATGCTTCAGCGCATGCTACCCAGGGAGTACTGAATCCGTATGGGCATTGCTGTCTGTATTCTAAATGGTGACCATGCATATTGGGAGCATCATGTGTAGCATGCCGTCCAGGTATGTGTAGCTGCAACAAGCTGAAAGAGGATCTTCTGTTGGATGTGCTGATGGGAATTTACTTTACCATTTGGACTGGTTTTATGGTGTCAAGGATAATGCTTTAGTATTGTTGATGGGCTTTTAATTTATTTGAACGGGTTTACTTTAATCCTTAGTTCCTAGCCAGTCCTAGGCTACCAATCAGAATAAATATATTTAAAAATGAGAATAATTAAATCAATTATTAAGCACATTCAGCCACTTAATGTTTGGAAATTGACTGGGCGTCCGTCCAATGCAGGATGTTTCACGTTCATAAGGAAGGGAGGATTGAGAGGTGAGCTAGACTTTGTGGTGGCTTTAGTTAATACTTCCTGCACAATTTATTAACATTTCCCAAGTGCAGGCACTGTATTATGTGCCTGTCTTATTCATATTCTTTTCTCCATCTCTGTGTCCCCTGCATTTCTCTGGATGTCATTTCCCAAGCTGATTAGCTGTGATGATAGCTGCCTGGGAATCATCTCAGGTTAATCTTCAGTGCTACACCAATCGCTGAAGAAAAATCTCAGGTGTGCGTAGAGAGTACAGATCTAAAATGGAGCAAGAAGATGGAGGGATATGTCACTGAAACGTAACAATAATTCTTAAAATCCACAGTAAGAGAAGAGAAACTCACCACTTTGAACACAATAATGTACTTACAATACTCACAACCAATCCTATCAAATTTGTTTGTAGAAGTCTATTACACAACTTCAGTCCATCTCAGTGTAAAGTTCTGTGCTGTAGCTTGCAATATCTCTGTGTTGCCCTGTTCTTATCTGCATATTTTAACTCTGCTCCTCATTAATTACTTACAGGTGGTGACTTTGTCTCGTCTCTTTTAAAGAACCCGACACATAAAAATAATACATGCTCATCAAATCATTTGATACAAAAATCTTTATACAGCCAACATCAAGGGGGACAACTATTTTAAATACATTTTATAAATTTTAGAGTATTTTATAAAATCATTCTTATTATAATATAAACTGGATTTATAAAGTTGGTTCTCAGTGTAGTGCACACCAGATTTTTACAGACTCATTTAACAAAAAGCAGCTAAGATCTAAAGCAGAATCTAGTCCATGTGGCTTTAAAGTAGTTAAGCGATATATCCACCTAGCTTTAATTCTTAATAATGTTTTATGCACATCTATGTTTCTTGTCTCCTTTACAGTATGTAATACTAGAAATTTAAACTCATCACCATGACCTTCTTTCAGAAAATGCTGAGTCAAATGGGCCTCTAAATTTTTTTATTCCTAATTTTTGAGGAATGTTCCAAAATACAAATTTTAACTTGTCTAGTTTTACTCCCAATATATAATCTAGAACATATTCATATGATGAGATACACAACATTAGCTGTGGCACATGTCAAAAAATGTTGGAGTGTGATTTTTTTGGTAACCTGAGAACTGGAAATCAGATCCTTCCAGAGCCATTCACCAACATTTACATTTCCCATGTTTTAAATGTCCAGTGGGTGTCAATGCCTTTTTGATAGTGCTCACATAATTAGATTCTACAAGTGGAGACCCGCAAGAAACTTGCGGGATGGTCATCCCATTCCTCACACCTTTGCTTCCTCCCTCTACCCTTACCTATCTCACACTCTTTCTCCCTTCTGGGGGTGGAGCCATAGACTCAACCCTCCAAAGCAGCCATTTTATCCAGGGGAACTGATCTCTGTCACCCGGACAACAGTTGTAATTCTGGGTGATCTCCAGCCCTCACCCAGAGGCTGGCAATGGTAGTTCTCATGGAGGAAATGGCTGGTTTGGAGGGTGGAGTCTATGGCATTATACTGGTCTGAATTCCTCCCCTCCTCAAACCCCACCATCCCCAGGATCCACCCCTTAAATGTCCAGGAGATTCCCAATCCAGAGTTGGCAACCCTATTTCCTTCCCACCCAATAGCCAACTTAACCTTTATCTGCCTTTATCTGTCTTCAGCTTTTTGTCTCCACCCCCCTCCCCACAGCTTCTACCAAGGAAAATTATAGTCTTTCTCCACAGTGGGGACTAAAGCAGCTTACATTATTCTCACCTCCTTTTTATCTGCACAACAACCCTGTGAGGTTGGTTAGGCTGAAAGTATGTGACTGGTCCAAAATCACCCAGTCAGCTTCCACCGCAATATATGGGGATATGAACCTGGGTCTTGCAGACCCTACTCTGAGGCTCTAACTGCTGCATCACTGCTGGCTTTCATAGGGTGGCTGCTGAACAGCAGCAAGCAGCCAGGCCAAGTTGAGTCATGCAAATTAGGTGGTATCAAGTCACCCAGAGGGTGCTGCCTAGGGATGCCAGCCTCCAGGTGGGATCTGGGGATCCCCTGGAATTACTGCTCAACTCCAGACTACTGAGATAACTTCCCCTGGAGAAAATGGATGCTTTGGAGGGTGGACTCTAGGGCATTGTACCCCACTGAGGTCCCTGTCCTCCCCAGGCTCCATCCCCAAATCTCCAGGAGTTTCCAGACCTGGAGCTGGCAACCCCACTACCCCATCCCCTGCCAGTGCCTGGCAACCCTATACTGCTGCCAGGCCTAGGGTTGGCAACCTCCAAGTGGGGCCTGGAGAGTGAACTCCAGAGATCTGTAAACAACAGAGATCTGTCTCCCTGGAGAAAATGGCTGCTTTGGAGGGTGGATTCTGTGGCATGAGTACCCAGCTGAGGCCTCTCCCTTCCCCAAATCCTGCCCTCCTTGCACTCCACCCCAAAACCTCTAGGAATCCCCCAACCTGGCCCCAAGGCTCCCTCCCTCCCCCTCCCTCCCTCCAAGGCCGAAAGAGGCCTGGAAAGAAAGGGCCCTTCCCCCCACCCTTTGACTGACAGAGCCAGTCAGAAGCCTCCTCTCCCCCCTCCCCTCCAACGTTCTAATCTCTCACCGTTGCTGCCTGGAGTCAGGTCCCTGCAGAGGCCATTTCAAAAGGCTTTTGGGGGGAATTCAACCGTCCCTGAAGGGATTTCCTTACTTTTCAGATTTTTCTACAAACCCAGGAAGTCTACTGACTATGTAGGAAAAGCTGTTGGGGGACAGTGAGGCCCCTGTTGGAGGGAATAGGTATCCGCACAGAAAAAAAAAAGTCTAGGATTAGAATATAAGATAATTCCATCTCTAATACTGCCCTTAAGTCTAAAACCTACACAAGTTAGGCTGTGGCAATCAGGCAAGTCTTCTACTTTTTGTTGTTCAGTCGCACAGTTGAGTCCGACTCTTTGTGACCCCATGGACCACATCACACCAGGCCATCCTATCTTCCGTTGTGCTCCGGAGTTTGCTTAATTTCATGTTTGTTGCCTTGATAACACTGTCTAACCATCTCATCCTTTGCCATCCCCTTCTTCTTTGACCTTCAATCTTTCCCAGTATCAGGGTCTTCTCCAGTGAGTGCTCCCTTCTCATTTGGTGGCCAAAGTATTTGAGCTTCAGCTTCAGGATCTGGCCTTCCAGGGAACAGTCAGGGTTGATTTCTTTTAGAATTGACTGATTTTATCTCCTTGCAGTCCAAGGGACTCTCAAGAGTCTTCTCCAGCACCATAATTCAACCTAGTCTTCTACTAGGGACCAATATTTATTGAAAACTCTTTTGTATTGAAGTAGCCATAGGTGTATATTCTATTGCCCATCAGATCCTATTAACATTATTCTGATGTTTGTCGTTCAACAGTGCATCTCTTGTCTGCCTTGACTACCAGGTTTACCTTGAGATAAGATGGAAACAGGGATCTTTAGCTGGCCCATTGGAAGCCTTGACAGTTGCTACGCTTGGACTAAACATACATGAGAAGAAACTGATAAGGAAATAATTAGACCTGAACTTTGGCAGGAGTACTTTATTTATTTAAAACAATTATACATTATCATGTTTGCATGTATATGTTTATATGAATGTGTTTGGTAAACAGTATAATTGACTATACAATGTTACACTGAGTAATTGTATCACAGGTGTATTTTGGTTCTTCCTAACCTCCAGGTGGTAGCTTGAAATTTCCTGGGATTAAAATTTATTTCCAGGTAACAGAGATCAGTTCACCTGGAGAAAATGGCCGCTTTGGAAGGTGGACTCTATGGCCTCATATCCCATTGAAGTCCCTCCCCTCCCCAAAAACCACCCTCCTCAGCCTCCACCCCCTAAATCTCCAGGTATTTCTCAACCTGGAGCTGTCAACCCTACTTCACAGGAAACCCTTAGAAATATAGTTGTTGTGAAGGCCCTCTACTAGAGAATCCTTAATACTTAAAATCCCAAAATTCAAAGCCTTTTCTAGCTTTGAAACGGTTTGAAGATTGTAACTTAGATACATCCCACCTGTGACAAAAAGCATCTTCTTTGCCTCTTCTAAGCACTTCATTCCTAGCTGCTATTTGGCAAAGCCGCATATGTAATGGAGAATTTGCTTTTCACCTTCCCCAAAGTAGCATCTGTGTTACAGATAATGCTGTGGAAATTAGCTCACACTTAAGGAGAAAGGAGGATTGATTGATGGATTGGCAGAGGAAATTGCATCCTGTTTTTCTCCTCACTGGGGACTCAGCAACAGAAAAAAATACGCTTAAGGCAAAGGGAAAAACACACACAAATATGTTCAGTGCAGCTCCAACTCCTGGGCTTGTTGTGCGTTCACGGGGTTGGCCGGCTCAGGGTCACAGGCTGAGAATGAAGGGCCATACATATTTGGCTCATATCCTTCAGCCTTCACCAAGAGGCTTGTATGTTTTGCCATGTCCAAGAGAAATACCCCCAACTAGGGCTGCCAACCTCCAGATGGCACCTGGAGGTCTCCCACGATTAGAAAGGATCTCCAGCTGACAGAGATAAGTTCCCCTAGAGAAAATGGCTGCTTTGGAGGGGGGACTCCATGGCATTGTACCCTGCTGAGGTTCCTCCCCAAACCCTGCCTTCCCCAGTCTCCACCCCCAAAGTCTCCAGGTATTTCTCAGCCCAGAGCTGGCAACCTTATTCCCAACAGAGGCAAAATGGAAACTCAGCACCTGTCCTATAATGCTGGCCCAAATCTTCCTTCCCTTCCAGGGTGTCTCTTTTGGATCCAGAGTCTAATTCCATGAACAGGAGAACTGAAATGTGTTGTTTAAAGCAATCAGGGGACAAAAGAGAACTCCGATGAAAGGTAACCCAATTCCCTCCAGATTCCACACACACACACACATGCTGAAAGAAACGGCTTCTTGTTCCGCTCTCAATGTATGTCTTCTCAAGTAGCCCCCTGGCTTTCTTTAATGGATGGATGCTGGAGAAAGTCAGAGCTCCACAGCTGGAGAGGAGTAATTATCTTTAGGCAGCAGATAAGAAATTTCTGATTATTCTGTAAAGCCAAGTCTGAAGTTGATCTGATGCAGGAGAAAGACATGAAAGAAAAATATTAATCAGTAACTCAGAGATACTCTCTAAAGCCTCTAGGCAAGAGGCTTGCATTTCGTTTTCGTAATGCCCTTTTTTAAACAGAGAAGCTTTGGAGAGGCAAGATGAGCAGGGTTCTAAGGGAGAGGGATGCTTGGATCAGTGGAGATTTTGGGGGCAGAGCCTGAGGAGGACGGTGTTTGGGGAGGGAAGTGCTTCAATGCCATAGAATCAATTTTCTCCAGGCGGACTGATCTCTGTCGCCTAGAGGTCAGTAGTAATAGCAGGAGCTCTCCAGCCAAAACCTGGAGGTTGGCAACCCGAGTGGAGGCTGCGGCCACTGGACCCAGATTAAGCAGCTGTTTCTTAGTTTCTCTCTCTCTTTTGCTCTCTCTCAGACAGACATACTTCAGCTTGGGAAATTCCTGGTGATGGAGGTGGTGACTGAGGACGGGCGGGAGCTCTGCAGGGATATGATGTCACTCTAGGAATTCTGTTTCTCCATAGTTGCCATTTTTCTCCAAGGAAACGGATCTCTGTAGTCTGGAGAACCCCAGGCCCCACCTGGAAGTTGGCAAGCCTAGAGACTGATTGCACATTTCCTTTGAACAAAGAATTTAGTGGAAGTTACCAACCTCCAGGCGGGGCCAGAAGTTCTTTTGGAATTACAGTTGATCTCCAGTCTAGAAAGGTCAGTTCCCCTGGCGGGAATGGCAGTGTTGGAAGGCCGACTGCATGGCCTTGTATCCTTGGTAAGCTCTCTCCCTTCCCCAGGCACTGCCCTCAAATCTCCAGGAGTTTCCCCAAGATGGCGTTGGCAACCCTAATTCTTGTCTCGTACCTCCCTGAATTCTGTTGCTCATCCCTCCAATCTGGCAAAAGATAGGCTTTCAATTTGCTCTATGGGGAAAGGAGAACGAATGACGGGATCTCAGAAGAAGCAAAACTGGAGTGACAAGCTCTTCAGCGGCAATGAAATGTGATGGTAAAGGTGCAGTCCCTGCAGTGACTCCCGTTTCTTCTTCAGGTTCCAGCAGCGTAGAAATTCAAAAGATCCATCCTGTGTTTAGCTTAAAAAGGAATCCTGCCTGCAGAGAGATTTTGGTAAGACCTAAAGAAATTCTAGCATGACTTTTAAGAGTATCACTGCTCAAGTCCAAGTTCTCATGGCTCAGATATACACTTCCTGTTGCTTGCGCTTCTATAGTGAAAAGATGCTTCTGTTTGCTGACTCTCTTCCAATCGGCTGTGTTACATCCCTCATTCTCGCCAGCCTGCCTAGCAGTACTCTGTGGCAGAATGGGGTTTACCAGGTTAGGATCAAGACACAGACCCAGTGACAAGCAGTCATGGTGCCTCACTGTCTGGCTAACCACATCCATTAAGTCTCATCTATTCCTTTGAATACATGCTAAGTCAAACGTTTTAATAACTGGTGATAGACTACATTGATATGTTCGAACACGAATATTCTGCTACTTTCCAAATGGTTTTACAGTGGCTAACACACTTCAGCTTGTTAAAAATTACAGTCAAACTGCAGAGGTCAACCACAAACAAACCAAAAGTTCACAGCCCAGAAATCAGCATCACCCCAGATGTAAGAAACAACAGCTTGGCCTCCAGACTGTCACCCAAATGTCCTTCAAAAAGAACTGCTGTTTGGAGAGTCATTATTACCTTGCAAATGGCTGCAGATCAAGCCAGGTCAAAGATAAAAATGAACAGGGGTTTCATGGCACCTCAAAGATTAACAATGCTGTATTTCAATAGAAGCTTTCATGGACTAGTGTGGTAGTTAATGTGGTTAGGTTGTCAGACTAGGATCTGAGAGGCCTAGGCTCAAATATCCACTCTCTCATGGAAGCTCTCTGGGTAACTTTGGGCCAGTCTTATACGTGCAGGCTAATATACCTCACAGGATTGTTCTGAGAGTAAAATGGAAGAGCGGAGACTATTGTAAGCCTCTTTGGGTCCCCATTGTGGAGAAAAGGGATATATAAATATCCAAATGCCCTCACCGGGATAGACCGGGCAAGACTGATCTTGTCAAATTTAAGAAGCTAAGCAGCTCAGCCCTGGCTAGTATTTGGATGTGAGACCTCCAAGGAATAATGAGGTTGTGATGCAAAGACGGGCAAAAGCAAACCACTAGGGATGGACACAAACTACTCATGAACTAAAGTTCATGATGAATTCTGGTGGGTGCATGGTTGGCGAACTGAAGTTCATGGCTGGTCAGCCAGCATGAACTTTCCATGAACTTCCAAGTGGTTCATGACTGGATACATTCCCAGACAGACTGTCTCTGCTTAATTAAAATCTTTACCAAACTTCAAAGCAACTGGGAGGGGGTGGAATTCACCAGTCTTGGAAACACCAATAGGGGCCCTCCAGAGATTAACAGGCACTGCTGGCTGCCAATAACAGAATTCCCATTCTGCTCTGTGTGATCAGAAAGCTATATATAGCCTCAGCTCAGCTCTGCACCCTCTCCTCTGTTGGGTGTTGGCCATTATACAGACTGGCAGGGAACTTGTTAAAAGCAGAGCACATTCATTTATTCCTGACTGTGAATATCTCTCCCCTGGTGGGGTTTGGGTGTTAGATGGACTCAGAGCTCTGAGCCACCCTGTCTCTCTGCTTAGCTACTGGATGTCTCAGCTGAGGACCCACATGTATACCCTCCCACCTGTCCTGATTGTGAATACCTCTGTGTACCATGAGGGTGAAAGTGGGTGCAAAGGGTGCTCATCGTGGGGGAAAGAAGTCCTCCACCCCCTGTGTACCACAGGCCCCCGTCCCCAGGCACCAAAACAGTGGTTCGTTCCCCTGATCTGTTCTGGGACTCTCCACAGAGGCAAAAGAGTTGTTAGCACTGCCCAGGCACCAGCAGTTGCTAACACTCTTTGGAGAGGAGGACCCTGACAGCAGTGATTCAGAGGGTGGGGGGAAGTATCCTCCCCTTCCACATCGCAACTCCCTGTTGCTGCTCCCATTCCTCCATGGCCCCTCTAACCCAACACTAGAAAGCAGCTGTGCCGCCCACCTTCTCCAGTTCTAGACCCCCGTTTCCAGCCCACAGTTTGGAAACATTGCTGCACCCTCCCTAGTGACCCCAGTGTGGCAGAGTGCCAGGTGTGCCACACTCCTGTCCAGAGGCATGTGCAAAGGTTGCACCCATGTTGCCACCAGAGAAAAGAGTGTCTCCACACCCAACCCTTTCTCTCTGAAATTCCCCCACTGAGAAAATCCCTGGATTACCCCCCCCAACTTTTACCCTCCAAAGAAAATCTCCCTCACTCAACATCTGCTTCATGAAACAACATCTACCTCATAACATAACACCTCATGAAAGAATACAACACCTTTTTGTGAAAGAACATCTGCCTCATAACATAACAGCTACCTCATGGAACAACATCCACCTTAGCAAACATCTACCTCAACAAACATCCGCCTGTACAAGCAAGCCCCTGTTTGACTACCCCTTTCCATTCCTAGTTCACAACAGGTGATCTCTTAATTGTACAATGTGTTTTTCTAATGTTGAATAACCAGAAATTCCACCTAGGAGCGGGCTGTGACCAGAGGATATGTGTGTTTGGACCTGAGGGGGCCTTGGAAGCATTGTGGGCTTGCCTTGCTGGGGACCAGTGCTTACCAGGGGTCTCTGCCAAGCTGCTGGGGGGTTACTTTGTGGGAGCTCCTGTCGAAACTCTGGGAATGTCTGTCCTTCAGAACTTGCCCTTGGAGACTTGGGTGGGCCCTGCCAGCTCAAAATGTTGTTTCCATTCCTTTGCTGTGTAGAAGAATACACCCAGGTTGCTGGGTGTGCTCTGGACCTGTCTGTTTCCATCCAGGAGGGGCGGGGGCTGTGAGAGTTGTTGCCATGCTTCCCTTGCTTCAGTTGTGTGGTTAGGGTGCCTGCCAAGCTGCCGTGGGGTTACTTTGAGGAGGCCCTACTGAAACTCTGGGGATGTCTGCCTTTCTGTCCTTCAGAACCAGCCTTTGGAGACTGGGGGTGGGTGGGCTGTGAGAACAGGGAGAATGCTTGTCTTGCTTCCACTGTCTGGTGGGGGGGGGTCTGCCCAGGTGAGTTTGGAATCACGGGCTTGGTCCTGAGCCATACCATGGACTCCTGTAACTGCAGCTGTCTTTTCCACAGAGAGCACTGGGAGGCCTTGTTTTTTGGTCGGGGGTCTGTAACTGGGACCCCAGAAATGTAATCCACCCCCAACTTGGAGTGATTGTAGAGGAGCAGGCAGCAGGGTGAGGTTCTCTGTGCGTTTGGTGTGTGTAGCTTGCAGGGGGTTCATTCTATACCCTTTCAAACCTGTGCCTGACATTTTCCCCAAAAGTACTTTCTTGGGGGCATCTTCTTTGGGGGACAATAACTCAGACCCTCTAAGTCCAACCTGCACATAACTTGGAGGGCATGTAGAGGAGCATCAGGGGGTGGTCCCCGGCAAACTTGTTCCTAACTTGTACAGGGTTCATTCTGTATGCTCCTCAACCTCCTTTACCTGCAGCTGTCATTTCCCCAGAAAGCACTTTCCTGGGGGCACCTTGTTTGGGGGCCGTAACTTGGCTCCTGTTATGTCCTAAGACCAGGAGCGAGCAGCTGAGCTCCGTTCCGGGGAACAATAGGGACTAGGCTCCTGAGCTCACCAAAGGGAGCTAATGGGAACCTTGGTGGGAGATTCGAACCTACCAATAAGATCGTGGGGCGTCCCCCCCCTACTGTATATAGTTGGCCTCTGGCCATTGCTGCTTGTTCGTTGTTATGCGAAGTATGAAATAAATGCGTCTTCTCGTATGTCGTTGTCCAAGTCATGAGGCATGGAACCCAGTACTTTATAGTGGTGATGAAGGTAGAATCCAAACGCCTTCCATGAACAACAACGAGGACAACGAGGCCACCCCCGAGCACCGCATCTCTGACCCCGTGCACCGCACCGCTCACCACAACCGATGCCTCTGGGCCGCCATGCACCTCGGGTATAGCCATGGCTGCAACACACGGGAGTCCGGAGCGTTTCAATCCTTCCCGGCCAGAAACATGGGACACATGGGCCGACCAGCTCATAAGCTACATGGAACTCAATGACCTACACGACCCAGACAAACGAAGATTGCTCCTGTTGAGCTCGTGTGGGACACTTTACAGCTCCTATAAATCCGATCATCACCAAACTTTGTGGGCAGATAGGGGAGAGTCAGCTGGAGGTCCCCTGTGAGTTTGGTGTCTCTAAGCATGTGGGAGGCATGCATTGTACCACCTCACAAACCAAACTGGTTGATTTGGAGCCTAAAGGTTAGTGACAGTTTGTGGCTCACGAACTGGGCACGCCACGAACCATGAACTGTCATGAACCACATTTTCCTGGTTCGTGCCCATCCCTAAAAACCACCTCTGAATGCCTCTTGCCTTGACAACCTTACAGGGTCACCGTAAATCAGCTGTGACTTGGCGGCAGCAACAACAGAATATCCAGATATTATAGACTACAGCCCATTGACATTACTTCTTCTCTCCTCCCCTAGCCAACTCATTCCATGCAGTCTGGAATGTCAAATGTTGCATTTTTTAAATCCCTAATTGCTTTATCAATAACAGTGTGTAGTGGCTCCAGTGGTGGAACTGCACCCTGCTCACCAGTCACGCCTTTGCTCCCCCAGAAGGGGCTGTACATGACTGAAATACAGGGAAGAAATCTCTCTCTCTCTCTCTCTCTCTCTCTCTCTCTCTCTCTCTCTCTCTCTCTCTCTCTCTCTCTCTCTCTCTCTGAGAAAGGGGAAGGGAAAGGACTGGAGGCTTTGGAGATTAGGCCAGAAGCATTATCACCTTGTTGCTTGGCGGCTAATCAGACACCCATTATTCCCACTTCAAGAGTATCTGTTAGCACCAGATTCCTGCATAATTAGGTTTTCTGTTATTTTCTAGGTAACCTTTCAGCAGTAAGAAGTCTTTGGAGTCAACAATATTGTGTTTGGTCCTTGAGAACTCACTTCAGGAAAACCAAGGCTTTACCCAGGCATCCTCACTAGCTTGGGCTTCTGTATTTCCAGGTAGAAACACTCCCCCCCCCAGCATTCATTGAGAATCAGTGGTTCCTTCACAAGCAGCAGAGTTCTGTCACCCTCCTGCCAAGCTCAGACATCTGTCTGCCTTTTAGTGTGTATCGATTTTTCATACTGAACATGTGAAGCTGCTTGTGCTGAATCAGACCGCTGGTCCATCAACGTCAGTATTGCTTACTCAGACAGGCCGTGGCTCACCAGAGTCTCAGGCAGTGGTCTTTCACATCACCCACAGTGGAATCCTTTTAGCTGGAGGTGCTGGGCACCTTCTGCAATGCCAAGCAGAACCTGGGACCTTCTGTGGTGCCAAGCAGATGCTCTGCCAATGAGCCATGGTCCCTCCTGGAAACCTATTAAGTTAGATAGGAAGGTTTAGAAGTATTTACCCACCATGAATGCCTTTCTTAAATAACTACCTTCAGTTTTCTCTTTTAAGGCCCTGACATTGCTAAAGATCCCCTCCCTCTGGGATCCTTTAAGCATAAAGGTGATGTGGTTCCAGGGGTGGTGGTGGTGGTAAAAAATTCACCTGAGGGAAGCTTGTGCGGGAAGATCTGATGGGTTACATTTTGAAGTGTTTCCACTTTTGGGGTGGTAGTCACGGTGACTAGAAATGTTTACTGTTTTTTTTTAAAGGAGCTCTTATTCTTTAAATGAAAATGACACAATTAAAATTCCTGGTTTTGGGGTGGGGGTGGGGAGATGCTGTGAATCAACGCTCATTGTGGAGCACTGTACACACTGGCCCCACCCTGGCTTTGTAGAAAACTTAGCTCAAAATCTGCAGATGTTTGGGTGACAGTCCTGGTTCTTGGGCTGTAGGTTACCATCCAAAATTGGGTTGTGTGACTCATGAAGCCAGGGCGAAGGTGAAAAAAATAGGATGAAGAGGTTTTGGGAATCTCAAGGACAGATAGGGGTTTGTTCCCTGCATAAGGTGTGAAATGGCCAAGAAGCGCAACCATGAAATACAGTAATGCCATTTATTTCTTTAGGAATGCTAAACAGAAAAGATACATTATTGACTGGTTTAGTGTTAAGTGATGTGTGAGATTTCTGCATTTTAAGTTGGGGGTGGAGAAGGATTGTGGTTTTAAAAAAAGACAGCCAGCCAGCAGTGAACAGGGGAATGGCAGGAAGACTGGATACAATCTTCCCAGAAGATCATACCAAAGCCTGTTTAGGAGAGTGCAGAGTGAAGCTGGGGAATACCCGGAATGTGGACGACCACATGGTGATGTCATGCAGGAGCCCCCCCTTTCTTCTGTTAGAGGTTGGGGATGTGAAATAAGAGATCCATATGGAAGCTACCAGTTTCATACTCTTGTTTGCAGTGAGTTCTGTCAACGGACTGAAAAAAACTTTAATGGCTTAACTAGACAGTTTGGTGTAGTGGTTAAGTGCGTGGACTCTAATCTGGGAGAATCAGGTTTGATTCCCCACTCCTCCACTTGCAGCTACTGGATGATCTTGGGCAAGCCATAGTTCTGTCAGAGCTGTCCTTGAAAGGGCAGTTCTTGAAAGAGCCCTCTCAGCCCCACCTGCCTCACAGGGTATCTGTTGTGGCGAGGGGGAGGGAAAGGAGTTTGTAAACCGCTCTGAGACTCTGAGTGAAGGGTGAGGTATAAATCCAATCTCCTCCTCCTCCTCCTCCTCCTCTTCTTATTCTGATTAATCTATCTATTAATGGAGAATGATAAATATATGGTGAATGTATCTCAACAAAGATGCTCTTGGAGGATCCTGAAGGGAGGGAAAAGCCTCCTTAGGCAGAACAAATAAGTAGGAAAAAGCCGCTAGTTTCTTTGAGCTAGATTTGAGTTTTAGTAGAACTTTAGAGACCAACAAGATTTTCAGGGTATGAACTTTCAAGATTGCCTAAAAATCTTGTTAGTGCTCCTAGATTCAAATCTAGCTTTTCTACCGCACCCCAACCCAGCTACCCTCTTGAAACTAGTTTTAATGAGGCCATCTTTAATTGTGCCCTTAAATCAAATTGGAGAATATGGAATATTCTTAGTGAGCAATCCTAAGCAAGTCTTCTCAGATGTAAGTCCTACTTTATTTAGTGGGGATAACCCTGGGACAGTATCCTAAGACTGTAGCCTTCGAAGATGATGCAACTTCCGGTAAAAAAATGTTGTGTTGAAGATCCATATTTAAACGTTCTCATTTGCCTGTGGTTCTTATTGCTCAAAAGAAAGCTGTTGCAGTTTTGCTCCGAGAGGCAAGGGAGAAGAAAAAATGACAACCTGAAAACACCCTAATAGTTTTGGTACAAATAAGACGAGTCTTTTGTAAAGTTTTTAATTTGGCTCCAGAACTGGGCAGCTGGCCCATCCATTGTGCCTGCGAAGCAGAGCCAGCCCTTCAAGTCCCAGAGTCTTTGCTGGTTGCCAGCCACTTTGATTAACTAGAGGTGGGTTGAGGGGAGATTGTAGTATGTAATTAAAGCTCTAATTGATTAAAATTACAGTCCTATTTGGAATCTGATACAAGAATCACTGTGAAGATTAACACCTGATTGGCATAAATGGCAAGTTAATCATGACACACACACTAATTGTGATGTGGTTGGCTTCTAGGGTCAGCGGGTTTGAAATTAGTGGGGGGAGTCTGTAAACAGAGCTGAGGTAATTGATTATGGTAGCAGGTTCTAAGTTGTGAACTATTGACAGAGGGGAGTTCGGAGAGCCGGCCTTGCTGACTCACTTCCCTTCTCCCCTATAAAAAAGTCGATAGAGCAAGTAGTCTTTGAACGCCACCATCCTGTCTGCACCAAGATCTTCATTTCATCTTATTCTCATAGTAACCTTGTGAGGTGGGTTAAGCAACTGGAGGTTAAGTGTGGGGCTGCTCTAAAATAATTTTTTTTAAATGAAGTTTTATGTTCCTTGGGAAGGTATGGTTTTATTCAGGTTTATTTTGTTTTGGTTTGATCTTTACTCTTGGTACTTATCCATTATAGTTAACATTTTATTCACCCCCACCCCCAATTCTTTATTTCCACTGATTTCAGATTTAACTTTTAGAGAGAAATGACTTTCCCTCTATATCTTTTTTGTTTGTTTAGATTTGGATGAGATTCTGCAAGGTATTTTTTTTAAACCAAGGGATCCTTTCTGCCAAATTGTAGGTACATAGGAGCAAGCATCTCCCTTTAATAACCATTTAAATGCTCATTTATGCAGCACTCACAGTGAGGCATTTGGCAACACTGGCTTGTGGGTAAATGAATTCCTCCCCCCCTTTCCTGGGATGCTCAAGCAGGGACTGGGAAGATCTGTTTGCTAAAGAACCTCTGGCCACACATGAATAAGGGGCCACACCTTGTCTTGATTGAACTCAGCAGTTCCCACCCAGTCCAGTTGCCTTCCGGTATCAAAACCTGGAAATGCTTCATGTTCTGAAATAAGGCATAGGAGGAGGAGGAGGAAGAGGAGGGTTAGCTTTCTTTTTCCTTGAGTGTTCAGGCAACCTCATATTTTCTTTACATCTGAATGTGAGGTTGCCTGTCTCTCCACTCCTGTCAGCAACTGGGGTGAGGTGTAAAGGTAAAGGTTCCCTTGCTCGAAAGCCAGTCGAATCCGACTCTAGGGTTGCGGTGCTCATCTCTGTTTCAAAGCCGAAGAGCCAGCGCTGTCCGAAGACGTTTCCGTGGCCATGTGGCCAGCATGACTAAACACCAAGGTGCACGGAACGCTGTTACTTTCCCACTGAAGTGGTACCTATTTATCTACTTGCAATTTCTTGCTTTCGAACTGCTAGGTTGGCAGGAGCTGGAACCAGAGATGGGAGCTCACTCCGTCATGCGGCACTCTCGGGTCTCAAACTGCTGAACTACTGACCTTCCACAGCCTGCAGTTTAGCGTCTTAACCACTTGAGTCACTGCAGCTCCTGGGGTGAGGTTTACAGCTGCTTTTATATAAAACTGAGGACAGTGAGAGACCTCAAATCCTAAATCACTGATTCTTTCTCACCTAGAGAATTCTCTGCTCACCACTGATCTTTCGTGTCTTCTCTGGTTTGGTGTGTGCACGTTCATGAGTTTACTATTGAGGCAGCAGCCTGCCAGCAGATAAATGTAAAGCTTTGCCACTCCCTAGCAGACACAGTCCCAGATAATAAAACAGCTCACATTCAAGACCTAAGAAGACCCTCCCAAAGCCACTGATGTGATGCAAAGACTGGTGGGAATGCTGTGCAGAAAAACACCAGTGCTGTTCAGGGGGAAGGTCTATTACCTGATCAGGTTGGATGATATCCCTGTCAGGCACGTGATTGCTTATTTTATTTATTTAGATACTTATGCCTTGCTTTCCTCTCCAATAGGGACCCAAAGTAGCTTATAACCTAATTTCCCCTCTTCTGTTTTATCCTTGCAACAACAATCCCATGAGGTGGTTTAGGCTGGGACTGAGTAACTGGTCCAAGATCACCCAGTGAGCATTCATGGCAGACGTGGAGGTCGGAGACGTACAGATCCTAGCCCATCCTCTAACCACTATACCATGCTGGCTTTCTCTCTCCTTTTTGCCCTTCCTGCTCCCCAAGGAACTGAAAGGAGGCGGTGAGGCATCAGAGTAATGGTCAGATCCAAATAAATCTTGTTATCTGGAATTATTGCAGTGGTAGTTGGGTTGTTTATATTGACTCTATTAAAGAATGGGCATGATTTGGATTGGATTTGGATTCATTATTGTCTGATTGCATGTCCTTAGTATTCCATGGAGCTGTAGGAATTCTTTTGCAAAAAGGAATGCCGTTCGCTATCAGGGAAGATTCAGGTGGGAAGCCGTGTTGGTCTGAAACAGCAAAACTAAGTTTGAGTCCAGTGGCACCTTGAAGACCAATAAAGTTTTATTCACGGTATAAGCTTTTGTAGCAGTGGCTCTCGAGGGCCTCATGTCTTTCACATCACCTGCTGCTACCTGAACTTTTAAACTGGAGATGGCAGGGATTGAACTCGGGACCTTCTGTGTGGAAAGCAGATGCTGTACCACAGAGCCATGGTCCAGGCATAGGGACACACACCGCCCCCCCTGAACAGCAGGTTGGGTCCCCCTAGACACACACACATATGCACGCTCAACAGGTTTGAGCTTGTCTGAATGTACCTTCCACTGTACAATTTCTTGATTAAGCATTTCCTCATATTGGTTGCCTATGACCATATATGACTTTTTCTGTACAGTCACTATCCCTGTTGTTAAACTCCCCCGTATCTGATTTCTTGAAGACCAGAATGCAGAAGGGATTACGTTTTCTGTACAGATTTGTTTTTTAGTGGCAAAATCAGTATTGGTCATCCGCACAGCAATGTTTATAGTATAGTGTTGCACAACTCTGTAAAGCTCTCAAGGTCCGTGACGAAAACACAGTATGACTAATCTAAGACCACAGGGAAATGAAGACCATGCTGTCTCCTAACAGCCCGGCTGGATCACACCAGACATCTGTCATCATCCTGTTTCCCACAGGGGTGAACCAGATGTCTCTGTGAAGTCCTGCAAGCATGGCAGACACGGCAAGAAGAATGGCGACAGTCCCCACGCCCCACTTGCCCCTTCATTCCTATAGCAGTACCAGCTGTTTTCTTAGAAGCTTAACACCTCTGAAGAGTGAGGGTCCACGGAGCCACCACAGCTAATAACCACTGATAATAACAGTCTAATTCCATTCTTAAGTGGCCATTGCTTCATTCTGTGGTGTGAAAAATTACTTCATTTTGCCTGTTCTGAATCCACGAAGAAGAAGAAGAGGAGGAGGAAGAGGAGGAGGAGGAAGAGATTGGATTTATACCTTGCCCAGTTTGGTGTAGTGGTTAAGTGTGCAAACTCTAATCTGGGAGAACCGGGTTTGATTCCCCACTCTTCCACTTGCACCTGGCTGGATGACCTTGGGCAAGCCGCAGTTCTGATAAGAGCTGTTCTTGAAAAAGAGCGGTTTCTGTCAAGAGCTTTCTCAGCCCCACCTACCTCACAGGGTGTCTGTTGTGGGGAGGGGAAGGGAAGGGAGTTTGTAAGCCGCTCTGAGACATCTTTGGGTAGTGAAGGGTGGGGTATAAATCCAATCTTTTCTTCTTCTTCTTCTTCTTCTTCTTCTTCTTCTTCTTCTTCTTCTTCTTCTTCTTCTTCTTCTCTTGAAGTCTCAGAGCGGCTTACAAACTCTTTCCCTCCCCCTCCCCACAACAGACACCCTGTGAGGTAGGTGGGGCTGAGAGAGCTCTGACAGAATTTGCTCTTTTTAAGAACAGCTGTGCCAGAACTATGGCTTGCCCAAGGTCATCCAGCAGGTGCAAGTGGAGGAGTGTGGAATCAAACCCAGTCCCCCCAGATTAGAGTCCGCTCACTTAACCACTACACCAAACTGGTAATGACAAACCACTGCTGAATGTCTCTTGCCTTGAAAACCCTACGGGGCCACTGATTTGATGAATCCCTGACTTCTTGTATTATGGGAGAAGGAGGAAAAAAGTTCTCTCTCTCTCCACTTGCTCCACCTCGTGCATAGTCTTATACATTGCTAACATATCTCCCCTTAACTGTATTTCTCTGTCCTAAAATGTTATACCATTGTTGTTGATTTGTTGCTGTCAAGTCACATCTGACTTTTGGCAGCCCCGTAGGGTTTTCAAGGCAAGAGGCATTTAGAGGCGGTTTGTCATTGCCTGCCCCTGTGCAGTGACCCTGGTATTCCTGGGAGTTCTCCCATCCAAATACTAGCCAGGGTTGACCCTGCTTGGCTTCTGAGAGAATCCAACAATTATGTCATCTTTCTTGAGTCACTGTACAGTCCTGATGGAGAGTGCTGTTGAGTCGCAACTAACTTATGGCGATCCTGTAGCGTTTTCAAGGCAAGACATGTTCAGAGGTGGTTTGCCATTTCCTGCCTCTGCGTAACAACCCTGGATTTCCTTGGCTCAACCTTGCTGGGCTTCTGGGATCTGATGAGATCAGGCTGGCCTGGGCCAGGTCAGGGCTACGCAGAAGTAGCTCTCATTAAGGAAGAGGTCAGAGATCTCTGGGCTGTTGTGTGAAACCAGGATTCAGCTGTACTGCTGCTTCATAAGTATGATGACTTGGAAATGCACCACAAGGCCAGCTTCGCAAAACCAAGCGTACTGCCCCTCAGGCTCTGTTCCGCTTTATAAACTAACTGTAGTCACTCACTACGTAAATGCATCTTTTACTGAAAGAAAACAATTGTGCCAGCGCATAATGGGTTGGATCCAGCACTATGCTAGGGGAGAGGGTCACTGACCTACAATGTGTAAACTCCTTTCAAGATTAAAACTTCCTTCCTGGTGTTCTCAGTAGGCATAAAAGGGATTCCCCTGCCATTGGCGTTAACTTCCCTCCCAAACCAGTTTAGAAGAGGTCAGTTTGCACTATGCGTCAGGTTCTGGACAATGCCGGTAAATACTGAAGAAAAAGACAAAAGGAGAGGAAATTGCTATGCAAATAGGCATTCCAGGGTTACAGATTTTGCAAACCCATTGAAGAGCATGTGTGAAAATACTTGAGCATCTTGGCTAAGGCCACCTGGAAGGGTCATGGATGAACCGAGATCTGAAGGGCTTGAGTGATGGCAGGGCTCTCCTCACTCATCCTCTGCACCACCACATCTGCAGTTTACCTGGGGGTGGAACTGAGCTACCATGTTCAGTTCCAAACAGCTCTGGAGACATTGGCCTATGTCCTACCTTGGTTGAGAAATTCCTGGGAATTTTGGTGGTGGAGTCTGGGGAGGGGAGGGAATATTGGGATATAATGCCATAGAGTCCACATTTCAAAGCAGCCATTTTCTTCAGGGGAACTGGTCTCTGTTGTAATCCCAGGAGATCTCCAGCCACCCCTGGAGGTTGGCAACCCTATGGTCCTGCAGACTGAGGCACCTTCCTCCTAGTTAAGTGGCCTTTCCATTGGAGGAATGTTGGTGGAAGCCTCCAGATAGGGTTGCCAGCCTCCATGTGGGGCCTGGGAATCTCCTGCTTTTACAACTGATCTCCAGCTGACAGAGATCAGCTCCCCTGGAGAAAATGGCTCCTTTAAAGGGTGGACTCTATGGCCTTGGACCATGCTGAGGCCCCTCCCCTCCTCAAACCACAGCTTCTCCCGGCTCCACTCCAAAAGTCTCCAGGTATTTCCCAACCTAGACCTGGCAACCCTACCTCCACCTCCAAAGGGTTTGCTCAGCGGAGTGGTGGAATACAGGAATACATGCTGTGATTTCTCAGCCTCTGTTTAAAGAATAAAATGAATGGGGATTCTGGCCATTGGTTCATTTATGTATTTATACTCCACTTTTCTCCCCAGTGGGAACCCAAAGTGGTTAACAATAGAGAACAAAAACATACAGGAAAATTGGGTGTGGGGGGGAGGCCTTTGATTGCCGTGCAGGCCTTGATTCACCCAGCTAGTGGATCTTCTGCCCAGCTCTAGGCTATGACCCTCAGCTAAGAGCTGAAGGATAAAAGCCCTTTGGGTCTTGCCCTTCAACTCATGCCCAGGCCCTAAGTAATTGTGAACAGAGATGAGAAAAAGCTCAGTAGGGGCCCTGGTCACACGGGAGGATTTGCCCCGCGAAATAGAAGGGCTGAGGGCACATCAAATGGGCAAGATCATACAGCAACATCTGGGAAGCGTAGCGCACCCATCACCAACCCGTACTGTTGGCCTGATGAAGCGGATTTAAAAAGTACTGGCAAAAGGGTAGTAGCAACCGGAAAACGTGGGTCGCAGGCAAGCGTTGGATCGCGGAAGTGGAGTTAATCCAGCGCATATGGCGCGTGCATGTGTCCCGTCGCACTGGATGTGCAAAGAAATGTAAGAGTGCGCATATGCAAGATCCTTTGATGCGCTTCAACATCGTGGTGTGATCGCCGGCTATTGGCATCTGCGCAGCATCTCGGGGATCTGTCTGATCGCGCTACCGCACATCTTTTTGCTCCGGCTCTAATTTGCCTCCCTTCAGCAGCGCAGTATCCCACTGGTGTGACCGAAATGTAATTCAGCAGTTGCTAGGCAGTTAGCTAGCAGATCTTCCCCAGTTCCTCCCCTTCCTCCATGGTTGTGTTGATCCAAATCAGAAGCATTTGAATATGCTGACAAAATATGAAAGAACCCAAATGCATCCTTTAGCGGTGCTCTCGTCAGGGAATAAAACAAGCACATTTGGGAGGGGGGGGTAGTTGTTTAGTTGTGGTAAAGCTAAAATAAGTCTGATGCAACAGAGGAGGCCCTGAGAGCAGCATTACGTGTCTGAAGTGCCAGCAGACACATTACTTAGTGGGGATTTCTGTCTAGCCAGCACTGTTGTCAGTGACTTCTGAGGTTTGAGGAGTGTAAACTGTGCCGGTTCTCCCATTTATTTTATTCCTACATCAAGGATGTCAGGGGGAGGGGGAATCGGCAGTGTCTTTCCTTCAGGGAGCATGACTCACATTATGATTATACCTAAGTGAGATGACTTTGCTACTGGAATCGTTCAGTTTTAGTGCAGGAGGTTTCTTAGGCATATAAGGGGATGGGTAGCTTCCAAACCACAGTCCCGTGGTAGCTTCCTTGTCTTTTCATTTCAGTGACTTCTGCTCTAGTGATGCAGAAACTGTAGTTGAAAACAAATTAAGCTCCCACTCCCCCTTCATTTAGTGTCATTTTACAATGTGGGGATGTATTGTCCTGCTTTGCTTGTTTAAATGGGCTTTTCTTATCTCCATTTGCAAATGCTCAAGGTTTTAGCTGTCTAAAGATGGGGCAAGACTTGCAGTCTGCCTCTGGTATAGCTGGTTGTTTATGCAGACTCAGAGAATGCCCTCAGAATTCCCCGTAATATCATAGAGGATTCTAGGTATCCTGCAGTTTTAGGGTTGCCAACTCCAATTTGGGAAATACCTGGAGATTTGGGGAGCAGAGCCTGAGGGGAGCAGAGTTTGGTGAGGAGATGGACTTCGATGCCATAGAGTCCACACGCCAAAGCAGCCATTTTCTCCAGATGAAATGATTTCTTTCGCCTGGAGATCAGTTGTAAGCCCAGGATATCTCCAGCCACCACATGGAGGTTACCAAGGGAATACCATCTACAATTCACAACTTATGTTCAAAACTGTATATTACATTCATTGAAATACAAAGTCTGATGCAACAGAGGAGCCCCTAAGAGCAGCATTATGTGTCTGAAAGTAACCCAAGGAGGTCTATGGACAGTTTGGAGGTCTATGGACAGACAGTATCTATGTATGGAATTACAGAAGAGCCTACTGTTGGTTTTGAATATGTTCTTTTTGTAAACTGGGTTTAATTGTCATGAGCAATCTGTTGGATCAATGTCTATACACTCTATTGGGTTATGACCACTTGTTGTTGTTGTTCAGTCGCACAGTCGAGTTCGACTCTTCGTGGCCCCATGGACCAGATTACGCCAGATTATGATCACTAACCTTCCTTTGTATTTCAATGGATGTAATATATAGTTTTGAACATAGTTGTGAATTGTAGATGGTCTTCCCTTGGTGAGTGTTGTTTGTGGCTGTACTTTTGCACTAAGGGTTCCCTATTGTCTTTGGCACCACATGGAGGTTGGCAACCTGAGTCCATTTTCTCAGCAACCTGACAGCATGGCTTCCTGCATGGCCCCTTGAATTGTTCAGCTCCAGGCAACTGCCTTGTTTAGTGGCTCAGTGGTAGACCATCTTCTTGGCATGCAGAAGGTCCCAGGTTCAATCCCCAGCATCTCCAGTTAAAAGGACCGGGCAGTTTGTGATGAGAAAGACTTCTGCCTGATACCCTGGAGAGCCACTGCCTGTCTGAGTAGACAATACTTTGATGGACTGATGGTCTGATTCTGTATAAGGCAGCTTCATGTGTGCTCATGTGTCTACCTGTGTGGTCAAGGCAACTTTGTGGGCCAGTACCTTGGTCCTTTGCCTTAGCAGAGTTTGGTCTCCAACTTATCTTACCGCATAATATAAAGCCACAAACATCACTACATCTCCAAGATGCTCCTTAATATTAGTATAGCTAGTCAGGTATTCACACGGTCCCTAAACTGTCCCTCTGGCAAGACTGCACTCCTCTCTGTGCATTTTGGAGACATTTTGATAGTTCTTAGGGCTTTGAAAATGACAATGACTATAGTAATGGGTTTCAGAGAACGATTCCTATTGAATTCTTAATGTGGGAGAGGTATACTGTGTGTAAGAGATACTGACACATATTGAAAGTCCCAGAACTGTGACAGACTGCATTTGGAGTTGTGGTGAAAGTGGTTCCATCTTTTGAAGAAGCTTTGTTGAAACAAGGTGTGGTTGAGCTAGCTTGCCTGTCAAGTCAGGACTGCAGCAGAGAATGAAGAATTGCAGAATGAAGAATTGGTTCTGTTTGGATTCAACATGCAGCTTTTTTGGATCACTGGTGGGATTGGAATTTATGAAGATACGACCACTGGGAGTATTCCTTGTGCTGGATTTGATATATTAACTGGATCTTTCTGTAACAGTGCTATCTTTCTGTAATGTTGATGCTGAATGTTTGTTTGCTGCTGTATTAGGTAAACCATAATCGTTTATACTGGTAGATTTCTTCAAATGCTTATGACATTTATAAAAAACACAAAACACTTTATTAATTCATAGTTTATTTATAAGTTCATTGTGAATTTATTAAGGTGTTATACATGGTTATTGGCAGGGCTTTTTTGTAGAAAAAGCCCAGCAGGAGCTCATTAGCATAATATGCCACACCCATCAACAGAACTCACCAGCAAATTAGGCCACACCCCTGACCGCACAGCTCATTAGCATATTAGGCCACACCGCCATGTTACCAGAAATGTGGTCATCCAGCCATATCCACCTTTTGCTTCTTATTCTGTTTACCTTGTTTGTTGTCAAAACCCAGGGCTTTTTTGTAGCAGGAACTCCTTTGCATGTTAGGCCACACAGCCCTAATGTAGCCAGTCCTAATAAGTTTCTGCTGTTGGGTGTGGCCTATTATGCTAATGAGTTCCTGATGGGCGTGGCCAACTCAGGAGGCAGCCGGAACTCCGTTCCTGTGCGTTCCTGCCCAAAAATAGCCCTGGTTATTGGTTTTTTTAAAATACATTCTGTACTGTGTTTATCACTTTTGATTGTAACCTCCAGGTAGGGCCTGCAGATCTTCTGGAATGACATCTAATCTCCAGACTACAGAGATCAGTTTCCCTGGAGAAAAAGGCAGGTTTGGAGGGTAGACTCTATTGCATTTTACACTGCTGAGGTCCCCTCCTCCCCAAGCCCTGCCATCCTCAAGGTCGAACTCCCAAATCTCCAGGAATTTACCAACCTGGAGTTGGCAACCCTGTATGAGCTGCAGTCTTGTGCACACTTTCTTCCCATCCTCTTCCCCTCAGGCACTTCCAATTTTCCTCCCTTTTGTAACGATCCATTATTTGCCGTTACAGCTGAACTAGCAAACTATATTCTGTGGTTGCCTTCCAAAAGAGATCTGGAAACTGCGATCTAATATAATGGCCAGCTGTGATGTGCCACAAAAGAGGAAGGATGGGAATCTCATGAGGGCCAAATCATGTGTCACAAAGGCCTTGTGTTCTCGGAGCTCTGTACTCGGAACTTAATTTCCAGGCATGGATGAGCACAATTTGGATCGGGGAAGAGCAGGCTTTCCTCTCTATGCCCTTTTCCATGGGGGAGGCACTATTTTCTGCATTAAGCAAACTTATGTGTAACTTGGCAAAACTCGTGTAGACCCCAGTGGAACAAATAGCAGCTCTGACTGAGGAAATGGCATGGGAGGGGATGGTTTAATCCCTTTTTCCCTGCATGCTATGTTCCCAGTCCAATTTGGGCTCCTGTGCACGAGGCAATTAAGTTCCAAACACAACTCCCATAGAGCACATCTGGTTGTCAGGGTCCAGGATGGCATATGGGAAACAAGGATTCTGGAACATCTGGATTGGTCCTGTCGGTGCACAAGGGAGCACAGAAGCCTCTGGGACACTACTGTTTGATAAGGTTGCCATTCCCCCGGTGGAGCCATGGGATCCCCCAATTTCAGGGTTCCAATCTGCTGCGGCCCAGCTGGCTGGTGGAAGGGGGAAGCCCCACCCCTGAGAAGACCCCCAGTGCCAATGGTGCTGGTGCAACGACACATCTGGGAGTTATGTCATCGCTTTTCCAATGTTGGGAGCGACGCTTTAGGTTTTGGGCAAAACTTTTTAGTTTTGAGCCCCCCACCCCAAATCATAGGGTTTTGCCCCAAACCAAGAGCATCGCCCCCAACATCAGAAACATGATGACGTCACTTCTGGGGACATCATCGCAGTGCACACTTTTTGCGCATGTTCCAGAAGAACTGCAGGAAGGACTGGGAGTCCCCTCACCTGGCAAACGTACTATTTGCACTCACCCAAACTGAGCATCCAGGTCAAAACTTGACAACTGGAAATCTTATGTGCCAAAAATCCTTGAGAATAGTATTGTGTGAAAGGGACACAGATATCTAACAAAGAACTGACATTACTCTCAGGAAATCCTAATCCCTACAATCTTCTGTATTCTTTGGGGGAAGCCATAAAAGTTAAACCAGCTTCAAATTAGTTTAAATGTGCTGCGTAGATGCTGTAAATAGTTGACTTCCCACAGCAGAACTACTCTGTAAAGGTTTGTGGACACTACTGCATGAAGGGTATGAAGGCTGTGTCAAATCTGAAGCCAAGAAATCTTCAAAGGCAGTCAGAGAAAACTAAAAATGCTGGCGTCCCCTCAAGTACTTATCAATGAATTAACAAACAATAACGTTTAATGGCTGTTTGTGTGGCTGGGCGTGAACAGATCATGTGTGAGTCAAGAGCTATCTATTTTTGCTGTGTGAAGCACCTCCCAAGAGTCCTGAGAAAATCTTTGGAAGTCTTGGCTACCATGGAAACTATCAGCAGTTATGGGGGGGGAGTAGAAAGGGAGATCTCTGCAGCCTTTAAGACCCTTTGCAAATTGGGGTGAAGCGTGGTTATCACAGCTGTGTTTTAAGCAGGGTTAAATGAAATCTATGATGCTGTCAGGAATGGAAAGCAATCATGTGAGGGAGAAAACAAAGATATCTACTACTTTTAGGGGCCGGTCTCTGGCTTACCCTTCCTTTTGGTTCTACTTGGCAGGACAAGAAGTTCCATTGCCTGTCCAAGTGCCATTCTCTGTTGTGGAATCGGAGCAAGATGGACTACCTTCACTGTACAGAGTTGAAATTGCTCGGTGGTGGAAGAGAAGGGGAAGCCTCCAAGCATGAGTTTGGTGACCTCCTAGGTAGGGTTGCCAACTCCTGGTTCGGAAATTCCTAGAGATTTTGAGGGCACAGCCTGTGAAGGGTGGTGTTTGGGGAAGGGAGGACCTAGGTTACCTGGCAGCCATTTTCTCCAGGGGAATTAATTTTGGTTTTCTGGAGACCAACTATAATAGCAGGAAATCGCCAGGTGCCACCTGGAGATTGGCAACCCTACTCATAGGACAGAGTCTTGGGAATCTCCATTTGTTGTTGCAGGCATATGAACTGAAGTAACTTTGGAATGATCTCTATGTTGTTTTATACCTACTTGGGCAGGTTTCCTGGCAGTTTTATGGATGTTTTAAAGACAGACTAAAGACTGCATTTTAGGTACATTCGGTAAAGGTTTCCCTTGTATGAAAGCCAGTTGAATCCAACTCTAGAGATGCAGTGCTCATCTCCATTTCCAAGCCGAAGAACCAGCGCTGTCCAAAGAAATTTCCATGGTCATGTGGCCAGCATGACTAGATGCCGAGGCGCACGGAACGCTGTTACCTTCCCACCGAAGCGGTACTTATTTATCTACTTGCAATTTCTTGCTTTCGAACTGCTAGGTTGGCAGGAGCTGGGACCAGAGACCGGAGCTCACTCCCTCGTATGGCACTAGGGTCTTCTTGAACTGCTGAACTACCGACCTTCTGGTCTGCAGTTCAGCGTCTTAACCACTTGAGCCACTACAGCCCCTTAGGTACATTACTGTGGGGTAAAATATTGCACTGTGTGCTGTAAACCTTCTTATACTCTCTTTAGATGAAGAGGCAGCTTAGAAATAGTCTAAAGAAATAAATAACATCATAGTGCCATGATACAATTCTCCCAGTTTCTTGAGAGTAAGCCCCATTGAGTAACATGAGACTTACTTCTGAGTAGATCTGCTCAAGACTGCTCCTATAATCTTGTGCTCACTCCCTAATTTTGAACTGGGAAATGGTAGCACTTAGCTAAAACGTAGAAGGCAGTATAAAAACAGACAGTTGGTTGGAAAGGATTCTTTAAAAAGTACCCAAGGTGCAGGCTGTCAAAACTAGAGGTGTGATTTCCAGATGAGTGGGATCATCCGTGTTGAGACTCTGCACACACCTTCCCAATTAGAGCTGAAAAACAAATCTGACACTGTTGAACTCCTTAAGAGTAAGTTGAAAAATAATTGAAAGGAGGTGGAGGTAAAGCGCTCACTCACTGATAAAGGCGGTGTAACCCACAGTTTGGAGTTTCTTTTCTCCAGTGTCACCTGAGGACCTATGATTGGTTGAAGGGAGGCACACAAGTCTGTAGCAGCTCCTGATGTGCTTTAGGAGATTTCGACCACACCTGCGAGAGCTTTCTTTTGCAATTGATTCTTTTGTGGCAAGGTTAAAAATTACCTCAGCCACTTCACACAAATCATTTCCCTTGTGGTTTGTGTTCTCAGAGACAACCGTGCTGCTGGCGAAACATAAGAACAGGTCTTTCGACCTTTTACAGTCACTCTGCTTTTCCCTGTTCACTGGGAGTTATTCTGGACAAGCACTTTTCCTGTTCTAATTTTGGAGTTTGTGACAAAAGAGACAGGAAGGTAAAAGAATACGGGATCAGCAGAGGGCTGCCTTCATTCCTGATTTTGCCAGGGCAAACTGAGCCATGAAGAATGAACATGTAGTCCAACTTTGCCCATTTATCAAGGCAGGCCTGTAGCTAGGAATTTTTCTGGGGGGTGTGCTGGGTGGGTTTTGTTTTTTTTGGGTTGCTAATTTAATTAATTAATTTAAGGCAGTTGTGGAGGGATAGAGGCGGTCTTGCCGGGTCTTCCTGCTTCTGCAGCCGGCTTCTCAAAGCCCCTCTCTCTACTTTCCTCCTTGGAAAGCTTTGAAAGGAAGCATCAGGAAGAGCTGGCGAGGTCACATGACCTCCCCCCCATGCCCTGGCTCCTCTCTGTCCCTCCCCCTTCGGAGCACCAGCGGGCGCCTCCCCATGCTCACCTTGCCTAGCAGAGCTGCTACGGGAGCCACAGCAGCAGCCGTGAGTTTGGGCACCCTCCCCGGCTTTTGCAGTCGCTGCATCCGCATCAGCCCCAGCCCGCGCTGGGAGGGGAAGCATTGTGATAGGGGCGCTCCGATGTGATGTCAAGGAATTATCCTGTATCAAGGAATTATCTCTCTTTTTCTGATAGCTGTCACTGCAAAGTTACTGCTCCCATATGTGTTCTTTTTAGTGATGTCTTTTAACACTGTTGTTAGCCTGAGGTGCTGGAGTTTTTCAGAGTTCAGGTCCCTCACTAGTGGGATGATGATTAGGGTTGCCAGCTCTGGGTTGGGAAATACCTGGGTATTTTGTGGGTGGAGCCTGAGAAGGCGGGGTTTAGGAAGGGGAGGGACTTCCATCTTCCGTGGAGATCAGCTGTAATCCCAGGAGAACTCCAGCCACCACCTGGAAGGTAGCCACCCTAATTAGTGGTCTCCACAAGTAGTGCTAGTGGGCATCCACCAACATATTTCCTGGTAACTACCAGGACCCACTTCTTCCCCAAAGCAAAGAGCCAATCCTGAGTTTTTTCCACTTTTTTGGGACAGGAAGTGCTTCAATGCTCTGAAATGCACATGTATTCTTTGCTTACTGAGATTTAATGTCATGGAGACAAATGTGTGAATCTTGGCCTTTTGAAGTATTATTATTACTGTTAACAGAAAAAATGGCCAAGAACATTTGCATCACACTTCAAAAACATACTTAGGCAAGAACCATACTTTTAAAATTCTATTTATTTATTTTCATTTTACAAAACAATGGGTTGGATCTGGGGGATCCTCCATCTCCCAGGAACGGCATTTTGGAAGACATTTTGGATTACAGAGACAGAGGAGGTAAAGAAGTTCTGCTCTGTTGACAGAAATCCCTTTTGCCAGTGGAGATTTTGTGTGGGATCTAAGCCAACACAAACAACAACTGTAAATATCCATTCTTCATCAGCCAAACCTTCATTGCAATAATTAGTTTGTTATACTATCACTGGGTTTTGTGGGGGTGGGGTTTGCTGTCAAGTCACACACGACTTATTGTGACCCCATAGGGTTTTCAAGGCAAGAGACATTCAGGAGTTGTTTGCCAATGCCTACCTCCGTGACATGACCCTGGTGCTCCTTAGTGGTCTCCCATACAAATAGTAGCCAGGACCGACCCTGCTTAGCTTCCAAGATCTGACAAGATCGAGCTAGCCTGGGCTATCCAGATTGGGGCAGTATCACTGTAGACATACTTTAAAAAAATGGTTTTAACTAATTTAGTGGCTTCCCCCCACAAAAAAAAAGTTACTGCCAAAACTAAGGTTCCATTGTGAATCTTCCTCATTCCTGCACAAAGGGAAAAGGCCACAGTGGTGTACAGAGGTAACAAATTAGGGTTTGCAGGCATGGTCTTGCAACTGGTGACAGTCGTGGGGGGCATCATGACATCACTTCTGGCAGGGCTTTTTTGTAGAAAAAGCCCAGCAGGAACTCATTAGCATATCAGGCCACACCCTGACAGCACAGCTCATTAGCATATTAGGCCACACCCCCATGTTACCAGCAGTGTGGTCATCCAGCCACACCCACCTTTTGCTTCTTATTCTGTTTACCTTGTTTGTTGTCAAAACCCAGGGCTTTTTTTGGAACAGGAACTCCTTTGCATGTTAGGCCACACAGCCCTAATGTAGCCAATCCTAATGAGTTTCTGCTGTTGGGTGTGGCCTATTATGCAACGAACATGAAATTGAGCAAACTCAGGAGCCAGCCAGAACTCTGTTCCTGTGTGTTCCTGCCCCAAAATAGCCCTGACTTCTGGAGAAAACCCAGCAGTGACACCAGTCCTCTAGGAATTGCTGGACACTGTATGTTAAAAGCACTGAATATTCAGCAGTTCCTAGAGGGGTGTAAATCACTTCCAGATTTTGCTTTGAAGTGATGCCATTGCTGTCTGTCCAATGGTGATCTTTTATTTTTCTCCTGCTGCCACTTGGAGTGGTGGCAGGAAACAAGAGCTAGGAATGGGGGAATTGTAATGATTCCATGTTTTGGTGTGTGTGTTCCTTTAAATGTTTAATTTGACTGCAGTAATATGAGAAGAGTGATAGAGGGTGACAAGTGTCATTTGATTGGCTGCTGACTGAGAGTGTGGGGGGAGTTGTTCTGAGAGGAATCTCTGTGTGTGTGTCTATGAGGGGATTCTGTGATATGAGAGAGACAAGTATGGAAGAGTTTTGAAGAGAGTTTGTGTGATTCTGAGAGTTACGAAGAATTCTGTGTGTAAAGTTTGAAGAGTGAGCATAGTCTGTGTGACTATGGGATTTTGAGTCTATTGCTGCATGAATAAGACCGACAGTTTAGTCTGTATGACTAAGAGAGTTGATTCCATTCTGTGTGAATAAAACAAAGAGACTAGCCTGTTTGGTTATATCTATATATATGGTTTTATATATATATATCCTAAAAGAAATCAACCCTGACTGTTCCCTGGAAGGCCAGATCCTGAAGTTGAAGCTCAAATACTTTGGCCACCAAATGAGAAGGGAGCATTCACTGGAGAAGACCTTGATGCTGGGAAAGATTGAAGGTCAAAGAAGAAGGGGACGGCAAAGGATGAGATGGTTAGACAGTAGGGAATTTCACATTACCGAGACTCTGCCGGATTGAAGCCGTTTCTGATTCGTCTTGAAGTAAACCGGTACAGGGCTGCCATTTCACACATGGCTTTCCCTGACCGGAAAAGAGCCGAATCAGAAGCAGTTTGGCATTTCAGATTGCACCGCTTTGTTTTCCCGCCGGTTCCCGCCACGCCTTTTTTAAAAAAAAATGTTCGCTTTAGAGCGCTATAGCGCTATAGTGCTATAAAAACAACACTGCAGGCATTCCAATGGGGTTGCTATGATGCTATTGCGCTATAGCGCTATAGCGCTATAGCGTTATAACACTCTAAAGCGAACGTTCAAAAAAAAAAAAAGCCGGAGATCGCCCGCGCGGGCGAAAAAGGCGGGAAAAAAGCGTATCGGATCCGGGAGAAGAAACTGACGACTACTTGGAAGCGGTTGACAGGTAAAACGCTTCAGCCCCGTTTCCTGAACGGGACAGAAGCGATTCTGTGTGAAATTACAAATATATTCCGGTAGGGAACCGGTTCTAAAACGATTCTGTCTGAAATGCCAGACCAGAAACCGTTTGGGAACCGTTCCTCTTCCGGATTATATCATCTGTCTTCCGTCATTGATGCAACGAACATGAAATTGAGCAAACTTCAGTGGACAGCGGAAGACAGGAGGGCCTGGCGTAATCTGGTCCATGGGGTTGCAAAGAGTCGGACTCGACTGTGCGACTGAACAACAACAACAACAACATATATATATATGTGATAGAGAGAGATTATACTGAATGTATAATTACTAACAACAAAGCTAGTGGAGGTAATGGTATCCCAGCTGAGCTATTCAAAGTCTTAAAAGAAGATGCTGCTAAAGTGCTGCACTCAATTTGCCAACGAATTTGGAAAACACAACAGTGGCCACAGGATTAGAAAAGGTCAGTATACATTCCAATCCCAAAGAAGGGCAATGCCAAGGAATGTTCAAACTATCGCACAATTGCACTCATTGCACACGCTAGCAGGGTCATGCTCAAGATCCTACAAGCTAGGCTCCAACACTATGTGGATAGAGAACTGCCAGAAGTACAAGCTGGGTTTCAAAGAGATAGAGGAACTACAGATCAAATCGCCAACATTCGCTGGATTATGGAGTACCAGAAAAACTTCTGCTTCATTGACTATGCTAAAGCCTTTGATTGTGTGGATCACAATAAACTATGGCAGGTCCTTAAAGAGATGGGACTACCAGACCACCTCACATGTCTCCTGAGATACCTGTATAAGGGTCAAGAAGCAACAGTTAGAAGTGGATATGGAACAACTGATTGGTTCAGCATAGGAGAAGGAGTACGACAAGGATGTATATTGTCACCTTGCTTATTTAATTTATATGCAGAGTACATCATGCGAAATGCTGGCCTGGATGAATCACAAGCTGGAGTTATGATTGCTGGGGAAAAGATCAATAACCTCAGATATGCAGATGATACCACTCTGATGGCAGAAAGTGAAGAGGACCTAAAGAGCCTCTTGCTCAGGGTGAAAGAAGAGAGCGCAAAAGTGGGCTTGAAGCTTAACATCCAGCCCCATCACTCCTTGGCAAATAGAAGGGGAAGTCATAGAAGTAGTAACAGACTTCACATTCCTGGGATCCCAGATCACTGAAGATGGTGACTGCAGCCATGAAATTAAAAGACACCTGCTGCTTGGGGGGAAAGCAATGGCAAACCTAAACAGCATGATAAAAAGCAGAGACATCAACCTGCCAACAAAAGTCCACATGGTCAAAGCAATGGTATTCTCAATAGTAATGTATGGCTGCGAGAGTTGGACTATAAGGAAGGCCGAGCACCGAATAATAGATTCTTTTGAACTATGATGCTGGAGAATACTTTTAAGAGTCCCTTGGACTGCAAGGAGATCAAATGAGTCAATCCTAAAAGAAATCAACCCTGACTGTTCCCTGGAAGGCCAGATCCTGATGTTGAAGCTCAAATACTTTGGCCACCAAATAAGAAGGGAGCACTCACTGGAGAAGACCCTGATGCTGGGAAAGATTGAAGGTCAAAGAAGAAGGGGATGGCAAAGGATGAGATGGTTAGACAGTGCCATCAATGCAACGAACGTGAAATTGAGCAAACTTCAGAGGACAGCGGAAGACAGGAGGGCCTGGCGTGATCTGGTCCATGGGGTCGTGAAGAGTTGGATTTGACTGTGTGGCTGAACAGCAATGACAAATAAGCCTGTCAGAGTGGAGTATGAAGTTTGAGAGACTATTTGTAGCACCAAGCTTTGCCAGTTATATTTACAAGTTCCTTCTCCAGCAACTCTTCAAAATAACCAGAAACCTATTTTGTTCTCTATTAAATAAATCAATTTTTGTTTAAACTTATCCCAGTACTTCCTTAGGGCCACATAGTCCTCTGAAGTGCCCAGACTGTAGGTCATACTACCAAAAGAGAGAGATCTGGAATTTTTAATTCCTGGTGGCAGCAGAAAACTACCAAGTTTATATACACAGAGAGTGTTCAAAGGTAAAACCCATTTCCCCTATAAGCAAGGACACAACAGGAATCCTCTGCCCTCTTTGGGAAGATGGCAGCCCTGAGTAGTACTGATCTTTGCCCCGCCATATTCTGTCCCTCCAGGTGCTTTTTTCTTAGTTCTGATACCAGAAGTGAGGGCCAAACTACACAATTTTTTAAAGTGAGTTAGGACTGAATGCCCTAGAACCAACTTGCTATTCCTGCAGTCGCACAAACTGGCAGCAACAATGTTCTCTTAAATATCTTGTGGCAATGTGTCCCTCCATTCCTGCTCTGTCTTTTCTGATTTAAATGTAATCTGGGGATTCCACCATGTTTTATGTGTAAATTCTTAGGGGGGGAGAGAGATATTGCTGTAGGATTGCTTCTGATAGCTGTGGATTTCCCTTGAGAATAAACAGAAGATTGTCACCAGGGATTTATAGTAAGAGAGAAGTTGTTATACCAGGCAAGTTCACACGTGGTAGGAAACTAGAAACTCAGCACTTCAGGACTGACACAATGGAGAAAAAACATCAAGGAACAGTTGGTAGTTTGTTCATGAAAAGGGAATGATATGTGCAATTATACTTGCGGTACTCTATAAAACAGGCAGATATGTTCATTTCTTTGTAAACCACCGCAATTACCTATGGAACGCAGATTCAGTAAATTTCATTGATCTCAGTTCCAGATGAAGTTCAGTTAGATTAGACAAAGAAATTTCCCAGACACCAGGTCCATCATTTATCTGGAGAATGACAGGTTTGGCAAGCAGGGTGCACTCTTATCTTTGGCATTAGCTTTTGGTGGTGTTCATGGCATAAACAGGGAGGTACATGAAGAGGAAATTCCAACAACAGTCTGTGCCAGCCGCCTAAAGGAAGATCTATGAGCCAACTGTGGGAAGATTATCGAATATGACCGCCATCGTTAAATGACAAGAACGAGTACTAGCACTTTACAATGTCAGATGGTTTTAGAAAGTTTTAGGACTGTTTTAACTGCATCTATGTGCTTTTATGTAAGCCACCCTGGGCTGGCCTCAGCTGGGAGGGCGGGGTATAAATTTGATAAATAAATAATAAATAATCCATGCCTTGGTAATCCATATGAGAACAGGTAAAGAGAATGGCTAACACTCCTGATGGCAGATGGTTTATTAGTCAACCGGGTGTGTCTTGAAGGCTGTTGCTATAGTATTCACAGTGGAGCTAATTATGTGACTGGAGCCATGGTGCACTGTGAAAATGACTGTTTAATTCTCTTTGCCAAGACCACACAGTGCAAAGTCTGGGGCATTGGCCTCGAGTGAGCGTACTTGAAAACATCCTGCAATTTTGCGTGGACCTAATTGCTAACCTTTTATCCCAATGCATCTGGGCTCCCTCCCTGTTTCCTCTTTATGAAACTCAAAATTACTCCACCAGTAAGGCAGGTGTAATTCCATGTTAATTAGCAGTAGTTTGAAGAAGGTGGTACCTTTTGGTGGCGGCCTTTCTGCTTCTTAAGCTGGAAACTGCATGTTCAGCATCCACTACTGGTCTAATTCTTCTGGTTTAATGTGTCACTCCTCATTTGCAGCATCTACATACGTGTGTCCTGATGTTGTGGCGTTTTGTGTTCTCCACCGCACTCACTGACTGTTATTGGCAGAGTGTGGGAGTGGGAAATGCAGAATACCAGAATGGGGATTAGTGGTCCTAGAGATTTGGCAGGGTCAGTGCTGACCTAAGTCTTTGGACGGGATATCCAACTACATCCACGCATTACTGGGTATTGCACCCTTATTGGGCAATGGTAGTCCTTTGCAAGTGTATTGGCATATCCGGACAGGATAATCAATTGCAAAAGATTGCTATTGTGCTGCGATTGCTCAGTATCCAGTGGAAGCAAAGAAGGATAAGACCCCCGTATTTTTAATAGATACAGCTTTTTGCAGAGGGGTGAAATTCCTCTCCTGTGCAATTCTTATAGAAGCCCTGCCATCCTTTACTTCTGTTCTCCCTATTCCTGAGTGCAATTAAAGTATTGATAATCTGCTCTTTCAAAATCAGTCTGCGAAAATTCATTAATGGATTATATTTAAACTTGCCTGTTACCAGAATCTCCATATCAATGCTTTTTTTTTTAGATAGCTCACTATTTAATTTTTTAAAAATCTACCACTTATTGTTAAATGGAAAGGACATCTGTGGTCTTCTTCATTACACGTTACAACAGCACCCCAAACCCAAAATAGCCTCAGGACACAAAAAGTGACCTTAAAATGCAGTTGCAAAGATTAAAAGTTGCTTTACTAATTAAATTTGGCCTCCACTAATTAATCACCCAATGCTATAGCAGATACGCTACTGATTAAAGCTTCCAGCCCTAATATTATGCTAAAAAGAAAAAGCTCAAAGGTTTTATATTGTAATCAACTTTTAGAATATGTTAATTATTTACAGGCAGATTCCTAATCAACAGTAGAACTTGGCATTTACATAGATTTCTCTTTTCTGGACCTCAGAGGACTTGGCAAAACCAAAATGCAAGAAATGAATGACAGTGCACCAAAACATGCCCAGCAGGAACCATGTAACTACTACACTCCAGGAAACTCTGCAGTGAAGGGTTCAAATTTTCTTGTGCAAAACACATGCTCTCTGAAGGGATGTGGCTCAGTGGTTGACCTCTTGCCAGTTTGGTGTAGTGGTTAGGAGTGTGAACTCTAATCTGGGAGAGCCGGGTTCGATCCCCCACTCTTCCACATGCAGCTACTGGCATGACCTTGGGTCAGTCACAGTTCTCTCAGAGCTACTCTGAAAAGATCAGTTCTCGAAAGAGCTCTCTCAGCCCCACCTACCTCACAGGATGTCTGTTGTGGGGAGGGGAAAGGGAAGGAGATTGTAAGCTGCTCTGAGACTCCCTCAGGTAGTGAAGGGTGGGGTATAAATCCAATCTCTTCCTCCTCCACCACCTCCTTTTCCTCCTCTTCTACACGTAGAATATCATAGGTTCAGTTCTTGGGATCTCAGATAAAAGATTCTGGGAAAGATCTTTCTCAGTCTGGAAAGTTACCGTCAGTTGATGTATACTAGAGATCCCCAACCTTTTTGAACCTGTGGCATGTTTGGAGTTTTGAGAGGAGATAGTGAGTACCCACCCCAAAACTGGCTGCCCCAAATGGCTACCATGGGTGGCAGAGCCAAACCCACAATATCTACTGCAGGAGGTGGGCCCAAAAGCAGTACCTTCCTTCTTTCCTTGTAGGTAGGTAGGTAGGTAGGTAGAGGTTTATTGTATAAAGCCAATGGACATTACAAAATACAGGACACATTGAAACGCTGATAATCCGGGTTAAAATTGACTACCAATCATTAATAAAAAGATAATACAGATTTAGACACCTTCAAGTAACCTGCCTCTTAGATCTAATCTTAGATGCTGCTAAAGCAAACAAGGAGACTCTGTGGGATAGATTAGAATCATTATCTGAAAGCAAGAAGGCAATCTTTTCAGCTTCTGAGTGTGCTTGTGTGGCCAATAGAAATCCTGCTAAAAATTTCTCTCCTGGAGTGCTATATAGCAGACAGTAAAGCATGTAGTGAGGAAGGTTCTCCACCACTGGGAAACCACAAAAGCAGAAACATTGCTCTTTCGGAGTGTGCGAATAACGGCCAGCCAGAAGAGCTGTTTGCGTAGTTTGAAATCATAAGGCTGGAAAAGACACTCTGAGATGGTAGTTTGAGATATTAACTAGGTAACTTGACCTGCGATGGTCAGATTTACAGTATTTATACCAGGGAGCCACTTTAGATTTCATAATTAGCCAACAGTCGATCAGTGCATCAGCATCATATATCCAGTCCCTAAGTTGTAAAATCTCAGCTGAGACCCTGAGAAGGTCATCTGGGATGGTGTATCTTTGGATAATGGTGTTGAGAAAGTTAGAACGAGTAGGATCTTTAACAGAGTGGAGGTTGTCTGATTGATGGCTTATAGAGTTGGCACTCAGAGGTGTTGTTTCCCCCCAATATTTTAAGACAGCCAGATGTGCCTGGGCCTTGAGAGAGGTGAGTCCCAGTTCAGCTCTCGTCAAAGATGAGGGAGTGCCTCTGGGTAAAGCTATGATTCGCCTTATAAATTGGTTTTGGATTACCTCCAAGTTAGCCACAATATCCTCCTTCCAGCCCCAGACTTCAACTCCATATAAGAGGTGAGGGATGACCTTGCTAATAAATGGGGAGGCTCCCCATCTGTTCCATGTCCTAATGCTATTAGCTCTTCTCGTCATTCCTTTCCTTGTAAAAGAATCACAGAAAGAGAATACTAAATAAATGAAGGGAAATCCAGGGGAGGGGAGTGAGGGAGAAGGAGGAATATAAAGGAAAAAGCCTGCTTGTGGGGCGGGGGGAATGAAATAACACACTATGAGAAGGTCAGGTGCTTCCCAGTCCTCCTGATCCTCCTATGGCTACACTAAGCACTAAAGCAGAAAACCCTTTCGTTTGAATGAGGTCAGATAGTAGCAACTCCTGACTTACAATGACCTCAACCTGCTTTCTGAAAAGCTCAGCAGGTGCCGGAGGAAGTACTGGTGGGCGTCCTGACCCCCATTGGTTGGGGAACCTTGGAGCAGACAGTATTCTGTGTTCAACATAAATCAATGTGGAAGAAGATTCTTTCTCCTTCTTCTTTGAAATCCTTTTAATTAGATGGAATTGGGGACCTCATGGATTTCAAGTATACCTTTTTGCATTACATAGGGTTGCCAGGTTCCCCCTGGAAACCAGTGGGGGACTTACCTTCTGGGGTGCCCTCACTGGTGACATGCTGACATTATTGGCAATGTGCTGAGAGCCAGTTTGGTGTAGTGGTTAAGTATGCGGACTCTTATCTGGGAGAACCGGGTTTGATTCCCCACTCCTCCACTTGCACCTGCTGATGTGACCTTGGGTCAGTCACAAGCTCTGGCACAGCTGTTCTCTCAAGGACAGTTTCTGTCAGAAGTTCTCTCAGCCCCACCTACCTCACAGGGTGTCTGTTGTGGGGAGGAGAAGGGAAAGGAGTTTGTAAGCCGCTCTGAGATGCCTTTGGGCAGTGAAGGGCGGGGTATAAATCCAAACTCTTCTTCTTCTTCTGATGTCACTCCCCATGTGCCCAGAAGTGATGCAAGGCATCACCAGGGGATGCTGGGGATGCTCAGGCATTTGGGCAAAATTCCGAGCGTCCCCTTCTGGGTGCATGGGGAGTGACATCAGTACGTCAGGATGTTTTCCCCCATCCTGCCATTTTCTCCTCACTGTCCAGCTGAACAGCAGTGGGGAAACACCCACTGGCAGTGGATCACCAACCCCCCACCAGCAGAGGATTGGTCAATCCATTTGTGTACTACAGTAGCTTCAACTAGGGTGAAAGATTTCTCTCCAAAGCACTTTGCTGTCTCAAGATCTGTGGGAGGGACAGGACTGGTGCTGACCCTTGGGGGCCACATTGAGGTCTGAGTCCAGATTTACATCTTGGTCAGTCACAAACAAAATGAGCCCACGTTTATGCATGCCCTGCAGCAATTGTTTTGCAAAAGAAACTGAGAATAATCTCATCAGGGAGCAGGATGGAATCCAAAACACTTCATAATTGTTATTGTCACTGTCACCATTGTGTCTCAGCCTGGTTCTTCATTGTCATCTAGAAATACATTCCATTTGGTCAAGGTAACGAAGTAACATATTTTCATTGAATCGATGCATTGTAAGGCTAATTTTTAAAAAAATTCTGACTGACTGCAAATCTTCAGGAGACTGTGGAAATAGCAGAGTTGCTCTTACCTGTAACCATTGTTCATCAAGTGGTCTTCTGTACTGGCACACACTGGGGACTGTGAGTGCACAGGCACAGATTTCCAAAGCTTTCTAGTAGGCTAGGAGTGCCCCTCCTCCCTTTGGCACTTTCCTGCCAAAATGATCACACAACCAGGAGGAGGGGTGCTCCTCTCTCAGTTCTCTCCATGCTGCCACTGGAGTCCCCAAGATACTAAGATTCCAGAGAGTTCACAGCAGGTCAGGAGGGAGAGATGTGTTCCTGCACAGAAGACTACTTGATGAACAACAGTTACAGTCAAGTGCAACCTTGTCTTCATCATCATGGTTTCTGTGCAGTCCCACACTGGGAGATCAGGTGTGCACAGATCTTTGGCATCAGAAACAAGTGTAAGGATAGCATTGTGCTACATGAGGACTCCCTGGTAGGGGATCCTGGCCATGGAATCAGACACCCTAACCTTGTGAAACTTCATGATGGAGTGGGCATTGGTCAGAACTCCCAATATCCTAATTCCACAGTTGCCTACTAAAAACCCTATTCTAAATGAAGCACCAGGTTATACCTCCATTTTTTAACATCTTTAGAAATCCAGTAAGGAAGAGAAAAGGTTAGAGAGTTTGTCCTAACCACTGGCCAAAATGTAATCAACAGCTCAAGAAGCAGGGTTCAAACCCTGTTACAGCCCCAGCAGAGACTCTTTTCCAATTAGAGGTGCAAAATCTGGTAGTGAAGGAGTGGTGCTTGCCACACAGAAAAGTTGGAGGCTACTGCTATGATGCAGGAAGGGAGCTGATCAAAACTTATGAAGTTGTCAGCAGGTTGTGAGAATCAGCAGAGCTGCAGCATAATAATGAAAACAGAGAAGCAGGCGTGATGTGGCCAAAGAAACGATGGACACAGGATGTACCACAAACGAACCTTGTGCAGCTTGCAGAGCTGTCTGTGCAGCAAACAGCCAGAGAAAAAAAACAGAAAAACAGATTACCTTGCCAAGGGATTAGAAAGGCATTCCCCAATGACAGGGGTCCCTGTCAGGAAAGGAGCAAGAAAGGTCAGGGCATGGAATGTCCCACACTGCAGCAAGGCCAAATAGCCCAGGCCTCCAATCAGAGGATCTGGTAGTTGGTATCCCTAAAACAATGAAAACATAATTCCAGTGCATTCCATGAGTATGAGAAGTGTTTGCATGTCTACTGTTCTAGGTGAAAGTAGTGGTATGACAAACTAATTATGCAGAAGACCGGGAGCCACTGGGAAACACAAGCCCAGTGTTCCCTCTAAGCTGAGTTAGTGTGAGCTAGCTCACAGTTTTTTAGTCTCCGGCTCACAAAGTTTTGTCTTAGCTCAGGAAGGAAGGCTCCAGAGCACACTAATTTATGCAGCAGCCAAATCATTCACTCACAGCTTTAATGCCAGTCACTCACAAAGTAGAAGTTTTGCTCACAAGACTCCACAGCTTAGAGGGAGCATTGATGCCCACAGCTGGGTCTCTGCACTCTAGGGAAGGAAGTATCTGGGATGACAGTAACTTACAGAGGCTCAGAGGCAAAAGAAACACTCTGAGAAAAATGCAGTGCTGAGACCACCAGAATGATGCACATTAGCTGTGTCTTAGAAAGAAAAAACAAATCTGGGCATCCCTAAAGGGTGAAATATACACCCAAAGCACAAATTTGGTTATGGTGTCACATAGAGATATGTAAAATGCAAGAAAATGCAACAATGGAAGCCCCCCTCCCAAAAAAACCCCCCCAGCCCTAACAACCTCATTCAAATAAAGACCGACTAAAGAATAAGGGCGATTCTGCAACTGGCATTCGTGCCACATTTTTTCAACACTGAGGAAAAGGTGCAGCTCAAAATCACATTCAAATACCATTAGGCAACGCCACACTGACTGCAAAGTCACCCCTGAATGGCCATAAATCTATGCAGAAGGTACCATAAAACCAGATGATCAAAGAAAGCGAAAGTGGCATGCAGTGTAGAGGGTACCACAAAATCCGATGATCAAAGAAAGTGAAAGCAGCATGCAATGCAGAGGGGAATTTCTGTTCCAACATGGGTTTGGTAAAACAATGGAGGGGAAAGCCAATGCAGAATCACCCTAAGGAAGGTTATAGATTGGAGTTTTGTGATATCCTACCCTGTCAAACAGCCCAGAGGGCAGTGAACAACTCCTTACCTGAGTTGGAGGCCCTGTTGTAAGCCCTATTGGAAAAGGGGATGATTGGGAGGGTCCTAGATGCTGAATTCTCTGCTGGGTTTTACTCATTTCTTTTTAGTTGCTAAGAAAGATGGTGGGCCTAGGCCCATCCTAGATCTAAGGGGCATAAATGTCTGCCTTTCTGTTTCAAAGTTTTACATGGTCTCACTAGTCTTGGTTATGCAGTTATTAAGGTTGGATTTATGGTTCATTTTTATTGACTTGAAAGATGTCTACTTTCATGTCTCCATATATCATCAATATTGCAAATATCCATGATTCTATTATGGGGAGGAGGTCTACCAATACACCATGTTACCCTTTGGCTTGGCCACTGCCCCAAGGATGTTCACAAAATGCATGGCCCCGCTAGTAGCCCACCTACATTTGCAGGGATGTGTCATCTTTCCCTATTTAGATGGTTGGCTTATAGTAGCTTAGTCCAGGGAGATTCTCCTGGGTCACTTCTCTATTGAAGATTTGTGAGAGAATTGGCCCCCTGATCAATTGGGACAAGTTGAGATTTTTCCCTTCTCAGAAAGTACAGTTTATCGGAGCCTCAATGAACACCACCTACCGGTAAGTGCAACTCTATGAAGCCTCTGCCAGGCCACACCTCCAAGCTTCTTCCCTCTGGAACCAAGAGAAGGGATGGGGGAGGGATTCTTTCAATCAGGCAGTCTCTGCTAGGCCTCACCTCCAGGATTCTGGTTGGATTCAAGAGAAGCCAGGGAGGGAGTCCGTCAGTCAGGCAGTCTTTGCAGGCCACACCTCCAGGCTCTTGGATTCAAGAAAAGCCAGGGAGGGGAAGGGATTCCTTCAGTCAGTCAGGCTGTAGCCAAAGCCTCAGATAGGAGCTGTTCTGAATTGCAGGCTCTGTCAGGCAATACTTCCAGGTTTTTCCCCTCAGAGCAGACAAAGCCAAGGAGGGGAAATATGCCTTTAGTCAGGCTGGCATGCAGCCAAAGCCAGTTTGGTGTAGTGGTTAAGTGTGCAGACTCTAATCTGGGAGAACCAGGTTTGATTCCTCACTCCTCCACTCGCAGCTGCTGGATGACCTTGGGCAAGCCATAGTTCTGTCAGAGGTGCTCTTGAAAAGAGCAGTTTCTGTCAGAGCTCTCTCAGCTCCACCTACCCCACAGGGTGTCTGTTGCGGGGAGGGGAAGGGAAGGGAAAGGAGTTTGTAAGCCGCTCTGAGATTCCAAGTGAAGGGGGGTATAAATCCAATCTCCTCTTCCTCCTCTCCTCCTCCTCTTCCTCTTCTTTGAGAAAAGCCAGTAAATCCGAGGCTCTGTCATACCACACCTCACCAGGGAGGGTGAAGATGTTTTTATTCAGGCTGGCATTCAGCCAAAGCCTTCAAAAAGAGCTCATTTGAGTCCAGCTCTATCAAATCATGCCTTCATGGGAAATTGGTGACAGAAGGAGCAGGCAGCTCTGTTGTGTGAACCCCTAAGCAGTTAAGGCACACAGAATGGCCTTTTAACAGCACCATTCTAAAGTGACAGTTCGCCCGATCCTGAGAAGGCCCCTTTTGAGCCATAATGACACAGTGGAAATCTGTAAACATTTCTTCTTTAAATGTAGTTTATTCTTCACTTGAATGAGTACTGATGGCAAAAAACGTTTGATGGAAATATGTCTCCTGAGCCTCAAGAATGAGGTGAGGAAAAAATAGAGGGAGCAAAAAGTGAACTGAGGGAGTAGCGTCCCTCTGCCTGGTCATGTGCTCTGTGTGAGACTGCATAGAAGCCATGATGATGAACCTAAAGAGCTTAAAGGTTTCCCGTAAAAGCGATGGGGAATAGCAAAGGATCCTATAACAGGAAAGTAAAAGCTGTCTTTTTGCATTTAATGAAAGGTAACGGATCAGATGGATAAAGCACTACCAGCAGAAGGAATTGAAATTTATGAGGCTGAGATTAACTACTGATTAAGTGGTTAAGTGGTTAAGACGCTGAACTGCAGGCTCTGGAAGGTCAGTAGTTCAGCAGTTCGAGACCCGGGTGCCGCATGACAGGGTGAGCTCCTGTCTCTAGTTCCAGCTCCTGCCAACCTAGCAGTTCGAAAGCAAGAAATTGCAAGTAGATAAATAGGTACCACTTTGGTGGGAAGGTAACAGCGTTCTGTGCGCCTTGGTGTTTAGTCATGCCGGCCACATGACCACGGAAACGTCTTCGGACAGCACTGGCTCTTCGGCTTTGAAACGGAGATGAGCACCGCAACCCTAGAGTCGGATTCGACTGGCTTTCGAGCAAGGGAACCTTTAAAGTTCCTGGAAGCTGTAGGCTTACCCCTCTAATGCCAGGGTGCCAGCTAAATGCCTCATCCATCTCCTCCACTTACCAGAGTTGGGTTGCATCCAGATATCATGACCACAAGTTGGTTTGTGCATGGTGAGAATGTGCCAGAAAGTCCACTTGCTCTCATCGAAGGAGTTATTAGCAAGCCAAAGTAAGTATATTTTAATTCTCTGAGGGCCAGACTATTATGTGGGAGATCCATGATTTAATCACTTGACCTTTTTTTTTTTTTATAAAAAAGGCAGGCATGTCTGTGAAATGATTTGGATCACATCCACAGCACTATAAGAAGTGGACCCTTTTCCCCATGCCCGTTCCACAACAGAAATCACTCCCCTCCTTCCTGAAGATTCTGTGAGGTCTGGTAAAGAAAACTTGAGCAACTGCCTTCCCCTCCCCCCTCTGCAGCTAATGAAAAACCACCCCATTTTATTATTGGGGAAATAGATATAACAATATGTGTGGTACATTTTTATCCTACTTTCCCCCCTGGGAGCTTAGGGCAGCATACCCGGTTCTTTCTGACCCATTTTATCCTTACAGCCATCCCGTGAGGCAGGTGAAGCTGTGATAGTATGACTGGCCCAAGGAGTCACCCAGAAAGTTTCAAGGCAAAGTTAGAGATTGTGAACCCAGATAACCCGGGACCTAGCCAGGCACTTTGACCACTACTCCACCGGCTGTCTGCCAGAGGTCTCTTCTACAATGTTGTGCTTTTAAATAGGAAAGAAAACATTGGGAGTATCCAGTCATGGAACTTTGACGTGGTGTGTGGTTTGGCCCTCAGGGGTGGGTAGGGTTGCCACTGGTAGGTTGGGAAATTCCTGGAGCTTTTGGGGGGAGGAGCCTGGGGAGGGTAGGGTTTGGGGAATGAAGGGACATCAGAAGAGTATAATGCTATCTATATATCTAATAGCCAAAGTACCCCCTGCATGTGAATATCTAAATCTGCACATCGGGGGCACCTAGGGGGCAGAGATTTTCCTGCACATTTGGGGCAATCCCCAGATGTGCAGAAAAATCTGAAATCTATAAAAAAAACTATATGGGGGATATTTAACCCCCCCAAAAAAGTAAGAGTCCCCTGCGCATGCACACTTACCACTGCAAACTGTGGCAGAGCTGTGCAGGGCTTGGTGCCGTTGCAGTTGTCCGCAGTGGGGAGGGAGGGAGAAGCCTTGGAGGGCCAGTGCTGGGAGCTACAGATGTTGTCGCTGTTGGCGGTGGGGGGGGGAAGCCTCATGGCCCAATGACTAGGAGCCACACAGGGCTCGCCACCGTTGCTGCTTGTGGCCGCAGTGGCTGGGAGAAACCTTGGAGGGCTGGTGGCTAGACTCAGCTGCAGCTGTTGCTGCTGTCATCAGGTGGGGGGAAAGCCTGGTGAGCCCAGCGGACCGCCTGCTGGGCTCACCTGCAGCTGCTGCTACGTCCTCCTCTGTGCGGAGCTCCTGCTGCTTCAGCAGGCGAGCCACCTGGGAGCTGCGGGGAATACTTCCCCCCGCGTGAGTATTGCAGGTCCCACCTCTTGTACAGTCTACCATCCAAAGTAACCATTTTCTCCAGGCAAACTGATCTGTGTAGTCTGGAGATCAATTGGAATTCTGGGAGACCTCCAGGCCCCACCTGGCAGTTGGCAACCCTAGGAGTGGGGGAGGGAAACATGTACGTGTACAATCCATGACTGTGCTTTCCAAGAGAAATACAGTTTGCAAACCGGTTAAAGTACTTGTTCTAAAATCAAGGGTATAATTTCTCTCTCATCTCTACAGGAGGGGATTTGCCACAGGGCCTGAGTCCTCATTCCTTCTTTCCCAGCCCAGGGTTTCCCTCAGGCATGACCGCACTGCAGTCATTACTTACCTGGGAGGGCCTGTGCAGGCCTCCCATGGACCAATCCAGTCTGCCTCTTTCCCAAGGCCAAGCCAGCAAATTTTTTCTCCTCTGAGGGAAGAAGGCCTGGCTTGTGGTGATCTTGGCTGCACCTCAGGCTGAGGAAGTGTGCCCTATCATTTTGACTCCATTCCCACTGCAAACTCTCCCCAAAAGTAGGTGTGCTGTCAATCTACTAAAATATTCCTGTTTGTGAATTGGATCTAGTTCAGCAGTGAACAGGCTATGAGGAAGTGTATGGCTAGCCAGTGTGGCCTGAATATAGGGTTGGACGTTGGGAGGTGCAGCCTGGGGAAGTAGGGATTTGGGGAGATGGAGCAGTTTGGAGCTTGGGGGGGCGCTGTGTATTGGGGAGGGGGAGTCCAGCAGTGGCCAATTGGAGGGCTGCCTCCCCCAAAGCAGAACTTCTGACTGGACATGATGCAGGGCAGGGCTTTTCCCCGGCCGGAAGCTCTCCCTTCTCGAATTGGTGTAGCGTCCCGCCCCCTCCTCCTCCACATGCCTCCTCCTCCACACAGCCTGTCCTGTCTGCTCTGCTCCTCTTCAGCTCCTGGGCACACTTGCCACTGTGGCACCACAGGACTCGGGGAGAAAGAGGCCATGGGGGGGGCTTTTGGTGGGGGGGGCAGCTGCAATTTGCCGCCCCTAAGAGCCGGCGCTCTAGGCAAATGCCTAGTTCACCTAGTGAGTGAGCCAGCCCTGGGTACAATGTGATAGAGTTGTTCCTCCAAAGCAACCGTTTCTCCCAGGGGAACTAATCTATGTAAGCTAGAGATCTGCTGTAATTCTGGGAGATCTCCAGATCCCACCTGGGGGTTGGCATCCCCACCATGATACTAAGTCTTTGCCATGACACGAGTCTAAAGGAAACGTAATCCAGTTTCACCTGCAGAAGAGAATTCTTGTATTTCTGACATTATGGAGAGTGCCTGGACATTCTGAGCTTGTATAGGACAAAGCTAGAAGATGGCTTTAAATCTGTAGCTACGTTAGAATCACAACCACTTAGGAACAGAAATAACTTTAAAAATATATGGTAGAAATACTGAGAAAGAATATGCACTCTATGCAGATAAACACCACCCTGATGCTGGTAGGGGAATGTTAACTTTTAACCCAGAGGTCTGCAGGCCATGACTCTAGGGCCAATTGTGGCTTGCTATAGAACAAAATAATATGTTTTTTAAAAGAAAAGAAAATGAATCTCATGGAGATAAGCCCTTTTCCTTACATCTTCATGAAGGAAGGAGCTAGTAAAGGTAAAGGTTCCTTTGCTCGAAAGCCAGTTGAATCCGACTCTAGGGTTGCGGTGCTCATCTCCGTTTCAAAGCCGAAGAGCCAGCGCCGTCTGAAGACGTTTCTGTGGTCATGTGGCCGGCATGACTAAACACCAAGGCGCACGGAACGCTGTTACCTTCCCACTGAAGTGGTACCTATTTATCTACTTGCAATTTCTTGCTTTCGAACTGCTAGGTTGGCAGGAGCTGGAACTAGAGACAGGAGCTCACCCCGTCATGTGGCACTCACAGGTCTTGAACTGCTGAACTACTGACCTTCCGCAGCCTGCAGTTCAGCGTCTTAACCACTTGAGCCACCACAGCTCCAGTATTTTTTTAATGAAAGCTGGGAATTCAGAGAATCTGGTTAAACTATCATTACTAACCTACAAAGTTATATTGATATTTTAGGGGCTTTTTTAAAAAAAACCCTGAAATCACTCTCTTCAGGGCAAGGGGGAGAGAGAGAGGTTTAATGATGATGCCAGTACAATAATTGAAAAGTGGGCTGGAGGTGGGTGGGGCAAAGAAAACCGATATAAACATAACACGGTAGGAAAAAGCCAACTCAAAATCAGCTTCCAAAAAACCATCATGGTACCAGTGGTCTCAAAAAAGCTGGAAAACCCCCAGGGGAAAAACAAACCATAAGAAAAAAGAGAGTGAAAACTAAAGGCATAAAAATGTATGCAGAAATCAGGGGGTAAACTGAAACACTATGGGGCCAGAACCAATGAAAAAATAAACCATGTGAAAAAGCCCTCAGGTGTATTGGATGGGGTGTGCATTCAGATCTACCCAATCCAAAAATATACCTCCAAAATACCTTATCAGTATTTTTCAGGTATATTTCGGCATCCCAAATGTATCTGGGGTATTTGGGAGAACCGAAAAAAATCCCAGATATATCGGGGAATTACTGGCAAACCCTGAAAAACAGCTGAGGGGCAGATCATTCCCACATCTCAGCTGTTCTCGGTCTTTCTTCTGCAGTCCCTTTAAACTGGTGGTCTTTAAAGGGACTGCAGAAGACAGCCCGCAAAACAGCTGAGTGGGAAGGACCACTCTCCCCACCAGTTCAGCTGGGGCTCTTTTGAGCAGTCCTTTTAAACCGAACTGCCCAACAGAGCCCCCGATGAGCCTGCAGGGAGAGTTCTCCCCTTAGGATCAACTGCTTTGCGCAATTGTTTTGGGTCCAATAGACCTGAACTGAAAAATACCCCTAGTATTCGAGGGAATACCTAGTATGGCAAGGAAAAGATTGGCAAGGCTTTTTATGGGATGAAATGGCTTCTTAGAGATGCTTTATGGAAGAGGAAATAAGACAATCCAAGTGTGAACCACCCACAGGTTTATGCCAGTGTACTAAAACAATCACACAGGGGTTGCCTGAGTATATGTGTGACTTGTTATGAGCTCTTGTGATTGCCACTTCCTAATAAGGGACTCACAGCAACCAGTATTTGGGCTGCAGAAACAGGCAATTATCAGTATATATTCAATTATGCAAATAGGCTTTCTTATGTTGTCTGTTTATTGATCTCTTACTCTGAATTATAACATAGTTTGGTTTGGGTTCGTTAATTGTAAAAGATTGCTGACTCCTGTTTTATCCATTCAAATACATTTGGAAGCATGGCCACTGCTTTCTTGCCTTGGCCTATATTTTGATGTCATATGAACCTGAAGAAGTGAGCAGTGACTCACAAAACTTCATACACTACCACAAATTTTGTTAGTTTTTAAGGTGCTACTGGACTCTTACTCTTTTCTATATGAACCATGGTTTGTTTAAACCATATTTAGTCTAGCAGACAGATAGATAGTTTGTCCATAAACTGTGGTGTCTCTGCTTCTTGGAGATAACTGGTTGTCAAAAGTGCTGCTGCTCAATAAATTGTAGTTTGTTAATTCAGATGTCACAACTAATTACAATTAGTAGCAACTGTGGTTAACAATTCAGCTACAAACCTTGGTTTGGATCCACCAAAAGGTTTCCATGGATGGAAGAGATTTCCATACATTGATTGCTATGTTTCCCTACTGCTGCAGCCCCCCAAAGCCCCTCCAGAATGCTGTCTCTGGTAGATGGTGGACTCCCAGGAATAAGATGATGGGGGATCTCAGCGGATTGTCATAGGAGGGAGAAATCTGTGAATCCCCTCCATGCACAAGGAAAATTTGCTGGTGGATCCATGTGTCTATCTGCAAAACTTCATTTATTAGACAACATTTCGACATCACAGTTACTCGGCTTTGATCAAACAATGGTTTATTGTAATGCTAGAATGCATCTTCTTTTTAGAGAATTTCAGCAAATTGTCTTGTAGCATTTTGAAATATTCACATTTGTTGTTTTATAGCTGTTTTATGTTATATATATGCATGACTGCATATATATGTGCTGAATTTCATTGTTGTGTTACTTTTCTGGAATTTATTTGCGTTCTTTTCCCAGCTCAGCATTTCCCCCTACATCTGTGATTCTAATAGAACACCTGCATTGGCTAGAATGGTCACAGATCCTAAAATGGATTCTCTTCCAGTTTCTACACACATAAAGGTTTCCCTTGCTTGAAAGCTTGTCGAATCTGACTCTAGGGGGCGGTGCTCATCTCGTTTCCAAGCCGAAGAGCCAGCGCTGTCTGAAGACATTTCCATGGTCATGTGGCTGGCATGACTAAATCCCAAGGCCCACGGAACACTGTTACCTTCCCACTGAAGCAGTACCTATTAATCTACTTGCAATTTCTTGCTTTTGAACTGCTAGGTTGACAGGAGCTGGGGCCAGAGATGGGAGCTCACTCCATCACGCAGCATTAGGGTCTCGAACTGCTGAACTACAGACCTTCCAGTCTGCAGCTCAGCGTCTTAACCTCTAAGCCACCATGGCCCCTTCTTGACTCTTACAGTGACATAAACAAGAACTTTGCCTGAGTGATACCTTTGTATGGAAAAGAAAAATCAAAAGAAAGAAAACATGCATCTCATTTCCCCGTGGATACGGAAATCTTTTCTGTTCCTTAGCTGGAAACAATTCACAGTTTTCCAAGAGCTGTTCTGTACACTAAGCAGAATGAAATGGTAGGATTCTAGTAGTCAGATTGTAGATTGTACGTGTGAGTGAATGAGAAAGGGAATGAGAGAGATCACGCAGTAGATTCGCACATCAGAGAGAAAAGTTTAGCACAGGCCTTTCTTTAAAATGCTAGTGTGCTATGTGCATGGCCTTATGTAGGGCACGAAAAATATGCTGCACTTGAAGTCCAAAACAGAGCCAAAGCACTGGGGGAGGGGATATAGGTATACATTTTCACAGATGGCAAGCCCATTTCTGAAATGTAGTGGAAAGTGCCATCAAGCCACAACTGACTTATAGCGACCCCTCATGGGGTTTTCAAAGCAAGAGATGAGCAGAGGTGGTTTGCCATTGCCTGCCTCTGCATAGCAGCCCTGGTTTTCCTTGGTGGTCTCCCATCCAAGTACTAATCATGACCAGCCCCACATAGCAGCCAAGCTCTGATGAGATCAGGCTAGCCTGGACCATCCACATCAGGGAATTACCATGACAGAGGGCTAGATTTCTAAGCCTGGCAGCATCTGTCCAACTTCTTCAGCATGCTGAAGCCTCTTCCAAGCTACCCCAAAAAGGTACTCTTGTAGGTCAGAAGTCTTAGGAACAGTGTGGGATTTCTTATGGATGGGGGTTGCATCTTGGAAAGGAAAGGAAATCAAGAAGACGACGAAGAAGAAGAGATTGGATTTATACCCTGCCCTTCACTACCCAAAGGTGTCTCAGAGCGGCTTACAAACTCCCTTCCCTTCCCCTCCCCACAACAACAACCCTGTGAGGTAGGTGGGGCTGAGAGAGCTCTTGACAGAAACTGCTCTTTTTTCAAGAACAGTTCTTATCAGAACTATGGCTGGCCCAAGGTCACATCAGCAGGTGCAAGTGGAGGAGTGGGGAATCAAACCCGGTTCTGCCAGATTAGAGTCTGCGCACTCAACCACTACACCAAACTGGCAAACTGACTTGTACAGTTCCATGAACCGCCGGAATGATCAGAACCCTTGGAATATCAGCTTCTTGGTCCGCCATGGCCCTGAGTCAGGGTGGAAGAGGAAAGAGGAATCCAGTTTTTAATAGGGAACACCTGTAGAAGCTAATGAATGGTCATGAAGACAGGGACTATTAGGCTCCACGAAAGCCCCAAAGCAGTGTTCTTCCTGGCAGTGATGACATTTTGCTCTCGTTTGTAAAGCAAATAATAGCACATGGTAATATTACATTAATGAAGCCACACGTCACTGGCAAAGATTAGCTATAAATGTTGTAGGCTGCGTGAAAAAAGTATCTTCATGGTAGAAGTAAAGATAGATTCAGGTGGGTAGCCATACTGGTCTGAAACAAAAAAACGTTTGATTCCAGGGGCACCCTTTAAGACCAACAAAGTTTTATTTAAGGTGTGCTCACAGGAGTGTATAACTTGAATAAAACTTTGTTGGTCTTAAAGGTGCCACTGGAATCCATCTTTGTTTTGTATAAGTAAAAGTTTTAAAGTGGAGCAGTGTCCACGAAGCATGAGTAGAGCCTGTTTGTTAGGTACTTACAAAGCAGAATGCAATGAAAGTTAGAAATGTACCGTGGTTTTTGAATGGACATGGCAGTATTGGGAAAATGCAGCAATCATGGTGTGTTTTTCCCCAAGAGTTATTTTGGGCCAAACCTTCCAACAAAGTTAAAAGAGACTTGAATGCTGTAGTCAAATGGAATCACTGCCTGCCTATCTTTCTGTTCCACCAATATTTACCTTACCAATGGTTTCTTTTTTGCTCCTTCTCTGATCCATCTCCCAGGTGGCAGAACAAGGCAATCACGGCTTCTGTTATTTTTCTGCCTCCATGAGTCCAAAGTTCAATGCCCTCCAATTTCCCAGATGCCTATTGTGACACAAGACATCCGGCTCACAGGCTTTCACCACAGCACACCCCGGAGAGATTGTATCATAGGCAGCGGGAAAGAAGGCCGTCCCAACATATGGGGAAACCCAAACTAGGCCTCTTGTGTTTGTCTTTTTTTCTTTGCAATCCCGAATCATGATCAACATTCACTCTCTCAGTATTTAGGGGAAGGGCCGGAGGAGATATTAAATGCACATCTATCACAAATGTGACACCACTGTAACCGTACCGGTGGGCTTGAGGTGGTATGATCAAGGATGGACATTCCACCCTTGCAAATAAATGTCATGACGTTTCCGTGCCCGATACCCATTTTATTTAGTGCTTTTCTAAACTGCGGAATTAGCTCAATCCCAGTTTTCCAAAAAGATATGTGGATGTTCTTATCACTGGTGATTTTATGTCAACCTTCTTTTAAAGAGATAGTGAACTAGAACCCCAGATTTTATTTTTTTGAAAATACAAAAAACTGGGGAAGGGGATTTAACTCTTTTCTGTACGCTGGTTTCCCAATATAAATGGTGGGGAGGAGGGATAGCTGCTATCTGCCCTTATGGGGAGAAAAGATAGATACAGTATGGATGCTTGTTCTTTTTCCTTTACGAAGGCTAATAGTAGGGTTATCTACTTGCCAACCTCCTGGTGGTCGCTGGAGTTCTCCTGGGGTTACAACTGATCTCCAGGTGACAGAGATCAGTTCACCTGGAGAAAATGGCTGCTTTGGAAGGTGGACTCTGTGGGATTGGACCCCACTGAAGTCCCGACCCTCCCCAAAACCATGCCCTCCTCATGCTCCATCCCCCAAAATCTCCAGGTATTTCCCAGCCTAGAGGTGGCAGCCCTAGCTAATAGTAACTTGGGGACGATGATAGGAGAAAGGATTAATGCCACTCCTTTAGCACCTTGGATCCAATCAAAAGCCTCCTCCAGGAGCCTCTTAAACTAAAAAAGTGGATTGGGAGATCACATCTTTCCATGTAATATGGCTTGGATCTTCAAACTACAGATCACACCAAATTTTGTAATTCTTTTCTTTTTTTTTAAGCAACCCAAAACAAACCTGGCTGCATCTATATCAGGGGTGGCCAAACTGTGGCTCGGGAGCCACATGCGGCTCTTTCACACATATTGTGTGGCTCCCGGCAGGGTGGCTGGGGAAGCTAAATATCATTAGCAAACAAATATCATTCAACAAATAAATATTATTATCAATATCTGCTTTTGCCCCTTTTGTTATTATTTTTGGCAGTCTCATTTAATGATAATAAAAAGCAAATTTGCATACTTTCCAATAAAAAACATGCAGGGCTTTTTTGGTAGAAAAAGCCCAGCAGGAATTCATTAGCATATTAGTCCACACCCCTGACAGTACAGCTCATTAGCATATTAGGCCACACCCCCATGTTACCAGAAGTGTGGTCATCCAGCCACATCCACCTTTTGCTTCCTATTCTGTTTGCTTTGTTGTTAAAACCCAGGGCTTTTTTTGTAGTAGGAACTCCTTTGCATGTTAGGGGCCACGACACACCCCTAATGTAGCCAATCCTAATGAGTTTCTGCTGTTGGGTGTGGCCTATTATGCTAATGAGTTTCTGCTGGGTGTGGCCAACTCAGGAGCCAGCCGGAACTCAGTTCCTATGCGTTCCTGCCCAAAAACAGCCCTGAAAACACGCAATATTTGTTCATGTCTTGTGGCTCTCAAACCTCTGAAGTTTATTCTGTGTGGCTCCTACGTTAAGCAAGTTTGGCCACCGCTGCTCTATACAAAGGGGAGCAAGGTGGTGGGAGGGAGCTTCTTTACTCTCCTCCTACCTTGGACCTTTTCCAGGTCAAAATCACCCTCCCCAAGACATGAATGGAAGAATGGTGAATGGAAGCTCCAGGAACACGCCCCCCCATGGCTGAAAAAAAAGCAGCTTTGGAAGGGTGACACCAAGCTGGGAAAAAAGGGGAAAGGGTTTAGCACCCTCCTTCCACGCATACCTCTTCTCCTCCACCTTGCAGCCAGCCAAGTTTCCTTTGTACTTAAAAAAAAGACAGCCAAAAACTTGTGGAAGAAACAATCACAGCTGATGAAAACTGTAATGTGTGTCAGAGAGAGAGAGAGAGAGAGAGAGAGAGAGAGTTCTTACCATCTGGTGTTATTTCTTCAGCAATTTCTTCTGCTTTCTAGACCTGAGTAAGGGTGGCAGAACAGGGAAAAGGTTGCAGACGATGCTAAAAATGCTATGAAAATAGTAATGAGAATGATGGCAAGCCTGCCAGAGTGGCCTCCGGGTAGAGCAACAGATTGCCCTTGACAGGACTGGCTTGGCATAGTGTGTTCCTTATGTCAAGTCCCTCTCCCCCATCTAATTCTATAGCATGTAGGATCACTTACCCTGCATAACTAAAAGTTACATTATATTCTTCCACTCCACATTACTGGCTGTCATGGGAGGGGAATGCGCAACATATCAAGACACGGCCGTAACAGTGGACTGGCTGATTTTAAAAACAAAACAAAAAAAGGAGGCAGAATTTCCATTCCGGCAAAAGAAGGCATGTGTAGGGTGTTCATTGTCTATCTAGGTTATTACATTCTAACCAGTGCGGGATTATCCTTTGAAGAGATGCTGGGGGTTATTAGGGAGTGTTCAGAAACATGTTAGAACTTTGTGCTTTGCAACGAAAGTGCCTAGGGAAGGACAAGCATGTCTTGAATAATATACATTATTATGATCTTTATCTTTCTGAGATCCTTATAAGGCCCTCACTGCCACAGTATCTGAGCACCTTCAAATTATTAGTCAGCTCATTCTCACAACACTCCTTTGTATGCTAAGGAAGTGATGTCAGTCTCTCTTCTCTCCCCTCCTCCCCCTATAACTGCCAGTGAGGTGCTGGGCAAAGGAATTAAATGCCGTGCCAAAGCCATAAAAAAAAGTGGCACAGCAGGAAACATAAAACTTGAACGGAGGCCTCACTCCAGTGGAACTTTGTCAGTGAAGAATTTAAAGAAGAACACATCAGTGGATTGCACCAGTGCCCCACCTCGCCCAGCATCCTGCTTCCCACAGTTGCCAAACAGATACTCTTGAATTGAAGGCCCACCAGTCAGGGCACAGAGAGGCCAAAGCCTTCCCCCTTTTTTTGCCCCCCAGCAACCGGTATTCAAAAATATGTCGACTCTGCACAAAGAAGTTCCGTGATGCCATCAGGCAATTCTGCATCTAGCATTCGCTCCAAATTTCCTCAACTGGGAAGAAAAAGTGCAGGAGGAGGAGGAGAGATTGGATTTATACCCCGCCCTTCACTACCCAAAGGAGTCTCAGAGTGGCTTACGAACTCCTTTCCCTTCCCCTCCCCACAACAGCTCCTTGTAAGGTAGGTGGGGCTCAGAGAGCTCTTTCCAGAACTGTCCTTGAGAGAACATCTCTGACAGAACTATGGCTTGCTCAAGGTCATCCAGCAGTTGCTAGTGGAAGAGTGGGGAATCACACCTGGTTCTCCCAGATTACAGTCTGTGCTCCTAACCACTACACCAAACTGGTGCAGCTCAAAACCACATTCTGATACCCCAGGCCAACACCATACTAACTGCAAAGTCACCCCTGGATGCCCATAAAACAGGCATAAATCTATGCAGAAGGTACCATAAAATCTTATGATCAAAGGAAGTGAAAGTGGCAGGGAGAGTGGGGGCTACCATAAAATTCGATGATCAAAGGGAGTGAAAGCAGCATGCAATGCAGAGAGGAATTTCTGGTCCAACATGGGTTTGCGAAAACAACAGAGGGAAAAGCCAATGCAGAATCAGCTATCGTTACAAATAGCCGTTGATGAACCCACCCTCCATGAAGTTCCAGCTAAAATACTGACAGCGAGATCCACAAGTTAATTATACACAGTGTGAAATACTTCTCTTGCCTATCCTGATTCCTACGCCTTCCCAACAGACCCTCAACATCTTCCAGCACACAACTTCCATTGCAAAAATGCACCTAATCCTGTCGTCACCATTCCAAGATGGATAATGGAAGCCAAGACTCTGGCCGATTTCCCACAAGCGCTGCTCTGTCCTCACTCTTCCCTTTTGCCCCATGGTACATGTCAATTTCATACAAGCTGCTGCTTGGCCGCATTTTGCCCCACAGCTTTGCCCCTGTCTACTCAATCCTGTTTTTTGAGGATTGAGTAGACCCGGGGAAAATCACACGAAGCTGTGAGGCAAAATGCAGCCTGCTGCAGCTTGTGTGAAATTGACACGTACCATGGGGCAAAAGGGAAGAGCAAGCTGGGAGCAGCACTTGTGGGAAATCGGCCTCTGTTAACCTCCCTCTTTCTTTGGCAGAATAACTCTATTTCCAGCCATAGCCACATCAGTGTAAAGAACTCTGTGGACACAAGTTCTTTGTTGGTGACATGCTAACTGGAATAACAAAAATGGGTGGCTAATGCAACCAAGTCCCACTGTGATATTTGGAACTTTTTATTACTCAAGCCCTATTCTCCCCACCAATTCCACTCCAAAAATGCTATTGCTTTCAACACTGAAGACTGAATCCAGTGACAGACTGATTGAACTATGATGGGTCCCCAGAAAATGATTTTTTTTAAAAAAAATCTGGGAATGATAGTTCCCTGTAGCGAAGAATGTGTAATGATGGATTCTCAACATCTGGCAGATCCATAGCTGTGACAGAATGGCCATCCATAGACTGTTGTTAGGCTGTTGTTGAGAGTCATAATACTTTAACCAATATAAATTGTAAATGCGTCCAGAGTGATAGCTCTGTGGAAGAGAGGAAATACCTTTTCCTAGGACCTGTTAAGTATGGCAAAAAAAATTCTAATCTGTTAAAATCTGCAGTGTTAGGACAAGGAGAGGACAGAGAAACAGCATATCCCCCAAATTACAGTTACCATAATCAATTGGATAAAGCCATAATAGTTAAATTCTTTTCAAACCAGTTTACAATTGGATAGGATACCACTGGTTATTTCCGCCCAGGATCTCCAAACTTCTACCTGCCATTAGATGTGTTAAGATCTTTGGGGCAGGCATGCTCACTGGGCAAACATAGCTTGTTACAACTGCCTGTGCAAGATGAATTCCTCATCATATCACCTTCATCTTCCTTGCTGAAGTTCATCTGGAGCCTTGCATCGTGCTGAGAAACTTCACACCTGTGCAGGAGCCTCTTGGCCATTGCAGTCCAAAAACAAAATATTCTCATTTACTGGGCATGAGGCAATATTTCCAGGGATGATGGTCATTCAGGCAGTTAACTTAATTGACTTATGTCAAGCACAGTATTGCTTTCAATTTGCTCCCTCTTTGCACCTATGCAGTCACTCACATGCCTCCTTTCAATGGCCAGCACCAGACAAGATTGAATTGCCTATTTTTGCATTTATGAGCAATGGCATCTGCTAAAGAAATGACTAGAAGAACTGTGTGCAAGTTAGGTGGGTTCCCAGGCAGACACTGCAGACATGCAGAGAGTAAGGACTGGACCTACTACAAGAGCCTTATGGGTCCAGGAACCCCAAACTTTTTGGCTCTAACTTCCCCTCTCAGCAGCCATTTCTGACCCTGGGAAAGTTTTTTTCTGGTGTCTCAGTGTTGGAATATGCAAGGTCTGTTATGCATAGATACAGAGATGACAAGAACATCCTGCAGGGGGTGGCAGAGAGGACAACTAGTTAGCATAGTGAGATTAGGGACTACCAACTATTTTCAAATAGTCTCCTTCCAGTCTCCTGATTGACTCAGTTAGATCTCCTTCCAGTCTCCTGATTGACTCAGTTAGATCTCCTTCCTGCTCCTGTTGAGATTTCTTAGTCTGCTGACTCTCTCCTAGCTAGTTAGACCTCTCTCTGCTGACTCTCTCCTAGCTAGTTAGACCTCTCTCTGCTGACTCTCTCCTAGACAGTTAGACCTCTCTCTGCTGACTCTCTCCTAGACAGTTAGACCTCTATCTCTCTCTCTTACAAAATTTGTTTTCTTCTTAATAAACTGATGTTATTCCTTAAACAGCTTGTGCTCCACTGCATATCTACACTCTGCGAATACTCAAGACCCACATGGAGTAATAGCTATGTGAGTCAGGAGGCTTCAGTGGTATGGCTTACAGGTCCTCCCTGGCAACCAGTGGGGGGCAACTCACTGAGTAGTGGGGGTCCTCGCTGGAGATGCACTGATGTTGCCAATGACATGCTAGCACCACTGCTTGTGCACACCAGAAATGATGTCAGTGCACTGGGATGCTGCTTATCCCCCCTTTAATGCCATTTCCTCCTCGTTGGCCAGTTCAGCAGTGGTGGGGGCAGGGGATCCTCCACCTTATCAGGGCCCTGGCAACCCTATGCGATGGGAGGAAGGGGTGAAATAACTGGAGAAAATGGATGCTTTGAAGGGTGGAATCGATGGCATTATGGGCCACTGATCTCTCTCTCCTCCCCAAAGTCCGCCCTCCCCAGGCTCCACCCCCAAATCTCCCAGAATTTCCCAATCTAGAGCCGGCAATCTCAGAGTTAATTGTTTTCTTTTTTACTATATACCTTTTAAAATCTGAAGCGCCAGTGGGTCAAATGCCAAGGGCAGTGGCTGCTGCAAGAAAGCAATCCAGTTGTGCAAAACAGCAGTGTTATTGTACAAATGGATACATCTGAATTCATGCAGATGCCTCTGAACTTACTGGCTTCCTGCTCATGCCCAGCAAGTCGGACATCAGCAGAACCAGCTGGTGTTTGAGCATAACTGTTTGTCCCAGCCTTATGGTGTGCAATTTGCCTAATTTTGCGGGAAATGAGATGAGCCACATAGCTTTAATGCATGCATGTGCCTAACTGTGCTGCAACACCAAACAGTAACTCAGAAGTATGAAACAGCAGCCACAGGTGAAATACCACCGATAGAGCTTTTGTATCTTCTGCCTATTTATCTATCTCGCTCTTCTTCCAATGAGCTCAGATCAGCATATGTGGTTATAGGATTCTGCACTACTGGAATTCTTCAAGCTGGTGAAGCACCACTGATGGAGAGGAAAAGAAGAGGAATTTCACCTGGTTCTTCCTCCCTATGGTGGCCTGTCTGGGACTTGAAGCTTTTTTGTCCTGGTGAGTTCCACAAACTCCATCATCTGCATTTCTGAGGTCTCAGGGTGGGAAGGTGAAAGGGGGGGAATCACATGATGAATGTTTTTTTCCGGCACATTCCATAATATCCAAGCCATTATTAATATTTTTTTCTTCCTATCCCTCATATCGGGTTGGATCCAACCAGTGTTTCTGGTGCTGAAAAAGGGATTAATGGTCCCCACTGACCACCCAAAAAGGTCGTACTGGGAATCATGGGACCAGCATGTACCAAAGCCATGTTGGACGGAGGTTGTGGTAAGGAGGGGAGATTGAGCAAAGTTTAGTGAACAGTTGGCTGCATCCCACCCATTTTTATTATATTATATGACTTTTAACTGTTTTACTATTCTTAATTAATTTTAGTGTTCATTGTTTTATAGCATTTCTTTTTCATTTTTGAGAGCCACCCCGATAACCTTGTGTCCTGAGGCAGCAAATACGTGCATTCCTGATTTCTCTGTTAGTTCCATGTGTAATTCCACTTTGTGAGTTTTCTTCTTTTGAGAATGTTATTGTTAGCATGTTTGGAGACCCACATCGAAGAGGAAGCAAGCACTAGAATAAGGGTCCCCCAATGTCGTGCCTGTGGGTGCTTGTGGGTTCCCACTGACAAATTTCCTGGAGTGGTGACTAATGTTTCTGAGGTTGCTAAAGAAGCAGCAAAAGCTAACGTAATGGTGGAATATAATGCAATGCTCAATCATATGAGATTCAGGGGAATCCCTGAAGATAAAAATGAGAATAACTATTCTGTTATGGTGGATGCTGTTGCAGATTTTCTAAAACTGGAAGAGGAGAAGGTGGCGGCACAGATTGATTTGGTGTACAGAGTCAACTCTGCGATTGCACAAAGGAAAAAACTACCCAGAGATGTGATTGTCCAGTTTATATCCAAAAAATTGAAGGAAGACTTGTTCAAGCAACAATTTCAGGAAGATTTTACAATCAATAACAAGAAAATTATGATATTAAAGGAACTACCCAGAACAATTCTTCAGGACAGACGACTTTTTAAAGACTTGATTTGACAAACTGAAAACAGAGGGTATAAGATACAGATGGAAAATTCCAAAAGGTGTCAGTTTTACATTTAAGCAGAAGAGAGTCACCATCAAGTCAGTAGAGCAAATGAACAGATTCATCAATGACAATTTTAAAGACTCTGATAAATAAATACAAAGTAAACATGGAGAGTCAAATCATATCGTGGAATGTTAATGGACTTAATTCACCTCACAAAAGAAAAAATATTAGACTTTGGTTGGAAAGACAAAAATGTGATATTATTTGTTTGCAAGAAACACATATTAGAAAGACTGATGCTAAATTTTTGATTCAAAAAAGATTAGGAGAGGAATTCTATTCCCTCTCCTCACAAAAGAAAAAAGGAGTTGTCACATATATTAAAAAAGAATTGGAGCCAAAAGAAATTTTTAAAGATAATGAAGGGAAATTTTTGGCAGTGGAAGTTATACTTCAGAGTAAAAAAAAACTTTAATTGTGAATCTCTATGCTCCGAATGGTGCGAAGGAAATTTTTTTTCAGGATTTGTGGGAACAGTTACAACAGTTAACCTATGAGCAAATGATACTGATGGGCGACTTTAATGGTACTGTTAATAATGTTATTGACAGAAAATCAAAAAAAGGAAACGAAGGTATAGGTAAACTTCTGAAAGTTTTTTTTTCAAATGGTAAAACATGAACATCTGGAAGATGTATGGAGAACTAAAAACCCTAAGGACAAAGATTATTCTTTTTACTCATCAAGACATGAATCTTTTTCAAGAATAGACATGATGTGGATGACCGAGAACTTGATCCTGCAAACACGTAAAATTGAAATTTTACCTAGAATTCTTTCTGACCACAGTCCAGTAAAGTGGTCAACATATGTTAAAAGAAAGAAATTTCGATGGAGACTCAATGAGGATTTACTGGACAAACAAAATATTGTGGACAAAATAAGGACGGAAACCAAAACGTATTTTCAACTGAACTTAAATAAGGATGTACAGACGCAAACGGTATGGGAGGCGTACAAAGCTGTGATGAGAGGACATCTAATTGCAATTAACAATAATGAAAGAAAACAACAATTGAAAATAGATAAAGAGATTATGGAAAATATTAAAAAAAAAAGAAGCAGAGCTCAAGAAAAGACCTGGCAAAAAGAAAATTTTGAGAGAGCTGAGGATCCTAAGGGAACAATTCGAGGCGAGGTTAAATAAAGAAGTATATTGGAATTTGAAAAAATTGCAACAGAAGTCCTTTGAAGGAGCAAATAAACCAGAGAAATATTTGGCATGGCAATTGAAGAAAAGAAGAGAGAATAAAATAATAACTAAACTGAAAGATGGGAACAGAGAAATCATAGACCCAGGAGGGATCCGGAGGGAATTCTATAAATATTATGCGACTCTTTTTCAAGTAAAACAAGTGGACCAGCAAAAAATCCAAGACTATTTATCTAAAGTTAATTTGATGCAACCAAGCCCAGAAATGAAAGCAATATTAAATGCTGTGATAACTAAAGAAGAAATCAGTAAAGCAATAGGAGAGGCAAAGATCTCCAAAGTTCCAGGACCGGATGGTTTCTCAGCTAAATTTTATAAAAAATTTCAAGAAGACCTGGTTCCGGTTCTAGAGATTCTTCTAAATGAAATCAGAAAAAATGGGAAGATCCCAGATTCTTGGAATGAAGCTGCAATCACCTTAATACTGAAAGAAACCCAAGACTTAACAAATGTGAAAAATTATCGACCAATTTCACTTGTGTTCGAGAAATCCCAGATGGGCGCAGAATTTATAAGAATGATTCAATCAATATATAAAGAACAAAAAGCTATGGTGATTGTGAATGCAGAATCAACAGAAGTGTTCCGGGTCAGAAAAGGAACCAGACAGGGTTGTCCCCTGTCACCATTGCTATTTATCTGGATTTTGGAGATATTGCTGCAAATGGTTAGAGATAACGATAACATAAAAGGTTTGAATATTAGAGGTTTTTCATATAAATTAAGAGCATTTGCTGATGATATTATGTTTATTGTTGAAGATCCTGTTAATAATATGCCTATGGTATTTGAAAAAGTAAAAGAGTTTGGCGATCTCGCAGGGTTCTATGTAAATAAGAATAAATCCAAAATATTGTGTAAAAACATGATAGCTACAAAGCAACAAATGTTACAAAACGTGACAGAATGTGAAGTGGTTAAAAAGGTTAAATATTTGGGAGTTGAAATTACAATGAAAAATATTGACTTGTTTAAGAATAATTGTGAAAAACTATGGGTTTCGATAAAGAGTGATTTAGAAAAATGGGAAAAACTTAGATTATCTCTTCTTGGAAGAATTGCCGTTGTCAAAATGAATGTACTGCCCAGGTTAATGTTTTTGTTTCAGACAATACCAGTTGTGAAGGATGTGAAAGTGTTGGTGAAAGTGTTGGTGAAATGGCAAAGAGAAATTTTCAAGTTTATCTGGGCAGGAAAGAAGCCAAGAATTAAAATGAAAATAATGTATGATATTAAAGACAGAGGTAGCTTCCAAGTCCCGAATTTGCGTTTGTATCATGAAGCTGTATTGGTTAACTGACTGGGTTAATTTGGAAAATAGAAAACTTTTGGCCCTTGAGGGTCACGATTGCAGATTTGGCTGGCACGCCTATCTTTGGTATGGGAAAAATAAAGTAGACTCAATGTTTAAGCATCATTATGTAAGAAGAACACTGTTTGATGCATGGACCAGATACAAGAACACAGTTTCTGATGAGAGGCCTTTGTGGATTGTTCCTGCTGCAGTTATTCATCCTTTTTCAGAATATAAAGGTAATGATTGGTTGAAGTACCAAGAGTTGCTTCAAAAGGAAGGAAAAAAATATGTTTTAAAACCAAATAGTGAATTAGAATTTGAGTATGGATGGTTATAATATTGTCAAATACGGGATATTTACAAAAAAGATTGTAAAGAGGTTGGTTTTAGAGCTAAGAACGATGAGTTTGAGGATATATGGTTGAAAAAAGAGCGAAAAATGATATCAAAGATGTATAAAACCTTGTTGACTGTATTTACTTTGGATGAAACTGTTAAAGAGCAAATGATAAAATGGGCCATAAATATGAACAAGGAAATTTCCATGGAAACATGGGAATTTTTATGGAAAAAAGCTCTTAAAATATCAACCTGTGTTAATGTAAAAGAAAATTGTTATAAGATGATGTACAGGTGGTACATGACACCAAAAAAGATTGCCAATATTAGTATGGATAAGAACTTGAGTAATAAGTGTTGGAAATGTAAAAAAACAGAGGGTTCTTTTTACCATATGTGGTGGTCATGTGATAAAGCAAAAACATACTGGTCAAATGTACATTGTGAGATGCAGAAGATATTAAAAATTCCTATCAGGAAAAGTCCGGAACTTCTTCTCTTAGGTTTGACAATGGAAAAAATTCCACAAGAAAAAAGGACACTATTATGGTATATGATTACATTGGCGAGAATGGCTTTTGCTCAACAATGGAAAGCGGAGAAGATGCCAGATATACATGACTGGTTAAGAAAACTGCTATTTTTAGCTGAAATTGACAAAATGACAAAAAAACTAAATGGACAAATGGCAGAACAATATCTAAAAGACTGGGAAGGCCTGAAATTCTACATGGAAACTGAATATAGAATGAAAGGGAAAATGTACAATCTTGATTTGTATTGATTTGGAATGTGAAATGAAATGATTATTTGATTGTACTGTACCTTTATTGGAAATTATGTTGGAAAAAGTCAGGTTTTTAAGTATCTGAATTTTGTTACCTGGTTTGTCGATTGTTATAAGTCTAAACTTGATTACCTCTTAATTTTTTCTTTTTTTTTATTAGCAGTGTTGGAAGCCTATTAGGGGGGTGGGGGGATGGGATGAGAATCTTTGGAAATTGTATTGGTAACGATATTTAACAATGTTGAATGCATCCCAATAAAAATTTTGTTTAAAAAACAAAAAAACAAAACAAATTTCCTGATATCTGCCAGGAAAAGCAGTTGGGGCCAAGTAGGGCTTTTGCCCAGTAAGGCTTCTGATTGGTCTGGAAAGTCGATTGGCTGTGCAGATTTTTAAAAATGTTGCTTTGGCAGCAGCTGTGGCAACAGTGCAAGGATCTTCACTGTGTTTATGAAGGTAAACTGGAGCAGCCAATTTGTGGCTACCTCCACCTCCTGCTTTCGAATTATGGTGCTGGAGGAGACGAGAGTCCCTTGGACTGCAAGGAGATCAGATCAGTCAATCCTAAAAGAAATCAGCCCTGACCGTTCCCTGGAAGGCCAGATACTGAAGCTGAAGCTCAAATACTTTGGCCACCAAATGGGAAGGAAGCAGTCACTGGAGAAAACCCTGGTGCCGGGAAAGACTGAAGGTCAAAGAAGAAGGGGATGGCAAAGGATGAGATGGTTAGACAGTGTTATCGATACAATGAACATGAAACTGAACAAACTCCAGAGGATGGCATAAGACAGGAGAGCCTGGAGTGAGGTGGTCCATGGGGTCGTGAAGAGTTGGACTTGACTGTGCGACTGAACAACCACCACCACCACCACCTCCTGCAGCAGCCATTTTGTGGCAACCACTTTGTGGCTGTGCCCACCACACTGTGTCTGAATTCCAAAGGTGCCCACAAGCTCAAAAAGGCTGGGGACCCCTGCACTAGCAGGCCAAGACATCATCCCCTTCTAAGGAGTTTGCTAATGTCCCATTGCCACAGATGTTACACCCTGTGTATGCACAACACAGATGATACCTGTGCAGGACAGACAGGGAAGGCATAGTGGTCCAAGCCAAGGACCACTGTAACTGTTCCCTTTCTTAAGCACTGAGTGCTGTGTGGAGGACTTGAATTAATCAACAAATCATTTGTTTTAAAAAATAAATATATGTAGAATCTCATCAAGTGGGCTTCAGCAGTAACTATTACATCTGGTAATATGGCGGATGGCATTACTTACCCAATAATGGTGCTGGATTTAGCTGGTGTGTGTGTGTGTGTGGGGGGCGACAGTGATTAAGAACTTCCTGGCTGAACGGGAGAGGCAGGCTGCATACATTACACATCTGAAGACTTCATAGCCACATGGCTCTGACAGAAAAGACTGTTCTGGTTCAAGCAGACGGAGACGTGGATGGATGCCGTCAAATCCAATGACCCTGCACACACAAAGGTTTGTTTTCCAGTGACTGATCTTTCTAGACCAACGTCTGCTCTTAATCATCTCCTGGTATGCCCAGTGGACTGTTTCGGTGTCCTCGGTCAGAAATAGCCTGAGTGATTACTCTCAGGAATTTTCTGCTTCCCATTAAAAATATCCTGGAGGAGCTGAGAATCTGAGAACTCTGTGTCGTAGTCCAGTCCGCCCGGCTTAATATAAACAGACCTCTTCTGAACTCAGAAAGAGGTGGTTTCACAAGCTCAAATAATGGTCACTTCCGTGTGGCTTGTTTACCCTGCTATAGAGCAGGTTTCGCCCCAACTTCTCCATGGCATTGCGGTGCTTTTATGTGCCATCTGGGTTTTCCCTTATCTTTTCTGCGATCTTCCCCAAACCTGCTTCGCTGAGATGTTTTGGGATGAGATGGCCGCATGGGTGCGAAAGTCTTGATTTTCCTGATTCTGCCCACATGGCCTTCATTTCCCCGCCCTCCCTGTGGTTGCCATTCCCCTCCTGCAATATGGCAGTATATTGATATGTCAATTACCAACTAAAAACAATATTTTAAAACTCCTCCAGTGATGTGGGAGTGTGTGTGTGGGGGGGAGGGACTGGCAACCATGGGGAAAATGTGGGGAACTCTGACATGTGGAAGCCCCATTCCCACTGCACTTCAGTAGCCAGTGTAGCAACATTGGGGCTCTCCCTGTGTGGAAAAGGTCAGCTCTAATGATGGTAGGTTTAAAGGTGAATCTTGAGAGAGGGCGCACTCACCTGATTCTGCAAAGTGCAGGTTTTAAGTCAGCAGAGGTGCCAGTTCAGTAAAATACTCCTGGGGGAGTGAGGGAATCAAATTTAGGACTCCTGTTCTGGACATAAGAAATATTTAGGTTCTGTATTTTTATTTCCTGGATATATTTATGCTTAAAATTCCAATTCAGAAAGTATTTGAACTGAGAAACAGCTCCAAAGATTTTCATCATTTTACAGAGGATTTAAAGCTTAAAAGGGTTAGAAACGTGTGGTGGATACCCACATCCTTATAATCAACCATATTCTGAGGCTAAGGGTCATTGCTTGAGATGCATGCATTATGAAGTCCATGCATCCTCCACATGAACAGATATGTTCTGAGAGTTCCCTGCTGGGAACTTAATGCCCAGGTACTCATGGGCCCAGTTTGGGTTGGGACCCTGGGGCATGGAAAGAAAGGGCTTCAGACTTCAGCCCCTGCTATTTTCCCCAAGTGAAATGGACCTGAAGAGCTGCTAGTTGCCCACTGGGGAAGCTTACATGTACTCAGGGCTATTTTTGAGCAGGAACGCACAGGAATGGAGTTCCGGCTGGCTCCCGAGTTGGCCACACCTAGAAAGAACTCATTAGCACAATAGGCCACACCCAACATACAAAGGAGTTCCTACTACAAAAAAAGCCCTGGGTTTTGACGACAAACAAGGTAAACAGAATAAGAAGCAAAAGGTAGGTGTGGTTGGATGACCACGCTTCTGGTAACATGGGGGCGTGGCCTAATATGCTAATGAGTTTCTGCTGTTGGGTGTGGCCTATTATGCTAATGAGTTCTATGGAAAAAAAGCCTTCATGTACTGATAAGGGAGAGGAGGTGGCATGGTATAGCCTAAATCTTGTCCTATCTTGGATGCTAAGCAAGGTTGTAACTTGGGTGAGAGACTGCCAAGGAAAGCTCTGCAGAGGAAGGCCATAGCCAACCCCCTCTGTTTCTCACTTGTCTTGAAAGCCCCTTGCTGTGGTCACCATAAATTGCTTGTGACTTGACAGCTCTGATGCACACACATGTACTGATGGCTACAAGTAAATTTCCCCAGTGAGGCAATGGCACCCCCCCGATAGGGAACCTTAGGGAATATGGCATGGGGGAATATGGCATGGGGGAACCTTAAGCCAAGGGTGGATCAACCTGCGGCTGGCAACCGATGGGAGATTTCCATGGGCATGGGCTAGCCAACAATATGATGATGTCACTTCCAGCACAACCCAGAAGTGACAACATTGCACAGGGGCCAATGTGCTAGTATTCACCCCAAACTCTACCATAGAGTTTGGGGCAAATGCTAGAGCACTGTCTGTCAGGCACTTCAAAAGGACAGCCAAACAACAGACTTCATGAGAAGATAGAGTTTATTCAGCTGCAGTTTTAAAAGTGCATTAACGTTGCATTGTCAGGAATGAAGCACACAAAGAAACATCTACGGATATACCTCACTGAACTAGCCCCCCCCCCAAGCATTCTACCAATAGCTACATAGCCCGCACGCGGGAGAAAGGTGCGAGAGTTGGTCGAGCCATAAAGGGGCCCAGCTGTCCGTAACGGAAACCCGAAATTGTATGACAAGGCCATTTGGTCAGATAGGAGATAGCCCAGGCTGAGGAACACTCCGTTGCTCCAGCAACCTCCCCACTCCCCCCCCGCCCCCAGGCCTAGAAAGTTGCAGATCATCTCATCCTCCTTCCCTCCCTCACATCTTATGGCAGGATCACCTGACAACTGCATAACATGATGATGCCACTGATTGTGCTGGAAAATGATGTTACCAGTTTTGCCACCATTACCAATGATGCTAATTGATGCATTTCCCTCAGAATCCCATCCTCAAACTGAGTAGTGGTGGGGAGAGCTAATGGGAGGGGCAGGCAAATTTCCACCAAAGTGTGTGGCCTGGCCTCCCTATTTCAGCCCCTTCTCCCCCTGTTCTGTGCTCCCAATCCAAATCAGGCCTGAGTGCTCCTAGGATTAAGTTCCTAGCAGAAAACTTCCAGTACAGATCTGACCAAAAGTCCTCATGATAATCTTGTGGTGGCCACAAGGAATTTGTAATGAGTGACTCAGCCCTCTGGGTGTGCATATGTGTGTGCATACAGACACGCACAGCACATTGCTAAAGCTTTTTTTTTGTCTGCTGTAGGCTGTATTTCTTTGCTCTGCAATACTTGGCCCTGGCATTTTGAGAGAAATTTATGTTAGTAAACTTACTGCAGTGCATTCCTTTTTTATTTATTTCTAAATTTCTGTCCGTGTGACATCTCTGAGATCTTTAGCAGAGTCCTCACCTTGATACCCCAGGAGGTTACTTGGGAAACTGGATTTGATGGGTCTCTACTATTTGTTCTTGCTTAACTGCTGTCTAGGGATGCTAGTCCCCAGGTGGGGGCAGGTAGTCCCCTGATTATTAGGGCTGCTCCCAGATGCTGGCCAGCTCTGCCCCCATCAGTTGTCGGGCCCCATTTGAAGAGAGAGGGGGCTGTGCATGCCTGCCCTGCAAGTGGCGAGATTGGCGCTTGCCAGGCCGGCGTGGGTGGTCCCCACTTTTCCCCAAGCATTTAAAGGGAAGGTTCCTTGCAAATGGCTGAGAGAAAGCAGGGGGGGCATGTGCACATGGCACCGCATCCCTGATGCAATGATATCGCTCTGTATGACATCATCATGTTGGAGGACAGCCTCTCCCCCTCCCAGCATTCCCCCAAATCCCCCTGCCAGGGACCTGACAACCCTACTGCTGTCACTAGTTGGAAGGAGTTGTGGCTCAGTGGTAAAGCATCTACTTGGCATGCAGAAGGCCTCAGGTTCAGTCCCCGGCATCTCCAGTTAAAAGGACCTGGTAGTAGGTAATGTGAAAGACCCCTGCCTGAGACCTTGGAGAGCTGCTGCCAATCTGAGTAGACAATACTGACCGTTGATGGACCAAGGGTCTGATTGAGTGTAAGGCAGCTTTGTGTGTTCGTGCTTAGCATATAGTTAATTTCCATGTTATGTTATGTGCATGTGTGCGCCGAAGAGCCTGTATCTCTGCAGCCACATGATTGTGACTAGACACATGCCCCGATTCCATGCGGTACAATCTCTAGTGACGTGTTGAAGTGCTACCATTAGTTCTGTTATTCCATATGACCTTGCCAGGTCCCACCCTATAACATCACTAGTCCCATCCCATGGAAAATTGCACCGATGTGGGCAGGAGCTGCCAAAAATAAAAAAGCACCTTTCTGTGCACAAGCTGTGCAGAGGTGCTCTGTTTGTGATCTGCTCTGAAGATCATATCAAACGAGGTTGAGAAAAAGATATCAGCAGATCAGGAAAAAGACGGAGGTGGGATAAAAACAGAATATAAGGCAAAGCAAATGATCTCTGTTCCTATTATGTTGTCTATTCAGCTGTAGGAGATCCATGGCAAAAGTATAATAGTTTATCAGAACTCAGGGTCTCTTTCTTTCATTCATTTTTTGGGTGTGCGTGTGTGTGTGTGTGTGCCCGTGCCTGGAAGTCATGGCAACCTCTGGTGACTCCTGCTGGGGCATGGAAGACATTTGGAGGAGTGGCTTGATAGCCTGCCTCTGCTTCCTGGCCCTGGTATTCTTTGGAGGTCTCCCTTCCAATTACTTATCAGGGTCGGCCCTGCTTAGCTTCCAAGATCTGACAAGATCAGGCTTGCCTGGGCTGTCCAGGTCAGGGTTGAAATCAGGGTCTCTTTCTGATGACATACAACATGGAATCCATGGAGCATAATTTCTGCTATCTCAAGGCACAAGACCCTGGACAAAAGATCTGAGTATTTGTTGTGTATTGAGAACTTCGAGTGAACTTCCATCATTTGAGAGGCTACTTGGAGCTACATTCAGATTGGCCGCCCTTGCCGAGCCGGCCAATCAGGTAACAGAAGCATAAATGAGGCCCATGCAAATGAGGGTTCCAAGCGCCTGTGTTCCTATTGGTGTATTGTGTTTTGTGGGTGTGTTTTGGGGCTGGGGTTTATGTATATAGTTGCAGCTCGCCGCTTGTGTTGTGTTCAATGTTCCCTCTAAGCTGCGGAGTCTTGTGAGCAAAAGTTCTACTTTGTGAGCTACTGGCATGAAAGTTGTGAGCAAGCGATTTGGCTCCTGCATAAATTAGTTTGCTCTGGAGCCATCCTTCCTGAGCTAAGACAAAAATGTGTGAGCTGGAGGCTAAAAAACTGTGAGCTAGCTCACACTAACTCAGCTTAGAGGGAACACTGGTTGTGTTATGTTCTCAAATAAAAGAGCTATGCTGAAATCACTATAGTCTCTTGAACCCACTATCTAACAGTATTTATACGGAAACTTTCTGTAAAATGGACACAGCGGTAGAAGCTGCTTTAGTATATAGGTCGGGACCGGTTTTGGCTTTTAAAAGTAAGGCTTGCCTTGTCCTAGACAGACCAGTATATACATGTGGCCCTGCCCCTTAGAACTGGACACAGATACAATTTGTTCCTTTTAGATGTTTATACCCCAGCATTCTCCTGAGTGGGAACTCAAAGCAGCATATGACATCATTCTCCCCTCTTCCATTTTATTTTCACTACAACCCTGTGAGGTAGGTTAGGCTGAGAGAATGACTGGGCCAAGGTCACCCAGGGGGCTCCCATGGCAGAATTGGTGGTGGTGGAGGGTCCTGAACCTGGTTGTCCCAGATCCCAGTCTGACACTCCAACCACTGGACCATACCGATGGATAAACTAAAAAAGCCATAATGTAATTTTCATGTACTAGGACGGCTCTGCTTTTTGATGCTTCAGAATGGAAGGATCCAAAGGAAGACAGGAGAAGTGAACGTATGCCACCTATCAAGAGACTTCCATTCACTGTGGATGTTGCAGAACAGTGTATAAGCCAGTGGGTGCTAAAGCCATCCTGTAATGGACCTGAGCCAGTCACAACAGAGTCACAGGAGCTAAGCCTCTCCGCACAGGTGACATTTGAAGGAAATCTGTCAGCACATCATGTATTTTTGCAAGAGCATTTGGGCAAGTTCATGAAGTTTCCTTGCATCGTGCCAGTGTGCACCCCGTAGGCAAGGGGTGTCTCTTTCCAGTTGCTAAAGAGAATGATACGATTTAAAAGACAGAGGGAAAATGCAAGACATGGAAGGAAAGTCAATATTGAGAAAGCTGCAGAGATAATCCTCAAGGAAAGTAATAAACAGGATAGCAGAGCTTTTGGCAGGGACTATGGCTGATAGGATCTCTTCTTGTATTTAACTGTATGTTGGAAGATAGATTCAGGTGGGTAGCTGTGAAGCAACAGAACAAAATTCGAGTCCAGTGGCACCTTTAAGACCAACAAAGTTTTATTCAAGGTATCAGCTTTTGTGTGCATGCACACGTCTTCGGATACCTGGCAACAGAAGTGTGCGTGCTCACAAAGACTGATACCTTGAATAAAACTTTGTTGGTCTTAAAGGTGCCTCCGAACTTGAATTTTGTTCTGTATTTTGGAAAGGCTGTCAACTTAAGCTACTGCAAGGAAATTTTTATGAGTGTCAGCAAGAGGGAGAAGTCTGTTGCTTGCTACTGCTAACCAAGTAAATGAACCAGTTTCCTGCGCGAATATATAACACATTCCTTTGCAAATGTCCTGGGTTATTGGAATGTGCTTCACATGGCGATGCTCTTGAAGAAGGCTTATAGCTGGTACAGAATGTCAAAGATCACTTCCTGAGGAATATATTCAACCAGTTCTGTGTTGCTGGCTGCCAGTGAACTTCTGGGCCCAAGTCAAGAGGTTGGTGCTTAGTCCTTTCAAGCCATTCTTGGTCTAGGATTGACGTACCTTAGAGACTGCTTCTCCGTGCACTGCTGACTGTCCCACATACCTTAATTATTATGTGAGAGAAAACCTTCAACTGAAAAGAGAAGGGCCTTTACCCACAATTGCCCTGAGGCTTCAGAATGACCTCTGCAGTTGGGTCACAAACTGCTCTTCCCTCAAGGCCTTTCAGAAGGCCTGTGAAGTCTATTTGTTCCGGAAGACTTTTGGCTGCTGAGACAATTTGTAGGCTATTCAGATCTAATTGATGGCAGCTGAATTTTGATGGTTCCCCCCCACCCCTTTCTCTGATATTTTATGTTTAATCATTGGGGGGTGGGTTTGGGGGGAACCACCAGATTATATTTGTATTGTAAACTGCATGGGGGGAAAACAATCTAAGGAGAATTTGCCGTGCAGAAGGCACAAATATCAGGTGGATTTTTAAGGCACAATCGCACTGCAACATCTGGGAAGCATAGTGCTCCCGTGGCCAACCTGTGGCATCCCGCTGAAGATGTGGAGTTAAAAAGTACCGTGGAAAGTGCACTAGTATCTGGAAAACACGGGGCAAAGGCGGGCATCTGATCGCGGGAGCGCTAGTATCCCATGGCATCTGGCACCCGTCCACGTCCCGTCATAAACTGGATGTTTTACTGTGCATGTTCACAAACACAAAACTGAAAGTAGTGCTGCTCCATGGAACAGCGCATGCACACAAATGCCCGTCTGATCCAGAAGTGGTGGCTTGTGATCGCCTCTTGTGTGATCACGCCGCACTGCTTCTTTGCCACGCTTCAGCATCGCCGTGTGATCGGCAGCTAATAGCCTAAGTGCAGAGACTCAGAGGACCATGTGATCGGGCTACTGCACTTTATTTTGCTCCAGGGCGAACAGCCATGCTTCCCCCACCCCCCCGGCGTTATCTGGCCCGTGTGACTGGGGCCTAAATTTATTTTTAATAACTCAGTAGTACTGCATTCCTGACCTTGGACGATCTGGGCCTTGAGTTCTTGGAGACACAAGTTCTTCACCAATGGTGGAACTTCCCATTGCATTCCCCACGGATGTGAGCCACTATGGTAGGCTTACCAATGTCCAGGTGGGGCCTGGAGATCTCCTGGAATTGTAACTGACCTCCAGATTCGAGAGATCATTTTACCTAGAGAAAACAGCTGCCTTGGAGAGTGGACTCTATGGCATTATACCCTGCTGAGATTCCCTCTCCTCCCCAAACCCCACCCTCCCCTAGCTCCACCCTCAAATCTCCAGGAATTCCCCAGCCTGAAGTTGGCAACCTGTGGAACTTCTTGATCTTTGATTTCTGCCAAGTAGTTCAGAACCAAACTAATTGCTGTGAAATCCAAAAATGGCTTTCTCAAAAAATTATTAATAAATATTAGCTGAAGGTCAGTTTGGATCTTGACTGGGCTCCCCATCATACTGTTGTGTAAACCTCAAATCTCTCTCCTCTATTTGCCTGATGGCAGAAACAAAGAGACTGCTATATAGCCAATCTCCCAGTTCCTCCTATAGAATGGCATTGGAAGAAAATGTGGTGATTTCTCCTTATTCTGTCCTGCCCTCCCACTGCAGTCCCCCAGGCTGCCCCCGATGCTGTTCCTGCTGACCCCCAGGAACAAAATGCTAGAGGGAACAGAAGGCTGCAGCAGGAAGTGGGGACGTTCCACTTTCTGGAGTCCATGGATGGCTGGATACATGCCTTGATGTCTATGAATCAGGGCCTCTCATCGCTGCTATTATGAAAAATGCTTGGGAGATCCATTTGTGGACCTCCAAATGTTTCTTCCAGTTTGGCCCTTAGCCATCCTAATTCTCCCCTTTGTGACCACCTCCTCTGAGAAATCAAACAAAGAGACCCACATCTGGTGTCCTATCTATGTGGCTTTCCCTGTATTAGGAAGGTGGAGCTCTTCTGCTGGAGCCAGCCAAGTTTTCTAGGGTGTCATTTCCTCCTCCTGAAACAAGACTTTACTGAAATATGAGTACAAGCTAGACTACAAAAAAAACCCCAAGGGTCTTTGTTTCCATGACCTTCTCCTGGCTGCACAGTATCTAAAACAAGAACTAGCTTCTGTGTGTGTTTGCGTAGATACTCACAAATATGGAAAAATGAGTGTGCTGTGACTCATACCAACAACAAAAAATTAAAAAGCACAGTATTAATATATGTTCATATTCAGGGTGAGGTCATTCATTTAAACCCTGACTAGCGCTTCTTAGCACCAACAACTTTTTGAGAATACCTAGATTAGAGCTTCATGCTTACATACAGTTCTGTGATTCTTTTCGCAGACCTTTTATTTTGAATAATGCAACCATTGGGAGATGGGATTTAAAGAGGGTAACTGGTGAGAGGTAGGCTTGCCAACCTCCAGGTGGGGCCTGGGGTTCTCTCGGAATTACAACTGTCTCCAGACTACAGAAATCAGTTCCCCTGGAGGAAGTGGCATCTTTGGAGGGTGACAGTGCATTGCCGCTGAGCTCCCTCTACTCCCAAAACTTTGTATTTCTCTGGCTCCACCCTCAAATCTCCAGGAAAGTCCCAACCCAGTTGGCAGCTCTAATTCAAGGACTTCCCTGTTCCATTTACCTCATCAAAAAGCTCTTATCTCCAAACTATAGTTACCTCTAAGGGCTAAAAATTGCTGGTACACATAAATATTTCCGCTCTAAATTGGCTGCATCATATAGAAGAAGAAGAAGAAGAAGAGACTAGATTTATACCGCACCCTTCACTACCCAAAGGAGTCTCAGAGCAGTTTACAATCTCCTTTCCCTTCACCTCCCCACAACAGAGACCCTGTGAGGTAGGTGAGGCTGGGAGAGCTCTTTCGAGAACTGCTTGGGGGAGAACAGCTCTGAGAGAGCCATGACTGACCCAAGGTCACACCAGCAGCTGAATGTGGAGGACTGGGGAATCAAACCTGGTTCTCCCAGATCAGAATCCGCACTCCTAACCACCACACCAAACTGGCTCTCAACATTAACATTTTAAAAGCCTGTGAAAAGAATCACAGAACTGCAACTTTAGATCCAGCTTTGGTGTAGGTTTTGATGAAACATGAACTGCTTTGATTACAGGTTGTATGAAATATTAAGCTTATAAGGGACGAACAAAGAGAAATTTGTTTCTGAGGGATCACACAAAGCTCAGAATATAAAATAACAGAAAGCAAAGATGTGTCCTGAGATTCTGTCAATAGATGAGAAGATATAACCTTGAGGCTGCAGCAAGGATTTAGGAGGAGTTCTAAAATATAAACATGAGAGTGTTTACAGGAATACAGAGCAGGCCTGAAAAGGAGTCCATCAACACTCCCACTTTGGCAAAGCCCCCAGATGCAGGAGCAGGCTACATGATGGGGAAAGGGAGAAAAAAGCAGAGGGTTGGGAAACTCCTGGAGATTTGGAGGCAGGCCCTGGAATCACTGCCTTGATGTGGCAAGAGGGCTTGCGTGGTTCAATGAGGCTGCGGGCTATGCACTGGAGGGCCACCCAGGACGGACAGGCCACAGCAGAGAACTCAGACCAAATGTGGTCCACAATGGAGAAGGAAATGGCAACTCACTCCAGTATCTTTGCGAAGAAAACCCCATGGACAGTAACAAAAGGCTAAAAGATATGATGCTGGAAGATGAGCCCCTCAGGTTGGAAGGTGTCCAATATGCTACTGGGGAAGAGCAGAGGGCAAGTACAAGTAACCCCAGAAAGAGTGAAGCGGCTGGGCCAAAGTCAAAAGGATGCTCTGTTGTGGATGTGTCTGATGGTGAAAGGAAAGTCCGATGCTGCAAAGAACAATACTGCATAGGAACCTGGAATGTAAGATCTATGAATCAAGGTAAGCTTGACGTGATCAAAAATGAGATGGCAAGACTGAACATCAACATCTTGGCAATCAGTGAACTAAAGTGGACAGGAATGGGTGAATTTAACTCAGAAGACCATTATATCTACTACTATGGCCAAGAATCCCATAGAAAAAGTGGTGTGGCCTTTATAGTCAATAAGAGAGTGCAAAAGGCAGTAATGGGATACAATCTCAAAAACAACAAAATGATCTTGGTCCGAATCCAAGGCAAACCATTCAACATCACAGTATTCCAAGTCTATACCCCAACCACTGATGCAGAAGAGGCTGAAGTGGACCGGTTCTATGAAGACCTACAACACTTCATAGAACTAACACCAAAAACCAATGTGCTCCTCATCAAAGGGGACTGGAATACTAAAGCAGGAAGTCAAAAGGTAACCGGAATAACTGACAAGTTTGGCCTTGGAGAATAAAATGAAGCAGGGCAAAGGCTAACAGAGTTTTGTCAAGAGAACACGCTGGTCCTAGCGAACACCCTTTTCCAACAACCTAAGAGGCAATCCTACACATGGACATCATCCGATGGTCAACACCAAAATCAGATTGATTATATAATTTGCAGTCAAAGATGGAGAAGCTCTATCCAGTCAGTAAAAACAAGACCTAGAGCTGACTGTGACACAGATCATGAGCTACTCGTTGCAAAATTCAGATGTAAACTGAAGAAAGTTGGGAAAACCCCTAGGCCATTCAGATTTGACCTAGATTGCATCCCTGATGAATATACAGTAGAGCTGAAGAATGGTTTAAGGGACTAGATTTGATAGACAGAGTGCCTGAAGAACTATGGACAGAGGTTCATGAGATTGTGCAGGAGGTAGCAATCACCACCATCCCAAAGAAGAAGAAATGCAAGAAAGCAAAGTGGCTGTCTGGTGAGGCTTTACAAATAGCAGAGAAAAGAAGGAAAGAAGAAAAATGAAAGGCAAAGGTGAAAAGGAAAGATTTACCCAACTGAATGCAGATTTCCAGAGAACAGCAAGGAGAGATAAGGAGGCTTTCCTGAATGAACAATGCAAAGTAATAGAGGAAAACAATAGAATGGGAAGGACTAGAGATCTCTTCAAGAAAACTGGAGAAATCAAGGGAACGTTCCATGCAAAGCTGGCCATGATAAAGGACAAAAACGGTAGGGACCTAACAGAAGCAGAAGAGATTAGGAAAAGATGGCAAGAATACATGGAAGAACTATACAAGGAGGACCTCAGTGTCCGTGACAACCATGATGGTATAATCACTGACCTCGAGCCAGACATCCTGGAATGTGAAGTTAAATGGGCCTTAGAAAGCATTACTAACAACAAAGCTAGTGGAGGTGATGGTATCCCAGCTGAGCTATTCAAAGTCTTAAAAGATGATGCTGTTAAAGTGCTGTGCTCAATTTGCCAGCAAATTTGGAAAATGCAACAGTGGCCACAGAATTGGAAAAGGTCAGTATACATTCCAATTCCAAAGAAGGGCAATGCCAAGGAATGTTCAAACTATCACCCAATTGCAGTCAATGCACACGCTAGCAAGGTAATGCTTAAGATTCTACAAGCTAGGCTTCAACAGTATGTGGACAGAGAACTGCCAGAAGTACAAGCTGGGTTTCGAAGAGGTAGAGGAACTAGATATCAAATTGCCAGCATTTGCTGGATTATGAAGAAAGCAAGAGAGTACCAGAAAAACATCTACTTCTTCTTCATTGACTATGCTAAAGCCTTTGATTGTGTGATCACAACAAACTATGGCAGGTTCTTAAAGAGATGGGAGTACCAGACCACCTCACATGTCTCTTGAGAAACCTGTATAAGGGTTAAGAAGCGACAGTTAGAACTGGATATGGAACAACTGATTGGTTTAGCATAGGAGAAGGAGTACGACAAGGATGTATATTGTTACCTTGTTTATTTAATTTATATGCAGAGTACATCATGCGAAATGCTGGCCTGGATGAATCACAAGCTGGAATTAAGATTGTTGGGAAAAAGATCAACAACCTCAGCTATGCAAATGATACCACTCTAATGGCAGAAAGTGAAGAGGACCTCAAGAGCCTCTTGCTTATAGTGAAAGAGGGGAGTGCAAAGGTTGGGTTGAAATTCAACATCAAAAAAACTAAGATCATGGCATCCAGACCCATCACTCCTTGGCAAATAGAAGGGGAAGTCGTGGAAGTAGTGACAGCCTTCATGTTCCTGGGATCGAAGATCACTGCAGACGGTGACTGCAGCCATGAGATTAAAAGATTCCTGCTCCTGGGGAGGAAAGCGATGGCAAACCTAAACAGTATGATAAAGAGACATCAACCTGCCAACAAAAGTCCACATGGTCAAAGCAATGGTATTCTCAGTAGTGATCTATGGCTTCGAGAGCTGGACTATAAGGAAGGCCGAGCGCCGAAGAATAGATTCTTTTGAAGTATGGTGCTGGAGAAGACTCTTGAGAATCCCTTGGACTGCAAGGAGATCAAATCAGTCAATCCTAAAAGAAATTAACCCTGACTGTTCCCTGGAAGGCCAGATCCTGAAGTTGAAGCTCAAATACTTTGGCCCTCAAATGAGAAGGGAGCACTCACTGGAGAAGACCTGATGCTGGGAAAGATTGAAGGTCAAAGAAGAAGGGGACAGCAAAGGATGAGATGGTTAGACAGTGTCACCGATGCAACGAACATGAAATTGAGCAAACTTCAGAGGATGGTGGGAGACAGAGGGACCTGGCGTGATGTGGTCCATGGGGTTGCGAAGAGTCAGACTTGACTGTGTGACTAAACAACAACAACCTGTAAAGAGCAGGGTTTTTGAGGGGGGGAAGGTGCTTCAGCTGGGTATAATGCCATAGACTCACCATTTTTTCCAAGTGAACTGATCTCTATAGTCTGTAGATCAGTTGTTATTCGAGGACATCTCCAGGCCCCATCTAGAGGTTGGCATTGGCAAACCTAGCTGAGAGCAGCCATGGAAAGGGAACAACAGCCTTCCAGTTGCAGCAGTAGGCAATCAATTCATCCCATTAGATGCCTTTCTGGAGCCCAAGATAAGCCTCCTCATACAAAGCAAGGCCTGCTCATGAGTAAGTGCTGACTCACGAGTAGGGGACGGAAGACAGGAAATGAGTGGTGACCGAGAGCTACCTCCAAAAGCCAGTTCAAGAGAAGTCTGAAATGGGAGGAGCCTTTGAGGCCCTTCCTTTCAGTTGACACCAAACGGGTCTCAAGTAGGATTGCCAACTCCACTTTGGGAAATTCCTGGAGATTTAGGGGTGGAGTCTGGAGATGGCAGGTTTTGGGGAGAGGAGGGACCTCAGTAGTGTATAGTGCCACAGAGTCCACCCTCCAAAGCAGCCGTTTTCTCCAGGGGAACTGATCTTTGTAGTCTCAGGAGACAGCCAGGCCCCACCTGTAGGCAAGCAACCATAAGGTCTTTCCCACCCCCACCCCCCTTTCTCAACAGGGATTCTGAATATCCTGGGCTATGCACGATGGAAAGAGAAACTGAGTGCTTTTTCTTTTGTAGAGCCACTATGGCTTGGAGGAAGCCAGCCTATGGAAAATCCTTCTGTTTCCTTCCAGGTGAGTGTGGAGGCTGCTCAAAGCATTTTCAGCCATCAGAGGAAGGCACACTGTTGTGAGGAACTTCTCTCTCATTCTGATTTCTTCATCTCTTTCTGTGCGGAACCCTGGCATCTTAAACAATCTCTGGATTGGAGTCCTGGCACAGCAAGAGCTTTATGGCTGGCATCAAACTGTAACAGTATAATTGGCATCTATAAACCCATCATGAGGTTATGGCAGAACTAACAGCGGCAAAAGAGGAGCGGCTTACAACTACAAAAGGAAGGCTAAGTAGATTTCCCTTTCCTGTAAATGTGGAGCTAGCTAATGCAAATCATGGGAACTGGAAGGATGATAACTGGCATTGCCTGTTGAATCTGAGTTGTGTAGGCCTTTAACCGAATACATGAAGCTACTTTATACTGAGTCAGGCCAATGTTCTATCAAGGTAGGTATTGTCTACTCTGTCTGGCCACCCCTCTCTAGGTTTACAGGTAGAGATTCACATGACCTGAAACTTTAAAAACTGGAGATGCTGGAGATTGAACCTGGGATCTTCTGTCTGCAGAGCAGATGCTCTGCTACTGAGCTGCAGTCTTGGTCATGCAAATTTCTTCCCAGTACCCCTCTTGGTGAAACTTCCTTTTTCCCTCTCATGGCCACAATTACTGGCTTCCTGTGGAGTGCCAATGAGGAAGAAGCAAAGGAAAATGTGTAAAATCTGGTTGATCAGAGACAGGGCCTAGGGCAATCTAGCAGGACTGGGGCAATGTCAGGATGATCTTTGGTGGTCAGGGTGAGGAGCGGAGCTTCTTAAAATCTAGGGTTTTCTATCTCAGTGATCTGTCTGAGCAGTTTCTTGCCAAGATGGCATAGGACCTTAAATCCTCTGAAAATGGCCCTTGCGTGAATGCAGTGGTAGCCTTGAAATATGAATGTCAGTGTCTAGTCCAGGGGACACCAACTTAGTTAGAATTCTGACATGGTATAGTGGGCGCAGACAACAAATGCCCACCACAAAATGGTTGCCACAGGAGGCAGAGCCCTCTACAAAATGTTTGCCACAGCTTTCCTTCAGTCACATAGTGAAGAGCCTTGTGCTGTGGTGGCAGCTGCTGCTGAAGCAACATTTAAAAAAAAAATCTGCACAGCCAATCAAATTTCCCTACCTGGGCCTGTTCACTTAATAAGAAAATTTGGCAGACACCAGGAAGGGTGTTTGTGTGTGCTGTGGTTTGGGGGCTCCTGGTCTAGTCAGTGTCACAGACTAGAGGTCAAAATAATCTGTAGCCCATCGCTTTGCTCACTGCTGTTGGGCACCAGCAGAAGGACAGGCACTGTGAGGGTACTGAGTGAAGTAAAAACCCACCCTCTCTGCAAAGACTTCTGGAAACTTCATCTAACCCCTGCAAAGCAGATACATGACATTAAAACTGTTTGTGGCTGTTCCATTGTTGGCAGAGTAGGAAACTGTTGACTGATTTCTAAAAAATAATTAAAATTTGTTAACTGCTGACTGATTAGTAGGTGGGACTGGGTGACAGAATGGGTGACATACAGTTGAAGCGACTCGCCAAAAGGACTGCTTTCCAGATAGTTTTTTTCCCCAGCAATGAATTTCTCAATGCTCATGGGCAAACTGCATTTTCCTATCACTCAAGAGGCAATAAAATATAACCAGAGAAAATGAAGTTTTGGATCTTGTGTTACAGTGAATGAAATCTAATTTAAAAACAACAACAAAGGTGTAAAAGTATTCTTGTGCCGGAAATAGGGTTGCCAGGTCTGCTAGAGACACTGGCAGGGTGGGGTGGGGGAATATTTTGGGAGCTGGAAGCATTACCCCCAATGTACTGATGTCACTGGGTTTGGGCAAAACTCTATCGTAAAATCACACTAAAACTGTAGAGTTTTGCCCAAAACCAGAGCGTCGCCCCCGGCATGCCCACATCACTTATGGGTGATGTAGGCACATTATTTGATGTTGCTGTGGGGGGCGGAGGATTTCCTCCTGGCTGGCCACCTGGCCAGTGGTGGGCAGGAGCCTGCAAACCTGGGCAGTCCCCTGCACCCAACTGAGGAATGGCAACCCTAAGTGAAAACAAAAGTCCACCCATTCGCAACCCCGGCTCCTTCCCTTCCTCCAGCAGTATTCTGCCATTTGGGAACAATTTCTCCCCTTACCATTTGCATGCAGTTTGCTGCTTCACTTTAGCACTGCAGCTTTCAGTCTGCGATTAAAAAACAAAAGAAATGTCCAGTGAGATCCTTGCATGACAAAAACAGCCTTCCAGAATCCGGACATCTTCCTGATGTCGATATCCATCTAAATGGGAGCATAAGAAGAACCGGCCTCTTTAGAGCAGACCAAAGGTGCTTTGAATTCAACCTCCTGTTTCCGACCTTTGACTGGTCAGACACGTCCGGGACCCTCACAAGCGAGCCCCTTCTTGGATGTACATCTTCCACATTGCAGTGCTCAGCCAGTGCAATGGCTGGATATGAACAGAGATGTGGCTTGTATCCAAAAGCCAGCCGCATTGATGTGTGATTGGCTGCTCTACGTTTGGACCAAAATCTGCAAAGGCTGTCCCCTTTTCTTTCTCAGTGAGATTATAGCCAATGGAAAGAATGACTTAGCTGTTGATTATAAGAAGACTTTTATAATGATAAGGCAGAGGAATCTTCCAAGAGTTAAACAGTCTGTTGACGGCAATGGTATCAGGGGAAGGCTAGGAACTTGTACCTGGGCTGTGCTTCTGTTCCTCCTCTGTTATCAGTATTTAGTCTCGATGTGGTCAGAGGCACATGTCTTTTGGTACAAGCCAAAGGGCTCAATGACCCTTGGCTCTCAGCCCATGCTTAGCAGCCTGTGATCTTGAATGAGTTGCCCCGGTGGATTCCAGAAAAGCCCAGGGATTTAAAGTTGTGCCATATGTGTTTGTTTTTTCTTCTTGGTCTGAATTATATTTTTCTGGGAGTTTTCTTTTTTGTATGTCCCCCTTGAGGAGAAAAGTGGGCTAGAAATACCAACATAGACAGATGAATAAATAAATAGACCAAATGGATTTGGGCACCAGTTTCCCATCATGCCAGACAATGATTTATTCAGGATAAAGGCTTAAAACTGAGGCATGCCAGTTTGTGGAAATGAAATACCGTGGAAATTCTAATTAATTTCTTAATCTGTCGGGATCATAGATTTGCTTTCTCCTGTGTTGTATGTCCACTTCATTTTTTTTTCATTTGGCATCACAGCCAGCCTAGCACATTTTTGTGAAACAAGGCTGGATGAATATATGGTAGAGGTCTGTAGAGAAAGCATTACCCTACTTAATTCAAGAAGCTATCTTATACAGAATCTGACCATTGGTCCATCAAAGCCAGTACTGTGTACTCAGACTGGTAGTGGCAGTGTTCTGGGGTCTCAGGTAAAGGTCCTTTGCATACCCTTGGAGAAACCAGGGACTGAACCTGAGACCTGCATGCCCAGTAGATGTTCAACCAGTCCACTTCCTTGTCCAGCTCCTCTGCTAGCCTCTGTTGTGGGTATGTATGAGTAAGAGTCCATGGAACAACTTCCAGTAAGTTATATTATTCTTTTTGCAACTGTGGATGTTGAGGTGAAGTTGTATCAGGATACCAACCACTTGACGTGCGCTGTCTTTGGGATGGAGACTTTCCATAAGGAAGAGATGTGGCAATTTCTGGATCTGGGGAAAACCTCCAGGTGTATGAATAATGAAGTATTTGTGCAATCAGGAAAGTATACACAATAACCAAAATGATCTCATCTGTATACTAAGAGAAGCTTCCCAAGCTGGGGCCCAAAGTAAAGATTGCTACACATTAAATGGCTTGAAGTCTGCACATGGCTAACAGACTGTTTGGTCATAGGGTTTTTGATGGATGAGTATGCTTTCCATGAGGATGTGATTTTTTTGGGACATCATTGAATGACTCCTTGAGATGTGTTTCTTTAGCAATCCTTTCATGTCCCCTGAGTCCACCTCGGTAGGGAGGGCGGGGTATAAATCAAATTAAATAAATAAATTAATACATTCTTTTCCAAAAGAGTTTGGACTCTAATATTGCTTGTTTCCCAGCTGCTCATTGTATGGAAGATTTGGGGCAGTGGGTGCTTGCAGAGTGGCATATTTTATATCTTCTCCTGGATTCTATTATCTTTGTCTATATTTTATTCATCCACTTTAAAAGCATTGTTTGCCTCTTGGAACCCTTTGGGAGACAGGCAAACACATGTAAACACATAAATAAAATAAGATGTTCTTGAGAGAACCAAGAAATACTGTCCACAAAGCACAGTACACTCTTCCGGCACAGCCCAGTAGTTGGTTGTATACTAAACTTCTAACAGTTAAGGACCATGCTGTATATCCACTGTATTTCATTCTCTAACAATAACAGACTCAAATGTAGACCTCTAGTCTTCTCTGCTTTTCAAAGGGGCAACTGAGATGTACAGAGGTTTGGGAGAAACTTTCCTCAAGTCCTTTTCCTTTATGAACAACCTCTGCAAAAACCAGAAGGCACCAATGCAATTTAAAGTGTAATAAACCAATATCACCCTGCAGCCCCCTCTGTGAAAGATTTTACTTCCCTATAACAAAGCACAATTAAAAATGACAACAGTCAATCCATTAAACTTTTATCAATCTACTTCCTTTACCCGTTCCATGAGATGTATTAGTTTACACAGAATCAGAGGGAGCCTTAATACACATGAATGAACTATGGCTGGGTCCTGTCTCCCTACATTGAACGGCCCCCTACCATTTGCTTCCCTAGTCCATATCTATATATTTAATAGTGATGTGTGGCCCCTATCTGCGGATACCTAAATGTGTTGATTGGGGCCGCACCAAAACTAAACAGATTTTTCTGTAAATTTGTGAGACTCCCCAGGTTTGCAGAAAAATCTGAAATGTTAAAAAAATACATTGGGAGCTTAAATTCCCCCCAAATTATGTCTGTCAGTCTGTCTGTCTGTCTGTCTGTCTGTCTGTCTGTCTGTCTGTCTGTCTGTCTGTCTGTCTATCTATCTATCTATCTATCTATCTATCTATCTATCTATCTATCTATCTATCTATCTATCTATGCATGCACACTTGTCGCTGGTTACTCCTAACTGAGTCTATCCTTAGGACAATATATTTGCTCCAGTGAGACTTCTGTGAGAGGAAGAAGGCACACACCAGTTGCTTAAATGGGGGAGGGGGAATTCTATATGAAAGCATCCTAGTGCCAAAGTGGAGCCCCAAAGACAACGTTTTGAAGTCTGGCTTTTGAAATACTTAAGGTGCCTTTGAAATTTTGTAGCCTAGCCACAATGGGAAAAGGTCACCCATCATTTGAAGGTGTTGCTAGGAGTTTGACTGCCTTGATTACTGTGAATGGACCGACCCCCAGCCAATGAAGGGATGGTCAGGGGCTTAACAGAAGAATATTACTATTCCTTGAGGGCTGGAAATCTCTCCTGCTTTGGCAAGGCGGTGCCCTTCAACTACTGGGAGGGGCACAGAAACGGTTTGCAGCAAGTTTGAACTTGGACACAAAGCAGAGGGTTTTGAGGTGAAGTTAAGCTAAAGCTCGAGCACTCTGGGAGCAGTTGCTCTTTAGGGGGAACCTGATACGGGATTAGCAGTGGTGCCTTGGGAGTTCTGTTAATCCCAAAGTGCCTTGCTTGTATAACTGTAAGTAAATAACAGTGTCCTCCTTAACAGAGTTACACCCTTCTAAGTCCATTGAAGCCAATGAGGTTTAGAAGGGTGTAATTCTCCTTAGGATAGCATTACAAGTAATCCAAAGACCTCAGCACTCTCTTTCACCCCAAGGCTGCCAAACAATTAGGGTTCACACTAGGGTTGCCAAATTCCTGGAGACTTGGGGGTGGCATCTTGAGCGGGTAAAGTTTGGGGAGGGAGCCCAGCAGGGATGTGGTGCTCCCCAAAGTGGCCAGTTCCTCCAAGGGCATTGATCTCTGCAGTCTGGAGATCATCTGGAAGTTGGCGACTCTAAACTACACCCTGTACTGTGACCTGTGGACTTCTGACATCTTGGAGAAGTATGAATATGGGGGGGAGGGGATATTTTCTCATATTTTTCATATGTGCATGTGTCTGTGTCAATGCTCCCTCTAAGCTGTGGAGTCTTGTGAACAAAAATTCTACTTTGTCAGTTACTGGCATTAAATTTGTGAGCGAGCGATTTGGCTACTGCATCAGTTTGCTCTGGAGCCATCCTTACTGAGCTAAGACAAAAATGTGTGAGCTGGAGGCTAAAAAACTGTGAGCTAGCTCACACTAACTCAGCTTTGAGGGAACACCGGTCTGTATGAGTATGTATGTGCACCTGGAAGTCCTGGTGACCTCTGGTGACTGACCCCTACTGGGGCCCCGGAGGATATTCAGAGAGGTGGCTGAATAAAGCCTGCTCCTACCTCCCAACTGCTGGTATTCCAAGGCAGTCTCCCATCCAAGTACTTGCCAGAGTCAACCCTGCTTAGTTTCCGAGATCTGACAAGACTGGGCTTGCCTGGGCTATCCAGGTTAGGGTGAGAAGTATGAATGTTTTTAAGTCATTCAGAAAGCTCTGCTTTACTTTTCTCACTATTGCAACATGCATCTGATTACTACAGGCTGCGGTATCCAGAAATATTTAGAAATGCATGTTGTTGTATTTGTAGTACCTGAATGGTCCACTTTTTGTAGTCACATGAGGCAGCAGGAAAAGGGAGACAAAGCAGGTGTGAGTTTGATCTGTAAATTAAATAAAAATGGAGCAGGATCTTGGGTGAGGGGAGCTGAATCTTGTCTCTTCTGCAACCTTATTTCTGGAGCCTGGTTTTGCGGTTGATTTGGAGGCCATGTATTGAAATGTGCTGTTCCGCTGACAGAACAGCACAAGGGGAGACCCGCAAGAAACTTGCAGGGAGGGGGCATTTCCCCCACTTTTGCTTCCCTCTCACCCCTTCTCTGTCAAAGTTCCCTCCTGTCTTTTTGCACCCACCCCTTATTTATCAGTCTTCCCTCACCTCCCTGTCTCCTCTCATCCCTGCTGTGTTAGCTTTCCTCCCTGCCCCCTTCTCTAGGAATCCTTTCTCACCCCCTTTCTCCTCTCACCCCTTGTATGTCTCACCCCTCTCTTGCCCCAGCCCTTCTCAGACAATGTCCTCTTTCCCTCACCCCTTCTCAGTTTGCCCCTCTCTTTCTCTCCCCTCTTTCTCTCCCCTCCACCACAATCTCCTCCTCTTCTGCCGCTCTTTCTCTGGCAGTGGGGAGGACACTCGCCTGGGAGGGATCCAGCGGCAGTGTCCCCTGCCCCGTTGGCTTCAGGGCCGTCTTGCCGGCTGCGGGGAGGCTGGCCGCCGAGCGAAGCTACCAGTCTGGCTCAGGGGACCACGAGTCCAGATTGCATAAGTGCAGACAACTTGGGGTTTTTTTATTGGGGAGGTTTAAGCCCCCTATGTATTTTTAAAAACTTGTTGCATTTTTCTGCAACCCTGGGGAGTGCCCTCCATGTGCCCCAGATCTGCGGAAATAAGTATCCGCATGCAGAGGGAACCTTGGCTAATAGATATATAGATTCCCATCTGCAAAATTCCCCCTTCCCAATGCAGGCCCAAATTTTGCCGCCTGCACAGTTTTTCAGGGTTTGCCAACCCCTAGGAATAGAATTTGTGGAGGAGTTCAGTAGGGTGTGGCAGCAGGGGGGAACAGGAAAGTCCCTTTCCATGAAGCCCACAAATGGCTGGATGTTTTTCTCTCAGACTGACTTCAACGCGGGCATTAGCCAGGCTAGAAGAAGAATCCTGAAATGAACCAAACATTACATGGTAAGGAGGTCAGCAGGGTCAGGGTTGAGTTTAGGATCACCAGCTTGCCCACCACTTTAGCTGCAAAGATGAAGGGTGGGAAGGGACATGGTGTGGCAGTGCACCGTCACTTCCAGTGGTGCTCAAAAGTGACATCACAGAGATCAGGGAATTCCTAGAGCCTCATCATGTCACTTCCAGGAACAGCCACAAGTGATATTGTGACACTGCACACCATCACTTCCCACACCCATTTTCGATTCACTGGAGCAAAGAAGCTGGCTGGCAGCCCTAGTCTGCCTCCTCTGGCACATGTGCTCCCTTTTTCCATTTAAAAATAGCCACCTCCCACCCCTGCTCGAGGAGTGCAAGAAAAGAGGGACAACTCTCACGACAGTGTTGTCAATATCTCCATATGCCCTTCTAGCAAGCCAAATTTTAATTGCCTATAAAATAGTGGCCCTGTCTCCTCTCTCTATGACATCTGCCTTCCTTGGGCGAGGGTTATCAGTTCTGAGAGATATTCTCAATTGTGAGGGGAAGCAAATTACAGCTACAAATGTGTTTCCCACTGAAACCAATGGAAACGGAAACTAGTTAATTATGAATATGAACAGGGAGTAATGAAGGATAAAACAATTCTGGAAATGGAAAAAAAAAATTCAGAGGAGGGGCCCCACGTCAAGCACCCCTTCCGTGAATCATGGCATTAAAAAAAATAAAAATATATAATTATTTAACATCGCTATCAGACGAATTTTCATGGCAGGTTTAAGGGGATGTATGGCAGGCTGTTTGCATTTCCTTAACTGGATTCTGTGTGTACAAAAAGGGTGCAGTTTAGATTGTTGTTACCAGGGTTGTGCACACAGCACCCAAATGATGACTGTCACTGTCAGCATGGAAAGCTCTGCTTGTTAAGGCTTGTGTGTGGGAACTGAACTGAGGCTGCCTTTCCCTCCTGCAGTGTACCTGCCCAAGTTAACAGCCACTACACTCAATTCAGTAGGTGAACTCTGGGCGATTCTGCACTGGCTTTTCCCTCCGTTGTTTTACCAAACTGACCTTGGAACAGAAGTTCCCCTCTGCATTGCATGCTGGCTTTTGCTTACTTTGATCATAGGGTCTTATGGGACCTTCTGCATAGATTTATGGCCAGTCAGTAAGGTGTTGCCCCAGGGTATTTGAATGTGGTTTTGAGCTGCACCTTTGATAAAACAACAGAGGGAAAAGCCAATGCAGAATCGCCCTCTGCTTTACCTGAATCTGCGGCTCCCGGCCTTAGTGAAAAGAGAGAGGTAGCCCCTATTAAACAGGTGCAGTTGGAGGATATCAGTCCTTGTTCCAAAGCTTGTGCAGTGTGGTGGTTAAAGTGTCAGGCAAGGCTCTGGGAGGGGATCTGGGTTCAAAGCCCCGCTCTGCCATAGAACTCACAGTACTTGGGCCGGTCATTCTCTTCTGCCTTCATCTATCTCGCTGGGTTGTTGGGTGAGTGAAATGGGGAAGGGAGAGCCATGCATGCCTGGAACTCCTAGGAACTCCTAGGCACTAGATAGGTGGAAGGATGTTGGGTTTGATTCTTAAAAGAAAGTTTGTATTAAGCAGTGTAAAAATCATTTTAGTCAGCAGAGCAAGTATTGAGAGACTGAGTCCATGTGAATATAAAAAGTATAAAAATTTACTTTAACACTAACATGGGAAAAGGGTACTTGGGAAGTAAAATAACAGAAGAGCTACATTGCTATATTCTTATAGCTAGATAGACAAGACAGGAAGAATGGCTTCTCCTCCTTAACAAGAACAAAGAACAGGAAGGAGAACCCCAATATGCTGAATACCTGATACATTGGTTTCCAATCAGATAGCTAAGGTTCTTAGAAAGTTCCCGGCCATTCTACTGAGTAAATACATTTGTTACAAACAAACATGTGACTTCCTGTTTACCAACACTAACAACATTAACCCTGTAAATACTGAAGTGTTTTAAACTTGTTACATCCAACAAAGGAGCACAGGGGAAAGGGTATCTGGAAACAGTTCCTCAAACCGAGGGTTGCCAGCTCTGGGTTGGGAAATATCTGGAGATGTTGGGGTTGGAGCCTGGGAAGTGTGGGGTTTGGGGAGAGAAGGGACTTCAATGGGGTATAATGCGATGGAGTCCACCTTCTGAAGCAGCCATTTTCTCCAGGTGAATGGAACTCTGTCACCTGGAGATCAGTTGTAAGTAATCCCAGGAGATACCCAGAAGGGCAACTTTACTCAAACTGTTTGTGCAGAAGAGCCTTGCAACAAGCTTCTGAGGAGGCCACCAAGACGTGGTGCTTCCATAGGAGCCAAGGATGCAATTGGCGCATTCCCAACGAGAAACTGAAACTGTGGTTTCTGGAGACTGCGCCAAGTAGGACGTCTTGCTACTATCTTGGGTTGTCTGTCTGAATTTAGTTGGATTTATGGCTCCTAAGACCTTAGAAGTTATCTTTATTCTGACTTTCCCCAATTTCCTTTATGGCCTCTGCAAATATAAAAAAATTCCACGTGCCCCTTTTTATAGCCTTTAAACTCCTTGGAGATTATGACATGCAATCTTTCCAGTCTCTGAGCTGTTAAAGCTCTTGCGTAATGGAGTTAGATCACAGAATAGTGTGGCTCATTGTACCCTCTCCTTGTGGCTGATGGATGATCACAGAAGGTAATTATCATTAACAAGAGAAACATGCAGGTATATTGGAACTATTCTTGCAACGACCGGAATGTCTTGGATTGATCTCTCTCTCTCTCTCTTTTTTTTTTTTTGTATTTTTGCGTTTTTGTGTTCGTGTGTGTGTGTGTGTGTGTGTGTGTGTACTGAGCTCTTGAAGGAAAAGGGGTTGGATGAGAAAATCCCATGTGGGTGAAACATTAGCTTTCTGTCTCCACTGTATCTTCTACTGGCCATGTATCAGCCGGAGAAAGAGCTCTTGAATAGATTATTTTTTTTAAAAAAAAAAAGCTGAATGTGCTCATGAACAAAGACAATGAGTGTATCCTTTTTGTCTGAGGTTTCTTACATTAAATAACCCTTCGCTGATGGTAGAATTAGATGTGATCCTGAAAACAGCAACCCGTGTGTTTGTCCCCCTCTTCTTAAAGGGAATGTGTCATGTGACACATCATGTTGTGTATGTTACTGTTTGTCACCCATAATAGCCAATCCCATGGAACAGGCTAGGAAGATGCCTTATTACTAGGGTTGCCAGCTCCAGGTTGGGAAATACCTGGAGATTTTGGGGGTGGAATCTGAGGAGGGTGGGGTTTGGGGAGGGCAGGGACTTCTCTGGGGTATAATCCTATAGGGTCCACCTTCCAAAGCATCCATTTTCTCCAGGTGAACTGATCGCCATTGCCGGGAGATCAGTTGTAATCCCAGGAGATCTCCAGACATCACCTGGAGGTTGGCAATGCTCTTATTACATGGGAAGAACAACACTGTGATCAGTGTCATGTATACTTCTACACATATTCTGGGGCTGTTACTTTTTTCTTTTTAACAGTGTATAGGGATACCAGCCTCCAGGTTTCTCTGCACAATTCCAGGATCTCCTGGAATTACAGCTCATCTCCAGACTACAGAGATCAGTTCCCCCGGAGAAAATGGATGCTTTGGAGGGTGGATTCTGTGGCATCGTACCCCACTGAGGTCCCTGTCCTCCCCAGGCTCCATCCCCAAATCTCCAGGAGTTGCCCAACCTGGAGCTGGTAAACCTACCCCCCCACACACTGGTGGCAAGGGGGGACCTGGCAACCCTAAATTTCAGACACGCTCAGACTAAGAGCGAGGCTTCCATACATATTCATCACTTGTAATTGCTTTGTTCAATGCATCCTTGCTGGATGACTCCCAGCCAGACTTAGAAACTGCCTGTGTTGAAGAGAACTGTGCCCAAGGCAACACAAGGCGAGGTGAAAACTGTATGCAGCCTGTTGATCTAGGATGGGCCATTCACACAGGAGAACCATCCCTTGATTTTGCAGGCATCCAGTGGATAGCATGCATCTGCAAATTCACTGATGCTCAAATTCTGTTGTGGATACCCCTTTTAAATGCATATTGGCACTTTACAAGTTCTTCAAAGAGCACCACCATCCAAGATATAGCAAGAAATATGACTCAAACTCCTGTACTTTTTGCCGGTCTAAAACCAAGAGTCCCCCAAATCTCAGGCACTTTCTTTGCACAAATTCAGTGTCTGGATTGTGTTACTGAAAAGTTTCCTGATCAACCGACTTGGTTCTAGACTCAGGTGGGTAGCCATGTTGGTCTGAAGCTGCAGAGGAAAAGTTTGGAGTCCAGTGGCACCTTTAAGACCAACAAAGTTTTATTCAAGCTAAAAACTTTTGTGTGCATGCACTGTTCTTCAGATATAAATAGAAATAGATTGAGATACATCCTATATAGGATTTTTAAAAGCAAAAAAGAAATACTGATGTGATATTACTTTTTGGCAAAAAAGTGTGAAGCACATCTTCAAAAAAGAAAGAGAAATTTAGAAATATGTTGAGTAGGAGTGAAAATAATTTCTCTCACTTCTATTGAAAGATACAGAGCTGGATGCTGGCAGTTTTTTGCTGGCAGAAGTAGATCTGTCCTTTCCTTCCCCTTCCCCCAGCCGCAGCCAGCAAACCCTGAAAAAGTGATGCTGGTGATTGCAGGACCCTCAATGATAAACAGCTGTGGGAGTCAGGGGGCTGCAATGGCGGGGGGAATTAGGCTCAACCCATATGCTCTTGGAGTTTGATTCGTGACATTTCCTGTATGGTGTACGCAAATGGTACATACAAGCCTAACATTCTGCTCTTCCAGTCTGTCTGCTCATTCCCTGTCCAGCTACCACACCTTTCCCTGGCTTTAGTGAACTGGCACCAGAAATGTACTGGGTTATTTTTTCAAGACCATTTTTCTCATGCTATCCCAGTGGGGTGTCGTGAATAGTGTCAAACTAGTACAGAAGCAAGAAATGGCAAGTAGATAAATAGGTACTGCTTTGGTGGGAAGGCAACAGCGTTCCGTGTGTGTTATGTCCGCTGACTGCCACTAGGCGCCAGCGGTATGCAACCGGAGCTTGGCTCCAAAGGACAATAGGGACTAGGATCCTGAGATTCCTAGTCAGCAGCTATACTGTGGCAGGAAGTTCAAACCCTCCAATGGGACCTACAGGTGTCACCTGGGGACTGTATATAGTTGGCCGTCTTGGCCGTTTAGTGTTGTTGTGTGGTGTGTGCAGTAAACAATGAGCTTGTAACCACTGAGCATCTGTCTTCATTACACACTGAACCCAGTACACAACAGTGTGCCTCAGCATTTAGTCATGCTGGCCACATGACAATGGAAATGTCTTCGGACAGCGCTGGCTCTTTGGCTTGGAAACGGAGATGAGCACTGTCCCCAAGACTCAGATTTGACTTGCTTTCGAGCAAGGGAAGCCTTTACCTTTAGTATCTAAAAGACCTAGATCTGTATCCCCACTCTGCCATGGAAACTTGTTTGGGTGAATTTGGGCTAGTCATATACTCCAGCCTAACCTACCTCACAGGGTTGTTATGAGGATAGAATAAAGAAGAATGGAAGCTGCTTTGGGCCCTCATTGGGGAGAAGGGTAGGCCATAAATGAAGCAAATAACTGCCAAAGGATGGGAAAAAAATAACAGAAAGGAGCAAAAAAAAAATGCTGCAAATATCTCATGAGTCCAAGGTAGTAAATATCTTTACATTGAAATGGATTAAGATATAGAGCAGCATCCCCGGGGAAGATCTGGAGGCATAAATTAACTTCCAAGCCCCAGTCTCCAGAGTCGGAAAAATCAGCTCTCTCTGAGTGGTCTTCCATTCCCACCATTTTGATATTTCTTTATTTAACAATCTAATGACCCAGCGATCTCAGACAGAATCAGTCTTACGCGTACCATCTTCTCCATCCTCACATAGTGGCTGCCACTGTCAGAAATTAAGCCACAGCCCAAGTAATCCTGGGGTCCAGTATGAGCTAATGGGAGGCACAGAAATATGGGAAACCTTGAAAAATATCCCTGGCTGTATCCACAGATCTCTCAAATGGGGCAGGCATTTTGATATTCAAGAAATCCAAATACATTAAAAATAGATAAGAATTATTTTCTATTTGAAGCATTTATAGCATGCCTTCCTGAAGCATCTCAAGGTGACTGATGGTAAAAAATAACAATCTGTAATAAATTCAGAAGCACTGAAAGTCAGAAAATGAGTAAAGCACCAGGAAATGAACAGCTAATAAAAGTATGGATGAAACAGGAAGGAATAGAAGTGAGCTGCAAATAAAAATCAACATCATTCCAAGCTGCCATGTTCGATACTCTGTATTTAAAGGGGCAGATATAAAATCCAGATAAAACAGCAACAGGGTATTAACCACTATCATCAGCTGAGTCCATCTGTCTACCTATAAAGGATGGTCTTGACTCCTCTTCCTAAAAGGGGAAGGTCCAAATGTACCTCCTGAGGAAAGAAATTTTAAGGCCTTGGCAGTACCACCACGAAGATCCTGTCACAAGACCCACCAGACCTCAACAGTACTCCTGGAAAGTTTTTTTTTTTAAAAAAATTGCAATTGAATTAAGATTTAATTTGATATGCTCATAATGACTAACTCTTGTCAAGGGACAGCTACATTGTGAACTAATTGACGTTTCTGAGAATTTTTCAAAGCAGCCCCAAGAGGAACACATTCCAATATAATTAGGATTTGATAACACCCACCCAATTATAACCCCATTTTCTAGAAAATAGAAAGTCTCTAAGTGTCTGTATGTCTAGGTTCATTTCACTTCAACCGTCTCTTGTTGTTACAGCAGTGCAGTGCAACTGATGTCATTGGGTTGTTTTCCACCACACAAGCCACCTCTGCCAGTGGAGGAGTTTTCACTGTGTCCCTCCTCTGCTAGAGTTCACTTCGGTTCTCAGCTGGTTGGCTCCTGGAGCAGAGGGAACCCTCAGGAACAGCATGTGATGGGCAAAGTCGAGACCTTCAGAGGAAGGGGAGAATCAATGAAAATCACCTCCCTCATTCTGATGGAAAATCACCTTTGGATCCAATTCATGGGGCATGGAAAGGAAAGGTATATACACACACACACACTGACGAGAGGGAACCAGACGGAGGAGGAGCTTGGCCAGATGGCTGGCCAGGTGTACCAGCAACCTTCTTGAAAACCTCTTACCTTTCATCTCTCTCTCTTTATCTCTCTCTCTCTCTGTGAGTGTGTATATCTCAGCGGCCAGATGATTGATTGCCAGCTGATAGAAAGCCATAAAATGTTTATGCTGTTGGGCAAATGCATTATTCAATTTGCCACCTCCTGTCAGAATGCCACAGATGGTCCGCAGAGTGGTGTGATAAACCAAGGACAGGATTGCAAGCCAAGAGCCCCGGAGTCCTAATCCATTCTGAATGTAATGACCCTTTTGGTCAACTATTAATCTCTGTATAGAAGTGGTCGTGCTGACGCACTTCATCCAAGGAGAGCTGTGGAAGAAAGTAGTGAGGGTCTATATAAAACAATTTGTAGATTAACATTCACCATTTGTGTTACTTTTTCTTAAAAGAAACCTTGTTCTTTTTAGGGCTGAGTCACGCACACACAACTGAACAAATGACTTACAACTAAGCAAATGTAGAATTTCTACAGAAAGGTATAGTATTTGAGTTGACGTTGGGTAATACTGCAAATTATAATGGTTGACTGACACATACAGGTCTTTGGTGGGTACAACAGCCAACTGGCCCAAAAGGGGTGTGACATCATCAAGTTGCCACCATCATGCAGCAGTGCTCTAGTTTTTTGGGCAAAACTCTATGGTAAAATTGCCTACAAACCAGAAAGTTTTACCCAAAAACTAGAGCATAACCCCCTACAACGGGGAAGTGATGACATCACTTCTGGGTGATTTCATCATCACACCCCATGCATTTTGCACGTGTGGCAGAAGATCCCAGGAAGAAGCCTGGATCCCCCCCACCAGCTGCCATGTAGGACCTGGTAACCCTACTTGAATGGTGTGCAGACAATGCAATTGTATTTGGGGGGGATTTAAATCCCCCTATGTATTTTTTTGGATTTAAGATTTTTCTTTTGCCTCCATGTGGCCCTGATCTGCAGATGGGGGCCACTAGTGGCTATTAGAATATAAGATTATAGCAGAATGATTCAGGAATACATTCTAAAGTGTGAATATTCAGCCTAGAGAAGAGGAGGTTGGGGAGGAACATGATTGCTCTCTTTAAGTATCGGAAAGGCTGCCACATAGAGGAGGGCAGGGAGCTGTTCCTGTTGGCAGCTGAGGATAGGAGTCGTAATAATGAGTTTAAATTACAGACAGAAAGGTACCAACTGGATATTAAGGAACTTTTTTTTTTACAGTAAGAGTAGTTCACCAGTGGAATCGGCTGCCTAGGGAGGTGGTGAGTTCACTCTCCCCCCCCACACACACACACTGGCAGTCCTCAGGCAGCAGCTGGATGAACACTTGTTAGGGATGCTTTAGGCTAATCCTGCATTGAGCAGAGGGTTGGACTAGGTCAGGGGTGTTGAACTCATTGGTTATGAGGGCCGGATCTGACATAAAGGAGGCTTTGTTGGGCCGGGCCCTGTGTGTCCTAAAATGTAATGCCAGGTAGCGGAGATATAAACGTTATAAAGGACACAAACACAAAGGTTTTTTTTTTAAAATAAAAATAAAAACATGCTTAAAACATTAGCACTCTTGCAATATTTTGTTAATTTAACAGTGTCTGATCACTGACACCTCTTGCTCTGAATTATTGCGTCAAAATGTCTGTGCTGTTGCAATCTTGAGTATGCTGTTCAGGTGTGTATCTGTAAGCTGCAAACCTACGATGCTGCAGCAGCAGAACTGGAAGAAGAAGCAGAAGATAGCCAGTTCCACTGTGGGCCTGATAGAAGTCCTCTGGGGGCCTGATCCGGCCCCCTGACCACATGTTTGACACCCCTGGGCTAGGTGGCCTGTATGGCCCCTTCCAGCTCTCAGATTCTGCAGCCCATTTTGCATGGACAGCTTACTGCAGAGCATCTGAGCAGTCAAGCCTTTAAGCTTGACTTTGGATTTGTGTGCCTGCCATATACACCATTCTTCCCCTACCCCCAGTTTATTTACTGTGTATTCTGTGTATTTATTCTGCAGCTGCAACCAAAATCCACAGTTTTTCTTAACTGGGGTGGGAACGTCACTTGTGACCTGTGCAGGGGGTGGTGGTGTCCAAAGGTTTTTTAAAAATTATGCAATTGCCCTATCTCAGCTGCACAGTAGGGTCAAGTGCAGTAGGGCCTACCATTTAAATCCTTGTGGTTCAGTTCCTTGAATGAAAGGGAACACAAAGGAATGCAGCCAGAGTTTTTTTAAAAAAACCCTGAAATTGACCAAAGTATTTTTTTAAACTGACTGGAGAGCAGCTGCTCTCTGGTTCTCCCCCCCCCCCTTTGCCGCCCCTCGAAGGTCACGCCCCTGCCCACACGGACATTGTTCCGCCCACTCTGCCTCTTCCTCCTTTCATTAGCGTGCAAGATCCACTTTCCCCCTCGTTGTCTTGCATTTGATTTTTTTTACTAGCGTCATGTGTCTAGCGAAATGAGATTATCGCTGGACTCAGATCGCTGGAAAAAATGACGGGGAAAAACACGCTTCTCTGAAAGGGGGGAGGAAAAGACCAGCTTTTGTTTCCTGTAGATGTGCCCCATTACTCCAGAAGTGTTTTTAAAAAGGATGGAGTTTGAGTAAATTATACAATGTAAATAAAACCCCCTTGCCCTCTAGTGTGTTCTAGATCCTGCAAGATGCCAATGACTCAGATTGCTGGGAAAAAGATGACAGGGAAACATGCTTCTCTAAAAGGGGGATGGGGGGGAGGGAAAGACTGGCTGCTGTTTCCTATAGATGTCTCCCCCCCTCCCCTTTCAGAGCAGCACGTTCTTTGTTCTTCCCTGTTATTTTTTCCCAGCTATCTGAGTCCAGCGATAATCTCATTTAGCTAGACTCATGCTGCTTGTAAAAAAAAAATTAAATGCAAAACAATGAGGGGAAAAGTGGATCTTGGACACCGATGAATGGCAGAAGAGGCAGAGTGGGTGGAACCTTCAAGGGACAGCAAAGGGGGGGGAGTCCGAGGGAATTTGTACGCTTTTGAATTACCTTCACCTCAGAAAAATCGGCACAAACCTACTCTCAGAAAACTCATGAAAACAGCAACCAGAAAGCGAACTGAGGGCTGAAGAGGGGCAAATCAATGCAGAATGAAAGATAAAACTCAACAGAAATGCATGATGAAAACAAGGGAAAATGTGGAATCACAAACAAAACCCAATGGACATGCATGGTGAAAGTGAGGGAAAATACCTGTGCATAATATACCTCTGATTCTTATAAAGGGAGCAGGACTGTGGTATATAAAGGTATAGTTTGCATTATTCTGCTTTCACTCCATTGTTTCTGCTTTCACTCCATTTTCTGCATTATTTAACTTATGGTGTTTAATGCTTTATATCTTATTTCAGATTTCTGCAGTCCTACTCCTGTTACATTGCTTATTAGATGTTTCAGCCTATTGATTGTGGCGACTTGCACTGTTGAATCCATCTTGAGTCTCAGTGAGAAAGGCGGCCTTCAAATAAACTAAATAAATGAAAAGCTTATGAGGATCATACATAAATAATCTAGCTTTGGATAAGATTACAAACAATTTAGATAAGTCTAGAGGTCCCTCAAATCAACCCAGTCTTCTAGAGAAATGGTAACCCTTGGCATCTCAAGTAGTTGTTATATACTAGACAAGAATCAAATCTCTTTTCTCTTCTCACAGTGAATGAATTGTACTTAGTTCTTTTCATGCTATATTGAAGGTTCTAATGCTAATCTATATATCTAATAGCCAAGTTGCCCCCTCCATGCGGATATCTAAATCCACACATTGGGGGCACTTGGAGGGCAGAGAGATTTTCCTGCACACTTGGAGCAGTCTCCAGGTGTGCAGAAAAATCTAAAAAGTTGAAAAAAGTATATGGAGGATATTTAAATCCCCCCCAAAGTAAAAGAGCATTCCCTGCGCATGCGCAGAGAACACCCTGGCAACTGTCTCGCTGCTGCTGGGCCAAGAGGGGGTGGGAGAAGGCTTAGCGGGCTGGCGGCTGTGAGCCACTAAGGCCTTGCCACCACTGGGGGGGGAAGGAGAAGGCTTGGTGGGCTGAGCTTGGGCTGAGCTTAGGCTTCACCGGGGGAGAAGGCTTGGCATGCCAGCAGCTCTGAGCCACTCAGGCCTCGCTGCCACCGGGGGAGGGGGAAAGAGAAGGCATGGCGAGCCAAGCTCAGGCCTCACTGCGGGTGCCAGGGGAGAGGAGGGACAAGGCTTGGTGGGCCGTGAGCCACTCAGGCCTTGCCACTGCCGCTGGGGGGGAGGGAGAAGGCTTGCGGGCCAAGTTCAGGCCTCTCTGCTGGTGCTGGGGGAGAGGAGGGAGAAGGCTTGGTGGGCCCAGCAGCTGGGAGCTGCATGGGCCTCGCCATTCATGCCGGGGGGTGGGGGTGGGGGAGAAGGGGAGAAGGCTCACCTGCAGCTGCTTCCTCCTCCTCCACTGGAGATACCTCCCATGAGTATCGCAGGTCCCCCTTCTTGTTCATATCTGTTAAGATGTGTGTGATATTTGGAGCAATGTTTGTATTTATCTTATGCTGTTCTTTGTTGATTGCACTCCATTCTATTGTCAATTTGTAATATTGTTCTATTGTTCAATAATTTTGTTAAAAAAATAAATGATCTGTCTTGCTGAAAGCCCACATCCTTTGACTGTAAAACTAATGTAAAACCTAGAGTGATGATACGTGTTATAATGTAAAACCAAGAGTGATGATACGTGTTATAATTGTCTCTCTTACGTTTTTGATCTTACACTGACAATATTCACAAGTAGTTCGTTCCATAGTTCTCGCCATAATTTGTGAGTGCACTTTTAGACCAATGTGGTTGAGAACATATTGCACAGGAAGGGTTGTGGCTCACAGCTTATCATACTGTGGGCTAAGGTGCATTATGGCCTTTTCAAAGTGTGTACATCTTACTCTGATTAGTTTTATTCTGTTTTTAATAGGATTTTAAAGGTGTGATTAATCCTGATTTCATATAGTCCCTACCACTCAGGGATTCTTGTACTCTGTGCTTACAACTCTATGAATGGCCTGTAGTTAACAAATACCTGAGAGCGTTGGATATATTTCTGTCATTTAATAATACCACTAGGGAAAATGCCTTTGCAGAGAACATAATTGTGCTCTTCCAGCACAGGGATGAAAAAGTTTTCTATAATATTGTGAATAGAGAAAATCTATGGGGACTTGTCTAACAGTGAGTGGTTACACTTGATTACAAACTTAGAATTTTGTACACAACACCACTTATGCTATAATGGCAAACTTGCAATAAAACATGTTAGGGTTGTGTTAGGAATGCTTGAACAGATTTTTTAACAATCTCTCTGATCTTTCAGCTTTAAAAATGGTGAGTGAACACATACCTTGAAAAGACATTAATCTGCATTTGGCAGGTTTATAGAAACAGTTTGGATTTCTACAAATGCCTGTTTGTTAACACTTGTTAAATCTTTGTTGTATTTGGAGGCATTATTAGATTAATAATTTTTATCTTCACCACAAACTTGTGAGGTAGGCTAGCCTGAGAGAGTGAATGGCTGGCTCAGTATCACCCATTGAGCTTTGCAGATATGTGGGGATTTGAATCCAAACATCTTAGACCAAAGACCCAACACTAAAAGCAAGGTTGCCAACCTCCAGGTGCTGGCTGGAGATCTCCTGGGATTACAACTGATTTCCATCAGTTCACATGGAGAAAATGTCCAGTTTGGAAGGCATTATACCCCATTATGTATGTAATCTATGGCATTATACCCCATTGAAGTCCCTCCCCTCCCCAAAACCCACCTTCCTCAGGCTCCATCCCCAAAATCTCCAGGTATTTCCTGACCCGGAGCTGGCAATCCCAAAACTGAGTATTGAAACATCCTTGTTCTCTTTGTAAAGCATACAACATCCCTGACAAATGTCTGTACATTTTCTGTCAGAAAAACTGTAGTCCAGGTGTACCAATTGAGACTGTAATGGAGAATAATGGATTAATGGAGAGTAGATATATCAGTGGCTAATAGCCATGGTGACTAAAAGGAACCTCCACATTCAGAGGCAGTAAACCTCCGAACACCAGTGCCAGGAAGCAACATCAGAGGAAGGCCTTGGCCTCCATGCCCTGTGGTTGGACCTCCAGAGTAACTGGTTGGCCAGTGTGTGAGGCAGGATGCTGGACTAAAGGGACCAGTGATCTGATCCGGCAGGGCTCTTCTTATGTTCTCAAAGTGAGATCTGACTACATTCTGATCACATCCAGGTTAGCTTATTGCAATGTGATTTACCAAGGGTCTGCCTTTGAAAACTATCTCAGAACATTGGTGCCAATGGCGATGCTCGGTCTATTGTTATTCTACTGCTGCTGTAGCTGTAATTGCAGTGTGGAATAGGGATACTTGTTGGTGTAAGAAGTGGCACAACCTCTGCCTGTAATACTCATGATTTTATGACAAGGAGGTTTTGGCTCTTGAAGATGGTGTGGCTGGGAACAGCTTCCTTTCCTACCCTTAGCCACAGTTCTGGTCATGATTGGGCTCATGCAGCATTTGTAAACAGAATTTCATCCCTAAAATGGTGGAGCCACCCCTGTGGTGGACTTGGGAAGACTGTGGCGTCTAGTTTGGCTCAGAGTAGTGTTCTAGTAGACCCAGGTTTGAATCCCCACTCTGTCTAGAAAGCACTGAGTGACCTTGGACCACTCACCTACTCTCATCCTAATCTACCTCAAAGGGATTAAGCTGGAGGAGAGGAGAATTATGTATGTTGCCCTAAGGTCCTTGGAGGAAGATTGGGATAAAAATGTACTAAATAAAGAAGAAGAGATTGGATTTATAACCCAAACTTCACTCAGAATCTCAGAGCGGCTTACAAACTCCTTTCCCTTCCCCTCCCCACAACAAACACCCTGTGATGTAGGTGGGGCTGAGAGAGCTCTAAGAGAACTGTCCTTCAGAGAACAGCTCTGACAGAATCATGGCCTGCCCAAGGTCATCCAGCAGTTGTATATAACATTACTATAATATTTAAAATGCTACTTGGGAGAAGAACAAAAATGTTAACTCCTGTACCAAGTAGCTTTACAGTTTCTGTAAGGCCTTTAAAAATTAAGTAATCTTAAAACTTCTGTGATAGATCCTCCAGAAATTCTGGCCTTAGATATTTTCACACCCAAAATGAAGCTTTGTGTACCCCTTCCCTCTGCACTGAATCTCATTTTTTAAAATGACACCCTGAGGTAAAATTGGAAGCTGGAAAATGGTGCCCTCTCTCCTTCCTCAGGCCACTTGTTGCTGAAGTTCATAGCAAGGCCAGGCCTGCCTTCAAAGAGGCACTGGCACACGTATGGCAAACTATGTTTCCACAGCTATTAAAAGTTAGTTTCCAATTTTCTTATGCTTAAGTTGAAAGTATAATTCAAATACAATTTAAAAAAAACAACCACACATAAACCATGTGAAATATGCTGTGAACCAAGACTCAAAGAATCACCTCTGCCTATAATTATCTGATTATACTCTAGTAGATTTCCCTTTGCTTCAACAGTTCACTGTGCAATCAGTCCTGCTGATAATTGCCATAGTATCACAAAATATGATAAAGATGTGGGTTTTTTTTTTAAATGAAAGTGTTCAGAGTTATGTAAAGCTCTGTCTCAGGTATATTTAGTACAGGAACACCTTTGTCACTTCCAAAGACTGGGGGAAAGCAAATTGTCAAGTCTTTCTTTGGTTTTTAAGATGGCCTCTAAACTCCTGACAGAACTTGCCATTTTAATGAGTGTTTCTGATTTGGTCAGCAGCAAGGACTGACTGCAGGATAGAAATGCAGCCTGCCTGGATTTTGTTACTTGGAACATCCAACAGTAAAGTCAAATGATATGTTCATTCAGTTCTTTATGCCTCAGAGCCCAGAGAGTCACATTCTGGGATAATGTAGAAAACTGGGGTCCAGTATAAATTAGATCCTCTTTCTCTAAGCACAAGACTATGTTTCAGGAGTAAGCCCGAGTTAACCATACTGTGGAACAAGGAGAAAAAAGGTGTCTTGATAAATTTCGTGTCCCTCTCAGAATCCTGAGCTCCCTCAGTAGACTCAATAACAAATAGATCTTTTGCCCATCTCTTTGCCCATTATTTTTTACAGTTTAACACATTAACTATGGCATGCCTTTAGAAAATCAGAGAAAATGCCAGAACCTGTACAATGTTGGCATTTCCCCATGATCTTTAGTGTTGCAAGAGGCTGATGGACCTGTCAGAATATCTAACAGTTAAATTTCAAAACTTGCCAAGTGGTTTTGAGTCAGATTTCTTTTCCATCCCCATGATGTATATTTGGAAAATGTCAGCATTCATCAGTGCAGATGAGGAAATGTACACAGTAAATTTGACTGAAAGCTGTGCAAGCCACTGAAATTTGGCAGTCTTGAATGTTCTCGGGAAGCACTGCAATCTCTCCAGGCTTTGTCCAATTTGGATGGAAGAGCAGACCCAAGAAGAAGGGGGTCTCCCATAGAAACTAATGGCAAATAATAACAAATAAAACTATGAAAATGAAACCACAATAACAAAACAAACCCATATGGAACAACCCAATCTCTTTGGGAATTAATAACCAAAAAAAAATGAAAGAAATAAATCAAACTCCCATGCATGAGTCTACTTTCCTGGGAGTAAGCCCCTTTGAATAGACCTGAGTAGGAGTCTACCTAGGGTTGCCAGCTCTGAGCTGGGAAATGCCTTGAGATTTTGGGGGTGGAGCCTGGGGAGGGTGGGGCTTGAGGAGGGAAAGGAGCTCATGGGGGATAATGCCATAGAGTCCATATTCCAAATCAGTTATTTTCTCCAAGGGAATGGATCTTGGTCATCTGGAGATCAACTGTAATAGCAGGAAATCTCCAACTGCCATGTTGAGGTTGGCAACCCTGTTGAGGATTGCTCTCTAAGTTTCCTTTAAACATGAGCAAGGGGCACTTGCTCATGCAAGTTTTCCACTCCCCCTCATTGCACACATGCTGTACCCAAGGGCCCACTGTCCTCCACAATCTGCCTTGGGGGTGGGGCGCAAAGCAAGATGCAGCAGGAAGGAAGGGGGAGAAAAGCTCCATTCCCCAAGTGCAGTTCCACTCACTGTTCTTAAGATCCAATTTGTTGTTTGTTTAGGTGGTAGATCTGCAGAATTTACACACATTTCTGACAAAGGCTGCAATATCCCAACAGTTCACAGGTCAAGATTAGCCATGTACCATATGTTTGCAATTAAAGCAGCAAAACAAAACCTTTGTGCTGATCTTTGAATGAACAACAACAGTAACAAAACCCATGGAAGATTTTTTCCTCCCTAATGCCCATGTAAATGGTTGACACAGCAACACCCGTGCCTCCCAACTAGGCAGTACAGGGATATAAAACATATATCAACATGTTGTAAACATCTTTGAAGAGTTTCCCGAGATTTTATGGCCAAAATTCAAAAGGTGAAGCATTTCCCAGCATACTGATGCAAAAACCTTTGTTGATTCCCCCCCCTTCATATAGTCAGTACATACACCAGAAATGAGATAATGGCTCAATATATTTTCTGAAAACTGAAGGGGTAGGGGGTCGGCCCTAGTATAAGCCTCAGAATTTTGTTCAGACACAGTTGTGGTAAATAGACCATTTGGTCCAAAATTGGAGGGGGAGCAATAAGGGGCAGTGTTCTCTCAGAGCTTCTGGGCTCTTTGGAAACCAGTCAGGCTGTTACTAGGCAACCACATGTCCGTAGTTCATCCTCTGCCCTCCCTATGTGAGAAGGAAATTGAGAAGTAGAAAGAGCACTAAGGAATTTTTATATTTTTTGTTGACTTTGTCTTGGTGGAGGGAAGGGGAATGCTCCCCTCTCTTCTTCAGAACGGCCCCCCAGAAAACTGTTGCAAACTACTGGCCTTCCCTGGAGTCTTTAAATCACATTGAGATGCTTTTCAAAAAAGATAAGCACAAGTTATTTGACTCAGTCTTACTCATTTGCAGACTTGGTTAAAACAAATCTTTCCTTCCCAGGCCATGAGTTATCAGGAGGTCAGATACAGGGCCCATAAATACAGCAAGGTCAAAATTGTTGAATAAGAGGGGGAGAAGCAAGCTGAAGGGGTGAATATTTAGTTAGCTCTTAAATGTCCTGTCATTTTCTGAGAATTTGAAAGAAATGGTACATATGTGTCTTTTGACATCTCTTTCTTAAATAATGAAAACTCAAAAGACTTATCTTAAACTTATATTTTTCTCCTGTCTTTCTTTCAGTAGAGTGTCTGGAAGCTCCCATACAATTTATCCTCAAAACAATCCTATAAGGTAGACCAGTCTCAAAGAGGGTGATGTTCCAAGGTGACATGGTATGTTTCATAGGAGACAGAGGATTTAAACCCTGGTCTATTCAGTCCAGCACTTTAACCACTAGACCACACTGGTTCTCTCAAAAATGAAAAATGTAAATACATTTTGTTCTTTTATGAAACAGCTTCAGACGACCATCATGATGGGTTTTCACATAATTGAAATTTGCTTTGTCAGTCTTGTTTCTATGGTGTTTTGAAGAACAAGCTACTTAGTTTGTGGAATGAAAATTGGAAAGATTGACAGTCAAAACACCCAAATCTAAAGGCCATTCCCGCCTACAAATTTGTCACACCTATGCAGTGAAATATTTTAGTCCTCAATGAGCAAGTGACATTGATAGTGTTTCATTGTGACAGAAACAGAATCATGCAACTAGTCAGTATGGTGAAGTGGTTAGAGTGTCAAACTTTGATTCTGGGAGACCAAGGCGGCAATCATATATTTCTTTAAACATAGCTGTGAATGCCTGATGGAAAGGGCACGATCAGACAGCAACATCTGGGAAACATCCCACAAAAGTCAGCAACCTGTGCTGCTCTGCTGCAGAAGTGGAGTTAAAAGACACCAGGGAAAGTCTAGCTCTAACTGGTTCCAATAGGCCACAGACGGACTTTGCCGTGTCTGATTGCTCAAGCACACTCTCAAGCCATCGGGATGGTCTGATCATTCCATCCCGACTCGGTGCCATTTTTTCTCCCCTTCACAGTCTGCACATAATCGCATACTCCATGGGGAACCCTCAGTGCAGAGGGCTGATTCCTCATTTATGCACATGGGAAACAAAAGGCCAAAAAAAGAAACCACTTGGCCACATGCCATCTGATCAGGCAATGACAGGCTGAGTTTGCAGCTACAAAGGATGTGTGATCTTGCAACTGCAAGTCAAATTCCTCCAGAGGAAATAGCCTTGCTGCTGTGGTGTCTCAAGTGGTTAAGATGCTGAACTGCAGACTGGAAGGTCGGTAGTTCAGCAATTTGAGACCTGAGTGCTGCATGACAGAGTAAGCGCCCGTCTCTGGTCCCAGCTCCTGCCAACCTAGCAGTTCAAAAGCAAGAAATTGCAAGTAGATAAATAGGTATCGCTTCGGTGGGAAGGTAACAGCGTTCCATATGCCTCGGTGTCTAGTCATGCTGGCCACATGACCACGTAAATGTCTTTGGACAATGCTGGCTCTTTGGCTTGGAAATGGAGATGAGCACCACATCCCTAGAGGTGGATTCAACTGGCTTTCGGCCAAGGGAAACCTTTATTTCCTCTCTGCACCAACTGGCACGTGTGACCAGGGCCGGCTCACTCACTAGGCAAACTAGACTTTTGCCTAGGGCAGGCCTCTGAGGAGGGCGCCGAATTGCCCTGCTGCCCCCCCCACCAAAAGCCCCCCGCCTAAAGCCACTGCTCAGCCCCAAGAGCTCTGCTGCCACCCCTGCTCTCCAGATTCCAGCGCTTTCCTGGTGCCTGAATGACCCCGTGCAGCCCCTGGCCACTGTGGCGTGCCTCTGAACTGGGGGGGACGACCAAGGACCGGTAGGTCCTTGCCCGGTGGGAAGGAAGCACACTGCCACTCTCACCCCACTCGTGGGACCTGGACTTCCCTGCATATGCCCATCACCGATTCGCTGCCCAATGCCGCCCTCCCCTCCTGAGGTCTGTGAAGTGCCCTGTGTGGCTGGGGGACGGAGGGGGCTTATTTGGGGAATCAGGTCTCCCATAATGTGAGGCAGAAGTAGAGGAAGAGGAGGTAGTGGCAGAGGACAGCAAGGGAGTGCCCCCAGGTGGGTGCTGGTCCCCGCTTCTGGGCTTGCCTGGGCTGGGCTGCTGCCGCCTCCTGGCTGCCTCGGGGGAGGGGGGTGAAGATAGGACCCGGCCGCAGCTCCAGCCTCCTGCTTTGGAGATGCGCCGGATCCTCCCCCCCATGCCCACCGACTGCGTTCCTCCTGAGTAGCCCCATTGGGAGCTGCAGAGGGATCTGTGGAGGGCAGCCTGGGTGATGCTCCTCTTGGGGGGGAAGGTGGGACGGGCGCCTTTTCTCCTTCCTCTGCAGGCCTGAAGGGGCAGCAGCAGCAGCCAGAGGCTGCTATAAGAGGAGGATTGGGGGGGAGAACAGATCTGAAATGGAAATATTATTGAAGCAGTTGAGCCAGTGCTTTTGCTCAGCTCCCTTTCCCAGAGGCCTCTTGAGCTGGCCTCTTTGGGCGGCGCACCCCTTCCTCCAGTGCCCATTTTCAGTCACTCCATCCAAAAAACTGGGAGAGACCAGGCGGGAGGCGGCATGGGTCCAGCCCCTCTCCACTTCTCTGCAAATGGCCGGCATCGGAGATAAACCAGAGGAAGTGGGGATGGGTGTGGGGGGGTCCAGATATGGATATGGTCTTCCTGCTTTCCAGTTAGGTTTACTGTCCTGTTTGGATGCGATCCAAAAATCCATCCCCTCCCTTGTTCTTTCTTTCTTTCTTTCTTTCTTTCTTTCTTTCTTTCTTTCTTTCTTTCTTTCTTTCTTTCTTTCTTTCTTTCTTTCTTTCTTTCTTTCTTTCTTTCTTTCTTTCTTTCTTTCTTTCTTTCTTTCTTTCTTTCTTTCTTTCTCTCTCTCTCTCTCTCTCTCCCTTCCTTCCTTCCTTCCTTCCTTCCTTCCTCCCTCCCTTCCTCCCTTCCTCCCTTCCTCCCTTCCCCCCTTCCTTCCCCCTTCCTTCCCTCCCCCCTTCCCCCCTTCCCCCCTTCCCCCCTTCCTTCCTTCCTTCCTTCCTTCCTTCCTTCCTTCCTTCCTTCCTTCCTTCCTTCCTTCCCTCCCCCTCCCTCCCTCCCTCCCTTCCTTCCTTCCTTCCTTCCCCCTTCCTTCCAAGCACGATCCTCAATGTGGTGCATAGAGAGCAAGGGCCTTGCACCTGGCTTTTGACTCACCTTTGGTTTTCACCCGACTGGCGCCCAAGGGGGCTTTCTCCAGCGCAGGAAATCTGTGGCTTTAAGGTCAGGGTGTCAGGAAGGCCTTGGATGTGAGGCCCCAATCCACAGCCTTCTTGCTCAGAAGGAGCTGCCTTGAAATCCGGTGTGTGTGTGTCTAAGAAAGCTCTTGAGGGAGGAGGTCCGAGCCCAGCTTTAATGCAGTTTCATCATCTGTCAGTTGTCTGTCTGTCTTTCTGGCCTTGTAATACCTAAAATGCATTTATGTTTGAAAATTGGTGGGTGCACGGCCGGGGGGGGGGGGGCGCCAGAAGGTATCCTCGCCTAGTCTGAAAAAAAAACCCTGCATGTGACCGCAACCCAAGGAAGTCCAGGGTTGTGACACAAGGGCAGGCAATGGCAAACTACCTCTGAATTCTTTTGCCTTGAAAACCCTACAGGGTTGCTGTAAGTTGGCTGTGACTTGACGGCATTTTCTACCACCACCAAAGTTCAAATCCACATACTGCTGTGGAAGCTTGCTGAGTGGTGGTGATGGTGGCTACAAGCATGGACGGCTTCAAGAGGGAATTAGATAAGCATATGGAGCAGAGGTCCATCGTTGGGTATTAGCCACAAGGTATAGATAGGGACTCTGGGGCAAGTGATGCTCTGTATTCTTGGTGCTTGGGGGGGGGGTCAACAGTGGGAGGGCTTCTGGCCCCACTGGTGGACCTCCTGATGGCACCTGGTATTTTTGGCCACTGTGTGACACAGAGTGTTGGACTGGATGGGCCACTGGCCTGATCCACCATTCGTTTCTCTTATGTTCTTTTATGTTCTTATGTAGTGAACATGTCCTAGTCATTTTCCCTCAGCCTAACTTACCTCACAAAGTGAGAATAAAATGGAGGAGGGGAAAATCATGTTGTAATATGCTAAATAAATTACCCTTGAGGACATATGAGGATTGCCATGAATTTTATTTATGTAGCACCATCAGTGGGCATGGCTCTTTACAGAAGACATAGAGTTGCCAGCCTCCCAGTGGAGCCTGGAGATCTCCCAGAATTACAACAGATCTCCAGACAACAGAGATCAGGAGCCCTTACCCACAGAAGTTTACAATCTAAAACTGGGCATAATGGAGACAAAAGATGGAGGGAAGTAGAAGTGGTCTCAAAAAAAGGCAGAAAAGTATGCTTTCCAGAAATACGTGCTTAGGCTTATTTTCAGTGGAGAAGGGAAGGAGGGCTGCAACACAGCCTTCACAGAAAAGGTGGAGGGATTTGAAGGAAGTGAAAGAGGTGTCCTTCAGAGTTCTGTTGTTAGTAAGTAAGGGACTTTGGTATGCATATGGTCTGGCACTGCTGCTGGGGCTGATGACGGAACATGGCTTTGGATGTGCTGATGAGGTCCGCGATGGAAGAACAGGAACCACAAGTGTCTTTGTGCTTCTGCCCAAGCTGTCGCCATCCAGGGGGAGTTGTGAAAGTTGGAGACAGAGAAGCCAGGAAACAGGGACCAGGAAGAACTTTGCTGTTTACATTCCTGCTGATGCCCCATGGCCAAAGCTACTATATTTGAGCCATTTGCCACGTCAACAATGTAGGCTTTGTTAGTCTTGGCAATTTGGGTTTGCAACAAAACAGGTGAAGCAACAGTTCCCAGTTACCTTTCTTCTCAAGGTCATGGTGTTCTGAAATAAGTTGGAAGTCAGTCAGTAACCTGGGTTTTTGACTCATCTCTCTGTCATCCTGACTGAAGTGGTTGGTATAAGCACCAGCAAGGATGTTACCTTTGACTGGATGAGTTCACGATGACATAGATTGCACCATTACAAAAAGTAGTTAACTGTTAGTATCCTAGGATCTCGTTACAGGTTACTCTGGTGTGTGCCTTATCCTTTGTAACTGTATGACTGCTCCTGGCCTACATCTGGCTTACTGTTTTTAAGAAATAAATAATGAGTGAGCAAACGTAACTTGGTCGTGTTTGTCTGAAATTGAATGTTAACTGCAAAGGGTTAACATATGCCCTAGCAAAGTAAAACAACAGCCCAAGTAGCAGCTTAAAGACTAATACTGAAATAAATGGTTTTAGTCTCTAAGGAGCCATTGGACTAGGGCTGCCAGCTCTGAGTCAGGAAATACCTGGAGATTTTTTTTTTGGGGGGGAGCCTAGTGAGGTCAGGGTTTGGGGAGGGGAGGGACCTCAGCATGGTACAATGCCATAGAGTCCACCCTGCAACACAGCTATTTTTTCCCCGAGGGAACTGATCTCTGATAGTTTCAACTAGTGGGCAACCATGTTGGCTGACAGTAGAAGAGCAAGATTTGAGTTCAGTAGCACCTTAAAGAACAGCTAGATTTCCAGATATAAGTTTTTGAAAGTCAAAGCTCCCTTTGTCATATCTATACCTGATGTTGTTGGTCTTTAAAGGTGCTCCTGGACTAGAATATTGCTCTTAGCCAATTGAAGGTGCCATTATTTTAGCTGCCCTGTAATTACCAGTGGCTTATAGGGCAATTAGAGACACTGAGGGGACTTACTTATGGAACTCAAAGCATCACCTTCCATAAAAAGAATGGCACTTTTAGGCTGTGATCAGATGTGCAGTTTGATCCATTGCCATTGCCTTATGGATTTAAAATGCATGATCAGACAGCAACATCTGTCTGTTGTGCCCCAGTTGTCTGAGTTCCATCCCCCACTTTACTGTGTGTTTCTTTGATACCTGTGGGGCTGCGGTCAGATGTGCCATTTGGCGTGGTTGAGAAGTGCTCCAATTTCATCCTTTTGGCTTTTGGAACAGAGTCGCTCGATCAGATATTCCATTTTGCTGCGGGATCAGCCTGTCACTGCATGATCAGATGGTGCAGACAGGTGAGGTTTTAAATTTTTTTTGCCAGCTTTTGTGCATGTGCATGAATGAGGGTGCAGTTTTTTTGCACATGTGCGTTCCAACTTCTGGGATTTCATTCTCTGCTTTGACTGCTTGCTGATCTTTCCACGGAGCACTGTGATCCCCTTGGTTCACAGAGAGCTGTGGTTGCCTGACAAAGATCACTCCCTTTCCTGCTCACTTTCAAAGCTGTCCTAGAGATGGGGATGATTATGTGGTTATGAGCATATCACTAAGCTAGCAAGAAAAATGGTGCCCAGTCATGCTTGAGTGATCAGACTAGCATTAGGATCGGAGTTTCCCAGGTGACTTTTTATTACATTTTAGGGGTGCCAATGACCGCGAAACCATTCACAGATGTTGCTGTCTGACTGTGCACTTTAGATCCATTAGGCATCAGCTTCAAAGTCAGATCTAAAGGCACATCTGATCAGCCTGAAAGTCCAGTCCTGTTGGTCTGAGCTGGTTCCAAAATGGATTTCCTGTTGTCTGATCACTCTGTTGCACACCCAAACCATCAGGCAGGTCTGACTGGTCTCTTTTTTCCAGCCACCATTTTTTTTACTAGTTAGCAATGTGTGCATAACTGCATATTCGCACACTTCTCTCTCTCTCTCCCTCTCCCACAGGGGCTGCTCAAAACTTTGTTTTTGTTATAAAAACTTTCAAAGGAAGATGCCTTTGTACTTCAGCTTTTTCTGTGCTTTGGGGAAGGGGTTAATTGAAAAGTTTAGAGAGGGAGGACAGCAGTGAACTACATATCCCAGCAGGCTCATCAGCGCTTGTGCACATGCTCAGAGGACAAACTTTTTTTATAAATGGCTGACAGCCCCATGAACTACATATCACAGCAGGTTCATCAGTGCTTGTGGGCATGCTCAAAGGACACACTTTTTTAAAAAATGGCCAATGAGCTGACTTCCTGACTGCTGCCATCTGATCACTCAAGGACAGGGTGAAAACACTTTGAAGAGTGCTACAAGGAATGTGTCTGATCAGGATTCTCTGTTACAAAATAACTGGCTCAATTAGAGGTGGGGCAACAGCAGATCGAACTGCATGTCTGACCACAGCCTACAAATTCTAAAATATCAGTATGTGATCTTTATAAATCTCTAAATCTCTGCATTTGATGCTAAAAATGTAAAGCAAAAGTATTATTCTTTTGATATATTGCTATTTTGGATCCAGTTTGGCATACAGTTAGGGAGAATAGTGTCCCAGCTTTTGTCAGTCTCTCTGTGCAAGGATGGTGTAACTCCTCTGTTCTCTCTACCTATCTTATGGGGCCAGAAAAGAGATATGAGTTGACAGAAACCACACTGATTGTGTAATGTATAATGAGACTCCCAATTTGTGTGCTTTAGGCTCATTTTCGGTGGCAAATGGAAGGACTCCAATTCTCCAAGGGGCAGGCACATGGACATCATGGAAATTTAGAGCTCAATCAGCTTGGGAGATGTTTGATCAAGATCTGTGAAGCAGAGGAGAAGGGAAGTGGAAGGAGTGTTCACAAGTACAGCAACTAATCATGCTCATGCCCAGCTGGAATTTAATTGCAGCCTGTTGTGATCGTCTGACTTCAGCCATAGAAGCATCTTTGAGACAATCAGTAGGGTCAATTCACATGTTACAAAGTTGTTGTGTCCCCTGTGTGGCCTCCATGAGTTCTGTAGCTCAGACATTTTCTGGAGTTGTGTGCTTGGAATTTAAGGCAGACCAAATTTGGATCAGACTACGGAGAGAGGCGAGACTTAAGCTTTCCTCCTGCTCTGTTTTCCTGACCTGAAATGGCCATCTTTTTGTCCTGCTTGGGTAAGGGGACACATACAAAAAACATTGCAATGAACTACAACCTGCTGTGCTGTTCCATTATACTACATTTCTAATCCCTTTATAAAAGTGCTCTCCTGAATATATCTGCTTTACACATTCTGCAGAACATCTGCAGTGTGGGGGGCTTCCCAATGTCCTCAGGCGGGCCATTCCACAAGGTGGGAGGCACCAAAGAGAATGCACATCAATGAACAGTTGCTGATCTTGCAGGGTGGCACCTTCAGAAGGTTTTGCTCACATGAGAGAACCTGTTGTGATGGGGCATAGCAGGAGAGGTGGTTCTGCAGGTACATGGGTCAAAAGCTAATAAGAGCTTTGCAGGTGAAAACTGGAATCTTGAATTGAACCCAGTAACTCACGAAATGTGTGCAGAAGGGGTGCAATAAGCATGTTCCACCTAGCATCTGACAGTAACCAACCTGTGGTGCTCTGTACCAACTAGTGTTTCTGAGTTGTCTTTAAGGGCAAACCCACGTAGATTGCAGTGCAGTAGTCTAGCTCTGAGTTAACCATAGCATGGATTCACTATCCAGATCAGCCAAGTTAAGACAGGGGGGCATCTTCTGGGCTAAATGAAGCTGGAAGATTGGGAACACTGCAAAAAACAGGGTCTTCAACTGTACAGGCAAACCTATGTGCACACAGTTTGTTCTGAGTGTGTTCTTCTGGAGGAGCGTAGGTCAAAGGCAGGGCCTGCCACAGCAAACTTGTTCTACCACCCACCCACCCACACACACATGTTTGGTATACTGAGTTTGATTTTCTGAAGGGAGCAATAGAAACAGAGTCATTGGTGCCAATGTTCCAAGAGCACATTGATAAAGTACCACAGAATTCCTTGTTCATAAGAACATAAGAGAAGCCAATGTCGGATCAGGCCAATGGCCCATCCAGTCCAACACTCTGTGTCACACAGTGGCCAAAAATACCAGGTGTCATCAGGAGGTCCACCAGCAGGGCCAGATCTCCAGAAGCCCTCCTACTCCACTGTTGCCCCCCAAGCACCAAGAATACAGAGCACCACCGCCCCATTTCTCGGTGCCATCTGCCTAATGGATCTTGAGCAGCAGAACTGGGAAAGCCCATCCAATCACACACCAGAGAACTTGTTCATATACCCAGAACTTGCTGTCTCAACAACCGTGAATCCACCCGTCTCTGTTTTTCCATTTTGTAGATGAGAAAGTTACCCAAGATCAATCAGTGGATCAGTGTCAGTTTGATCTTAAGCAAAGGCCAATCCACTCTTCACTTGGCCATATTTTCAGGCCATACTTTCAGCCAATGCCAGAAAAAACAAGGAAGACAAACACCCAGGCCATGGCTTCCTTATTCCTTTGTTTTTTAAAAAACAAACAAACAAGACTGTGGTGATGACAGTTAGTGATGAACAATAACTGGCTTTTTTTCCTTACTAGGGGCAAAGCAGAGTGGATGGTTATACTAGCAGTGTGTGCCTGTAGTAGCTGTGCCAACTATGGACTCTGCAGGAACCTAGATGATTCTATACACAGTACCCTATGAATAAAACCTATACACCAGTTCTGAGGCTGTTGCCACAATTCACACTGATAACTATTTTTGCATTTAATTGGAAACTTTTAATGTGAGACTAAGTGCAAAAATAAGCATATAAACTGTGGAAACAATGCTGCAGTCGTTTCATAGATCAGCTTCTGGATTCATATGTATGCAGCCTCAGTGTGCCAGGAGGGGCCATGGAGAAATCCTACCATGCAGTTCCAAAGACTTAGATCGAATCTGCGAAAACAGATAGTGGTAACTTCCTGCCAATTCCCCCTCCTGCTGCTGACCCTCAGTTTCACTCCTATGCTGTTCCTGAGGGTCTATCGACCTCAGAATAAAAATCTGCGGTGGGCTCAATGGGAGAGGGAAGCGGGAAAGTTCTGTTCCATGAGGCCCATTTTCACAACTTGTGGGTGACCTGAACAGAATGACAGAAGCTTAAATGAATGTCTAGCATTGTGTTCCAATCCCCTTAACCAGCTGGAACCTTATTGTGCTCAAGGTTCACAGAAAATAATGCCTGTTGTGCGATACTGGAGCTGTTTTGCAGGGCAGTTGGACTTATGGCATAGGCTGTGGAATCCAGTTCCTGTCAATGAGTGACAGCTCCCTTGAACATGCAAGCTCAGATGTCAGAGGAATTTGGGGTCACTTAGAAGGTACCAGAAAACTGCACAGGGATTGGCTTCTTTTCCACTCCCCCCTCCCTTTTTAAGCTGGTCATCTGTTCCTAGTTACAGCATGCACAGCTCCTATCAGGAAAGCAGAGAGCCACCCAAACGAATCCATGTTCCAGCTATTCTTCTGAGATAATGAATTAGCTGCATGATGCGACAAAACTGAGTACTACAGGCTGTACTAGGAGGGAATCCGCAGCAGTCCACATCTGATCATGACTCAGAGGTGGCCAAGAGGAAGTGACGGGACCTGCGCAATCTGCCTTCGCTCACAGGCCACAGCACCGCCACCACCGGCGGGGGGGGAGGGGAAGGGGGAAGCATGACGCTGCCTTTTTATGAATGGAGTCGGAATCTTTCATGCTTGGGTGACCAGCAGGAAAGGGATGCATTGTTGCTGCCATGTAATTAGAACACTTCCTCACTGGATACTACTATGTTAGGAAATTCATCCAAGATAATAATATCTTCAGTATACGGAGATACAAAGGAATTCAAAAAATGCTGCCAGTGCTTCCGCCCATAAAAAGCTCCACCCCCTCAATTCTCTGGAAGCATTTAGTTCCTACTTCCCTGCATACATTAGTATAATCCCATATGTATACCCAGGGCTCTTTTTGTAGAAAAAGCCCAGCAGGAACTCATTAGCATATTAGGCCACACCCCATGTTACCAGAAGTGTGGTCACCCAGACACACCCACCTTTTGCTTCTTATTCTGTTGACCTTGTTTGTTGTCAAAACCCAGAGCTTCTTTTGTAGCAGGAACTCCTTTGCATGTTAGGCCACACACCCCTAATGTAGCCAGTCCTAATGAGTTTATGCTGTTGGGTGTGGCCTATTATGCTAATGAGTTCCTGCTGGGCGTGGCCAACTCGGGAGCCAGCCGGAACTCCGTTCCTGTGCGTTCCTGCCCCAAAATAGCCCTGTGTATACCCTTTTTGCAGCCTCACTGGTATGTATTCTCATTATGATTCCCAGTAGGTTAAAGTTTTTGTTTGTTTGTTTGTTTGCTGTCAAGCCACAGCTGCCCTGTGGTGACCCTGCAGGGTTTTCAAGGCAAGAGACGTTCAGAGGTGGTTTGCCGCTGCCTGCCTCTGCATAGCAGCCCTGGTGTTCCTTGGTGGCCTCCCATCCAAATAGTGACCAGGGCTCACTCTGCTCAGCTTCCAAGATCTGATAAGATTGGGCTAACCTGGGCTATCCAGGCCAGGTTACTTGTCACACTGTATACTTTTAAACATACATTTAATATGTTAAACATTGTTGTGTGCACATGTTTCTAGAGATCAGTAGGCATGTGTTTGATGGAGTGTGTATCGTGTGCCAGGGAACAGGAGCTGGCTCCTCATCCTTGTGCTGTGAGAAGCAGCCCTTAAACTGCCAAGGAGGGCAAAGGCTCTTGAATAAGTGATATTTACCTATTCAGAGAGTATAAATGCTGTCTGGTCACAACTGGCTTATGCTGACCCCAGCAAGGGCCTTTTTCAAGGGAAGTGAGAAGCAGAAGTGGTTTCCTATTGCCTTCTCCTGCAGAATCCTCCTTGGAGATCCCCCATCCAAGTACAGAGCCTGCTTAGCTTACGAGATCTTATGAGATCTTTGAGAGCTTCCCTCTCAATGCCTGACAGTAAACACTACTTAAATATGAAGATCGACTTTGCATTCCTGTGTTTGTACTCTGATCCCATTCTATTTTTTCTCTCTGATGTTAAAAATCCTTTCCCTAGAATTCCTTCTTCTGTGGCATGTTTTCATCTGTTTCCATTTGCTATACTTTGTTTTCGGAAAGAATACCCTGTGTCCTGAAATCTAATTAATCTCAAATGATTGCAGTTTTGAACCATCTTTAAAAACGTACTTTTAATCTCGTTCATGTTCTACTTCTATTTCTGTTCCTTGTGTGTTTATTCCCTCTTCTCTGTTCTAAGTCTCAGTTCAGACATCACCATGTGAAACCATGGTGTAATTAAACTTATTATCCTTATTCTATTTCCCAGACTTTTTTGTGTGTGCGGATACCTATTCCCACCAACAGGGGCCTCACTCTCCCCCAACAGCTTTTCCTACATAGTCAGTAGACTTCCTGGGTTTGTAGAAAAATCTAAAAAGTGATAAAATCCCTTCAGGGATGGTTGAATTCCCCCAAAACCTTTTGCAATGGCCTCTGCAGGGACCTAACTCCAGGCAGCAACGGTGAGAGATTAGAACATTGGGGGGAAGGGAGAGGCTTCTGACTGGCTCTGTCAGTAAAGGGTGGGGGAGAAGGGCTCCTTTCTTTCCAGGCCTTTTTCGGCCTTGGAGGGAGGGGGAGGGAGGGAGCCTTGGGGCCAGGCTGGGGGATTCCTAGAGGTTTTGGGGTGGAGTGCAAGGAGGGCAGGATTTGGGGAAGGGAGAGGCTTCAGCTGCATATCATGCCACAGAATCCACCCTCCAAAGAAGCCATTTTATCCAGAGAGACAGATCTCTGTTGTTCACAGATCTCTGGAGTTCACTCTCCAGCAGGCCCCACTTGGAGGTTGCCAACCCTAGGCCTGGCAGCAGTCTAGGGTTGCCAGGTCCCCCCATGGGCACTGGCAGGGGATGGGGGTAGTGGGGTTGCCAGCTCCAGGTCTGGAAACTCCTGGAGATTTGGGGATGGAGCCTGGGGAGGACAGGGACCTCAGTGGGGTACAATGCCCTAGAGTCCACCCTCCAAAGCATCCATTTTCTCCAGGGGAAGTTATCTCAGTAGTCTGGAGCTGAGCAGTAATTCCAGGGGATCCCCAGATCCCACCTGGGGGCTGGCATCCCTAGGCAGCACCCTCTGGGTGACTTGATACCACCTAATTTGCATGACTCAACTTGGCCTGGCTGCTTGTTGCTGTTCAGCAGCCACCCTATGAAAGCCAGCAGTGGTGCAGCAGTTAGAGTTTCAGAGTAGGGTCTGCAAGACCCAGGTTCAGATCCCCATATTGCAGTGGAAGCTGACTGGGTGACTTTGGACCAGTCACATACTTTCAGCCTAACCAACCTCACAGGGTTGTTGTGCAGATAAAAAGGAGGTGAGAATAATGTAAGCTGCTTTGGTCCCCACTGTGGAGAAAGACTATAATTTTCCTTGGTAGAAACTGTGGGGGAGGGGGTGGAGACGAAAAGCTGAAGACAGATAAAGGCAGATAAAGGCAGATAAAGGCAGATAAAGGTTAAGTTGGCTGTTGGGTGGGAAGGAAATAGGGTTGCCAACTCTGGATTGGGAAACTTCTGGATATTTAAGGGGTGGATCCTGGGGATGGTGGCGTTTGAGGAGGGGAGGAACTTCAGACCGGTATAATGCCAGACTCCACCCTCCAAACCAGCCGTTTCCTCCATGAGAACTACCATTGCCAGCCTCTGGGTGAGGGCTGGAGATCACCCAGAATTACAACTGTTGTCCTCGTGACAGAGATCAGTTCCCCTGGATAAAATGGCTGCTTTGGAGGGTTGAGTCTATGGCTCCACCCCCAGAAGGGAGAAAGAGTGTGAGATAGATAAGGGTAGAGGGGAGGAAGCAAAGGTGTGAGGAATGGGATGACCATCCCGCAAGTTTCTTGCGGGTCTCCACTTATGGTTACTATAATAGTCTGAATGCTGGCCATAGCATGACTGGTTAAGGAGTGTAAAACAAGGACCTAAACCCAGGCTTTGTAACTGGTTTATTTACAACAAAACCATCCTAAGCAAAGGTACAACCCTCCCAAGTCCCATGAAGTCAATGGGCTTAGAAAGGTTTAACTCTGTTTAGGATTGCACTGCCACACTAAATTATGGTTGTGCATAATATACAATTGTGGACATCTTGGCTTGTTTCCTGGCAACATTCTCTCCCCAATGCCGCTTGGGATATGGGAGGAGGCTGGGGGAGGGGAAGGGAAGTAAAAAAGCAGCATTTGTTGAGGTAAACCAGGATTTGAATGATGGTTTGCAAGCAGAATCCTGGTTTTGCACAATGGTACAGCGGTCTTCAACCTTCTCTTTAATGAGAGCTACTTCTGAGTAGTGCTGAACGGGATGGCCCAGGCTATCTCAAGCTTGTCAGATTTCAGAACCTAAGCAAGGTCATCTCTGGTTAGTATTTGGATGCCAGGGTCTGGCATACCTGAGGGACCGCCTTTCCCCATATATGCCCCAAAGAGCACTTCGGTCCGAATCTCAACATCGCCTGGCGGTCCCTGGCCCTAAGGAGGCCAGGCTGGCGGCCACGAGGGCTAGATCGTTTTCAGTGGCGGCTCCTAGCTGGTGGAATGAGCTCCCGGAAGAGATCAGGGCCCTGAGGGACCTTTCGCAGTTCCGCAGGGCCTGTAAGACGGAGCTCTTCCGCCAGGCGTTTGAGTAGGAGCCGCCGCTTCCCCTCCCCCCTCTTTGGCCGCCGCCCCCTCCACCGCTAACTTTACCAACTGTGTGGCGGAGGAAGGGGACAGCCGAGTTAAGTCCTTTGGGGTCCGCCATGACCAACATTGCTATGTCTAATGATTATTTGAAGCCATCGGTCTGAGACAATAGAGGAATTATAGAGCACTTTATGATGTATGTTTTAGTATGTATGATGTATGTTTTAGTACTTTATATGTTTTAACTTGTTTCTCTTGGCACTGGTTGCCCTATTGTAAGCCGCCCTGAGCCCGCTTGTGGGGAGGGCGGGGTAGAAATGGAATATATAAATAAATAAATAAATAAATAAATAAATAAATAAATAAATAAATGGGAGACCACCGAGGAAGTCAAGAGTTATTATGCAGAGGCAGGCAATGGCAAACCACCTCTGTTAGCCTTCTTGCCTTGAAAACCCCATGGGGTCACCATAAATTGGTTGTGACTTGAAAGCACTTTGCACCACCACCTGTTGGAGACTACAGATGTGCATTTGGTGTTTCCGAGCTGAATTAATACCCAAATCATGCCTCTGAGCTGAATTAATACCCAAATCTCTTATCTGATTCGGCTTACCGATAAGAGAACCCTGAATTAATTCGGGAATCCTGAATTTTTCTGGTCCATTATACCCTATGTGGCCATTATAGTCAATGGCAAATCTCCTAGGGCACATTCAGTAAGCTGGGAGGGAGGGGGTTGAAGGTAGAGGCACCAGATTTGCAGCATAGCTGGTGGAGCCTCTCCTAAAAAGTATCCCCAAGATTCAAAAATATTGGGCCAGGGGGTCCAATTCTATTGGCACCCAAAGTGGGTGCCCCCATCCTCCATTGTTTCCAAAAAGTGGGGGGAAAGCAAGGCAGGCACACAAGCCCAGCAGATTCTCCCAGAGAATCTCTGCAGTAGGAAGTGAAGTGTGGGGAGAGGGTATGTTTGCAAGGCCAGCAGTAGAATCAGTGTAATGTGCCCAGTGGAACCAGTGCCAAAACCCAACAGATCTAAGGTCAAATCTGAGAATCCCCATTGTTTCCAGCGGTGGGAAACAACAAGGTAGGCATAGAAAAAGCCCAGCAGATTCTCCAGTAGAAAGTGAGGTGTGGGAGGGGGCATGTTTGCAAGGCCAGCAGCAGAACCAGTGCAATGTGCCCAGCAGAACCAGTGTCACTGTGGCAGTGCCAAAACCCAAGAGGACTAAGGTCAAATCTTAGGTCAAACAGAATTGGATCCCCTGGCCAATTTTTCTGAAACTTTGGGTTTCTCTGGGGAAGAGGCTCCAGCAGCTATGCTGCAAATTTGGTGCCTCTACCTCAAACCCCCTCCCCCAGCCCACTGAATAGGAGATTTGCCATTGACTATAATGCCCCCAAGGAGCTGCGGTGGCTCAAGTGGTTAAGATGCTGAGCTGCAGGCTATGGAAGGTCAGTAGTTCAGCAGTTCAAGACCCGGGTGCCGCAAGACGGAGTGAGCTCCCGTCTCTAGTTCCAGCTCCTGCCAACCTAGCAGTTCGAAAGCAAGAAATTGCAAGTAGATAAATAGGTACCACTTCGGTGGGAAGGAAACAGCGTTCCGTGCGCCTTGGTGTTTAGTCATGCCGGCCACATGACCACGGAAACGTCTTCGGACAGCGCTGGCTCTTCGGCTTTGAAATGGAGATGAGCACCGCAACCCTAGAGTCGGATTCAACTGACTTTCGAGCAAGGGAACCTTTACCTTTACCTATAATGGCCCCATAGTGTATAATGGAGCCGAAAAATTCAGGATTCCCAAATTTTACCTGAATTCCAATGCAATACTGATTGTATTGGAATTCAGGTTTTCAAGGCAATACTGAATGTCTAAGGATCCAAAAACCCCAAATCCAAAAAATACCATCTATATTTCTCTTGCATATCCCTATTGGAGACCCCTGAAGAAGCGAGCAAGGTTGAGGAAAGAAAAGTATTTCAAGCAATGAAGTCCAGTGAAGAGTTCTCTTACCTATGCATATATTTAGTTGTGGCAATTAGGTTTTGTCCTGGTCTGGATAGCCCAGGCTAGCCAGATCCTGTCAGCCCTTGGAAGCTAAGCAGGGTCAGCCCTGGCTAGTAAATGGATGGGAGACCTCCAAGGATTCTCATCATGGGAGACCTCCAGTGTTGTGATTCAGAGGCAGACAATGGCAAAGCCCCTCTGAATGTCTCTTGCCTTGAATACCCTGCAGGGTCACTATAAGTCAGTAGTGACTTAATGGCACCTTCCACCGCCACCACCAATTAGATCTTGCCTGCCCCACTTTCAACTTAAACGCAGCAGACACAATGGATCCACAAATGTGGCTGCCCTATCACATCTGGTTCTAGTTTTAAAGCTTCCTAGGGCACCGCTTTTGTTTTTTAACTTCCTTGTGCAATGCTTGGGTAATAAGACATTTTGGAATTAATAAACTATTGTGTAAATAAATCTTAGCAGCCTGGATGTCATATCAGGAATATTAGCAGGCATCAAAGTACTGCTTACCTGTTGGAGATGTTTGGGGCCCTCCTCCAGCAACTGTCCACCGTACCCCAGTTTAAACACCCCCCCCAAGTCAGTAGGCCCTCCAGTTAAGATGCAAGGAGCTGACTCAGGAAGGAAATGTCACGTCTTTCTATTTGAAGGAAATATCACCTCTTTGTATCTATAAGTGGTTTAACTAGCACATTTTAATCCCATCTTTCTTCCGAGGCAGGGGTGTCAAACATGCCGCCCGGGGGCCAGATTAGGTCCCTGGAGGGCTTCCATCAGGCCCACAGTGGAATTGGCCATCTCCTGCTTCCAGTTCTGCTGCTGCTGCTGCTGCTGCATCATAGCTTGTTTCACCAGACTCTCTTAGTCACAGCCATTCCATGTTTTCCCCTGGGTCCTAGACTCAGAACTCTGAGCATGAGAGTTCTGTGGTGAATGTCAATAAATCAAAAGTAGGTTTGCAGCTTACAGAGCTGATGTTTTAAACATGTTTTTATTTTAAATTAAAAAAAAACATCTTTCTGTTTGTGTCCTTTATAAAATTTATATCTCTGCTACCTGGCATTACGTTTTATGACACACATGGCCCGGACCAAGGTCTCATTTATGTCAGATCTGGCCCTCATAGGAAATGAGTTCGACACTTCTGTTCCAAGGAGTTCAGGATGCCATACCTGATTCTTCCCTCTTCTACTTTTATCTTCACAAAAATAACCCTGTGAGGTAGGTTAGGCTGAGAAAGATTGACTGACACAAAACCACACACCAAGTTTCCATGGCAAAATGAGGATTCGAACCTGGCTCTCCCAGATCCTAGTGCAGCACTCTAAACATCACATCATACTATCCACATACAAAGAAGGTTAGCCACTTTAGAGGTCACACTCATGTACAGGAGGGAGGGACTGGATCCCATCTGCAGCAAACTGAGAAATCTGAAATATATTCAGAAATCCAGACAAACAGGAGTGTTTATTACATCCTATTGCCACATCTGAAAACAGAAAGAATTCCTGTAACCAGACAATACAGAAAATCTGGATTTGGCTAATATGTACCAAATGTGTTTGATGAAAATCAAACAGTGAGTCACAGTGCCAAACAGTGTTTGATGATGGCTATCCAGAAATGGATCATCTGGATGTGCCTAGACCTTCAACATTAGATAAGGCAAAAGCAAATCCTTTTGAACTGTACAAAGGAACACCAAAATGAGAATTAAAGGACTCTTCTATGTGGAGTTGAGACAGTTGAAACAAATCCCGAATTTAAAACAGGCTGCAAAGTAAAGAGAAAAGCCATGAGGAAAAGTAGGAGGAAAATAGTAATAAATAAGATGCACACTGATGGAGAATTTGCAGCATAATCCTAAACAGAATCATACCCTTCCACATTGAAGTCAATGGGCTTAGTAGGGTGGAACTGGGCTTCATATTGTGCTATAAGTGACACATGGTCAATCCATATATCTAATTCTCAACATGGCCCCCTGTGGATACTTAAATCCAGAGACTGGGGCCATGGACAGACAAGAAAGATCTTTTGACAAACCTGAGAAAAGCCCCGGGTTTGTAGAAAAAAAATCTAGTCTAAAAAAAGGGGAGGGTTAGCTCCCCAATAATGTTAAAAGCAGTCTCTATAACTTTAAGAAATGAATGCCCTCAGTGGAAATTGCTAGAGAACCACAATAGTATTGCTGGCCTTCAAGCCTTGGTTTCTGTCAGTAAAAAGCAAGGGGAAGGAGCAGGGCTGTCTTGGTCTTTGAGGGAGGACTCATTGGGGCAAGGCCTGGCAGCAACCCCAGGTGACTTGCATGACTCACCCAGACCTGGTTGCTTGCAACTGTTCAACAACAACTAACCCATGAAAGCCAGTATGGTGTAGTGGTTTCAGACTAGCATATGGGGGACCCAGGAATGAATCCCTACTCTGCTGCAGAAGCTCACTGGGTGATCTTGGTCCAGTCACACACTCTCAACTAACCCTTCTCACAGGTTTGCTGTGAGGAGGAAACTGAGGAGAAGAGGATGATATAAGCTGCTTTGGGTCCCCATTGGGGAGAAAGGTGGTAGTATTAATGAAATAAATAAATAATAAATATAGCTGAAGTAGGGTTGCCAGGTCCAATCTCCCCAGTGGGGGAATTTAGGGGTCAGTCCAGGAGGGGCCGTTCCCAATGCGATGACATCATACAGAGTGATGTCATTACGTCAGGGATGCAGTGCCACACGCTCACACCACCACCCCACTTTCCCCCAACCATTTAAAGGGAACCTTCCCTTTAAACAGTTGGGGGAAAGGTGGGCACCATGCTCACCTGCCCTGCAAGCAGCAAATTCATGGCTTGCAGAGCAGGTGTGCACAGCCCCCACTTGAAAAGAGTGGATGCCTGTGTACCTGCCCTGCAAGCCACAGATTTGCAGGGCAGGTGTGCCAGCTGACTGGCATCTAGGGGGAGCCCCAAAAATTGAGGTCCCCTGCTCCCACCTGGGGACTGGCATCTCTAAGCTGAACATGGGATAAAAGGTAGAGAGAAGGAAGCAGGGAAAGGTGAGGATATGGAAGCTGCCAGGAGGAGAGAAAGAGGAAAGTGTGGGAAGGGGGAGATAGGGTAAAGTGAAGTGTCCCTTGCAAGTCTTTCTGGGCACCTCATTGCGCAACTGGGCCTGGCCTGGCTGCTGACACTGCATGACTTGGCCAGACTTTTCCCAGTGGGGAAGGAGGTAAACTGAAGATTTATTTTTAAAGTTTATTTAAAACATTAAAAATGGGGGATGAAGCTACTTTGGCTGGTGGGTAGGAACAAGAGACAGAGGCAGGGAAACAGGAGAGGATATAGGGACTTTGGGAGTAGGAAAACTGGAAATAGTGGAGGAGGGAAAATGCAAAGCTCCCTGCAAGGCCTTGACAGCCCCCTGTTTGTAAGGTATGAATGCTAGGGAGAGATGAGACAGGAAGACTAGAATTTCACTCTTTCTGTTTGCTGACAGAAGGCAGTTGTGTTGTTTTGCACCACTGCCAAACTTTTTTTCCACTTCAGGACACTGTGTACATCCGGCCCCTATGCAACCTAGCCTTGAAGGCTGTGCAGAAATGCAAACTGTTATGCATATTACAACTTTTCTCAGGGTGCGTGAACCTCAACGGCTATCTTGCTTGCTTGTGATCTAAGATATTTTCCATTACTTCAGCACGTCCAGTAATATTGATCTTTCCTTGTTTGACAAACAAAGCGCTCTTTCTTCAACTGTTCTATTTCCCAGTCCAGATGTAACTTGAATTCTCAGGCAGTGTCCACATGCAAGTTTTTTGGAGCTTCCACGTGTCATTATTACCAAATTACCATCTGCCAGGCTAGTCATGTTTGCTCTACTCTTTATAATCCCAAAGTACTTGTATAACCTTACAGTTCCAAGATACAGGCAATTGTGCTTGCAAGATTAAAGGCACTTTCATTCATGATCTCTTAAGGTCTAGTATTAGGTATACCATTTCAGGTAGATATTGCAGTTGTGGTTTAGCAGTCATAGAAACTGTTCTGTTTGAATGCCCGTGGTCTAAGGAGGCTAGAGAAAAAAAAAATGGATCAAGCCACTTATGTGCCAGTGAAATGAGCTTCCCCTAGACGTTTTAGTTACTAAAATTTTAATGGATTCTTTGGTTAGCTAAATTCCTAGTTCAGGCTGCTTGGGCAGCTTGTGACAAGAGCCTTCTCTAATATGATATAACCTGCACTCTCGGGCTTGAATTCTTATGTCCTTTCTCTTATTCCTAGTTGGGAGTGATTGATAATACTCAGGACCTGAAGGTCAGAGAAAGAAAAGAAAGGATTATTACCAAATTTCAGTGTTCTCCCCCACTTTCCAGTAATCTTTCCCAAACCTGGTTTGGTGTGATCTTTTGGGAAGGATCACAGTCAAAACATGTTTGGAGGATGAGGACAAGAAGATGCACCTTTTACAGGCCCCGCCCACATTGGCCCTATTTTTCTCGCATTATTCCCCTTCCCCCTCCCAGCTCCTCTGAATTCCCAGCTACAGTTTTTATTTCCTTTTAAAAATACATATCTACCCCCTTTTCATTGCTGAGATATTCCTCTCCCCTTATAATTCCACCATGAAAGGGAGCTTAGTCTTTTTTTTTAAATGAAAACTGGTAATTCAGGGCACCAAGTAGATAGAGCATTACAACATTATGTTGCTATAGCTATGTGTCAATTGCCAGTTGTTTAGAACAAGCCACCTGGTGGCAGGGGAACAGTAGCCAGAGAGGGGGCTGAGGCAAAATAAGTGCAGGGGAAAATGCTGTCTCTATGCCCTGCTGCCTCTGCGCATACATGGAGAACCATTGCCCTGTGGAAGCAGCCCTTCTGTGGAGTGTGTTTGTTGCATTAGAGACGCTAATAACAATGCAAGAATTACTTTGCCAGACCAGACCCCATAGGTCAGCACTCTGCTTCCAGCCGTACTCAGCCGATTGCCTTTAGATCACTGGGGCCAACCGATGGGCAGCCCTCACCCCACGTGAAATGGTTGGGAGTCATTGCCAGAAACCAGTTGCCTGAGCTTCTGATGGAAGAGACACAAGTGGCCCTACGTGGGAGTGGCTGATGCTATGAGTGGGTGGCCCAAGCCCTGGGCGGGAGGAATATGAGCAGTGGTGGTGGGAACCTATTCTTTTTCTTCTACTCCCCCTCCATTGAGGGGTGGGATAGAGCTGTGGGCATCAACATGACATCTGGCCCCCACGATATTGGGACCAGGGCAGTTTCCCCTGTTGCCCACTGGCTAAGACCACCCCTGCTTGTGAGGTAGGTTTGGCTGAGAGATTGTCATGGGCCCAGGGTCACCCAGCGAGCAGAACAGCAAAGTGGGGATCCCTACCTGGCAATGTTCCCTCTAAGCTGTGGAGTCCCGTGAGCAAAAATTCTACTTTGTGAGCTGCTGGCATTAAAGTTGTGAGCCAGCAATTTGGCTACTGCATAAATTAGTTTGCTCTGGAGCCTTCCTTCCTGAGCCAAGACAAAAAAGTGTGAGCCAGAGGCTAAAGAACTGTGAGCTAACTCACACTAACTCAACTTAGAGGGAACACTGCTACCTGGTTGTCCCAAGTTTTGGTCCAACCCTCCAACCACGATTCCAGCTCTCTGTATCTGAATTATGTATCACAATCAGGTAACAGATTGAGATGAGACTCTAACAAGGATCCCGGAAAGTCTGCTTCAAGAATAAGGACTCCACTGGGCATTTCAGCTGACTGCTTGGAAAGGTCCGTATTGAATGAGTGAACTGTTAGATTTGCTGGGCATTATTATTCAGTACAAAGGGCTTCTCAAGGAGATTTGAACACCAATCAAGTAATAGAATGTTGAATGTGGAAATTCAGCTGCCTTGTGAGGTAGGTTGGTGTTGCCGCTGGAATTCTTGCTTACGTGGCTTCCGGGGTAACGTTTTGATCTATATATAGACCTATTAATCATAGAGCAGAGATTGAAACCAGCCCAACTGCAATAAAAGTCTCTGAGCAGAGTCATTTCCCAGTCCTCAGGAGCGCAGCTTGCAGGGAGCTGATGGCTGGCCACAGGAAACTTTCTGATGTGTCAGGTTTGCAATTCCCAGGTCCTGCAAGAATCTTAACTGCTAACATCTGTACAGAGGGGAAGGCATTAGAACAGCAGCTCCCCTTTCATTTAATATTTTACCTTCGGCTACGGAGTTTATACTGACATCTTGCTAAGCCTCTGCTGCGGCCTCTTTCACATCCTTCCAGAATAAGGGCTCCTAAGCGCAGGAGGGGCTGGGAATAACCTCAGGTTAAAAGTCCAGGGAATTCCTAAATGCTTGGTCTAGACATTCTGGGGTTTCTCCTCCGGGCCCGACAGCACTGTCGAGATTTGTGGCTAGCAGCATCTGGCAGTCTCGCCTTCCAGTTGCCTGGGAAGGGTGGGAAGCATGGGAAGCTATATCATGCACCTTTCTTTGCCACTCCCTAGAGAAATAAAAACATTCACTTGATTATTTTACACTGCACATCTGTGCCAAAGGCACTGTCTGCCACACCGTTGTAATATATGCCCCTTTAGCTCCACTGCAGCATCCAGCAGGCCTTTGCCAAGCTGAATGGCATAATGGGTGGCACTCCATATCTTAAAGTGTTTCTTTGCTAGCATAGGACTGGGGCAGGGCAGCAAATAAAGGCTCTGGATGTTTCGTGTTTTCTGAATGGACAAATGCAGGGAGACAGGGTGATGCAGCCTCCACCTGATACAACTTCCCAGTCCTATCCCAGCCATCTTGAATTTTTTAAAAAAATAAATCTGTGGGAAATTCTCATCCTGCATCTCCCACACTGTGACTCTTTTGCCTCGCAGGATCAAAGCCCGGGCACATGGAACAGCATGAACAAACTGCAGACAGCAAATGCATGTGCTGCGGTGTTCCCATGAGTACATTTTCTTTCCCTGCAGGTGAAGCTCCAGATGGAGATATCCAAAAAGATTGGAAGGATAGAGAGTTTAGGCGGAATGGAAGAGCATCTCTTTGTTTTTATTCGCCATCCTTTAATGAGCAGCACATAGCCATTGGACCTACATGTTGCAGTTTCCAGGGACAGTTCTAGATTTTTGTGGGTTCACAGGCACCACAGGTCTCTAACAGTGTCATGCTAAACAAAGTGTCATCCTTCTAAATAAAACCTAGGTGGTGTCCACTCTTCCTTCTCCATCTTGGTCATAGAGTTGCCCAGCCTCCAGGTAGGGCCTGGAGATCCACCAAAATTAACATTTATCTCCAAATTACAGACATCAGTTCTCCTGGAGAAATTGGCTGCTTTGGAGGGTGTGGCGTTATACCTGGCTGAAGTCCCTCCCTTCCCCAACCCTTCCCCCCCCCCGGATCCACTCTCAGGTCTCCAGGAGTTTCCCAGCCTGGAACTGAAAAGCCAGCCACTGTTGCTTGTTGTCCCACCCTTGTGAGGATATGAAGTAGCTTCAAGTCCAGGTACTGCAGGTTCCTATTCAGAACTTTCGGGGCTGTGTTTCAGTTTGGGACTTTCTGACATTTCCTACTAGCCTCCCAAGCAAAGAATGACTGGTTAAACATCCATGGCTCCTGATATTTGCTGTTCCTCATAATGGCGCTTTTTGGAAAGGAGTCTGTCCTTAACAGTAAGGAACTGTTGATTCAATGTAAACACACATGGCACTTCTAAAAATTTTTTGTAAAAGGTGGACTGATCATCCGTAGAGCATGGTAATAGAGGCAAGGCAGATCTCCCAGTAAGGACTCAGTCAACTGACCAGAACAAATGTGTGGTGAAGATGGGAAAAACTTCAGCTGTGGAGAATACCGAAGAACCAAGTTTTGATTTGCATGTGTGCTTGTATCACCACCACCACCACCCCAGGAATCTGTAGTGTAGCTGTGTGGTATCAGTTTTCTTCTCATTATTGTCCAGGTGATTAAAATGTGGAATTGGCTACCGGAGGATGTAGTGATGGCCATAGGAATAAACAGCTTTAAAGGGGGATTAGATAGATTCATGGAGGATAGGTCTGTCAATGGCTATGAGCCATGGTGACTGAGTGGAATCTCCACATTCAGAGGCACTAAATCACTGGATCCCAGAGCTAGGAGGCAACATCAGGAGAAGGCCTCGGCCTCTATGCCCTGGTGTTTGCCCTCCAGGAGAACTGGTTGGCCACTGTGTGAGACGGGAGGCTGAACCAGATGGACCATTAGTTTGATTCAGCAGGGCTCTTCTACTGTTCTCTTATGTTCTTACTTTGTCACTTCCAGGTTGTGCCTGGAAATGGCATAGCGATTTTGTCAATGTCACCCCGTTTCCCCAGCCCCAGCACTTGGCAACCCTATGGGAGGTGGAGAGGGTGGGGAACAAGTCTCATCTACTGAATGACAAACAGACAAGGACAGAATTGTAGATCACTCCAGACTGTTGAACAGCAGCAGTGAAATAATAATGAGGTATCCAGTACAGGCCCTTTGCAAACTTCTCCAGGAAGCCACAGGGAGATGGGGTAAGCCTCCACATCCCAGCATGCCTGTGAGAGGGACGGCCTTGCCAGACAGATGGATGCCTGAGTTGGGATGCTGCAGGAGCTGGGCTGGAACCAGTGAGAAGGCAGCCCCATGGCAGCATGATGGGATCCACACTGGTCATCCCATACCTCACCAGGAATGTCATCCTCCCATGCCACCCACTCTGTCCTCTGAGCTCTGGGGCACCCAGACTCAGCTGTATGTAGAGCTGGGTGAGGGGCTGTTAGGTGCAAGGTAAGGTTTTTGGCCACTGCTGCAGAGGGGTGTGATTGGCTATGGCCATAGTTGGCATCCTGTGCTGTGCTAGGGCTTCTGGACAGGACTGTGCCAGTCAGTGTAACCTCTAAGCTGAGTTAGTGTGAGATAGCTCACAGTTTTTTAGCCTCTGGCTCGCACATTTTTGTCTTAGCTCAGGAAGGATGGCTCCAGAGCAAACTGATTTATGTAGTAGCCCAATTGCTCGCTCACAACTTTAATGCTGGTAGCTCACAAAATAGAATTTTTGCTCGCAAGACTCCTCACCTTAGAGGGAGCATTGGTGCCTTTTCCACTGCCTGAGCACCTGTGGGTTATGCTGTGGTTTTTGATGGTATAATTTTACCTTAGTTCTTAGGGGTGATCTCAGTATGGCTTGGGTTAAAGAGCTGACCAACTGCTGCCATGCCCACTCCTTTCCCTGCTGGCACAGACAATTATGCTGGTGGTACTCTGGTGGCAAGGTCTTGAGGCAGCAAGAGGAAGGCTGTGGGCTTAACAAACATGGGAAACTATAAGTGTTTATACATAAATGCTAGAAGTCTCTGAGGTAAAATCGGGGAGTTGGAATGCTTGGTGTTGGGGGGGAAATAGACATTGTGGGTATTTCAGAAACTTGGTGGGATGAGGAAAACCAGTGGGATACAGTGATTCCTGGTTATAAATTATATCGGAAGGATAGGGGGGAAGGGTTGGAGGTGGGGTGGCTCTGTATGTCAGAGAGGGTATACAGTCCAGTAAGATTGAGAGGGAAAGAAAATTGGATTCGCTTCTGGAAATGCTATGGGTTGAAATAGTGGGTCCAAAAGGAGGCTTAACGGTGGGAGTTTGTTATCGCCCACCAGATCAAAAGATAGAGGAGGATTATAAAATGATGAATTAATTAAAGAGAGCGGCTAGACGGAATAATGGTGTCATAATAGGCGACTTTAACTACCCACACATTGATTTGGTCAATATGAGTTCTAGTCGGGAAAAAGAGATTGAGTTTTTAGACACTCTCAATGACTGTGCTATGGAACAGATGCGATCCTGGATTTGGTCCTAAGTAACACCCAAGACCTGGTGAGAGATGTAAAAGTGATTGCACCGCTTGGGAACAGTGACCATAATGTCATTGAGTTTAACATTTGTACAGATAGGGAGTTGCCCAAAAAGACTGACGCAACCACTTTTAACTTTAAAAGGGGTAACTTCTCTGGTATGAGGGGACATGTGAGGAAGAAATTGAAAGGAAGAGTGGAGAAGGTCAAAACCATTGGGGAAGCTTGGAGACTATTTAAAAATACAATCCTAGAAGCTCAGAAAAAATATATACCGCAGGTTAGGAAAGGCACAAATAGGTATAGAAAAAAGCCTGCATGGTTAACAAATAAAGTAATGGAAGCTGTAAAAGGTAAGCAGTGGAAAGCTAGTCTTAGTGAGGTTGATAAAAGGGAACACAGACTATGGCAAATAAAATGCAAGTCTGTGATCAGGCAAGCAAAAAGGGAATATGAGGAGCATATCACAAAAAACATAAAGGCCAACAATAAAACTTTCTTCAAATACATTAGAAGTAGGAAGCCAGCCAGGGAGGCAGTGGGGCCCTTGGATGACCAAGGTGGAAAAGGAGTAGTGAAGGATGATAGGGAAGTGGCTGAGAAGCTGAATGCATTTTTTGCCTCTGTCTTCACTGTGGAAGAGGAGAAGTGCTTGCCCACTCCAGAAGCACCGATTTTGGGAGAGGGTTTGAAAGACCTGAATCAGATTGCAGTGACAAGAGAGGAAGTCCTCCGATTGAGGGACAATTTAAAAACTAATAAATCACCAGGCCCAGATGGCATTCATCCGAGAGTTCTGAAAGAACTCAAATGTGAACCTGTGGATCTCCTGACAAAAATATGTAATCTTTCTTTAAAATCTGCCTCCATTCCTGAGGACTGGAAGGTAGCTAATGTCACTCCCATCTTTAAAAAGGGCTCCAGGGGAGATCCAGGAAATTACAGGCCAGTCAGTCTGACATCGATACCGGGTAAGTTGGTGGAAACTGTTATTAAGGAAAGAATTAGTAGGTGCATTGATGAACAAAAACTATTGAGGCAGATTCAGCATGGGTTCTGTAAGGGAAGATCTTGTCTCACTAACCTGTTAGTGTTTTTTGAGGGAGTGAACAAACATGTGGACAAGGGGGACCCAATAGATATTGTTTACCTTGACTTCCAGAAAGCTTTTGATACAGTTCCTCATCAAAGGCTCCTAAGTAAGCTCAATAGTCATGGGATAAAAGGACAAGTCCTCTTGTGGATCAAAAACTGGCTTATCAATAGGAAACAGAGAGTGAGTATAAATGGGAAACTTTCTCAGTGGAGGGTGGTAAGCAGTGGGGTACCACAGGGATCAGTACTCGGTCCGATGCTTTTTAACCTGTTTATTAACGATTTGGAATTGGGAGTAAGCAGTGAAGTGGCTAAATTTGCAGATGACACGAAGTTGTTCAGGGTGGTGAAAACCAGGGAGGCTTGTGAGGCACTCCAAAGGGATCTGTCGAGGATGGGTGAGTGGGCGTCAACGTGGCAAATGGGGTTCAATGTGGCCAAGTGCAAAGTGATGCACATTGGAGCCAAAAATCCTAAATATAAATACACGTAGATGGGGTCTGAACTGGCAGAGACGGACCAAGAGAGAGATCTTGGAGTCATAGTAGATAACTCAATGAAAATGTCTAGACAGTGTGTAGCTGCAATAAAGAAGGCCAACGCTACGCTGGGGATTATTAGGAAGGGAATTGAAAACAAATCAGCCAGTATCATAATGCCCCTGTATAAATCATTGATGCAACCTCATTTGGAATACTGTGTACAGTTCTGGTCGCCACATCTCAAAAAGGATATCATAGCATTGGAAAAAGTGCAGAGAAGGGCAACTAGAATGATAAAAGGGTTGGAACACCTTCCCTATGAAGAAAGGTTAAAACGCTTGGGGCTCTTTAGCTTGGAGAAACAACAGCTGAGGGGTGACATGATCGAGGTTTTTAAGATTATGAGTGGGATTGAGCAGGTTGAGAAAAAAGTACTTTTCTCCCTTTCTCACAATACAAGAACTCGTGAGCACTCCATGAAATTGCTGAGCAGTCGGGTTAGAACAGATAAAAGGAAATACTTCTTCACCCAAAGAGTGATTAACATATGGAATTCACTGCCACAGGAGGTGGTGGCGGCAGCTACAAGCATGGACAGTTTCAAGAGGGAATTAGATAAACATATGGAACAGAAGTCCATCAGTGGTTATTAGCCACAGGGTATAGATGGGAACTCTCAGTCTGGGGCAGGTGATGCACTCTATCCTTGGTGCTGGAGGGGGCAGCAGTGGGAGGGCTTCTAGTGTCCTGGCCCCACTGCTGGACCTCCTGATGGCACCTGGTATATTTTGCCCGCTGTGTGACAGAGTATTGAACTAGATGGGCCATTGGCCTGATTCAACGTTGGCTTCTCTTATGTTCTTATGTTCTTTTATGTTCTGATGTTCTTATGTTCACAGTGTTGCCATGCCAGCAGCCAAATGTGATGCAGCAGCAGGGCACTATGCCAGTGTATCTCTGAGACATGTCAGTGGGTGGTCAGCTCCCTGAGTGCTCCCCATGGGTTGCACTGTAAACTCCCAAGTTCTGTTTCAGATTCTGCTGACTGCATTATCTACCCGCCACAGGGCTTTGATCATGTTGTTGCCTTTCTTGCAGCTCATTCCAAGGCTGTCCACTGTCATTTGTATCCAGCCTGGAGTTTGGTCCTCCTGAATGACCTGCCTCATTCTTATTCTTGTCTAGCTCTCTTTCATCTCTGGAGTCTGTGCTCTTCCCACACTCTCGTTCTTGGATTGCTCGTTCCATCTCTCAGCTCTCTCCTTTTGCGTTGGCTTCTCCATATGCTTAGAATGCTCTTTTTGTTCATATCTGGCATTCTTCCTCCTTAAAAGAAACTTTCCTTTAAAAAAAACCCCTTTTCCCTTTTAACTTTTTCTCTTTAAGAGTCTAACTTCTTTCTCTGTCTTTGATTTATCTTAGAGGTGTGATAAGGAAATAGTTCATCTTTCATTAATCTGTGGCTGATTCGATTTTTATGCCATGCGAGTGCACAGTTATTCCACAGTTATGTTATTGTCTTTCTCCTGATTTCTCTCAATTCCTTAACATTCATGTTCCTTTGCTGCCTTGACTATGATTGCAGTCAGTTGTCACAAACAAACTAGGCTCTTGGGGGGGGGCCTTGTGCTGTCCCTCTTCTTTCCATAAGGTTGCCAACTTCCAGGTGGCACCTGGAGATCTTCCGCTATTACAGTTGATCTCCAGATGACCAAGATCAGTTCCTCTGGAGAAAATGGCTGCTTTGAAAGGTAGAATCTATGGCATCATACCCTGCTGAAGTTCCTCCCCTCCCTAAAACCCACCCTCCCCTGGTGCTTTCATAGACTGTCCTTGAAAATTTCATTTCAACTGGTTGTGGAGAAAATAGAGCAAGAAATGTGTCTTGCATTTAATTGCTTATGAAATGGTGGTCTTTTCCCCCTATCCTTTTTTCTCAGGGAGGATGAATGTGGTATAATGGGTAGAGTGTCATACGAGGACTTGAGAGATCAAAATCCTGGGCAGCCACGAATATCAGTCTCTCAGCCTAATTTAACTCAGAGGCTCATGTGAGGGTAAAATCGGAGAGGCCGGAACCCTGTATGCTACCTTGAGCTGGGGCAGCCACCTGTCCTGGAGAAAAATGTCCCTTCAATGCACGATTTCCAGCTCTGGGTTGGAAAATAACTGAAAATTTTGGGGGGTGCAGCCTGAGAAGGATGGGGTTTGGGGGGAGGGATCTCAATGGAGTATAGTTCCATAGAGTCCACCTTCCAAAGTGGCCATTTTCTCCAGGTGAACTGATATTTGTATTTTGGAAGTCAGTTGTAATCCCAAGAGATCTCCAGTCACCACCTGGATGTTGGCAATCCTACTTCAGTGTGTGGAAATGGGCTGCTGAAGCTTTTCATGGTGTGGAACTAAATAACAGCACCTGATAAATAACACCCCATTACATTTTGCTTCAAACCATTCAGCAACCCCAACATGAACTCCTCAGACAAACGGGAATTAATTTTTTTAAAAAGAAAATTTGCAAATCACTTTTCCAGAAATCTTCTCACAAAGTAAATTCTTTCCTTTCCTTTTGTACCTTTAGAAGCTCATTGATTCACAAATCTTGAACAGCAGAAGACACTTATTTCTTATTTTTTAGATGCAAGGGCTAAAAGGACTGAGACAAATTCTGCAATTGCTACAGTGATTTTAGGACCCTTATTAGTGAGCAAAGGAGCCAGAGTTTCTGGAAAGTGAAAACAATACAATAAAATCATAGGAACTGTAATAACATTTTCAGTATTAAAACAGGTTGTCAAATAGTTTTCAAAAGCAGCCCACATAAAGTGCATTATAGTGATTTAACCTGTATGAATCACTGTGATCACATTGTGCATTTCAAAGAATGGCCATATGTGATAGATAGAAATGTGCTTGAAATTCGAGGGGAGGATAACTCTCAGCAAACAAAAAAGTTACATTTGGAAACCACTGGGAATTTATGTATAATGAAAACTGGCTCATGTGATAATATATTTTTCAGCACTCTTCTAGGACGGAGGCAAAGCCTTGGAAATGGCTTTAGAAGGTGGTGCCGGAAATAAGACAGCTTCCAGATTTATTTATTTTTTGGGGGAGGGAGATGTGGCAAGAAAATGAAGTGTGGAATACTAGACAGCAATCTGATGGGTTTTATTGTTTTTCCTTCTCCACCCATAATTTATGCTGGAATAAAACGTTAGAGTCTGTAAATTGCCACAAGAATCCAGCTTATTTTTGCCTCAAGACACTAACATTGCTGCCACTCTGGAACCCTACAGCAAATCTGGATGGAGATTTATCCATACATATGCTCTTTCCTGTTGCTAAGCAACCAAAGGGGAAGATATGTCCAGGCCTACAGGCCTAAGTAGACTTGGCCCCAAACCCAGCTGCAATATCTTCTGTGGCTAGCAGGCAGGGTTGATAACCTCCAGCTGAGGGCTGGAGTTCTCCAGGAATTACAGCGTATCTCCAGGCTACAGAGATCAGGTCCCCTGGAGGAAATGGCAGTTTGGGAGGCTGGACTCTACTGCCTCATATCCCTGCTGACCTCCCTCCCCAGATGTTGCCCATTGTCCCCCCAATGCTCAGGGATTTTCCAAGCAGAGTTGGTAATCTTTATTTATTAATTCAATTTATACCGCACCCTCCCCGCTGAAGCAGGCTAGTAACCTTACTAGCAGGGGTTTCCCTTAGGGTTTAAAACTGCTGATACAATTTCCTCCCTTTCCTTGGCTGCCTGGCAGCAGCACCTCTTGTAGCCAGCCGAAGCTCCCATCATGCCTAGAAGCCACTAATGGGGCCCTTCTCCGTGCGACACTCTCCATTCCTGATATTTCACAGGCCTATAACTTGCTGATAATAGGCACTGACTTATGGGAATGAATAACAGATGTGGTGTAAAACCCATGGAATTTGACTGCTTATGTGGTGCTATTCACTTTACCACCTGTGATATAACATTCTCCCATGCAATTATAATGACTGCCAGTTAGAACTGCAGCTACAGCTGTCGATGGATTGAAGTGAAGGGTGTCAGTTTTTTTTAATTAAGGGGGAAAATGTGAACATGCTTGCTCTTGTATACCATCCCACCACAAGTGGTAATAGTGCCCATATTATTAATCCCGCCAAAGGGGATTGTGTATTAAGAGGTTGAGGCTCCAAATGTCACCCTCACCTCAGGACTCCAAATCCCTGTCAACACACCGAGGGAAAAACGTACATAAAAATTATGCAAGCATTTGGTGCATAAAATTCTCTAGTGATTGGCTTCTCATTTGGCAGGCCTCCAAAAACAAGATTTCAAACTTCTGCTTCGACTTGTGCTCTTCTGGCTGCATGGGTACATGATCTTTGCAGGACTGGAAAATTGTGATGATTACCACCTGAAATTCTGCAGGCTGAAACAGGAGTGTCTTGGAGCCTGAACCTCTGCTACTTCACTCAGAAGTAAGTCCTTCTTCCTCCAACAAGGCTTGTTGTGCATAGTGTGCATAGCAGTGCATAAGTGTGCATAGCAGTGCAAGTACACAATCCATGTTAGGGTTACCATTCCCCTGGCACTTTCATGGGCTTCTGCCCGCTGGTGGTCAGCTGGCTGTTGGGAGAAAATTTTCCCCACCTCCCAAACAGTGATGTTATGTGCAACGCACTGACATCACCCAGAAGTGATGTCGGTGTGCTGGTGATGTTGGGGGGGGATGCTCTGGTTTTTGGGCAAAACTCTATTGTTTGAGGGCAATCTTACCATAGAGTTTTGCCTAAAAACCAGAGCATCACCTCCAATGTCACTGGCCTACATCACTTCCAGGTGACGTATGCATATCGTCAGGGCTCTTTTTGTAGAAAAAGCCCAGCAGGAACTCATTAGCATAAGAGGCCACACCCTTGACAGCACTGCTCATTAGCATATTAGACCACACCCATGTTGCCAGAAATGTGGTCATCCAGCCACACACACCTTTTGCTTCTTATTCTGTCTCCTTGTTTGTTGTCAAAACCCAGGGCTTTTTTTGGAGCAGGAACTCCTTTGCATGTTAGGCCACACACCCCTAATGTAGCCAAACCTAATGAGTTTCTGCTCTTGGGTGTGGTCTGTTATGCTAATGAGTTACTGCTGGGCGTGGCCAACTCGGGAGCCAGCCAGAACTCCCTTCTTGTGCGTTCCTGCCCCAAAATAGCCCTGCATATCATGCAATGTCCCCACCCACTCCCGGAATGCTCCTCCCAATCCCCCTGCTGGTGGGACGATTGGACCTGGCAACCTTTTGTTAGGAGCAACCAAATTGCACAAAATAGAAAGCAAGCTTTCAAGATCACCAGAACTCTTCTTCAGGCAGGATGTTACAGTAAATAAATAAATATATATTTAAAAAAAGGTATAAAGAGATTATTGGGACAGGAGAATGCCTCAAGATATTTATGCAAATAGTCCTGTTAAGGCCTGCTTTGTGTGTTAGATGCAGAGCCATTCCATTAGAAAAGTCATCAACTGTACATATCATCTTCACTGTGCCTAGGGATGCCAGCCTCCAGGTGGGACCTGGAGATCCCCAGATTGCAGTTCACCTCCTGATCACAGAGATCAGCTTCCCTGGCAAAAATGGATGCTTTGAAGGGTGGGCTCTGTGGCATTGTATCCCACTGAGGTCTCTGTCTTCACGAGGCTCCATCCTCAAACTTCCAGGTTTCTCAACCTGGAGTTGACAAACCTACCCTCTCATCCACCACCAGTGGCCAGGGAAGGACCTCACAATCCTTGCTGTGATCACTCTGCTCTGTGAAATGTTCAGGGCTGGAGTTACAGGATCCATTGGCTGCATCTTGACACCAGGAAAAGCATCTCTGGTTGTTTGTCATTGATCTATTAAAGACATGGAGTCCCTGTCAGGAAGGAAAACAGCAACCTCAGTGTGAGCCTGGGGATATTTTCAGTGGATTCCCAGGACTTTGATCTCCCTTGTTAGTGAGAATGCTTCCTTTTGAAATGGCTTCGGCTTTCTGTGAAGCTGCTAACGGGGGTCTGTCGGTGACTCAGCTGCAGGAAGATGCCATCATTATTGTGTCAGTCATGCTTCTTTCAGTCCACTTGACTGCACATGCCTGCAGGCTGTGTGTTCTGAAGCAAGGGACATTCCAATGTGTGCTATGCTCAAGGAGCGGCAGGATGTAAAGACAGATGTGATTAACGAACAGTTCCACGGGATTAACATGGGATTAGCCCTCCAAAAAGTAGGGGCTACAATTTTGATCCCCTCTGGGCTAATTCCCAGTGTTCCTGTTGGCAGAGTAATTAACACAGCAACAGTGCCCAACCTGATTAAAGAGTAGATAAAAGTTTATGTAGGAACTAACATACTTGATAGGAAAGAGGAGAGAAAGAGATAGGTTCCTAACTACATCTCTAGCTGGGGGGCGGGGTGTTAAGACTGAATGAAGGAGGAAATTGTCCTAAGAGTAGCAATCTGGAGACAGACAAGGAATGACACATAACAGGAGAGAGAAGATGCTGACCTCACTATCCTATCTATTTATCTTCTTGCTGCCTCCTTCAGGGTCTTCTTTTCTTTGTACACCAGACTTTGCCTTTTCCAACAGTCCCTCTTACCTGGTCTACCCCCAACTCTTTCCATGGAAGCCCCTCCTATCCACAGTGGGAGAAAACTGGAACCTCCATGATCAGAAGCAGTATACCAGACTACTGGATCCTGGGAACAACAGGCGAAGGAGTATTGTGCTCACACCTACTCTTAAGCTTCCCTGAACCATTTAACTGACCATGGTTGGAAATGGAGCACTGGGTTTGGATAGAAATAAGTAGCTTCCTCAGGCCACAGACTGAGTACTAAGTTATGTATGCCCCCCCCCTCACCAGAAATGACTTCACCTTCAATTCATTTCCTCTCAAACATTCATTTCCTAGCCAAGTTCATTCCCCTTTTGCCTCCAAAACACCCAACCCTCACCCAGATTCTTTCCCAAATTCATTTCCCACCCAGAAGCTTCCACTCAAGCCAATTCTTCTTCAGTTCGCTTGCAAAATTCATTTCCAATTTGAATTTTTTCTCGACATTTCCCACCTAGTTCCCCCAAACAAGTTTCTCCTATGTTTATACTGTGTTTCCATTTCTCAGCCAGATCTTTCACTGCGCCCATTTTTTGTTCTCTGCCTCCCCTAGTTGCCAACCTCCAGGTGGGGCCTGGAGATTCCCCAGAATTAAAACTGTTCTCTATGTTATTGTTGTGGGGCTACCTGCCAACACCTCCTCGGATGAGGGGGATGGAGGAAGCTGGCCCCAGCCCTTGGATGTTGCTGGAAGACCCACCAGATAAGGTGGAGACTCCATCAAGGGCACACGGGGAGTCTCAGGCTGAAGTCAGCGTGCCATGCCTTGGTTCTGCCGCCTGGGGTCTGAATCAGAGGCCCTGCAGCTGCCAGCCTCACCCCTGTGGTTGCCAGAGCCCCTGGAATGCCAGAGAGGGCGGGCCCAGAGGGAGGCACAGGAGGGGCACTGTAGTGTGTGGCTGGCAGCCCAGCATGATCAACCTCTGCCTGTGAGTTGGAGTCATTGCAGGATCTGGGCTGACAGCCCTTTAGGCTGCTCAGCCACTGAGGTCTTGCACCTGTCCTTGGATGACTCAGCAGGTTGATGAGTTGCACCTGGCCCTGAATGACTCCTGATAAAAGCAGCCAGGAAAGGGAATGCCAGTGTGGAAGCAATGTGTGTACAGCCCTTGTGTGTTTGGGCTGTGACCTGGCTTGGGCTCTTTGGGTTTGTCCTTCTGGTTTGAGGCTTGGACTTTTGAATAGCCGTGCTTTGACCCTGGACTGTGTTTGGACTATGCTTGTTGCCCCTTGCCCCAGGTGCCTCAGCCTGGACAGTTACTGTGATCAGTTCCCCTGGAAAAGATGCCTGTTTTGGAAGGTGGGCTCTGTGGCAATATATCCCACTGTGGTCCCTCCCCTCCCAAACCATGCCCTCCCCAGGCTCCACCCCTCCCCAAATATCCAGGGATTTCCCAACCTGGATTTGGCAACCCTAAGAAAACACCATCCCCCCCCCCTCAGTTGCCATTTGACCTGACCCTAACCAGGCAGACCTGTTGTGTAGCCCAAGCATGAAAACAGGCAAACCCTTGGGGGGAAAAGTGTTTTTGGAGGCAGGTGCAGAGTCAGGGGACCTGACACCATTGGTTGGGATACTCAAGGGCCAATGTTTATTTATTTTACATCTAATCACTATGTACAGCAGCAAAGGTACATAATACATTCCATACCCTTTTCACACTGTGGGCTCTTAACAGTATACAAAAGAGTGAGGCCTTCTCTGTCTGGATGGCTGGAGGAACAAAGACGGTGCGGATGGGCCTAGCAGGCCTTTAAGGCCCCTGATGTAGGGTTGTCAGACTGTATGGGGGTGGGGACAGCATGTGGTAATCATATGGTAAACCATAGAGTTTCTGGTGATTCCTAGAGTGAGCCTACATCACATTGGGATTTTCCCCAGAAACGATGTGGTGTATAAGACACTGGTCTTCTAAAAAGAAATTTCTCATGCTGTCACTGGGAGCAATGGCGGGCAAGGATGGCTACTGGCAGGAAGCCTCCCACCATAGCTGGGGGCTTGGCAGCCCTACATTGATAGAGAAGAAGAGAAGATATTGGATTTATACCCCACCCTTCACTATCCAAAGGAGTCTCAGAGCAGCTTACAAGCTCCTTTCCCTTCCCCTCCCCACAACAGACACCCTGTGAGATAGGTGAGGATGAGAGAGCTCTGACAGAAACTGCTCTTTTTCAAGAACAGCTGTGCCAGAACTATGGCTTGCCCAAGGTCATCCAGCAGGTGCAAGCGGAAGAGTGGGGAATCAAACCTGGTTCTCCCAGATTAGAGTCTGCGCACTTAACCATTACACCAAACTGGCACAATGCTGTGCTGGCATTAGGGTTGGCCAGCTCCCTTGGACCTGGCAGTGAGGGATGGGGGTGAACTTACCAGAAGCGGAGAGGAACATTGAAAAAACAAAACAAAACACGATGTGCCTACATGACCTGGGATTGATGTAGGCATGTCAGAAGTTGATGCTCTGGTTTTGGGGCAAAACTCTATGGTAGAATCAACTTCTACCATAGAGTTTTCCCCCAAAATCAGAGTGTCTCCCCTGATGTCACCAATGTGCCTCCATCACTTCCAAGTTATGTAGGCAGACTGCATTTATTTCTGGCTTTTTGCCTGTTTTTTGGGAGGGAGTAATTGGATGGAGTCCAGAGAGCCTGGAACTGGGGGACACACATCCTCACTAGCTGTCATACCTTATTGAGTAGTGGGATGGAGCAGCATATTTCCATTTTTTGCATGGAACGAAACAAGTGGAGAGAGACTTCTATCTCCCTCTCCCAAAATACCAAACTGTAAGGACGCTCTATGAAGCTGATGGGCAGTAGACTCAGGAAAGAGAAAAGAAAGCACTTCTTCAGACAACACATAATTAACTTGTAGAACTCACTACTACAGGAAGTATCAATAGCTAGTATCATAGGGGACTTTGAACAGGAATTTTAAAAGGTTTTAGCAAATTCATTATGGTTGGGCCTATCAGTGCCAATTAACCACAATGGTTAACCAGGACTACCAGGTTCAGGGAAATAGGCATATCTATATTGATAAGCTGGCACTGGCACAAGGCATAATCACAACAGCAAAAAAACCCTCAAACACCCCCCATAGATACATGTGAATTGTTCTGTTGTTTTTGCTCCTTAAGGTAAAGGTTTGGTATGCTATGTCTATGGCATCTCTGGAGAACTGGGAAAAGAGATTTTAAAACAAAATGATTTTTCATGCTAAGCTGAGAAGAGTTTTCCTTTTTTTATGCACACACAGACTCTCTCTCACTCAAGAGTTCCTCTCTTTCTCTACAACAAGAAGGTCTTTGAGGCCAATAGTATGGCCCTTGGGCATGTTAAGTCAGGCCACATGAAACACCAAATAGGCCCACAGCATTCAAATAGTGTTGTTTACACTCTCTTCTTCCACCAGCTCATGTCCAGACTGCTGGCAAGCGACAAAGTAACACCATGCACAAAACATTAATTGAATATTAATTATTAGAATATACTGGTCCAATATTATATAGCATATGAGATTTCAAACAATATCAAGTTTCACAAACAATTACTCAAAGACAGAAGATTTTCACAAGGAAAGAACCATAATCCTAAATGGTCACACTTATCCCAAGGTTTGCAAAAGCAGTCAACATTTTCTGAAATTACTCCCAGTATACAAACATGGACAGTGCAGTCCAATTATAGCACTTCAGTAGATAATGGAGCTGTAGTCAGCGACTATTATTAAATGAAAATTGCTCATTCCACTGAGTCATGTTTCCCAGTCAATATAGAATATAAACCAAAACAGGGAATATAAACCAAACCCTATTTGGTTTTCTCTTCTTCCACTAGCTCATGTCCAGGCTGCTGGCAAACTCTGCTTATAATGCCTAAGACCAGCAGCAGTCTCTCTGGTTTTTTGCCAGTTCTTGAAATCCTAACAATTTACACTAAGAGTCACTGAAGTCAGTGGATATTTTGAAGGGTGTAACACTGCTTAGTTGGCCCAGTAAGTTTTACTATGATTAGAGCAAGGACGAAGAACACCGAAGAACCCAAGGGGGGAGAGAGATGGGCATTTCTCTGAGGAGCTGAAGGCCATGAAAAGGAGAGATCATTGTGATGTGTATCCTCATTCCACTTTTCCTAGGCTAAATTAGTTTGGCATATTTATATTGTTTCAAGTGCCTGTGAGTTGAACATACGAAGCTGATGTTCCAGCCCTGCACTTTTCCCAAGGAGTACTTGGTGGGGTGCACTGTTCTCTCATTCATTTTATCCTGACAACAATTCTCCAAGGGACGTTAGGCTGAAAAAAATGACTGTCCCGGCAAGTTTCATGGCAAAGTGGGGATTTGGACCTGAATTAAGGCTGCCGGTGCTGGTTTGGAAAATTCCTGGAGATTTGGGGACAGAGCTTGGGAAGGGTGTAGCTTAGGGAGTTGAGGGACCTCAGTGGAATATGATGCATCATGCTTGCCCTCTGGTTGCCATTTCCTCCAGGGAAACTGATCCCTGTAGTCTGGAGATCACTTGTAATTCCAGGAGCTCTCCAGCTCTACCTGGATGTTGGTAACCCTAGTTTCCCCAGTCTTAGCCTAAAACTTTAACCTTTACACTGCATGAGTAGCAGCAGTTCTAGCTCTCAGGCTGAGGTCTTGTCCGTTCTGGATACCTGAGATCCTTTAGCAAATTGAACCAAGGCTTTCTGCATGCAACACATGTGATCCAGGAATTGAACCTAGGACCTCTCACATCCAAAGGCCCTAGCCCAGGATCCCTAACCTTTTCAAGCCTGTGGGCACCTTTGGAATTCTGAAACAAAGTAGTGGGCAGAAACACAAAATGGCTGCCACAGGAGGTGGAGCCAAACACAGGAAGATATTCCACACTGAATGTGCATACCTTGAAAGCAGTTCTATTGTTTCCAGGTACATGTGTGTCCTTTTACATCCTTGGAGGAGTCATTCGTTATTTGGTGGTATTACAGAGACAGGGATTCTCAGAGTATGATGTGGGGACACTTCCTATTTGAGAACCCTAAATCTTCACATCCATAAATGCTAAGAGTGTGAAACAACGCGCACCTGTCTTGAAGCAGCAGGACCATTCAAGAGTAGGTTTCAAATGAAGTGTTGGGGGAGGCCAGTCATTCATAAATGGGTCAGTCGGAAATTTAATTCTGGAGATGGAGGAAGAGAGAACAATATTGTAAGCTACCCTGGGTCCCCACTGTGGAGAAAAGTAGAGTATATGTATGTATATATATGTAAATAAACAAAACTCCACTATACCCTGCCACAAGACTAAGGTTTTTAAAAAAGACACTAACAAAATATAGAGTCTAAAGAGACTAACTGGACATTGCAGACTACTCAAGTTCACCACATGGACTTGCAGCTATACTGTAACTGCTTGTCCCCCCTCTCTCCCCTCTCCCTACCCTCCAATGGGAGCCTGAGCTGCGGAGGGACTTGAGTTCCAGTCCCCCTGTGGCTCAGGCTGCCATCGTAGTGCTCCGAAGTGAGGTGCCATGAGGATGGAGCTGCAGGTGCAATTTGCACCCCCCCCTGGGGGATCCCCTGGAATTGCAGCTCATCTCAGGCCTACATAAATCAGTTCCTCTGGAGAAAATGATCCTTTGGAGGGTGGACTCGAGGGCATTGTACCCCTCTGAGGTCCCTATCTTCCCCAGGCTCCATCCCCATATCTCCAGGGGTTCCCAAACCTGGAGCTGGCAACTCTACCTTCCCACCCCCTGCCAGTGGCCAGGAGGGACCTGGCAGCTCTAACTGGATGGGAGGAATTGATAATAAACACACACACAGTCACCACTCCCCTTCAGTAAAACTTCCTCCCCAGGCATCAGGTCCAAAAGAGAGGGAGAAAGAAGAAAGCCAGCGCATCCTGTATTTGTGAATCCTTGGGAAGGGCAGCATGCAAAAATACATTCCAGTGAATCCATAGAGAGCAGCAACTGTAGCAGTCCACAGATGTATGCTAATTTTTTTAGTGTTTAGTGAGAGAAAAGCCAGAGCAACCCTCAGTGGTGCATGACAAATCCACTTCCCAACATCATCGAACACTGTATGGAAATGGTCAAAGTTCACTGTCAGATCAGAGAATTGAACCTGCACTCAATCTCTCAGAAGTAACAGAAGAAACATCAGACCTGGTGATCAGTGATCTTCTGCATCCTGTGACATCCACTGGCTTCATTGAACCAGCATCCTAGCAGGCTTTCACAAACTGCACGTGTGCGATTAAACGAGCAATACACAACAAGGCAGGTTGGAGAAGATCAAGCAGGGAGTCTTTCCCTGCTGGTAGATTCCAGAATTACATTTCTGCTATCTCCCAGTGATCCCAGTTATGAATGCCTGGCTTTCCCCAGGATGGACATTTGTTGATGTAGAATTCTGACATGAATGTGCCCTTAGTATTTGGGCTGTAAAATTCTGTTTTCTTGAGGGGTTCACAGCACAGTGAACTTTCTCATACAGTCTGCCAATGCTGTATTATCTGTCTTCGATCTCTCCAACTCTGGCAGAGGGTTCTCAGTGTGTCATAAGAAATGCAGACCTTTTCAAAGAAGATAGTGGGTAAGTTTTACAGCCTTGTAGGGAAAACATCACGTGTAAAGCAAGTGCAACACAAGTTTGATTGACCTATGGTCCATAATGGAATGGAGAAAATCCCACATTTCATTCAAAGGGAATTGTTATGTTCCAGATACATGTGCCTATAGAGTGAAGCCTTGAAATGTGATGCTTCATTACTGAAACATACAAGTCACAAAAGCCCCCTGTAGAGGTTATGTTGCCGTCCCGTTCCGCAGAGGAGGATCCCACTAGGCAGGAGCACGATTCATGTTGTCGCCATTTTGTATGAATAGGACAGCATGGAGATTTACCGTAGGGGAATACAGCAGAAAAAGGAAGTACAAACCCAACCTAAACAGCAAATTAGGGACCATGAAGGTTGAGCAGGAACAATGTTAAAAATGCAGTGTATTGCACAGTGCACTTAAAATACAGCAACCAGCAATCTGACAAAATGGTATTTTGTCAGATTGCTGGTTGATGTACGCATACACACCACAAGGGAATGAATTGCCAAAATTAGATGTAATTTACAACCATATGTTTTTATGTGTAAACATGGAAATAATGGAATAAGAGCTATGATCCTAATAAGAGCACCATTGGGCCACATAGCATAAAATGTGCAAGAATCTTTCAACACTGTTTTTGCTTTATTATACCAACAATTGTTCTTGGTGTGTAGGCATATCTATGTACTCCCTTGCTCGAAAGCCAGTCGAATCGGACTGTAGGGGGTGGTGCTCATCTCAGTTTCCAACCCAAAGAACACCGAGGGGCACAGAATGCTGTTACCTTCCCACCGAAGCAGTACCTATTTATCTACTTGCAATTTCTTGCTTTCGAGCTGCTAGGTTGTCAGGAGCTGGGGCCAGAGACGGGAGCTCACTCTGTCACGCAGCACTCAGGTCTCAAACTGCCGAGCTACAGGCCTTCCAGTCTGCAGCTCAGCGTCTTAACCTCTGAGCCACTGCGGCCCCATCTATGTACTTGTGACCACTAAAGAAGGCCCATTGGGTCGAAATGCATTTGGTCATGTTTATTGTGATTGTGTTCTTATTGTTCATCAGCCTGTGGATTTTTATTTGTATTATTTAATGTCTGTTGAGGACTACTTAGTCCAGTGGTTTCTTTCTAGAGGTTAAATTTAAGGCCTATGCTTTTAATTTGTATTTTCAGTGCATTGTACAATAAATTGATCAATTTTGTTTAATTGGTGTTAAACATTGTTCCTGCTCAACCTTCATGGTACCAGATTTTCTATAGGGCGCAGCTTTCATTCATACAGACCAGAACATGGTTTGCCTGGATGGAAGCCATGTCAATTGGGCAAATCATGCTCCTGAAACATGCAACTGACAGGCTCTTGCTCCCAGGGGCAGATTGGCCATTATGGCCACCAGTATTCTTCCTGGTGGGCCTCACACAGCTGAGCCGGACCATGTCAGTGACCTGTGTGGCAAGTGGGTGGCCGCGCCTCGTCCGCCTAAGCCTCACGTTGTGAGGGACTGGCCATACTTGGCCTGTCTGAGTCTCACACAGAGCAGTGGATGGGCTGGGCATGGGCAGGCAGGCTGTCTTTTCCTCCATCCCTCCTTCAGGTGGATGGGACCAGGGAAGGCTGGAGGGCGGGACCCTTTTTCACGGCCATTTCCCCCCTCCTAGTTTGCCCCTGCCTGCTCCACATGTATATGTAGCATCGGAAGAGGGCTAAAGATTCTAAAAGCAAGGGAAATGTAAAAGGAATCCCAAATTTATGAATCCCTTGTATGAGTTGCTCTACTACCAAGACTTTTTTTTTTAATTGCAGTATCAGGAGCTTAGCCACTCAGGCATGTATAGACGGAGGTCTCTTAGCTCATCCCATCCTTCCAACTTGCTCCTGCCAGAGTGTTTTCTTCCAAGGTTTCTGAGTGAAGTAGTGGTTTAATCTTACGGATCAGGTCTTTCATTGGTATGGATTAGAATATGACTGCATAGTTTAATAAGCAATAAAGTAAACTGTGTAAAGAACACAGGCTTGCCTCAACATATTAAGAATAGCAAAGCTTTCGATACCTTAAAGTCTCATAAAGAAGATGGAAAAGATTGATCTCGGCAGTACTGTTAATTCACTTCATTAGTACTAGGAGTGGAAGATAATCTGAGAGTCGCCTTCTGTTGTACGTGATTAGTTTCTGTATAAAGTCTTCAGTGCTTTTCCTCTGCATCGTTCTTGCCGCACACGGTGCAGTCGTGCTGTTTAAAGACCAGCTTCTGCAAACTGCAAAGATTATAATCCACAGTCATGAAAGGTTCTAAATTTGAAGTTATTTTGAACTAAAGATTGCAGTCCTGTCCCAGTTCTGGCAATCCTCTATTTTTAAACTAACACTTTTAACTAAATATAAACCTGGACAAAATGAAAGTGAATTATCTGTCTGTGACTTTTTTGTAGTAAATTAAAATATAAACTTTTTTTTTTGCACTTTCCCTAAGGGTTGGGAACTTCCAGACTAGTTTGAGAGATTGCTTTCCACTTGGAGAGATTTATGCTCTTTCTTGCAGTGTGTTTACTTAGAAATATATGGGTTGAGAAAATAGCAAGCAAACAGAGGAAAAAAAATATAAGAGAAGTATCTGTCTAAAATGCAGCACATTTCTGAAGCCCTAAGATTAGACCTATTAGCCAGCTCCAATCACTTCATTCTCCTCCTCCTCCTCCTCCTCCTCCTCCTCCTCCAGAGCAGACATTTATTTATTATTTTATTTACACAATTTATATTCCGCCAAAGTGGCTAACAATTTAAAACATAGATGATAAAGATCACATTTTAAAACCATCAAGATCACACACCCCCAATACAGAATAGTAAAACATTTAAAAACAGAGTTAACATATGTACAAGGAGTGAGTTTACCTATCCTACCTCAGTGCAGTGTTTAGCCCTGCTCTGTAGCCAACACAAAGGACACTCTGGTGGCTTCAACAAAAATACTCTTTGCTTCCATCTGGGACAGAAAGAACATTGAATAGATGGAGAACACTAATACACACACTGGGAGATGTCAACCAACACACAAGAAGATCTCCATGAGGCCCTTCCCATACAGGCCTTGAACTGGAAAACAGAAACTAGTAAGGGCTTACTTAAAGGTATACACACATACATCACAGAAACTTTTGAGAGGCATTGTTCAAACATAACAGTCAGGGATGCCCTTAGCCCACTATAGTGGGAGATCTCCCACTGGTAGGGCCCTTCCTCCTTTGAGCAGTGGGAGAAAGCCTAGGCCAGACAGGACACCTAGAAATGTGTGATGTCATTTCCACCTAGGCTTGCCAAGTCCCCCCGGGGGGGGCGGGTAAACCCCCGCCCGAGAGGCCCGTTACCCGCCCCCAGAAAATCGGGCCCCGGGGGGAACTCCACCCCCTTCCGGCAACGTCCCCAGTGTGATGATGTCACTTGGAGGTGACATCATCACGCTGGGCACGCTGGGGGCGGGAAGTTCCATGACTCAAGGGAAAACTCTATGTTTTCCCCTCGAATCCCGGCGGCCCTGCCCCCAACGTCCTGACGTGATGACGTCACTTCCGGTGATGTCATGGTGGCGGCGCGCGCGCAGAAGCTCCAGGTGCCGAGCGGGACTCCCCCGCTCTAAGAAAATTTGCACTTGGCAACCCTATTTCCACCTGCAAACCAGAATGTAAGCAAACTGGACAATGCTCTGACCATCCCCCAAAATGGAGTTCACTCAACACATTTATGTCACATATGGACTTTCGAGGAGGGTTTCCTCTCAAATACCCATTCTAGATCATATATATCCTGTCCTTATATATATTTGAACTAGGAATAAGGCCCGTTGTGGAAATAAATACAACGGGCTCTAGAAAGAGGCTCTGGGAGAGTGCCCCAGCTTTGGGCACTCAGTGACAATTTGCTGTGGCAATCTCAGCAGGGTATAATGACATAGTCTACCATTTTCTCCAGAGGAACTGATCTTTGCCACCTGAAGAGCAGTAGTAATTTTGAGTGATCTCCAGCCCACCCCCAAGATTGGTAACAGTGGTTCCCCAGGAGGGAGTGACTGGTTTGGAGGGTGGAGTCTATGGCATTGTACCTGTCTGAGGTCCCACCCCTCCTCAACACTCACCTTCTCCAGGTTCGATCCCTCAAATCTCCAGGAATTTCCCAACCTGGAGTTGACAACCCTATCTCCCTCCCAGCCAACCATCAACCTACCTTTAGTTTTCCATCTCCTCCCCCATCCCTCCTCCAGAGCAGTTGTAATTTTGAGTGATCTCCAGCCACCACCTGGAGATTGGCAACAATGGTTCCCCATCAGGGAATGGCTGGATTGGAGGGTGGAGTCTATGGCATCGTACCTGTCTGAGGTGCCACCCCTCCTCAAACCTCACCCTTTCCAGGCTCCATCCCTCAAATCTCCAACCTGATCAGGACTGGGCCCAATGAGTTTTCTCCCTAAGGCCAACATAGGTGTGGAAAGGGCCTTTTACTGACAGAGGAGAAAGTACAGGTGCCAACTCTGATTAGGGAAATACCTGGAGATTTGGGGGGGTGGATCCTGTAGAGGGCAGCATTTGGGGTGTGTGTGGAAGGACTCAGCAGGGTATAATGCCATAGAGTCTGCCCTCCAAAGCAACCATTTTCTCCCTGGGGAACTGATCTCTGTCATCTGGAGGTCAATTGTAACAGTGGGAGATCTCCAGGTCCCACCTGGAGATTGGCAGCCCTAGGGGAAAGTCAGCCACACAGCGGGGAGTTGAAGAAAATGGTCTGATGGTCGCTGGCCCACCTCGTTAGCCAGCCAGCCATGCTGAAGCTAAGCAGGAGAAAGAGCCTTTTTCCATTTATTCTGACAGGAAAGTGGCCATTGGGGAGGGGGTTATGGGTGGGGGAGGGGGTTATGCTGAAAGTCCTTTGTTTTTTTACTCACAGAACCAAGCTTGGCTGCCTACCAACAGCCACTGAGGGGACAGTCCCTCACAGGAGTCAGGAGAACTGTCTTCCTCAGGAGACAGAGCTGTCTGCCAGGGGGAGTGGGTGGGGAAGAGGAGAAGACCCAGCACCCGGCCAATGGCACGCAAGTACTCTTGAGTGGCGGCTGATGGGCCAATGGCTGAGGGAGGGCATTTTACAGCCAATGGGAGCGCATGGAATCTTGCGAAACCAAAAGATAAATATTTATAAGGAGAGATGTGGGTTCCAGAACATTCTATGTTTGCCACAATTGATTCGGCTCAAGAACTGGCAGTCAGAAGACACTGGCCAGGGCTGACTGGCTGCTTCACAAAGTCCCACCCACGTTAGTCCTGGTCAGTGTTTTCAGCTCAGTCTGCTCCAATCCTCGGACAGGAGAGGACCGTCTGGAGTATGAGCACTGGGACAGGCCGTTGAGGCTGAGGCAAGTGAGAGAAGCCCTTTTCCGACCCCCCCCCAAAATCCCCTGGGCTTTCTATGAGGGACTAGGCCCAGAGAAGCCCTTTTCCGCCCCGCACACGCCATCCCCTGGGCCTTCTATGGTGCACTAGGCCCAGAGAAGCCCTTTTCCGCCCCCCACACGACATCCCCTGGGCCTTCAATGGGGCACTAGGCCCAGAGAAGCCCTTTTCGGGCCCCCACACGCCATCCCCTGGGCCTTCTATGGGGGCAGTAGGCCCAGAGAAGCCTTTTTCCACCCCCCACATGCCATCCCCTGGGCCTTCTATGGGGCACTAGGCCCAGAGAAGCCCTTTTCCGCACCCACACGGCATCCCCTGGGCCTTCTATGGGGCACTAGGCCCAGAGAAGCCCTTTTCTGCCCCCACACGACATCCCCTGGGCCTTCTATGTGGGCCCTAGGCCGGGAGAAGCCCTTTTCCGCCCCCACACGCCATCCCCTGGGCCTTCTATGGGGGCACTAGGCCCAGAGAAGCCCTTTCCCACCCCCCACACGCCATCCCCTGGGCCTTCTATGGGGCACTAGGCCCAGAGAAGCCCTTTTCCGCACCCACACAGCATCCCCTGGGCCTTCTATGGGGCACTAGGCCCAGAGAAGCCCTTTTCTGCCCCCCACACGACATCCCCTGGGCCTTCTATGTGGGCCCTAGGCCCGGAGAAGCCCTTTTCCGCCCCCACACGGCATCCCCTGGGCCTTCTATGGGGCACTAGGCCCAGAGAAGCCCTTTTCTGCCCCCCACACGACATCCCCTGGGCCTTCTATGTGGGCCCTAGGCCCGGAGAAGCCCTTTTCCGCCCCCACACGGCATCCCCTGGGCCTTCTATGGGGGCACTAGGCCCAGAGAAGCCCTTTTCTGCCCCGCAAATGCCATCCCCTGGGCCTTCTATGGGGCACTAGTCCCAGAGAAGCCCTTTCCCGCCCCCACGCCATCCCCTGGGCCTTCTATGGGGCACTAGGCCCAGAGAAGCCCTTTCCCGCCCCCCACACCATCCCCTGGGCCTTCTATGTGGCACTAGGCCCAGAGAAGCCCTTTTCCGCCCCCCACGCCATCCCCTGGGCCTTCTATGGGGGCCCTAGGCCCAGAAAAGCCCTTTTCCGCCCCCACACGCCATCCCCTGGGCCTTCTTTGGGGGCACTAGGCCCAGAGAAGCCCTCCCCCCCCACGCCATCCCCTGGGCTTTCTATGGGGGCACTAGGCCCAGAGAAGCCCTTTCCCACCCCCCACACGCCATCCCCTGGGCCTTCTATGGGGGCTCTAGGCCCAGATAAGCCCTTTTCCGCCCCCACACGCCATCCCCTGGGCCTTCTATGGGGGCACTAGGCCCAGAGAAGCCCTTTTCCGCCCCCCCACGGCATCCCCTGGGCCTTCTATGTGGGCACTAGGCCCAGAGTAGCCCTTTTCCATCCCCCACACGCCATCCCCTGGGCCTTCTATGGGGGCAGTAGGCCCAGAGAAGCCCTTTTCCGTCCCCCACACACCATCCCCTGGGCCTTCTATGGGGGCAGTAGGCCCAGAGATGCCCTTTTCCATCTCCCACACATAATCCTCTGGGCCTTCTATGGGGGCAGTAGGCCCAGAGAAGCCCTTTTCCCCCCACACACTGCCTACTGCCCCTCTTCCCTTCCTTTCCCCCTTTTCCTTTCTTCCTCTCTCCTTTCTTTCACTCTTCCCCCTATTCCTTCCTTCCTTCCTTCCTTCCTTCCTTCCTTCCTTCCTTCCTTCCTTCCTTCCTTCCTTCCTTCCTCCAACCCTCTCTCCCTTCCACCTCCCTCCCTTCCTTTCTAGGGCCCGTTGTCTTCCACCACAACGGGCTTTGCTCCCTAGTATGTGTGTGTGTGTGTGTGTGTGTGTGTGTGTGTGTATATATATATATATATATATATATATATATATATATATATATATATATATATATATATATATATATATATATATATATATATATATATATATATATATATATATATATAGTTAAGTATGACACTTAACGTGATTTCAGATAGTGATTCAGCTTTATTCAGCAACAACTCAAAGTCAACCCGAACTGCAAACAACAGATCTAACAGATGACAAACAAACAGTGGAGCTTTGCTCCTTTTAAACATTCCCAGCTAATGTAGCCACACCTATTTACAGAAAAGTAACCAATGCAATTACTCGGATAAGAACCAATAAGGTTCGTTCCCCCCAAGAGTTTGTGGTTCGTCTAGATTGGATGGCGATTCCTAGACAACCAATCAGAAGTGCGGGATTTCAATCCTTGTCTAGGAATGAAGCTTAACCTAGGTTCTCAATGGGTGCATTGCACTTTTACAGAATACATTACAATTCCTCCCCCCTAAGTTGACACAACTCCATTGCAAACATAATTTTTTTGATATGGGGGAGCACGGCGAGCTCGCTGAGACCTGCGCAGAGGTTCAGACTCAGATGGTAAAACAACCTCGGGGGCCCTGCTTGACTCACTGGCAGAGGAGTCAGGTTCCACAATTTCTGAGGGGTCACCAGTATAAGTAGGGGTCTGCCGTACTTTGGAGTCTGTGCTGGGCACAGCAACACTCACCTCCCTGTCCGGAGGCCCTGGTTGCCCATCGAGGTCTGGGGACTCAGCAGGCTGGGAGTCTAGGCTGTCCTTAGCCCACCACTGCCTTAACTGGTCTACGTGGTGCCGCCATTTTTGACCGTTACCGAGCTCCACCACGTACATTCATGACCTGACTATGTCTCTGATTGTGGTGAGGAGCCATAAGTGACCTTCAGAATAATTGCATTCGAAGACCTTATCATCCTTCTCATACGTTCACACCTTTTCCAGACCCAGTTGCTGTGGAGGCTTTAAATCATTTAAGTCAGGGTGCAACCTGTCAAGCCACATCATGAGCCAATGCCCCATTAGAAGCTCAGCCGGGCTTCTACCTGTGGAGGAACAAGGCATTGTATGCTGCCTTAACAAAAAATCTGCTATTTTTAGCCCCCAATCACCCTGCGTCAATTTCCTTAAAGCCTCCTTAGTCATACAGACCATTCTTTCAGCTTGGCCGTTAGAGGCTGGATGAAATGGAGCCAAAGTTAAGTGTCGAATGCCGTTTTTCTCTAGAAACTGCTCAAAGTCCCTAGAGACAAATTGTGCCCCATTGTCGCTGACCAACACATCCGGTAGCCCGTGGGTGGCAAAAACCCGGCGCAACACATTAATGACAGCATTTGATGAAGTACAGTGCATATGTGCAACCTCCAACCACTTCGTGTATGCATCAACAATTAGCAGGAAGGTCTGACCCTGAAAGGGCCCTGCAAAAGCAGCCTAGACCACCACCCTGTTTCCCCACAGAACACATCCCTTTGACACAGACAATTCATTTTGCCGTGATGCAAAAGGCTTGAATTCCTGTTCCAAGAACCCTGCTGGCCACCGCTCCATGCCCAGTTAAGTACACGGGCCAGAAGATTTTCCTTAGCTGTTGCAGCAGCAATGTCAGTGGAGGAGATAGGAGCCTGAGGCAGTTCATTGATAGCCAGCACAGAACTGGCAAGAGCAGGGTCCAAGTCCTGGCCGGGCAGAGGGCAACGACTTAGGGCATCGGCATGCCTGATTGCCTTACCTGGCCGATGTTCAAAATCATAATCATAGGTCGCCAGAAAAATAGCCCAGTGCAACATGTGGGGGGACAGGATGTTGGGAAATTGCCGGTCCAGGGCAAAGATTCCCAACAGCGGCTTGTGGTCCATTACCAGGATAAATTTGCAGCCATAGACAAAGTCATGGAATTTTTTAACAGCGCAGACAAGCGCAAACCCTTCTTTGTCTATCTGCACATAGTTCTTTTCGGCCACAGATAACGACCACGAGTAAAAAGCCACGGGTGCTTCATTGCTGTCTGGCATTACATGGCTCAATACCACCCCAACCCCATATGGAGACGCATCTGCCGCTAACACCAACAACTTTTGCTCATCGTAGTGTGTCAGCACAGAATCGGAAGACAACAGGCTTTTAACTCCTTTGAAAGCCTGCTCTTGCTCAGAGCCCCACTGCCATTTTGTGTCCTTATGCAGAAGGGCATGTAATGGCACTGCCACTGACGCTTTATGTGGCAAGAAAGAATGGTAAAAATTGAGCAGCCTAAGGAAAGACTGCAATTCCCTCTTATTTCCCGGGCTAGGGGCATTCTGAATGGCAGCCACCTTTTCCTGGGTGAGGTGTACCCCATCAGCATTAATCTGAAATCCCAGGAGATCCACACTTGGGACTCCAATAAGGCATTTGGACTTTTTTACCTTTAAGCCCGCCTTTTTGAAACATTACAACACCTCCCTCACCTTGTCCATTAGTTCTTCGACAGAACCTCCCACAATTAACACGTCATCAAAATAGGGCACAGTTCCAGGGACCCCCCTTAAGATCCCTTCCATGAGCCCCTGGAAAATCCCAGGGGTGACATTTAGTCCGAACTGAAGCCTATTCACTCTAAAAGCCCCCCTGTGGGTTACGATATTTTGGGCTTCTGCAGCTTCCATAGTCACAGGCAGTTGTTGATAGGCCTGCACCAGATCAACTTTTTCCAAAAACTCGCCCACCCCCAGGGATGCCAGGATGTGGCTGATCACCAGCACTGGGTACGAGTGCTGTTGTAAAGCACAATTAATAGTGCATTTGTAGTCTGCACATATTCTAACCAAGCTGTCCAGCTTCATGGGGGTCACAATAGGGGTTTCCCACCTGCTAAACCGCACCGGTTTGTCGGGCTGATGCTGTGCCCCTGCTGGTGCTCCTCCCTTTGTCGTGGCGCGGACAACCTAAAGGGGGGGCGGTCCCGGTGCGGCGGCCGGCACAAGGTCAGGTGGTTCAAGCTGGCCTCAGAAATGACAGTGGGCTGGGTTAACCTCACCCGCAAGGCCCTCCTGTCTCGAGCTCGGAGCTTGGCTGCCTTGTCTCTCTGCACCACTATGCCCTGGTCCGCGGCTCGTACTTCCTCCCCCGGCCATCTCATTTCCCTCCTTCCTTATATCCCCAGCCCTGCACCCAGCACCGCCTTTCCTCCTCACCGTTCTCCTCCCCCGCCCGGCCCCACCCCTCTTCATAACCAGGGACGCTGTCTGGTGGGTGTGGGAGGGGCTGTTGTCGGGCTGGTGGCGTCCTTCGAGGCTGGATGGCCGCGCCACCAGTGCTGCTCCAGAGGATTCCTAGGGGCCAGCCTCGGCACTGGCGTCCAGCAGCTCCCACGGGGCACGGCGCTGGGGCCTTGCTCACCCCGTTGGCATTTCGCTCCCTCAGCCTGCTGGGGAAGGTCCATCATGGGGGTCTCGCCAAGCCTGCCCCTCCACTGCCGGGGGTTTTCCGGCCTCTCCCCAGTCTCCCGTCGTCCTGTCGGTAAGCTTTCCCCGGGAGTGCGGGGGCGGGGAGTGGGTGTCGCGGCCTGGGCCCACAGAACCGGGACATGGTTCCAATACCCCCAGGTTTGATGAGCTTGTCCAGCTCCACCTCAATGCGGGGTTTGAGGGCAATGGGCACCTTTCGGTATTTTAACCGGATTGGCAATCAAGCAGTACCACACTGTTTGAAGTAGGTAGATGAATATAAAGAAATCACAAGTGGAATTAATTTTTTAAAATGTCATTTATTAAAATGGAATTATCCAAAGCATGAAGGTAGAGAAAACAGCAGATCTAGAAAAGGTAGTAACTCCAAGCATCCAGAATATGAGCAAGTAACCCCACTCAGAAGGAATAGGAAAAGGAGGGAATGAAAGAAACCTCGGGAGATCTTGGTGATAACAAGGCTGGAAGTTAGAGTGGCAAGCGGTCCAGCATTCTTGTGGTCACGGTGCCCTAAGGCTGGCTGGGGGTGACTTGGAGCAGAAGCCAGGTAGGATGTGCTTGCTGCTCCAAGACCTCCTCCCATTACCCCATCACTCATGGGAATGGGAAAAACAAGGGGGGAGGAAACAGAGGATAGTGGGGAATTGGATTTTCTCTCCCCCTCAGCTCCTGGTAAATCTCTTGTCCTATCCATCAATCCAGAGCCAGCCCAAGAGATTTAGGCACTTTAGGTGAATGACTCATAGAACAGAATCGAAGGAGGAGGAGGAGGAGGAGGAGGAGATTGGATTTATATCCCGCCCTTCATTGGGAATCTCAGAGCGGCTTACACACTCCTTTCCCTTCCCCTCCCCACAACAGACACCCTGTGAGGTAGGTGGGGCTGAGAGAGCTCTTTCCAGAACTGCTCTTTCAAGGACAGCTCTGAAAGAACTATGGCTTGCCCAAGGTCATCCAGCAGCTGCAAGTGGAGGAGTGGGGAATCAAACCAGGTTCTCCCAGATTAGCGTCTGCGCACTTAACCACTACACCAAACTGGTGTTGGAAAGGGCCATATAGGCCATCTAGTCCAACCCCTTGCTCAATGCAGGATCAGCCTAGGGAAGGGGTGTCAGACTCATTTGTTACGAGGACCGGATCTGACATAAATGAGACCTTGTTGGGCCGGGCCGTGTGTGTCATAAAATGTCACGCCAGGTAGCAGAGGTATAAACTTTATAAAGGACACAAACACAAAGGGTGGGTTTTTTTTACTTAAAATAAAAACATGCTTAAAACATCAGCACTCTTGCAATACTTTCTTTATTTAACAGTGTCTGATAACTGACACCTCTTGCTCTGAATTATTGCATCTGCGCTGTTGCAATCTTGAGTATGCTGTTCAGGTGTGTATCTGTAAGCTACAATGATGCAGCAGCAGCAGAACTGAAAGAAGAAGCAGAAGACAGCCAGTCCCACTGTGAGCCTGATAGAAGCCCTCTGGGGGCCTGATCCGGCCCCCGGGCTGCATGTTTGAGATCCCTGGCCTATAGAGCATCCCTGACAAGGGTTTGTCCAGCTGCTGCTTAAAGACTGCCAGTGACGGGGAGCTCACCACCTCCCTAGGTAGTCGATTCTACTGTTGCACAACTCTTCCCCATGTTTTGGGGAAGCCACCCCCATTCAGGCCTCCCTCACTGGGTCTGGGTCTACACCTTGCCATGGCACTCGCACGCAGACTAATCCCAGACCCCACAATGGGGCAAGGCATGTGAATCAGCGGTGCATCAGTGTGGCATGGCGTGGTGATGCCCAGGGCTGCTTCTTGCTACACTGCCACAACTCTTGATCCCACTGTACCGGGCAATGGGGGAAGCCCTGCCCACTGCCTGGGTGCCTTCATACAGTGCTGCCTGCCATGGCTGATCCTGGAGTTCCACGGGAATGCTAGCTTGGTGCCTCTCTAGTTCTGGGACAGACTGCTGCCCTAGGTATATCTAGTGGATCATAGGCCAATGCTGAGTCAATCATATTTTTATCCCAAAAAGCATACTTAGAGTTAGAGTCTGCCTTGCTTGATCAGAGCTGCATTAGCTGAACTGAAGTATTCTTGACTCTTTCTTCCTGCTGCAGCCTTCTATGCCCCCAGGAACCAAAAAGGAGGCGAAATCGTGGTCTAAAAAGTGGCAAAGGGGAGATTATGTTCCCTTTCTTCTACATGTAGGATCTGAGCTCTGGTTCTCCCTTCCTCCGCTTAATCCTCATGAGAATCCTCCAAAGCATGTCAAAAGATAACCTCCAAACTGACGCAAATGTGAGTTCCTATCTCCCCATTCCCCATCCAGCACTCTAACCATTGCACCACAACTAGCTCACCTTCCTGCTTCTCTTGTTCAGTTGGACATGGACAGGAAAGAGGATATCCTGGCTGAGTTCAGACTGGCAATTTGCCCCGGTAGGGACCCGGGCCAGCGATGATTCAATCCCGGAGTAAATTGGGCGTTCACACACATCTGCCTGGCGTCCCCCACCCGTAGCCAACCCGTGCTGTTGCGCTTCACCACTGGATTAAAAGATACCTCATAAAACTGGTAGCAAATCCGAAAGCCCGCGTGTGTCGCATGTTTCTCTGCTTCTGGGAAGTCTGAATGCGCAGCCGAAAAGCTGGGAGCAACCCGCGTTGGGCAGAAGACAGCAGAAGACAGCAGCGGTATGATTGGCTTATGCGCACATACACCCATACACCCACAGCCGAATTAATGGGGAAATGCCGAATACAGCGTGCCCCCATGCGTGGCAGTCTGAACGCTCCCGCCCGGCTCCGCCCCGCATCTTCTGGCAGCAGCTCGGGCTGTCTGAACGGGCAAACCCAGAACAGTTAATTCCGGGGCTTTTTTGCTACGACTGGCTACTGGAGCAAACTGCCAGTCTGAACTCAGCCCCTATCTCTGCTTCTTTACCACTACTCACTGTGGAGTCTGTGTGTGTGTGTGTGTGTGTGTGTGTGTGTGTGTGTGAGAGAGAGAGAGAGAGAGAGAGAGAGAGAGAGAGAAGTGCTGTCAAGTCACTTCCAATTTATGGTGACCCTTGAATTAATGTCCTCCCAGATGTCCTATTGTTAACAGCCTTGCTCAAGTCTTGCAAACTGAGGCCTGCAGCTTCCTTTATAGAGTCAGCCCATCTCATGTTGGGTCTTCCTCTTCTCTTTTCCTGCTGCCTTTAGTGGAGAAGGGAGCCCAGATGAAGAACCAGTGGTTGGATGCAGAACACAGCAGTGCCCACTGGAGCTTCTTCTCCCACTGGCACCACAGGTGCCCCTCCTTCTGATGCCAGCTCTTCCTCACTCCTGCAGTCACATCACATTTCTCAGGAATATATGAAAACCAAAAACCAAAAGACAGAGACAAAAGGCCATGGCTTGAAATGATCACATGAAAGAGAACTTCTTTAATTTCAACTTTATTCTCCTCTTCAATCCCAAGGGTATGGAGTCTGAACATATTATTTATTGCTTAATTCAGTAGTTGGAGCAGCGTGCTCTTATTTATTTAATTTCTGCAGACAAGGGAGAGGCTTCTCGCAATAATTCATTACTAGAAGAGAGGGAAAAAACTGACTGGCAGTTATTCCCTGTGCAACTAAACCTCTTAACTGTGTATAACCTTTAAAGTATCTATAAAACACGTTGTTTATTTGCTGTTGGGGCCTGCTCTTAGTGAATGCCAATAAGCAGCTTCTGAAACTTAGTGAGACTGGAAGAAACATCAAGTATTAACTCAGGAATGCACCCGAGTGCCTAATGCTGTTGAACATGAATGGAATGTTATATATATATATGTGTGTGTGTGTGTGTAATGTATTCTGTAAAAGTGTAATGCACCCATTAAGAACCTACGTTAAGCTTCATTCCTAGACAAGGAAGGATTGAAATCTTCTGATTGGTTTTCTAGGAGTCGCTGTCCAATCCGGACGAACCACAAACTCTTGAGGGGAATGAACCTTATTGGTTCTTATCCGAGTAATCGCATTGGTTACTTTTCTGTAAATAGGTGTGGCTACATTAGCCGGGAATGTTTAAAAGGAGCGAAGCTCCACTGTTTGTTTGTCATCTGTTAGATCTGTTGTTTGCTGTTCTGGTTGACTTTGAGCTGTTGCTGAATAAAGCTGAATCACTATCTGAAATCACGTTAAGTGTCATACTTAACAACTGGCGACGAATGTGGGATACTAGGGCAGGTAGGCAGTCCCGCTAGTAACAATCCCATGACAGATGGAGAAGATCAGCAAGCTCCGGTCAATCAAGCTCCGGCACCAGTAGTCCACGTGGCTGCACCTGGGGTGATGATGACTGGCAACTAGAAGTTTGAAGCGTTCGAACTTGAAACGGAGGACTGGGACTCATACTTGTCAAGGTTTGAGTTTCACCTTGAGGAAAACCAGATTGTGGAGGAGTCCCGGAAGAGAGCTACACTGCTGAGCTCTTGTGGGAAAGCAGTGTTTGATGTCGCAAGGTCCCTGGTCGCACCGGCTGAAATCAAAATGGTGCCTCTAAAGGACATAACTGAGAAACAGAAAGCTCATTTCTCACTGCAGCCATCAGAAATCATGTATCTGGTTGGCATTTGGGACACTGCTTTGAATTGCTGTTTGTTCGGGGAAAGACTAACACACTTAATTGACCGAGCTCAATTTTATTTCATCCTGGAGTAGAGGAAGGTGGGTTTGCTCCCCATTAGCCCCAGGAATTATTCCAACAGGAGAACTCCCTCATTATTTATATTTACTGTTCCCTCAGAGTGTCGAGAATTTATGTTAGCACATTTAAATGCCTTCCCTTCTGTGAGTTTTTTGGTATCCCCTTTTCAGATAGATTTTGTTAACGTGGTTCTGGCATTATTGATCCCTAAACCGCCTGGCCCTACCAGGCCCCAGAGAAGCCAGGCTGGCTACAATGAGAGCCGAGGCTTTTTCGGTGGTAGCTCCACACTGGTGGAACGAGCTTCCGGAAGACATCAGGGCCCTGCAGGACCTTTTACAGTTCCGCAGGGCCTGCAAGATGGAGCTCTTCCATCAGGCTTTCAATTAGGGACCCGCACCCAAGCAGTTATAGCCCTGGTCCAACATCAACATTAAAATCATTGCTAACAGCCAAGTAACCCAGACTATGATGTCAGCCAGCTGTTACCAGAGAATGCTGCTATGTCCACCATCTGATACAAAGTAGCACTTTATATTTGTATATTTTATAGTTATACTCATACTGTATCGCCCTGATTTTATTCAACTCTTGTTTTAATTGTTTTACATCTCTATTTTAGCTGCCCTAAGTCTGCCTTGACGGGGAGGGTGGGATATAAATTAAACAAACAAACAAATAAATAAAATAAATAAATAAGCATGGTTCTGGCATTATTGATACCCTCTCACACATAATGGTGAACTGTCCTCTGCTAAAAAAAAAAAGAGAGAGAGCGAGTGAGCACAGATGATGCAGAAGTGGATTTTGGTACATGATAACATCTCGCCAGATTCAGTTTCCTTACTTTTAGATGTAAGTTATGATTGTACAGCAGCTGTTGCAAAGTTTTTGGCAGCTGCTTCTTCTTCTAGGTGTAAAGGCTTAAAGTCAGATTAAAATTCTTTAGAAGAAGTATGGCATTATTCTTTGGTTTTGGGTTGTTCAGGACCTTGTGTCCCTGAAAAAGGGGGGAAGGAGGGAGGGAGGGAGGGAGGGAGGGAGGGAGGGAGGGAGGGAGGGAGGGAGGGAAGGAAGGAAGGAAGGAAGGAAGGAAGGAAGGAAGGAAGGAAGGAAGGAAGGAAGGAAGGAAGGAAGGAAGGAAGGAAGGAAGGAAGGAAGGGTGATTGTAGGATTGTCTTGGGGAACATTTATGGATATAATTTCCCCCCCCCGAAGGGGATTTTTTATTGCTTTTTTAAATACACATCTAAAATTACAACAAAAAAGAGCAAGGGAACTAACAACTAAGGAGAAAGGAAAGTATACCCACACTAAGCTAAAAACCCAAGAGTAGGAGATCATTATCCCAGTTAGAATCTATGTTAATACCATACTGTTAGTAAACAATGCATGCTGTGAGTTGCTATCTATCTCTGATCAGAAATTAGCTGGTTACTTGTTATGGGAGAGTTCCAGAGCATCCCCCAAACTCGCTTCATAAAGGCAATTTTCAGATTCCTTCTGCCTTTACTTAGGCTTTCTATCTCTAAAAACATAAGTTGATTTGCGGGCAGCAGCGCCTTCTTCTGCAGTGAAATCTTTGTCCATCTCCGAGGGTGTGGAGCCACTCGAACCAGTTCCACCGTCTTCCTTGGTTCCCAGATGATGTTTAAGGAATTCTTTAGCCTTGTGTACAGAGTCAATCTTCTCTCCCTTTTTGTGGAGCTTAAAGATGACCCCTTCTGGAACCACCTATTTATATGCGATTTGATTAGTTTGAAGGAAAAGGATTAAATCTTTGTAGCTCTTTCATTTTTGGCGAATTTCAAATGGAATGTCTTTTAAAGTCTTGATAGTAGCATTCCCTAGTTTCAGTGGAGTTGCTGATGTAGCTTTTAAAATTGCGTCCCTGGTTTGTCTTCTTGAGAATCTGACTGATATCTCTCCAGGCAGGCTATTCTTTTTGGTGTAATTAGAATACACCCTATACGCTGCATCCATATCATGCATTATTTCTTTCGCTTTCAAGCCTACTACTGGTGCGATAAGATCACTGAGGAGCTTCTTCAAATCCTCCTTCGGTGATTCAGGAACTCCCTGGAATCTGAGGATTATATTCACTTTTTCCATTTGTAGAAACAACAGTCTATTTTCCTGATGATTCTGTTTATTCGTTATTTGATCCACCCTTTTCTTCAAAATCTTGTTTTCAGCGTGCATCTCTTTCACAACTTCCACCATTTGCTCCGTCTATTTAACTGTTTCGGCCAATTGGAGCTGTTGTGCTGCAAAAGTCTGAGTGAGAACGGTTAACTGCTGGTTAATACCAGCGAGTTGGTCCATAACAGGCTTGAGCGTATCCACTAGGAGTCTCATGATATCCACTCTCTCTTCTTCCAGCCTCGGACTTTGACCACCCATAAGTTTCAATTTCGCTCCTTTCCTCCCTGCGCCCGACATCTTGGCCAATTGTTTACAAAAGCCAACCGCTGTTTCACCACCTCTGAAAACCGCTTATGCTTTAAATCCGCTCTGGTAAGTCTCTCAAAACAAGCCAAACATTCAGTTTTTCCCTTCCCCCCTCTCTTTTCTGCTAATCTTCCCTCCGCTCTCCATTTACCGATGGGGGGGGGGGAGGATAAGGGATTATCCGGTTATTTCAAAGTTTGGTTACATCCAACTCACATTCATTGTCGGCCACTTTCGACCTCGCTTATATTTCCGCCAATTGCTCAATCTCCAGTGCTCGTTCTGGCCAACCTAGCTAGTGCCATGCGGCCACACAGCGGTAGGACTGTCAGGGCAGAGGGACGCCTCAATTCGCCGGCATTTTGCTGTTGAAGAGGCTACCCCTCCAAAGCCCTATGGCTTGGAACCCTACCCTAGGGTTCCATGGGAGAGCCGCATCAGCAGCTCCCCTCCAAACCGCTGGTGTGCAAATCACTCCCCCAAGCCTTGGGGAGAGCGACTGCCGTCACTACGCCATAAACCGGAAGTCATGGATATAATTATTGAGAATATTTCTTTATTTACTTCATTTATTCCTCACCTTTTTCTCCAGAGGAACTCAAAGTGGCTTACATAGTTCTTCTCCATTTTATCCTCACAACAGCCCTGTGAGGTAGGAGAGAATGTGACTGGCTCAAGGTTACCCAGCAAGCTTCCAAGGCAGAATGGAGATTTTAACCTGTATCACTCTGATCCTAGTCCAACAGTCTAACTCAGGGGTCTCCAATGTGGCGCCCATGGGCACCATGGCACCCCCAGCACCTTTCCTGGCACTCACCAGGGCTTTTAGAAAGTGGGCCAGCTGGGGCTCTTGGGGTGTTTCATATTTATGAAACAGTGGCTTTATGTAAAGTACTTTACCTGTGCAAATAATGGAGTGGTATAGTGGGACTTGATTCTGACTAAATATGATTGGACTACACAGCTAAAATCCTGAATGCACCTAACTGGAACTTCTGTTGAAGTTATCAGAACATAAGAACATAAGAGAAGCCAATGCTGGATCAGGCCAGTGGCCCATCCAGTCCAACAGTCTGTCACACAGTGGCCAAAAATACCAGGTGCCACCAGGAGGCCCATCAGTGGGGCCAGAACACTAGAAGCCCTCCCACTGTCTCCCCCCCCAGCACCAAGAATATAGTTATTATGTATTAGATCTGAAACATTCTAGGACTAGCTACCAGAGACTGGCTGAGCTTGGAGCTCTAGAACAATAACCCACCAGGACTCTGGAAATGACCAGTGAGAAACTACTATTATGTAAATAGCCTATCGTTGGGAGTTGGGTATGTTTGGATGTGGTTTTTGCATGCTATTTAAACAGGGCTACTGCCTTGGAGTTTTAGTCTTGTTCCTGAAATCACTTAATAAAGTAGAGCTGTTAACTGTAATGCATCTCAAACCCAGTATTTAACAACAGTGCATCACTTGCCTCAGACTGAGAGTTGCTATCTATACTAATAGCCACTGATGGACCTCTGCTCCATAGGTTTATCTAATTCCCTCTTGAAGCTCTCCATGCTTGTAGCTGCCACCACCTCCTGTGATCTTCTCAGTGATCAGATCTTCCCAGTTTTAATGTATTATTTTTATTCAAGTGGGAGGGGTGTCAAAAATAAGTTATGTTCCTTTCAAAATCTGGCCAGGGTTTGTCTCTTATTGCAAGGAGCTCTCCCCAGCCCTTCAACACCAAATTCCATTGTTGCGATTATGAGTAATAGTACAGGACTAAAATGGCCAGTCTCATGAAAGAAGGGCTTCTGTAAAAACCTGTAAAGAAGCAGCATTTTCTTCCATTCCCTTTTGCCTAAGTACACTAGATGTCTGCCAAATGAAGACAAATACTGTGAGATGAAGGTGTCTTAGCTTGCTCAATAAGTATATTTATTTTGTATGCATGCAAGAAAAATATTTTTAAATAATACATTAGTTTTAAAAGGTGTCTCAGTAAACTGTGGAGATGGGCACAAATTGGCTCACCAACTCACATTCATGATGAATTTTGGCTGGTTCATGGATTGTGAAGTGAAGTTTGTGGCAGGTCAACCAGCACAAACTTTCCATGAACTTCCCAACTGTTCCTGAGGGTTTGGGCTGGTTCATGAATTGATACATTTTCAGACATACTATCTCAGTTCAATCTAAATGTTTACTCAACTTCAAAGCAACAGGAAGGCTGAACTTGGAGGGCATATAGAGGAGCATGGGGGGGGGGGTCCCCTGCAACTCTGGTGTCTCTAGCTTGCATAGGATTCATTCTGTTCAGGTAGTCAGTGACAGGCAGTCATTTTGACAGGTGCAGGTTCTGGAGATTCAGGAGTGTATAGAATGGATCCTGTGAAAGCTATAGACTCTGAACTTGCAGGGGATTTCTGACTGATTCTCCTCTACCTGCCCTCCAAATTTGGTGAGAATTGGATTTATCCTTTTCAAGTTAGAGTCCCCCAAAGAAGGTGCCCCCAGGAAAGTGCTTTCTGGGAAAATGATAGGTAATTTCCCCAAAAAGCACTTTCCTGGGGGCACCTTCTGGGGGAGGGGGTAACTCAGATCTTGTAAATCCAATCCTCACCAAATTGGAAGGCAGGCAGACGAGAGTCAGTGAGAGATCCCCTGTGAGTTTGGTGCCTATAGCACACCAGGGAGGGGCGTCCCACTGGGTTACGAACTTCATGAACTGAACCGGTTTGTTTTTTAGCCCATAGCAGTTCATGATGGTTTGTGGTTCATGAACCAGGCATTCCAAGAACCACAAACTGAACTGAACCAAACTGCATTTTCCCAGTTCATGGCCATCTCTAGAAAGCAGAGCTTTGTGTCCGAAATGCTCATGACCTACTGTATCAGTCCTTGACATTTTGTGGTTGGCTCCCCCTCTCATAGTAGCCATTTTGTGGTTGCGTCCACTACCCTATATAGAAATTCCAAAGGGTTCGGAAGACTGGAAAAGATTGGAGAAACCTCCCCCCCCTCCCCCCTGCTGTAACAACTACAGGTTCCAGAAAGCTAGGCACCGACTCCTGCTGTGTTTTTCCTTTGAGGTCTCAGGTAGAGGATTTTCACATCACTAACTGCCTATTCCTTTTACCTGAAGATGTTTAACCTTGAACTTGAAACCTTCACTTACAAACATATGTTCTACTACTCAGCCAGAGCCCCACCTTAATGTGACTTTTCCCATGTGTATACTTAGAAGTATCTTTATATTTGATTAGACCTAGATCTGTTGCCACAGTTAAATGTGCGCATAACATTCGTTAGCAGCCACGAGGGCAAGGTGCCATCGCTGTTGCCTTTTCTAAGCATGGTCTCATTGTGCCAACAGTCCCCTGAACCTGCTCTCCACCATTAGTACAACAAACAAACAAACAAACAAACAAACAACAAGGGAAGGTATCACAAGTAACCTCCTAATTTGGGTGGTTTTCAGGTGGGATGGCACAGAACATTGTAGGTTTAGGCCTTGATACCATCTTTTCTTATTGTGATGTCTTACTAAAGCCCCTCTCTTCCAAGCAAGAGAGTTACTTATTTCCTATACTCCAGACAGCCAGGCACTAGCTTGTGCTGTGTTTTCCCATTCCTCTGAGAAAATGGGATCCAGATTCAAAAGATGCCTCCTCTATGCCATACTGGCTGAGGTCTCACCTGCCATACATAAGACTCACAATGAAAAACAGGAGCCAGTCTTAGCTCTTCTTCTATGGTTTGTGCCTCTCCTTGTTATAGAAGCTACTGTTGGGAAGCAGCCACAGATCAAAACATTGCCTCTCGTCTAGGCAGAAAATCACGTGTTTCTTCATTTTCTGTCAGGAAATCTATACGACTCTCCCCCTTTCATCCACCCAGTAGGCCCTTGTGCTCTCACAAGTATCTTGAAAATGGGTTTGAGTATTGCATTTATGCCCTGATCTGGATGGCCCAGGCGAGTCATTAGATTTCAAAAGCTAAGCAGGGTTGATCCTGGTTAGTGTTTGGATGGGAGACCACCAAGGAAACCCAGGGTTGCTATGCAGAGGCAGACAGTGGCTAACCACCTCTGAAATCTCTTGCCTTGAGAACCCTCCAGGATTGCCATAAGTCAGCTGCGACACCTCCAGCGTTGCATTTATAATTTCTGCGACGAGGTCCATATTAGGACCGCTACTTAAGATGTGTTTTAAGTCCCGTCATATTGAGGAGATCTGGGTCCAAAGCCCCATTCAGCACGGAGTCCAGGCTCTTTGCCAGCTTCACACTATTGCTGTGCAGCTAAAATGTGGAGTGGAGTGGAGAAATCATGTATGTCATCCTGAGCAACTTGGAGGGAGGGTGGGATATAAATATTAAGAAGACTTGGATTCATACACAGCAGGCAATAGTGGGTGATAGGGAAACCTTCAAAATTCTTCCCACTGTTACCTGCCTAATTCTACAGACCTCTCTTGTGAATCACTCAGTGAAATACACCCTCCAGGATTAAACAGAAAGGGCTTTCAGATAAAATAAATTGCTTCCAATCTTTACACCACGGCAACAAAGCAAATTATGCAGCAGTTGGCTTAACATCTTGCCACGAACATTTCACACACTATTAACTGACATGTATAATGCCTTTGAAAGGCTCTTAGACTTTTATACAAGGAAAACAATGGAGAGAAGAAAGGCTGAAAACAAACATTGCTTATCACCCATTTATAAAAGAAACCAACTCTTTCTGTGGGTGTTTTATTAACCCATCTATTACTGATTTCTCACAAGCCACTGCTCCGCCCTTTTCCTTGATCACATTAGTCAATTTCCCATTACTTGCTGCATGGCCACATTTTGCCTCGATCCTGTTTTTTGAGGATCGAGTAGATGTAGGGGAAATCAGGCGAGGCTGTGGGGCAAAACGTGGCTGCACAGCAAGTAGTGGGAAAGTGACTAATGTGATCGGGGTAAAGGGAAATGTGAGGGCAGAGCAGCGGCTTGTGAGAAATCGGTTTATGTCTCCGCACAAGGATTTTGCTTTAAAACATCTGCTGGCAATATCTCACTCTCATGGACAGTTTCACAGCACTAGGACTCTATCTGTATTGAGCTAAAGGCCTTTTGTGGGTTTTGAAATATCTAGAGCCTGCTGTCATCTTAGAAGGAGTCCTTCACACTGCTCCAGAACTATTGTGTCTGGTCCAGTGGAGCAGTGGTGACAGGTCTCTTGTGCCAAACATAGCAGTGGAGCATCCACAAGGTGGGCTTTCCACACTTTCAATGCTCCAGACCCCCCATGCCTGCCATGCACCACTGAGCCACTAGAGGGCCCGGGAGTGTTCTAAACTGGAAATTGACATAATGCTATAGCATTATAATGTTATAGTGGCATGTTAATTACTGATTAAGGGGGGGGACAAAAAACCTTCTGATGGTGCAGGGGAGGAGATGGAGGCAGGAAAGGATTGGGGTAGGGGATATGGTGCCGATGGGGCCTGGAAAAATCTGCACTTTCCCATCCACACATCCCTAACACAGGAGACCTGGCCACCCTAGCACTCTTTTGTGACTACAGCAGAGTGGGAGAACCAGCTTTACCTCTGCTGTTTTCTATCCTCAAACAGCCCCATTGAGCTGCTGTGGGCTCCACTGTAAAAATCACATTGGCCAGTAGCCAATGGAACCAGCAGCTCTTTGGGGCAGTTTGAGGTTGTGAAAACATGGGGACAGGGGAGACTACAGCTGCTCCTCCCTGAATGAGCCTGTGTGCATATGAGAGGCCCCAGACTATGGCACGTGATGCAAAGCCCTCAGCAAACCTACAGCTGAATCCTGAGGGACTGTGTGCCCAAAATATCAGTTGCTGGGCATCAACAGTGGGAAAGGTCTTTGCCTTCTTGCCCTTTGTATGGGCTACCCAAAGTATCTGTGGGAAACAGGATACTGGACTAGATGGCTCTTGGCTCAATTCATCAACAGCGTTGCGTTCTTATGAAGAAATGTTCCTATGTGGTTGTCTAATATACACATCTAATCTGCATGAATACATGAATATTGAGATATTGGCTATAATGTGATTCTTGGGCAATTTTCATCACAGTCTTAATTTTTTGGAGGGCATCAGTTCGATTTATTCAAAATTTTCTGCCCACTTTCACTGTGTCTCCCTTCGTACTTGGGCACTACTTTTGTTGATCTGCATGAATAACATTATTATAAATATGATGTTCAGTTCAGTTCAGTTTATTAGGTTTAAAGGCCTATAGGCCATACACCAATAAATATGATGTAGTTTTTAAAAGTCTCTGTGACAAACTCTGTTAGAAATATGACGCTTTTGTCGTTTTTTGCATCTTGAGCACATGAGAGCCAGTTTGGTGTAGTGGTTAAGTGTGCGGACTCTTATCTGGAAGAACCGGGTTTGATTCCCCACTCCTCCACTTGCAGCTGCTGATGTGACCTTGGGTCAGTCACAAGCTCTGGCACAGCTGTTCTCTCAAGGACAGTTTCTGTCAGAAGTTTTCTCAGCCCCACCTACCTCACAGGGTGTCTGTTGTGGGGAGGGGAAGGGAAAGGAGTTTGTAAGCCGCTCTCAGATGCCTTTGGGCAGTGAAGGGCGGGGTATAAATCCAAACTCTTCTTCTTCATAAAAGAACAGAGAACCTCCTCCTCGGCTGGAATTCTAAAGCGTAGCTTGGCTTGATTGAGTTACATCACAAAGCTTCTATGGCTGTGTTTACTCTGCAAGAGTCCATAGTTCATTTCTAGGACAAAGCAAGCAGGCTGGCGGTATGCCCAGAAGCATCCTGATTGTCTCCTGTGCCGCTCCTGCCTGTGCACGGTACGCATGCAAATGGTGTCAGTAGTCTCCTTCTGAGAGTGGTTCAGGCTCATCATTGTAGTAAGACTACGTAGGAATCTTATGATGGTGACATCATTGTTACCCCACAGTCAAAGGACCAGTCACAGAGTAGATTCTGTGAACTAGTCTTAGGCAGATCATGAGGAGGAGGGCAGGAAAGGATGAGTCAGTGCTTGGATCTCATGACCCTTTCTTACCTGCCCAGGGTAATGCCAATCACCACTTTGGGGTCAGGAAGGAGTTTTCCTCCAGACCAGACTGGCCCAGGGATCCTGAAGGCTTTTGTGCCTTCCACTGGGCATAGAGTAGGTGTCACTGGAGGAGGGGGACGGGAGGTAGTTGTGAATTTCCTACAGTTGTGCAGTGGGCTGGACTAGATCACCCTTGAGGTCCCTTTCAGCTCTATGTTTCTATGTCTCAGAGCATGCCAATTTGCACATAACCAATTACAGTAATGTCTATTTCGGTGATCCCTTGGGATGCAAGCTTTAAAACAGGGGTGTCAAACATGTGGCCCAAGGGCTGGATCAGGCCCCCAGAGGGCTTCCACCAGGCCCGCAGTGGAACTGGCCATCTCCTGCTTCCAGTTCTGCTGCTGTTGCTGCATCATAGCTTGCTTCACCAGACTTTCTCAGTCGCTCAGCCATTTCATGTTTTCCCCTGGGTACTAGACTCAGAACTCTGAGATTTCTGTGGTAAATGTCAATAAATCAAAAGTAGGTTTGCGGTTTACAGATACACACTTGAACAGCATACTCAAGATAGATACAACACAGACATTTTGATGCAATAATTCAGAGCAAGAGGCGTCAGTTATAAGATACTGTTAGATAAACAAAATATTGCAAGAGTGCTGATGTTTTAAGCATGTTTTTATTTTAAATAAAAAAATCTTTGTGTTTGTGTCCTTTATAAAGTTTATATCTCCGCTACCTGGTGTTAAGTATGAGACTTAACAAGAGAGTGATTTCAAACAGTGATTTCAGCTTTATTAAACACAACAAGACCATCAGATAACACACACAAAAACAGTGGAGCACAGCTCCTTTTTAAATAATCCGGGCTAACAAAACCACGCCCCTACTTTGGTTAACAACCAATAACAATTGAGGGATAAGGACCAATGAGGCCTGTTCCCTCCATAACATTTCAGTCAGCTCTGATTGGTTACAAATAGTGCAGAATCAAGAACAACCAATAGAATTGTCGAGCCTTACAATCCTGGTCCTGACTTCAAGCTTAACATGGAAAAGAATATAGTCAGTTCACAAGTCAGGACATAACACCTGGCATTATATTTTATGGCACACAGGGCCCGGCCCAACAAGATCTCATTTATGTCAGATCCGGCCCTCATAACAAATGAGCTCGACACCCCTGCTTTTAAGGCTTGGGTAATTTGTCCCTGAACAGAACAATTGCTACAGTTGCCAGCTCCAGCTTGGGAAAATCCTGGAGATTTGGAGGTGGAGCTTGCAGGTGGTGGAGTTTTGGGGAGGGGCGGGACCTCGACAGGGATTTGATTCCATACAATGCACCCTCCAAAGGTGCCATTTTCTCCAGGGAAACTGATAGCCGTTGTCTGGGAGATCAGCTGTAATTCCAGAAGAACTCCAGACAACCCTAATTTAGTTTCACTTTGTGCTCAGCACATAATAACACCATGGATAAAAGGCGGATTTTGCCTAAACTGGAAACACATGCATTAAAAAGGGAGGATCTGGCCAGTCGATATTAAAGACTAGTTGTCTGACGTGCAAGATGAGCACAGGCTTAGCCTTCTGTATGTCAAGGCTGGCAGAAGTTTCATGAGAACCTAATTGATAATACGGTGTATAATTCTGAACCTGGCTCAAAATTTGTGATGGTTACATTGAAGAGAAGATGCTTATGTTATGCCCCTGTATGATTTCTTTCATTGCCCCATAGTTTGTGGCACAAGCCCTGAGAGCCAGCTTGGTGTAGTGGTTAAGAGCAGCGGACTCTAATCTGGAGAACCGAGTTTGATTCCCCACTCCTCCACATGCAGCCAGCTGGGTAACCTTAGGTCAGTCACAGTTCTCACAGTCACGCTCTCGGCCCCATCTACCTCACAGGGTGTTTGCTGCAGGGAGAGGAAGGGAAAGTGATTGTAAGCCACTCCAAGACTCCTTTGGGTAGTGAAGGGTGGGGTATAAAACCAACTCTTCTATTGCCTTCTGTTTTGCACAAGGTCACCTTTCTTGAGAAGTCAAAATAAACTCAAGTCTTGTGGCACCTTAAAGACTGATATGTTTTTATTCTGGCATACAGTTTTATAAACTAGATTCCATTTTTAAAAAAACATTGCCTTCCAGATAGATAAGAAATGTTGTGTGGGTGAGTGGGAAAAGACAGGCATAACGTGCGTTTTATGCAGCTTTCCCTACTCATATGCTTGGTCCTTGTTGATATAAGGTGTAGGTGAGCAGGGCCAGCTCCAGGTGTCTGGGCGCCCTAGGCAGGACAGCCTGGGGCGCCCCCACTGGGGATGCCAACCTCCTGGTGGGGCCTGGAGACCGGGGGCAGCGGCGGAGCGCTGGCTTTCCTGGGGGCTCCGCCACTGTGGGGACCCAGGAAAGCCAGGGAAGGGGGTGGGGGTCTAGCTGCCCCCTCCCAGCGCTGGCTTTCCTGGGGGCTCTGCGGCTGCGGGACCCCCAGGGAAGCTGGGAAGGGGGTGGAGCTGCCACCCCCCCGCCCCGCTCCAGGCCTAACGACCTGCCGCCCTCCCAGAGCCGTCGGGGTCCTCCTGACCTCCCGCCACACCCACCCGGCCCCAGGAGGAGGAGCCACCCTCCCCTGCTCACCTGCTGTTGGAGCCCCACACCTTGCAAGGAAGGCCCGCGGGCGGGCGTGGGTGGGTGGGCGGGTGGGCAGAGGAGGGGAACCACGTGGTGCGGTGGCCGGCCAACTGGCCGGCCTCACTCCCCCGGCGGGCCCGACGGCACGGTCGCCCCACCCCACCCCGGTTCAAACAGGTGGGGAGAGGGAGGAGGAGGGGAGTCTCCTGGCCCACCCGCCAGCCCGGGAAGGAGGCCCCCCCGCAGTGCCTCGCCGCCTCCCCAGGCCCAGGGAACGGTGCCCGAGGCACACACACACAACCCCCCACCCTCCGGGGTGGTGGGCGGGGTGGCTGCGGTCCTGAAGGAGGGGGAGGGGGTGGCACGGCTCGGGGGTCCCCTTCCTTCCTTCCTTTGGCCGAGCCCCCCGCTCGCCCCCAGCAGTCCCCCCCTTACTCAGTCACTCCCTCCCCTCCTCCCTCGGTGCCTTTTCTCCCCCACCTCCTCCCCGGCCTTTGCACTGGGAGTCGGGGGGGGGGAGTCAGCCCAGAAGGCGTCTCCTCCCTCCCCACCGGCCCCGCTGACCCCCAGGGAAACTGGGAAGGGGGCGGAGGTTTAAACCGCCGCCCCCTCCCTCCCAGCGCCAGCTTGCTTGGGTGCTCTGTGGGGCGCCCAAGCAAGCCTGGGAAGACGTGGGGGGGCGCCTTTTGGTGCCCCTGCGGCCACCGTGCTCTAGGCGAGCGCCTAGCTCGCCTACTGGGCGAGCCGGCTATGTAGGTGAGATCCCCTTTCCCAGCTATGTGATTTCTTTTCTAATAAAACAAGAGACTGTCCTTTGAGAAACATAATCCTCATCTTTTGTGCACTGGACTGGCAGCCATGTTGAATGACTGAAAATGCCATGGGATTAAGGTTGCCAGACTGTCCCTTTCCAGAGACATGCTCGAGGCAGTTCACAAATTAAAACAAGATAAAAGCATTAAAACATAAAATGCTTAAAATTCATAACCACTAAAAAGAGCCAGCAAAAATCCATGACCATAAAAATAACTTAAATCCCCCCAAACATAAAAACAGCATATTGATCGTTGCCTACTCTAGCATTAAAGTCACCTGCCATAATTATTTCATCCAAGGGATGTTTTTCTTCTAGTCTTTCTAGCAGAGATGTTAATCATTTCCAATGTTGGGAAAGAGTTAATTTGTCTAAGGAACTGGGCACATATATATTCACAATAATCAAAATGAGGTTATCAAGAATAAGCTTAATAGCTTGCTCAGCGGGGCTATCCAGTTGCAATGTAACTATTTCTACTTTAAATATGAAGAAACAAGCAGAGCCAAACCCACTTGAAAGTGACCCTTAGGATTAATCCTATACCCAGGGAGAGAGAAAGATTTATAGCCCTCCATCTGTATTGGATTTGGGGACCGGGTTTCTTGAAGAAGTATGATAGCAAAATCATTTAGATAACTTAAAAAAATTGTCATCCCTAGCTTTATTCCTCCAGCCCGCCACATTCCAGGAGATTATTTTTATGTTAGAGGCTGGAGGAGAAAACAGACCTGCCTTTCTTTAAATGAAGATTATAACAAAAGGAAAGGTCAGGTGTCAAGAAATGGTATTGTTCCAGCACCCATCAAGGCTTGAAGAGATGCGCTCCCACATAACAGGCAGGAGTGGATGGGAGTTAAGGAAGCAGAGTCTTGGATAATGGAAGGGAAAAAGTGAAAAGCAACAATTGCTGTAAACTGTTTGAAGCACCCAGGGCCCCGAATCTCTTCCCCCCCTCTCTGAATCTGATCCACTGTAGTGTTGGAGCACTCTTCATGTAATTTTTAAATAAAGCAAATACTAAAAAAAAATAAAAAGCATAACTCTCAAATATTCTCTCCTCCAAATGGAACCAACTGCTGGAAACTTCTCACTACTTGGGGAAGTGATATGCCCGTAACTATATTTTTGCAACGCTACAAAGCAATCCTAAACAAAATCAAACCCTGCTAAGTTTACTGAAGTCAATGGATTTAGACGGGTGTAGCTCTGCTTAGGATCACTCTGCCAGTCTATCAGTGTTTTGAAACACATTCTAAGAGTTCTTTAATGGGATGATGACCCTGCTTGAAAATCGGTAACAAAAATGTATCCTGTGCCTTACTGAAATGTCTTGAGGAAATTACTAGACTGGAGAGAATAAAATGGCTCAGTCTTCCTGCCACCTAAATCTTTATATGTAATATGTATATATATGTGTGTGTGTGCACAGCCGGCTCGCCTACTAGACGAGCTAGGTGCTTGTCTAGAGCACATTGGCCACGGGGGCACCAAATTGTCCCCCCCCCGCGAAAACCCCGCCTCCCCACTGCCTCCCTGCCACTGCCAGTGACGAGTTCCCCGGCGGGGTGCAGGAGGCGGCAGCGAAGCTCGCCCGCCCTCCCCCCTCAGGAAGCTGGTGCTGGGAGGGAAGGGGTAGGGGTTAGAACCCCCGCCACTTCCCTGGCTTTCCCGGCACTGGGAAGGAAGCGGCGGGGGTTAAAACCCCCGCCTCTTCCCTGGCTTTTCTGGGCACCCCGCAGTTGCGGAGCGCCCAGGAAAGCAGGCACTCTGAGCCTCTGAGGGAAACGGCGGGGGTCAGAACCCCCGCCTCTTCCCTGGCTTTCCTGGGTGCCCCGCAGCTGCGGAGTGCCCAGGAAAGCCAGCGTTCTGAGGCTCTGAGGGAAGGGGCAGGGGTCAGAACCCCCACCACTTCCCTGGCTTTCCTGGGTGCCCCGAAGCTGCAGAGCGCCCAGGAAAGTCGGTGCTGGGAGGGAAAGGGCAGGGGTTAGAACCCCTGCCTCTTCCCTGGCTTTCCTGGGCGCCCTGCAGCTGCGGAGTGCCCAGGAAAGCCGGTGCTCTGAGCCTCGAGGGAAGGGGTGGGGTTAGAACCCGCCACTGCCCCCCCCCAGTCTCCAGGCCCCATCAGGAGGTTGGCATCCCTGGTAAGGTGGGCGCCACAGGCTGGCCTGCCTAGGGCACCCAGACACCTGGGGCCAGCTCTGTGTGTGTGTGTGTGTGTGTGTAAGGTAAAGGTTTGCCTTGCTCAAAAACCAGTCAAATCTGACTCCAGGGCTTCAGTTTCCAAGCCAAAGAGCCAGCACTGTCCGAAGATGTTTCCGTGGTCATGTGGCCGGCATGACTAGACGTTGAGGTGCATAGAATGTTGTTAGCTTCCCACCAAAGCAGTACCTATTTATCTACTTGCAATTTCTTGCTTTCGAACTGCTAGGTTGGCAGGAGCTGGGACCAGAGACGGGAGCTCACTCTGTCATGCAGCACTTGGGTCTCAAACTGCTGAACTACCAACCTTCTGGTCTGCAGTTCAGCATCCTAACCACTTGAGCCACTGCAGCCCCTATATATACATATGCATATGCATATGTATACATATATATATATATATATATATATATATATATATATATATATACATACACATACACATTTTTATTCTGCCTTTCAAACATAAGGTCTCCAAAGCAAGCTACAAATTGAAACATTAAATACAATATGAATAAAATATCACAAATAATCCACAAACAGAGACCATTAAGCAAGAGTACTTCAATGCTTTCTCAGCAAATGCCTTTTTTAAATGTTTCCTGAATTCTACTCTCGGCTTGTTATAAAATAATAAACTTTGCATCTCTTACATTTGCCTCTTCCCTCTTGGTCAGTAATCTGAATATTAATATATAGCCTAAAGGAAAGTGGGCAGTGAATCTGGTATTAAAATCAAACGTGTCCTGAGAAATCATGTCAGCTTTTCCTTGGTTCATTTCCAGATACCCTGAAGTATCTTGGATATATAAATATATGTATTTACTCTAGCATTTGGCTTGAAACTTTACTTATTTATTTACACCTCATTTCCCTTGCAATGGGGACCCAAAGTTCTTTACACCAGCACTCTCTACTCTCTCTCTCTTTCTATTCTCATCTCTCTCTACTTTCTACTCTGTCAACTCAGCGTGCGATGGCAATAAAAAAGGCAAATGCTATGCTGGGGATTATTAGGAAGGGGGCTGAAAACAACTCAGCAAGTATCATAATGGCACCTGTATAAATTCATGGTGTGGCCTCATTTGGAATACTGTGTACAGTTCTGGTCACCACACCTCAAAAAAGGCATTATAGCATTGGAAGAGGTACAAAAAAGGGCAATTAGAATGATTAAGGGGATGGAACACCTTCCCTATGAAGAAAGGTTAAAGCGCTTGGGGCTCTTTAGCTTGGAGAAATGACGACTGAGGGGTGACATGATAGAGGTTTACAAAATTATGCATGGGATAGAGAAGGCAGAGGAAGTACTTTTCTCCCTTTCTCACAGTACAAGAACTTGTGGGCACTCAATGAACTTAATGAGTTGTAGGTTTAGAACAAGTAAAAAAAAAGTACTTCTTGACCCAAAGGGTAATTAACATGTGGAATTCACTGCTGCAGGAAGTGGTGGTGGCTACAAGCATAGACAACTTTAACAGGGGACTGGATAAACATACGGAGCAGAGGGCCATTAGTGGATATCTGGGGCAGTGATGCTCTGTATTCTTGGTGCTTGTGGGGGCAACAGTGGGAGGGCTTCTGGAGTTCTGGCCCTGCTGGTAGACCTTCTGATGGCACCTGGCTTTTGGCCACGGTGTGTTGAACTGGATGGGCCACTGGCCTGATCCAACATGGCTCCTTTTATGTTCTTACATTCTTCTCTCTCTCTCTCTCTCTCTCTCTCTCTCTCTCTCTCTCTCTCTCTCTCTCTGTGTGTGTCATGGAGCCCAATAGATGACCTTGAGCCAGTCATGCACTCAGCCTAACAGAGGATAAAATGTTTGTGCGGATAAAATGAAGTACAGGAAAATGACCTAAGCTAAATGAAGTCTCTGTTGTGGAGAAAGGCAGAGTATAAATGAATTAAATAACTAATAAATAAAGCTAGGGGGTAAAGAAGGGTGGTGAGTGAGTAAGAGGAAAGGGAGTAGGGAGAGGGGAGAGGAAATGGGCCTATCAGAAGGAGGAAAAAAAGAAAAAAAGTGTGGGGAAGGGAACACAGAGGAAAATGAGGCCCCTCCTGTCTTTCTTGTGGATTCCCAGCTTCTGTCGCACAAAAGCTTGATATTTTGACTGGCCCTGTAAAAGGCACTATATCACTGTTGTTTATCATTTACTGAGATAACAGGGTCTTTTTTGGGGGGGAGCGCACCGGAGCGCAGCTCCGGGAGCTCAGGAGCCAAGCCCCGCCCCCAGCCGGCGTCCCGGGGAGTCTTTCAGCAACCGAATGTCAATTTCAGCTCCATTATATCCTATGGGCCATTGAAGTCAATGGTGAAAACATAGGGTATATTCTGGGGGCTGGAGGGGAGGGTTTTTTTTTCTCAGCATAGAGAACAATGGAGGGAATAGGGGCAACCTGTTTGGGGGCCCATAGAATTGGACCCCCTGGTCCAATGTACTTGAAACTTGGTGGGCATCTTGGGGAGAGGCTCCATCAGCTACCCTGTGAGTTTGGAGCCTCTCCCTCAAACCCCTTCCCCTCCAGCCCCCAGAATATACCCTATGTTTTCACCATTGACTTCAATGGCCCATAGGATATAATGGGGCCAAATTGCCGCCAAATTTCTTTCATTCCCTCCTTTCCTTCTCTCCTTTTCCTCTTTCCCTCCTTCTTCCCTTCTCTCTTTCTTTCTTTCCCACCTTCTTCTCTTCTCTTTTTTCCTCCTGTCCCTTTTCCCCTCCTTCTTCCCTCTCTTTCTTTCCCTCCCCTTTCCTTCTCTTTCTTTCCCTCTTTCCTTTTTCCTTCTCTCTACTCTCTCTCTTTCCTTCCCTTTTCCCTCCTTCTATGGCCCAACTCTCGTGAGAAGGAGTTTAAACTTTAAACCCCTTCTCTCTTAGCTCCCCCACCCAGATCAGCTGGGGAAGGGGAGGGGAGGCTTTTGAAGATGCCTCCCCCCTTTTAACATCCTTTTCCGGTGATGTCAGGGGGCGTGGCATATGCTAATAGCTCAATAGCTCATTAGCATACCATATGCTAATGAGCTCCTGCAGCTGTTTTTCTACGAAAAGACCCCTGGATAACACACACATATCCTTACATGTGTAGATTCTATACCTACTGTCCAGTGAATGCAGGCATGCTTGGTTCTGTACTGATCTGGCTCCCCTCTGCAAACATTCATTACACGCACCTTGAACTTCTGAAAAAAGATATGTGTCAATGGTTGATCATTTTTTTAAAACAACAACAACTAGGATTCTGATTTCTACACTGAACACATGTTTACTTTCACACTGGCATCCATTCTGCCAATGGAAATAAATCAAAGCTAATCTGAATAGAAGGGTGGACCTGTAGCTCAGGATATGTTTCCACTGTTACCTTGGTGTTAAACAGATTTTCTTTCTCTGAAATTACAGCAGAAGGCTGTACCTGTACACACAGCCCTAGCACCTGTCATTGCTAAAACTCTTAGTTTCTTCAGGCCACATAAACACTTGAAGCTGACTTCTATTGAGTCAGACCCTTGGTCTATCGAAATCAGTATTGTTTGCTCTGACTAGCAGTGGCTCTCCATGGTCTTAGACAGAGGTCTCTCACATCACTTACTACCTGACCCTAACAGGAGATGCCAGCAATTGAACCTGGAATCTTCTGTATCTAGACACAGCCAGGATCTGCTGCCATTAGGGAGGCAACAGAGGCGGGAGTCAGGCTTAGCTGTGCCAGGGCAGGAATGGGGCCTGTATCAGCCCCCGCCTCTCACAGGACTCTTCCTTCCCACGAGAGACTGGGGCCTCCTCTCATGTGGCTGGCGTAGCTTGCTGCTGATGTCTCAAAATGAGCCACAATGCTGACTGAGGAAGAATTTTCTCCCCAGTCAGGTTGCCACCTCAAGGTGGTGGTGGTGGTGTGGTGAAAATTGCTGGCAATGTGGTGATGTCCCTTCTGGTGCACCTTGGAAGTGATGTCACCATGTAGGGGCAACACTTTAGCATTCACCTATGGTTTAATCACAGAGTTTTGGTTGAATGCTAGAGCATAGCCCAATGTGATGACATCACTTCTGGGTCATGCCAAAAGTGACATCATGGCATCAACGCAACACTAATCACCTCCCTATTCCTACAGAACTTTCCCCCTGCCACCCAGCTGAGTGGTTGTGGGCAAATCTGGTGGGGGCCAGGAAGTTTCCTGTCCATGTGGAAGATCTGTACTCTTCCTTTATTAATTAACTAGGAGTAAGGCCTGTTGTGGGAAGAAATACAACGAGCTCTAGAAGGAAGCTCCAGGTGAGTGTCCCAGCTGTGGCTGGTGGGGCAGCAGAGGGAAGGGGAGAATAAACGGAGGCAAGCCATGTTTATTTCCTTCTGCTTAGCTATAAGGTAGTATGGGAGGACAGTCTCATGGTAACAGGTATGGCATTATACCCTGACTTATGTTGATTTGGGGTTATGCAGTGGCAGCTAAGGTAGAAAAGCACCTCCTCCTATGCCTTGTCTTCTGGGTTCCAAGGGTCTGGAAAGTGGTTCCATAGCCAGTTACAGGGTTGCCAAATCTGGGTTGGGAAATACCTGTAGATTTGAGGGGTAGAGCCTGGAGAGGGCAGGGTTTAGGGTGTGGAGGGACCGCAGCAGGGTATAATGCCATAGAGTCCACTGCCCAAAGCAGCCATTGTAATAGGTGGGAAATTTTCTGTAGGTGAAATGATGTGCTGTGGATGGGGAACACGATTTCTGGGATATCTCCAGGTCCTACAGGGAGATTGAGAAGAAGCAAACAACTGTGATATATTATGCCAAAAAAGTCTCCAAGGACTAGAAATTTCTTTTTTCAATATTCAGTTTACTGGAAGCAATTCAAACGCCATCAACACCAATGAACCATGCAGATAGTATCTCATTTTGTATAACTTTGTCAATGTGGGTATCGTTGAAATATCTATATAATATTAATCCATTTAGCAAACCCTTCATTCATATCCCATAGTAACACTCATAAAATCTATATATCTAATTCCCAAGTGGCCCCCTGTGTGCGGATATCTAAATCCGCACATTGGGGGCACCTAGGGGGCAAGGATATTTTTCTGCGCATGTGGGGCAGTCCCCATGTGTGCAGAAAAATCTAAAAAGTTTTTAAAAGTGTAGGGGGGATATCTAAATCCCCCCAAAAGTAAGAGCGTTCCCTGCACATGTGCAGGGAACGCTCTGGGAACTCTGCAGTGGCCGGCGGCTAGAAGCCACTCAGTCCTCACCACCAGAGCCAGTGGGGGGAGGGGGAAGAGGAGATCAGTGGTGGCGGAGGAGGAGGCTCGCCGGAGCTGGGGGGAGGAGATCAGTGGACCCGGTGGCTGGAAGCCGCTCGGGCCTCGCCTCCGGAGCCAGATGGGGGAGGAGGAGATCAGTGGCGGCAGAGGAGGGGGACATCACCGGAGCTGGGTGGGGGGAGGGAGGAGATCGGCGGTGGTGGCAGAGGAGATTGCTGGAGCCGGGGGGGGGGAGAGGAGATCGGCGGGCCTGATGGCTGGAAGCTGCTCGGGTAACACTGCTGGGGTGGGGGGGAGGACATTGCCGGAGCCTCCCCGCAAATATCGCGGGTCCCTCTTCTTGTCCATCATAATCTCCACAGGGAGATTGGCAACTCCAGTGACCGTTTAAGGGAAAATTGTGATATGTATTTTGGCAACTCCAGTGACCAGTTAAGGGAAAATTGGGATATGTATTTTACCTCAGGACACATTCAATGACTCCCAACAGCAACAACAAACTGTTTAGAATGTTAGAGGCAAAGGCCAATCAGGCTGCATATGCAAATAACCTCTGTGTTCCGACTGGCTATTGGGGGGAGAGAAACAGCAAACTGTTTAGAATATTGGAGGTGAGACTCAGGCAACACAGCCAGTGGATAGGGACAGCTTCTGATGGACAGATCAGGAAGCCAACTGATTTGGGAGTGTGTGGAATGTTCAGGAGAGTCCATGGCCAAAACAGAATTATTGTATACAGAGATAAATATTTTAGTGTTTTCTACACTAGTGTTTTCTACAGAACTGCTGAGTTTGTTTCTCAAACTGGGGTGGGAAAAACACTGCCAAGGACACAGGTTGTGTGTCTCTCACTACCACTCAGGTGGTGCTGGAGGATCCTTGCAGAGGAGGAGAAGGATTGGAGGAACCAGGTGGAAGCAACCCCCCACCTTCTCCATTCTCAGGCCTAGCAGTTCCCTATAAACATGGGTAGAGCAGTTTCCTGTAAACATGGCTAGAGCTTCCTCTGTGGAGGCAGGCCTTGCTATATCCTTGGGGGCTCAGAGAGATGGGACCCATCGTCACAAATGCAACTTACAGAACTTAAAAGCAGATGAAACCATCAAAAGAAAGAAGAACAACAAAATGCAAGGCAGTAAATGCAATTAGATGAGTTAATAATAATAGAATAAAATGACATAGCAATATAAAACTACATTAATTACCAAGGGGACACTGAATCAACAAAGTTTTGCCTGTGTTCATACAGAAAAGAAGTAGGAAGCCAAATTATTACCCCAGAGTTCCATATTTTGGGGGCTGCGACAAAAAAGACCCCGTTTCTAGTAAATAACAATCTTGCCTTTACAAATCGAGGGGATGTCACTGTTGAGGAAGAAAGGTGTTTTGTTTTAAAATATGTTCTGGACATGGTCCATTAAGCGATTTGAGGGTTTAAACCAAGATCATGAATTAAAGTCAGAAACAAACTAGAAGTCCAGTGCAGCTGTTTCAAAATATAAAAAGTGAGCATGCTGGCTCACCTGCAGCAATTAGGCAGCTACGTTCTACATTCTGAAGGTTCTGGACCATCTCCAAGGGCAGCCCCACAAAACTGTAATGGGAGGCCTTCCTCTTAAAGGACGCCACTTTCCTCTCATTCTGGAATGCTGTGAATATGCAGTCAGCACCTGTAAATATTGCTAGAGTTGATTTCTATGGGGGTCATTTCATATATTCTGGAAGAGGTTTGCCATATCCACTGAAAGCGTAAGGGGGCAAGTAGGGCTCGGAAATTAAAAAGGTGGTGGTTTCTGCTTTCCCCCGTGACACTGCAGTGAGGGTGAGCTAATTACGTTGCCACGGTTGCCTGCCCTCTGTGCAGTGCAGTTCCATTTACAGGAAGAATCTTGTCTACAGGATAATGGCTTTCCCTGAGGAGGAACCTGTCAACAGCTGTGTGTGCCAGTTAAATAATGGCTTTTCACGAGGAGGAACAGTTCTAATTGGATGCAAAAACCAAGTATGCTCACTGTACCTGAGAGGCCTGAGCCGGACAGAAGAGCAGGGCGGTCATCTTGCTCGTGGTCTCTCTTTGCCAGGGCAGTCAAGTATTATTTGGCTCATTGTATTACCTGGGTAAGAGACTGGCCTGCGTGGAGTTAGCAGAAAAGGTTAATAGAAAAGGAAAAGCACATACACACACCCAGGAAGCCAGCTTGAAGGTATCTTTGGTTATATCGGAATACAAGTTTGCTGAGTGGCGTGGAGACATCTAATATTGATCCCAAATGTTTTATTATAAGAGAACATAAAGCACAGAGTTACTTTGGAGTTCAGCCTATCAATCCATCTCCTGACCAAGAAGAAGGGCTGCCAGCCTCTAGGTGACGGCTTGAGATTTCCCGGGATCACAATGGATCACCGGGTGACAGAGATCAGTTCACCAGAAGAAAATGGCCACTTTGTAAGGTAGACTCTATGACATCCAACAGTGGCTCTTCACGGCCATTGGAGACCCTCCTCTCTCCAAGCCCTGCTCTCCTCAGGCTCCACCGCAAAAATCTCCAGGTATTTCCCAACCCAGACCTTGCAACCCTATCAAGAAGTCATATACTTTTAGTGTGAGTTTACTACTATCTTCCATAAACAGAGATTATAAGAAAAACAGAGGAGTTACTACCTTTGAACACAAGGAGCTGTGCTATACTGAGTCTATCCAGGTCAATCTTGTCTACTCTGACACTGGCTTCTGAGGATCTTGGATAATGCTCTTTCACATGACCTGTTGCCTGTTCCTTTTATCTGGAGATAGAGAGGATTGAACCTGGGACCTTCTGCATGCAAAGCAGATGTTCTGCCACTGAGCCACAGCCCATACCTTTGATCTGTCCAGTTTTGGCAGGCTGGTGATGGCATACATACATAGGGCAGTGGCAGGTCCTGAATTTCAACTCTAGTTTCAACCAGGAATGCTATTTATATTTTATAGGGGCTATAAGACAACAGCTATTTTACTAGATAAATTGGGAGATTATTCTATGGGGTTATACAAGAGTTACATATCCACGAGAATTTGGATAATGCGGTGTTTCAAACAAAGTGAACAAATATTCTTCTATAAAAATTTCTTACATTTTTCTGGATCTTTATGAACTCCAGATCCTTTATTCCCATATTTCTCCCCATAAATCTGTGGTTCTTCAAAGAAAAGTAAAAACCTGTAATGTCAGTTTTCCGAATTACCAGCTTCAAGATACTTCACAGTCTTTTTCATGAAATATGATGATCAAATTCTGTGCAACAGAATGGATTTTGGTATATTTGTGATGATTGTTTTCATGCTATTGATTTAATTGGACCAATACATCTGGTTCGGTGCTGGATTGTGACCTCTGTATACAGAATGTGAATCTGCATGTATGAATTTTAAAAAGAAAGAATGCTGGTTGCTCTTTCTCTTTTTGTTTGGAACTTGTTCTGTTTCAGGAGGGAGAAAGACAGGCAACAGCATGTCTGACTGAAGCAGGCTTCAGGGAGGGTGAATATATGAGTGTAATTACTCTGCTCTGTACATCCAAGAACCGGAAAAGACTCTCACGAGTAGCTTGACAAGGAACCAGAATCCCACCCCCCATTCTGATTCATGCAATAGGATAAAGCAGCTCCTACAATATTAAGCAAACAGCAGTTTTTGCTAGTTTTCCCTCTCTGCTGGCATATCTTCTGTAAATGCCCAATTAAAGCAAATGGGATAGGAAAAGAAACAAGCCGGCTTTTCTTCCGAAAAGTCAGTGGTGCAGGTGGTCAACAGTATGAACAACGTAACAGTTTTAGTCCCAGAACTCAAGATCCTTAGAAATTATTACAGTGGGATCTAAACCTGAGTATTTACTGCTGTGGTTAGGTAGGTAGCCATGTTGGTGTGCAGTAGAAGAGTGAGATTGCTGTCAGGGAGCATCTTAAAAACTAACAGGCTTTCCAAGGTGTAAGCTTTTGACTCTTGGAAGTAGGGATGGGCATGAACTGCATTTTTGCAGTTTGGTTTGTGGTTCATTGCTGAACCATGAATTGAGCCATGAACCGATACGCTGATTTATGAACAGAACCAGTTTGCTCACCTTGACATAGAGAGTACTCCATCTTTCTGTGTTATACCTCTGAGGATGCCAGTCACAGCTACTGGCAAAATGTCAGGTCCTACAATGCCAAGACCACAGCCACACAACCTGGAAAATCTAAAGGAACTAAAGAACCAGTTTATATCAGTTCATGAGCCATTTAAACCCCTGGTGGGGAGCAGAAAGCAGGGGGTGTAATGGCTCCAAGTCATTTAAACCTCTGCCTTCTGCTCCCCACTGCTTTTCTCAGGAAGCAGAAAGCTGTGATTTAAATGGCTCTGAGCCATTTAAGCCAGACAGCTGAGCTGTTTTCTGTGAAGAGCAGAAAGCAGGGGTTTAAATGGCTCAGAGCCATGAACTGCATCAAAATGTGTGGAAGTTCATGGCTGCTCTTCAGTTCATGCATATCGCTTCGCCAACCATGAACCAGCCAAAATTTGTGACAAACTTTAGTTTGTGAGTTGGTTTGTGCCCATCCCTACTTGGAAACTTATAACCTGGAAATCTTGTTGTTCTTTAAGGGTTTACTGACGTGAGAGCTCTTTGCATGAATGTGCTGTGTGCTATAGTCTAGATGGTGAATATTTGCTTTTCTGATTGGCTGGATGGTTCTTCCTTTGATTAAAGCTATACTAGAAGAATAATATATTATCTTCAGAAGGATACCTCAGTAGGTGCAGTTTGTGAAATGCAAGCTGTGTGCCTCAGTGTGCCTTAGTGTGCATGCGGTGCTGTGTCTGTGGGCATGCGATAGAAACATGATATCCTTCTAGAGATCAGACCAAAACTGGAAGAATTATAGTTTTTGCATCTCATACACAAAACATTCCAACAAGGTATCCCTAAAGGCTAAAACAAGGATAGTGATTTACTTGGGAGGAGAACAAAAAGAAGGGGGCAGGGGATGATCTCTACTTAAATTGGGACAGTCAGAGAGTATGCAATAATAATTCCCTGCCTTTACCAGAAGAGTTCTTTCCTACCAGCCTGGCAGGTGAAGTTGGCAATTTGCAACTGTTTTGCCTTAGGGAAGCTAAGATCCCTGGGCTCCTTCGAGAATGAGCAAATGTGAAGGCGGACAGGGCTCCTGTACCCTTTTCAGCTGTGCAGGAAGAAGAAATGTCAGCAGGTGGGGCTTCTCCTCACAGCACTAGGAGAAATGACACCAGTTGAAATTTCCTTCGCTGCCCAGCTCTTAGAGGAACTGGAACCGAGGACTCCTTTCTAGGCTCCTTTCTACCTGCTTAAGCAACCTCCTGCTCACCCCTGCCCAGGCTCTAGGCTATGCAGTGAAGAGGGGAATTCCAGAATGGTTCCTGCTTGCTGAACTGTAGCTTCCTGGAACATGATCAGGCAGGCAGGATCCAGTCCTTCCTTTCCTTTTCTGAAGAATTGCCTGGCAGGAAAGAGAAGAGGAAATCTCCAGGTCCATGGCCGGGCCTCTGGCTGGGTTCATATTTTGTAAGCATGTACAGCAAAATGATGGGATCTGATACTGGCCATTGATAGACTTTGGTATCCTAAGAATGTCCTTCCTGGGTATCTGTCTCTCTTGTGCTTATGGCTGCAAAAACAAGGACTAAGGGTAATGTCTGTCAAGCAACCTGAAAAATCAATGGTGGGAGTGTTTGTGTAGGAGGGGAGGCTGAGTAAGATTTCCACTGACCAGGGGGTGGAGCTTCAGTGTCTCACACAACCTTTGCTCCTTCCCACAACAACTGAAAGCAGAATACAGATTTACAAAATGAGACCATACAAGTGGGGGGCCTGTGGGGATTCCTGGGAAGGGAGGGTACATAATTTCTCCACTCCCTCTCTCCTTCTTGCTTTTCCTCTTTGCCTACCCCAGGAGCAATGTTCCCTCTAAGCTGAGTTAGTATGAGCTAGCTCACAGCTTTTTAGCCTCCAGCTCACAAATTTTTGTCTTATAGCTCAGGAAGGATGGCTCCAGAGCAAACTAATTTATGCACTAGCCAAAGCATTTGCTCACAACTTTAATGCCAGTAGCTCACAAAGTAGATTTTTTGCTCACAAGACTCCATAGCTTAGAGGGAGTATTGCCCAGGAGGTGCCTGAAACTTATCCCCTTTCCTTCTGCCCCTCGTTACCAACCAACCAACCACCTACATTTTTCTGTTTCTTCCTCTGGCCATTTCTGCCCCCCGTTCACTCCCCCAGCCATCTTCTTCTGATCCTCTCTATGTTTTACTTTTTTGTTCCCCTCCCTCTTTTTCCTTTTTTTAAGTCTGTCCCTCTCCCATGCTGATACAAACCGAGACTTGAAATTCTCAGTACTGCTGGTTGTGGGTTGCTTAGCAACCTGCAAGATGGTCACTGAGATCTCACAATGTGGTCTTGAAAGATCTCAGTGGCACACTTTTCTTCAAAAAGCAAACACTGTTTCTATGCATTGTTTGCTAGGTTTATTAAATTTTAAAAATAAAAAGTTTTTTCTTAAAAAAAGCAAACACTGTTTCTATGCTTTTTTGGGGGGTGGGGGTCTAACTCCCAATGTACTTTTTAACATTCCGTATTCTTCTGCAAGCCTGGGGCTTCCCAACCCTTATAGAATCCTGTTGATTATGTTTGCCTGTTCTTTTTGATCAGTATTCAGACAGTTTTATTGATTACTGCTGAATTTGTTTTAATGGTTGTTTCTTCTTTAATACTGTCAACTTCTTTTCATGTATTTGATCTAATGTTAGCTGACGTGGTTTTTACGTTGTCGTTTGACTTTGGTTTTACTGAGGTTATGCTTAGTGTTGATTATTTGATTTCTTTTAATGAGTTTTAACGCATTGTGTTGATTATTCTGTTGCACGCCACTGTGGGATGGAGATTGTTTTGGAAACACAGCTAATAAATATAGTGGCACATGGTGCGGGGGCGGGGGGGCTCAACCAGCATTACTGTTTGCTGATTTGCATTTGTCATTTAACTTAAGAAATTAGGACACAGCCAGATTCACCTCAGGTCTGAGTGTGTGTGTGTGTGTGTATTGCTTCTATCTTCACATGAAAGGAGCCCTGGTCATAATTAGAAGTCAGGGCAACAAAACAGTGGAAGGATTTGTTTGTGTGTGTTTTTGCTCATGCCATTCCAATGGCACACTAGTACCAAAAGGTGATAGCATGTTAGCATTCTGCCAGATTAGATAACCCTGAACAATATGCTACATAATACTATCTCAGGTCTTCAGCATGAGTTATGTTATTTTTTAAAAAAAACCTGTCTGGGAACAATCTATGTTAGGTTTTCTCACAGGGCAGCATACCTTACTGCCACCTTGTCACAAAAATAGTTATATCCAGACCGACAGAAAAATCCACATGTTACCTGTTAGTGCACCGCTGGACAATGTGATGCCTAGACCAATTTGGAATCAACAGAATCTTGGATATTCACATTATTTTAAGCATTGCCAGGTGTCTGAGCCAGAGGTAATTCGGTTTCCTGAAAACTGTAATAGGGGGACATATTGACAAAGACTGGAGAGTGATTCTACAAACCCAGAGAAAACACATCTCAGAGATGTGCCTGAGACGCAGTTTATTTTTAATCGATGCAGTGATATTGTACAGTATTGCAAAAGGAGACTTGCTACAACAATTAGATTTTGGAGTAAATGAAATTTGGAACACTGCATCTGTATTGAAAGTGCATATTTTTGTGCACTAAGCAATAGTGATGTTCTTTGTTTTAGATAATGAAAAAAAGTCTCAGAAGGTTGGGATGTATTTATGTGATCACAATCATATCTCTGACATGCATTGTGGAAATTTTTGATTGCAGGAATATGAACTGAATCAGTGGTTCTGTGCTGCTTACAGCCAGTGGGGTATAGTGGAGAATGTTGAACTTGGACAGAGCAGATCAGATTTTCTCTCTGCCATGACACTCTGCAGACTTTGGGTCAGATGTCAGATGTCAGCCTAACCTATCTTATAAGGCTGTTGTGAACAATTAAAACACCGGACAAACCCCATGTATGTCATCCTGAGGTCCTTGTTGCAAGGGTCTTTTATTAAAAAACAAACAAACATGCACATGCACATACACATAAAGCAAGAAGAGTAAAGAGCAGATGTCACTTGCTTTGTTTTTACTTCTGGCTTCCAGCAATCAGAATTTAGGCAGGTCTTCACCATTACAGTATTTAATCTCAGCTCAATTAATGCACATCTAGTAGCTCAAGCTAACCTGATCTCATCAGATCTCAGGAACTAAGCAGAGACAGCCCTGGTTAGTATTTTGATGGGAGACCTCCAAGGAAGTCAAGGGTTGCTATGTCGAGGCAGTCAAAGGCAAACCACCTCTGCATGTCTCTTGCCTTAAAAACTTTATGGGGCTGCCACAAGTCGGTTGCAACTTGACAATAACAAAAAATGGTTATGGTCAATATGTGTCTAAGATTTCCCCCTCAAAACTTGATTGCAGTATTTTTCTCCATAGCAATGGGGTTTGTCCCATCCCACAGGTTAGAGCATCTCACTGAAGCCACAGAGAGGTCACGCCTAAAGAAGTGAGATGAATGCAGGAATGAAGATGGTCTGATGGGTCGCTGGCTTTAAGGGTACAACCGGAACCAGGAAGTTATTTGAACCGTTGGGCAGGACATCCTCTATACCACTCTTATCTACCATGGGCTCTAGACTTGGGGGGGGGGGGACAGGATCCTGTGTGACCGAAGGAGGTCCACTGACTGTCATTGGAGGAGAAAGTGTCTGCTTTCAAATCCTAATCCTGCCCAAGCCTGACACATCCCATGTGGTAATTTTAGCAAATTGCTGAATGCTGTATGACTCATTTGGGTCACTTGGCTTAATGAATCATAGAAATGCTTGCTTACATTACAATGCTAGGAGAAGAATGAGAACATGAGTGAAATAGCTCACTTAAGCTATACAAGCTTAAGGCTGCATCAATACAGTGACAATTCTTCATTTGCCTTTCATTGCCAGCGCAAATGCAGAGGCATTTGCACAGGCAATAGAATATCCAGAGAACAGTTTTGTGCATACTTTTCTCAACCAGCCACTATTTCCCTTACAATGTCCTACCCTCCACCCCCAGAGGGCTATAGCACAATAGTGTTATAATAATCAATTGCTATGATCTACTAGTTCCTCTGCATTCTTACCTTTCATTCTCCACCCCCCAAAAAGTAAGCCTCTAGCCCATTTTGTTACCCAAATATAGGGGGACTATCTCCACAACAAAAGTACTAAAGACATACTTTTAAGAAATGAAAGTTTAGAATCTGAAGATCTAGAAGATCATGGCAGCAGATAATTATGTTATTGTGCTATAGTGCCATAGCAATAACCAGGGCTTTTTTTCTAGAAAAAGACCAGCAGGAACTCATTAGCATAATAGGCCACACCCAACAGCAGAAACTCATTAGCATATTAGGCCACACCCCTGACAGTATAGCTCATTAGCCTATTAGGCCACACCTCCATGCCTTCCTTGGCTTGCCCGGGCACCCCACGGCTGCGGGGAGCCCAGGCAAGCTGGCCCTTGGAGGGTAGGGGAGGCAGTTTAAACTGCCTTCCCTTGGCTTGCCTGGGCGCCCTGCAGCTGCAGGCCACCCAGGCAAGCCAGCCCTTGAACAGGCCAGGGAAGGCACAGGGAGGCATTTAAATGCCTCCCTGATCCTTCCAGGGCCCCCTGGCCCACCCACCTCAGAGATGCCAGGGGGAGCCGTTCTCCAGGCCTTCCCTCTGTAGCCACACACAGAGAGGTTTGGGCTGCAGTGGGCGTGGCCAACTCTGAAGCCAGCTAGAACTCCGCTCCTGTGCATTTCTGCCCCAAAATAGTCCTGGCAATAACTGATTTTTTTTAAAGGCCTCAAAAGTTCCTCTGGTGACAGCGGGGAAAATGCAGCAATCTGCATTTGAAGACCTAGAAGATCATAGCAGTAGATCATTACGTTATTGTGCTATAGAGCCATAGCAATAACTGATTTTTTTAAAGGCCCCAAAAATTCTTCTGGTGACAGTGGGGAAAATGCAGCAGTGGCCATTTTTTAAAAAAACATTTTTTTCCCATCATGGTCTTGCCAAATGCCAGGTACTTTCATCTCAATCCACTTTTCTTAGAATCTGCAATGTGAATGGAAAATTATACTCGTGTCATGATAACTTGTTACTAGATCAATAAAGTGAACTTATTAATCTCCTGTAAACAGTAGTGCTCCTGAATATGAGCAAAATGCCCTTCCCTTCTCACTGAGTCACCGGAGCCCATCCCTGATGTTCCTGGGCAACGGGCCAAAGCTTCAGAGTAAGGGAGCCTCCCCTTCTACGGATGCTTGAAGCACGGCCCCTCTTTCAAGAAATCCAGCACCAAATCTCATGCCTATTGGTTCCTGCTGAGATGTCAGTCTCAAGAGTTTCAATGTGAGCCAAGCCTCATGATGGCTCAGTCAGTCTTGGAACCTTCTTTCAGTGCCAGCCTAAGGGGAATGCAAAGTGGGTGGGTGAGAAGCATGATGAGATCATTTATGGGGAATGTTTTCCCAGCAGTTATCTGCAGAATTGCCATGTTTCGGTTCTTACAAAGGCTCTTGCACTTTTAAGAGTTCTGTCTTTGAAAAGCAGAACACTGCATCTCCTAAAGGCTGACAGGCTGACAGGAGAGGCAAAGGGGAATACTTCTTTCTTTGATGAGTAAATAAATGGTGGAATTCACTGCCATATGGATGCCAGCCTCCAGGTGGGACCTGGGGATCCCCCAGAATTACTGCTCATCCCCAGACTGCAGAGTTCAGTTCTCCTGGAGAAAATGGATGCTTTGGAGGTGGATTCTGTGGCATTGTACACCACCAAGGCTCCAGGCTCCACTCCCCAAATCTTCAGGAGTTTACCAACCTGGAGCTGGCAACCCCACCCCCACCCCTTCCCCTGCTGGTGGCCAGGGAGGACGTGGCAATCCTATTGGACAAAGTGGCGGTCATGTTCATGGATGGCTCTAAAGGGGGATTAGACAGACGGATAGAGGATCGGTAGCTATTAGTCATGATGAGTAAAGAGAACCTCCATAGTCAGAGGCAGGAAAGCTCTGAATACTGGCTCTAGCAGGCAACATCAGAGAAGGCCTTGGACTCTGTGCTTCAATTCCTGGCCCTCCAGAGAAACAGGTTTGCTGCTGTGTAAAACAGGATTCTGGAGAAATGGACCACTGGTCTAATCCAGCAGGCAACTTCTTAGGTTCTTATGGCAAGCCAAAAGTTGATACATAGATTCCCTCCCCCCCAATAACTTTTGTTCCATGAGAGGGAAAAGTATGCCTAGTGAATGCCTGACTGTAAGGCAGATGTAATAGCACAAGAGCTCAGAAAACAGAGCAAACCATCAGTGTACTATCTGGGAACATCAACATGAAATTAACCAATCTTGTTAAGGATAACTCTCTTTGAATGTCAGTCCTATCTGTATTTAGTTGGAAAGAAGTCTTATCGTGTTTATTGGGACCTACTCCCAAGTAAATGCATTTAAGATCAGGACCTTAGGGCCAAAACAGACATGGCAGAGACCTTGGATCTTTCTTGGTCTGGAAAATTAAACTGTGAATGCGCACAGCCTTTATTTAAATTGGGTCCACGTAGGAAGGGAAGACAGGACTTGACCCTTTAAATCCTGCTAATTTCACCAGGCCAGGGCTTTTTCTGTGGCAGCTCTGAAGATGGTTTACCACTGCTGTGGCTAGCCTGAATTACAGAAAGGGCCTTTTAAAAATGTAATTTATCAGTTTTCTTTCAAGATCATTGGGGGTTTTAGCTGGTTATTAATCCTGACGTGTATTTATTAAATTTTGTTTTCTGTATCTGTTTCCGTTTGGGGAGGGGCTGTGGCTCAGTAGAAATGCTTTTAATACCAGAGGCCCCAGGTTCAATCCCCATCATCTCCAGTTAAAAAGGATCAGGCAGTAGGTCATGTGGAAGACCTCCACCTGAGACCCTGGAGAGCTGCTGCCAGTCTGAGTAGGCAATACTGACCTTGACGGACCGACAGTCTGATCCAGTATAAGGCAGCTTCATGTGATTGCATTGAAGTCTGCTTTGTCTCCTTTGGCAGAGAGGCAGAAATAGAAATGAAAGAAAGAAAAAGCTGGGAACTTTCACTGCTAATAAAAATTTTACTAGGAGAAAAAAAGACATTCCCTTTTAAAACATATTTTAAAATGCCAGCAATAGCACGGAAAGCAGTTTTGATTAGTTTTGGCCCTTAGACCAAATTTCCGTTTAGCCGAATACCGTTGATGGATCAGTCAACCATAGCTGAATGGGGCTTACTTCCAAGGAAGTGTGCAAACAACTGCAGCCTTTATTACCTCTGACTTCCTGAATCTAGAGGATCCAGCTCCCAGTGATCAATGCTAGGACTGATTCCTTCAGAAAGGCCATCCATCAATTAACCGTCAGTTAACCTATAATTTCAGAGATGGCATTAACAAGATTGATGAGCCATGTATTCGAGGCAGAAGAACTATAGAGAGAGCGGCAATCTGCCTTTCTCTGGGGTTCCCACGATGCAAGGTTGCACCTAATCTTCATTCTATCTCACCATTATTGGAATTGAGCCCTGATCTGGATACTCCAGGCTAGCCTGATCTTGCCAGATCTCAGAAGCTAAGCAGGGCTGGCCCTGGCTAGTCTTTGGATTTGGATGGGAGACCTCCCAGGAACACCAGGGTCATGACACAGAGCCAGGCAATGGCTCTGGATGTCTCTTGCCTTGAAAACAATACGGGGTCGCCAGAAGTCAGCTGTGACTTGGTGGCACTTTCCATCACCACTGGAAGTGAAAGACCAAGATGGGTAGCCGTGTTAGTCTGTCTGTAGCAGCAGAAAAGAGCAAGAGTCCAGTAGCATCTTAAAGAGGAACAAAATGTGTGGCAGGGGATGAGCTATCGTGAGTCACTGCTCACTTAGTGACTCATGGAAGCTCACATAGAGTGACTCATGAAAGCAGTGACTCATGAAAGCTCCTACCCTGCCACAAATTTTGTTAGTCTTTAAGGTGCTACTGGACGCTTGCTCTTTTCTACTGCTACAGAGCTGCTGTTGGAAGTAAAGATGGTGCACCGTTTCTTTGTACAGAGTACACCAGTACACCAGAGGGGGCAGTAGAGATAGCAACTAGATAGGTCAGGCTCCGTTGTATCCTTTCCTCTTGATTACTGTGCTGCTCTGAGAACATAAGAGAACATAAGAGAAGCCAATGTCGGATCAGGCCAATGGCCCATCCAGTCCAACACTCTTGTCACACAGTGGCCAAAAATACTAGGTGCCATCAGGAGGTCCAGCAGTGGGGCCAGGACACTAGAAGCCCGCCCCCGCCCCCCCGACACCAAGAATACAGAGCATCACTTGCCCCAGCCTGAGAGTCCCTATCTATACCTTGTGGCTAATAGTCACTGATGGATCTCTGCTCCATATGCTTATCTAATTCCCTCTTGAAGTTGTCCATGTAGCCGCCGCCACCTCCTGTGGCAGTGAATTCCATGTGTTAATCTTCCTTTGGCCCAATCTGCATCTAGCATTTGCTCTGTTGTTTTACCAAACCCAGAGTGGAACAGAAAAAGATGCGGCTCAAAACCACATTCAAATACCCCGGGCCAAAGCCGTATTGACTGCAGAGTCACCCCTGAACAGCCATAAAACAGCCATAAATCTATGCATACAGTTCCATAGAACTGAGAGATCAAATGAAGTGAAAGCGGCATGCAGTCTGGACACTGCCATAAAATCTGACAATCAATCAAAGTGAAAGCGGCATGCAATGCAGAGGGGAATTTCTGTTCCAACATGGGTTTGGTAAAACAGCGGAGCAAATGCTAGATGCAGGCCCTTTCTGCACTCTCCTTTTAATCCATGTTCACTGTGGTGTCTTCCAAGCAATTCTGCACTAAAATTGAATTCAACCCTCTTTTTATTCTGGGTTCCCCCTCCCCATTCTGCATTATATTACCTCCCTTCAGTGGTCAGCCCAGTTCCAGCCTGCTGTTGCCCCAGGTTATTTGGGTGCTGTTTTGCCATTGACTTAAATTGCTTCAGCTCGAACACTGAGAAAGTCTGGAGTGGCAGGCAAATGCGGAAAGGACTGCAGAATGGGGCTTTGTTTCCCTAGGCTGCTACTCTCAGGGATTCTTCTTGCTTGGATAACCTCCTTCTCGTCCTGTTTCTTTGTCTAATTGCCATGAACATAAGACACGCCCTCTGCGATCCTGCTCCATCCTAGCCTAGATAGACAGCTAAAATGCTCGTTCTACCTCTCCTATACTAGTATGTAGTTCCTTAGCAATAAAAGACTTTCATTTCTATCCTAAGGCGACAAGCCTTGTGTGGACTTTATTCCAAAGACAGCACCCCCACTTTCTGCAGTGCTCCAGCAAGCTCTAGTTTAAACAGTACGTTTTTACCCATCCTTCCCCCAATTAGCTTGGAGTAACATACATTGATCTCCTTTCCCTGTTTAGTCCTCCTGACAACCCTGAGGACAAATGCCTGACCCGAGGTCATCCATAGGGTCGCATAGGGTCCATAGGGTCTGGCTGAGGACAAATGCCTGGCCTGAGGTCATCCATAGGGTCGCACGCTCCAGGTTGGGCGATTACTGGAGATTTTGGGGTTAGGGTGGGGTTTCAGGAGGGGAGGGACCCCAGCAGGGTATAATGCCATAGACTCTACCCTCCCAAGCAGCCATTTTCTCCATAGGAACTGACCGTGGTTGTCTGGAGATCAATTGTGATAGCAGACGGTCTCCAGGTGCCACCTGGAGGTTGGCAACCCTACCACTTTCTGTACCTTGTGCATAATTTTATAGACCTATATCTGGAGATCAGTTGTAATTCCGGGAGATCTGGAGGTTGGCAACCCTGCCCAGACAGCCATTGCAGGGTGGTGGGTCCCTGAGATCCTAGTTCAACATTGCAGTCATGACGCAGTGCTGGCTCTGACCCCTCCTCCACTTCCGTCCCTGGATTATACAAATCACTTCATAGACTCTTTATGCAGCGGTTGCCTCATTAAAGCCAATGACACACCAGTAGTACAACAAGTCCCTGATGGTGGGTGGCTGTTCCCAACAAGGTTTGATATTCAGCACCAGTGCTTCCCAAGCAATGATTTTTCCATAGCAGGTCTCCTCTCATTGCTCAGATGCAATACAATCAGGGTCTGAAAGCTGAGTTACAAAACAGGAGTTAGCACATTTGGGACTACCTTTCAGTCATTCACTGATCCAAACGCCGAGGCATTGATAAGTTTTTCTTTATTTAAAGGAAACGTATTTGAGTGTCAAATTTGAATTCCTGGTTGCAAAGATCAAAATCCAAATGGAAAATGGGGTTCGATTTGGGAATGTTCTCCACCATTTCACGGCCAGGAAAATATCACTCGTCCTATTTAACTGACATCCGTTTGCAGGCTGCCAATACGGCCATCCAGCTGCCAACCCATCTCTGATTGACAAGGTACCTTTCTTTCTGGGATGAAGAAGGGACTTTATGTCTATCAGACTTAAATTATTCAGCAGCACTTTGGCTTTAGCGAGACAAAAAGGCTTTTGTCGGAAAGACAGGTTGTACTTGCTGCAATTTTATTGCTCCCCCCCCTCCCCGTCCTGGGGAAACATTGCAGGTACCTAGGAAAGACGTGTCAACATGCGTTCACTTGTTCCAACAGGTTTTCCTACTTGCCGCGCCATTCGGTGTGCAGAAGTTATTAGTGCAGGGTGGATTCCAACCCCAGCGTAACTGGAAAATTTAGCCATGGGATAATTTTCAACGAACAAATTACAGGGACTGCATTGGTTCCCATTCATGGCTCTTGGGAGCTTTGCCATCTACTTCAATGGGAGAGGGTTGTTTTGCTTTAAAAAAAAATGTCATGGGAAATATGGCATCCATCATCACGGTATCTTCCCATCTTCGAGACATGACTGCATTTCACCCTTTTACTCCATCCCTCTGAGGTAGGGAAGTACATTTGTTTCCATTTATAGATAGGGAATTGTGATAAGGGGATGATAAATGGGAGTTATAGGCAGATGGCGTATTTCCAAAAAAGTGAAGAGAAGTCATTGGGAAATTTAGACAGATAAAAGGAAAGAGTCGTGGGCACAGAATCAAGTAAAGAACCATGGGAATTTTCTGGTTAACATGCAGAGACGTAGCAAACAGCAAATTGTGGGAAGAAAGTGTCCCCAAATTTTCTAACATTATGAAACAACCTTCAAAGAACCCACAATTTCATGATGTTTTGTACTTTCTCAGGAGTTTAAAAAGAATTTTCCCCAAATCTATTTGACGATTGTGTTGTGGGATCAGGTTCAGGAATCCCTTGGAGAGTATATTCACATGATGCTCACTTCAGGAATCAGCTACGCTCAAACAAATCCTGCTCTTGGAAGCTCAGTGCATTCTTACAGGCTGATCTTTTGTTATGGGCAATGTGCAGCCCAATACGAGGCGTGCCTACTTGGAACTCAGAGTCCAATAGCTCCTTAACGACTAACAAAATTTGTGGCAATTTTTTTTTTATGCTTTGAGGTGCTACTAGACTCTTGCTGTTTTGTACTGAGGCAGACAGACTGTAAAGTACTGGGTTCAGACACATGATTTCAGCTCATAGTTTATTTTCAGCTCAACTCAAAGACAAACTAGCTGGTCCCGAGGCCGGCTTATATCTGTGCAGCACACCACACCCACACACACACCACTCCCCATGATAGGCTATTTATAGTGTCTGTGTGCCCCATAGGTCTGCTCTAGGATCCGGGTGAACCGATTGGTCCGCCTCAGGATCCTCTGCGGCTATTGTTTTCCCTCCTGAAGGTGCGCTAGACCGCATGGTCTTGCTAGTGCAGATGTGCTCCTTAGTAATAGTCCATATCGATACACAACACAGACTAACATGGCTACCCATTTTGATCTATCATCATCATCATCATATCTATCTGTCTGTCTGTCTGTCTGTCTGTCTATTTATCATCTATCTATCTACTTGGAAGTAAGTTCTGCTTAGTTCACTAAGGCTGATCCCTGGGTAATTGTTCAAGGATGGCAAACTCAGCACCTTTGCTCTTGTATAGGGAGACCACATTTACACAGCACTCCAATGGCAATTCATTTCATTGACTGAATGAGATGTCCTGTTACATTGACTGAGGTTTGGTGATAGCTGAGTGCCTGGTCCCAACCTGAGCAGTACACAGTAGAGTGGGTTATTTTTAAAACTTACCTTGGAGGAACTGAGAGGGAAATCAGGGCTGGGGGACCAGCTCATCCTGTCATACATTCTTCAGCTCTGATCTCTATCGCCTCCCCCATTCCAGGATACTTTAGGATAGTAGGTGTTCTGCCCCCTTTGCAGCTGACAGAGTCCAGGGGTGGGGACCTGGAATTTGAGAAAGAACTTTCCCTCCGTTGTAATAAATCGTCCTGGTACTCTTTTAGTACCAGAATGATCAGACCTCTTAAAAACTTGGACGGTGGATGGGTTGGGAGATAGGCCTTCACAGTGTGCACCCCTTGATCCTAGTTGTCTGCCTCCAGGATTCTTTAAACTACCACCAATGCTGATGATGATTCTGTCGAGGCCTGGGCTGTTGACATAGTTGCCCCTGGCAGCTTCCCCCCCCCCCGACAGAGTCAAGCAGCCTCCCTGGTTTATTGGGGAACCAATGGTGATGAAACAGGGCAACAAGCTAGATGGTTGCTGGTGGAAAAGTTGGAGTGAGAACAATTGCACACAGCACAGAGCCCCTATCTGAGCCTATGCCATGGCGGTGATGGCTGCAAAAAAGCAATATTTCTCTGCCGCCATTGCATCTGCATGTAATCATCCTACTGAGCCATTTTGTCTGGTCCAGGGGCTTTTACATCATAGCCCCAGGGAATTGGATTCTGACCACATGATGGCCCAGACAAAATCGCCCAGACCTGCTCTGGATTAGATGCTGGTATGGATGCATGTTCAGATAATGCACCTTTGGCCCCTGCTTATCTGATTTATGTGGGTACATTTCAGCTTGTGGAGCTCGAGGATGTGAACAAGATCCTTGGAGAGGTGAGGTCTACCACCTGTGTTCTTGACCCTTGCCCTTCCTGGCTCATAAAAGCTGTGGCAGGGGGCTGGCTGAGCAGGTAAAGGGAATACTAAACGCTTCCTTGAGGCTGGGGGTTGTACCATCTGTGTTCAAGCAGGCAGTGGTTAGACTTGTTTTGAAAAAAAGCAAACCTTCCCTAAGCCCTACCATGTTGGAGACCTTCCAGCCAGTCTCCAGTCTTCCATTCTTTGTCAGGGTGCTTGAGCAGATGGCTGCTTCTCAGCTCCAGGGGCTCTTGGAAGAGATGGATTTTCTGGACCCATTTCAATCTGGCTTCAGGCCAGGGTTTGGAACGCAGACTGCTTTAGTTGCCTTGGCTGGTGACCTCTCCCGAGAACTAGACAGGGTGAATGTGACCGTGCTAGTTCTGCTGGATTTCTCAGCTGCCTTCGATAGTATTGACCATGTCATTTGACTCAGCCGCCTCTTGGCACTGGGACTGGGGGGCACCATGTTACAGTGGTTTAAGACATGTCTGGTGGTGGAGTCTCAGGGAGGTGCTGGGAATTCCTGCTCTGCCCCATGGCTTTTGACTTGAGGGGTTCCTCAGGGTTCAGTGTTATCCCTTATGCTACTTAATACCTATGTGAAGCAGCTAGGAGAGGTCATCAGGAATTCTGGGTGGCAGTGTCTCATGTTTGTGTTTTGATGTTTTTAATCCTGATTGTAAGCTGCCCTGAGCCCTGAGGGTGGGATAAGAAATCAAATTAATTAATAAATAAAATTAATTAATTCATATGCAGATGATACCCAGCCCTACCTTTCTTTTCCACCTAATTCCAAGGATGTTGTTGATGTTCTGAACTGGTGCTTGGAATCAGTAACGGGCTGGATGAGGGTGAACAGGCTGAAACTTAAATCCTAACAAAACAGATGTTCTCTGGATTAGTAGAAAGGCAAACCTGGAACTTAAGATCTCTCCTGTTTTGGATGGGGTTATACTCCTCTTGAAAAGCCAGGCTCAGGGCTTGGGAATGCTACTTGACACAGCAGTTAACCTTCAGAAAGCAGGTGGCTGTGTTGGTTTGGAATGCTTTTGCCCACCTTCAGCTCATGTGAAAACTGTGTCTGTTCCTGGGTCAGTCTTAGCCAGCCACAGGGATCCAGGCCTTAGTTATATCCAGACTGAACTATTGCAATGAAGTCCACTCGGGGCTAATCTTTGTTGTTCAGTCGCACAGTCGAGTCCGACTCTTTGCGACCCCATGGACCAGATTACGCCAGGCCCTCCTGTCTTCCGCTGTCCGCTGAAGTTTGCTCAATTTCATGTTCGTTGCATCGATGACACCATCTAACCATCTCATTCTTTGCCGTCCCCTTCTTCTTTGATCTTCAATCTTTCCCAGCATCAGGTTCTTCTCCAGGGAGTGCTCCCTTCTCATTTGGTGGCCAAAGTATTTGAGCTTCAGCTTCAGGATCTGGCCTTCCAGGGAACAGTCAGGGTTGATTTCTTTTAGGATTGACTGATTTGATCTCCTTGCAGTCCAAGGGACTCTCAAGAGTCTTCTCCAGCACCATAGTTCAAAAGAATCTATTCTTCGGTGCTCGGCCTTCCTTATAGTCCAACTCTCACAGCCATACATTACTACGGGGAATACCATTGCTTTGACCATGCGGACTTTTGTTGGCAAGGTGATGTCTCTGCTTTTTATCATGCTGTTTAGGTTTGCCATCGCTTTCCTCCCAAGGAGCAGGCGTCTTTTAATTTCATGGCTGCAGTCACCATCTGCAGTGATCTGGGATCCTAGGAACGTGAAGTCTGTCACTACTTCTACGACTTCCCCTTCTATTTGCCAAGGAGTGATGGGGCCAGATGCCATGATCTTAGTTTTTTTGATGTTGAGCTTCAAGCCCACTTTTGCACTCTCTTCTTTCACCCTGAGCAAAAGGCTCTTTAGGTCCTCTTCACTTTCTGCCATCAGAGTGGTATCGTCTGCACATCTGAGGTTATTGATCTTTTCCCCAGCAATCTTAACTCCAGCTTGTGATTCATCCAGGCCAGCATTTCGCATGATGTACTCGGCATATAAATTAAATAAGCAAGGTGACAATATACATCCTTGTCGTACTCCTTTTCCTATGCTAAACCAATCAGTTGTTCCATATCCGGTTCTAACTGTTGCTTCTTGACCCTTATACAGGTTTCTCAGGAGACATATGAGGTGGTCTGGTACTCCCATCTCTTTAAGAACCTGCCATAATTTATTGTGATCCACACAATCAAAGGCTTTAGCATAGTCAATGAAGCAGAAGTAGATGTTTTTCTGGTACTCTCTTGCTTTCTCCATAATCCAGCGAATGTTGGCAATTTGATCTCTAGTTCCTCTACCTCTTCGAAACCCAGCTTGTACTTCTGGCAGTTCTCTATCCACGTACTGTTGGAGCCTAGCTTGTAGGATTTTGAGCATGACCTTGCTAGCGTGTGAAATGAGTGCAATTATGCGATAGTTTGAACATTCCTTGACGTTGCCCTTCTTTGGGATTGGAATGTAAACTGACCTTTTCCAATCCTGTGGCCACTGTTGTGTTTTCCAAATTTGTTGGCAAATTGAGAGCAGCACTTTAACAGCATCTTCTTTTAAGACTTTGAATAACTCAGCTGGGATACCATCACCTCCACTAGCTTTGTTGTTAGTAATGCTTTCTAAGGCCCATTTAACTTCGCTTTCCAGGATGTCTGGCTCAAGGTCAGTGATTATACCATCGTGGTTGTCAAGGACATCGAGGTCCTTCTTGTATAGTTCTTCTGTGTATTCTTGCCATCTTTTCCTAATCTCTTCTGCTTCTGTTAGGTCCCTACCGTTTTTGTCCTTTATCATGGCCAGCTTTGCATGGAACGTTCCCTTGATTTCTCCAATTTTCTTGAAGAGATCTCTAGTCCTTCCCAATCTATTGTTTTCCTCTATTACTTTGCATTGTTCATTCAGGAAAGCCTCCTTATCTCTCCTTGCTGTTCTCTGGAAATCTGCATTCAGTTGGGCAAATCTTTCCTTTTCCCCATTGCCTTTAGCTTTCCTTCTTTCCTCTGCTATGTGTAAAGCCTCATCAGACAGCCACTTTGCTTTTTTGCATTTCTTTTTCTTTGGGATGGCGGTGATTGCTGCCTCCTTTACAATGTCACGGACCTCTGTCCATAGTTCTTCAGGCACTCTGTCTATCAAATCTAGTCCCTTAAACCTATTCTTCACCTCTACTGTATATTCATCGGGGATGCGATCTAGGTCAAATCTGAATGGCCTTGTGGTTTTCCCAACTTTCTTCAATTTAAGTCTGAATTTTGCAATGAGTAGCTCATGATCTGAGCCACAGTCAGCTCCAGGTCTTGTTTTTACTGACTGGATAGAGCTTCTCCATCTTTGACTGCAAATTATATAGTCAATCTGATTTCGGTGTTGCCCATCTGGTGATGTCCATGTGTAGAGACGCCTCTTAGGTTGTTGGAAAAGGGTGTTTGCTATGACCAGCGTGTTCTCTTGACAAAACTCTGTTAGCCTTTGCCCTGCTTCATTTTGTTCTCCAAGGCCAAACTTGTCTGTTATTCCGGTTACCTTTCGATTTCCTACTTTAGCATTCCAGTCCCCTATGATGATGAGGACATCATTTTTTGGTGTTAGTTCTACGAGCTGTTGTAGGTCTTCGTAGAACTGGTCCACTTCAGCCTCTTCTGCAGCAGTGGTTGGGGCATAGACTTGGATTATTGTGATATTGAATGGTTTGCCTTGGATTCGGACCGAGATCATTCTGTCATTTTTGAGATTGTATCCCAATACTGCCTTTCTCACTCTCTTGTTGACTATAAAGGCCACACCATTTTTTCTACGGGATTCCTGGCCACAGTAGTAGATATAATGGTCTTCTGAGTTAAATTCGCCCATTCCTGTCCACTTTAGTTCACTGATTCCCAAGATGTCGATGTTCATTCTTGCCATCTCATTTTTGACCACGTCAAGCTTACCTTGATTCATAGATCTTACATTCCAGGTTCCTATGCAGTATTGTTCTTTGCAGCATCGAACTTTCCTTTCACTGTCAGACACATCCACAACTGAGCGTCCTTTCGGCTTTGGCCCAGCCGCTTCACTCTTTCTGGGGTTACTCGTACTTGCCCTCTGCTCTTCCCCAGTAGCATATTGGACACCTTCCGACCTGAGGGGCTCATCTTCCGGTGTCATATCTTTTAGCCTTTTGTTACTGTCCATGGGGTTTTCTTGGCAAAGATACTGGAGTGGGTTGCCATTTCCTTCTCCAGGGGATCACGCTTGGTCTGAGTTCTCTGCTGTGGCCTGTCCGTCCTGGGTGGCCCTCCACGGCATAGCCCACAGCCTCATCGAACCACGCAAGCCCCCTCGCCACGACAAGGCAGTGATCCATGAGGGAGGGCTAATCTTTAAGAGTGTTTAGACACTGCAGCTAGTGCAGAATGATGTAGCTAGACCAGGGGTGCTTGTTATGAGGGCCAGATCTGACATAAATGAGACCTTGTTGGGCCGGGCCCTGTGTGTCATAAAATGTAATGCCAGCTAGCGGAGATATAAACTTGATAAAGGACACAAACACAAAGATTTTTTTTTTACTTAAAATAAAAACATGCTTAAAACATTAGCACTCTTGCAATATTTTGTTTATTTAACAGTATCTGATAACTGACGCCTCTTGCTCTGAATTATTGCATCAAAATGTCTGTTCTGTTGCAATCTTGAGTATGCTGTTCAGGTGTGTAAGCTGCAAAACTACTTTTGCTTTATTGACATTCACCACAGAACTCTTTAAGAACCTGCCATCTCTTTAAGATGGGAGTACCAGACCACCTCACGTGTCTGCTGAGAAACCTGTATAAAGGTCAAGAAGCAACAGTTAGAACCAGATATGGAACAACTGATTGGTTTAGCATAGGGAAAGGAGTATGACAAGGATGTATATTGTCACCTTGCTTATTTAATTTATATGCCGAGTACATCATGCGAAATGCTGGCCTGGATGAATCACAAACTGGAGTTGAGATTGCTGGGGGAAAAATCAATAACCTCAGATATGCAGACTCTGATGGCAGAAAGCAAAGAGGACCTCAAGAGCCTCTTTCTCAGAGTGAAAGAGGAGAGTGCAAAAGTGGGCTTGAAGCTCAACATCAAAAAAACTAAGATCATGGCATCTGGCCCCATCACTCCTTGGCAAATAGAAGGGGAAGTCGTAGAAGTAGTGACAGACTTCACGTTCCTGGGTTCCCAGATCACTACAGACGGTGACTGCAACCATGAAATTAAGAGACGCCTGCTCCTTGGGAGGAAAGCAATGGCAAACCTAAACAGCATGATAAAAAGCAGAGACATCACCCTGCCAACAAAAGTCCACATGGTCAAAGCAATGGCATTCCCAATAGTAACGTATGGCTGTGAGAGTTGGACTATAAGGAAGGCTGAGCGCCGAAGAATAGATTCTTTTGAACTGTGGTGCTGGAGAAGACTCTTGAGAGTCCCTTGGACTGCAAGGAGATCAAATCATTCAATCCTAAAAGAAATCAACCCTGACTGTTCCCTGGAAGACCAGATCCTGAAGTTGAAGCTCAAATACTTTGGCCACCAAATGAGAAGGGAGCACTCACTGGAGAAGACCCTGATGCTGGGAAAGGTTGAAGGCAAAAGAAGAAGGGGACGGTAAAGGATGAGATGGTTAGACAGTGTCATCGATGCAACGGACATGAAATTGAGCAAACTTCAGAGGACAGTGGAAGACAGGAGGGCCTGGTGTGATCTGGTCCATGGGGTCGTGAAGAGTTGGACTCGACTGTGCGACTGAACAACAACAACCACAGAACTCTCATGCTCTGAGTTCTGAGTCTAGGACCCAGTGGAAAACATGAAATGGCTGAGCGATTGAGAGAGTCTGGCGAAGCAGGCTATGATGCAGCAGCAGCAACAGAACTGGAAGCAGGAGATGGCCAGTTCCAGTGAGGGCCTGATAGAAGCCCTCTGGGGGCCTGATCCAGCCCCCAGGCTGCATGTTTGACACCCCTGAGGTAGACTGCTGGTCGGGGCCAGCTATAGGGAGAATGTGACCCTGCTATTACAGCAATTACACTGAATACCAAACTGCTCCTGAGTCCAATTCAAGGGTGTTTTTTTTTTAACCTTTAAAGCCCACATGGCTTGGGTCAGGTCATCTGAAGGACCATCTTCTCCCATATGTTCCTGCCCAGGAATTACCGAGGGAGGTCCTCCTAACTGTCCCATCAATCAAAGAAGCTCATTTGGTGCGTACACAAGAGAGGGCCACTCTCTAGGGATGCCAGCTCTGGGTTGGGAAATACCTGGAGACTTTGGGGGTGGAGCCTGGGGAAGGTGGGGTTTGGGGAGGGGAGGGACCCCAGCAGGGTAGAATGCCATAGAGTCCACCCTCCAAAGCAGCCATTTTCTCCATAGGAACTGACCGTGGTTGTCTGGAGATGAATTGTAATAGCAGAAGGTCTCCAGGTGCCACCTGGAGGTTGGCAACCCTACCACTCTCTGTACCTTGTGCATAATTTTATAAACCTATATCATATCCCTGCTCTAGCAGTCTCTTGTCTGAACTGAAACCTTCCAGACTCTTTGGCCTTTCTTCATAGGAAAGATGCTCTAACTAAATGATGCTGCACAATAGATCTATGCAAGGACATTTGTACTATTGGCTGTTTGATTTTCAGTTCCTTTCCTAATAATCCCCAGCACAGAGTTTGCCTTTTTCTCTGCTGTGGCATGCTGGGCTGACATTTACATTGAGCAATCCATGATGACCCCAAGGTCTCTTTCCATCTCAGTATTATCAAGTTTAGACCCTATTAGCATATACTTTAAGATGGATTGTTTTGTTCCAGTGTGCATCACCTTATACTTACCTACACTGAACTTTGTTTGCCACAGTGTTATCTACTTATCCAATTTGTAGAGATCATCCTGGAGTTCTTCACAGTCAGCCTTGGTTTTTACCATCCTGAATAATTTTGTGTCATCTTCAAACCTGGCCGCTACAAGCAGCTAGAAGCATGGACAGCTTCAAGAGGGAATTAGATAAGCATATGGAGCAGAAGTCCATCAGTGGCTATTAGCCACAAGGTATAGATAGGAACTCTCAGTCTGGGGCAAGTGATGCACTGTATTTTGGTGCTTGGGGGGCAATAGTGGGAGGGCTTCTAGTGTCTAGTGTCCTGTGTCCTGGCCCCAGTGCTGGACCTCCTGATGGCACCTGGTATTTTTGGCCACTGTGTGACAGAGTGTTGGACTAGATGGGCCACTGGCCTGATCCAACATTGGCTTCTCTTATGTTCTTATGTTCTTATGTACCGCTCATCCCCAGTTCCAGATAATTTATGAACAAATTCAATAGCACTCACCCTAATACCGAACTGTGTGGGATTCCACTTCCTACTTTCCTCCATTGAGAGAATTATCCATTTATTCCTACTCTCCGCTTCCCTTCATATACCCAATTTTTAATTCATAAAAGGACCCATCCTCTTACCTCATGACTGCTTTGCTTATTCAGGAGTCTTTGGTGAGGTATCTTGTAAAAAGCCTTTTGGAAGTCCACGTGCACAATGGCTACTGAGTCACTGTTATCTACATGCTTGTTCACTTTCTCAAAGAACTCCAAAAGGTTGGTGAAGCAGGCCTCCCCTTTGCAGAAGCCATGCTAATTTTCTTTCAGCAGGCTTTTTCTCTCTATGTGCTGAATAATTTTATCTTTAGTGACAGTTTCTAGTAATTTGTCAGGGACAGCCATGAGGCTGACTGGCCTGTAATTTCCTGGTTCCCCGGTGGACCCCCTTTTTAATTTCCTCAACAATAACTAGAATCCTGATCCCTTATAAAAATACCCTCCTCCATTTCATACACTCTGTGGAATGATCAAAGTGTGCTCCAAATATATTTTCACTGGGGGACCAGGAAAGATGCAAAACATGCCATCATGCCCCCTTATCTCCCTTGACCATTGCAACAGTGGGACTAAAATGGGCAATCTGTTTAAAACTTCATTTTGTTCTTGGAAAGCTCACATTTTCAAGGGGTGGGGGAGAGGGAAACATAGAACACTATGGCATCCAAAGGGGAAGCCACTCAAAAACACTGTGCTCATTTGCCTAGTTTGAAGTAGGAGTGAGACGTATGGCTCCTGCAAACCAATCCTCTTGTAGCCGAGCTACCTATGGCCCCTTTCCATTATATCGCCACTGGTGGGAACATGGCACCCAGAGACCAGTACAGGCCTTTGTGTCTGCCATAAAGATTCTGTCAAAACCCTGTACAATGCTCACTTCTTTACAAACACAATGAATTACAGAGCAAATCTAATCTTTTAGAGACATATGCACACAAGTTCCCCCACCCCCTTCCCATGAAATGTACACATGCGTGAACCTTGAACACGGATTACCTGTTGACCAGGAGCTGATCAGCTGATCTTCGGTAAGTTTGACGTCTTGGCATTACATACAGTACCATTTGTTGGCTTGCAATATCACGGATTTTAAAAGGCCGCTTTCATCTCCCTCCACTTCAGTAGCTAGAAGCTCTTCTTATCACTGAGCAGACTTAGCAAACTGAATTGCTTTCTTTTATAGAAGCCGTCCGCTTCAATTCTCAACAGAAGGGAATTGCCTAATGTCTTTCTTCAGAAAATATAAGCAGCCACTCTGTTTCTGTGTTTGGATGTCTAAGTAAATACATTTTCGACCTCCAGGAAAAGATGAATTGTGAGACAGCTTACCACTGATGTGATGCCATCAGCTCTAGCATTCCCTTAATACAATCTCTATTGTGGAATGGTTTATTTTTAAACAGCTATGTCAGACTGTTCATTCGAAATGTATCAGCAATTAACGCTGACACTTAGACGTGGCTTTGCTTTCTAAGTGGTCCGTTGGAATATACTTATTTAAATTCATGGGATAATCTTTGCTTTTGCCTAGTGAAGTAATATGTAATATTCTTTGCATCTTTTGTCAGCTGAAGCAGTTGAGGTCATTTTTAATAAGGTTTTTATTGTGCTTTTGATATTTCTTTCAATCTGACAGCATAATTGAATTCTACTTTTCAATCCAGCCGTACTAGAGAGTCCAGTTTTTGCCTTCCGATTAACAGAGTCATATTTCTAAAGCTGGCTTCTTATGCACGCACAGCTTACTGCAGAGAACCTGAGCAGTCAAGACTCTAAGCTTGGCTTCGGATTCTGTGCCTGCAGCACACACCACTTGTTTCCTCTGGTGTATTTATTCTGCAGCGGGAGAGGGCAGCCCAGCTTGGATCTCTGTGTATGCGGAGAGCCGATGGCTTCTGGCATGCACAGTTCTGCACTGCCTTCTCCCACCACCTGGTTTCAACTGGGCGGAGAGAGGGGGCAGCCCAGCCGGGATCACTGTGCATGTGGGGGAGCCAGTGGCTCCTTGCATGCACAACTTTCCACTGCCTTTTCCCGTCAGCCAGTTGCTGGGGTGGCATCCATCCATCCATCCATCCACCCACCCATCCATCCATCCATCCATCCATCCATCAATAGATATAGCTGGATGTCATGGGCATACTGGTGACATCCCAGCCTGAAGCTCTGCACCAATTGGGTGAGGGGGTGCATGCAGATGTTAAACAACATTGGAGAGAGGATTGCCCTGGGGAACCCTGCAGACTAATGGGTACTTTGTTGACAGCCTCTCCCTAGCCAGACAGCTAGAATCTCCTCAGTGTCCCAAACTAGGCCAACACAATCAGTGTTGGTGATCTTTGGAATGGGGCATATCCTGAAGGAAAAATCCTTGGCCAGAGGCTTGCATTGAAATAACCAGTCATATTGTCAGAGCTATGATGATCTGTTTTTAGGGGTGGCAAGTCTCGCTTGGAAAATTCTTGGAGATTTGGGGAGTAGTCCTAGGGAGGGCAGAGTTTAGGGAAAGGGGAGTTATTCATGGGGATGCGATGACACTTCCAGGTCAAACGTCATTTCCTCCCTTTCCTGTAATTTATAACACAATAAGTATGTGGCCAGTGAGGAATCATGGAATCCTTTCTTTTTTAAAATTTTTAATTACATTCAAAAACTAAAACATTGGTACAGCAACACCAGTAAAATGAACAAAACAAAACAAAACAAAGGGCCTTAAATTAAATATCACTAGTGTAAAGTTCTTTTGGGATTTCTCTGTTCTTTGCCAAATAATTTAAAATAGGAGATGAGGTTCTTTTAAACTTGGAAACAAATGCTGATGAAGGCAAGGAATTAAAATTGAAAGTTAGTTTATCTAGAACATACTGTTTCCAAAGTCTGAAGTGCCAAGCCGAAACAGATGGGGCTGAAGGAGATTTCCACTGAGAAGTAATTGCAAGTTTTGCAGCCGCTAGTAAAATACCAATATCCAATTGTTTCCATGTTGGTAAATTATCATTCAGAAGTAATCCCAGAAGTAGATATTCAGGTGTATCATCTAGTCAGATCTCAGTGATTGTATAGATTGTCTTCAGCACCGTACGCCAAAAATGCCGGAGCACTGGATAGGTAAACCAACAGTGAAGGTAACTGCCATCAAAACCACATTTTTTCCAGCATGCTGGGCTCAGTCCTGGAGTAGCTTGTGTGAGGGCTTTTGGTGTCAAATATCAATGGGATATCACTTGGAATGTTTGGTATCTCATCACCAAAACAGAGGAACTGAATTCTGTTGAGGACCATATGGGATCCCATGTAAAAGTAGGGTGAATTGAAGAACAGTCCTTCTGCCATTTAAGTTGGTAGGGTAAAGGGGTTTCCAGATCGAGTGTTTCCAGAATATCATACAGGATTGAAATTAACCCCTTCTGTTTTTCAGGTCGATGACAAAGAAGGAGTTTGAAAGGAAAAAGTGGGGTTCATAAAATCTCCGGAAAATTAACCATAAAACAAAAATGCTGTATTTGAAAAGTAAACCATGGGATGAAGGTCCCCTTCTTCTTCCCTCAATCTTCCTTTCTTTTCCCTTATACATTCCCTCCATCTTCCTTATTGTTGTTGTTCTCCTCTGGCTTGACTTGCAAGGAGGCCTAGGCATCTGGCCTGGTTGCCATGGCAATCCATATGGTACCCAGAGTCTCACAAGATGACTCATGAGACTTTGGATACCCTTTTGGATCACTGTAACAACTTGACAGATTCTGAGAAGTGTGGCTCTTGTTGTACTATGAGACCTGACTGTACAGTACAGTGCCCTTAACACTGGCCAACCATTGGGTGCCCCACTTACTGCCCCGTTGAGGCTGAATACAGTGTACTAAGCAGGAAAGTCCCATGACACAATGGGAGCTGAAGATCCCAATGTATGGCTGGGAAGGAGGAAGTTGGGGGGGGGGGTTGCATGCCTGGTGCAGAGACCCCCTCCAACTTTGTGGCTAGCACTGTTGTCTCTATTTCACTTTCTGAATGGGGACAGGAGGACATTTCAGGCTAGGCTATGTTGGCGGCCATTTGAATGTAGACAAAGGCCATGCCTCTTTGTTGCTTCTACTGGATCTATCAGCTACCTTTGATATAGTAGACCACACTATCCTGTTGAAAAGTTTGGAGGAAGAAGTAGGTATAAGGGAATGTGCTTTGGATTGGTTTAAATAATTCAGACTGGATTGAAAGGGTTGCCTTTGGAGGCCAGTTATCATCGGTATGGGTTTTGTTCTGTGGGATTCCACAGGGTGCAGTCCTCCATGCTTCTCTGTGTAAAGCCTTTAGCAGAAATCATTCATCATTTTGGTATTAGATGCTGTCAGTATGCTGATAACAGCTGGCTCTATATGTTTGTATCCAACTCTCCTGGATCTTGAGCCATTGCCTGACTGCTGTGGTTAAATGACTATGAGTGAACAAATTGAAACTGAATCCTGACAAGACAGAGGTAATGGTGGCTGAGAAGCCTGAGGTCTTGAAGGACATTGTGCTTTCCACTTTTGATGGAGTTCAGTTGACCCTTCATGACTCACTCACGAGCCAGGTTTTATACTGGATCCAGGATTACTACTGGAGAAGCAAATTAATGCAGTTGCAAAAAAAAAATGTTTTCTTCCAACATAGTTTAGTCTATAAGATGGTCCTCTACATTGACTGAGCTGATCTAGCTACCTGGATCCATGCCACAGTAACATCAAGATGAGACGATGATAATGCTCTCTCTATAGGTCTCCCTCAAAATAAACTCGGAAATTCCAGACACTGAAGAATGCCACTGCTCAGTTAATATCAGGGACAGGGTGGTGCATTCATATTATGCCCATTCTGCAGTCACTCCATCGTTTGCCCATTAGTTACTGAGTTCAGTTCACATGCTATCACATACAAAGCCCATCGTGTCCTTGGCAGGGCCGGCCCCAGGTGTCTGGGCGCCCTAGGCAGGACAGCCTGGGGCGCCCACCCCACCGGGGATGCCAAACTCCCGGTGGGGCCTGGAGACGGCCCAGCCTTGTCCTGGGCGCCTCACGCAGCTGCGAGGCGCCCAGGGAGAGCCGGGAACGGGGCGGCGCGGCTCTCCGGGGCCCCTCGCAGCTGCCAGGCGCCCGGGGAGAGCCGGGGAAGGGGCGGCGCGGCTCTCCCGGGCCCCTCGCAGCTGCCAGGCGCCCGGGGAGAGCCGGGGAAGGGGCGGCGCGGCTCTCCCGGGCCCCTCGCAGCTGCCAGGCGCCCGGGGAGAGCCGGGGAAGGGCGGCGCGGCTCTCCCGGGCCCCTCACAGCTGCCAGGCGCCCGGAGAGAGCCGGGGAAGGGGCGGTGCGGCTCTCCCGGCCCCCTCGCAGCTGTGAGGCGCCCGGGGAGAGCCGGGAACGGGGCGGCGCGGCTCTCCTGGGCCCCTCGCAGCTGCCAGGCGCCCGGGGAGAGCCGGGGAAGGGGCGGTGCGGCTCTCCCGGCCCCCTCGCAGCTGCGAGGCACCCGGGGAGAGCCGGGGAAGGGGCGGTGCGGCTCTCCCGGCCCCCTCGCAGCTGTGAGGCGCCCGGGGAGAGCCGGGAACGGGGCGGTGCGGCTCTCCCGGCCCCCTCGCAGCTGTGAGGCGCCCGGGGAGAGCCGGGAACGGGGCGGCGCGGCTCTCCTGGGCCCCTCGCAGCTGCCAGGCGCCCGGGGAGAGCCGGGGAAGGGGCGGCGCGTCTCTCCCGGGCCCCTCACAGCTGCCAGGCGCCCGGAGAGAGCCGGGGAAGGGGCGGTGCGGCTCTCCCGGCCCCCTCGCAGCTGCGAGGCACCCGGGGAGAGCCGGGAACGGGGCGGCGCGGCTCTCCTGGGCCCCTCGCAGCTGCCAGGCGCCCGGGGAGAGCCGGGGAAGGGGCGGCGCGGCTCTCCCGGGCCCCTCACAGCTGCCAGGCGCCCGGAGAGAGCCGGGGAAGGGGCGGTGCGGCTCTCCCGGCCCCCTCGCAGCTGTGAGGCGCCCGGGGAGAGCCGGGAACGGGCGGCGCGGCTCTCCTGGGCCCCTCGCAGCTGCCAGGCGCCCGGGGAGAGCCGGGGAAGGGGCGGCGCGGCTCTCCCGGGCCCCTCACAGCTGCCAGGCGCCCAGAGAGAGCCGGGGAAGGGGCGGTGCGGCTCTCCCGGCCCCCTCGCAGCTGCGAGGCACCCGGGGAGAGCCGGGAACGGGGCGGCGCGGCTCTCCCGGCCCCCTCGCAGCTGCAAGGCGCCCGGAGAGAGCCGGGGAAGGGGCGGCGCGGCTCTCCCAGCCCCCTTGCAGCTGTGAGGGGCCCGGGGAGAGCCGGGAACGCCCGCCCCTTCCCTCCCAGCAGCGGCGCGGCTGGGGGTGGAGAGAAGCCGCTCCGCCGCCCCTGCCTCCTCCCCTCCCCCCGATTTGGGGAGAGGGCGGGCAACCTCCTCTGCCGCCTGCCACCTCCTGAGCCCCGGCGGGGCGCTTGGGGAAGTGGGGGGGGCTTTTCCTGGGAGGGGCCGGGCGGAGGGGGAGGGCGACTTGCGCCCTCAGTGGGCACTTTTCCACGGCGGCGGCAGCAGGGGGATCCTGCTGGCCACCGCCGGCCACTTCCTCCTCCTCCTCCTCCCCCCCCGAGGAGGGGGAGGGCGACTTGCGCCCTAGCCGGGCGCGTTTTTGTGGCGGGGCGCCCGGTTAGGGCGGCGGGGGGGGGCTTTTGGGGGGGAGCGGGGTGCCATTTGGCGCCCCTGAGGCCGGCGCGCCCTAGGCGAGCGCCTAGTTCGCCCAATGGGCGATCTAGCCATGGTCCTTGGACCCTCATATCAGCAGGAACTCCTCTCCTCCTATGCTCTGCCATGGCACCTTTGCCTATCTGGTCAGGGCCTTCTACAGGTGTCACCCCGCAAATGAACAACATCAATGACTGCCAATCTGTATGCATTCTCTCTAGTGGCCCTCACCCTATGGGATGGCGTGCCTGAGGCTTTCCACAAACTATGTAAAGCAGAACTGTTCAGGAGGGCATTTTTATATAGCAATAGGGCTGCATTAATAATAAATCTAATTCTCAGTGTGGCCAGATCTGTGGATACTTAAGCCGTGACACTGGGGCCATGAACAGACAAGACCTATCTTTCTATAAGCCTGAGAAAAGCCCCAGACTTGCAAGAAAACTGAAATCTAAATCCTCCCTATAAAACAAAAAACCCTTTGGGGTTAACACCCCACCCAAAATAATAGAAGTTCCTGCAGCTTTAAAAAACAAATGCTCTTTGTGGTTGTTGCTAAGCAACCAGAACAGCAAAGAAGGAACAGCAGCTGGAGAAGAAGAAGAGGAGGAGTAGTAGCTGGAGTTGGATTTATACTTTCACTTGGAGTCTCAGAGCGGCTTACAGTCTCCTTCCCTTCCTCTCCCCACAACAGACACCTTGTGAGGTAGGTGGGGCTGAGAGAGCTCTAAGAGAACTGCTTTTGAGAGAACAGCTCTGAGAGAACTGTAACTGACCCAAGGTCAACCAGCTGCCTCCATGTAGAGAAGTGGGGAATCAAATCTGGTTCTCCAGATTAGAGTTTGTTGCTCTTAACCACTACACCAAACTGGTTATTGTCAGTGTTCATACCTTGTTTTCTGTCAGTAAAAGGCAGGGGGAGTAGTAGGGCACTTTCCAGGGCTGTTTTGACCTTTGAGAGAGGACTCATTAGGGCCATGACCACCAGCACCCACAGGCAACCTGACACCACTCACTCGCATGACTTAACTAGGCTTGGCAGCAGCCATACTACAAATGCCAGTGTGCTGTATTAGTTAATTTCAGATCTGGATCTGGGAGAAGCAGGTCTGAATCCCCTCTCTATGATGGAAGCTCACTGGGTGACCTGCCAGTAATGCACAGCCTCACCTACCTCTCAGGGCTGAAGTGAAAATAAAATGGAAGAGAGAAGAATTACGTAAGCTACCTTGGGTCCCCATTGTGGATAGAGATGAGATATAAGTGAAGAAATAAATAATAAATAAAACTGAAGGTGGTGGCAGATAAAAAGTTGGTGGGTGGGTGGGTGCACGGGTGGAAAAGAGAAAAGGAAGCAGGAAAAAGTGAGGAAATGGGAGCTTCCAGGAGAAAGGAAAGGGGAAGTAGTGTGAGGTGATGTGCCCCCTGCAAGTCCTTAGGGGTTCCCAACTGTGCAACTGGCCCAGCAGCTGGCAGTGTGCAAATGGGTCATAGTTTTTCCAGGCAGAGGCTTCTGGGAATGGGAAGTAGGGAAAGCTGAAGACAATGGAGCAGAGAAAAGTAGGTTGGTGGGTGGATGGGAAGGAGAGAAGGAAGCAAAGAAAGGTGAAGATATAGGAGTTGCAAGGAAGAGGAAAAGAAGAAATGGTATGGGGAGATGATACAGGGGAAAGTGAGGTGCCCCTGCAAGTCTTTATGTGTTCCCCTCTGTACAACTGTGCATGGCACTGGCACCTAGCACTGCACAGGGTTTTCTCAGGGGAGATTGCTAGGGGCAGGGAAGGGGACCGGAAGCTGAACACAGAAGGGCAGATAAAGGTATGTTGGCTGATGGATCGAAAGGAGAAAAGGAAGCAGGGAAATGGGAGAGACTATGGGGTTTTGGGGGGACAAGAAAAAAGGAAATAGTGAGAGAAGGGAAATGAGAAATGAGGAAATAATGGCAGAAGGGAAATGCCCCCTCAAGTCCTTGTGGGCTCCCTTCTTGTGTGTGTGTGTGTGTGTGTGTGTATACACACTTCCGATTTATATATATACTTTTGATTTATTGATCGCTTTTTCTCACACACCTGTGGGCTCAGAGTGATTTACAGTTACTCATTGACAATTGGACTAACGATATTCATGGGGGATAGGGGAGACAACACATACAATTATTTAATCACACACTGTAGCTGCTCGGGAGGATTCATCTGCAGGCTGTATCAGATGTGATCCGACAGCATTCTTTGTCAGCTGGCTGATGATGTCAGGACTCATGATGTCGCATTGTCACACTGCCACCGTCTGGCCGATTTGCTCCACTGGAGGCCAATTCGCTCCACTGCAGAGAATGCCGACACAGATTTTTCCACCTTTCGATCTTGCAGCACAGCAGACGTCTTCCAACGGCAGCTAATACCTCCCCGAAGGGGTTGGTGTGCCCACCCCTAGTGGGTGGTCCCCAATTTTATCTACTTGCCGAAGCTTTCGATTTGCTAGGTGGACGATGAGCTAGGGACAAGACTTGGTTGCTCACACCAGCGTGGGGCTAGAACTGACAAAGTATGGCAGTTCAGATGTTATAGTTATGCACGGGATTTTACCCACTGCACCACCGCTCCCCTTAGAATGATTCAGTAAAATCTTTCAGTTGACTTGTTTCTACTTCTGTTACACCATTTCTTGCGTTGTTCGACAGGCCATGTTTAATACTTATGCCTTGTTTCAGATTTCTGCTATCCCAGACTTATTACACTGTTTACTGGATGTTTCCTTATCCTATTGATTATACTGACTTAACATTATGTAATTCACCATGAGTCTCAGGAACAAAGGCGGACTATATAAATAACATGCAAATAAATAAATACAGTCTTAGAGGCTCACAAAGTAGAGAGTAATAAACAGAATATAACAACTGAAACAAAATTAATATATATTGCACTTAAATATGGTACAAAATAAAGGTATCTGCAGACAAATCCAGAAAAAGCCATGATAGAAGCTCCTAAGAATAGATCTAGGTAATGTTATACATCAACATGTAGATCACTGTACTCATTTTAAAAAAAAAAAAATCTAGTGATTCGGATTCCTGGTTTTCATCCAGTTGGCCTGGGTTCAACTCCTAGTTAGGGAAATCCCATTTTTCCTCCTTCAGCGTAATTTTCTTCCCAAATGTAAAATTTTAAGGTTGTTACATGTATTCAAGCTTTCATGTTATGTGCATAGCTTTCTGATAATTTTTCCACTGGAGATTGATTAGCTTGACCAACAATTCTTGCTATGTAGAGGGAACATAAGATTTCTATGTCCTCGGCATGGCCCTTTTAGCTCCTCTGGTTGAAAAGGAACCTTTCAGTTTATGATGATTCAGACTTTGCATCCAAACAATCCCAAAATGGAAAACCATAACTTTGGTAATAAGGTGTATTGAACTGAATTTTTTTTTCACTGATTGATCAATTTGTTCTTAAATGTCAGGGTTTTAAATCCTCCCATTGGTTGCAAACTTGTATTCAGCTATGCAAGTTAAAGAGCCTCCTTGGAGCTGCAAATACTATGCAATGTAACTATGCTGAACCAGTCCGCAGAATGGGAAGTATGGCGAGCTGGACAGCCATCACACATGCCTGAAGGGACTCTTTGGACAGCAGCCCCCGTTTTATCTGATGCTTCTACAGTCTGAATGCCAGTTTTAGCTCCAAGGATGGAGAACTCACAGGATGGAGATCAGTTTGAGACTGTTCTTCACTAGCTTCTGCACCAATTCCAGTTCTTTCCTCCTCCTTTCCTGTGGATATTCAGTGAAAGCTACAGCCAGTTGAACTAGAATGACCCGGTTGTCTTTCTGTGTTCCAATGGGTAACAATTCAGAGCCAAGCCACACATCAGGTAGGAGTTCTAAGAATTTCCCCCCTTTTAAAAAAAACAGGCCACAGTGCCCCAGTTCAGTTCAGAATCATAGTGGCTGAGTTCAGACTGGCAATTTGAAGCGGGAAGGAGTCATGGCAAAAAAGCCCCGGTACAAACTGTTCCGAGTTTTCCCGGTCACACTGTGCCAACTGATGCGGGAGCATACTGGGAGGAGGTGTGAGGGAGCGTTCACACTGTTGACCTGAAGGCAGGGCTGTAAGGCACGGCTTTCTGTTTTGCTAATCTGGAGATATGTGCTTATGCGTTCACACTTTGTTGGTGTGGGATATAAGTGGGATAGACACACTTTCCAGGGTTTGATACCACTTTTACCAGGTATCTTTTAAACTCGGGAGGGAAGTGTTACAAGATGGGTTGAGTACAGCTGGGGAACGCTGGACAGATGTGCCTGCGTGAATGGTCCCTTTAATCCAGTTGTGAAACATTGCTGAAACGCGCCTATCTCGGGGCAAACTGCCAGTCTGAACTCAGCCAGTATGGGGGAAACTCAACCTCCTCCCCAGGCTGTTTTGCCAACCTGAGGTGACCCTGGCAAGCTATGCTCTAGGCCTGTATTTGGCACTCCAGTGGTGCAAACAACAGCTCGGTGGGGCTACCTCGACTTAGAAACGTGGTGTGGTGGGGGAATGCTTAAATCACCAGTCCTTGTACTCTGCTCCTGACCAGAACTGGGGCCCTAAGTATATGTTCCCTTTAAATGGCTTTTGCAAAGCTGTGCAGTGTGCGAGTGAAGACCACTTCCGGTTTACTTCCAGTTCACTTACTTCTAATGGTTTATGATAGGCCTGAACTAGGACAATCTTACCAAACATATACTGATGGAATTTTCTCATAGCATACAATACAGTAAGGAGCTCCTTCTCTGTTTGGGGATAATTCTGCTCAGATGAACTAAGTGATCCCACTACTGACACCATATAATGCCTGGTATCAACCACAGATGTAGAAAATTCCCAAATAATATTCAGGCATCAAAAGGAACAAACAACTTAGTTTATTAACATCTTGAATGTGCCAGATATAAGTAACATGCTGGCAGGCACCAACTCAGTAGGATAATAAATACTTCTGGCTTTACAGCTTACACCAGTCCTGCGGAGACTCCTCCTAAGAAAGGGGCATCCCTTCACACCTGGTTTTCAGGTTAGAGTCTGCCACTCTTAACCACTACACCATGCTGGCTCTGTATAAGAGGTTACCTGAAAGCATCAATGGAGGACAGTTTAGAACTTTCTTTCCATTTAAGATAAAGGTATGTTACCTGCTATGCTGGTAATCAGTAATTCTAGTAGAAAGCCAGATGCTGAATGCTCAAAGTAATGGCTTTTCTCTGTTGTTTGTTCCCAGCATGTAAACTAGCTCTGTATGTGGAGGTTCTATTAGCTGCCATAGCTAATAGCCGCTCATAAACTTTTCCTCCATGAATTCGTCTTTCCAAAGCCACCTGAGCAAGTGATCGTCATCATATCTTGTGACCTCTGTAATTTTGTGAAGAGGCAGTCATAATGTAAATGGAGATGGGAAAAAATAACTTGATTGAGAAATATTGCCATTGTGGCCATACTTATCTGCCATGCACAGAGCTCCCCCTGATGCTAAGTATTGTAATGACCAGCTTTCTTTCAAGCAGGGACATGCTCCACTGAAAACGGAGTCTTTCTTTGTGCTAAGGGAAGGAATTGACACATGATGGTTTGGCTGATATTTTGTTGTGCATGGAATGGGGGCCACCTCACTGAAATTCATGGAGAAGAACCCTCTTGCAGTACGGATCCTAGTGGGCATCCAAACACACAGTGACCTCTTGATCAGGCAAAAGCTGGCATTTGGGGAGGGGCCATGGCTCAGAGTGATAGCGCATCTGCTCAGCACACAGAAGGTCCCAAGTTCAATCCCCAGGAACTCCAGTTGAAAGGACCAGACAGGAGGTGATGTGAAAGACCTCTACATGAGATCTTAGAGAGCTGCTACCAGTCTGAGTAGACAATACTGACTTTGATGGACCAAGGGTCTGATTCAGTATAAGGCAGCTATGTGTGTGTGTGTTCATATGCCCAAACTTGCCAAGGAACTGATTCAAATTTGCCTCTAGATTTCCTCAAGCCTTTCCCACATATGTGTGATCGAGGGGAGAGCTTAAGTGGCTCCTTTCCTCTCTTATTCTCATGTGCCCAACAGGACATTGCTAAAATACTTATCATGAATGGAACTTTAACTACTCATGACTCATTATTATAGTCCTGTGGCTGGAAAAATGTAAAGCATAGCAATCCCAGGCTTTCCCCAAATTTGCAGCGACACAGAGAAGGTTAGAGATCAGAATTCGAATTCAGTAGCACTTTTAAGATCAACAAAGCTTTTTTAAAGGTTTTAGCTTTAGTGTGCATGCATACTTCTTCAGATACACTGAAATGGAAGTTACCAGTCCATACATATAGGTAGACAGTGAGCAGCAAATTAGCATACAACATAATGAAGATGTTTAACAGAAGCAAGGACCAAACAGGAATAACAAGATTAGTTTATATGGTCACCATTTGTTTGGATTTAATTCCAGAGGAAAACATAGTGAAGCAAATAAATATATCAAAATTGGAGATTGATATGTAAGTGTACCCTTCTTAACCGTGGAATGCTGAGAGTAATTAACTGAGACCCTGGTACACTCCATCCATCTCCTCTTAAGCATGGAAGTAATTAACCACATCCTTTTCTTTAAGATGAGTTGATTGATTGTGCAGTGTTATGTCTCCTCTCTCACCAGACCAGAGAAACACATTCCAATCGACCATTCCAAATTATATTACATTCTGCTATTCATTGCATTACATTACAATCACAATTCCAATTTACTATTCCAAATAGTAAAGGCTCACTAAGCCTTCTTAGTGAGAATACAGATGTAAAGACTGAATGGGATTAGCATATGTAGTGAGATAAGAAACCAATATCCCTGTTAAGTCCTGGGGGGGAGTTGTTCCGAATGTTGTAATAACTTGTAGTTCACCAATTTGCCTTTCCAATCTGTTCCTGAAGTTCCTTTGCAATAAAATAACTACTTGGAGGTCACCCACTGAATGTTCTGGAAGGCTGAAGTGTACTCTACGGGTTTCTCAGTCCTGTGATTCCTAATGGCAGATTTGTGTTCATTTATCCTTTGGCATAGGGTTTGATCTGTTTGCCATGTGTAGAGAACGGAAGGGCATTGCCGGCATTCAATGGCATATACAATGTCAGAAGATGAGCAAGTGAATGAGCCTGAGATGGCGGAGTTGATGTTGTTAGGTCCAGTGATTGAGTTGTGTGGGTGTTTGTGGCAGCAAAGTTGGCATCTGGGTTTATTGCAAGCTTTGGTACCAGTGTCCATGTTCAATTTAGATGTTGTATTATTGTGGGTGAAGAGTTGTTTAAGACTGGGGGGCTTTCTGTGTATAAGAAAGGTTTGACGCTCCCCAGTGCTTGTGAAAGAGAACTGTCATTATTCAGCAGAAGTTGTAAGTAACTGATGGTGCATTGAACACTTTTGAGTTGAGAACTGTATGTGACTGGTAGTGGTGTTCTGTTATTGTCTCTTTTTGGCCTGTCTTCTAACAGACTTTCTCTGGGTACCATTCTGGCTTTGTTAATCTGCTTCTTGACTTCATCAGGTGGGTATTTTAGTCCCAAAAATGTTTACTGTAGATCCCTCAAGTGAGAATCTCTGTCTGTAGGATTGGAATCCAAACAAATGGTGACCATATTATAAACTAAGCTTGTTATTCCTGTTTGGTCCTTGCATCTGTTAATCATCTTCATTATGTTGTATGCTAATTTGCTGCTCACCCTCTACTTATATGTGTGGACTGGTAACTTCCATTTCAATGTATTGGAAGAAGTGTGTGCGCGTACAAAAACTTAAACCTTGAATAAAACTTCGTGGGTCTTAAAGGTGCCACTGGACTTGAATTCTGTTCTGTTGCTTCAGATCAACATGGCTACCCACCTGAATCTACACAGAAGGTTAATGATGCTACTCTTGCCACCTTTCATAGTGCTGAAAAAGACAAATGGGCCTCAGCGTGTTGTTTCTTGGCTTCGATGTAACTATCGTTGGCGGTAACTGGTGGAGATGTGGAGCATAAAGGTCTGGAGCTGACAGAACTGAAACCACAGCTCAAGGAGCATTAACAAGGGCTCTGGGTCAGGTACCAGGGCATGAGTTATGTTTTTCTTGCAGTGGGTTACCAGCCAGAACAAAAAAAAGGTTTAGAATGCAAAAAAGGGTGGGATATTTCCACACATAAATTCACGCAAAGTCATTCTGTGCATTTGTGGCTACCATTGTCAGCCTTCTTTTCCCCCTGACAGCCAGCTCTCCTGAATGTTTGACTCATTCTCTTTTACTTCAGAACTAAAATAAAACTGTGAATTGCTTGGAATTAGCATTTTTTTTCCTCATTCACCCTTCCAATATATTTTTTTTAAAAATTGGAGACAACTCTAGCCTATGTATTAGGGTGCTCACCGATACCATTTCAGCCTGGATAGAAGGCCTAAATCTTTTGTAGATTCAGGTGGTACCCATGTTGGTCTGAAGCAGCAGAATACAGTTTGAGTCCAGTGGTCTTCCAGGCGCCACTGGAATGAAACTTGGTTCTAAATATTTTGTGTTTTGCCTCCCAGTACCAAAACAAATAAACAAAAACCCCCAACACAACCAAAAAATCCCAAACAAAACTGAGAATGAAAACACAAAGAGCAAAGAAAAGGAGGGTTAAAAAAAAAAAAGATAGGAGAAAAGGCAACTTTGGGTGCCCTAAGTTGGGAGAGGCTGTTCACAGAAAGTTGGCAGAAATCACATAGCCTGAGGGCTGTGAGACAGCAAAAGAGAAGCCATATTCCTTCCAGGCTGAGAACGTAATGGAATGAAAGTTATGAAACTCTTCTGTGTGGAAAAAAAGCCGTGTCACTCATGGAGGGTGGAGAGACAATCTTGCATGGTTATATGTAATTTGTATCTGTAATTACTTGAGTGCCAAGTTCTATATGTTAAAATGGAGAAGTATCACCTCTGTGGAGGATGCAGCAGCTATTTTGTATTCAGGTGAAAGCTGAGGTACACAAAGATTCGGGTGGACCATAACGGGGTTACAGTAAATATCATTTTGAACCTCCTTCCACCCTAGAGTATCCATACTCCCACAGTTAGGGATGGGCATGAACCAGCTCACAAATGAAAATTCGTGAAGTGATGTTTCTGGAAGGGCGGCTGGCACAAACATTTCACAGACTTTGGTGCTGTTTGTGGCAGTTTGCCGCAGTTCCTGAATGATTAGATTTTCCAGACAAACTGTTTACAAAACTCCAAGGCAACAAGGGGATGGAACATTCCAGCCTTGGAAACACCAATAGGAACCCTCCAATGCTTAACAGGCGCTGCTGGCTGCCAATAACAGTGTTCCCATTTTGCTCTATAGGATCAGAAAGCTATGTATATACTCCAGCTCTGCAACCCTGTTTTCTCTCAGCTGTTCACAGTTACAGAGAGAATCAGGGAACTTCTTAAAAGTGAACTAGCAGAGCATATTCCTTGTGACTGGGAATTCCTCTCCCCTGCTGAAATTTGGGTGTTAAGTGGACTCAGGGCTCTGAGCCACCTTGTCTCTCTGCTCACATTGAGCAGAGGGGCTTTGCTAGTGGGTTCCTTGGCTGAGGAGCCACATTTTGATTGTGATTCCTCTCCCCTGCTGGTGTTTGGGGGTCTTGGTGGACTCAGGGCTCTGAGCCATCCATCTCTTTGTTCACACCAAGCAGAGGTACTCAGCTAGTGGGTTCCTTGGCTGAGGTTGATAACACTCTTTGGAGATGTCTCTGATAGTGATTCGGGGGGGAGCATCCTCCTCTTCCACACAACTCCTTGTTGCTGCTCCTGCCTTCAGTACACCCCTCTGTGGCCCCTCCCAGTTCAGTGCCAGAAAGCAGCTCTCCCCCCCTTCTCCAGCCCTGAGGTGTTGTTTTCAGCTAACAGTTTAGAAACATTCCTGCACCCTCCCCAGTAACCCCTGTGTTGCAGAGTGCCAGGTGTGCTGTCCCTATGTCTAGAGGGGCACAAACCCCCAACACTTGTCCTCCTCCATCTTCCGCAAGCAACTGCAAAGGGTGCACCCGAGTGAGTTGCCACCAGAGGAAAGAGTGGTGGCCAGTGGGAGGAAGAAGACACCCACTCCCTCTCAGCAAGGAGAAGCGGAGGGGGAGCAGGAGGCCCATTCAAGAAACGTTCCCCACACCCAGGGTGCTGTGCGTGGTGGGACATAAAGACAGGCCATCCTCCAAGAGATCGTTCCCATGGGGACGCCAACAGTGCCATCCAGTGGGGCTCCATGGAGGGCTTAGGCAGTAGTCACTTGAGTTGTTGGCAAAATTTCCTGTGGATGTCCAACCCTTCTCCCCCATGGAGGACAAAGCCTTTTGCTGGCTGCTGCAACATGTGGCTCCCTGATACTCTGTCTCCTCACAGAGGATCATGAGCCAATGAGTCTTGCCCACCCTGCACCACTCCACAGTGGTGATGGTAAAGGGTGAACTCTCCAGAGTGCAAGCCAGAACCATGCACTTCATAGCAGACCTCTGGAGCAGCCAACAGCGCAACTCTCCCTCACCACCCACTGGTGACAACAAATGACCTTCATTTGGATGCTGTGGAAGGTGTTTTCTTAAGGTCTGTTTTAAGGAGGAACAGCACTATCAATCAGCAGGTAAGAAAAATCCCCAATCCAAATAAAGGGATTTGTTTGGTGCACTATATGTTCACAGAAAAAAAGAAACATGTTAAGTCCCACAGTTACCTCTATCCCTATTTCACATCTTGAAATTTAACAAAAGCTAGTTGTTTTGATTAACTAGCAATTTAAGATACGTTTTATTATTATATTGTTGTGCTTTTATTTAATTCTGTGCTTTTAGCTGTTTTAACATATTGTGTATAAGCCACCCTGAACCTGCCTCGGCAGGGAGGATGGGATACAAATCAAATCAATCAATCAATGAATCACTAATAATTGATTTCTGTAGAACATCTGTACACCTCCACCAATCCAAAGACAGGCAAGTATAGGAAGGCTTTTCATTAGGGATGGGCATGAACCAGGAAAATGGGGTTCATGTCAGTTCATGGTTCAAACCACAGATTGAATCATGAACTTAACTGGGAAGTTCATTCATGAACTGAACTGGTTCGTGGCCCTGCAAATCCTGTTGAAAGGGACCGCAGTCCCTTTAAATGAGGTTTGCATAAAGCCTGAAAACCAGCTGAGCTATGGGGAGCATCTTGCTCCCCACTGCTCAGCTATTTCAGGCTGTCTTGTGTAGTCCCTGCCACTCAGCTGTTTTTCAAGCTAGAGTCCCTTTAAACCCCTGCTTTCTCCTCTATCCATGAACCACCATGAACTGCTTTAAAAGTTTGGGAAGTTCATGACGGTAGACCCATCACAAACGTCTGTTCACGAACCACGAACTGGGCAAAATTGATGATGGTTTGCTTCGTGGTTCAATTCGTGCCCATCCCTACTCTTCATTCTCAGTCTCATTCTCTGAAAGTGATGCTTTCTGGGTACACATATCCATACTGCCTTCTCCTTTCAACTCGGATTCCTACAGAGGTATCACTTACTTTAAATGCAGTTAATGAATGTATACATTTCCATTGCACTCCAAGGAGTACTCATTGCAATGAACACAACATATAATACAACATATAATAGACTAAAGATTATTCTATAATGAGCTTGTTCCTATATTTCAGCCAATCTATTTCCAGTCACTGGTAATATAAAACTGCACATTGGGTGTCAGGGGCAGTGCCCAAATATTTCCCATGCAGTTTCTGAATTGTCCAGACCAAAGATGGTAGGCTGTCTTAAATGGGAAAGGAAGAAGGAAAAGGGCTGCTTTCAGATGCTTAGTTATGAAGGAACATGTCCTTCTCTAGCCATTCAAATGATTCTGACCATTATTTCAACATATCACACATCTGGGAAAATGGGCACTGTTATTTTGTCTTTCAGGGTTATTATTTCACACCTCAGCAAAAATGTGTTCCTCCACATAGAAAACTAGATGTCAGGAAGGTTGTGAAAAGTGGCATAGAATTATTGTCACTGTTGTGGCTTCCTGAAAGTTCTCCATAGCAATAGGCCATGTTAACTATGTTTTTACTGAGGCCTATTTTTCCTTGAAGTGGTAAACCTAGGTTGCCAGCCTCCAGGTGGCCCCTGGAGATCTTCCACTATTACAATTGCTCTCCAGATGACCAAGATGAGTTCCCCTGGAGAAAACAGCTACCTTGGAGGGTGGACTCTGTGGTTTTATACCCTGCTGAGGTCCCTCCCCTTCCCAAACCCCACCCTTCCTGGGACCCCCCCCCCAAATGTCCAGGTATTTCCCAACCCAGACCTGGCACCCTGAGATAAACTTTTGTCTGGGCTCTATCAGTTAAGACAATAGGTGGAAGCTCCCATGAAACTAGGAAGTGAAATTAAATGTGTGCCCTAATTCAAAGACCAGTTCAGAGAAGCCCCCCCCCCGAACCTATATCTAAAATCTCATAGTTATCTTCAAATTGAACTGGAATCAAAACTGTAAACAGTGGGGAAAGGGGGGGGACGGTTTGTTCCCATTCAGGGTAATCAAGAGATGTTAGATTTAGGTTCGGTTCCAGTCCACTGAAGAAAGTAAATCAGTTTTGGGCTAAGGCTGAGGTTTAGGTTAGGGTTAGATTTAGTCTGAATCCCTGTGAGGTGCCATCTACTGCCTGAAGTGGTACAATTCAGATACAGATTTACAACCTCAATGAGAACTAGATGTCAGTAATAGAGCAGTCAACATGTCCTGTGCTCTGGAAAACTTTGGACAAGCCTGGCACATTAAACAGGATTCCAGTCCACTTTCTGCAGTCAGATGCTCTCAGATAACTGCATTGAAACAGGGCTCCCAATTTGCACAGTACCTGAACCCGCCACGTGTGATCTACCAAGCTGAACCCAGCCAGGTCTGTCGTTTATTAGGTGCCTGACGGCTCTCCTGTGTGCTTCCCCCCCTCCCATTCCCACTGGGGCACCTCATTAGCTTGTGGGCTGCATTTGGCTTGAGTTGCCCTTCTCTGTCACATGCTTGGCTTAACGTTTAATATAGCCTGACCTCTTCCCCTAATTTCACTCAATTGAAAATAATATATAAACAAAGAGCGACATGCCCATACAAGAAAATACGGTGCACGAGAAAGAACATGTGAGGAATATAGCTAGTTTTCAAGTCTCAGTACCAAACAGACATACTATACCGTTTTTTGTTAAAAAACAACAACAGGCTTTTCAGCAATGAAAACTCCTTTTTAAAAAACAAGACTATAAGTAAAGGTCTAGCTTGGTGCAGATGTCTCCCCTACACAAAATATCACTTTTTGCCTAGCGGTCTTAATAGAGAGCCTCATGCTTTTGTTCCATGTTTATGATACAAATTGCCTCACAAGCTGTGTAAGGAGGCATTCGTGTGTCAACTCATGCAGGGCCCATCACTTAATATTTAAATGAGACAGACATGGAACCAATCTAATTACATCCAAATGATTCAATCAGCATTTTCTCTATGGAGTGACGTTGGCTCTGTGGCCAGAATGCTGAGCTGGCATCAGCGGGCATATGTCTAATGGAGCATGACTCAAAATACCCATCAGTAGCGGGTGGGGTCAGATAATCCTGAGCCTTTGGGATGGAGTGGAATGGAAAGAGACAAGAATAAACACATTATTCAACTTGGAGTTGCCTTTACCCGGATCAGATGTTGAAAGCCACTGCTGGATGAAAGGAGAGGTGCAGGCCTAATTAGCAACTGGGTGACTGTGTGTCATCTTATGACCACAGTTGGGGAAAGCACGCAATTGTCTGAGTACAAATGAGCAGAGCATTAAACCCAGGGAAGACTGATGACTCAGAAGGGGATTGGGCAATGCAAGAGAATATGATGAGTGTTCAAAAATTGCCAAACCACCTGAATTATGCAAGGAGATTTTTTGGAGTGAATTGTCAAATTACTTTGTATCCCGGGTAGTCGGGGCAGGGGAAGGGGGCAAAGAAAACAAGGGCTCACTGCAGACTACCTACACGGATGCTCACTGTACTTCAGTGCCCTTCTTTTGCATGCTTTTTTAAAAAAAATGAAAGTTGGGAATATAACCAGGGCTGCCGAGAGCAACCATTGGCCCCCAGAGAAAGACTCTATCTGGGACCCCCATATGATCTTGATCCAAACCACATATCATAACAAAACAAATAACCTGGTTGGCTGTTACTATGCACCTATAATGATAGAAGTATATGTGTGTCCATCTGTCTGTCCATTGGTGGCAGGAATGACTCAGGAAATAAAACTAGGAATCTCAGAATTGGCCAACAGGTTCAGTGTGATCATGGGAGTTCCAGGGCCAAAAATGAAAGGACATGGAATACTCTGGCCCAGGTAATTTCCAGGATGTTTGCAATGGAAGCTAAGCTTGTGCTGTGGTTAAAGTGTTGGAAACTCAGGTTTGAATCCCCACTCTGCCATGGAAGATTGATGGGTGACATTGGGCCAGTCATGCACTCTCAGCCTAACTTACTTCAGCGTAACCTACCTCACAGGGTTGTTGTGAGGATAAAATGGAGGAGAGGAGAATGATGTAAGCTGCCTTGAGTCCCCCTTGAGGAGAAAGGTGGCATACAAGGTAAGTGAATAAGTAATTAAAAATTTCTAACCTGTTCATCATTTGTTACTGCTGATTAACATTCATTATCATGCATGTAAAAGATGGGGGAGCATACTTTTACTACTTGGATAGAGTATGGGGAAATATTAACTCTCCTATTCATAATATTAACAGGGGTTTGCAGCTATGCTACGATTAAATACATTCTAAGTTGCCAACCAGGGTGGATAGAAAGACTTGAGACTGAAAAATAAGGGGGAGAGGGGAGAAAAATTAGGAGAGAAGATAGACAAATGGCATATCATGAAAGGAAGAGAGCAAAACAAAGGAGGAGAAAAGTGTGGAAAAGAGCTGGAGAAATGCAGGAAAAGGGGGAAATATATATATATATATAAATTGCTACCACATACTAATAGGGCTGCCCCTATGCAAGATCTGGCTATGCATGAGCTGAATGGAACTAAAGGAAAAAGGAAACCATAGATGGTTGGAGATAATGATCTTGTTAGGAAGCTGTATCGTGGTTTAGCCTGTAACTTGTCCTGGCTGGTCCTGTACTTCCCCCGTGCTTATTTGGCTTATGGCAGGACCTAAGAAGCAAGGGTTTCTCTTAGTCTTTTAGTAACCTGTGCAGAAAGGGTGAGCCAGCAGAGTCAGATACTGCTCTTTATTGCACTCTGCATTCTCTGTACCCCTAATGGCTGCAGTCAGAACTGCATTGGACAAAATATTTTAAATGCATTCCATGAATACAGCATGATGCCAGCTTCAGCCCCCTAGCAGGCTTGCCCCCTGAATTTTGTCCCCTCCCAATCTTAGCAGCCCTGTTATAGTGATAGTGACAACTTATCTCTAGAAGAACTGCTTCCCTAGGTCTTTACATCCCCATACACTGCACCAAGGCTGCTTCAGCATATCCTTAGGAGGGATAGCTGCCAAAGCTCATGGCTTTTGGCACAACCCACTGCTGTTGAACCTCCCCACTAGGGTTGCCAACACCCTGGTCTGGAAAGGGGTTTCCCCACTTCTGGAGGCTCCAATCTGCCACCAGCCAGCTGACCAGAGGGGAAGCCCCACCCCCAAGTCCCACCCCCAAGAGTGGCCACCCATGGCCACCCCTCTCCCTCCCCACCTGCAGAAATTTAAAGGGCTTCAGCTGATCAGCAGGGAGCATGTGGCCCACCGATCAGCTGGAGGGCCCTTTAGATCTTTCAGCAGGGAGGGAGAGGTGCCATCATCGGCTGCAGCCCCACTTATTTGCTCGCTCTCCACCACTTTCCCAGCTACACTCACTACCTACTGCCAGTAGGGAAAGGGCCACAGGCAGTGGTGAGAATGGGCAGTGGAAGAGTTCACAAGTGGGCAGGGGAAGGACACACAATCAGGTGGTAGGCACGTAGATAGCGGAAAAGGAAAGGAAGGCATGGGTGGGGACGAGGTGGTAGGGTGAAAGAGGGGAGGTGGCCATGGAAACTCTCTTCTCATAGGACCTTTAAAATCTGGAACTAGCCCTGCACAGCACAATATGTTTGTTGTTGTTGTTCAGTCGCACAGTCGAGTCCAACTCTTCACAACCCCATGGACCAGATCACACCAGGCCCTCCTGTCTTCCGCTGTCCTCTGAAGTTTGCTCAGTTTCATGTCCGTTGCATCGATGACACTGTCTAATATGTTTAGGACTGAGGTATTCCTCCAGACTAATAGTGCAATCCTATATTTAGTTGAAGCCCATTGACTTCATTGGGCTTTCACTGAAATAACTCTGCGTAGGGTTGTACTGCAAGTGTTTGAAAGAAGACAACTGAATTATATTGAGGTGGATGGAGGTCTCAGTCCTCAAGCTCTTCAACCCACAGTAGTGTTACAAACGTAATACAGTTCATAAAATCCCTGCCTGCCTCTGCTTGCTCACAACTGCGCAAGAGTGAAAGTGAAGGGAACCACCATGGGAATCACACGTGATTGGGGGGTGGGGGGGAGTGACTTTCGCCTTGTGCCTACATAAACCTGGCAACGATTCCAAACTCATTTATTACAGTGCAGAATGGATGAAATGAGTGGTAAGACATGCGCCACCAGAACAGTCTGCCTTAGGCTGCAACCCACAAGACTATACTTAAGCTAACATGCTCTTTGTCCTATTGATTTGAATATGATTAAGCCTGGCCTCTACATGTATTGATTGCATATTCTTTCTTATCTCCCGTGGAAATCTTTTGAGGTTAAGCCAGAGTAAGCTGGTGGCAGGAAAGAACAAAGACCTGTAAGAGAGGTTCTCTCGATGCCAACCTCTCCGATGCAAACTTGTTTTCCCCGTAAGTCTGACAGAAGCCTGATTTATTACTGAGACCAAGCTGGAGTTCTTTCCCTGTGGTCTAGTTGCATATAGGTAATATCTTAGCAAAGAGGGATCACATGGCTTCTTTCCACAGAGTTGTTGTCCTGGCTCTGTGGAGGAGATAACAGAATGGGATGAAACCATATCATTGGTCCAGCCCGTGCAATCCCCCTGTCTCTGTTGGAGGTGCACGGGACTACTAGTAGTCCATAAGGAGGCAAGCCAAAGCCCAACCGTCTTCTGAGGGTGAGTTGCGCCCTTCTAAGCATAAACTTCAGTGGAAGGGTGTAACTCTGCTTCGGTTGGCATTGCGAGTAGGTACTCTAAGGCTGTGATCGCACACACACTCAGTAATCCACTTTCAATGCACTTTACAACTGGATTTTTACTGTGTGCACTGGAAAAATCCTGTTTGAAAGTGCATCGGAAGTGGGTTGAAAGTGGATTATTTAGTGTGTAATTTAGAATTACTTCCCAAGCCCCAAATCTAAATCTAAATAAACACCTGTATAAATATAGTTAGCTTGCAGACTGCATTGCATGGGCCCTTAGTAAGAGGTTTGTGGGCCTCCTACAGCACAGTGTAGCAGTTGGGAGTGTCAGACTAGGATCTGGGAGACCCAGGTTGAAATCCCCACTCTGTTGTTCGGTGGGTGACATTGGGCCAGTCTCTCTCAGCCTAAGCTATCTCCCAGAGCTGTTGAAGTCTGGATAAAATGGAGTGTGAGAGGACAATTTTGTAAGCCACTTTGGGTCCTCATTGGGGAGAAAAGGTGTTGTTGTTGTTCAGTCACACAGTCAAGTCCAACTGTTTGCGACCCCATGGACCACATCACGTCAGGCCCTCCTGTCTTCCACTGTACTCTGAAGTTTGCTCAATTTCATGTTCATTGCATCGGTAACACTGTCCAACCATCTCATCCTTTGCCATCCCATTCTTCTGTTACCTTCAATCTTTCCCAGCATAGCTATAAATAAATAAAAGTCCAGTAGGTTTCTCTAAAATATTCCAGTAGCTCACCATCCGCAAAGGTTTCTCCATTTGTTTGAATGGGACAACTCCATGCCATGAAGTAACTGCTCATGAAGAAGCTACATGTGTATTTATATATTTAAAAAGTCTAAAAACTGGGTGGTGCTGCCTGTCACTGGATAATACCCCCTAGGACTTAGTCTGCACTGTTGTTGTGTCCTGGATACTTTACAACATTCTAGGTGTCTAGAGAGAATATGCCAGCCTAGAATGCTGATATCCTAACCCATTTTCACTTTATATGGAGCAACTGTGAAGACCAACACTATAAATTTAAAAGCTGGGACAGCACATGCCTATTGCTTCATGAGTTTCTCAAAATTTTTATTTTTGTTGTAAGATTTTTTACTAAGGAGTCCCTCAAGTTTGCAGGAAAGTCTGTTTTGCATCGGTGCACCCTGATCCTTGGATTTTTTTGTTGAAAAAGCACCGCAGGAACTCATTAGCATAAGAGGCCACACCCAACAGCAGAAACTTATTAGCATATTAGGCCACACCCTGACAGCACAGCTCATTAACATATTAGGCCACACCCCTGTGTTACCAGAGGTGTAGTCATCCAGCCACACCCACCTTTTGCTTCTTATTCTGTTTACTTTGTTGTCAGCAGGGCTTTTTTGTAGCAGGAACTCCTTTGCATGTTAGGCCACACATCCCTAATGTAGCCAATAGTAATGAGTTTCTGCTGTTGTGTGTGGCCTATTATGTTAATGAGTTCCTGCTGGGCGTGGCCAACTTGGGAGCCAGCCGGAACTCCTGTTCCTGTGCGTTCCTGCCCCAAAATAGCCCTGGATTTATATATCCACAAACTTCACTAAACATCGCTATTAAATATTTTTGTTGTTGTTCAGTCGCACAGTCGAGTCCGACTCTTCGCGACCCCATGGTTCTTAAAAAGAAAGCACTGGGAAAACTCAGAACTAATAGTCTGGTTGAGAAACATTATTAATAATAATCAGTCAGGCAGTCAAAACCTTTATTGGCATAGATTGAAAAAAGCACAACAACATAAGAGCCACAGATTTTGAATATATAAAGACAGTCATCCCATCAGAGCTTTAACCTTATATTCTTGAACCCTCATGTAACCTGTATCATGGCATGGATGGTGAAATGTTAGTCTTTCCTACTGTAGTAGCACACACCAGTGGAGTTACTGCACAAGGGATGTCAATATTAAGATTGCCAACTGACTGGAGAAAAAGGAATCTCCCGCCTCTTTCATAAAGCCTCAATAGGATGTTATTTACCAGGTGATGTTATCTACCTCCATGTCATGAAAAGTTTCAACTGCCCATTTCTGCACATTAACCCTCTATTAAAGGGATGGCACATCTTTTCTCCGGGCCAGTTGGTTCCAGGGAAATATGTCTGGTAGGGAGGATGTCCACTAACAGTCAGTAATATGTGTATTTTTACAGGGTCTACTAAGAGCTCTGACCTCTCCACTCCCATACAGACAACTAGGAATGTTCTTTCCTGCTGATTACAGTCACCAGCCTTAATTCTTTCCATTTCTTCTGAAGTATCCTGTCTATATGGATCTGAGTGGAGTTTGTTTTTTTAAGGAAAATCATATTGGGAAAGATACTGCCAGAATTATAGCACTGGAACATTTAGCCTATCTAACAGTTATGCTAAACCCTTTCATCTATATTATCTCTGCAATGCGTTGTTGTTGCTGGCTGAGCAATCAGAAAAACTGCAGAAGATGAGTCCTTTAGAAAGAGAAATACAGCTTGGGATTTCTAAATGGCAAGAAAGGCCTTCAGATTATATTGAACAGGGCAGGACCGAGCAAAGTTGGTCGAGAAAAGAAGAGTGACCATAAATGCATTAACTCTAGCATTTTAAAAAGGAGAATGACCAACGTGAAACTGGACACAAGGCGTAATAACGGGATGGGCTACAAGCAAAGAACAGCTGCTGAGAATACACTTCTCTCCCTCGTATCTCACCAGTAATGTCTAGTAGAAGAAATATGTTGAAACCATCATGTGTAGCAGTTCTGTGTCACCTAGAAGACGCAACCAATGAATTGGAATGGCAATGGGAAATTGCTGAACCCAATGATGTTGCAGGACACCTTACTTTGATAGATGTTCTGAAGGGAGACACATGGGTGCAGATGCCCAGCAACCATGCATCCCTTGTAATGCCTACTTAGGTACGGCATAGATAGATATGGGTTCTGTTTTCCTCCATCACTCCCATGGCTTTTCTAGACAAAAATGGTCCTTTCTGCATTTGCCCAAAACTGGGCTGACCACTGAAGGGAGGTAATGTAATTCAGAATGGGGGGAAAACCTGGAATAAAAAGAAGGCTGAACTCAATTTTAGTGCAGAATGGGGGGAACACCCTGGATTAAAAAGAAGGTTGAATTCAATTTTAGTGCAGAGTTGCTTGGAGGACACCACGGTGAACATGGATTAAAAGGAGAGTGCAGAAAGGGATCAGCCCTGAGCTGGTGCTAGCCACATTCAAATGATCTTACACTATCATAACAAGAAGCTCTGGATAGAGATGTCTATTCCCATTAGGATTTCCAGATCCCTCCTGACAACCAGTGAGGGATAGAGGGAACTTAATCGGAGAAAGAGAAAGGCCCAGGCCTCATTAGTCACATTGCACTGGAAGTGATGTCATCATACCAGCAACATCTAGGTGACACTCTGGTATTTGGGCAAAAATTCTATGGTAAAACTGGTTTTTACCATTGAGTTTTTGCCCAAATACCAGAGTGGTACCTGGATGTCGCTGGTGTGATGATGTCACTGATTACGTGACACTAGCCAGAAAACTTACCTCTTTCTCCAGGTGAGTCCCCCTGCTGGCCAGCTGATCAGTTGCTGGAGGGCAGGGCCTGTCAGTGGGGGATCCCCACTTCTACTGGGGGATCTGGCAACCCTAATTCTTATCTATATTGAGAGCTGCCAACCAACTAGACTAGCATTTTACTGGTGTAGACTAGTACTGTGGTCTGAAAAGCCAGCAAAGCCAGATTCTGCCTAGAAACTATCAGGTTTTATGAAACTCCACCACACAATTACCAACTTCTGTTGTAGCTATAACCAGTGTTCTCTCTAAGCTGAGTTAGTGTGAGTTAGCTCATACTTTTTTTAGCCTCCAGCTCACACATTTTTGTCTTAGTTCAGGAAGGGTGGCTTCCGAGCAAACTAATTTATGCAGTAGGCAAATCACCTGCTCACAATTTTAATGCCAGTAGCTCACAAAGTAGAATCGTTGCTCACAAGACTCCGCAGCTTAGAGGGAGCATTGGCTATAACCATGACCCATCAGGTCCTGTTCTGGCTTTGTCACTGCCCTTCCATGGGCTTCCTTGGACCTATGCCTGCCTCCACTCAAGGAACTGATATTTTTGCCATTAAAGGAATAAGGCTAAATTGAACATCATCCCATGGATGAAAATGTCCGTCTAGATGTGTATGCATAAGCCTGCTTTTGTGTCTTAAGTCTCTCTCCTGCTGTATCAGGACATATTGCCCAGCCTAGTCTGCCTTATCTGCTTTGTATCTTCTTGATATTGCACTGAACATCCTGGTTCCTTATTTGTCTTTGCCTAACCCAGTCTCAGTTGGAGTTCTAGTTGCTACCTTTTGTAGAAAAAGCCCAGCAGCAACTTATCAGCATAATAGGCCACACCGAACAGCAGAAGCTCATTAACATATTAGGCCACACCCTGACAGCACAGCTCATTAGCATATTGCACCACACCCCCATATTACCAGAAGTGTGGTCATCCAGCCACAGCCACCTTTTGCTTCTTATTCTGTTTACCTTGTTTGTTGTCAAAACCCAGAGCTTTTTTCATAGCAGGAACTTCTTTGCATGTTAGGCCACACACCCCTAATGTAGCCAATCCTCATGAGTTTCTGCTGTTGTGTGTGGCCTATTATGCTAATGAGTTCCTGCTGGGCGTGGCCAACTCAGGAGCCAGCCAGAACTGTGTTCCTGTGCGTTCCTACCCAAAAATAGCCCTGACAACAATACATCTTTGTTTGGCATCAGACATTACTTTGGCTGAAGCAAGATCAACAGCAGAAGCATCTGCTTCAACACTTTCCACCTAACTGAGAACTTTTAGCCTGAAGTGCATCCGAGAAACAGAAGCTGCAGAGAAATGAATGAGAATATAGTTTAGAGACAGATTCTGTATGGCCTGGAAGTGGGTTATGGAGGGGCAGAGCAAGGGGCCCCTTCAAAGACATTTTCGATCACTGCTGCAGCCATTGAGGAACATAACCTTTGCTGATCTTCAGCGGCTCACCTCATCTGTAGGTTTAGGCTGCATAGATAATACTGGCCTATTTGCAAAAGACTGATCACTTCATTGGCACTAGCAGCAGAATCCAGATTTCAGCACTGCAATAAAACTGAGCTTTTTTTGTTTCTTGTTCTGTCATTTAATTACTGAATTCCAGCCTCACAGTGACAGAACAAGAAACGAACGTTAGCAAAATGCCATTCCCTCAGAGGACATCTTGCAGTCCTATTTTAAAAATATTTTTCAAAGTGTGAACTCAGAATAAGGAAGAAGTGGGTTATATACACAGGCCTGATTTTAAAAAAACAACATGCCTTGAAATCTGTAGGCGCTAATTGTTTGTGTGTATGTTTGTTTGTTTTTAAAAAAACAATTTTTATTGGATATTTTCCACACGTTCAGACAACTTAAACAAGTAAATACATATCCCTTCCATTTTTTTTCCCTCCCCCCCACAAACAAGGCTTCCCGCAATGCTCCAACCCCGTTAATATCTCTCATACTCAGTTACATTAACTACTAATTTTACTTTCTTTAATAATGGTAACAATTTAAGAATCTAATCACTTTAAAGTTTCCCCTTAATAACTATCAAAACAAATCAAACCATGTTTAACATCCCAACTTTTCAACAAATATTCTTGAAAGTCTTTCCATTCTTCAAAAAAGTTTTCATCTTCTCGTTGTTTAATTTTCTTGTTAGCTTGTCCATTTCTGCCATAAACAGCATCTTCTTAATCCATTCCCATGTTTCCGGTATTTTTTCTGTTTGTGTGTATGTTTGCTTATAGCCTGCCTTTCTCAGTGAGGCTCAAGGTGGGCTACAAAATATAGAAAACAACTCATCCAAAGAGCATAAGACATCCAATAAACAATGTGATATTACTAGGATCACAGCATTAGAAAACAGTGCGAACGGCAAACTGTCTAAGGCGTGACATACCATAAATGATGTAGAAAGTGGATCACAAAGGTAGGAGGCAAGGTAGTAAAGGCAAGGTGATACATGCAATGAACCTTTCAATAGGCCGCAATCTGGTTCCTTTATAAAAGTACATTGCTGAGCTGTTCCATTGTAGTACAGTTCTAATACCCTTCCCCTTTCCATATTCCATGTAATGCTAGTGATGTGCAGGTCTTCCTAACTTCCTCAGCCAGGCCATTTTACAAGGTGGGAGCCAGAAGAGAGAAGGCGCATGCATGGCCTGTCGCCTGACTTATCCATTTGCAGGGTGGTACCCTCAGAAGTGGTACCCTTGGAAGTGATGTCATCACACAGGGCACGTTGTGGGCGGGCCCCCATCATTTGAGGAGTTTTTCCTCAAATTATAGCGTGTCCTCCTGCAATGTGCCCTGTGTGATGACATCGCCTCCGGGTGACATCATCACACTGGGCACATTGGCCCAAACGTGGCACTTTGGGGGTAGGGTTCCCCCACCGGCTGGATCCTGGACGGTGGACTGGGGCCCCTATAAGTGGGGAAACCCCCGCCTCCCCAGGGGAATGGCAAGCCTAAGACCCATGTAGAGTTCATTACAACAGTCTAGTCTAGAGCTTACAGTGGCATTGATCCACAGGGGTAGCTGAGTCAAGGTGATTTATAACCTAACACATGATGTTTGAGGGGCATTTCGTGGAGTGGTAGAGCATCTGCTTTGCATACCGAATGTCCCTGCTTCAATCGCTGATCTCAACTAAATGGATCAAGTAGTAGGTGATCTAAAAAACCAAGAGCCACTGCCAGTCAGACAACACGGACCTCAATAGAGCAATCATCTGATTCACTATAAGGCAGCTTCATATGTTCTCTTCCCAACAGATCACCACCATTCATCAGAAAAGGGATTTGGGGTGGTTTATATTATTGGTGCATATCCCGCCACTCAATGCATAGAATGTAGGGTTTTCCTGCTTTCCCCTCTGTTCCCACTGTTGATTCCAGGGAGGAATAGCTGTGTGAATTGAGAGGCTTGGAATGAGGAAGGACAAAGGGATGAAACCAGTATTCCTTCCTCTTCAGTTTCAGCCTCTTGTCCCTCCCCAGTCCAGTCCACCAACTCCCATTGTGGTTTCTCTGCATGGATCTGAAGAATACTCTTTCTGTGGGTTAGTGGACTTGTAAGAGTGGAGGGCAATGCAGGGAAACATCCATACCCAGGTACTTGGTTACACGGCATTACTTTCACAATGGGATAGTGTTGCTCCTGACTAATGGGAAACCAGAAGGGATTGACTGAGTGTTGTGTTGTGCTGCAGTTTCAGCAGTTCCTTTCTGGCAGTTTTGCAGCACTTGCAAACCTGTGCCCCAGAGGATGTGACCTGTTTCTGAACTTTGCTACATGTCATATGAGGGACCTGAAATCAGGAGGACCTAGTTCTCAAACGAGGACATAGGTAAGTGTCCATTTTCTCTACACACTCTCACAGTGCAATCTTAAACAATTACCCCCTTCTAAGCCACTTGTAAACCCTGACCTGGATAGCCCAGGCTAGCCAGATCTCATCAGATCTTGGAAGCTAAGCAGGGTTGGCTCTGCCTTGTAGTTGGATGGGAGACCTCCAAGGAATACCAGGGGTGTGACATGGAGGCAGGCAATGGCCAACCACCTCTGACCATACAAGGTCACCATAAGTCAGCTGTGACTTGATGGCTCTTTCCATCCCCAAGCCCATTGACTTTCGTTGCCTGGATCTTATAGATAGCTTATTTCGGCATACGTATGCTAATGTTAAGGCACAGATATGTCTGTTGTGCAGTTCTTACAACACAACAGTTGGGAAATACGATGAGAGAAGGCAGCAGTGGCTGAGAGTCCATAGTATCGCTCTGATGAAGTTAAGAACCTACCGCAAAGGCTACCAGGAATGTCATGTAAGCTGTTCCTTATGGGCTGCTTTCATACTGGGATTTTCCCCAAGTGAAGCACAGCACACACCCCATTTTATTGGGGAGCTTCCACATGACACCATGATCATTCCAAGCATGATTCACGGGGCTCCTGGGCCTTTTCCTTTCCAGCCAGAGCAAAGGTGAAAGATTTATGTGATCTGAAGAGAAACCAGAGTAAAGAAAAACCTCCTTTGCTCTGACTTAAAGGGGAAAACAGTGTGTCAGTTGCGGTTAGATCCACTGTGTGAAAGTTCTGCCCACAGCCAATTGGGAGGTAGAACTTAGAGCCATCTTCAAATGGTGAGGCTCAGCTCAAGCCTTTCCCTCTACCATTTGGGCCCATTAACTAGGCTTTGTAAAACAACAGCAGCAATTCAGCCAGGCTTCCCAAGAACTTACCATAATTTGGCGGGGGATGCATACTTCTTGGCAGGACCATTCCCGGGGGAGGGAAAGACGCAGTGCACGATGCCATTGCCAGGAAGTAACACCAGGCGATACTCTGGCAATGGGACTGGAAACTCGAGTTTCCAGCCCCATTGCCAGAGCATCGCCTGGCGTCACTTCCTGGGGACAGCATCGTGCGGCATGGGTGTCCCAAGGAGGAATGTTCCAGCCAGGGACTGTGTGTCCCCTGCCGAATTACAGTAAGTACTTGGCAACCCTAAATTCAGCTGTGACTCAGCTGCAAGCTGTGGCTCAGCTATTGGAGGAGGGGGATTGACAGGCCATGGGGAGCATGATTTGTCTTGAATCAGCAGGGCTTTTTTTCTGGGGGAACATGCCGGAATGGAGTTCCGGAACCTCTCCGACAAAGTTCTTTAAAAACATGTTTAAAAGTTCAGGAGTTTTCAGTATACAAATTGAAAACTTCATTTCCCTCTTGAGAGTTCCGGTACCTCTTTTCCAAAAATAAACAAGAAAAGCCCTGATCAGCACTGATGTTCCCTCTAAGGTGTGGATTCTTCTGAGCAGAGATTCTGCTTCGTGAGCTACTGGCATTCAAGTTGTGAGCGAGCGATCTGGCTACTGCATCAATTAACTTGCTCCGGAGCCATCCTTTCTGAGCCAAGACAAAAGTGTGTGAGCCGGAGGCTAAAAAACTGTGAGCTAGCTCACACTAACTGAGCTTAGAGGGAACACTGATCAGCACTATTGTCATAAGGCAGAAGGGGGTGTGGGGAGTGGCATCAACAGTGAGTGATGCCATCCCTATGGCACCTGTGTCTTCCTTGCTGTTCCTCTCACAGCTTTTCCCAACCCCTCCATGGAAGCAGATCAGGGTCTATATTAGGGCAGGGTCTCCAGCCTTTTGGACTTTGCAGACACCTTTGAAATTCTGAGACAGCGAAGTAGAAGCAGCCACAAAATGGCTGCCATAGGAGATGGAGGCACCACCACAGCTTACCTTCAGTGACACAGTGAAAATCCTTGTGCTGTGTTGGCAGCTGGTGCCGAAGCAATGTCTTTAAAAATCTACACAGCCAATAAAACCTCCAACAGCCAATCACAGGCCTTGCTGGGTAAAAGCCCCATTTGGCCCCACCCAATTTTTAAAAACACTTGATGGGCACCAGGAAAGGTGTCAGCAGGTGCCATGATGACATCCATGGGCACCAGCTTGGGGACACCTTGTTGTTGTTCAGTTGCATAGTCAAGTTCGACTCTTTGCGACCCCATGGACTACATTACGCCAGGCTCTCCTGTCTTCTGTCATGCTCCAGAGTTTGCTCAATTTCATGTTCATTGCCTCAATAATACTGTCTAACCATCTCATCCTTTGCCGTCCCCTTCTTCTTTGACCTTCAATCGTTCCCAGCATCAGGGTCTTCTCCAGTGAGTGCTACCTTCTCATTTGGTGGCCAAAGTATTTGAGCTTCAGCTTCAGTATCTGGCCTTCCAGGGAAAATTTCTTTTAGGAGTGACTGATTTGATCTCCTTGCAGTCCAGGGGACTCTCAAGAGTCTTCTCCTGTACCATAATTCAAAAAAAATCTATTCTTCAGCGCTTGGCCTTCCTTATAGTCCAACTCTCGCAGCCATACAGCACTACTAAGAATACCATTGCTTTGACCATACAGACTTTTGTTGGCAGGGTGATGTCTCTACTTTTTATTATCCTGTCTAGGTTTGCCATCACTTTCCTCCCAAGGAGCAAGTGTCTTTTAACTTCATGGCTGCAGTCACCATCTGCAGTGATCTTGGATCCCAGGAACGTGAAGTCTGTCACTGCTTCCACGACTTCTCCTTCTATTTGCCAAGGAGTGATGGGGCTGGATGCCATGATCTTAGTTTTTCTGATGTTGAGTTTCAAGCCAACCTTTGCGCTCTCCTCTTTTACCCTCAACAAGAGGCTCTTGAGGTCCTCTTCACTTTCTGCCATCAGAGTGGTATCGTCTGCATATCTGAGGTTGTTGATGTTTTCGCCAGCAATCTTAATTCCTGCTCTGAGGAGCGCAATAATACATATATTTTTTTTAAAAAAAGTCTGTATTTGTTGTCTTAGTTTAGCATTGGTTGTCTTAGTTTAGCATCTCAGTTGTCTCTTATTGAGAACACCTTGGAGGGTTGTTGTGAGGAAGCAGTGTGCTACATAAATTCTTCCAGAAAGTCAGATATAAATTATACATAGCTTCTAAGCAAACCCCTTTTTTTCATTGTGTGCCAGACTGCAAGAGTGTACAAAATGTATCCTCCATATTGGAGCTTAACGTTTCATCATATCATTTGGCTGGTGCCACAGTAGTACTTGATGCATTTGGAAAACGGATCTTACAATCTCTACACAGCACATTTTGTTGTGATATTCATAACATTTTAGTAAGGGGGAGTGCAGATAAATATAGGTCAGGAAAATGAAAACAGACAAATTGCTGATACAGATGACAAAGCTATCACGAAAACAGAAATATACTTGCTAGGTGAGATAGAAGAAATGTATGTTTTGAAACAGCTGCTTCAAAAATACTTTCTAGTCCAATGAGCTTTTTTACATTGCCTTACGTCAACACTGATTTCTTTGTTTTCAAACTCTGCCACCTGCTGACGAAGTTGTGAAAGTACACAAAATAATCAACTTTTTTTTTTTTTTTTTTGGTGGCTGTACAAAGGTTTTCTCTACAAAATAGGGTCAGAATGACATGTGTTTCCTCAGGGAAGGGGATGGGTATTCCTCCACAGAACGATATTGCTCAAGATCACCATTCCGTCCAGAACAGTCCTGCTAATATCTCACCCAGTGTTTTGTACAACAGCAATTTATTAGGCTGCCCTTTGTCAGCGTTGTGATCAAGAGCTGTAAAACTTGTAGCCCTTCATCAGGGCTACAGCTTCCCTTTTTCCAGGTCCATGAAAATTAAATGCAGCACAAATGAAGACGCTGCAAATATGCAACAGTCTTAAGAACACATGCTGTCTCTTGGACAGCAAAACACTTTGGAGATTTTGGAGGTATATTTAAGGTTGCCAACAGGCCAGGAGAAGAATGACCTGTTCCTGTAACAGAGTCTGAATGTGTGGTTATGGACCACTGAAGCGTTCTGTGGCATGGAGATAAATATCACTGCCTGGTAAATAACATTCTATTAAACCTCTATTAAAGGTGTGAAGAAATGCATTTTTTTTTTTCGTTTGAGATGGGCAAAACCATTACTCTGAGTTTAAAAAGTTTTTTCCCCTCTCTGGGCAGAGAACAGGCAGGAAATGGGGAGGTCAGTTCAATTGTTTTCCAGACTTACCACAGCCCACCTTCATACGAACGCTAATAGACCATGGGATAATCAAGCCTGCCCCCCCCCCCAGGTGGGAACAGAGATTTAACACTAGAGAGACTTCAGGAAGGAAAATTCTGGAATCTTTTTGACCCAGCCTGACCTGGTCAGTGGGTGGAGAAACAGAGATTATATAAAAGCTCCTTGTAGCAAGGAGGAGGCTTAGAATCCTGCCGGTGGCCAGGGGATCCTGGAAACCCCACAGCTGTAACTGCTAGACAAAGTAGGCACATGGGTTCCTCTCGTAATTGGTGTATTTATAAATCATAATTGCTATTCCTTTCAGCATAAAACATAAATATTGTTCCCAGGCTGTTGGGATAACAGACTTTTTTTCCTTTTAAAAAACCATTTCCAAATGATCCTTGAGAGATTCCTTGTCTTTGTCACTCACTGTGTTCTACTCAACAATTCATTATCTGTTTCCAATAAACTTTAGAGACGTTCTTGCGGAGTTCTTTGTGATAAACTCTTGCCTACATTGCCAGTGGTAATTCATATTTTACATTACTGGCCTCTGTTTTTGTTAAGGCCCCGCCTCCATGGCTAGGAGCTAGCAGGGCTTGCAGTGCAGTTTTTCTAACCAGTTCAGTCTGTGTGGTTCTTGTTGTGTCCTGGGATCAGAAGGCAGAGCTGGCGAAATACAGCCAAGCTTCGCCCTCTGAGAACAATAGGGACTAGGTTCCTGAGCTCGCCAGTAGTGAACCAATGGCAGCATTGGCGGGCGATTCAAACCCACCAATAGGAATATAGGGCCGTCCCCCCTAACTGTATATAGTTGGCCTCCGGCCGTTGCTGTGTGTTCTTTGTCTTGTGTGAAGTACGAATAAACGCGTCTTCTCTTATGTCGTCGTCCGAGTCATGAGGCCCGAAACCCAGTACTTTACAGTGGCGACGAGGATGGGATTTCAACGCCTTCCGTGACTCCATGAGCGACGAAAAGGACACCGCCGTGCGCCGCATCGCTGACCCCGAGAGCAGCACCGCACCGCTCGCCGAGCATCGCATCGCTGACCCCGAGAGCAGCACCGCACCGCTCGCCCCGGCGCACGCCTTCCCAGACAGAACCATGGCCGCTTCTCATGTAACACTGGAGCACTTCGATCCGTCGCAGCCAGAAACCTGGGATGCATGGGTCGACCAGCTCATCAGCTATTTGGAGCTCAACGAAATCCGCCACCCCGACCAGAAACGAGCGATCCTGCTGAACGCCTGCGGCACCCAAACCGTCCGCCTCGCCAAGAGCCTCTTGGTCCCCCGCACGGCCTTGGAGAGCTCGTTTGGGGAGATCCTGGATGTCCTCAACGCTTACTTCAGCCCCCGGCCGACCTTCCTGGCCAAGAGGATGGATTTCCAGAGGCGAGTCCAGGCCCAAGGGGAATCCATTGCCACCTTCCTGGCCGCGCTAAGGGCGCTCGCGGTGGACTGCGGATTCCCGAAGGTGGAGGACAACCTGCTGACGCAGTTCGTGTGGGGCCTGGCGGACTCCAAGCTGCGGCGCAAGTTGGTTGGACACCGGAGGCTCTCCTTAGACGAGGCCCTAGACGCCGCAACAGCCCACGAGGCCGCGGAAGGGGAACGCCCGGCCGCGGCCGCCCATGTGGTCGGAAGGAGTCCAAGCCCCGGGAATGTAGATACGGAAGAGGTCTTCGCCCTCAGACCTCAACAACGCCGGCCGGCGCCGTTTCAGCAGGCCAACAGAGAGCCAGCCAAGCCTTCCGGCAACCGGACCGTCTGTGCCAGCTGCGGGGAAGGCCACGGAAGGAAATCCTGCAAGTTCCGGGATGCCGTTTGTCACGGGTGCGGAAAGCAGGGACACCTCGCACGGGTCTGCCGGTCCAAGGGCCCCAGATATGCGAGATCGTCGGTTCCACCGCACCGCGCATCGTCCACCGCCCACGAGACGACGGAAGAGGTCGCCGAGTTGTACCACCTCACCGACCAGCCGCTGCAGGTACTTCGCCTCCCCAACCCCAACCTCTCCTCTGCCCCGAAGATCCAAGTAACCGTGCGGATCGAGGGGTCCCCCTGTTGCATGGAAGTGGACTCGGGATCGGCGGCGTCCATCATTTCCCTAGACACTTTAAAAAGACTTTGCCCATTAGGGGGACCCCCTCTTCGTCCATCGCCACTAAGCTTGGTGGACTTTCAAAAGAACCCTGTCCCCATCCGGGGAGTCGGCACTTTCCGAGTGCAGTACAGAGACTTTGAGGGGAACTTGGACTTGGTGGTGGTAGAGGGAAATCTCGTGAGTCTCCTGGGGCGGGCGTGGTTCGAAGCCCTAGGCATAACGATTGGGGGAGTAAATAAGTGCGGGGTGCGGGACTGGGGGGCGGTGTGCAAGGAATTCCCGGAGGTCTTTGACGGGAAACTGGGGTGTTATAAAGGGCCCCCTGTGTCGCTTCACTTAGACCCCACTGTGACGCCCGTCCGACGGCGCTTCCGCACCGTGCCCCTGGCCCTCCGCCCGAAAATAGAGGCCGAACTGGACCGGTTAGTGGCCCAGGGAGTCCTAGAGCCCGTCCCGAACGCTCGATGGGAGACCCCGATTGTGACACCCGTCAAGCCAAACGGGGAAATCCGCATCTGCGCGGATTATAAGTGCACCATTAACCAGGCACTTCAGGCGCACGCATACCCTGTACCCGTGGTCAGCCATGTCTTAGCCACACTGGCGGGGGCGCGCATATTTGGTAAGCTGGATCTCGCGCAGGCGTACCAGCAACTCCCGGTAGATGAGGCCACGGCCGAGGCGCAAACCATAGTGACACACCGGGGGCCTTCCGGGTGAAGCGGCTGCAGTTCGGGGTCAGTGTGGCCCCAGGGATATTCCAAAATCTAATGGACGATTTGTTGAAAGGGATCCCTGGGGTGACGCCGTTCTTCGACGACGTCCTCATCGCCGCGACCACCCCGGAAAGCTTCGCCGCCCGCCTCCGAACTGTACTGGAACGCTTCCAAGCCGCGGGGCTGAAAGTGAAGCGGGAAAAGTGCCTCCTCGGGGTGCCGGAGGTGGAGTTCTTGGGATACCGGGTAGACGCAACAGGCCTGCATCCGGCGAGGGACAAGGTGAAGGCCATCGTGGAGGCCCCCGCCCCGAAGTCCAAGGCCGAGCTCCAGGCGTTCTTAGGCCTCCTGAACTTTTACCACGCCTTTCTCCCCCACAAAGCCGCCGTGGCCGAACCCCTGCACAGGCTGCTGGACAAGGCGACACCTTGGGCATGGGGAGCGAGGGAGGCGGCGGCGTTTCGGGGGGTTAAAGTACTCTTGATTTCTAACGCGGTGCTCGCCCACTTTGATGAAAAGCTCCCGGTAATCCTTGCGTGCGACGCATCACCGTATGGGGTCGGGGCAGTCTTGGCACACAAGCTACCGGATGGAAGGGAAGTCCCGGTGGCTTATTACTCCCGCACGCTGTCCCCCGCGGAGCGGAACTATGCACAAATCGACCGGGAGGGCTTGGCACTGGTGTCGGGGGTTAAAAAGTTTCACAACTTTGTGTACGGGCGGCCATTCACGCTCGTAACCGATCATAAGCCGCTCCTGGGACTGTTCGCGGCGGACAAACAAACGCCGCAGGTTTTGTCGCCCCGGGTGTTGCGCTGGTCCTTGTTTTTAGCGGGCTACCAGTACCAGTTGGAGCATCGGCCGGGCAAGGCGCTGGGTCATGCCGACGCCTTGAGCCGCCTGCCGCTGCCGCATACAGGGGAAGATCCGGCCCCGGCTCCCGCGGTCTTGTTAATGGAGGAGCTGCCAAACCCCCCCCTTCAGGCTGCAGACGTGGCCGCCCGCACGTCCCGAGATCCCATTCTCTCCCGGGTCCTAAACTGGGTGGTGAGGGGATGGCCAGCGGAACCGACAGGGCCAGAGTTCACGGCATACAAAGCCAGGCGGGAAGAGTTATCCGCCTTAAAAGGGTGCTTGTTATGGGGGGACAGGGTGGTCATCCCGGGGCCCATGAGACAAGGGGTTCTAGAAACGCTACATGAGGCCCACCCCGGCATTGTACGCATGAAAGCTCTGGCAAGGAGCTACGTGTGGTGGCCCGGGATGGACGCCGAAATTGAAACCTGGGTCCGAGGGTGCACACGGTGTCAAGAAGTCCGCCCCAATCCCCCGAGAGCGCCAACCCAAAGCTGGGAGTCTACCCACAAGCCGTGGTCACGCCTACACATAGATTTTGCGGGGCCGTTTCAGGGGCTCCAGTTCATGGTGACGGTAGACTCCTACTCGAAATGGGTGGAAATAAGCCCAGTGTCTACCACCTCTGCCAAAGCGGCAATAAGGGCCCTGCGGAAAATATTCGCGACGCACGGGTTACCAGACACAATCGTGTCGGACAACGGGGCAGCGTTCACATCTGCTGAGTTTCAAGCGTTCCTCGAAAGGAACCTAATCAGGCACATACGATCAGCGCCCTTCCACCCGGCAACCAATGGACAGGCGGAGAGAACGGTACGCACCGCCAAAGAAGCCCTGAGCCGCATAACGGAGGGGGACTGGGAGTTCCGGCTGGCCCGCTTTCTTCTTACATACCGCACCACCCCAAACCCCATCTCCGGGCATTGCCCCGCAGAACTATTAATGGGCCGCCGCCCTACTACTTTATTAGACAGACTCCACCCGGACCGAGCCCCAGAGAGAAAGCTGGTCGAGAACCGAGAGGCGCCCCGAAGCTTCCTCCCGGGGGAACCTGTCTACTTCCGGAACTACGGGGCGGGGCCTCAGTGGGTGGCCGGGCGCATCCTAAAACCCACCGGGCCAGTGTCATACGAAGTCCTAACAGATGGGGACCGGGTCCTCCGTAAACACGTCGACCAGCTCCGGAGGCGGCAAGACCCCGACACAGAGATCCAGTTACCGGGAAATGCTGCGGCCGCCCCAGCATCCGATCGACCGCAAGCACCGACAGCGGAGCCAGCGCCGGAAAGTCCACGGAATCCGGAGGGGGCCCCGGTGACAGCTGAACCGCCGCCGCCGCTGCCGCCGCCGTTACAGCCGCCACCGTCACCGCCTCGGCTACTACCAGAGATCCAAGTTCCTTGTGCTGGCGGACCTCCCGATAGGGGCCCCGCCAGTCCGGTACCGGCCCCCCGACGTTCGCTAAGAGAACGGAGGGCACCAACATACTTAAAAGACTACGTCACCTGATAGGAGACGAACTATGGGGGGAGGGGTGTTGTGTCCTGGGATCAGAAGGCAGAGCTGGCGAAATACAGCCAAGCTTCGCTCTCTGAGAACAATAGGGACTAGGTTCCTGAGCTCGCCAGTAGTGAACCAATGGCAGCATTGGCGGGCGATTCAAACCCACCAATAGGAATATAGGGCCGTCCCCCCTAACTGTATATAGTTGGCCTCCGGCCGTTGCTGTGTGTTCTTTGTCTTGTGTGAAGTACGAATAAACGCGTCTTCTCTTATGTCGTCGTCCGAGTCATGAGGCCCGAAACCCAGTACTTTACAGTTCTTGCATTTCTTTTATGTAGTCAGGTTATCCACACACAACAAAGATCTGGTCACACCTTTCCCTCCCTGACCCTGGAAGCATCATCCAGGGAACCCTGCCCTCCTGAAGTACCACAATTTAAATGCTAATCTGCCTGGGTGCCAGGCAATTGCCTAGCCTGGCTTGCATGATGACATCAGTCCCTTGGCCAGCTCTGACTGGCTTTCAAAAGTCTCTGACTTGTGCCCTTATATGATTTTAATCAGTCTTCATCACCAGAGGGACACAGGCATAATCTCCCCACCCCTCGGATGGGTTTTCTCTGTTAAAGGGCCTGGATGATGGAGATTTCATTCACATCCAAACACTTCTAGAAGGGTGTGGTAATCTGGTAGACTTTCTTGTTCTTGATTTATCAGGATAGCATGTGCTCAGGCCTCAAAAGAGGTTGCTTGTTTTCCTGATCTTGGAATGGGACCTCAGTGGGGTGCAGTGCCATAGAGTCCACCCTCCAAAGCAGCCATTTTCTCCAGGGGAACTGATCTCTGTAGTCTAGAGATGAGCTGTAATTCCAGGGGATCCCCAGGTCTCACCTGGAACCTGGTATCCCTACACAGTTGCTATCAACTAGGAGAAAAGAAAAATGTCCTGTGCCCTTGAAGAGCATGCCATCAAGTATGCAACTGATTAATGGCAACCCCCGTAGAGTTTTCAGGTAAAGAGATGAACAGAGGAAGTTTGCCGTTGCCTTCTTCAGAGTATCAACTCCTATCTTCTTTGGTGGACTCCCATCTAAGTACTAACCATGGGTGACCATCCTTAGCTCTGAAACTCTGATGAGCTTAGGCTATGCTGGGCTATTCAGGCTGCTCCTATCCCTTTAACAAAAGTTAAATGTATGGAAATGGGAAGCTGAAGATTTTCATCATATAGAGGTAAACAACATCCCAATAAGGATTTGTAAGAAGGACAGGGCATTTTTGTCTCCCGGTTGTTGGATGCCCTACTAGCAGTTTCTCCTTGTAGTCCCTTCTCTGTCTGCTCTGCTACTGTTGTCTAGAAAGTATTTTCCATTGCTAATCCTGCCCTTGCAGGATGGGCTTCTGGAAGCCATCCAGAAGGTCTTGTCTCACATGACCTTTTGTAAGGTCTTGCAAGGCTGCTCTGTGCCTGAGGCAGCTTTTGGCTAAGAGCTTCTATGCTGACAAATCTACAATTGTTTACTGACAGTTGCCCTTAGATGCATCTGGCTGACATCTGCTGAATTTGTTGAACTCATTTTATCTGTGGTTAAGTTTAAAGTGGAAACTTAATTTTAGTTCTTATTCCATTATTGTAAGGCACCTGGAGCTTTAGAGATATGGTTGCCAGGCTGTGCCCAGGAAAACTGGAAGGAATGTAGGGTAGCTCTAGGAATCACCAGTAATTCTATGGTTTTTTTGTTGTTCAGTCACACAGTCGAGTCCGACTCTTTGTGACCCCATGAACCAGATCACACCAGGCCCTCCTGTCTTCCGCTGTCCGCTGAAGTTTGCTCAATTTCATGTTCGTTGCATCGATGACACTGTCTAACCATCTCATCCTTTGCCGTCCCCTTCTTCTTTGACCTTCAATCTTTCCCAGCATCAGGGTTTTCTCCAGTGAATGCTCCCTTCTCATTTGGTGGCCAAAGTATTTGAGCTTGAGCTTCAGGATCTGGCCTTCCAGGGAACAGTCAGGGTTGATTTCTTTTAGGATTGACTGATTTGATCTCCTTGCAGTCCAAGGGACTTGCAAGAGTCTTCTCCAGCAACTCTATGGTAAACTTCTTTTAAAATCCGGCAGTGTCAGCTATGCCACTACATCACTTCTGGGGAATACCAAGAAGAGTTGTAGTAAGCTCTAGGAATCACTGGAAACTCTGTGGTAACACCAGGAGTCAAATTGGGGGGAAGCACTTCAAGCAGCATTTTGGGCCACAAAAGATAAGGAGAGCTGAGGAAATCATGGCATAAACGCAATGTCCTGTTCTCACTGTTTGTTAGCATCTAGCATTCAAGAAGATACTTCTTTTATACATGGAGATTCCATTTAGCTGCCACAGCAAATAGTTGTTGGTAAGCCTATCTTCCATGAATCAAATTCTGCTTTAATGTCATCTACACTAGAGAGTGTTTCTATTTCTTGTGCTAGCCAGGTTAATTATGCATTGTGTGAAGCAATCTTTTTGTTTGCTTAGAACCTACTACATCAGCTTTGCTGTCTCATAATTTTACAATGTGTCCTACCCTGAAAAAATAACCACCCTACGAACACTTTCCTCATAGGGAGCAAGATTTAATCCTTTAAACATTTTAGGTATGTATTACGTGCATTCAGATGCTAAATTTCTCACTTTTGAGGTGAACTGACAATGGCCTCATTTAAAACCTCAGGGCTTTCCCACTGGTTGAAATTTCTCTCTTAGTCCTATGGCAAACATGCCCCTTGCCACTCTGGGGGGTTGATTTCCCGATGGCCTGGCCCTCCCACCTGCCTTCACATCTGGGCCAGTGGGAGAAATAATGGAGGCAGAAATGACATCATGCAATGCTGGGTATTATCTGCAACAATGGGTATTACCATACAGTTTTCAGAGCGTTAGCTGATATGCTGATGTCACATGATGTCAACATGTCACACACCATCATGGTTGCCCCTTGCCCCACCCTGAAATTTCCAGGGGGTGCCAGCTGGTGGTCTTGCATCTCTATCCTGCTGGATACAGTTTGCACTAGCAGAGGCCTTTTAGTACCCTTACCTTATATTTTTGGATTCTGGAACATTTCACTTTCAAACACTCAAGATAGTTTATAGCTTACTTCTGACTGAAAACAGAGACCATGTTTTTTAATTTATAATTCTGAGCTATGAAGGTGGTATGTCTTTCTTCCAACAAAGACCCAGTATGAACAGTGATCTTATACAACTTAAAAAAACATTTTGCTATATTCCAAGGATGCATGTACTTCAATGAAGCATCAGTGATGTTTCAAGATATCTTTCTGCCTGAGGTGGTATCAGCAGTTGTCCCCACCTATCTCTCACCCCTTTCTGTAATACTTCTTACTGCTTATTTCTTCAGCCCTCTTTAGAAACAGCAAGCTGTACAGTCAGTTCCTTCCTTATAATCCCCAGCACTTTGTTGTTGTTCAGTCTGACTCTTTGCGACCCCTTGGACCACATCACACCAGGCCCTCCTGTCTTCTGTCGTGCTCCGGAGTTTGCTTAATTTCATGTTCGTTGCATCGATGACACTGTCTAACCATCTCATCCTTTGCCGTCCCCTTCTTCTTTGACCTTCAATCTTTCCCAGCATCAGGGTCTTCTCTAGTGAATGCTCCCTTCTCATTTGGTGGCCAAAGTATTTGAGCTTCAGCATCTGGTCTTCCAGGGAACAGTTAGTGTTGATATCTTTTAGAATTGATTGATTTGATCTCCTTGCAGTCCAAGGGACTCTCAAAGAGTCTTCTCCAGCACCATAATTCAAAAGAATCTATTCTTCGGCGCTCGGCCTTCCTTATAGTCCAACTCTCGCAGCCATATGACTGAACAACATCAAAATGCTGGGGATTATAAGGAAGGAATTGAAAATAAATCCACTAATATCATAATGCCCCTGCATAAATCTATGGTGCAGCCTCATTTGGAATACTGTGTAGAGTTCTGATCATCACACCTCAAAAAATATATTGTAGCACTGGAAAAAGTGCAGAAAAGGGCAACTAAAATGATTAAAGGGATGGAACATCTTCCCTATGAAAAAAGGTTAAAGAGGTTAGGGCTCTTTAGCTTGGAGAAATTACGACTGAGGGATGATGTGATAGAGATTTATAAAATTACGCATGGGATAGAGATGGTAGAGAAAGAAGTACTTTTCTCCCTTTCTCACAATACAAGAACTCATGAACACTCAAGGAAGTTAATGAGCAGTAGGCTTAGAACAGATAAAACAAAATACTTCTTCACCCAAAGAGTAATTATCATGTGGAATTCACTGCCAAAGGAAGTGGTGGCGGCTACAAGCATAGACAGCTTCAAGAGGGGATTGGATAAACATATGGCGCAGGGGTCCATGAGTGGCTATTAGCCACAAGGTATAATGGAACAGCAGGAGGTATAATGGAACTGTCTGGGGCAGTGATGCTCTGTATCCTTGGGTGCTAAAGGGGGCAACACTGGGAGGGCTTCTGGAGTTCTGGCCCTGCTGGTAGACCTCTTGATGGCACCTGGCTTTTGGTCACTGTGAGTACTGGACTGGATGGGCCACTGGCCTGATGCAACATGGCTTCTCTTATGTTCTTAACTCTCCCAAGAAAGAAGTATCTTGTGAGAGCTTTGGAACAGGGCTTTCTGCCATGTTTTCCACAAGGTCAGGAGGGGGGAGTGAGGAGACAAGGAGGGACTCAACTTCAGCTCCCAGGTAGGGTGGCAGATGGCAAGTAAGCATGAAGGGAGGGAGGTGGGACAGAGGCTGATTCACTGGCAAGTGAGGGGAGTCTGCTTCCTCCTAAAACACTACTGGGGCAACTGCCTCAGGTGACCTCATTACACAGCCAGCCATATAAACTACAACAAGATGTGCTGAAATATATCACATTTATTACTGTGGCTCCAAAGAGAGCATACCATCCACACATTAGTATTTATTTAGTTAGTTCCTGCATGGATGGACTGCTGGGGAACATATAGTTGAGAAGGATACCATTAAAGAATAATATAGCTGCTGTTAGTAGCAGAAACTGTATCTGTCTTTTATCTTTCTTACACAAAGACACAGGGAAGGTTTTTATTGAACCAAGAAAATATTCAGTACCTCGGTGCATTTTGAGCAGAAAGCCCTTTCTCAAAGGAAAAATATTTGCCAGGCAATGAGGTTAAGGGTGGGGTGGGGGAGTGTTATGTATAAATGGCTTAAACAATCCATTCCCAGGTGTGTATCCACAGACAATTTTATTCTGATCTAAGGTAAAGTGATAGTAATATTCAGTATGAATGAGACCTTGCTCTTATCACCAAGTCCCCAACGGCCTGAATAAGAACAGTTTTGAATTACCCTGAAAACACTTCGTCTTTTTAAAAAATTTTATTTTATTTTCCAAAACTACAAGAAAATAAGGAAGGGGAATTATAAATTACAGGAGAAAGTAAAGTTAACCACTAAAAACCCAAGAAGTGGTGGTCCTATAATGGTTACAATATAAAGCTTTAAATGATAAAAAGACAGTGATTTGTTACATTAAAAATGATTATATAAACCACTTATATTCTTCAAGTCCAGATAATCTGACTTAGTAAAGAACAATACCAAAGAACGTTTAAGTATAAAAAGAAAAATAGACTTCAGAGAGAGTTGGCAACTCATTTGCCTCTTCTTTCCCTTCTTTCCCTCAAATGATATCCTTCCTTGGGGGCAGCCACCCCATGTTCTGAGTCCGAGTCTTCTCCAGTAGGTGTTCCATCATCACTTCCCTTGCTGCTCTCCTTGTCATCTTCTTCTCCTGCTGGTCCAAGTTGTTGCTGCAGGAACTCCTGTGCTTTCATAACAGAATCAATCTTTTCCCTCTTTTCATTAAATTTGAAGAGTATACCTTCAGGTACAAACCATTTGTAGGTTATGTTTTTCTTTTGCAGAAACAAAGCCAAGTCTTTGTATTTTTTCCTTTTTTTCCTTATTTCAAAGGAAATGTCTTTCAAAACTCTTATCTCCTTGCCATCAATTTTAAGGACAGTTCCATTTGTTGCCTTTAAAATCTGGTCCCTCACATGTCTCCGGGCAGATTATTTTTCTTTATATATTCGGAATATGATCTATAGATCTATAGATCTATGATCTATAGATCATATCCATCTTGCTTTGAAGAATCTGCTTTCAAATCTGCAACCGGTCCCAAAGCATTGCTCATAGTCTGCTTAAGATTCTCCCCTTTATTCTCAGGAACTCCTTGAAATCTCAGAATAAAGCTTGATTTTTCCATTTGAAGCTGCAGAAGCTGGGCTTCGTCAGAGTTTCTCTTCTTTTTCATCTCCTGCATTTGCTTTTTAAGCTTTTTAGTATTGTTATGCACCTCCTTAAGTTTCTCCACATGTTGCTCTTTTTTTTCATGGTCTCATTTAACTGTAGTTGCTGTGCAGCAACATTTTGATTAAGTGTTGTCATTTGCTCCAGCAGGGGTCCATCAATGGCTATTAGCCACAAGGTATAGACAGGAACTCTCAGGCTGGGGCAAGTGATGCACTCTATTCTTGGTGCTTGGGCGGGGGCAACTAGTGTCCTGGCCCCACTGGTTGACCTCCTGATGGCACCTGGTATTTTCGACCACTGTGTGACAGAGTATTGGACTAGATGGGCCATTGGCCTGATCCAACATTGGCTTCTCTTATGTTCTTATGTTGCTTCCAGTCTATGGTGACCCTAAGAATTAATGACCTCCAAAACATTCTATCATTAACAGCCTTACTCAGGTCTTGCAAACTGGGGGCCGTGGCTTCCTTGATTCAGTCAATCCATCTCCTGTTGGATCTACCTCTATTCCTGCTATCTTCTGTTTTTTCTAGCATTATTGTCTTTTCCAGTGAGTCTTGTCATCTGGTAATGTGACCAAAGCATGATAGCCTCAGCTTAGTCATTTTAGCTTCTTGGGAGAGTTCAGGGTTGATTTATTCTAGAACCCCCTTATTTGTCTTTTTGGCGGTCCATGGTACTTTCTTTCAACATCACATTTCAAATAAATCAACTTTCTTCCTGTCAGCTTTCCTCCTTGCCCAACTTCCACACCCATGCACAGCAATGGGGAATACTATGGCAGGAATTATCTTGTTCTTGGTCACCAGCAACACATTCTTACACTTACGGATCTTTTATAGCTCTGTCATGGCTCCCCTTCCCAGCCTCAGTCTCCTTCTGATTTCTTGGTTGCAGTCTCCCTTTTGATTGATAATTGAGGCAAGGAATAGGAAATCTTTAAGAATTTCAGTGTCTTTATTGTCAGCCACAAAGTTGTGGAATTTCCCAGTAGTCACTACTTTTGTCTTCTTGATGTTCAGCTATAATCCTGCTTTGGCACTTTAAAAAATATGTATCTTTATTCAACCCAATAAATTACAACATTTATATACCACACGTAAGATAACAAATCTAAACATACAAATACAGCACATAAAGGAAATGCCAAATACTCAATATAACAGGGTTTCCATCTCTCCCAAGGCCATCACAACTCGTTCTTTGCGGGAAAGGAAATATCTCAGGCAAGTCAATTTAATAACATCAGTTTAATCCAATCCTCCTCTCCCAAGGCCATCACAACTTTTTTTTTTTTGTGGGTAGGGAAATAGACAAGTCAGTTTATTAACATCTATTTAGGCCAATCTACTAACCATCTTCTCTGGTCGTGTCAACACACAAAGCTTAAAAAGAGAAACCACACAGCCTCAAAATTAGTAGAATAAGCCTGAATCTGTATTTTGAATTTTTGTGGCCACTTTTTCTAAAAGGCACCAATCACAAAATTGTTGGTGCCAATGGTCTATATGTAGTGGTACAGAACTCTTCCATTTTGGGGCAATTACCAGTTTTGCAACTGTACATAACAACACCACTAAGCTCTTTTTTCTCTGTCAAGATTTCCCTATCCAGCTACAAATTTAAAAGTAAAACTTCCTCCTTGAATGGTATATTATATGAGACAATCTCACTGATTTGGGCATGTGCCATCCACCAGAATTGCTCTATGAATTTACATGCCCATAGCCAATGCCTTTTTCACTACAACCACACCAACATACCGGGGAGGAAGATAGATGTAGATGGTGCAGCCTCTGAAGCGTCAAATACCATCTAGACCTACATTTAAAGGTTACAGCTCTGACTGAAAAAGTTTTTGATCTCAAAGTATTAGAGGTCCAGATCAACTCCCATTGACATGTGGTGAGAGTCCCCTGGAGATCCAGATTCCATTTTTGGTAAATACAATTTATTATTGGATATATCACATGTTCAAACATTTTCAATCAACCTACATACCCATTTCTCTAATTTTCCTCCCCCCCCCAAACAAGACTTCCCGCACCGCTCCAACCCCATTAATATTTCTCTTATTCTGTTACAATTATTTCTAAACTTATTTTCTCTATCAAACGGTAACAATTCAAAAATCTAATTCTATTTCATTTTCCACTTAATAACTATCAAAACAAACCAAACCACACTTAATGTCCCAATTTTTCAACAAGTATTTTTGAAAGTCTTTCCAGTCTTCAAAAAAAGTTTCATCTTCTTCGTTGTTTAATTTTCTTGTTAATTTATCCATTTCTGCTAAGAACGTCTTTTTAATCCATTCCCATGTTTCAGGTACTTTATCTTGTTTCCAACATTGAGCAAAAGTCAGTCTTGCTGCTGTAGTCAAGTACCATAGTAATGTTCTTCTTAAATAAATCATAAATCTGTCTATACTTCAACCAATCATATCCAGATTCCATTTTTGAATGTTCATGGGTTCTCTGATCTTTTTAGTGGTCAATAAGATTTTATAGACCATAGAAATTAAACCCTTTGAGGACAGAGAGCTTTGATTCAAAAGGGTTTCATTAGCTGTTAATTGTCTTTTCAGGCCTTGTGAAATGGCTGGGGCATTTACTGCATGTTTTAGTTGTATATATTGATATCAGTGCATACGTTTATCCCATAATTTGTCCATATCTATTTTGTCCATAAAGACACCTCTCTTAGTTATATCTATCCATTTTGACACTTTAGCAATTCTCTATGAATCAAAAGATGCAGAGTCGAGTGCTGGTCTAAACCAACTCTGGCCTACATAGCTAGTTGGGGGGAGCAATCGTTTTTTCCATTTATCCCAAACTGACACCGTTGTGTTGAGAAAAACTTTTGTTGCCAATCACAACAGCGTGTTCCCAAAATACAGGCTGCGGTCACACGAGCAAGATAATGCGGAGGGGAAGTAAGGCTATATGCCCCATAGCAATTTGACCCACATTTGCGCTATCACACAGTCCTGGTTCCCTAGTGAGTTTCCCAACACCAGGAAAATCAAATACTTTCCACTTCCAGGTATTTGTGCTCTGAATCCACAATTTTGCCTATCCGGACAGCCACCTCTGCAGCATTAAATGGTGATAACTGCCCCTTTCTGACATTCTGCATCACTACAAGTAAGTGTGGGGTGGAGGGTCCTCTATTTTGGGCTCATTAAGGTATCCTAGGGATCAGCACAATGCCAGTGCTGCTCTGAGGAGCTGTTGGAACTAAGCACAGCCAGGATCCATTGGCAAGGAGCAGCTGTTAGAAAACAACGGTGCAGGTGGAATTGTACCTGCTTCTCTAGGGTTATCAACTTCACTTTGGTAGATACCTGGAGATTAACAGGGTGGTGCTTGGGAGGGGAGAGATCTCAGCAGGGATGTGATGTCATAGAGCCTGCACTCCTAAGTTGCCATTTCGTCCAGGGGGGACTGGAAATCAGTTGTACTTTCAGAGGAACTCCAGATCCCACCTTGATGTTGGCAACTCTACATTCTGACACAGATGTTGCCCCTAAAAGACCAAGCAGATGCTGGCAAGAGACAGGCAGGTGATGAAGCTCTTCTATAGAGACATGAGTGACATCCATAAGAATATAAGAACATAAGAGAAGCCAATGTTGGATCAGGTCAATGGCCCATCTAGTCCAACACTCTGTCACACAGCGGCCAAAATATACCAGGTGCCATCAGGAGGTCCAGCAATGGGGCCAGGGCACTAGAAGCCCTCCCACTGCTGCCCCCTCCAGCACCAAGAATAGAGTGCATCACCTGCCCCAGACTGAGAGTTCCCATCTATACCCTGTGGCTAATAGCCACTGATGGACTTCTGCTCCATATGTTTATCTAATTCCCTCTTGAAACTGTCCATGCTTGTAGCTGCCACCACCTCCTGTGGCAGTGAATTCCATATGTTAATCACTCTTTGGGTGAAGTACTTCCTTTTATCTGTTCTAACCCAACTGCTCAGCAATTTCATGGAGTGCCCATGAGTTCTTGTATTGTGAGAAAGGGAGAAAAGTACTTCTTTCTCAACCTGCTCAATCCCATTCATAAACCTCAATAATGTCAGCCCTCAGCCGTCATTTCTCCAAGCTAAAGAGCCCCAAGCATTTTAACCTTTCTTCATAGGGAAGGTGTTCCAACCCTTTTATCATTCTAGTTGCCCTTCTCTGCACTTTTTCCAATGCTATAATATCCTTTTTGAGATGTGGCGACCAGAACTGTACACATCCATGCTTTTCAAGGTCTTGAAGGAGGTGATAGGAAGTCTCTTGTCTCTGAAGAATAATCAGTGGTGGGTACATGTACAACCTATTTAATTCAAGGAGCAATATCAAATAAATATTTTTAAATTAAAGAACTGAGAGAGCTCACATCTATGACAGCGTGATCCCACCTTGTGACACTTGCATTTATGACAATAACAATCAACCAGCTTCAAAAGACATCATATTTGGAACAGTAATTAAGCATATACAACAGCCAACATGAAACAATTCAGGCCTGCTGTATTGGAGCAGATCAGGGTCTCAGTCTTTCTGACTTGTGTCCAGCCAGTCCCTTGAAGGCACACCAACTTGCAGGTATGCTCTGCGTTGGAATGTCGTCTGTTGTAAAATATTAATATATAGTTTCATAGAAAGGATTGCTTCTGAGGGGAGAGTGGTTCACCCAGCAGCTTCAGGCCTTCTAATCCCTCAGGGAAAATTGCACTCTTTAACTCCCTCTAGTGGACTCAGGGTTACATTCTCTCCTACTAAAATACTATTGCCCCAACAGAGGTAACATATTTAGAATTTAGTAACAAAGTATTTGAATTTTATAGGAACCTTTTTAACTCTGCTAGTTCTCCTAAGCAAAGGTGTTGAAGAACCTAGTGGACATTCAGCTCCACTTCCTATTTATCCATCAACAACACTCTCATACAAATCTGCAGGGTAATCTTCAGGTGCGCCCTCTAAATTGATCTGTACCCAACTACCTGTTCCAGGTAGGGTCACTAGGCATTGGTTTCAGTGAGTCAAACCACTCAGGTGGATTGAGAGATGAGTGCACCATGCTGTGCAGTGCAGCACTGATGCACAAATCTGTGCGCCGCGTGCTCCCGGGGCTGAATGAGGAACATATGGTTGGAGTCCAGGGAGTTAGATCAGCATCTGTTTATTGCAATAATCAGTAAAATACAAGACTGGATACCTTGGCACTCAGTAATATCAAGCTGTATTCTGCCCTGTTGTAAGACATTTTGAGCTTTGGGTCCGAAAATTGAACCTACATATATAGAAATCTATATTGTAGTCTGTATCTCTCTGTAACAAAGCAAGCAGCTTTCAGCACACAGAACCAAAGGCCCAAAATGCACTGCTCTTCTTTCTTTGTTTTTAGGAGTACCCCCTCTCTGTCACGTAGGCAGGAAAGGACCCACATTCCTTTCCCACAATTTAAATCACCCCAAAGAGCTATAGGTGTGAAAGATTTAAAACCAAGAAGCAATAAAATATTCTTGCAGGCCAATCATTTGGTCAAGGGGACTTGATCATTAGCAAAGTAAAGGGTTTTTTTTAGAAATGCAGTAATTCACACTCCCAGCTACATTACCAGATAGCATCATGTGTCTGGTTTATCCCAAGCATTGAGAACACAAAGAAACATTTGAAGATCAAGAGAACATAGAACATCTTCATGGTTGTCATTCAGAATTGAAGGTGCTATCTTGTGTTGTTTAACAAATGAAATATTGTAACATTGTAAACTTTGGGATGTGTGGACATCATCTGCGCCGGATGGTCTCACAGTTATCAAAGCATTTGTGTCAACTGCTGTAATTTACACATGCAATAGCTTTTGTAATTTACACTGATCAATTGTGTATAAATGTAAGCTCCTTTCGCCATTTCAGGGCTGACTCTTTGGAACTCAGAGAGACTTTAACTTCTCCTTAGGAACATTGGGTCAGCCTGGGAGCTTCTGTGCATGCTGGGGGGGGGGGACTCTGTCCATTTACTTATCAAGGTTGTGATGTACTCAGACCTAATGCAATCAGACTTAATGCAATTAGACCTGACCGCGTGCGAGGCCAGGAAGCCACATGGTCAGGCAAAATGTCCGAGCTTTGCTCACCTGAACAAAGGACTCAGCAGATCCTAGCCCACTGCAATCAGAGGGTTAGGCTCCCGGCCGAGAGCCTATGGGACTCTCGGCCACTGTAAATATCCTATCATGAGTGTGGGAGGGTGTTTTGGGTGTGGGGTTTTCAGGGGATATAAACCGGCCTGCGAGCCAGGTAAAGTTGTCTCGTTCCTGATCTAATAAAGAAATATGAGAGCTGAAATCATTCATCAGTCTCAGTACTTTTCAAAGGTTCTAGGAAATAACTTTTGTATATTGTTGAGATTCTGGCCAAGCGCCTAGCATCTTGCTGGCCTTGCGCCTGTTTGTTTTAACCTTGATTCTTTTAATAAAGGAAGTGTTGTTTAAGGAACCTTGTAGTGTATATTAGCCAGCTTTTGGTGAGCACACTCATGCCTCTTGGTAAGGAGGCAACACCATAGCACACAACCGAACTGAGGGTGGAGGGGGTTGACACACTCCCACCACATGCCCCAACCAGGAAGGGCAGTAGGTCTTATACCCCAAATGACATCATGACAGTTTACACAGAAAGAAATCCCTAATTGGTGTCCAACAGGTATCATCATCAGAGCATCATTTGAGCTGGCTCTTCTCTATTGACATATTCCTTTGTTGATCATAAGTGTCAGTAATTACATCTGCTTATCTGGTCCCAGAACAGTAGAGAACATCAATGAACAAAGGGGCCTTCTTTTGGCATAATTCCTGGCTTATTGGCTTCAACCTAAAAATGGGGAGTTCCTTGATAAGAGGCATACAACTTAGCTCTTGGCAGACTTCCTGGTGCCAAATGCTCTGTGAAGAAAGACATTGTTTTGAGAACATTCAGAGTCTTTCCATCTCATAACTTTGCCGTAAGATGTCCTTCAGCTGGGGAGCTTATAATTTCAAACTGTACATTCCATTCTATTATTTTCTGACTCTAAAAAAGATCCTTTAACCATTAAAAATAATACTTTAATTCTATTCTAAATCTCCTCTGGCTAGGCTAAATGCTAATAAGGCACAGTGACAGCTGGCATTCTACATGTCAAGAGAAATGTCAGAAATCACACTCATAAATCACATTCACTGGTCCCTTGTTCTACGGCATCATTGCTTTGATTAAGGAACCTATCATTAGAAATTATGCTACAGTCCAGACTCCCATCAGAGCATGCAGAAAGGAAGTCGTGTGGACGCAACATGTCTCTGTGAAGAGTCCTCTCAGGACCATCTCCAGATTCAGGCTTTACTACATATACAGGCAAGTCTTTAGGCATCTGTTTTACTATGATATGTACTTGAGGTTCCCATCAATCAGATAATTTGTGTTTGCCTCTTAAACTTAGATTCCTACCAAGACCTGATCCCCTTCTGAAATATGTGACATCTTAATGAGCATCCCATCTTTTCTGTTGGCTGCTTGTATCTTAGAAGCCTCTTGAGTAGCTAATTCATAAGCATGTTTTAATCTTCTTCTTCAATCCCATATGTATTGATGATGAGAAATTTTCCTATGATTCTGTTGCTTTAGCCAAAAACATCTATCTATAGGTAAAATTGGTTGTCTGCCAAACATTAGGAAACAGGGTGACCCACCAGTACTGACGTTGTGCAGTTGTATGTATGTGCAGTTGTATGTATGTACTACTGGCTTAACATGTATCAGGGGGTCCAATTCTATGGGCCCCTGAACAGGTTGCCCCTATTCCCTCCATTGTTCTCTAAGGTGGGGAAAAATAACTTTTTTCCCACTATAGAGAACAATGGAGGGAATAGGGGCAACCTGTTTAGGGGCCCATAGAATTGGACCCCTTGGTCCAATGTTCTTGAAACTTGGTGGGTATCTTGGGGAGAGGCTCCATCAGCTATCCTGTGAGTTCGGAGCCTCTCCCTCAAACCCCCTCCCCTCCAGCCCCCAGAATATACCCTATGTTTTCACCATTAACTTCAATGGCCCATAGGATATAATGGGGCCAAATTGCCGCCAAATTTCTTTCATTCCCTCCTTTCCTTCTCTCTTTTTCCTCTTTCCCTCCTTCTTCTCTTCTCTCTTTCTTTCTTTCCCACCTTCTTCTCTTCTCTTTTTTCCTCCTTTCCCTGTTTCCCTCCTTCTTCCCTCTCTTTCTTTCCCTCCTTCCTTCTCTCTACTCTCTCTCTTTCCTTCCCTCATTCCTCCTTCTGTGGCCCAACTCTAGCGAGAAGGAGTTTAAACTTTAAACCCCTCCTTTCTTAGCTCCCCCACCCAGGCCAGCTGGGGAAGGGAAGGGGAGGCTTTTGAAGATGCCTCCCCCTTTTGCTTCCCCTTCTGACATCACTTCCGGTGATGTCAGGGGGTGTGGCATATGCTAGTAGCCTAATAGCTCATTAGCATACCATATGCTAATGAGCTCCTGCAGCTGTTTTTCTACAAAAAGACCCCTGGGTTTAATGCGTCTTTCACATGTTCTACACTTCTTTTCAACATCTGCAAACATCCTGGGCCAGTAAAATCTGTTTCTGACTAGCTCCAGTGTACATTCCACTACCAAGTATCCAGCTTCATCATGTATTCCTTGCAGTGCACAAGCTCTGTGGGTGCATGGAACCACCAGCTGACTAATAATTTCACCCTTTCTGTGAACTAGTCAATATAGTACTCCATCTCTCAGATGTAACCAGTTCCATTTTTCTTCAGCAATAATATAGCTTCAGGAGCTATTTTTTTGTTTCTCTCCCCTACTCAGAGCGTTACCACTCTCCAGTTGCTGAATAATCTGCAGGAGGTGACGATTGAGTCTTTGGAGTTTCTTCCACATTATAATGAAGCCCTGGTAGGCTAGAAGTTCCCAATAATGCCCTAGGACAGTGGTGTCAAACTCATTTGTTACAAGGGCCAGATCTAACATAAATGTCACTTTGCCAGGCTGGGCCATGTGTGCCATAAAACATAATGCTGAGTACCAGAGATATAAACTGTATAAAGAACAGCAGCTGCTAAGCTCCAAATTGGTGTATCCTCACTGCAAGGCCCCATGGGCTGGGAGCAATGCTACCTCTAAGCTATGGAGTCTTGCGAGCAAAAATTCTAATTTGTGAACTACTGGCATTAAAGTTGTGAGTAGGTGATTTGGCTACTGCATAAATTAGTTTGCTCTGGAGCCATCCTTCCTGCACTAAGACAAAAATCTGTGAGCTGGAGGCTAAAAAACTGTGAGCTAGCTCACACTAACTCAGCTTAGAGGGAACACTGGCTGGGAGGGGGGAGGGGGGTCCAAAGGAAAACCTAGATGGGCAAACTGGAGAGTCAGCAGTGCAGCACTGGGCAGACACTCCCATGCTGCTTGACCGCTGCAGATATTGTTGTTCTGCCATGCTGAAGCTAACATTGGAGTGACTTGGCCCACTCCCCCCCCAAACAGTCTCCTGTTCCCTCCCTTGCACTAGTTGCTTGCAGGCCACATAAGAGCCCTGGATGGGCCAGTTCTGGTCCCCGGGCCTTATGTTTGACACCCTTGCTCTAGGATCTTCAGATTCCGGTGGAATAACATCCTTGTCACAGTATAAAGTTTCTGTAAATTTCATTGTTCTATTGTCCCTTTCTTCTTTATTGCCATTAGGAGCTTGTGCCAGCAAATATACATTCCTTGACTGGCAAATGGCCTTACATTCTGCTTGAGATTTTAGGTCTATACTTTCAGCATCAGGCTTGGTTCTTGTTCAGCTACCCTTACCAAGAATTGTTGTGCCTCTCTATCATCCCCTATAGGTTCATGAGGTTGACATAACAACCCATCTGCACCCAAGTTTAATCTTACAGCTCTGTAACTAATGTCAAAATCATATGACTCTAAAGCAGCTAACCATCTATGAGAAGTGGTATCCAATTTTGCAGTGGTTAGAGCATAACTGAGGGGGTTATTATTAGTGACTACTCTGAAATTTGACCCATATAAGTAATCATGAAACTTTTCTGCTAAGGCCCATTTGAAGGCCAAAAATTTAAGCTTATGCTCTGGATATCTCCTCTCACTGGGACTCAAACTCATACTTGCATAGGCTATGACTCAATTTATCCCTTCTTGAACCTGATAAAGAGCTGCCCCAAGTCCTGTAAAGCTAGCATCAGTATGTAAAACATATGGTAACTTCCAGTTTGCAAATCCCAATACCGAAGTAGTTGTTAATTTACTTTTAAGCTCATCAAAAGCTCTCTGTTTTTCATAACTGCCATGAACAACACCAAAATTTGTGGAAGTTCATGGTAGTTCTTCAGATCATGAACATCACTTTGTGAACCATGAACTGGACAAAATTCATGATGAACTTTAGTTTGTCAGCTGGTTTGTTCCCATACCTATTAGCAAATAAAATTCACAGTGCAATCATAGACAGAATTACACCCTTTCAAAGTCAATGGGTTTAAAAGAGTATAATTTGGTCTAGGATTGCACTCTGAATATCTGTTCAAAACAAAAAAAATCAAGACAAAGAAGAACAAGGCACTTCACATGTAATGGATAAGCATGAACTGCTTGGGCACAGAACATGTAATGAATGACATAGGTGTGTACAGGTATTAAGTCAGATCAGCCTATCTCTGGTTAGACTTTTGGTGCCTCCGGCATTCAGGTGTGTTGCTATATCACAGCAGCCAAACATCTGCTTCTTCTGGAGTGTAAAACCCTACTCACAGGGGTCTTTTTGTAGAAAAACAGCTGCAGGAGCTCATTAGCATATGATATGCTAATGAGCTATTAAGCTATTAGCATATGCCACGCCCCCTGACATCACCGGAAGTGATGTCAGAAGGGGAAGCAAAAGGGGGGAGGCATCTTCAAAAGCCTCCCCTTCCCTTCCCCAGATGGTCTGGGTGGGGGAGCTAAGAGAGAAGGGGTTCGAAGTTTAAACTCCTTCTCATGAGAGTTGGGCCACAGATGGAGGAAAGAGGGAAGGAAAGAGAGAGAAAGTAGAGAGAAGGAAGGAAGGAAGGAAGGAAAGAGGGAAAGAAAGAGAAGGAAAAGAGGAGGGAAAGAAACAGAGGGAAGAAGGAAGGAAACAGGGAAAGAAGGAAAAAAGAGAAGAGAAGAAGGTGAGGAAAAAAGAAAGAGAGAAGAGAAGAAGGAGGGAAAGAGGAAAAAGAGAGAAGGAAAGGAGGGAATGAAAGAAATTCTGTGGCAATTCGGCCCCATTATATCCTATGGGCCATTGAAGTCAATGGTGAAAACATAGGGTATATTCTGGGGGCTGGAGGGAGCGGGTTTGAGGAAGAGGCTCCAAACTCACAGGGTAGCTGATGGAGCCTCTCCCCAAGATACCCACCAAGTTTCAAGAACATTGGACCGGGGAGTCCAATTCTATGGGCCCCCAAACAGGTTGCCCCTATTCCCTCCATTGTTCTCTATGGTGGGAAAAATATAACTTTTTTTCCCACCATAGAGAACAATGGAGGGAATGAGGGCGACCTGTTTGGGTGCCCATAGAATTGGACCCCTGGCCCAATATTCTTGAAACTTGGTGGGTATCTTGAGGAGAGGCTCCATCAGCTACCCTGTGAATTTGGAGCCTCTCCCTCAAAACCCTTCCCCTCCAGCCCGCAGAATATACCCTATGTTTTCACCATTGACTTCAATGGCCCATAGGATATAATGGAGCTGAAATTGACATTCGGCTGCCTGAAAGACTCCCCGGGACGCCGACTGGGGGCGGGGCTTGGCTCCTGAGCTCCCGGAGCTGCGCTCCGGTGCGCTCCCCTCCCCCCAAAAAGACCCCTGCCTACTCATAAAGTAAAATGGCAGTTCTCAAACTGCAGTTGTTTTTTAGTGTTCTTGGAATACTCATCTGAGAAATTTGCTTCTCCTGTTTCTCAGTCTCATATTCTCTAGACTAAAAATGGTATGGTCCAAACTCTCCTGGGACTATACCAGGATACAGGTGTGGGACTGTATGATTAGATATGGGCACAAACCAGCTCACAAACTAAAGTTCATGATTAATTCTGGCCAGTTTGTGGCTCGCGAACTAAAGTTCATGGCAGGTCAACCAGCATGAACTTTCCACAGACTTTCAAGCAGTTTGTGGGTGGTTCATGGTAGTTTGTGAATGGATACATTTCCAGATAGACTATTTCCACTGAAGCAAAATGTTTACCAAACTTTGAAGCAACAAAGCAACTTCAAAGCAATGGGGTGTGTGGAATTCTCCAGCCTTGGAAACACCAATAGATTCCCAGTATATTTGATGTGTATAGCTTGCACTTTTGAACCTGCACCAGACATTTTCCCCGAAAGCACTTTCCTAGGGGCATGTTCTTTGAGGGGCCATAACTTGGACCCCCAAAGTCCAATCTGCACATAACTTGGAGGACAAGTACAGGAGCATCAGGGGGAGGTCCCCTGTGAGTTTGATATCTCTGGCTTGCACAGAGTCCACTCTATATACTCCTGAAAGCTCCTGAACCTGTGTCTATCAAAACGACCACCTCTCATTTCCCTAGAAAACACTTTCCTAGGGGCACCTTCTTGGGGGGGGGTGGAGCATAATCAGTTAGGTTGAAATGGCTGTGAGCCATCTCACCGGACTGGTGAAATGGCTGCTAGGGAGTTCAGGGCATTTTTTACTCGGTTCGGTTTGGGGGCCACCCTGAACCAAAATGTTTAGGTTCATGCCCATCCCTACATTACAATAGTTAAGACTGGACATTGATGTCTTTGTTAGTTTACCTTATTTCCTCTTATGTCAGAGAAAGCTGAGGTGACCACTGACACCCAAGCCTAGATAAGCCACTGTCACCCAAGCCAGAATGCATTCCTGTAAGTCACTATATATGCAGCTGTCTTTGAAGATGGTCCAGCTGATTCAGAATGTGGCCACCAGAATGCTCTGAGGCTTGTTGAAACAAACCTGATAAGGCACTCTTACATCCTATGACATTGGCATATTTATTTAGACTACAAGATGTGTGTGTGTGTGTCTAGGTGTGTATTATAATTGCACATTAAATGACACAGGAGTATGTTGAATTGTGATTATGAGATAATGGACCACTGATGAAGATGCTATTGAAATACATTTAGTCTTCTGTTTTATTCTGTCAAAAGAAGTGTTTTATAGCCCTGACCTGGATAGCCCAGGCAAGACCAATCTTGTCAGATCTTGGAAGTACTGACCCTGGCAAGTACTTGGAAGGGCGACCTCCAAGGAATACCAGGGCCAGAAGGCAGAGGCAGGTAGTATCAAAGCTACCTCTCTGAAATGTCCTAGCTCTACTAGGGCCATCAGAAGTCACCATGACTTCCAGGCTTGCAAGTATATACTCATGCATACACACACAGAAAAAAATACTCACCAAAAAGGGGGGGGGAGTGTTTTATACATTGTATTTACTTTGAGATACTGCTGTTTGCCTTTTAAAGAGTAAAATTACTTATAGCAATTTCCCCAGCATGATTCATGGCATGAGGCAAAACCTGCTTCCATTCCTAGATTAGAATTGAAATCACTAAATTTTCTGAAACATGGCGAAGCCCCAAGTATGTTACCCAATACAAGCTGGCACGCCATGTGTGATCAGCAGGCATCAGTCCGACCATCTGGTTTCGTCTTGCTGGGCTTCGCAGTTTCTTGTTCCTTTCACACAGGCAAGTCGCATACTATGTCTACACAGCTGGGAATCTATTATCAATGATCAGTTGAATGATAAACAAGTTTCCTTTGCTGTACATGCCCTGGAGATTTGAGAAATAGTTTTAAACATTACAATCACTTATTGAATCATCAGTGTGAAACTGAAAGGGGGAAAAAAACTTAATACATGCTTTGGAAACCATTTGAATCCCAATGTGAATGGTGTACGACTTCTTAGTAGCAGGCAAAAACAGGGCTTCAGTTAAGTTTGTATCGGCTTTGTGTCAGTAGGGTATCAGTGGGCAAAACACTACAGTTCAGTCAAAGACCCATAATAAGACTCAGCATCCTTTAAGAATTCAACATCAGAATTAAGAGTGAGAAACTGACAAAGAGGCAGCATAAGAAAGCCCATGTGTATTACTGAAAGTATAGAACTTAACATTGCTGAGAATTGACACGTTGAGCATGAACTGTTGCAGATACTTAAGCAGCCCACTTGAGGTCTCACAGAAAGGGGTACCCTGCGTGATTGTTTGAGGGCACCGGCATAAAGCTGTGCATGTTTTGTACTTGGATCACTGGCAACTGTTTACCTCTATAGTTTCCCTTTCTGTAAAGGGTCCACAGGAAGCCCTTGAATCCCATAAAAATCTTTGCCCACAAATCCATTCACGTATTTTATTCTGGCATTCCAACAACCCCTTTAATATAGCTTAACAAAGATTTCATTTTCTTTTTTAAATAAAGCCATATTGGTCCCAAACTGAGAGCCATTTTGCTCTAGAGCCATAGGTTCCAGACCCCTGACCTATAAACTGTATTGGTAACCAATGAGTTTCCATTCTGCATCTATCTGAGGCAGTTGTTTGGAATGTGGTTTCCAAAACTGGCTGAAACTAAAGAGCAGCATTGCTTGTTTCATTAAGAAAGTTATACTCCTTGTAATGTATCCACAGGAGAACATGGGCTCTGGACAGCCATGTGCTTGGACTGGTTCTAACCGGTCCACCATGTGGCCAGGCGAAGGGCCTGAGCTTCGCCCCGAAGGACAATGGACTAGTGGATCCTGACTCCCCTCCAATGGAGGAGCAGGAGTTAATCCAATCAATGTAAATAGCGAATCACCGGGTGTGTGTGTGTTTGGGGTGTGGTCACTTGAGAATAAAAGCCGGCCTGCGAGCCGGCTCAGTTGTCTTGTTCTTCAACTAATAAAGTATGTGAGAGCTGAAATCACTAGTAAGTCTCAGTACTTTTCACTGGCGACGAAGGTGGGATGCCAACTCCCTCCATGAACAACGACCACGAGACGAGCACCGCTGACCGCCCCAACGCCGAAAGCACCGAACGCCGCCGCCGAGCTTCGTGTCCGCCTCTTCGGTTCCTGGGCACCGCACCGCTCCCTAGCACCGCTGACCCCGAGAGCAGCCTCGCTTTCAACGCCGCCAACTCTACGCCTGAACCGCGACCTCCACGGGTGAGCACCATGGCCGCTAGCAACGAGAGCTTCCCCGCCTTCGACATCTCTCGTCCTGCACACTGGGAGACCTGGATCGAGACGCTGGAGCGTCACTTCGAGATCCATGGCATCACGGATGCGGGTACGAAGAAGGCCTATCTCCTGCGCTACTGCGGCATCGAGGCACACCTCCTCCTGAAGGACCTGGTAAACCCCCTCCTGCCGAAAGACGCGGCCGCCACCTACGACATGCTGGTCAAGGCGTTTACTGAACACTTGGCACCAAAGCCCACCAAGTTCGCGGAACGAATGGAGTTCTTCGCGAGAATGCAGGGCCCCGACGAAACATCTTCGGAATTCCTGGCCGGACTACGCCGCACAGCCACAAGGTGTGCCTTCCCCAACCTCGCAGATACCCTCCTAAACCAGTTCTTGGTGGGGCTGAAGGAGGCGAAGCTGCGCCGCAGGCTCGTCAGCCGGGACGACCTCACTCTGGAGGCCGCCATCCAAGAAGCGGCCGCCTACGAGAAGTCCCACGCAGATCGCCGGCCTAAGACGGTCCATCGCCTCCAGGACTCCGGCCCCTCGGATGACTCGAACGATGAGGAGGTCCTACAGGTGAACCGCCGATCACAGCCACGCACCCAACGCAACAGGGGATCCCCCGCACCACCAAACCAGCCCAACGCATCTGCCTGTGCCAGCTGTGGCGACGCTCACGAGCGCCGGACCTGCCGTTTCCGGGACGCCGTCTGCAGGATCTGCAACAAGGCCGGACACCTCGCCCGAGTCTGCCGCTCCAAGGGCAAGCGCCTGGGATCCACTGCCCAGCTGGACGCCGCAAGCCTGCACACCGTGACGACACAGCGCCGGCAGACGGTATGTAACTTGCCCCCTGAAAGCCCGGACAAGGTGCATGTGACTGTCCAAATAGAGGGGTCCCCCTGCCAAATGGAAATAGAGTCAGGGTCCTCGTTCTCTATAATTTCCGCGGAGACCCTTAAAACGCTATGCCCCAAGGGGGGATCCCGACTGCACAAGCCACGGGGGTTGAAACTGACGGACTTTAACAAAAACCCAGTGGCAGTCCGTGGCTGGGGCAAGTTTCAAGTCCGATTTAAAGGGTTCTCGGGCTTGCTGGACCTGTTGGTTGTGGAGGGGCGCCTCTCAAGCCTCCTGGGACTGTCGTGGTTTGGGCCTTTGGGACTCCAAATAGCAGGAGTAAACCACCTCGGGACCGCTGACTGGGAGGCAGTTTGCCGGGAGTTCCCCAAAGTATTCGATGGGACCCTGGGGAGGTACAATGGGACCCCGATTTCGCTAGATCTGGACCCTAACGTACGACCCATCCGCATAAAGGCACGGCCCCCTCCCCTAGCCATGCGGGGAAAAAATAGAGGCCGAGCTCGACCGCCTGGTCGCCCAAGGCGTGCTGGAACCGGTCGCGTCAGCGCGCTGGGAAACCCCCATTGTAACGCCAATTAAACCGAATGGGGCTATACGCATTTGTGCAGATTACAAATGCACCATAAATAAGGCTCTGCAGGACCACGCCTATCCGGTCCCGGTAGTGAGCCATGTCCTGGCCTCCCTGACGGGGGCCAAAGTTTTCGGCAAATTGGACCTGGCGCAGGCTTACCAGCAGCTGCCAGTGGACACGGCCGCTGCGGAAGCGCAAACCATCACCACCCACAAGGGGGCTTTCCGGGTCAATAGACTGCAGTTTGGGGTTTCAGTGGCGCCAGGGATTTTTCAATCCTTCATGGATTCCCTCCTGAAAGGAATTCCAGGGGTCCAGCCCTTTTTAGATGATGTCATCATCGCGGCACCGGACTCCACCGCCTTCACCGAACGGCTGCGTCAGGTCCTGCAGAGGTTCAACGAGGCTGGCCTCAAGGTGAAGAAGGAGAAATGCCTCCTGGGTGTGCCCCGCATCGAATTCCTGGGGTTCGCAGTCGATGCACAAGGCATCCACCCCACAGACGAGAAAATTAAAGCGATCACACAAGCCCCGGTCCCCACATCCAAGCCGGAACTCCAGGCCTTCCTAGGCCTCTTGAATTTTTACCACGCGTTTCTGCCCCAAAAGGCAACGGTGGCTGAACCCCTCCACTGGCTGCTGGACAAGGAGGCGCCGTGGGCCTGGAAGCCGGAGCATGCGGCAGCTTTCCAGGCGGTAAAAGACTTGTTGGTCTCCAACGGGGTGCTGCACCACTTCTGCGAGGCTTTACCTGTGGTTCTGGCGTGTGATGCGTCGCCCTACGGGGTGGGGGCGGTGTTGGGGCATCGGTTGCCGGATGGCCGGGAGGTTCCGGTCGCCTACTATTCTCGGACCCTGTCTTCTGCGGAGCGTAATTACGCGCAGATAGACAAGGAGGCACTAGCGATAGTGGCGGGGGTTAAAAAATTCCACCATTATCTCTATGGCCGCCCGTTCGAGATCCTTACAGACCACAAGCCTCTCCTGGGCCTCCTTGCGCCCGATCGACAGACGCCGCAGATGGTCTTGCCCAGGGTTCTCCGCTGGTCCATATTCCTGGCGGGGTACTCTTACACCCTCACCCACCGCCCGGGAAAGGCCATGGGTCACGCGGACGCGCTCAGCCGCCTCCCACTGCCCGCAACGGACCCAGACCCGGCCCCCGCCCACGTCATCGCACTCCTAGAATCGCTGCCCGATCGCCCAGTACATGTCAAGGAGGTGGCCCGCCTCACGGGCCGCGACAGGGTTCTCTGTCGGGTTTTGAACTGGGTGGGGAGGGGATGGCCGAGAGCTAGACAAGACCCGGAGTTTGCGCCTTTTGTCACAAGGCGCGATGAGCTGTCGACCTATAAGGGGTGCCTAATGTGGGGAGGCAGGGTGGTCATTCCGAAACCACTACAGGAACGGGTACTGAGGGACCTTCATGAACACCACCCTGGGGTAGTCAGGATGAAGGCTCTGGCGCGGGGGTATGTCTGGTGGCCAGGGTTAGACCGGGATATTGAGGGCATTGTAAAAAGGTGTCAACCCTGCCAGGCCTCCCGACCCGCACCCCCGACGGCCCCAGACAGGGCCTGGGAATCCTCTCACCGCCCCTGGTCGCGCCTGCACCTCGACTTTGCGGGCCCGTTCCAGGGGCAGCTGTTTTTTATACTTGTAGACGCCTACAGTAAGTGGCTAGAAGTAGAGCCGGTGCCATCCACCTCCTCCCGGGCGGCCATCCGAGCGATGTGGCGGATTTTCAGCTCGCACGGACTCCCCGACACCCTGGTCACCGACAACGGGACGGCCTTCACGTCTGGGGAGTTCCAGGAGTTCACCCGCCAGCACGGGATTCGCCACATCAGGTCGGCCCCGTTCCACCCCGCCACCAATGGCCAAGCCGAACGCATGGTGCGGACGGCCAAAGAGGCGCTCCGTCGGACCGAAGGAACGGACTGGGACTTCAGGCTGGCGCACTTCCTGTTCGGCCAGAGAACGACGCCCCATGCAACAACCGGCCGGAGCCCGGCGGAACTATTGATGGGCCGACGCCTCACCACCAGGCTGGACCGGTTACATCCCGATCGAGCGCCCGAGCGGGAGCCCTGCACGGAAACGCCAGCGGCGGCGCGAGGGTTCTTCCCAGAGGACCCGGTGTACGCACGGAACTACGCGAGAGGGCCCCCGTGGATTCCCGCCCGAGTAGTCCGGGTCCGTGGCCCCCGGTCCTACGAAGTCTCGGTGGAAGACGGCCAGATCCTGCATCGCCACATCGATCAGCTACGTCGCCGGGTGCTACCCCTGGAGCCGGATGAGGGGGAGGAGTGGGACGAGCCAGCTCAACCAGACGCGGGGGCGGACGCACCTGAGGAAATCCCTGTGGACTTCAACTCCGGACTGACAGCCACCGCAAATGACACGCCGGCCGAGATGGTGAGCCCAGCGCCGCCAACACCAGAGCGGCCACCAGTCCCCACAGCCGCCCGGGATGCTGTCAGTTCCCCCATGCCAGAGCCCCGTCGCTCCACGCGAGAGCGGCGGCCCCCAGCTATTTGAAAGACTATGTGTGCGGGTGTTTATCGGACCAAGGGGGAGGGGTGTAATGTATCCACAGGAGAACATGGGCTCTGGACAGCCATGTGCTTGGACTGGTTCTAACCGGTCCACCATGTGGCCAGGCGAAGGGCCTGAGCTTCGCCCCGAAGGACAATGGACTAGTGGATCCTGACTCCCCTCCAATGGAGGAGCAGGAGTTAATCCAATCAATGTAAATAGCGAATCACCGGGTGTGTGTGTGTTTGGGGTGTGGTCACTTGAGAATAAAAGCCGGCCTGCGAGCCGGCTCAGTTGTCTTGTTCTTCAACTAATAAAGTATGTGAGAGCTGAAATCACTAGTAAGTCTCAGTACTTTTCACTCCTGTTTGTTTAAAGTTTCCACTCGGCTCTGAAAGCATTTTAGTACAACATGAGCCTGCAGTGTGATGTGGCTGTGAAGAAAGCTAATGCAATCTTAGGATGCATTAACAGAAGCATTGTGTCCAGATCACGGGAGGTGGTAGTTCCACTCTATTCTGCTATGGTCAGGCCTCACCTGGAGTACTGTGTTCAATTTTGGGCACCACACTTTAGGAAGGATGTTGCCAAGCTTGAGCGTGTCCAGAAGAGGGCAACCAGGATGGTGAGAGGGTTTGAATCCAAGTCTTATGAGGAAAGGCTGAAAGAGTTGGGTATGTTTAGCCTGGGAAAGAGAAGACTTAGAGGGGACATGATTGCAGTCTTCAAGTATTTGAAGGGCTGTCATGTAAAAGATGGAGCAGATCTATTCTCTCTTGCTCCAGATTGCAAGACTAGACCTAATGGGTGGAAATTACAAGGAAGTCGTTACCGGATAAATCTCAGGAGAAACTTCCTAACTGTAAGAGTGGTTGAGCAGTGGAACAGACTGCCTCGGGAGGTGGTGGATGGTCCTTCTCTGGATGTTTTCAAGCAGAGGCTGGACGGCCATCTTTTGAGTATGTTGTAGGTATGTAGGGCTATCTTTTGGCTATGCTCCTGCAGAGTGCAGGGGGTTGGACTAGATGACCTGCAAGGTCCCTTCCAACTCTAACATTCTATGATTCTAGTATGTATATAATATAATATTTTACATTAAAACATGGAAAAGAACCTTAAAGCTTAGCATTCCAACAGCTGGTTTGTGTGTGTGCAGCATTCCAAGGAGTAGTGATTCATGGGGTGGCTTGCTGGGAATATCCAGCAGTGCTATTGAGAGGGGAAGGGGATGGAGCAGCACTCTTACTGAATGGTTTGGGTGACAATGCTACTGGGGCCTCAGCACTGCTGATAGGGTTGCCAGCCCTGAGGTGGGAGTGGGGAAGCTCTGCCTCCAACAGCCACCACCTGTGGCAACATCCTTGGCATGATGACATCACACAGAAGTGATGTCATCACACTGGGGACGTTGTGCATGGAGATGTTGCCCCGCCCCCCACTCCCAGAGAGCTCCCTCCCACCCCCACTGGTGAGAGAAGAGGACCTGGCAACCCTCGTTGCTGAGCAGCTAGTGGAACCTGGTGTGATGACATCATGTGTTCCATTTGCCAATCAGTAGCTGTGTGCCTGCATGATGTTGCAGCTGTGACCCCAGCAGAGAGAGGTTGCCTATAAGGATGGGCACAAACCAGCTCACAAGCCAAAATTCAGCACGAACTTGGGCCCATTCAGAGCCCCTTCCCTGAACATTTATCAGGGCCATTTAAATCTAACAGCTGAGTGGTGTGGAGTCTGCAACTGAGGTATTAGGTTTAAATGGCTGTGAGCCATTTCATTGTTGGGTTTAGCTTCCCCTTGCTTCCAAGCAGGAGGAAGTGAAACTGACCAGTGAAATGGCTGCCAGCAATTTAAACCTAATAGCTGATGGGTGGACCCACCTCACTGTCAGGTCAAAATGGTTGCCAGCCATTTCACTGGTCTGTTTTGCTTCCTCCTGCTTCAAAGGGGGGGAGCAAAACTGATGGGTCTGCCCATCAGCTGTTAGGTTTAAACGGCTGTGAGACATTAAATCCGTCATTCGCTCCCCCCTGCTTCATAGTGGGGGAAGCAAAACAGACCAGTGAAATGGCTGCCAGCCACTTAACACTTCCCAAGTGATCTCCCCCACTTCTCCCGGCTGTTGCTTGCCATGGCTGGGAGGAAGGCGGAAACCAGCTTGCCAGACTGGCTTGGTTTGGGTGGGGGGTCTTTTGGCTCAGTTCAGTTTGGAGTTCAGTTTGGGGCCACCCCAAATCCTGAACCAGTTTCTTTTTAGGTCCGTGCCCATCCTAACCCTGGTTGGCTATAAAATCTTGGATTAATAAAGCCTGGGAGTCAGCGAAACCCTCTAAACTGACAGAATTGTTAACATTAAGAGACAGCCAAGTTCATTGGCCCTAGTTTTTAGTTAGTTTGAAATCTTTCTTTGATTTTTTTTGAAAAGATAACTCCATTTAGATTTTGATATTTTCAGCTGTGCAACATTTTTGTAATACAGTGTGAATGAGTGCAAGTGAAATTTGTATTGTACCAGTGGCAGCAGTTTGGTTTTAGTATTACAATGATGTGTAGTTCACTTGTCACTGAGATGTGTTAAAACATATTTTCATTTATTGTCCGCTAATTTCACTAAAAATGGAAAAGGGCAAGGGTTGTGATGAACCATACCATTTGCTCTTTAACTTGTTCCATGGATTTATAGAAATGCAAATAAGACCTGTGCATTTATGTGACTCTATTTACTGAGTTTTAAATGTGTATAATATATATCTAAATAATTTAAAAATTATGCAAAAAACCCTGTTATGTTTAATTTTATGGTGATTGAAAACATAATTGATGAATACATAAGTATCATATAACTTTTACAAAAGAAACGAGCAAAATAGTATGATGTTTCAGTGTAAAAAAATGATCTTTCCCCCCTTCTAAATGCTTACCACAAAACCTTCAGTATTGAATGCAGATTAAATGTTTTCACTTTGGGCCTGTTCTTTCCATGCTCACTAAAAGAGAGAAAATTGGCAAGAAGCAAGGAGGTGAGGGACAGCTGGTTTTTTGTGGGGTGGGGTGGAGAAGCTATTAACTATGGAGGTGCAACTGAAATTTGCCAGGGTGGGATCCCACTCTGTTTAGCAGTTCTCTGAGGTGGAAGGTGGTAGTTTGCCAGCAAACCACTGTCTGAGCTGCCACTGCTTTGCACCCCATTTCATTTGCTTCAACTGCCTTAATGGAACTGATCTCATCTTTGTTTCCAGATTGGGTATCTGCCTCATGCCTCAGTCTGAAGCCAGGGTCTGGGCTCCTGCATTTGGGATCCATTCATGTTCCCCCATGCCACGACAGAAGAAAGTCAGTAAGTCATGCAAGAGAAATACAGAGGATATGATATCATAGTTGTAGAGAGAGCTCAGAGGTTTGGATGATAAATCTCTTGATTATTTAGTCCATGGACCCCAATATTTTAGGGGAAAAGCATTTGAGGCTACCTGAAATAAAGTTAGCAAGAGCAAGAAGATATAATATCTTGTTTCTATCACGTTTAATGAGCCGGCAATGAGCCCAGTAAAGGAATTTGATAATTAGTTGAGAGACACTTTATTTTTAATGAGTTTGCAAGATGAGGCTGGTAAGATTTATTGAGCAAAAATACAGCTGAAATCTCTGCAATACAGATTTGAGTTTAACAAACCCCTTTAATATTTGTTGAATGTTTTCAAAAATTTATTACAACAGTATTGTGTTTATAGCTGAGAATAACTGTTGTTTAAAGATTGTATGGATCCTTATGTTTTTTAAATGTTTGTGGAAAAGAAAGTTAGCTAAATTCTTTACTAAAGCAAAAATATCTCTTATTCTTCTTTAATAAGACTTGCTTATTAGCCGAAGACTATGACAGATTTATTGATACACAGCTTTGAAACAAGGATTTAAAATTAAACTGCTAACAAGCAGAGATAATTGTTATCTTTAGCAAAATTATAAGCAAGACTGAAAAATATCCAAGATGTTTCCAACAGAAATTAATGAGCAGATGGTCATTATTAGAGATACCTGTATCAAATTAAAGTATTTTAACAAGGAATAAATCATGAGACATTTGACAATCTAGTTTTAATTAGAGCAGCAGAATTTATATTTTCTATGAAAGAGGGCCCTCTAGTGGCCATTAGAAGTAAGGAGTTTTATTTTTCTAAAATGGAATTATCATTAAACTGTAATATATATTTTGTAAGAATACTTTATAAACAAGTATAAACAAACATTTGTATATCATATATATGCCTGTGTTAATAGAAAAACACTATATTAACAACAGAGAAAGTTAATCTTTGCTTATAATATGAATTTAAGCCAGTAAGTTTTTAGAGATGGCAAAACTGGGAAAGTAGCCAGCAGAGATACTGTTGTCCAGAAGAGTACCATATTTCACTTTTAATAAGGAGATTTTGACAAGACACCTATGGATGAAAGGATAGTAAAAGTTGAATGAAAGCCAGAAACATCTTTTTTTCCCCAAAAAATTATTTATTAATGGATACACTCACATACTCAATATTTCATAATCTTATATCACATATATCCTTTTTTTCCCCCTACCCCCCCTTTACAAGGCTTCCCGCAATGCTCTTACCCCCTTCTTGCCCCTTATATATTTTCTTGTTTAACCATGCATCTTATTTCTATTTTCAAATATTCATATAATATATGTTTGTTGCATTATTTTTTCCAAGGTAACCTTATAACAATCTGTCTACTCATTTTTATGTTTCATTCTTAATAACTATCAAGACAAAGCAAATTATTTTTAACATCCCAGTTAGTCTCTAGATATTCTTTAAAGTCTGTCCATTCTGCACAAAATTTTTCGTCTTCTTCATTGTTGAGCTTTCTTGTCAACTTGTCCATTTCTGCCATGAACAACATCTTTTTTATCCATTCCCATTTCTCTGGTATCTTTTCTTGTTTCCAAAATTGTGGATAAGTCATTCTAGCAGTTGTAACCAAGTACCATAACAATATTCTTTTGGTTACATCTATTTCTTCCATTTTAAGGCCCAACAATAATACTAGTGGGTCTTTTTTAAAAGTACATTTCAGTATTTTTTGTATTTCCTTGTGGATCTCAGTCCAATAATTTGTAGCTTTTTCACAAGTCCACCACATATGATAGCCTTCTTTTTTCTTACATTTCCAACATTTGTTAGACATATTCTCAGTTATATTAGCAATTTTTTGGGTGTCATATACCATCATTTTATAACAGTTTTCTTTTATATTTATACAAGTTGAAATTTTCATTGATTTTTTCCATAAACTTTCCCAAGATGACATATTTATTTCCTTATTCACATTTATAGCCCATTTTATCGTTTGCTCTTTTACCATTTCCTCCTCTGTATACCATTTTAATAAAACCTTATATATTCTGGAAATCATTTTTTTACCTTTTTCTATCCACACAGCTTCTATTTCATTACATTTTTCCCTGAAACCATACCTTTTTTTATCTGTCTTATATAAATCATAAATCTGTCTATAGTTCAACCAATCATATTTAAATTCCAAATCCTCTCTATCACTTATCATATAGTCTTTGCCTTCTAATTTCAAAAGGTCCCTATATGGTAACCAATCTTCTCCTTTGTACCTTGAATGTGGTTTGATTACTTCTGCTGGTGTTATCCAGAGTGGTCTCTCTTCAAAAAAGAACTTTTTATATCTTATCCAAGTCTTGAACAGTGATCTTCTTATAAAATGATGCTTGAAAAATTTATCTATCTTTGATTTGTCATACCATAAATAAGCATGCCAACCAAATTTGTTATCATGCCCTTCTAATGACAACATTTTCTTGTCATCCAAATTAATCCATTGTTCCAACCATGTTAAACATACTGCGTCATGGTAAAGTCTAAGATTGGGTAGTTGAAATCCTCCCCTCTCTTTTGCATCACACAGTATTTTCATTTTAATCCTCGGTTTTCTTCCTGCCCAGACAAATTTCGATATTTCCTTCTGCCACGAATCCAAAACTTTATTCTGTCTTATTATTGGAATAGTCTGAAATAAGAACATTAAACAGGGTAAAATGTTCATTTTAACTACCGCAATTCTTCCCATTAGAGATAGGTTCAAAGTTTCCCATTTTTTCACATCTTGTTGAATTTTATTCCAAATTTTTTCATAATTATTCTTAAATAAATCTATGTTTTTCATTGTTAACTCAATTCCTAAATATTTCATTTTTTTAACTATTTCACATTGTATCTTCTCCTGAAGTTCAGCTTGCTTTTGTATTGTCATATTTTTGCACATCACTTTCGTTTTGTTCTTATTCATATAAAAGCCAGCTAAATCACCAAAATCTTTATTTTTTTTCATCAGTCGTGGTATATTATCAAGTGGATCTTGAATTATAAACATGACATCATCGGCAAATGCTCTATATTTATACGTAAAACCTCGCATTGTAAGTCCTTGAATCTCTTTGTCTTCTTTTATATCTCGAAGTAGCATTTCTAAAGTCCATATAAACAATAGTGGAGATAGCGGACATCCTTGCCTTGTTCCTTTTTGGACTTTAAAATATTCTGTCCTCTCTGTATTTATGTTCAATGCTGCCTTTTGCTCTTGATATATCGCTTCAATCATGTTTAGAAAAGATTGACCTATATTCATTTTCTCTATCATTTGAAACATAAAGTCCCAGTTCAAATTATCAAAGGCTTTTTCTGCATCCAAAAAGAGGAATCCAACTTCCTTCTCCGGGTGCTTGTCATAATACTCAATTGCATCCATGACCATCCTTAAATTGTCTCTAATTTGTCTGTTTGGTAGAAAACCAGCTTGTTCTTCTGCTATAACGCCTTTTAAATAATTTTTAAGTCTTTCAGAAACTACTTTAGCGAATAATTTATAGTCATTATTGAGAAGAGAGATTGGTCTATAATTTTTAACATTTGTAAGATCTTGTCCTTCTTTAGGTATAAGTGAAATATTAGCTTCTTTCCATGTTTCTGGAATTATCTTTGTCTCTCTTATTTCATTCGACAAAAGTTCAAAAACTGGGGCCAGCTCCTCTTTTAATTTTTTATAAAATTTTGCAGTAAATCCGTCTGGACCTGGAGCTTTCCCCAATTTTGCTTCTTCTATCGCATTTAGTATCTCTTCTCTTTTAACTGGACAGTTCATCCTCTCCCTTGTTTGTTGTTCCAACATTGGTATTTCTATGTTTTCCAAATATTGTTTAATCTTTCGCGGATCAATTTGTTTTTTTTTAAACAATTTGGCATAATAATTGTAAAAAAACTCTCTTTAATCCATTTAAATCCACTATTTCTTTGCCTTCTTCTATTATTTTACTTATTAGTCTTTTTTCTCTTCAATTCTTCAGTTGCCATGCTAAAAATTTCCCTGGTTTGTTTGCACCTTCAAAAGATTTTTGTTGCAATTTCTTTAAATTTCAATACAATTCTCGATTTAGCATCACATTTAACTGGTCTTGTAGTATACGTATCTCTTTAATATTTTTTTTCTTCCCTGGTTTTTTCTTCAACTCTTTTTCCTTCTGTTGAATCTTTTCTTGTATATCGTTTTGGCGCTTCATTCTTTCTTTTCTGTCTTTCACGTTTAATGATATGAGTAACCCTCTCATTACCGCTTTGTATGCATCCCACACTATCTGTGTTGTCGTACCTTGATTCAAATTCACTGAAAAAAAGTTCTGAGTTTCCTTACGCAGAATCTCAATAATTTCTTTTTTATCCAATAAATCTTCATTAATTCTCCAATATGGTTGCCTAAACTTTTCTCTTGAGATCCAAATTAGCGGGTTGTGATCAGAATTGGTCTTGGGTAAAATTTCAGTTTTTTGGGTTTTCAATGCCAACTCTCCTGACATCCAAATCATGTCAATCCTTGAAAAGGAGTTATGTCTATTAGAATAGAACGTAAAGTCTTTAGTTTTAGGATTCCATTTTCTCCATACATCTTCCAGTTTCTCTTGTTCCATCAGCTTAAAAAAATTCTTTGGTAATTTCCCAGTTCCATCAGTGATTGTCTTCGATTGTCTATCCACTTTATTATTTACAGTGCCATTAAAGTCTCCTGCTAAAATAATCTGATCATAATGTAACTGATCCATTTCTTTTGCCAAATCTTGGAAGAAGTTTTCTTTAGCGCCATTGGGTGCATACAAATTTACAATCAATGTTCTTTTTCTATGCATTGTTATTTCAACTCCAATATATCTCCCTTCTTTATCTGCAAAAATTTCTTTCGGGTCTAATTCTTTTTTGATGTAGATCACGGTTCCTTTCTTCTTTTTTGTCGTCAAAGAATAAAATTCTTCTCCTAATTTTTTATTAATCAAATATTTGTTATCTTGCTTTCTGATATGAGTTTCTTGTAGACAAATTATATTAGTTTTTTGTTTTTCTAGCCAATTTTCTTTTATTGAGTGAATTAAGTCCATTTACATTCCAAGATAAAAGTTTATACTCCATTGTGTCTTGATTTATATATCTCTAAAATCGTCAAAATTATTTGTCTTAAACCTATATAGATCTCCTTCTGTTTTTATCGTGAACCTTACAGAGTTGTAGGTGAAGGACAAACCTTGTGGTATTTCCCATCTGAATCTAATCTCAAGTGATTTCAGTTTGTCAACCAATTTTTTAAATTTTCTTCTATCCTGTAAAATTATTCTTGGGATCTCTCTTAATATGATTATCTTTTTGCCATCAATTTCCAGTGGCTGTGTAAATTGTTTCTTAAAGATATCTTCCTTAGTTTTCCTTGTTACCAATTGCACGATCACATCCCTTGGTAATTTCTTTTTTTGGGCATAAGCTGAGTTCACTCTATATATTAAATCAAATTCTGAGTCCAAATCACCTTGATCTTCTCCCAAGTATTCTGTCAATACATTCATCACCAATGATCGTATATCCTGATCCTCCGCCTCTTCTATTCCTCTTAGGCTCAGATGGTTTTGCGTTGCTCTGTATTCCATCATCGATTCCAGTCTTACATTTTCTTGGGTTTTTTCTTTTATTTTTTTCCCCAGGTCTTTTGTTTTTTGGTCTAGTTCCGTTGATTTTGTTGCTAATGTTGAAACTTCTTTTTTAACTTCTTCTGCATCTTTTTTAAATTCTGCCACCTCAGATAAAACTAATTATTTCATTGCTGCCATATTTTTCTGTTGTACCTGCACTTGTACTTGCTCTATCTGCTCCAGTTGTTTTTCCATTTGTTCTTTCATCTGTAGCTCCAACTGCTTCCCTAGATTTAGCATTGCTTCCATCATTCGCTTTTCCATAGCTTCAATCGCAGCCTGCCATTCTTTTTTTCTTTTCCAGACATTTTCGGGCTTGATGTTGAAACTGCCCTTTGCCTCTGTCTTAAATCCATTTTGAAATTTTTATTTTATTCTGTATTAGCCCAAAAGTTCACTTCTCTTATAGATGCATATGCAAATCGCCACACTTTAAAGTCTCTTTTCATAAAATTTAAACCTTAAAATTGAATTTAAAAGAGAAGTCCTCCTCAAAATGGCGGGCGCAATTTCTCTGTGGTTTTTTTGTCCAGAGTAGGCTCTTTATCAAGTTCCTGCTTTCTGTCTGTCCCTTAATAGGTCCTTCCTGTGTAACTCTTTGACTTGCCGATCTTCTTCCGGTTAATCCATGTTTTTTCAGAGTCCACTCTAGCCATAATCTTGTCTCTCTCTAGTAAAACCCCAGCCAGGGCTTTTTCTACAACACACAGTCTCGCGGTTTTTCTCGTCAGTTTCACTTTTAACTCTCAAGCTCTATCTCAAGCTGACCACAGGAATGTAAATAAAGTCCATTTTTTGCTATTTTCTCAGTTTGGAAAGCTCATTTTAAGTTCGTAAAAAACAGATTATCTTGAGAGAACTTTTATACTCTTATCCACGTGTTTCAAATTTCACTAAAAGTTCATCCCAGTAAGTAAAAAGCCTTTGTTACCTTGCATGTTTATCTCAGAGTTTCGCATTGCTTCTTATCTAATATTGTTCTTGATGATGAAGAGGTCGGTAGATGGCAGATTTATGTTGAATTCTCAGTTCGGTTAGCTCTTGAAGAGTTGTCTTGCAAATGCCCGCTTCGGGGGAGGAGATCAAAGCATAAACAAGCCTCCTCCGAGGCTTGTCCACACCAATCTCAACTCTCTCTTGGACTTTATTGCATACTTGTCAGCCTTCTGCCTGGGGGATGCTGCGTTGAGCATAAATAATGCCCAAACTGTCGAAAAGAGCTACCGTCCACCCTGCACGATTACAAGGTGCATTAATTTGCCATTTTACTCCGACCGGAAGCCAGAAAGCCAGAAACACCTTGTTTGTCTAAAGTAAGATTAATGGATGGTAGAGACAAAGAAAATTGGAATACCCATATCTAAGTGATGTCAAGGATAATGTAAAACTGGGAGGAGAACCAAGAGTATAAAAGTGGAACACAACTGATGCTCAGTGGACATCTGAGCTAAACTTTGGCTGCATGATGTCCCTTATTGGAATAAAACTTTTTTTTTTACCCTTTTGCTGCCTGGATATTGTCTCACTGTGTGACTTCAATTGGCTAGCCACGCAAGCAGGCCTGTAGCTACAGTGGGGTATCTCAGGGCTCAGCCCCCCAACCTACTGCCAAGCCCCCCCCCAAACTTCCCATCCAGCTCAGGCCCCTCAACTTCCATTTTTTTATTTTATTTTTGGTAGTCCCTTGGGTGGGGGGTTGTCTGTGCAGGGTGCCCCCTGACTTATTTAAAGGTCCCCCCGAATTAAAAAATCCTGGCTACGGGCCTGCACACAAGTCAAAGAACGTTAGCACCCTGAGGGTGTCGCCTTCATAGTCCATAGCTATGGAAGCTAGAAAACCGGACTTCTGGCAAGCTTAGCAGCAGCCTAGATCTGGATTTCTTCCTTTCTTCCTTTCTCTCTCTCTCCTCTCTCTAATTATTTTGAGGACCTAGTGAGGGTTGCCAGCCTCCAAGTGCAGATCCCCTGGAATTACAAGTTATCTTCAGATGACAGAAATCAGTCCCCCTGGAGGAAATGGCTGCTTTGACAGGTGAGCAATGTGGGCTTATACCAAATTCCACCAAACTTCCCACAAACTCCCCAAACTTCCCCCACACACCCCAAATCTCCACAAATTTCCTAATCCAGAGTTGGCAGCTGTGGCAACCATCTCCCAAAGTCCTACCTCTCCTCCAGGGCTCTGAACCAACCCTCATCTAGGGTTGTCAGGTCCCCCCTGGACAATGGCAGGGGGGTATGGTTGCTGGCTCCAGGTTAGGAGATGCCTAGAGATTTGAGGGTGGAGTCTGGGGAGGACAGGGTACAATGCCACAGGGTACGATGCCACAGAGTCTACCCTCCAAAATAGCCATTTTTTCCCCAGAGGAACTCTGTAGTCTGGAGATGAGCTGTAATTCCAGTGGATCCCAGGCTCCACCTGCATCCCTATGCAAATCCAAGTAATTTTCAGCCAATCAGAGCTATGGAACTCCACTGGATGGGGGTGTTGAGCCAGGCTCAGTTTTTGTTATTGGTATTTTATTACAAATTGATCCGGCTTGTTGAGCACCAACTTTTGATGACTTTTAACTGTTTATTGTAATGATTGTTACTGTTCATTGTTTATGTATGGCATGTGCCTTTATGTTCACTGCCCTGAGCCCTTGTTGGAAGGACGGGATATAAATCTAATAAATAAATAAATAAGACAGATCAAAGAAAACTTTTCCCCCCCTCAGACAGAGAATTGTGGCTCTGAATAACAGCAGTCAGCTTAGCCAGGGTTTTATTTGGCTTTTAGTTATAGCTTGGGGTAGGTTCCGGGAAGAAGGCTTATTCCACTGAGACAAATAAGCATCCTGTTAAGGGCCATACATTCCTAACTTACATGTACATGTTCTGTGGACATGGGTTGCCATCCTCCAGGTGGGGCCTGCCAATCCCCCAAACTTACAGCTGTTCCCCAAACAACAGAGATTAGTTCACCTGGAGAAAATAGATGCTTTGGAGGGTGGGCTGTATGGTGTTATATACCAATGAGGTCCCTCCCCAAACCCCACCCTCCTTCAGCTCCATCCCCCAAATCTCCAAGTATTTCCCAACCCAGAGATGGGAATCCTGTGTGTACAGGAGCTCTGCGTGGTAAAAGAGCAGTCTTGAAACTCCTGTGGTTACTCTCGTGGGTGAAAGCTTGTAACCTATGGGGTGAAGCTGAGAAGCAGTTCAATTTACAATACTGAAACATTTCTACCATGTTGAATACTTTATTTTCTGTTAAACAAACCTTTGTTGTTCATCGCCATCTGTATCTTGTTAGTTCAGTCAAACATGTATGAAAAAGTGATTTCTGATTACCTCATAAAAAATTACAGTCTCGGTCTAGCAGTTTCCCAAATAAAATACCGTTGGGGAACACATATCTAACATACGACTAACCCTTTAATCAAAGCTTGTATCTCCCTTATTTATTTGATTGTGGGTGGTTCACCAGGCCCGGATGGCATTCATCCAAGAGTTCTGAAAGAACTCAAATGTGAACTTGTGGATCTCCTGACAAAAATATGTAATCTTTCTTTAAAATCTGCCTCCATTCCTGAGGACTGGAAGGTAGCTAATGTCACTCCCACCTTTAAAAAGGGCTCCAGGGGAGATCCAGGAAATTACAGGCCAGTCAGTCTGACATCAATACCAGGTAAATTGGTGGAAACTGTTCTAAGGAAAGAATTAGTAGGCACATTGATGAACAAAAACTATTGAGGCAGATTCAGCATGGGTTCTGTAAGGGAAGATCTTGTCTCACTAACCTGTTAGTGTTTTTTGAGGAAGTGAACAAACATTTGGACAAGGGGGACCCAATAGATATTATTTACCTTGACTTCCAGAAAGCTTTTGATACAGTTCCTCATCAAAGGCTCCTAAGTAAGCTTAATAGTCATGGGATGAAAGGACAAGTCCTCTTGTGGATCAAAAACTGGCTTATAAATAGGAAACAGAGAGTGAGTATAAATGGGAAACTTTCTCAGTGGAGGATGGTAAGCAGTGGGGTACCACAGGAATCAGTACTCAGTCTGATGCTTTTTAAGTTGTTTATTAATGATTTGGAATTGGGAGTAAGCAGTGAAGTGGCTAAATTTGCAGATGACACCAAGTTGTTCAGGGTGGTGAAAACCAGGGAGGATTGTGAGGCACTCCAAAGGGATCTGTCGAGGATGGGTGAGTGGGCGTCAACATGGCAAATGGGGTTCAATGTGGCCAAGTGCAAAGTGATACACATTGGAGCCAAAAATCCTAAATATAAATACATATTGATGGGGTCTGAACTGGCAGAGACTGACCAAGAGAGAGATCTTGTAGTAAATAACTCAATGAAAATGTCTAGACAGTGTGTAACTGCAATAAAGAAGGCCAACGCTATGCTGGAGATTATTAGGAAGGGAATTGAAAACAAATCAGCCAGTACCATAATATCCCTGTATAAATCATTGATTTGGAATACTGTGTACAGTTCTGGTTGCCACATCTCAAAAAGGATATTATAGCACTGGGAAAAGTGCAGAGAAGGGCAACTAGAATGATAAAAGGGTTGGAACACCTTCCCTACGAAGAAAGGTTAAAATGCTTGGGGCTCTTTAGCTTGGAGAAACGACGGCTGAGGGGTGACATGATCGAGGTTTATAAGATTATAAATGGGATTGAGCAGGTTGAGAAAGAAGTACTTTTCTCCCTTTCTCACAATACAAGAACTCGTGGGCACTCCATGAAATTTCTGAGCAGTCAGGTTAGAACAGATAAAAGGAAGTACTTCTTCACCCAAAGAGTGATTAACATATGGAATTCACTGCCACAGGAGGCGGTGGCAGCTGCAAGCATGGACAGATTCAAGAGGGAATTAGATAAACATATGGAGCAGAAGTCCATCAGTGGCTATTAGCCACAGGGTATAGATGGGAACTCTCCGTCTGGGGCAGGTGATGCACTCTATTCTTGGTGCTGGAGGGGGCAGCAGTGAGAGGGCTTCTAGTGTCCTGGCCCCACTGCTGGACCTCCTGATGGCACCTGGTATATTTTGGCCGCTGTGTGACAGAGTGTTGGACTAGATGGGCCATTGGCCTGATTCAACATTGGCTTCTCTTATGTTCTTATGTTTATTTATTTTATTTATTATTAGATTTTTATCTCGCCCTCCTGGCCAAGGCCAAGGCCGGTTTAAAGAATCTATAGAAGATACCAGAGTGGGGGACTGGACATTCTTCAATCCAGAAGGCAGTTGCCTCAGAGACCTCCTCCCCACACACAATAGCCACCACAGTAAATCTACTGGCATGGCCCTCCCTGCATGGAGAAATGTCATGTGAGCTGGCTTGGATCAAGAACAGCAGGATATGTTGTTGTTGTGAGGATAACATGGAGAACAGAACAATGTAAGCTGTTTTTTCAGTGTTAAATGAAATCAACCAACCAACCAATAAATAAATAGATAAACTTTATTGTTAGAAGGGTTCTGTATACAGAAATAGCTCCTAAAACACTACTTCTGATGAAGCTGCTATGTTACATTACTTTTTGTCCTGGGTGTAATTTTTTTGCTATAAAACAAAATATTCTCTGTAGAGTACTATAGCAGTCTGCACTGTGAATTTAACCAACAAGAGCAGTGTATTTTGGCTAGCACTGTGCTGTGTGTTCTGGTTAGCTCTGGGCCAATCAGTGCTGCCTCAAACCCTCTCTCATCCTCTTGGAAGTAGCTCCCCCGCTGCTGTGTAGTAGGTCAGCTATGCAGCAGTATCTGACCTAATACACTCTTGAGTACTTACTAGATTACATTACAAAGAGTATCATAGTAACCAGGGGTCATTTTGTAGAAAAAGAGCTGCAGGAACTCATTAGCATACCCAATAGGCTATTAGCATAATAGCTCATTAGCATGTGGCACACCCCCTGACATCACTGGAAGTGATGTCAAAAGGGGAAGCAAAAAGGGGGGGAGGCATCTTCAAAAGCCTCCCCTCCCCTTCCCCAGCCGGCCTAGAGTTGTGCCACAGCAGCAGTGTGATCTTTCCATTATATTCTATGAGGCTGTAGAATACAATGGAAAGATCGTGCTGCCACTGCGGCACAACTCCAAAGAGGAGGGGTTTAAACTTTAAACCCCTTCTCTCCTTGCTTCCCCTCCCCCCAGCCTGCCTTGGCAGGCCAGCTGGGAAAGGGGAGGCTTTTGAAGATTCCCCCCCTCCCGTTTTGCTTCCCCAGCCAGCCTGACAAGGTGGGGTGGGGTGGGGAAGTGAAGAGAGAAGGGGTTTAAACTTTAAACCCCTTCTCTCTGGAGTCATGCCACAGTGGAGGCATGATCTTTCCATTGTACTCTATGGGGCCAGAGATTACAATTGAAAGATAGGAAGAAGGAGCTTGGGGGCGGGGTGCTGGGTGCAGGGCTTGCCACCACCACCACCATTTGTGCCTGCTCCTGGGCTGCCAGAGCAGTGCTCCAGCACGCTCCAACCCCCAATGACCCCTGATAGTAATTCTGAAACCAAATTCATAATTGACATTTAATACCCTAATGAAGCCTGTCATGTGTTACTTACATGTAAGAAATGGTGATACTCCTTATTAGAAATGTTTTAGAAAATTACCTCCTGTAGAGCTTGTGGTGGAATAGGCTTGCTCTGACCTGCAGGCCCTGTTCCACCTTGCCCTCCAAGGTTTTCCCAACACCTGGAGAGGCTTTTCTTTCTCTCTCAGGTAACTACTACCACCACCTGACCTTTGTAAGGAACTGCTCCCTGGGAAGGTCAGGACTCCCAGCTAGGGTTGCCAGATTCTATTTTATCCCCAGTGGGGGGATTGGAGGTGTGTGCCGGGAGGGGGAGGGGCCATCCCTGGCATAATGACATCATGCAGAGTTACATCATTGTGTCAGGGACACAGTGCCATGTGCACATGCCCCCCCCTTTCCCCCATCCATTTAAAGAGAACCTTACCTTTATATTGTTGGGGAAAGCAGAGAGTGCCTGTGCCTGCCCTGAAGGCAGTGAGTTTGCTGCTTGCACAGCAGGCACAAGCAGCCCCTGCTTTAAAAGAGTGGGAGTCCTGTGTGCCTACCCTGCAAACGACAAACTCACCACTTGTAGGGCAGGCGCAGGCAGCCCCTGCTTTAAAAGAGTGGGCACTGTGCACACCTGCCCTGCAAGCAGCAAGCTCACCATTTGCAGGACAGGCATGCACAGCTCCCACTCTTTTCAAGTGGGGTTGCAGACAACTGTTGGGGGCGGGTCTTCCCCCCCACTGGTCAGCTGGCCAGTGTCTGGGGGCAGTCCACAAAATCAGGGGATCCCCCACCCCCACCTGGGGACTGGCATCCCTACTCCCAGCTTCCCTTCAAAGTTCTGAGGCCCTGACTCTGTGTTTTCTGCTGCCCAGCACCTGGTCACCATGAGGACTGTTTGCTGCCTCGTGGGCCCTTGGAGAAATAGCCACTTGCCAACTGCCTGCCTTCCCCCTGGCACTCTTTTAAAAATAGTGTGTCCAAGACTGTGGAGGTCTATGTGGTACAGAGAACTTCTACCAGCATCCAAAGTTATAAACTGTTTATTAGAGAGAAAATGTTCGCAAGCATACTTTTGGCACAGCACCAGAATGAACAAGGGATTCAAAAGAAATGGGTAAAATGCAATTCCTCTGTCCCTCTCTCTATACATGCCCTATCAGATATTAAAATATAGGAAGTTACAGATCTCTACAGAGTCTAGAGGTAAGTCTAGAAAGCAAGTGAACTGACTTACCCTTTTCCTGCCTGTTCTCTGCCCAGAGAGGAAAAGTAAAGCTTTTAAAAACTCAGAGTGAACATTTTGCTCATTTCAAACCTTCAAAGGGAAAAAAAAGCATTTCTTCACAGAGCTGTTTCACATAGCATTCAGTTTTCAGGAACACATTTACAGTGGCATTACTGTACTCCTTCTTTTAGATGGCTCAATTGGAAACACTCACACAAGTTGAAATACTTTCTAAGATACAACTGCTACCTTAAGTTCAGGACAAAGCTTTGTTCAAAGCATTTTGGCAACTGCTTCCTGCCCAGCAAGTGAATAGAATTATGTAAAATGAAATAACAGAGGCTATAATTCTGCCATTTATGTTGGATGGTTTTTAAATGCCTTTTTCTTTGCTATGTAGGTGGTTAGAACCATTTTGGAAATTACTTTGCTTCACTGTAGGTAATGGTGCGGAGATTAGCTTTCTGTTTTTATGGTTCATACAGTTGGCAGGACAAAACCAGTAGTTCAGAAAAGGGCAATTTATGGGAGAAAAAAAATCCCTAGATGTTAATTCTTACACATACCCATTCACCCTCCACCCACAGAACTGGAATTAAGATTTCTGAACAATCGTTTAGTCTAAATTCTAGACAACATTAGATTCAGGCTGGAGCCAGACAACTTTTTGGGAGATAGCACTGAATATGATTTTGCTTCTTGGGTATACTGTTGATTGTTTCAGTCCTCTGCTGCCTCTGGTTAGCTAAGTTTTGCCACACAAGCATGAGAGATTGCACCTGCAGGGTGGAAAGGAGGGCCTCAGAGGGCCCACTGTAGCCTTCAGCTCCCAGCTGCCTAGGGCTGCCAGGTTGCTCCTAGCAACCAGCAGGGGATTGTGGGGACTTACTAGGAGTGAGAGGGAGGCCCAGGTTACATTGCTGATGACATGGTGATGTCATTTCCGGAGTGTACTGGAAGTGATGTCATCACACTAGGACTCTGAATGATGCTCCAGCATTTAGGCAAACTCTCTATGGTAAAAACAACTTCTACCATACAGTTTTTGCTCAAATACCAGAGCATTTACCCAGATGCTGCTGACATGATGGTGTCACTTCTGGTACATGCTGGAGGTGACATCTCCGTGTTGCCGGCAATGTAGCTGGGGCCCCCTCCTGGTCCTAGTAAGTCCCCCTGTTGGCCAGCTGATTGGTGGCTGAGGGTGGGACCTGGGGATGGAGAGGAGCTCCCTCACCCCAGCGGGGGGCTGGCAACCCTACACCTGCTGTGCGTCCAAACAATCCCACCAGATTGGAGGACCAGCATGGTATACAGGGAAGAGTGTCAGACAAATACATGTGTTGAAATCCACCCTTGGCTGAAACTGCCTCAGCCAAGAAACTTAGGCCAGTCTCCCTCAGCCTAACATAACTTACAGAGTTCTTTGTGCAGGACTGGGAGTACCATATCTGCTGCCCTGAACTCCTTAAAGGAACAGCAGAATAAAAATGGATAGATGGATAGGACAGATACCCATCACATCATCTGTGGTCCATTAGTTAGCATGCTGGACTTTGGAAGACCTACAGCTGGGCTGGGAGGCCAACTACTTCCACTGATTTCCTGCCGCCTTTCTTCCGTAGTGTTTGTGTAACGTTTGGAGGCCATGCCAGGAAAGCAAGGAGATAACTCTGTTTTATTTGTGGCTCAATACTTCCTGAGATAACTGCTACTCTAGGTTCAGGATCCAAAGCCAGTTATCTGTCTTACAAAACTCACTGTACCCGCCCCACCACCCCCAGGGGCATGATGCCTGGACTGCCTTCTCCACAAAATGATCTGAAGGTTGGCCAGTAGGGTTGACAATTCCAGGTGAGGAAATTCTTGGAGGTTTGGGAGTGAGGCCTGGGGTGGGAGGAGTTTGGGAAGGGGAGGGGGCTTCCATAGGGTCTAATGTCATAGGAGCCACTCTCCAAAGCAGCCATTTTCTCTAGGGAAACTGATCAGCTGTGATTCTGGGAGACCTTCAGACCCCATGTGGAGTTTGGCAACCCTACCACTACGTGGCACCAACTATGAGGAATGTAGAAGGTAGAATTTTTTCCCCCATGAGACCAAAGGCCGTAACAAAACAAATACCCCCCCCACACACACACACACACCAGCTATGAATGCATTTGTTTGTCTTCACATTGGGCTGGATTTGGGGAAAGAACATCCTGCTCCTGCCACTTCTTCTTCCTTGTACATTGCCCACTGCTCTAGCCGCCATCTTCTCCCTCATGGGGCCATGATGCTCACATGCAGGCAGCAGCATTGTGGCTTTTGCAGCCCAGCTGTGTAAACATCCTGTTGGGGTAATTGGGCTGTGAGGAACTGCCAGGAAGCCTGAAGCATCAGATGGATGAGCAAACACACCATAAGCAGTAAACCTCTTTTCAACTGCCTTCCACTCTCTGGAAGGAAGAACAAAAAACATTGCTATTGACTCTGACTTCAGTTAAGATATCTGTGTAATGTGTGTAAGCAAGCTGGAGCTACTTCACTGTGTCACAGCAAAGATTCATTGCTACAGATTAACACATCTCTCAGCAATTCAGTAATGTTAGGCTTTTTGGTTCCTGGGCACAGTGGGAAACGTAGCTCTGCAATTACGACTTGATCTGCTGCCCAAATAACACAAGGAGTTCAAGTTCTTAATTTGGTTTAAAGTGATGTAGCAACTTGTAGTATTTAACTGCAGGGCAAGTTTGACTGCGGGGGGAAGCGATGTTTTTGTAAAGAAGCACCCTCATTGCAGGTGCTGAGACACTCCTATAATATCCTGTGCTCAGAAAGCATTCATAAGAGGAGAAAAGTTTACATTCATAAGAGGAGAAAAGGTTACCTTGCTGGTAAAGTCCAAGGGTTCATCTAGTCCATTATCTCATAATGGTCAACCAGATGACCTGGGCAAGTGCACAAGCAGGGGGAAACGCCCATAGCTCTCTGTTGCAGTTGCTTGCCATCATACCCCTCCAGCAACTGGCACAGAGTGGCATTTTCCCGAGCCCTGTACTTTGTATTTACACTACAGGTGTGTCTGTAGAATAAAATTGTATTAGTTAAGAGAAACATATTGCCTTGGATTCTACCTATGCACTTTGCTGTGGCTCATGCTATGAGAACAGCCCTTTCTGGATGCTGCTCCCGGCAACCAAACTAGGGAGGGGGCAGAGATCAGAAGGTGGTGGCAGGCTGCCAAAAGGAAAAGGTCTGAACCCCACTTAAGAGGAGGTTTGTGAGCAAAGGATTTCTGCTGGGATTAGTGGGGTTCCTAATCCCTAGCATCTGCTCAGGTCTGGGTCTCGCTTGCTTGAGGGAAGTGAGGGTGGCCTGGTCAGGCGCTGGGGCAGAAGCATCGCAACACCGTCAGCGCAATACCAATTTCCCCAGCCATTTTTCTCACACCACCATGACAAGTGATGGCAGGCCGAGCAGGCAGAGGCTGGGAAGCTGAAACAGGAGACGTGGTCTCCCTGTTCTGTAATATGTGATAAACTAATATGATAGCAAAATAATTAAATAACAAAAACTACTTACTAAGTATAATAATATTTATAATAATATTCAACATATCTCATTCTCAACATGGCCCCATCTGTGGATACTTAAATCCAGAAAGTCATGAACAGAGAAGACAGGTCTTTCTGTTAACCTGGGGAAAGCCCCAGGTTTGCAGGATAAAACCTAGGGGGAACTTAATTAAAAAAAAAATAGAAGCAGCACCTCACCTGTACTTTTAAGAAACAGATTCTCTCTGCACTAGTCACTGTGGGAGTTGCTAGGCAATCACAATAGCATTTCCAGTTTAAGCCTTAGTTTCTGTCAGTAAAAGACTGAGCAAGGCTGTTTTGGCCTTTGAGGGAGGACTTAATGGGGCCAAGGCCACCGGGCACCTTGAAACTACACAAGTTCCATGATTCATCCAGGCCCAGCTGCTCATTACTGTTCAACAACAGTCATGCCATGAAAGCTAGTGGGGTGTAGTGGTCAGAGTTTCACACTAAGACCTGGGAGATCTAGGTTCATATCCCCACTTTGCCATGAAATCTTGCTGGGTGACTTTGGGCAAGTCACATATTCTCAACCTAGCTTGTCTCACAGGGTTGTGGAGAAAAGAGGGGTATAAAGGTAGTAAACATTAATAAATATAGCAGAAGGTGGGGGGCAGCTAAAATGTGGGTGGATGAGAAGGAGAGAAGGAAGCAGGGAAAGGTGAGAACTTGGGGGTCGCCAGAAGGAGGGAAAGAAGAAAGAGTATGGGGAGGTGGATACAAGGGAAACTGAAGTGCCCCTTGCAGCTCCTTGCAGATTCCCCGCTGCACAACTGGATCTGGCCTGGCAACAAGCACTGCACAAGTTTGCCAGATGTTTCCTAGGGAGAGGCTGCCAGCAGGACTGGCCCGCCATTGACAAAATTTAGGTAGCTGCCTATGGGCACCGGCTTGACAAGGGCACCGTTCTGGCCTGCCTGCTGCCCCGCCTTCCCCTCCCGCAGAATCCTACGGTGCAGCGGTGAGTCTCCGGCAAGAGAGGCAGCCTTCACCACTGGCGGGAGACACTGTTTTGGGCCTCCAGGGACACGGGGAGGGGAGGCGCACATTTGGGGATGTCCCCACGGGCTGGAGGAAAGGGGCCCAGTGGCCTGCTGACCACACATCACGCACGGCCACCTCTCTCCTCCCAGCAGCTGCCCCGGGTGGGCGGAGCTTGCTCTGGCCGCACTTCTGCTCTGGAGCTGTCATTCCAGCATCCCCCACCTTTGTTGTGCCCCTGAAACCAGACCACTGGTGCTCGCGGAGGGGTTGGGGGGGCACCAGAAAATTGGTGGGTGCATGGAGGGGCACCTAGTGTGCAAAGAAACCTGGGGCCAGCCGTAGCTGCCAGGGTAGGGGAGAAAAGAAATCTGGAGGAGGGGGAGATAAAATTAGGTTGGCTGCTGGGTGGGAAGAAGAAAGGAAAAGGAGAGAGGCCATGGGGACCTTCAGGGAAGAGAAAGAGGTGGGGAAGAGCAAAATGAGATATCCCCCTGCAAGTCCTTGTGGGTCCCCCCATTTGTAGAGTGATTAACACAGCAAAGGTGCAAAATCAGATTAAAGAGTAGATAAAGCTTTATTCAGGAAGTAACATACTTGACAGTGAAGAGGAGAGACAAAGTTAGGGTCCTAGCTACTTCACTAGCTGAGAGAGAGAGAGAGAGAGAGAGAGAGAGAGAGAGAGAGAGAGAGAGAGAGAGAGAGAGAGAGAGAGAATGTGGAACTTCTGAGAAGAATGAGGATATTGCCCTGAGTAGCAATCTGGAGACAGACGACAAATGACACTCACCAGAGAAAAAAGGAGCTGATCACACTACACTATCTAATTAGGGTTGTCAGGTCCCTCCTGGCAACTGGTGGGGAATGGGGAGGGACTTACTGGGAGTAGGAGAAAGGCCCATTCGACGTGCAGTGATGTGCCTATGTCACTGCCAATGTGACCCAGAAATGATATCATCACATTGGAATGACTCTCTGGTATTTGAGCAAAAACTCTATGGTAGATTTGGCTTCTACCATAGAGTTTTTGCCCAGATACCAGATTGTCATATCGATGTCCCTGATGTGATGACATCACTTCCGGGTCAGGTGACACTGACACTTTGTTGCATGGCGGCTGGATCTCTTTTATTTTCATTATTATTATGTCCCCCCCCCCACAGGCCAGCTGATCGGTGGTGAGGTGGGGTGACCTGGCAGCAGGGAACCCCCACCTCCACTGGGGGGGGTGTCTGTCAACCTATATCTAATTGTCTTATCCCTGTCCCCTGCAGGGTCGTCTTCTCTTCTTTGTGCATCAGACATTGCCTGTTCCAACACCTCACTCATGTAGATGTAGCATTTTTTGTGTAGAAAGCACTACTCATATGTGTTGTCTCAATATATATTATATTTTACTGACTTCCAGGTGTTTTACTCTATAGTACTTTTGCAGCCATTTGCAACCCTGTGAGTCAGCAAGAGACAGACTGCTTTTGTTGAAGCCAGGTCTCCATAGGGATGCCAGTCCCCAGTTGGGGGCGAGGAATCCCCCAATTTTTAGGGCTGCTCCCAGACATCAGCCAGCTGGCCAGTGGGGGAAAGCCCTGCCCCCACCAGTTGTTGGTGGCCCCGCTTGAAAAGAGTGGGGGGCATGCATGCCTGCCCCGCAAGCAGCAAATTTGCCACTTGTAGGGCAGGCACGTGAGACACCCAATCTTTTCAAGCAGGGGCCCCCTGAGCCTGCCCTACAAGCAATGAGCTCACTACTTGCAGGGCAAGCATGAGCAGCCCCCACTTCAAAAGAGCGGGTGCTGTGTGCGCTTGCCCCACAATTGCCACTTGCAGGGCAGGCGTGGTTGGTCCCCACTTTTCTCCAACTATTTAAAGGGAAGGTTCCCTTTAAATGGTTGGGAGAAAGCAGGGGGGGCATGCACACACAGCGCTGCCTTCCTGATGCAATGAAGCCATTCTGTGGGACATCATTGCATCAGGGACGGCCCCTCCCTGTCCTGGCACGCCCCCTCCCCTATCCCCCCGCTGGAGAGAAAACAGGACCTGGCAACCCTAGGTTTCCAATTTCTCCAAGGACTCAGAAGTGAGCTAGGCCCAAAGAAATGGCCAGAAACAGGTATATGCTTTATTACTGCTTTACACATGCCAAGTTTTGCCCTGGATCTTGTATTTGCCATGCTGTCCTCACAACTGTATCTGTATGAGATATAACAGCTCTGTAAGCTAGGCAGTTGTTGTTGATGATGGTCACAGGTTAAAAAGTGGTGCCTTTCCCACAGAACCTGAGCATTTTTAAACAGAACTCCGTATGCATTGATTTGTGGTATACCAGCCTGAACTTAACCTGGGGAGGGCAGAGTGTCAAGTTGCAGCCCACTTATGGCATAGAGTTTTCAAGGCAAGAGACATTCAAAGGTGGTTTGCCATTGCCTTCCTCTGCATAGCAACCTTGAACTTCCTTGGTGGCCTCCCATCCAAGTAACACCCAAGGCAAGCCCCGCTTACCTTCTGAGATCTGAGGAGATCAGCAGGTAACCTACAGCACATCATAATTCTACACTGTTGCCTGCTTGGAATTTCAGAAAAAGAGGTGAGTTATTAAGGCTCGGAGATACTACCATATGTGAATGGCGGGCTGTGGGTTATTTGGTGGGCCACACGTTCTGCAGTCAAAGATATGTGTGTGTAGTACCACCAGCTCAGAAAGAACTCTTGCATTTTCCAGGCAACCTTAGAAAAACAATGATTGTGTAATGAAGGCAAGGAACAACTTTCAACGGGAAAGAACAACTGCATCCGAGCTTGGCAACACATCTTCCATTCACTCTCTGTCTGGTCACATTCCTAAGGTATAAATTGTGTGTGTTTTTTCCCTGCTGAGGGAGGGGGCAACCCAAAACATTGGCACATAACTTGGCTGCTGTGTAAACCTATATTATCCAGCGCACATTACAACTCATTCTCTCTTCCTTTCCGTCACTCTTTTATCGTTGACTAGTGGCCAGGCCCGTTGCGTGGCTCGATGCAACAGGCCCTAGCTGGTGTGTGGGGGAGGGCCTCCCGTCCTCCCATGGCGGGGGGAGGCGGCGTCAGTGGCATGCCTCTCCAGCACTGGAGAGGCGTGAGAGGGAGGCCTTGTGGGGGTTGAGGGCTTCAGTACCGGGCATCGGCTGGGACGGGTGGTGAGCTCCCTCAGGCCTACCTTTGTGGGGGAGGCGCGGCATCAGAGGGAGCTTGTTGTAAGGGCTGGTGCGGAAAAATCGGGGGGGGGGGGCTCTTTTCAGGTGCGGCCATAGCCGGGCGGGGCGTCGGCCTGGAGGGCGATTGTGGGCAGACGGCAGAGGAAGTGGGCGCCGCTCCTCTTTAGGCACGGCTGCAGCAGGGCAGGCCCGCCGGCCTGGAGGGCGAGTCCCAGCGCATGGCGGCATATGGCCAGGAGGATGGCCAGGGAAGCTGGAAGAGGGCCGGGTCCGGAGGTGGGCTGCTGCCAGAGCAGCCATCTCTCTCGGTACCTGGCATGAGACTGGGGGCGTGAGGTGCTGCAGTGTCTGTGTGGGCGGGCCTGCGGCCACGCAGGAAGGCAAGGCAGCCAGTGGCAAGGGACCATGTCTCTGACTGACAGGTCCCTCGGCCAACTGATTCCGGCGTGCATTTTCACCATATAAGGTATGACGAAAACTGAATTATTATAAGGAAGGATGCTGTTTCCCTAAACAAATTATTGTATATGTGGGTTATCGTTGGAGTTTGCAGACTTGGCACTGTGGGAAAGTAGACTTTTACTTCAGGATTTGGAGGGAAGATTGGGTTCCTATGAGGACACAAAAAGGAAAATAGCTTTACATGTAGGTAAGATGTACTTAATGACTCTAAAGATAAGCATTTGTCTGCAGTTATTCAAGCCATCCTGTAGACTAATTTCTATGTCACAAAAAGCTACAGTTGATTTATAGAACTGGCATCATTGCCTACATTACATTCTTAATTAAAAGCTGATAAATCCAAGCAGTTTATCTTTTTGCTAGTAGGAAAAAAGGAGCGTACCCTTAACCCTATCAGTAATGCAGACCTTTCCCTGGGGTTCTCAAACTGTATTACATGAATTTATACTAATTGTGGTGCTGTGAAATAAGGTCATGTAATGCAACTCCTTGCAGTAAACGGCTAACACAAGCACAGTTCACAGGAAAATCAGAACAGGTTACAAGTCGAGATGAAAAGGAAGAGCTGAGAAGCAGACACCTTAAAGTATTCCCAGGTGTGTGAAGTTTTAAGGTAAAGGTTCCCTTGCTCGAAAGCCAGTCGAATCCGACTCTAAGGTTGCGGTGCTCATCTCCGTTTCAAAGCCGAAGAGCCAGCGCTGTCCGAAGACGTTTCCGTGGTCATGTGGCCGGCATGACTAAACACCAAGGTGCACGGAATGCTGTTACCTTCCCACCGAAGTGGTACCTATTTATCTACTTGCAATTTCTTGCTTTCGAACTGTTAGGTTGGCAGGAGCTGGAACTAGAGACAGGAGCTCACCCCGTCATGCGGCACCCGGGTCTCGAACTGCTGAACTACTGACCTTCCACAGCCTGCAGTTCAGGGAACCTTTACCTTTACCTATTAAAATTTATATAATTCATTCAAGATTTAATGCTTGCCTTTTTCCATTCCACTCAGTGGCCTTTGAAGCCTTCCACAAATCTAATGAAAATTAGAAAATCCACTTAAGTTGAAGGAAAACTCCTTAGTCAAGAGAAAAGCTTCAAATTTTACTTAACAGAGTGTTAGAAGCTACTTTTTTCCCACCATAGAGAACAATGGAGGGAATGGGGGCAACCTGTTTGGGGGACCATAGAATTGGACCCCCTGGTCCAATGTTCTTGAAACTTGGTGGGTATCTTGGGGAGAGGCTCCATAAGCTACCATGTGAGTTTGGAGCCTCTCCCTCAAACCCCCTTCCCTCCAGCCCCCAGAATATACCCTATGTTTTCACCATTGACTTCAAAGGCCCATAGGATATAATGGGGCCGAATCGCCACCGAATTTCTTTCATTCCCTCCTTTCCTTCTCTCCTTTTCCTCTTTCCCTCCTTCTTCTCTTCTCTCTTTCTTTCTTTCCCACCTTCTTCTCTTCTCTTTTTTCCTCCTTTCCCTGTTTCCCTCTGAAAAGTACTAAGACTGACAAGTGATTTCAGCTCTCACATACTTTATTAGTTGCAGAACAAGACAAGAGAAGCCGGGTCACAGGCCGGTTTATATCCCCAAAAGAACCCACACCCCAACACACACCACACCCCAACACACACCACACCTGATGATTTGCTATTTACAGTGATTGAGTTATCTCCTGCTCCTCAAATGGTGGGGAGCTAGGATCCTCCAGTCCATTGTCTATCGGAGTGAAGCTCAGGCTCTTCCGAGCACATGACTGTCCGGAGCCTATGTTCCCAAGTGGATACATTACACCCCTCCCCCTTGGTCCGAGATGCACCCACAAATGAAGTCCTTCAAATAAGCCGGAGGCTCCCCTAGTCGAGCACCGGGGAGCCAGGGTAGGTGGAGATGCTGGCGTCTGGGTCCTGGTCGGGGAGCTTACCGGTGCTGGTGGAAGGGAAGTGGCCGTTGAGGCGTCATTCGTGACAGTTGGTGCTTTGGTAGACAGAGCAATGGGTGTTACGGCTGGGTTCTCGGCCGGGCCGTGTCCCCTCGGAGAAGGTCATGGCTCCTCTGCCTCTTGTGGTTCGGAGTCCTCGAAGTCGTCCGGCTCTCATGGCACCACCCTGCGGCAGAGTTGGTCAATGTGGCGGTGGAGCACGGTGCCATCTTCACAGGAGACCTCACACGAACGGAGCCCCCGGACCCGTACCACCCTCGCCAGGACCCATGGTGGGCCTGCGGTGTAGCTCCTGGCGTAGACGGGGTCCACTGGGAAGAACCCCCAGGCTGCATCCTGGTCCTCGGTTTCTGGCTTGCACTCTGGGGCCCGATTCGGGTGTAGCCTGTCCAGGCGTGACATGAGGCGGCGACCCAGGAGGAGTTCCGCCAGACTGCGTCCCGTGGTGGAGTGCGGGGTGATGTGCTGACTGAAGAGGAAGGAGGCCAGTTTATACTCCCAGTCCAAGGAGTCAATCCACTGAAGTTTGTCCTTGGCGGTCCGGACCATCCCCTCTGCTTGGCCGTTCGTGGCGGGGTGGAACGGCGCGGACCATACATGCCGGATTCCATAGTACGCTGTGAACTCCTGGAACTCCTGGGAGGTGAACACTGTGCCATTGTCCGTGACCAGCATGTCTGGCAACCTGTGGGTGCTTAAGATCCGCCACATAGCCCTGATGGCGGATTTGGAGGATGTCGAGGACACGGGGACGACCTCCAGCCACTTACTGTAGGAGTCCACCAGTATGAAGAAAAGCTGCCCCTGGAACGGCCCTGCGAAATCCAGGTGGAGCCGCGACCAGGGGCAGTGCGAGGACTCCCAAGCTCGTTCCGGGGCCCTTGGTGGTTCGGGGTGTGAAACCTGGCAGGGCTGGCACCTTTTCACCATGTCCTCAATGTCGCGGTCAAGGCCTGGCCACCAGACGTAGCTCCGTGCTAACGCCTTCATCTGTACCACCCCCGGGTGATGCTCATGTAGCGCCTCTAAGACAAGTTGCTGAAGCGGCGCTGGAATCACTTGCACCCAGTCCAAGACCCGACATAGGATGGGATCCCGAGCCGTGAAGCGGGCCACCTCCCGCACGTGGACCGGCCAGTCCGGAAGCATCTCCACAAGGACAACCAAGTGCTCAGGGAAGGAGTCAGGGTCTGTGGCCACCAGGGCAGGCGGCTAAGAGCGTCTGCGTGACCCATCATTTTCCCGGGCCGATGGGTGAGGGAGTACGAGTACCCCAACAGGAAAATGGACCACTGCAGGACCTGGGGAGAGACCATCTGTGGGGTCTGGCGATCCGCGGCGAGGAGTCCCAGGAGCGGCTTGTGGTCCGTCATGATTTCGAAAGGCCGGCCGTAGAGGTAGTGGTGGAATTTTTTACCCCCGCCACTATTGCCAGTGCCTCTTTGTCGATTTGAGTGTAGTTCCACTCCGCAGAAGACAAAGTCCATGAATAATATGCGACCAGGACCTCCTGACCATCCGGCAACTGGTGACCCAGGACCACCCCGACCCCGTAGGGAGAGGCATCACAGGCGAGGACCACCAGAAGCGACTCCGTGAAGTGACGGAAACCAGCAAGTCCTTGACACCCTGGAACGCCGCGGTGTGCGTCGGCCCCCAGACCCAAGGTGTGTCCTTGTTGAGGAGGCGGTGGAGCGGCTCCGCCACAGCTGCCTTGAGGGGCAGAAATGCATGATAGAAGTTGAGCAGGCCTAAGAAAGTCTGCAACTTCGCCTCAGAGGAGGGTGGGGGTGTGTGGGTGATGGCCTTTATTTTATCATCCGTGGAGTGCATCCCTTGAGCGTCCACTGCAAACCCCAGGAACTCGATGCGGGGCACTCTGAGGAGGCATTTCTCCTTCTTTACCTTCAGCTCGGCAGCGTTGAACCATTGGAGGAACTGGCGGAGACAGTCTGCGAAGGAGGTGGTGTCCGGTGCCAAGACAATGACATCGTCTAGAAAGGGCTGTACTCCGGGGATGCCTTTTAGGAGAGAGTCCATAAATGAGTGGAAAATCCCGGGAGCTACACACACCCCGAACTGCAGCTGCGTGACACGGAAAGCCCCCTTGTGGGTAACGATAGTCTGGGCCTCTGCAGCAGCTGTGTCCACTGGCAACTGCTGGTACGCTTGTGCCAGATCCAGCTTCCCAAAGATTTTGGCCCCCGCAAGCTAGGTGAGGACGTGGCTCACCATCAGGACAGGATAAGCGTGGTCCTGCAAGGCCTTGTTCAGGGTGCACTTGTAGTCTGCACAAATGCGCACCTCCCTGTTAGGCTTAATGGGCGTCACTATCGGAGTCTCCCATCATGCGGATGCGACTGGCTCTAGCACCTCTTGCGCCACAAGGTGATCGAGCTCCGCTTCGATCTTGGCTCGCATTGCTATGGGAGGGACCTGAGCCTTGATAAGAATGGGCCGAACAGCTGGATCCAGATCCAGCGAAATGGGGTCCCCGGTGTACTTCCCCAGAGTCCCGTCAAACACCTTGGGGAATTCCTGGCACACTGCCTCCCAGTCCGCCGCCCAGAAATGGTTGAGCCCCATTATCCGGAGGCCCAGTGGTTTGAACCAGGACAGTCCCAAAAGGCTAGTGAGCCAACCCTCCACCACTAACAGGTCCAGGATGCCCAAAAATCCTTTGAATTGGACCTTGAACTTGCCCCAGCCCCGGACGGCCACAGGGTTCTTATTAAAGTCCTGTAACACCAGACCCCTGTGACTTGTGCAACTGGGTCCCCCTTTCAGGCATAAGGAATGAAGGGTCTCTGCCAATATGATAGAGAAAGAAAACCCCGAGTCTATTTCCATTTTGCAGGGGGACCCTTCAATCCAGACAGTCACATGCACCTTGTCCGGGCTATCTGGGGGAAGTTACATACCGTTTGGTGGTGGGCCGAAATGGTGTGCAGGTCCTCCACATCGATCTGTGCCGTGGTTTTACTCCACTGTCCCTGGGAATGGCAGACATATGCCCTGCCTTGTTGCATGTCCAGTAGATGGCGGAGTGAAATCGGCAGGACCGACGCTCGTGTGCGTCACCGCAGCTCGCGCAGGCTACGATCGGCTGTGCTTTGGTCTTTTGTGGTCGTTGCGGCCACTGGGACGGGCGTCTGTGGATCTGGAGCACCTCCTCGTCGGAATCCTGCGTGGCTAGCATGCGGTGGACCACCTTGCTGGGGAGGTCTTGGTGGACCTTTTCGTAGGCAGTTGCCTCCTGGATGGCCTTCTCGAGATCCAGGTCGTTGTTGCTGGCCAGTTTCTGCCGTAACTTGGACTCGCGGAGGCCCACAAGAAACTGGTTTAACAAAGTGTCCGTCAGGTTCAGAAAAGCACACCTCATGGCCGCCTGCCGAAGACCCGCCAGAAAATCCGAGGTTGACTCATCTGGACCTTGGACCCTGGCAAAGAAACCCAACTGCTCCACAAACTTGGTGGGTTTGGGCGAAAAGTGGTCTGTGAGGGCCTTAACCAACACCGCGTAAGACTCCTCCTTGGTGGTCTTCGGGTTTATGAGGTCCTGTAGAAGCAAGAGGGTTTCTATGCCGCAAGTGCTGAGGAACAGGGACTTTTTTCCCCGCATCCACAACATTGTGGTAGGTGAAGCGGTTCTCCAGGCGTCTCATTGCCGGGGCCGGGAGATATTGAATGCCTGGAGATTCCCTTGTGGTGTGGCCATCTTACCACGTGTTGGTGGATGGTGGCAAGAGTTGTGGAGGCCAGGTGTGACCGTCAAAGCCAGGCGGGCGCGCTGCTCTTGGGGTCAGCAGGCGAGGCTCGGGAGCAGTGCGGTGAGCGGCAGTCTTGATGTGATGCTCGGGAGCATTGGCGGCTTCGGTTGCGGTGAGCGGTGCAGTGCTGCTCTCGAGGTCAGCGATGCGATGCTCTGGAGCAGTGCAGTGAGCAGCGGTGCTCGATACAATGCTCTTCCTCGTGGTCATTGTTCAGGGAGGGAGTTGGCATCCCATCCTCGTCACCAGTGAAAAGTACTGAGACTGACGAGTGATTTCAGCTCTCACATACTTTACTAGTTGCAGAACAAGACAAGAGAAGCCGGCTCGCAGGCTGGTTTATATCCCCAGCAGAACCCACACCCCAACACACACCACTTGCTATTTACAGTGATTGAGTTATCTCCTGCTCCTCGATTGGCGGGGAGCTAGGATCCTCCAGTCCATTGTCTATCGGAGCAAAGCTCAGGCTCTTCACCTGGCCACATGGTGGACCGGTTAGAACCAGTCCGAGCACATGGCTGTCCAGAGCCCATGTTCCCAAGTGGATACATTACACCCTCCTTCTTCCCTCTCTTTCTTTCCCTCCTCCTTTCCTTTTCTTTCTTTCCCTCTTTCCTTCCTTCTTTCCTTCTCTCTACTCTCTCTCTTTCCTTCCCTCTTTCCTCCTTCTGTGGCCCAACTCTAGTGAGAAGGGGTTTAAACTTTAAACTCCTTCTCTCTTAGCTCCCACACCCAGGCCAGCTGAGCTGGGAAGGGAAGGGGAGGCTTTTGAAGAAGCCTCTCCGCCTTTTGCTTCCCCTTCTGACACCACTTCTCATTATGTCAGGGGGTATGCATATGCTATTAGCATGCATATGCTAATGAGCTCCTGAAGCTGTTTTTCTACAAAAAGACCCCTGGAAAAGGGAGAAATGTCCTGTTGTTGAATGCCACCAGCTGCACAGGCATTAAAGCAGCACATACAACCTAATTTAGCTGCTTTCAGAAGAGATGGCACATGATGACCTCACAGCAATTAGGCATGCAAGAACAGGCAACGAGAATGGTTGTCAACTTCTAGATATGCCTTGGAGTTCTCCTAGAGTTTCATCTGCTCTCCAGACTGCAGATACCAGTTCCCCTGGAGGAAATGGCAGTTTCAGAGGCTGGGCTGTGTGGCATCATATCCCCATGGAGCTCCCTCCCTTCCCTAATATTTACCTGCCCCAGGCACTCTCCCCAAATATCCAGGACTTTCCCAAGGAGTGCCATACTTAATACACCACCAAAAATATAAAGAAACCTCTAATAATACAGAGAAGCATTTTACACTTTATAAACTCACCCATATTTCAAAATGCTAATTCTTATAAACTTTTGGCAGTGCGCCACAGCGCTCAGTTTCTAGAAGAAAGCAGACAAGCACAGTATGTATTTCACAGTTCTCTAACAATAACACATACACTAAGAACATCAAAAGTAAAGACAACATTTTAAAAGTTACCAACCTGGTGACTGGGGAGCTCCTCTAGCAGGCTTTAATGTGACAAGGTCTACAGGATACTGTAATTGGCTGAGCCACTCTCAGTGTGGCACTATACCTCAATGAAGTATTAAGTATGGCACTCCTTTGCAGCTTGCAGCACTTCATGCCTGTGAAAAAACAACAACAGAAGGACAAACCTGATGAAGGACACATAAACGGACATTGTACTAGAACTCCGTCATTTGTCTGGATTGTTTTTGTAATTAGGAGCTGTATTATTATTTTGAATGTACTGCTAAGTTGTATACTTTACTTTGTAGAATTATTTTTGCAATCATGCTGATAATTGAAATTCACACATGGTATATATAAAAGAACAAACAATATTTGTTTAATTATACATGGTGATTGATTGTTCTGTTGGCTATTGTGAATTGTGAGGCAATCAAACAAGGGCTTAGGAAAACATGAAATGGCTGGGCATTGCAAAATCCCCTCCCCCGGTCTACTCAGAATGGCAGTGGCTCTCTAGTGTAATGTTCCCCTTTGGCTGTGGGTTCCCAGGTTAGAGTACTCACTCAGATACCTGTTCTCAGGTCCATTCAGCAGAGGCTCAAAACATAAGCCCTTTATTTGCAATCAGACAAATTCAACTGGCATACAAACACTGGAAACTGAAACTCCAGTCCATTGAAATACATTGCAGCTCAAAAATGGTTGCAAAGAAAATGTGGAATGGATTTTCCATTAAGGTTTCTGGGACTGGATAGACTAGTCTGGGACTGGAATGGCAGCCCCCAGAGTAGAATTCCATTCCCAGAATGCAGCTGCTATCCCAGGCACCTTCATTCCACTCTGGGGGCTGCCATTCCAGTCCCAGAGTAGTCTATCTGGACCTAGAGACCTTAAAAGAAAATCTGTTCCACATTTTCTTTGCAGAATTTTTGTGCTTTAGCCCAGAGGAGCTTACTGCCAGAGGAGAAACTGTGAAGACAAGGCCCAGCCAGCTGGAAAGTTTGGCAGCCCTGATCTCCCTCAGAAGGGTGAGATCAAGCAGAGGAGGGGGTGGGAGTGTAGAAGAGAGCCACGGGCCTGATTAAAGCCCTGGGTGGGCCGCTTCCAGCCTGTGGGCCTTAGGTTTAACACCCCTGGGTTAGAGACTGACTTTTAAAAAGCAGGTAGGAATTCAGAGAACCTGGAACACGTGTTGTTATAACATTATATCAATACAAGAAGCGGGGACCTGCGATACTCGTGGGGGGAGAAGGAGCTCCACCTGGAGGAGGAGGAGGAAGCAGCCGCAGGTGAGCTGTCTCCCTTCCTCACTGCCAATCCTTCTCCCCCACCCCCGCTCACCTGGGCCCGCCAATCCTTCTCCCCCACCCCCCTCACCTGGGCCCACCAATCCTTCTCCCCCACCCCCACCCCCCACACCGGCAGCAAGCTGCACAGGCCTGCTGAGCCTTCTCCTGCCCCCCAGACACTGGCAACAAGGCCTGAGCAGCTCCCAGCTGCTGGGCCTGCCGAGCCTTCTCTTGCTCCCTCCAGCACTGACAGAAAGACCGGGGTGGCTCCCAACCGCCGAACCTCCCCCCTCCCCCTACAGTGGCCAGAGCATTCCCTGTGCATGTGCAGGGAACGCTTTTACTTTTGGGGGGATTTTTTTTCAACTTTTTAGATTTTTCTGCACACCTGGGGATTGTTCCAAGTGTGCAGGAAAATCTCTCTGCCCCCAAGTGCCCACAATGTGTGGATTTACATATCCACATGGAGGGAACAACTTGGCTATTAGATATGTAGATAAGATTCAATTGCTGATTTTAAAACCCTGAAAAGCTCCAGTAGCCTGGGGGAGGGGATGGCCACTGCCCACGGTCTGGGGAAAGACAAACTGATGGAAAACCTGCCATGTAGAAGCCCAGTTGCCACTGCTGTTTATCAGCAGCTGCAGCAGCAACAGGAAAGCACACACGCTTATCCTTATGGGGAAACCACCATAATTAACCTCATAATCCCTCATTAAGTCTCATTGGCCTTCTTCCCTGTTTGTGTGTCTCTGTATTTATATGTTTTATTTAATTGTTTTAAATATTTTATCTATATTTTAAATATTTTCATTGTTTGCTGACTTGGGGACCCTAAGTTGGGTGGAAAGGCAGCATACAGTGTTTTAGATAAATAAATAATTGGAGGTATCAGTGAACAAGATCCACAGTGAGAAAAAAGATGCACAGCAGCTATCCCCGCTCTGTGTTCTACTATGAATTGTTGGCCACTATAGCCCTGTCGACATGTTACAGTAAGTGCAGGGCTATTTTTGGGCAGGAACGCACAGGAATGGAGTTCCAGCAGGCTCCTGAGTTGGCCACGCCCAGCCGGAACTCATTAGCATAATAGGCCACACCCAACATCAGGAACTCATTAGGATTGGCTACATTAGGGGTGTGTAGCCTAACATGCAAAGGAGTTCCTGCTCAAAAAAAAAGCCCTGGGTTTTGACAACAAACAAGGTAAACAGAATAAGAAGCAAAAGGTGGGTTGTGGCTAGATGGCCACACTTCTGGTAACATGGAGTGTGTGGCCTAATGTGCTAATGAGCTGTGCTGTCAGGGGTGTGGCCTAATATGCTAATGAGTTCCTGCTGTTGGGTAAGCTGATGAGTTCCTGCTGGGCATTTTCTACAAAAAAAGCCCTGAGTGAGTGCATATATATCCTGCATGTACACGCTTACCTCTGTTTGTAAGAAAGAGCCAATGTAGGTTCACTTTGCAACTGAAACCAGGTGCCAGTATTTGGAGAAAAGTGGGCTATCACATGTTCAGCTGTACATGTGTTGAATGTAACATGAAAACGACCAAACGTATTTTTTTAAACCAAATGTATAACTGTACATGTGTTCACTATAACAGGACTCGAGTGAAAAAGGATGCTGAACTAGTTGGACTGTTGGTCTGATCCAGAACATTTCTATATCAAACCTATATCGCCGTCTTGAAGTCCCCCAGTTCACTCACCTTATGGATAAAAAACACTTAATTAGAATTCTGAAGATAATAAGGTATATGCTTCTTAAAATGTTGTGAGGGACAGCTCCAGTTTTGCCTCTTCCTGAGAGCTCCCAGTGGGAGCTAACAGAATGTTGGGAGGAGAGAGACAGAGCGGTTAAGGGGGAGTTAGTCAGCGGGGACTGGAGGCAGCTGAGTGAGGGCTGATAGTTTGGAGCCAGAAGAGTAGCCTGTCACTGGCTGAGGAAAAGTTATCTTGTAATGAAGAGACGTGAGCGGAATTAGAGTTCAAAAGTTTATGAACTGAAAAACGTTGTAAATATATTTATGAATCACATTCCTGTTGTGTTCAACCTTCAGTAAAAGTTAACTCCTTTTATTTGTGTTAATTCTACTGACCGGCTTGCCTATCGTCTCAGGGAAAGAAACACACATAAGCACTCGGGCAAACCTGGAAAGCCTTGGTCACTATGCATATAATGTGGCAAAAGTTGTAGTTTTTATGTGTGTCTGTGAGTGTGTGTAAAAAGCTGTAGTTTTTATTTAAGGGTGACAGATTGGTTCAAAACAAAACTGCAAAGGACCAGCCATCAAGGGACCAAGTCTCCAGCCCTCCCGGATCTAAACAAGAAATCAGCCCTGCAAAGTGGGACGCTTGCAAGATGAGTCCCCCGCCCAAAAATGAGTGTGGTAGCTGTATCTAAGGTTGCCAGGTCTGGGTTGGAAAATACCTGGAAACTTTGGGGCTGGATCCAGGAGAGGGTGGGATTTGGGAAGGGGAGGGGCCTCAGCATGCTACAGTGCCATAGAGTCCACCCTTCAAAGCAGCCATTTTCTCCAGGGGAGCTGATCTCTGTCAGCTGGAGATCAGTTGTAAAAGCAGGAGATCCCCAGGCCCCACTTGGAGGCTGGCAACCCTGGCTGTATCCAATAAATTAATAGGGTATTGGATTCAGGGTACTAAATTCAGATTGAAGCCCCCAAGCCCAAGAACACTATAAACTATAACTAGTCAGGTTTATTAAAGTAATGTGTAGAAATATGCAATATAAGAGCAGTGAACGGCAAAGATAAAATGATAAAAGTTAAGTATCTAACCTAAACACTACAAGCATTTTATAAGCATTGGTTCTCTAAATCCAGATTACTGTGGTTTTCATTAGCTGCTAATCTATTTAATTACTATTCTGATCACCTATTGAAAATAATAACAGAAGCTATTTTATGACGATTGGTCTGGGTTACAAACTGATTCATACAGGAAATGTTCTCCTATGTAGTATGGCTATATCCCTGCAGCTTCCTTTACAGTTGCTAATTATTTGGTTACTATAAGAAATCCCAAACACAGACATTGGTGGTGGTCCGACGGCATGATTATAGCACTGTTGACATGCCTCAAATATTACCCAGGTTTATTTATTCCGCAGTGACATGATCAGACACCCAGCGCTTACCCCACAGTCTGCCTTCCAGACACTTGCCGGCACATGAGGGTTTTTTTTAAAAAAATCCTCACTTGCGCATGTGCATAAGTGTTTATTCATTGACTTCCATGTCTGCACACTGATGTGATGGATGATTGCATTTGTGCACCTATGCGCCTAAGCGCCTATATGCATATCGCTAACTGCTTTTTTAAAATGGTGCCATAAGTGAACCCCCAGCAAGGGGGTTCACTTCGTGCTGGAGTGATCAGACATCTGGAAATGCGTGGTGATAACAATAGCTTCCACAAAACACGGACTTTCTTCGGTGTCGGGAGAGTCAGCAGTGACACCGGGGGGGCGGGTGATGACTGCAATGTGGGATATCTCCTCTGACATCTGGACACACTTTTTTAAACCGGAGGGGAGAAGTGGCGACACCGGATCAAGACGCCTGTCTGATCACACCCATTGAATTCTTTTGGCAAGATGTAATTTGCTCCAAATACGTGAATACACAGAAAAGCTTAAAGGTATTCCTTGAACTGAAAGAAATTGTTCTTGTCCATTTGGAGCAAGAGAAACCATCTCAAATGTGCTGTTACACCATCCTTTGTTTATTGAAGCTAGGTATGATATATTGGGACCTCTTATCAACACTTACATTCAGTGCTCTTGTAATTATATTAGTCTGAAATGGTTGTTTTCAAATGATGTGGGCTGGCTGGAAGCTATTGCTAGATTTCTTGCATATGTTTTTAAATTATACTAGTGTTTATTGCTTTATTGATTTGCTCTACTTTTGTTTTATCTGTAATCCCGCTAACGTATGGTTGAAGGGACTGAAAATTAAATAAAGATTTTTTTGAAAGAAACTCCAGATGCTACTTAGGGTTGCCAGGTCTGATCATTGCACCAGTGGGGGAGGGACTTTCTGGTAGTGGGCAAAAGCATCATGACGTGCATGCTAAACAGGAAGCGACATAGGCATGTTAACAGCAGTGCTCTGGTTTGGGGGCAAAACTCTATGGTAGAATTTGTTTCAAATCATAGTTTTGCCCAAAAACCAGCACACCACCCCCTGCCCCCGATGGCCCCAATGTGCCTATGTCATTTCCAGATTTTGTAGGCATGTTGTGATGATTTCCATGTTCCTGCTGGTAAGAGGGGGTGATTGGGGGAAGAGGAGCTCCTGAAAGCAGAAGACACCCACCCACCCACACCAGGCAGCCTGGCAACCCTAATGGTACCTGACAGGACTGAGTTCAAACAGAGTTGATGCTCTAGCCATTTGGGGATCACCTGATCTAGAATCAAAAGGTGATCCCCAAATGCAGATGTAATCCAAACAAAGGCAACAAACTAGAAGGATCTTCCTTTATGCCAAACGACCCATGTTGGCATGATTCTAGTTCACCAAGCAAATGTATTGCTAAGCACGTGGCCTTAACCAATCAAATATATAGCTAACAGGATTCTAACCAATCAGGTGTGTTGCCAGCATGAGACCATGTACTTTGCAGCTGTACAGAGCCTAATTAAGCAGGGCACCTTCTCCTACCCATGGATCCTTCCACTAACAAGATGGACTGCGTAGCTGAAACTCCCTCCCCAGGTTCTTGGCCTTCAAACCTCTAGGCCAGGGGTTCCTGACGTGGTGCCTCTGGGCACTATGATGCCTGCTGACACCTTTCATGGTGCCCATGCCTAAAAAGTAAGTGGATATGGCCAGGTGGGGCTTTTGCCCAGCAAGGCTTCTGATTGGCTTAGGGTTGCCCTTCCCCAGTTGGGGGAAGGGATCCCTGGTTTGGAACCCCTCCCCCTGCTTCAGTGCTATCAGAAAGTGGGGGTGAAATGGCCATGAGGCGTTCCTCTCCACTGGGGAATTAACCCCCCCACACACAACTTGCCTACTTCACCTGGAAGTGACATAGGCATGTTGGTTATGTCAGGGGGCAACACTTTGGGGGCGGGGTTCCCCCCGCTAGCCTGATCCGGACCAGCGGGTTGGGGGCCCTTTCGGCGGGAAAAACCCTGCCCCTCTGGGGTTCTTGGCAGCCCTAGCTCTCTACCTATTAAACAGAGACAAGAGGAGTGGCAAGTAGTGACTGCCTGACCTACCTGTAACCCTGAACTTGTGCGGCAGAGGTTGTGAAGGGTGATTGGTAGAGTTGCCAACCTCCAGATGACACTCGGCAATCTCCTGCTATTACAATTGATCTCCAGACAACCGCAGTCAGTTCCCATTGAGAAAATGGTTGCTTTGCGAGGTAGACAATATGACATTATACCCTGTTGAAGTCCCTCCCCTCCTCAAACCCTCCCCTCCCCAGGCTCCAGGGTTTAGAGAAGTAAGAAATAATATCATTGTCAATGTCTGTGCAAAAATAATATTTAATGCAGCTTGCATTCTACAAGTGCAGACATGCAAGCGTGGCCTCAGGCTAGCTGAAGCATGTGAATGGGGAAACACCAACAGCACAGGACCTTGGACTATGAGCATACTAGTACCCTAGCAGTTGAATGCCCACAAATTGTTAAATTGCCTGACACCAGAAGGTGGCGTTTTCTTGGCAAATATAATCCTAAGAAGTGTCCTTGTTTACAAAGTGCTAAGAGCAACAGTGCTTTTTACAGAATGGTGGAGTTTCCATGAAGTCTGTGGTTCAAAGTTGAGGGTTAGGATTCAGAATACCAAAAAGCGGTGAAATGAATGCAGGTCAGTTCCTATCCTCAACAGCTTTGGAAGTTTATGCCCCTCTACAGTAAATTCCATAAAATCTTCTCATTTTTAGGAGGTCCACAAATTTGAGAAAGCCATGATTTTAAAAGTATGCCATTAATTTTGCTGGATACCTATTCATCTATATATATAAAAGAAAGTTCCCTCACCGTAAAATCAACACCCAGGCCAAACTGCTAGACCTAGAGACACAAAATTCGGGAGAGTGCTCCTGCCGTGGCGTAGGTGCTCGCTAATCAGGCGTGGCCAACAACCACCTGTGAGTTGAAGCAAAGCTGCTGGCCCAGCCTCTCTGATGGCTTCCAACACAGTCCCCCACCTCCTACACCTAACAGGCAGTTGTCTGTCAGGTGCAGCCCCATCTCCACCGTGGCTTCTAATACTTCTAATACTTCTCCCCCTGCATGTCAGGCGTAGGAGAGGAGGTGGGATGCTTACAGCCAGGGTACTTTAATCCAATAGGGACGCTGCCCCAGCAGGATCACTTTAGCGATGCTGCTGGCCCAGCCTCTCTGATGGCTTCCAACACACTCCCCCACCTCCCCCACCTAACAGGCGGTTGTTTGTCAGGTGCAGCAATGGTTGCAGGATGCTTAAACCCATGAGGGAGCCTGCCCCAGCAGTAATGCCTTAGTGATCCTGCCAGCCCTGCCTCCACAGTGGCTTCTAATACTCCTCCCCCACCCTGTCCTACACTGGACAGGCAAGCTGCCTGTCAGGTGTAGGAGAGGAGGCAGGATGCTTACAGCCGCCGGGGGTGGTTTGCTCAGCAGGATTGCCTGATGTCTTTAAATACAATCCCCCCAACACCAGACAGGCTGATGCCTGTCAGGTGTAGGAGCAGGGCCAGGGAATGAATGTTTATGGGGAGATAGTAAAGGACATTTCTAGGAGCCATTTCGATGCGTGCCTCCCACATCACCACTCCTCACACCATCTCCCCCTCACACATTTCACCTGTTACTGCCCCCAAGAAAGCTCCTGGCAAACATCGAGCCAGATACACCAATGCTACAAGGAGGAGGCAACTTAGGAATGCGGCAAAAACATTTGCACATAGTAGTCCTGCAGTGCACTGAGCTGCACAGGCCAAGTACCAGCAAGATCACCCTGAGATGCTCAGAACAACACAGTCTCCATATGAACAAACAATCCAGGAACACAAGTAGAGAGGCCATCACTTTTGTGGAAGGTAGCAGGAGTTGACTTAACAGACGACTGCTTCTTAAATGGATAGTTCTATGTGGCCTGCTCCAGAATGAGCTCACCAAGCAGCCTGGTGATCCTAGCACCTGAGGGCAGAACTACCAATGTGGTCTAGAGAGAGGTCCTTCAGTAGAGGGGAAAAAAAAGTATGTTATGTCTTACTTCATTTCTTACACTACAGTCTTCTCCATTAGAATTCCGACAACAAATATCACATTTCAAATTTCACATCATCAGTATTATAACTGGATTTACAGAACTTAAATACCGTAGCAAAGCACAGGTATCAGGCTAGTTGTAAATATTGATTATATGAATTCCAGCTTTTTAAAAAAAAATTAAGGCCATGTTGTTACTTGTAATTATTATATTTACCTCATTTTCATGTTTCACATGAGTGTTAAACTGTGTTGTCTCAGTTTTGTAGAGCCTGAAAGTCTCCCAGCAAGCATTCATCAGGGATTGGTCTGGAGGAAGTCAATCCTAGTTGCCATTTGTCTTGAAATAAACCAGCTAGACCAGTTTTCCTCACTGGAAGCTGGTTTGCGAAAGAAGGTTCTCAATTTGCTTGGGGAAGTCTTCCTCAGTTGTTTTTCCCCCCTTCTTGTCTTTACTAGGCTTCTTTAAAAAGAGCGTGGCAGCTGGCAAGCTGTGCATGTTATCAAAGTAACCAAAATGACTGAACTGAGGGAAGCCCCATTGTTACTGGTCATAAGTGACACGCTTTTGCAGAGTTTTCGGTAGGGTTACCAATTGCCTGGAGGGGAAAAAAGGTCCTGTCTTTTTGAAAGAGGCTTAATAGGATGTTATTTACCATGTGCCCATTCCCACATGTTAAAGCCTCTGTTAAAGGGACAGAACATTTCCTCCAGGCCTGTTGGCAGTCCTAGGTGGGGGTACTTTGAGGAGCATTTGCTGTGAGTTTGGAGGGTATACAGGGTAAGTAAGAAGTGTCCTTGTGGTAGATTAAAGTAGTGTGACTGGGATAGGTTTGGGGTGGATTTGGGGTAGCTGGTAGCAGGGCCAATTTAGCCATCAGACACAGTAGGCACAGTGCCTATGGCTCGTGATACTTTTAGGGGCCCATGAAAATGTTTTAGTTTCTTTTAAAATTAGAAGAAAATGAATTTTTAGGGTTGAAGACCCCTGCAACCCTAATACATACTTCAGCTTCATTGGTATAAAGACAAATATAATCCAGCCTGAATTATATTTGTCTTTATACCAACACAATCGTAAAATATAGTTTTTAATATTTTTTATGGAGGAAGGGACCCACAAGGGCAAAAGTGCCTAGGGCCCACAGAAAGTCATAATGCAGCCCTGGTTGGTAGCTTGGGCAACTTAATTGCCCTGCTGTAACTTGTAGGGATGCCAGCCTCCAGGTGGGACCTGTGGATCCCGTAGAATTACAGCTTATCTCCAGGCTACAAAGATTAGTTCCCCAGGAGAAAATGGACACTTTGGAGGGTGGACTCTATGGCATTGAGGTCCCTGTTCTCCTCAGACTCCATTCCCCAAATCTTCAGAAGTTTTCCAACCTGACTCTGTCAACCCTTATCGTGCCAGCAGGAGGATTTGAGGGGCATTCTGGGACAACCCTGACATGATAACATTACCCAGAAGTGACATCATCATGTTGAGGATGTTGCACGGCGATGCTCTGGTTTGAAGGTTATGCCTCAAAGTGTGTATCCTGAAAATGTACCAATGTAGTGCTGTGCGACATGCCCAAATGAGGCACACACAAGTATCAAACATGTACACACAAGCCACTAGAACCCCACCAACATTCACCAACCATTTTTGTGCCATTCTAATTTTTTCTTAGGGATCCCCCTGAATCCGTCCAGATGTTATAGAAGAAACATGTGGCTGAATTTTTAAAGCTTGAAGACCATGGCAACATTTTCAATGCAGCTACTTTTCACAAGAAGACAGCTGCCTCTAATGGTTTGGACCTAACCAGCTTTTCTGCTGGTGAAAAAGGAGCATGGGATCCCTTTTAACATCCAAAAAGGCTATGCTGGGAATGATGGGTCAGGGCTGGCGTGAGCATATTCCAAAGTGGGTCAGCTGCTGAGGTCCAGGGTTTCCAGCAGGTTGCTGCCTCCTCACCCATCCACGTGCCTCTCCAGGGTTGCCAGTCCTGCCCCGCCACTTGTTTCCTGCCGCCACTCTGAGAATTTTTTTTTAAAAGTCAGTCCTCTGTAGGAATTGCTGAAAAGTTTATGGTTTTACCATAGAGTTTCTGACCATTCCTAGAGAGGTCTGATGCCACATCCAGGGAAAATATTGCTGCTGGCTGCCCCCATCTCCCTGCCCCTTCCAGTTGTCTGCCAGGCTTGGCAACTAGGGTTGCCAGCCTCCAGGTGGGAGTGGGGGATTCCCTGATTTCATGGGCTTCTGCCTGCTGCTGGCCAGCTGGCCAGTGGGGAAAAGTACTGCCCCCAACTGCCATGGCCTGGTGTGACATCCCCAGTGTGATGACATCAGATGGCAGTGACGTCATCATGCTGGGGACGTTGCGCAGCGATGCTCTGGTACTTTGGGCAAAATTCTATGGTGACCATAGAGTTTTGTCCAAAATACCAGAGCATTGCTATACAATGTCCCCAGAATGATGATGTCATTTCTGTGCGATGTCATCATATTAGGGATGTCGCATGTGGTGACATCACCCCACCCCCCACTCCCAGAAAACTCCCTCCCACCCCCACAGGTGAGAGTGCAGGATCTGGTAGAGCTACTGGCAACCCTACACCCTGCCACCCACTTGCTTACAAGCCCTCTTACCACCTGTGATCCCATCCCAGCATGTGGGTTGTGCTTCCTGCTGGGAATGTAGCTGGTGGGAGGGAGAAGGAAACATGGGGGAGGGATATGCAAGTGGCCAGGATAGTGGGGCTCTGGGCACTTTGCCCGGCCCCCAGCCTGGAACCAGCATTGTCAGGGGACCTGCATAGACAAAAGGCATGAAGGACAGGGCTGTAGCATTGAGGGGAATTGAGTGAGACTGAGGGGGAAAGCTGGCTGGATCTAACTCAATACAGTAACAAAAACTGGTGCTGAAAAGTGATTATGTTTTCTGAAACAGACCGGAATCAAGCTCATTAGAATTTATGAATATGGTGAATCAGTCTGATGATTCCTTATTCTTTCGAACAGCACCTAGTATAGTTTTGGCACTTTTGGCTATCAGTATATCACATGGGATACTATCAGTGACTCAATAAACTGAATTTTGCCAATAGGGAAGTATTAACTATGAGTAATTAGATCAGAAAATTTCAAGTTACGTGCACGTTGTCAGAAATGCAAGTTGTTCTTACCAAGAACAAAGCTTTACAGAAGACGGACCTTTTCAGTGAATCAGAATTATTTATTGGAATATTACACTCTTGCAAGCGTGGGTGATCAGTTTCAAAGATCTGACCACACCTTGTATTTGAAAGCAGGCAGTTTTATACTTCCTTCCCCGACGCTTTAGAAAATAAGAAACGCCCTGGCCAGTCCCCATAGGCTGGAGTACGTGGCTCACATTCTCAAATCACGTCTCGCCTTTAGGACCCCATGACAACACGCCTCTGATTACTCTTCCTCTTTTCCTAATTAGTCCACTCCTCTAAATATGCTAAAATCTGTTTACTTTCTCCTTAAAAAAGTTATTAATCTTCCCAGCCTTTCCCTGACATTTTTCCACCATCCACTGCAAATGTCACTCTCGGGTGAGCCTGGTCATTCTTGTGTCATGTCTTCCTGTTACCGGGCCTTCAGACCGCAGGATATTCTATCCTTAGGGTCTGTCTTCTTTCGAAATGTTTGCTCGACAGAACCAACTTCCCATTTTTCTGTTGGTTATACTCTGCAAGCAAATCAAGAATAGCAAACATGTCTCTATGCTGACCATTGTGTTTCTGAATAGGTACTTTCCAGATGGACTAGACATGACCTATCTTATCCCAATGGTCAGTTCTAATCTTAGGCTGTCTGGCTTTTTAGTCTTATAGATTCATGAAGCAAATGTATTAAGTTTCCAAGATACAAGCTTAACATTTTAATCAATAAAAATCTTCATTTTCATTTCTCACACACGTCATGACAGAAATGAACTAATGACGCTATGTGAAATATTACAAAAGGTCTAGAGGCAGACACCTATCAAGCCATTTCACTCACCATGCATGATCTTCTGGAGGAGCAGCTGGTCACTCGAAATCTGAAAGATGACAACTGCATGTCAAAGAAAGAAAAATGCATTAATATGCATCACTCATACACTATCTGTGATATTTGGCTCTTAAAAAAAATAAAATGAAAGGGCTGGTGTTTTGACTTCCAAACTTTTATAGTCATCCAGGGAAACCGCTGGAGATAAGTGGAAAGATTGACTCATGGATGACAGAGCAACACAGATGTGATGAAAAGTCCTGGTTGCTACAGTTTAGTTCAGAGGAATTAGAGCACATTTTGAGTGTAATGTCAGAGAAGCTATTTGGAGAATAGGGGAACGGGTTTTTATTTGTTTGTTACTTGTTTATTCCATCCTTACTCCAAGGAGCTCACAGCAACACAAGTGGTTCTCCCTTCCCTATTTTATTCTTGTCACAAATCTGTGAGGCGGGTTAGCCTAAGAGAGAGCGACTGGCCAAGGTTACCTAGTGAGTGTTATCCCCCAGTGAGGGGAATCTGAACTCAAGTTTCTCTGTCCTAGTCAATCATTCTAACCATTATGGTGCACTGCCTTTTCCCAGGGCGCCCCCCACTGGCTGGCTGGGACTATGGAAGGGGATTGGAAGGGATGCTTGGGATTTAGGAATCAGCATGGGAGGCATGTCTTAGTATAAGACTGGAACCAGCAGGGGGAAACAAGGCTTTATTTAGAATAACTGGAGAAAAATATTCTCCTTAAAGCATAACCCCTGGACAAAAAAAAAAAAAAAAATCAGCTGGCCTGGAGAAAAATGTCCCGTTCCTATAACAGAGGCTTAATGTGTAGAAATGAGAAGCTGAAGCTTTTTGTGGCATCCCGTATTAAAAGAGCAGAGCGTTTCTCTCCAAGCCACTTCGCAATCCTATGAAGTGCATCATTTGGCCTGTAAACCAGTTGAAGGCAGAAGTGGACTTTTGATTTTGTTTCTGGTGCAAGAGACAAATATATGTAGCCTGCTGTGAGGCTAAGATGGGATAAATATAAACTCAAGAACAATTTTCATTGCATGGTAGTCCCAGTGGTGGAAAAAGCTGCCCCTGCTGAATTTCTACCCATCGGGTCAGCTGTTAAAGACACAGAGTTACTGCTCTACCTATGGGGTCGGGGGTGTATATGTAAAAAGCCCTCTCTAAAAGAAGGGCAGGCAGACTTGCCACGTTTTCACTTTGGCCCTTCTGCTATGTCTGGCCAGGGCCGGAGAGTTCATAGAGGCGAAGTAAGGCAGTCGCCTTAGGGCGCCAAGGTAGAAGGGTGCCGCACTGACCTGCTGCCACCCCGCCCTCTTCCCCCACTCAGCTCTGCTGGCCCTTGGCCTGCTGCCCCACCGAGGCCATTGACGCCCCCAGCAAGTGCTTGAGCTGGCAGGTTTTAGCTGACTTTGCTCAGCCTGGCGGTGGCACCCCTCCCAAACTACATTTCCCAGCATGCCTTTCCCCTGCCTCCCCCCTCTTTACAGCTGAGGAGCTGCTGGGCTTGGAGCAGGGGGGGGGAGGGGAGCATGGAGCCAGCCAACCCTCCACGCAGCCCAGAGCCTGCATGGGCACCGCTTCCTCAGCCGGAGCTGCTGCTGCTGCAGCCGCTGGGAGAGTGAGCAAGGAGGTGCCAGGTTGGCGCTGGGTTTGGAGGTGGGCAGGCAGCTGAGCTGCATCAACAAGGCTCCTGCCACCAGCAGCAGCGCACCAGGCTGGGCACGGAAAGCGTGTCTTGGGCACCAGGGCAGGCGGGGCGGATTCGCGCAGAAACTTTTTAATCCACGTAGGAGGCGAGCTAGGACTCTTTGCCTAGGGGGAGGGAGAGAAGGAGGGAAGGGTGGAAGGGGCCCAGCCTGTGCCGCAGCCTCATTCTCCTCAGAAGCCTTCCCCATTAGCACTCTTGCAATATTTTGTTCATTTAACTGACACCCCTTGCTCTGAATTATTGCATCAAAATGTCTGTGCTGTTACAATCTTGAGACTGTTCAAGAGTGTATCTGTAAAGTGCAAACCTACTTTTGATTTTTTGACATTCACTACAGAAATCTCATGCTAAGAGCCTAGGGCTCAGGGGAAAACATGAAATGGCTTGGCATTGCAGACTTTTGTACATAAGTTGCTTTATGTGCTGGTCAAGAACATGAGAAGGCATCCTGACACAGACTGAGGCCTATGTGTTTGCCTAAGTGGTCAGTATCAGCCTACTATCTGGGAAGTCTAAGTTCAAAATCCCCAAAGGGGTGACATGATAGAGGTTTACAAGATTATACATGGCATGGGATAGAGCAGGCAGAGAAAATAATGCTTTTCTCCCTTTCACACAATACAAGAACTCGTGGGCACTCCATTAAATGAATGAGCGGAAGGCTTAGAACAGATCAAAGGAAGTCCTTCTTCACCCAAAGAGTGATTAACGCATGGAATTCACTGCCACAGGAGGTGGTGGAGGCTACAAGCATGGATGGCTTCAAGAGGGAATTGGATAAACATATGGAGCAGAGGTCCATCAGTGGCTCTTAGCCACAAGGTATAGATAGGAACTCTCAGTCTGGGGCAAGTGATGCTCTGTATTCTTGGTGCTTGGGGGTGGGGGGGCAACAATGGGAGGGCTTCTAGTATCCTGGCCCCATTGGTGGACCTCCTGATGGTGCCTGGTAGTTTTGACCACTGTATGACACAGAGTGTTGGACTGGATGGGCCTGATCCAACATTGGCTTCACTTATGTTCTCAGCATATGCACACTTCTTCACATACACTGAAATAGATTTCCTCAAATATTACATGCAGGTAGGGGGAGTTAGTTGTCAGGAAGAGATTATTAGAGTCAAGGTGAATAAGTAACTAAGTAATAAAAACAGCAAAATGAGATTTTGATGTGCCTGAAATGGAAGCATTCAAGAGCCTTAATTTTTGACATCACAATTCACAGGATTATTTGAAATGATTGGTGAGTTGTGTGCTAAAACTGTTTTCTGTTTGAGAAAGAAAACCAAACGCTGTCATTTTACTTATTCTCACTTAAAAAAAATAGCAATGTCAAGTTTTGTGCTTTTAATTTTCTCTAGAATTCATCTGTTTTTGAAAATTGGTTAGCAAGTGTGGGGGGCACAAGTAGTTAGGCTTGCCTAGGGTGCCAAAAAGCCCGGCACCAGCCCTGCCTTTAATGCCAGTCTGCCTGCCACATGGAAATGAACCAGTAGAAGTTTTTTCTTAGCACAAGGGAGACCATAATGGGAAAGAGCTTTATGGGGGGTTACCCTACTCTAAAAGTCACAGATCTCATTATTCTTTCTTTCTGCTGCTGATGCTTGCTGGAACTTGGATTCAACTGGAGGGCCCTGCCACTGACACTACCACTCTGTTTAGGGGTTGTTTTTTAAGGGGAAACAAACAAAAAAGATTGCTACAGGAAAAATGGGAGAGTTCCTTTCCCTTAAAGACTACTGCAGAAGAAGAAATTTTACTACATGCAGCTTTCCTAACCTGGCCAAAGTTTCCTCTTGGACCCAAGTGAAGAAGAGAGAGAGAGAGAACAGGAAATTTGAAGTGGATTCACCATTGTAGGTTGAGGCTTAAAGGCCAGTCCCAGAACTTAGGGCTGAAGAGTGCTGTGTTAAGGAAAGCAGGGATTTCTGCCCTTAGGTTCTCAACTGTTATCTGGGTCAGGGAACAGGGTTAGAACAAGACCTGCAAAAAATCCTGTGCTGGATTTTTTTTTAAAAAATCACACCCTTGATTGATGGTCCTGAGTGAAAAAATCACTGTTTTCCCCTTAGAGCAGGGGTGTTGAACTCATTTCTTTTGAGGGCCAGATTTGACATAAATTGGACTTTGTTGGGCTGGGCCATGTGTGTCATAAAAGGTAATGCCATGCAGCAGAGGTATAAACTCTGACACACAAAGTCCAATTTATCTGGCCCTCATAAGAAATGAGTTGGACACCCCTGCCTTAGAGGCTCTTGCTTTTCCTTAGTTTTCCAGTTTTCATTTGAAAATAAACAATTTGCTGCCCCAGTGCAAGTTTTTTCTTGGAAATGAATCATATAGGAAGGTTTATTTCCACATAAATTTGGATCAAAATCCATCCATTTGATCTGCAAGCAAGAATTCCAGACTGTTATTAGTTTGGTGCTGCTGAGATAAAAACAGGAGAAAAAAGGGAGGGATTATTGTTGCCAGCTCTAGGTTGGGAAATACCTGGAAGTTTGGGGGAACCAGGGGAGGACAGAGTTTGGGGAGGGGAGAGACCTCAGCGGGGTATAACGCCATAGAATCCACCTGCTAACGCTGCCATTTTTTCCCAAGGGAACTGAATCCTGTCGTCTACAAATCATATGTAATTTCAGGAGATCTCCCTGCCTCACCCAGAAGTTGGCAACCCTTTGGTGCTAATAGTTACAGGGAATAAACAGGTCTCCTTTTTTATCCAACAGGCTACACTCCCCTGAAAATAGTCGTAAGAGTCTAAACATATTTATTGAGAGTGCAAAAATCTAAACGACACAGAACGGTACCGAAGCTGTAATCACTCTTCACCATATATCAAAAAACTGAACACAATAGCCTCGGCGTGGCCTCGCCTCCGGACACACCCCACCCACTCGCCCTCCTCCTTCCTTTTCGACGACTGAGTAGGCGGAAGAGTCTCGCGCCACAGTCCCTCCCGATTGGACAAGTCATTACCAAGGGCTCTTAGCCCCGCCCTCCATGATGTAGCCAAGGGAACCTTGTTACTGATTGGTTAGAACTGATTGTTACTGATCGGTGGGAGGGGAGACTCGCGCGGTATCGCTGCGGCCTTTTCCCAAGCCATTCCGAAGGAGCGGCTGTGGTGAAGAGATAGGAGAGGTTGCTGGTTCTGCCGCCATTATCGGCACCGCGATGACGTTCAAGCGGAGCCGAAACCGTTTCTACAGCACTCGCTGTTGTGGTTGCTGTCATGTCCGCACGGGTACCATCATCCTGGGCACCTGGTATATGGTAAGAGGGGGGATTTTAAGGAGGGAAAGGGCTAGATTCATTCCCTCGCCCCCCTTCTATATAGCACGCATGTGAAGAAGAAGAGGGAGGGGTTGCCGGCTGATGTTCTTCACGGCGCATATATGCAGTTTCTCCAGTGACGTTGCCGAGTACTGCGCCTGCGCATGGAGGACAAGGCTTAGAATCCTGCAAACGTTGTGGAATGTTGCGCATGCGCATTGGCCTACACATGTGTCAGTAGGGCATAGGGAATAGGAGAAGCTACAGGCCTTGGGCTTCTGCTGTAGGTTCTGTGATGCAGTTGCAGCGGTTACTTGCAGGCAAGTTCAGTGTGGGTTTTTATAAGCCTGCTTAAAATTGTAAGCTGAAAGTGTAAGAAAAAGTAAACATAATCCTACTCCTGTGTAGTCCAAAAGGGTAACGGTAGAGTTATTAATTTGCAAAAGAAATGGTTTGTAGTGTCCTTTTGTGCTCTTCTCTACCTACTTCCCATGCCCTGCCAAAGCTACAGATTCTATGCTTTCATGCTGCCCAATGGGAAGGAGATTTCATATAGTTAGGGACAAGTGAAGGACTTGTGGGGAGGGGATCTTGTTTTCTCCTCTGTCACTATTTCCTCTTTCCTTTACCTGGCACCTTCGCCTAACCTCTTGCTTTCTCTTGGCTTCTTTCCTTTCTTCCTTCCTTCCCTACCCCTGGCAGCTTCTCCCTGGGAAAAGTCTGGCTAAGTTACATAGTACCAGCTGCCAGGCCCAGTTGTGGAACTAGTGATGGGCATGGTGCCCCTCACTTTCTCCAGTATCCCTTTCCCCATACTATTTCTTCTTTCTCTGCTCCTGGCAGCCTCCCTCTTCTCAGCTTTCCCTGCTTCCGTCTCTTCTTCCTACATTTTATCTGCTTCCCCTTTCCCCCACATTTGTTTGACACCCCCACCTTTTCCCACAGTGTGGCACCAAAATGCTTTACATCATTAGCTTCCTTTTTGTCTTCACAATAACTGGCAGTCAGTAGATTAGGATGAGATTATGTGACTTGTCCAAGGTCAGCCAGTAAGATTCCATGGCAGAGTGGGGACTTGAACCTGGATCTCCAAGATCCTAGTACTACATGGGCTTTTGTGTGGTTGCTGCTGTTGAACAGTAGAAAGTAGCTGGCCCTGATAAGGCCTCCCTCAAAAACCAAAACAGTCCAGGAAAGGGTTGTGCTTCCTCTCTCTCCTTCTTACTGATAGAAAGCAAGACATCAACTGGCAATACTGTTACGGTTGTGTAGCACCCCCTACAATGTCTACTGCAGAGTTTATCTGTTTCTTAAAGAGGCAGGTGTTGCTTTTCTATTATTTGGGTTTTTAAAAATCCCCCAGTATAATTTTTTTTAATATTTCAGATCTTTCTATAAACCTGGAGCTTTTCTCGGGGTTGTAGAAAGAGCTGTTTTGTTTGTTCATGGCTTCAGTCTATGGCTTCAGTCTATCTATATCCGCAGATTCGGTCGCACTGAAAGTTAGCTGTATCGCTACCATGGTTTTCTTCCGAGTGGAGACCTGTACGTTGTTCTGCCCCATTCATTTTATCCTCACAACAACTGCCAAGTCTGGTAGGTCAGGCTGAGAGAGGGTGGGGAGGGTCCTACTCACCACTCTACTGAGCAAAGCTTATTTATTAAAATATTAATACCCCATTCTACTTTTGGCTCATGTTTGAAACTTTCCACCAATGTAAATGGTTCTTCCATTGGAAAAGTTGGAGGAAGGCTTCTTAATCTGGAGCGAGGGTTCTTTGGGCAGTTTTTCCCAACTTGTGGGTTGGTACCCAGAAGTGGATTGTGAAGCCTCTGGATGTGGGTCGCAGGCCAGCCCTCCCTAATGGCCACCTCTGCCCTTTCCATTGCTCTCATTTGTATCTTGGAAACCAAGATCTGACTCTAGAAACTGTATCTTCCATATCATATACTAGTTAGCTTTCTTTTCTTCACTGCATATACATGTTGATCAAGTAAAATGTGTTTTGATGGTCACTAGACTGAGTAAGGATCTTAGGAGGGATCAGAGGGAGTAATGGTGAAGGAGAGGGGTGGTCAAGGGATGAAATGTAACCTCTGTATGCAAAGGCTGCATATGTTGGAACACCACTTGCTTGGGGTTCACTGTGGGGGCAGTTGCGCCCTTTGTGCGATGTTTATTGGTTCCTCAAAAACATCTGTTTAGCCAGTGTAGAAAATGGAATACTGAGCTAGATGGGTGCCAAGGTCATAGCTTGCCTAGGGTGCCAAAAGACCTTGGGCCAGTCCTGGCTGGGTTACCATGCTGAGTAAATTTGGACTTTGGGGCCTTTCTAAACAGGTTGGGAGCCACTGCTTAGAAGATGGTCAGATCCACTCCACTGACTGGCCCATGGTCACCCAGTGAGGTTGTGCGGCGGGGGAGGGGATTCTTCTCGGTCTAGTGCAGTGCTGAACCACTACGCTTCACTAGAAAAGCTGTGGTATCGTCAATAGTTTACATATGTTGCACATTACAAACTGTTAAGTCAAGTAAGTTATTTGTTCTACATTTACTAACCTGACTCTCTTTGTATTGTTAACCTTATTAACAGGAAGCAACACGGATTAGGTTAAAAGCCATCAGATTAGTTGTATAAACCTTTTTGAAGGTCTGGGATAAAAAAATACAACAAAGACTGCAGAAGTGGCTAACGTGAGCTTACTAGGCTGTTTTTTTAATCTCCGGACAAGTCCAGTCCTTGACTAAGAGCTGAAGCCTGCTTAGCTCTCTGTGCTGCATTGACACTTCCCTACAGTGGAGTCCTGTGCTTCTTTATTTGGAAGTAAGCCTCAACTGGGCCAGCTCCCCACTGCTTTATTCATTATTAAGAAGAAGTTTGCCAAAGGTGTTGATTTTATCTCATGACTGTTACAGCTGCCCCCAAAGAGTCCTGGGAAGTGTAGTTTGGTGTGGGTATTGAGAATTCTTCTGGAGGTCCATAGTGGTTCTGAACTGCAGTTCATAGAAACTACTAACTTGATTTGGGCATATCTGCACCACAACTGTTAAGACTCCTCTGATCAGCAGCTTGGTATGGAACACTTTTTAGAACCTCGTGATCTAATCACAAGAACTATCATACTTGTCTCTTGTCAGGACCCCTAAGTATAGGGAGGAAAAGAAATGATTCCCAGTTGGATGGGGGAGAGGGGACGCTGCATGCGTAAGTAATGCGTGATGCTGAAGTAGCAAAATGACAGTATGGTGTTCTGGAGGGAGAGGCCGTGAGCTAAAAGATGTTGCTTCTTACTGTAAAAGTTCATAAAATGGAAAAAAAATTGAAATTATTCCCCTTAGTAGATGGAAGATGAGATGGAGGTGTCATGGTTGTTTCTGGTAAGATTTATATGAGCTGAAGAGAAATCAAAGTATTTGTAAAGAAACCTTGAGGTGTTATGAGCTAGCGTGTTCCTTTCCAAGTGTTTGGTATGGCTTTGTTAGGAAAATAATTCAGTATGGCCAGACAATGAGGCCTTTGCTCGAATGAGCTGACCAGTAAAGGAAAGGATTTTTGTCACGGTTGCCTGTCTTGCCAGCTGATCTTTTCAGCTTCTTGTGTTGCTTTGCAGATCAGTTTCGCTGTTCATGATGACGGAGCCATTTCAGCCTGGTTGTTGCTCTGTGTGGGTTCTCTTCCATTCATAAGGAAGAGATTGCATCTTTATATGCAATAGGATGGACCCTGATCCCACGCAGCGGTAATTATGGAAGTTAGTTATATGTGAGTGCATAATTGGATGCCTACAGGCTGCAGCTAGAGTTGTATCCTTGAACAGCACGTACATTAGCCATGTACTTGATGTTAGCTAGTGTACTTTTCCCCTAATCTGGGCAGTCTCCTGCCCTTTCCCATGTTTTGGAGAAAGGCAGGAGGTATCCCAGACTTTACTATTCAGAGAAGCTCAGAAAGCAGCTTTCCAAGCCTCTCTAAGGTTTAGGGCAAGCTTGGCACTGTAAGGAGGTTGTCCCCACACTCATGTTGGTCCTTGGGACCATTAGAACCACCTTCACGGCATGATATCTACAAGCCTGACCCTTCCTTTCCCTCCTGTGCAGGCTCAGTGGCAAGCACAAAGTCTGATTGACTACCAGGTCTGACCAAAGTCTATAGGTTCTTAAATTAGCTGGTTACTTTTGGTGTTACTCAAGAATCGTGCCATATTTAAATGATAGATACTGAGCTTTGGGCATAGTAAAGTTTTTCCATCATGTAAGTGGGTGAGGATTGTTGAATGTAAATAATGTCTTGTCTTCTTCGTAGGGCAAGAGATTGATGCTTCAAGGATCTGTTTGTTCTTAATTGGATGCTCCATAGTCATCCTAACCAGTAAGACTATCTGGAGAAAGCCCATCCTTGTGAATCTCAAACAATAAAAATGATGAACAGTAGTATTTTGAGACTGTGACATCTAAGCGTGTGGAAATCGATTGAAATTATTTCCCATGAGTATTGGTGAAATTACAATTTTTAATAGAAGTTGTTTAAGGGATTTAATGTTATGTGCTAGTGATCTCTTGTGTCAGAGAAACTGGAGATGTTGGCTCCTTCAGAGTTCTTAGACTGGAGAAAATGTAGAAGGAATGAGATCAAATTTCCATCCCTCTTGGTTGGTGATCAGCACTGCAACAATGGAAGTAATCACCTGCTTTGTCATCATCCCAGTGCAGTCCTACTTGTGCGTTCTGTGGAAATTCTCCAAAATTCTAGAGTTACAGCCAAAGAACTTGGCTATATCCCTTCTCTGTGAGAGGGCGCGAGTCTTCTGTGCTTGTCTGAAGAATGTCAAATCATGTCCTTGTAGCCAAGTGTTTTGTGCAGTGAATGCTTGGTTGTGTTCTCACGGGATGGGGAGAGAACTCTCTGGAGGGTCAGCATCATGCTGTTATGCGCTACACTTGTAGGCTGAGGATCTCTTGTGGAATTGCTGATGCATGGTTTTCTTCAAGGAATGAAATTCAAGGCAGTGTGATATTTAATGCTTGCCAGTGTCAGACTTATAGTTGATGTCATTCTTGAGAATTTGGCCTTCTTGGAGATTGAGTGAAAGACGGTTGTAATACGTGAAGTATTATGAAAACTAAAAATACTGTCATGGATTCCACTGAGAGTTTCTGTGAGTGTGTGTGTGTGTGGGGGGGGGCATGATTTTTGCCAGTTTCCTCCCTCAGTAGCCTAAGTGTGCTCTTGAGAAGCTTTTCATGGGACCCCCTGGAACAGCTTGGTGAGGGTAATCAGGGGTCATCTCTGGAAGAGGGAGGCTGGTGAAAATTTCCCCCCTCTTTGCACCCATGGAAATTCTACATTGGGGTCTAGCCACTGTGTCCCTATTCCCTGTGCAACTTTTTGCGCTTATTTCTAGTTTGCTTGTGGAGAAATCAAGTAATACATTTTAAAACAATTTCCGTTTGAGGCATCCTGTGAACAAAACAGATCAGTACGCAATCGGGGATGCAGGGGAGAGATAATTGTAGCTATTACAGGGCAATGTTTATCTGAACTTCCTTCACATCCAGTTGCTTAATTTTCAGGATAGGCTCTGACATTATCAAAAAGTACAATGAGAACAATCTGTACATGTTAGGCCTTGAGATAAGTGGCTTCTGTTAAGGTCATCTGTGGATCATCGTAGCTGAACAGTAGTTTGAACTTTAGACTCTTGTCTCTGAATTCAGTGTTGTATTTCCATCAACACTGCTGTAATCTAAGGGTGTTTATTTTATGGGAACCTCCTACATTAGAACACCCTCCCCCCCATACAGGGTATCATAATACACTTTTTTAGGGGGGAAATATTGTTGGCCTTCCTGATATTTGGCAACGTGACTTGAAAATCAGTGATAGCAAAGGTGTTTGCAACTGGTGTACGTTTTATTCTTCTTTTCTCTTCTCTATGGTAGAGTCATTCTACTGGAATTAATTGCATATACTTTCTGACAGTGTTTGGATGCCCCACCAGTTAACTTCCTATTAGCTGAATCACTGCAGTCCATGAAGCCACAAATAGCCTATATTAGGTGGCAGCCAGCCCCTTTAAAATGGGCATCACCTGGCAGCAGAGGCTCTTTGCTACCTGGACCGCATGAGACTGAGTGTAGAACAAGGTACCCCCTGCACTGTTGCCTTAACTACACTTTAGGTGTTTAATTTGTGTTACACAAAGCTGTTCAAGCTTGCCATTGTTTTCCAAAATGAAAGCTCTGTAAACGTTTCATTTTCTTGGTTGTTGTTCAGAAGCCTTTATTACAGAAGCCAACTGTGACAAACAACATGCAGTCACGTAGAATGCTGTTCATTGACTTATGACGATTATGCTAGATTGCAGTCTTGTCCACGTTTCCCTAGGAGTCTCACTGAACACGTTAGGGCTTCTGTAGAGATATTTGGGACAGAGCCACACCTTGTGTTTTGGTAACAAGCTGAAGTCTGTTGTTCAGTTTTCCCTAAAATACTGCTTTGAATATTGTTTGGCTCCCTTTGAGTGGTCAGCTTCCTGTGGAATCTTGTGGGTATACTGAATCTGTTATGGCCCAGAATGCTCTTGTGCAATGAAGCTCAAGATGGTCTGCACTATGGTAGATTACAAAGAAGCTTGGAGCACAAATTAAGAAATGCATCTCTATTTATGAGTTGATTTTTATTTTCTGTCATGGATTATAATCAATGCTCCCTCTAAGCTGTGGAGTCTTGTGAGCAAAAATTCTACTTTGTGAGCTAATGGCAGAAGAAGAAGAAGAAGAGATTGGATTTATACCCCACCCGTCACTACCCAAGGGAGTCTGAGTGGCTTACAAACTCCTTTCCCTTCCCCTCCCCACAACAGACACCCTGAAAGGTAGGTGGGGCTGAGAGAGCTCCGGCAGAAAGTTCTCTTTTTCAAGAACAGCTGTGCCAGAACTATGGCTTGCCCAAGGTCATCCAGCAGGTGCAGGTGGAGGAGTGGGGAATCAAACCCAGTTCTCCCAGGTTAGAGTCTGCACACTTAACCACTACATCATACATTAAAGTTGTGAGTGAGCAATTTGGCTGCTGCATAAATTAGTTTGCTCTGGAGCCATCCTTCCTGAGCTGAGACAAAACTGTGTGAGCCAGAGGTCAGAAAACTGTGAGCTAGCTCACATTAACTCAGCTTAGAGGGGACACTGGTTGTAATGCATTCTGCTGAACTAAATCTTCTTTTGTAAATTGTAAGGCGTCTCCATTGGTCCCTATTATAAAGCTGTCTCTGCAGCCGTTTAGTTTGAGTCATTGGATTGTATATGTAGTCAGTTTTAAAAAGTAGTTAGCTTGAGCACTTGAAAGCAAAGTTACATAACTTGTGTTGTAAAGTTCTAATCACGCTTCCCTCCTGGTTCGAGAATTATCTATTTTTGAGCAAGTGTAAAGAATGAAGCCACAAAGATGTTTGCAACTTCACTCCCAGTTATATGAAAAATCAGGTTTGTGAAATTGCGGGGGGGGGGGGGATGTCAAATCCTCAAATACTTGAAATACCACCTAAACCGTCTGTTACTTCGGGCTGGTAGAAAGGATTGGATCCAAGTTGCCACTTATCACTGGGGGTTTTAGGTGGAGGGTGGGGATAGTATTTGCCCTTGTACATATAACAGCTTCTTCAGTGTGAATTCACGTTGGAAGATTGGCTTGGTGAATTTTGGTCAAGGAATATTGTGAATACTGTATCTCAACATCATGCACTGTGTTGTTTCATCATGCACTTAGTCAGTGCATGCAGGAAGTAATAGGACTACAGCTGTCACTCCCTGAATGAGGCACTTTGTTTGCCGAAATGTTGAGTAAGCTGAAAAAAGGTCAGGATATTCTCAGTACTGCTGCTTTCACTTTGGAGCAGATCTCATGGAGCTGCTGCTCAAATCAGGTGCATAAGTTAGGTTTAGGATACAGGGAAGAATATACCCAATAGCAAAGGAGTTTCTTTCTTAATACTCAGTGATTGGGAGGGGTGGGGAAGAGGCTGCATCCAGGTAAGAAATAACAGTGTAAAATATCCACTTGTCTATCCAAAACAGTTCTTGCAAACAGCTTGTTGAATTTTGTTTGTTTGGGGAAACAGAGAAATACCATTTTTTGGTTGCAGAACAGTTTTTAAGAAATCTTGGTCCCCTCCCTCAAACTATCGAGCAAATCGTGTGGCGCCAGTATTTTCACAAATTTCCCTCTGCTATACAGCACAAATGTGTTCAACTCTAGCTTGACTTAAGTATTTTCCCAGTACAAACCAACATACCCTGATATTAAAATTTAGAAGTTACTTACCATGTTGGTTCAGACTTTGTACCATGTGTCAAACTGAGGAATGTATGGGGTTTGTAGTGATACTGCATCTCCTGCATTATCAGTGGGAGCAAGGACAAGGAGAGGGGTGCTTACCAACACAAAGGCAGTGCATACTGGTAAACAATACAGCTGAGTTGCCAAAATAGTTCACAGTTCAAACTCGGCAGCTGCTTTAGTCTTCCATAGATTTTCCTTGTATGGCGGGGAAGGGGGCACTGGAACTCTGGAGGTATTCTTTGACTCTTGGGGGAGGGTCTTCATGATGGTGAATGCATATTCAATTCTAAGCCCCACCCCTGGCTTTACTGATTAGGGATTACAGCCTCTTTAGCTTTTGTCCCCCTCCCCAACAGCAATTAACCAGTTGTACACCAAGATTTCGCAACCCTATTTCCAATCTTTGGGCAAGTTCTGGGTTGGTGATGTTTTGAGAACACGCTGGCTGTGTTATGGGAAAGCGGTGAGCATCTAATAAGGGTTGTTTCCTTATATTCTGCAAACTTTGATACTGGCCCTCGCCTTTATTATGGGAACATCATCCATTATCTCACTCTTCCTAGATGTTTGGGTGTAGGATATTCAGACACGCTAAGTTTAACCTTTGAGAAGGTGTGGGGCGTTTTCATGGCATGGCTCCTGTCCTAAAATTGCTGAAACTTAGTTCTGGCCCCTGCAAGCAGTCTGGCTAATGGCTGGCACTTGTGAATCCATTGCTTCACCACCACCTCTTTCCGGGCAGCTCCATTAGTAACCTAAAGCCATAGTATATTTGTGTGAAACTCTGCAAACTATATCAACTCGGGGGGGGGGGCGACGACATATTATTCTGATAAGGTTTGGGGAAAAACAATTTGAAAATAAACAGAAGCTTTATAGTTAAGATGAGAATTATCAGTACTCTGTGGTGTCAACACATTTTGTTCTATATCCAGGCTGTAGCTTTGCATTTCTTGATCCCAAGATTATTTGTGTCATCTGAGCTTTGATGCAGGAACTTTGGCCAGTGGCCAGTGTCTGTTTTCAAATAACTGGTTTGAGTGAAACAGAATTGTTTTTGTAGAAGTGTTACAAAGAATTCGAATGCATACCCACCAGTAACACATTTCATCTTTAGATAATGATGGCACATAGTATGGGTCTACTTTTGAGCTTTGATGCCTGCTGTTGCGATAATACTTGTTGAGCTAGTGGGAATTCTGGCCTCTTCAAGGGGTATTGATAGTTTGGCTAAGTCCTGTCCACACTTGGATCTAATCCCTGGTTTTATCAATGTTCAACTTAGGACACAATACCTTGCATTTATCCCTGGTTATAACAGCATCCTTTTATCCCAGGACAAGTGTGGGGCGAAACCAGTGTGACCTCAATGTAATACGGAAACAAAAAATACCCTGAGATAATTACAGGGGTGAACTCGAGTGTAGTATAGGATGTAAAAATACCTTGAGATAATTACTGGGGTGACCTTGCATGTAGTGTAGAATGTTCGGGGATAGGGTTGAACCAGGATTGAAGGTCTAGTGTGGAAAGGACCTAAGTGTAACAGGAGCAGCTTTTGTTGTGTTAAATGGTTGTCCTGCTGCCTGACAGGTCTCTGCTTGAAGGACCATCTTCTCCACTGCTTTCCAGCCTGCCAGTTAAGATCTCTCTCCCAAGCCTTGTTCTCTATGCCCCTGGCCTTCAGAGGTGAGGTGGGTGGCAACTAGAGACACAAGGCATTGTCTGTAGTGGCACCTCCCCTTTGGAATGTCCTTCCTGTTAAGGCTCACCTGGCATCTACCATACTGTCTTTAGGCACCAAGCTTTTAGCTCAGGGTTTTAATCTTCTTAGCTGTTTTATGGTCCACTTCTGCTCTGGAGTCCATTAGGTGGATGGTTCAATGCAGTTTTTATGGGCCCCAGTTTGTTTTTAATAGCTCGTGGTGTTTTTATGTTTATGATTTTATGGCATTGTTTGTGTTTGTAACCTAATTTGAGGAGGACTCTGGAGAGATGGTATATAAATTTCAAAAACAAATAAATACTGATTAAAGCTGTTCTGCTTGGGGAAAACCAACTCCATGGGTGCAGTGGTTAGAATGCTTGACCCAGGATCAGACCCCCATTTACCATGAAACTTACAGGGTGACCTTGGGCCAATCATGCTCTGTTTCATCCTAACCCACCTCACTAGGTTGTTGAGAGGATGAAACAGAGGGGAGATGGAAGAACCACATTGCTCCCCTGAGCACTTTGTATTGAGATACAAATGTATTATGTAAATCTGCCAAATCTAAATTGGCCAGGGGCCACATGACCAACTTGATCATGTTAACCATTTGTTTACACACAGTGACAGGCAGGGGTCTTTTCGGGGGGGAGCGCACCGGAGCGCAGCTCCGGGAGCTCAGGAGCCAAGCCCCGCCCCCAGCCGGCGTCCTGGAGAGTCTTTCAGGCAGCCGAATGTCAATTTCAGCTCCATTATATCCTATGGGCCATTGAAGTCAATGGTGAAAACATAGGGTATATTCTGGGGCTGGAGGGGAGGGGTTTGATGGAGAGGCTCGAAACTCACAGGGTAGCTGATAGAGCCTCTCCCCAAGATACCCACCAAGTTTCAAGAACATTGGACAGGGGGTCCAATTCTATGGGCCTCTAAACAGGTTGCCCCTATTCCTCCATTGTTCTCTATGGTGGGAAAAAATAACTTTTTTCCCACCATAGAGAACAATGGAGGAAATGGGGCAACCTGTTTGGGGGCCCATAGAATTGGACCCCTGCTCCAATGTTCTTGAAACTTGGTGGGTATCTTGGGGAGAGGCTCCATCAGCTATCCTGTGATCTTGGAGCCTCTCCCTCAAACCCTCCCTCCAGCCCCCAGAATATACCCTATGTTTTCACCATTGACTTCAATGGCCCATAGGGTATAATGGGGCTGAATTGCCACTGAATTTCTTTCATTCCCTCCTTTCCTTCTTTCTTTTTCCTCTTTCCCTCATTCTTCTCTTCTCTCTTTCTTTCCCACCTTCTTCTCTTCTCTTTTTCCTCCTTTCCCTGTTTCCCTCCTTCTTCCCTCTCTTTCTTTCTCTCTTTCCTTCTCTCTACTCTCTCTCTTTCCTTCCCTCTTTCCTCCTTCTGTGGCTCAACTCTCATGAGAAGGAGTTTAAACTTTAAACCCCTTCTCTCTTAGCTCCCCCACCCAGACCAGCTGGGGAAGGGAAGGGGAGGCTTTTGAAGATGCTTCCCCCCCTTTTTCTTCCCCTTCTGACATCATTTCCGGTGATGTCAGGGGCGTGGCATATGCTAATAGCCTAATAGCTCATTAGCATACCATATGCTAATGAGCTCCTGCAGCTGTTCTTCTACGAAAAGACCCCTGGTGACAGGTATTCCCCTTGTTGATAACCTTGATAGTTGTCTATGAGGAGTGATTAGCATAAGATCTTCATCTGTGGGGCTACCACAACTTTTCCCATTTAGGTTGTTTCTGCTCTTAGGCTGCTATCCAGGGTCCTCTGCTTCTGCTTGTTTGAAGTTCATCATCTAAATAGACAGAGTCCAGGAGAATGAAACCATTCTCTCCAGTGTTAACCTAAGGTTTTGTGGAGAACACCCAACATCATTAATTTTATTTGTTTGCTGGGAGATTTGTGACTTCCTGGTTGGTAAGCATTGGCTCTAAAGTTTGCCTTGATGGGCTTTGCTGGATGACAGGATATGCTCTGAACAGAATATTCTCTGGAATATATAGTTTTGTGATGCCAAACCCCTTCTGTTTTCTCGTAAACCTTATTAAGCTTGGCCATGTCCCCTAGAAATCTCCTAGCTTTAGCACAGCTTAATGAAAATGATGAAAATAGCCTGAGTAAAATGAAGGCTGCCCCAGATGTGAAAATTCAGGGGGGAAATGTAAAAAATATGAGTACTTTTTAGTTCTTTTACAGAAGAATTAGAAATTCTACCAAGTATGGGAAAAATACTCCATAAAATATTTTTTCTTGGAATTAGTGAAATTTTTTAAAGATAAGATTTTACTCAGTGGGGAGTATGAAGATTTTTGTGGAAGCCAGTCTACTGCAATAGGTAAGAGGCATTCCAGCGTAGACATGCAGTATTTTCAAGGATATAGTGTTTTAAATGCAGCTAATTTTGTCCACAATCAGTGTGTGTTATAGTGAAGAACATTGAATGGTTCAGCATTTTCAGTTTTATCAGGTTGAACTCAGTGTCCAAATACGCCTCTCATCCTGTTGTGGCTATGAGCCTGTTTCTGTCTATATAACACCAATTATTATAATAAAACTTATCTATTTTCAACGTTTTATTTTTTCCTGCCTTTGAGATAGCACATACATCTTGGTTTTTTACTAAGACAGCAGTGGATAGAGCAGTGTGCTGCACTTTCACATTGACAAAGGGTATATTTGCAATTTTGCTCTATTCCAAAATTGTATAAACATGCCAAATAGTACAGTTTTGTATGCTAACTAAATATTAAAGGATGCATTTTATGATAAAACAGTAGGATAACAGTGCAGTGTTTCTCCAATGGGCTTCAGGTTAGAGCAGGGATCCCCCCACATGGTGCCATGGTGCCCACTGATGTCTTTCTTGGCACCCACCAAGTATTTTTAGAAAGTAGGTGGGGCAAAGGTGGCACTCTTGGCCGGCAGGGCTTCTAATTTGCTACTAAAAATCTGGTGGGCTATGTTGATTAAAATAACATTGGTTCAATGGCAGCTGCCACCACTGTGTTGGTTTTATTCTCTCCCTCCCCTCTTCCCAGTGTATTTTCTAATTATCTATCTTCTGCCTGGCACTTGGGCTTCCAGTCTCTGTGTGCCTCTGCATCCTGGGACAGTCATTTTGCAACTGGGTCTGCCTCCTGAGGCAGCCATTCTGTCATTGCCCCCACCATCTTGTATCAGATTCACGAAGATGCCCACAGGGTCAAAGAGCTGTGTAGATTAGAGTAACCCATAGGATTGAGCCATAAATTGGCAAGTATTGTATATAGCCAGTTTGGTGTAGTGGTTAAGTGAACTCTAATCTGGGAGAACTGAGTCTGATTCCCCACTCCTCCACTTGCGGCTGCTGGATGACCTTGGGCAAGCCATAGTTCTGTCAGAGCTGTTCTTGAAAGGGCAGTTCTCAAGAGCGCTCTCTCAGCCCCACCTACCTCACAGGGTGTCTGTTGTGGGAAGGGGAAGGGAAAGGAGTTTGTAAGCCACCCTGAGACTCCGGGTGAAGGCGAGGTATAAATCCAATCTCCTCCCCCTTCCCCTCTTCCCTCCCTCCCTCCCCTCCTATTTCAGCTCCACGCCAAACTTCCTTTTTTCTATACCTTATACCCTTAACCCACTTTGGGGGAGAAAAACCCTAATTTTCCCCATGGCTTCAAAATTTCCAGAATTGATACATCTCCATGGGTCACACTAAGTTCTTCCAACCTGGAGGGAGTGTATGGAAACAGGTAGAGAGCACCTTCCTTTGCCCCCCCTCCCCCACTGTAGAAGGAATAAATGACATCAATACAGTGGAAGCTTGCGTCTCTCCTCTTCCTGTATTTCTCTGTCCCTCTCCCACCCCAGTGAAAAGGAAGAGACTGCCTGTCCTTTTAGGCACAGTTTGAATAAACAAAGCTAAAGGGCACTGAACTTTTACAAGGTCTGTTACAGAATTTTTTTTTTTTAAAAAAAGAGCTGCAGGTATCATCCAGATTGTGAAAGCAAGAGGAAATGGTATAGCATAGCCTCTGCTTTGCCCACTGTCACACCTGAGTTGTGCTAGTCCAAACGCGCTGCAGCCTAAGGTTTTAAAAAGGTGGTTTACAGCCTTTGTTATGCTTAATCCTTAGCTTTCTAGCATGAACCAAGCGCAGCGTTGTGACTTTCCTACCCAGTTGCATTTGAAAATGATCTGCCTGCCTGCACAGTTCCTGTTTCTCCGCCAGCCAAAGGGTCTAATAGGAGTCTGCCTGCTTGGTGAAGATTACGGGTTTTCCCTTCCCTGAGTGCCCCTGCAACCTCCTGCTGACCCTCATACTTTTGGTCTAACCCAATAGCCCCACTGTTCAAGGGACCTTTGTAATCTGTGGCAGATTACACTTGGAACAGAACAAGACCTGCTAAGCGACGCACCCTTCTGTTACTCACAGGTTGCAACATATTTCTGCAGTTAATACAGTCCTTCTGTGGACCACCAGAGTAATGTAGCATTGTTGTGATTAACCTTGTCAGCTGCGTCAGTAGAGCTCTGAGCTTAGTTGGCCCAGATCAAGACAGAACCTCTGTCGATCACTTGGGTAGGTGTAAGCTTACCGCTCCAACCTGATCGCACCGGATCCAGTCTTCTCAACCTCTCCCCAGATTCATGGCCTTTTTATACATTCCTGACTGGATTGTAAATTGGGATAAATTATATGATTGGTCACTGCCAAGTGGTTTGACTTCTGTTTCTAAATTACATCACCCTTAAATGACTGATTTGCCCAAAAGGAGGGCTGTTGGGGGTCTTGTTACATTTGCATACATGTGTACAGTACTTTAAAATGTGTTACAGTTTTGGGGCTGGGGTTAATCTTACATTCAGGACCATTGCATATAAACTGTTCAACCATGACTTCTCCTTGCTTTTCTACCTTATCAGTCCCACTCATTGAAAATGGAAATATGTTAGATTAGTCAGATTTCTGTATACAAAAAATATGTTACCTGGTTTATCGATTGCTATAAGTCTAAACCTGATTACTTTTAAATTTTCTTTGTTATTGGCAATAGCAGTGTTGGAAGCCTATTGGGGGGGAAGGGGGGAAGGGATATAGCTTATAAATTGTTTTGGAAATTGTGTTTAACAATGTTGAATATATTCCAATAAAAATCTTTGTTATATATAAAAAAATGTTAGCCTTCCCCAAGGGTGCACACACATGGCATATCAGTTACAAACACATCACAGTTAGATGAGCGACACATCTCGTCATGTTGACCATAGCAGGACACTGCTTGGCACAGATGTAACAGAAATGCCAAATGTATTAAGAGGTTTGCTCCGTTAAGGCAATTACATTTTAACAGGTCATTTGATTCATAAAAAAGTGCATTAGGCTGTCCTGTTTCTGCTAATTGACACGGGCTCTGTTCCTCTCTTGCCCCTTCTAGAATGTGAGACACCTGTCACAGCAAAATGTAGATAACCATTTCACTTGTGGGGCTGCATTATTGTCCATCTCCAGAAGGTTATTAAATCAACATTTAATTGCTCCTCCATTCACTTTTCCATTCCTTCTTTCCTTCCACTTCCCCAAAAGGTTTTTTTTTTTTTGGGGGGCGGCACACTGGAGTACTGTTAAGTTGTCCCTCCTGGCCTATAAAGACAGAGAGAAACAACAGCAGCAGAGTATAAATATCCAGAGTGTTGGCCCTGCTGTCCCTTGCACCCATGCTTGGGAAGAATGGCTACAATAATATTCCCATCCTACCTTTTACCCTGGGGGGCACTGTTCTTCCTCCTTGGGGAGGTTTGTTGCCATGACCTAAGGATGCTCAGGAGGGTCATAGATAAGTAGCTAATTGCTTACTGAGATATCCGAAGTGTATGTGTTTTTGTGGCTCATCGCTCTGTTCTCCAATACTTCCCAGTTGAATGCTGAAATTGAGTATGTGAGCAGATGCCCTTGTGCATTTTTTGTAGCCTTTTCATGAGTCCCAAAATTGTAGCGCTTGAGTGTGGAAGAGTTGATATGAAGGCAGAGCCCAGTGGTTGCAGTGATGAATGTGGTTATTAGGGAGGAGGCAAGAAGCACCAGGACTGGCTCATGAGTAGACGTGCTCATGGCCATGCTGGAAAATTGTAGATTAGTAAACGTGTAACTCAGCGAAGCATTTGTCTCCTGGGTACTCAGCTTCTTTCAACTGTGTTCTCTTGCAGGTGATGAATCTCTTGATGGGCATCTTGTTGACCGTTGAAGTGACTCACCCCAATACCGTGCCAACAGTTGATATCCAGTATGAAGTCATTGGTAACTACTATGCCTCTGAGACAGTGGCTGGTAGGTGTAGATAGCTGTTTTGTCAAAGACTCTTGTTCTCTTACCACATAAACAACTCCCCCATTAAGTACAAATTTGTATTTCTCGGGAAACCTGTCACAGTATTGATGTGACGTATTTCAGTTCTTTTTAAACGGTGATTTGTGATGTATACTGTTGAGGATCTGCTACTGAGCAAAGCCATGGCCTCACTGCTGCTTGTCTCCTCCTCCCCCACCAAATCCTTCGTGTGCTCTGGAGAACTTGGTGGAATGGGAGGGGGGTTGTCTTTAAGATTTACAAGAAGCTTGGGGGTGGCTGAAGCAGTGGGAGAGGCTTGGCTGAGGGAAGTGGGGGGGGAGGGCCAGGGGCCCTCATCTGAGAAAGCCCGTGATCTTGCAAGCTACAAGGTGGATTTGTGGGGAGCTATGAAAGAACCTTTCCTTTTGAACAACAAAATGTTTATGAAAAAAATCTAAATAAGACAGTTCATCTGGAAGCGCACTTCCTCATAATGTCAGTTTTGTACAGCTTTTCTTAACCAGACATTATCTCTGTTAGTTAGGTATAGTGTTTGCAACAACTCCCTGCTGAGTCACGTCACTTCATAACTTCTTTTCTAGAATGACGTAATATCTTATTATTTGGGGGAGTTTTGAGTTGTGCGTGTGGAAAATTAATTCTCGTTGCTTTGCTGCTTTGGGTCACTGTGCATGGGGAAAGTATGGATAGCCCATTGTGGATTTGAGACGGTAGCCACGAGCTCCCCTGGGTCTACTTGGCTTCCTCCTTCTTTTTAGTTATGAATATTTAACAACTGTTTGTCAACTCCTGAATCAGTTGAAGATGATGCAAAAAGGAAGAAAACGCTAAGGAAAAGCCATCAACAATATGAATGTGTTCTGTACTAAAATAAAAATAAATTTATTAGGCAATAGTCTTGCATATTATTTCTATTTCATGCTAATGAGTTAATTCTGTATTAAGGTTGGTGATCACAACCCAACAGTTACTGCTTATAATGTTAGTATGATTCCAAGCACTACTTCACCGCGATAACAGCTCTTGAACATGACACAATACATATGTATGGATATTACACTATGCCCTCAGACGATGTACAAAAAGTGCCCATAGACTTCCCATGACCAAAATGATGTCATTGATATAAGGCAGAAATTTCTCTGCAGCCCTGTGCAGCAGGTTTACAGGTGTATGTCTCCCAGGTATGCCTGGGTTTCAGGCTATCTTCCTCTCAGATCAAAGCAGCTGTGCATATAACTTGGAACAAAATTTCACAGAATATATTCATAGAATTATTGCAGACTAACAGTTCTCAACTCGTGCAGAATGTGGAGGTTCTGAAAATTAACTGGAGCCCCATGCAGTATTTGGAACCAGATTTCACCAAATGTATTTACAAAATTATTGCAGGCCAGCAGTTCTCAGTTTATTTGGAGTAGCCAATTTGGTGTAGTGGCTAAGTGTGTGGACTCTAGTCTGGGAGAACCGCTTCCCCACTTCTCCACTTGCACCTGCTGGATGACCTTGGGCAAGCCATAGTTCTGCCACAGCTGTTCTTGAAAAAGAGCAGTTTCTGTCAGAGCTCTCTCAGCCCCAGCTACCTCACAGAGTGTCTGTTGCGGGGAGGGAAAGAGAAAGGAGCTTGTAAGCCGCTCTGAGACTCCCTTGGGTAGTGAAGGGTGGGGTATAAATCCAATCTCCTCCTCCTCCTCCTCATAAGCTGAGAACTGCTGGCCTGCAATAATCTTGTGAATACATACCTGGGAAATGGATACGCCTGTACACCTGCTGTATAGGAAATTTCCGCTATATATCAGCAACATCATTTTGTCATGGGAAGTCTATGGACACTTTTTGTATGTTGTCTGAGAGCATGGTATAATATCCATACATATGTATTGTGTTATGTTCAAGAGTTATTATTGCTGTGAATTAGTGCTTGGGAGCATTATAAGCAGTAACTGTTGGGCTATGCCCACCAACCTTAATACAGAATTAACACATTAGCGTGAAATAGAAGTAATATGCAACAGACTATTGCTTGATAAATTTGTTTTTATCTTGGTACAGAACACATTCATATTGTTGGTGGTTTTTCCTTAGCGTTTTCTTCCTTTTTGCATACTGTATGCTGAGGTTCCCCCTTTTGTTCCTCTAAGCTGAAGATGATGGCTGATGTAATACTTTCAGTAAACATACTTCAAATACAAAGGACTTTAAATATGCCTTAAGGTTAGCCAGAAAGCAGAGATGCAACTCTGCCCACTGTCTCTGAAGGGTATGACTGGTAACTTGGAAGTGAGCTCCATCAGGTTTCTAAGTGGACTTCTGTTCACGGTGTAAACGTTCATCCTGGTGGGCTTGCCATGTGCTGGAATGTCTCTTTGGCCTTATGGGTATTCTGCACAGTCCAAAGCAGTGGTTCAGAAATCCTTTAGCAGAGAGAGATGTATGCCTATCGTGTCTTTCTTTCTACCACATCTAATCCCTCGTGTTGTGTTCTAATACACAATGTTAAGGCTGGGGTCCAGCTCACCACTTGAATCCCTGAACTACACATTCGACAGATTGGCTCTATTGGAAACACAAACTTCATGTTGTATTAACAGTATCTGAGTCTTGATGGGCACTTCTATTTTGTTTTGTTTTTCCCCTCCCCCACTAGAAAATGCATGTGTTGTCTTCGCCATCTCTCTCCTCATGTTCACAATCAGTGCTATGATGGTTTATGGAGCCATTGCGGTGAGTACACACGAATGCTTTTCGGATCTGAACCGCGCTGGTTGAACTTCAAAACTGACCAGCTCATTCTCTGTTTTGCATTTCTAGCACCGAGTTGGCTGGCTGATTCCATTCTTCTGTTACCAGCTTTTTGACTTTGTCCTTAGTTGTCTGGTGGCTGTAAGTTCTCTGACGTACTTGCCAAGAATAAGAGACTACTTGGACCAGCTGGTAAATATCTTAAGTGTAACTTATTGGTTTTATACAGATTTTTAGCCCACCTTCCTTCCCCATAATTTGTCCTTGAAGCAGACTTTTAGGGTAGTTGAGGCTGGGTGTGTGTGTGTGACAGGCTCAGAGTCACCTACTGAGCTTCTTGGCAAAACGGGAATTTGAGCCCAGGTTCTAGTCCAGCCTTCTAGCCATGACAGAACATTGTGTGCGCTTACACGCTATGTCTGTGGATCATCTTAGCTTCACTATTTGATTTTTTAAAAACCCACTTTACTTAGCAAAAGTGCTTATGGAATTATACAGGCTACTTCATATCTCTGTTATTTGTTACGCACAGGTGGGAGTGGAGGTTTGCTTGTACTTCTGATGGGTGACATTACAACTTTTTAAAAAACTTATTTGTTTGATGCCATCTTTGGAAATTGCCCTTTGATTTGGGCTTTGCTTTTGATTCCAGTATAATGCTGGATGTGTATGAGTCAGGAAACTCACGTAGGTCTTGTCATGGATTTCTTCTCTCACCCCAGTCCAGGGATGAGAGTTAAAAACCCAGACTTCAGTAACAATTAAACCCCCAGGAGAATGTCTGTACACACTCCAGGGTATCACTAGTCACTGCCACCAGGATCTCTTACACAAAGGTCTCCACTAAAGACATGAGCAGAGATCCCAACTCCTGCCTGGTCTGTAGGACTTAACAATCTTTACCAGCTCTGTATCAGGGCTGCAAACAATTAATTAACACACAGTGGTAGCCTCATCAGCAGAATCAGCTTAGGCACAAGATCTAGCCTTAGAGCTCAAGTTGCAACCAGAGGAAACAAGTCCAGATAATATTGAATATATGTATTATCTTTATTCAGTGCAAAAGGATGCATACAATATGAGACTAGTAAAAGGTGAGAAAACAAATGATATCTATAGCTTGTACAGCTCTAACTACAATAGAGGTATTCCATAGTTACCAGGCTTTCAGAGGTAGCAGATGATTCAATGTGCAAATGGTCCAAGGTTTCACCAGGTAATCTTGAGAAGGACCCACATGGTTGTTGTGGGCAGCTAAGTCCCAAAAGGAACTCTTTGTTTCCAGAGAGGAACTAACCCACAAACCGAAGAACAGAGAACTCCCTCTTCCCATACAGGGTATCACACTTAACCCCCCTTCTCCGTCACTATTGAATATGGCCATTATCCAATTGTGAGGGAGTGGAGGGGTATGTCCAAATCTCTGGGTCTGCATGCCACATGGCATGTCAGGAAATGCTTTTGATGTGCTAATCGTACTGGGCCTAGCTTTCCCATGCTTGGGAAGGCACCTGGATGTCTCTCTGCTCCAGCAAAGGTGTCAAAGTGTCTTGCATATGGATATGAGGCTTGGCCATCTGTGCAGGTGACAAAGTCACACGGAAAGGTCAGCAGCTAAGGCCATCTAGCCCAGGCAGGGAGAATTTCAGAAAAGGCTTTTTCTGTACAGGTCTGTCTTGTATGGCTTCAAAGTAGTGGTGGTATTAGCACCCTCATAGCAATCACAAACGGTGCGGGTTCCATGGGCAGCTGGTTTGTTGGTGTTTTCTTCACAACAGGAAGGAAATTAGAAAATGAAGGCATAAGTCAGCATTATGTAGTTGCTTTGAAATAAGTGCCTACTGTCAGGTCTCCTAGGAACCTAGCACAGTTCTGCTATTTACGGTGTGACTGTTTTCTTTAGCCAGATTTCCCATACAAAGATGACCTCCTTTCCTTTGATTCGAGCTATCTTCTGTTCGTTGTCTTGGTGTTCTTTGCCTTAGTCATCATCTTAAAGGTAAGTTTTCAGATCCTACATACTACTGGATCTTTTGTTCAGCTGCAAGTGTCCATATAATGTATTCTTGACATTTTCTCTATCTTTAGGACAGTTGTTGACTTGAGCATTCTGACTGGTCTTTCCAGTATACCTGCTCTGAATAGTAGTTCTCAAGTCCCAGTAGGTGTCACTTGCTACTTGATATCTCTTTACTGGAGTTACAGTGGCATCTAGACTGTACACATGCACAGTTCAGTTTTTAGCACAGCCCACAAGCTATTGAGAAGCAAAGTAAAACAGATAAAAACACTAATCCTTACTCTAATTGCCAAAATGTGCAGATACCTATTTCCACCAACGGGGGCTTACTCTCCCCCAACAGCTTTTCCTGCATAGTCAGTAGACTTCCTGGGTTCGTAGAAAAATCGAACAAGTGAAAAAATCCCTTCAGGAATGGTTGAATTCCCCAAAAACCTTTTGAAATTGCCTCTGCAGGGACCTAATTCCAGGCATCAACCGTGAGAGATTAGAACGTTCGGGGGGGGGGGTGGCTTCTAACTGGCTCTGTCAGTAAAAGGGTGGGGAAGGGCCCTTTCCAGGCCTCTTTCGGCCTTGGAGGGAGGGAGGGAGCCTTGGGGCCAGGCCTCACAAGAGTTGCCAGTGCCAGGCTGGGGGATTTCTAGAGATTTTGTGGTGGACTCTAAGGAGGGCTTTGGGAAGGGAGAGGCCTCAGCTGAGTATAATGCCACAGAGTCCACCCTCCAAAGCAGCCATTTTCTGCAGGGAGACAGACCTCTGCTGTCTAGAGTCCAGTTGTAATTCTGGGGGTCTCCAGGGCCCATTTGGAGGTTGGCCACTCTAGGCCTGGCAGTAGTCTAGGGTTGCCAGGTCCCCCCTGATTTGCATGACTCACCTAGCCTCGGCTGCTTGCTAGCATTCATCAGCAGCCACCCTATGAAAGCCAGTGAGGTGCAGCAGTTAGAGCTTCAAAGGAGGGTCTGCAAGACCCAGGTTTAGATCCCCATCTCGAAGTGGAAGGTGACTGCGTGATTTTGGACCAGTCACATATTTCAGCCTAACCAACCTCACAGGGTTGTTGTGCAGATAAAAAGGAGGAGGGAATAATGAAAGCTGCTTTGGCCCTCACTGTGGAGATAGACTGTGATTTTCCTAGGTAGAGGCTGGAGGGTGGAGATGGAAAGCAGAAGACAGAGAGGCAGATAAATGTAGGTTGGCTGTTGGTTGGGAAGGAAATAGGGTTGCCAACTCCAGGTTGGGAAATCCCTGGACATTTGAGGGGTGAAGCCTGGAGAGGGTAGGATTTGAGGAGGGGAGGAACTTTGGACTGGTGTAATGCCATAGACTCCACCTTCCTGCCATTTCCTCCACGAGAACCACCATTGCCAGCTTCTGGGTGAGGACTGGAGATCACCCAGAATTACAACTGTTGTCCAGGCGACAGAGATCAGTTCCCCTGGATAAAATGGCTGTTTTGGAGGGTTGAGTCTATGGCATCATACCCTGCTGAGGCTGCTTGCCTCCCCAAGCCTCACTGTCCCAAGGCTCCACCCCCAAATCTCCAGAAATTTCCCATCCTGGAGCTGGCAGCCCTAAGGTGAATTGATCTCTGTAGCTGGGAGATCCGTTGTGATTCCCAGAGTGCTGCCACTGCTGCTGTGGGGGGAGAGGAAGCAGGTGGGTGGCTGAGAGCACTGCCACCATTGTTGCTGCTGCTCTGCGGAGTGGGGGAGGAAGCAGGCAGGAGGCTGGGAGAGTGATGGGGGCAGAAAGAAAGAATGATGGGGTGGGGGGCAGAAAGAGAGAGAAAGAGTGATGAAGTGGGGAGGCAGAAAAACAAAGAGAAAGATGAAAGATCGGAAAGAGAGAGGAAGTCACATGCATGGAGCAGAAATGGAGTAAGAAAAGGGGGGCAGAGGGGAGAAACAGTATGAGAGAGGTAGGGGGTGAGCAGAGGAAGCAAAGGTGTGATGAATGAGATAACCATCCCGCAAGTTTCTTGCTGGTCTCCACTTGTATAAAATTAATCACTACATTAAAACTCTTGATACATCACTTGTCTTAAGGTACCTACAGTTAAATGTTTAGAATCTGAGTAAATTATGCGCTGGATGTTATCTCAGCTCATATTTTTGTTGCAGCACATAGAAACTTTACCAAAGGAACAGTACTTTTTTTGGTCAACCCCTGCCAATAAGATTGTTAGAATTTTTTGCTGAAAGAACATTTTCTTATCGGCCAGCAGAGGTTCCAGTAAATCCAAGCGTGCCCGTACATAGAATCTACAGTGGAAAAGATGTGAACTGATGTTTCAATCAGGTTAGCAAGACAAAGACAAAAACTACAATTAGATTAATATTTTTGTATCTTCCTGACAGGAGTGCAGATGGTAGCACAGCAACTGCAGTACCACTTAACTTTGAGTCCTTCATGCCACTTCTTGACAGCTGAGCATGTATCAGTGCTAGAAGATCTTAAGATAGTTGAAAACCTCCTCAACAGTGTTCCCTCTAAGCTGAGTTAGTGTGAACTAGCTCAGAGTTTTTTAGCCTCCGACTCACACATTTTTGTCATAGCTCAGGAAGGATGGCTCCAGAGCAAACTCATTTAGGCTGTAGCCAAATCACTTGCTCACAACTTTAAAGCCAGTAGCTCACAAAGTAGAATTTTTTCTCACCAGGACCCCATAGCTTAGAGGAAGCTTTGCTCCTCGGTTTTTTTTTTTTTTACTTATTTTCTTAAAGAGATATAAGAATAAAACATGATCCCAAGAGAATCATTTATGCCTGAGAGAGGACGACACTGTACATCAGTTGCAGCCACTAGGTGCATCTTGGGAAATGTCCAGAATGCTCTGGGCCCCACTGATACCCAAAGCACTTGAAGGGAGACAGCAGGAATTTTTCTTTGGCTGCCTGCTGCCGCCACTACATCACTCCCTCTCAGCAGGACGGATCCGTTGGGATATGATGGACCAGTGAGTAGAAGTCAGCAAGGAAATGTTTTTATTTCAGATTTACCATTCAGGCCCAAGAATAACTCATTAGTTGTGATCCACACTTTCTGAGCTAGCAAAGCTCTTAACACAGATCCAAAGGGGAATGAACTTCAGAGCCATTTGTAACCTTGGGTTTTCACATTGTCCCTAAAAACTAACACCCAGTGTGAAGAAACAAAAGTGGTGGTCCTTTGATCTGAGAGAGAGGCTGTTGCTCAGCAATAGAACCTCTGCTTTGTATGCAAAAGGTCCCAGGTTCAATCCCTGGCGTCTCAAGTTAAAAAACAACAGGTAAAAATATCTCTGCCTGAGACCGTGGAGAGGTGCTACCAGTCTGAGCAGACAGTACTGACCTTGATGGATCAAGGGCTCGATTCAGTATAAGGCAGTTTCATAAACTAGAAATTTGAATAAAAACACTTGTGGCCAGGGACAAAAACCTTGGTAGCAGGTTGAAATCTGTTGGTGTCCCTCAAAAATGAGCTCTTCTTTTAAAGGGGCAGGGCTTCTTCCTGACATTGCCTATGGAGAAATTTGGACCACTAACATCAATCATCTGGATAGTTATCTCTGATGATCCTAATTAACAACACAGAGATACCTTGTCCATGTAAAAAAAAAATTACATCTGGATGTTCAGGACTGTGGTCAGGCATGCTTGTAATTTTAATGAAACACTGGTTTGTATTGTTCAGATTTAAACCACTGAGAAAGGCATCCAGGCCGAAATGCGTTCGGTTTACGTGTATTTTATGTTATTTATAACTGTACTTGGCCATAGGAAAGATGCTTGTAACTATGTGACCCCCATGCGTACAAGTGCTATTTTACTGAAATAGGCTTTTTACACTAGCGGAAGGTACCTATATATGTTACCAAAGATTGGACATGTTAGTTGCACTCGTGGCGCACCAGTGGGCATTTGCGTTCTCTGATTTAGATTTCTGCTTGGAGTGCTGGCCCAGAATTTACAGTTGCTATTCTAAGGATTATATGTCACAATTCTTTTTTTGCAAGATTAGTGGATTTAGGAACAATCAGGCTCCGTTTGTAAATTTTGTTCTGTGCCTTCCTCTGTCACCGTTCTGCTGCTGTTGCATGCTGGCATGCAAAGAGGGAAGGTATTCGCTTCTGATGTACTACGGATGTGATAGCCTCTGGTGTTGATGCTGTGATCTGTAGAGTATTCATAATGGGAAGTACAGCAAGTCATAGCACTAATTGTCCATAGTCCCTTACATGGCAATGGCCTTGATCAATGTTCCCTCTAAGTTGTGGAATCTTGTGAGCCAAAATTCCACTTTGTGAGCTACTGGCATTAAAGTTGTGAGTCTGTGATTTGGCTTCTGCATAAATTAGTTTGCTCTGGAGCCCTCCTTCCTGAGCTAAGACAAAAGTCTGTGAGCTAGAGACTAAAAAACTGTGAGCTAGCTCACACTGACTCAGCTTAGAGGGAACATGGGCCCTGATTTGTATTGTCAAACTGTTCAAATGCTGGGAAAAACAATTTAATTAGCTTCCCTAACATGGTTGCTGATGTATATATGTGTTTGGTTTGGGGTCTGTGTAATTCACAGATTTTAGTACACTATCCCTTTCTCTCTTCTCTCCCCCTCCCCCGTCTTTTACAGGCCTACCTAATTAACTGTGTATGGAACTGCTATAAATACATCATCAACAGAAACTTGCCTGAGATAGCCGTGTACCCTGCGTTTGAAGCACCTCCACAGGTAATATCTTCATAAAGCCTGACTAATTAAGCTGTCAGTTTGTATGCTGAAACAGAGAATTGAGGGAATCGTGCCTCTCATTTGGACTAGCATAAATGCTTACAGGCTTTCAGACCTTCATATTCTTCGTCATGCATTGTTTTTTTAGAGGCAGAATCTAACAACTCGGTTTAAGTCTAATGGCCTTTGGCTTGCGTTCCCTGACTTTATGAGAATAAAGTTGGTTGCAGAATGTATTATTAATCAGAGGTCTTGCTCAGGTAAGGGCTTGAGCAAAGATGCCATTTCTTTAAATCACAGAAGCCACATAGCAAATGAACAGCATAATAAATTCAGAGAAGTCATTTCTCTGCTGTTTCATGGAAGCTGGGAAATTCTGTTCCTCTGGTTACATTCTGAACACATCCATCTTGTGATCAGGTAGCTTTTAAACTTAGCAGGTGTCCTGCTTTCAGATTTGATCTCTATCTACTTCTGAAGAAATACAGCGGCCTCTTGCAGCGGAGAAGCCGTTTGGATTATAGTTCTGTAAGTGTCTGCTGCAGTATTGTAGCATACATAAAAGCTGTGAGTTGTAATAAAGGGAACTTTATTCATTCAGGATTTTTAGTTTAGCATTACTTTTATGGGTATGGATTTCTAAGGATCTGTGCCAAATTAAATTCTCAGAAGGGGATGTCTTCAGAATTCTCACTGTGATCAATGTGTTCTCCTTGAACGAGATAACAAAAGCAATGATTCATGCTGCCACTTTTGAGATAAAATAGTCACCTCAGAATGACCTCCTCAAAAGTTTTTCTGGTAAAATAGTTACAAAATTTAAAGATTAAGTTTGTGGTAATTTCCAGTTCTGCAACACCAGAGGAGGAAGCTTTGGTGAGACTTCTACTTCACCTTTCCCCCAATGAATGGGGGAGAGTCTCCAGGAGACGTGCAGGGCCATCCAAAACAGAGCTGCACCCTTCTAATTCCACTGGAGTCAGTGGGCTTATCAAGTTGTATAGTCTGCCTCGTGCAGTTCAAGATCACCAGCAGAACCCATCATTTGTAGGTTAAAAATGTCCATAGTAGTATGGAAATCCAGTGACTCGACCACTGAACTTCACTGCAAAGGTCCTAACATTCAATGCTGCTCAGGAGTTGACCAGTGTTCCCTCTAAGCTGAGTTAGTGTGAGCTAGCTCACAGTTTTTTAGCCTCCGGCTCACACATTTTTGTCTTAGCTCAGGAAGGAGGGCTCCAGCGCAAACTAACTTATGCAGGAGCCAAATCGCTCGCTCGCAACTGTAATGCCAGCAGCTCACAAAGTAGAATTTTTGCTCACAAGACCCCACAGCTTAGAGGGAACATTGGAGTTGACTGTCCTTGTTTTAGGGGCTTTCAGCTCAAATAGAACTAGCTTTCGTGCAGCATTACAAAATTCCACACTGAGCCCTGGACTGTCATGAAGTGTGCAATTAGTAATACTGGAAAACGGTTTTCTGAATTTGATCTGCACCTAGCAAACCAAAAAATGGATTGTTGTCATGTGTATTGTCCTGCAAAGTCTTTCCTCTCACGCTCTCTTTCTTTCCCCCTTACAGTATGTTCTGCCAACCTATGAGATGGCAGTAAAAATGCCTGAGAAGGAACCGCCGCCTCCTTACATACCTGCTTGAAACAACACAACTGATATTGAAACATCTGTACCAGCTTCTCTTTTTTTATACTGTTAAACCGCTTAAATAAATATTGAGGGCTTTAGGAACGAAACTGTGTGGTTGAGCTGAGAGGCATTTGCTATAGCGACACTAAACAAGAGATTCATATTGGGATGATTCCCCCCTCCCCCCAATCTTGGTAGCTTTTAATTTTATTGGTCTCCTTACACAGTTACTGCCTTAGGGTTTAATTCTGCAAGTACCTCTATATTTGTATTTAACTTTATTCATATTTCCGTTGACTTTTTTTTTAGCATTAGCGTGGATAACCAAGATTAGTTTGGGAGATGAATGTTTAGTTTGGGAGATGAGTGTTCACAGGATCAGGCTCTTCAGAAAGATTATTCTACAGATTAGTTCACAAGGACAGTCTGATCAGATGGCAATAAGGTTTTTTTCATTCCTCACTTTATAGAGGGAGAGGAAGGAGTTCAAATGTGGTATTACAACTATATATATTTACTTTTTGCACTTTTACCCTTTATCTTACCTTACTGTGTTATCCAATGCCTTGAAACCATATTTTCAGGAAGCGTGAAGTTGGCACTACGGTTTGAAATTTTTACTACGTGCTGTGAATGCTGGAAGAATGCACACAGAAAACTACATTTGTGTCAGATGTCAGTTGCATGCTTCTAATCTGTATGTATTTTCATCTTTGTTATAAATGATGCTTTAATAAATCTTGTTTAAAAAAAATTGCCAGCAGCATTGGTTTGTGATTTCATCAGTCATTTATTTATTTATTCGATTTGTACCTCACCCTTCCTGCCAAGACGGGGTCAGGGTGGCTCACACATTTACATAAATAATCATAAAATAATATAAATACTCATTTTAAATCCTCCTAAAACATTAAAACATATTAATAAACATTGGAACAGAGTTAATAAGCGAGAGCGAGGTTATTTACAAAATGGTTTTGAGTTTTCTGGATTCTCGCTCTTCTGAGATAAAATTTCTTTTTTTTTGGTAAATACGGTTTATTATTGGATATATCACATGTTCATACAATTTAAACATACCAATACATATCCATTTTTCTTTTTCCCTTCTCCCCCCCCAAACAAGGCTTCCCGCACTGCTCCAACCCCATTAATGTCTCTCTTATTCTGTTACAATTACTTCTAAACTTATTTTCTCTTACTAACGGTAACAATTCAAAAGTCTAATTCTCTTTCATTTTCTTCTTAATAACTATCAAAGCAAATCAAACCACGTTTAATGTCCCAATTTTTCAACAAATATTTTTGAAAGTCTTTCCAGTCTTCAAAAAAGTTTCATCTTCTTCGTTGTTTAACTTTCTTGTTAATTTGTCCATTTCTGCCAAAAACAACGTCTTTTTAATCCATTCCCATGTTTCAGGTACTTTATCTTGTTTCCAACATTGAGCAAAAATCAGTCTAGCTGCTGTAATCAAGTACCATAGTAGTGTTCTCTTGGCTACATTTATTTCTTCCATTTTAAGACCTAACAATAACATCTGTGGGTCTTTCTTAAAAGTACATTTCAAAATTTTTTGTATCTCATTGTGGATCTCAGTCCAATACTTTACTGCTTTATCACATGTCCACCACATATGGTAAAAAGACCCTTCATGTTTCTTGCATTTCCAACATTTGTTAGACATACTTTCATTTATAATAGCAATTTTTTTAAGCGTCATATACCATCTGTACATCATTTTATAACAATTCTCTTTAACATTTACACAAGTTGAAATTTTCATTGACTTTTTCCACAAATATTCCCAAGATGTCATTAATATCTCATTATTAACATTTACAGCCCATTTTATCATTTGCTCTTTTACAGTTTCATCCTCAGTGTACCATTTCAGTAAAACCTTGTACAGTTTAGAAATCATTTTTTTACCTTTCTCAAGCCATACAGTTTCAATTTCAATGTTCTTTTCTCTAAAACCATGTTCTCTTTTATCGGTCTTAAATAAGTCATAGATCTGTCTATATTTCAACCAATCATATTCAAATTCGACATCAAATCTATCTTTTAACACAAAGTTTTTCCCTTCTAATTTTAAAAGATTTTTGTAAGGTAGCCAATCTAACCCTTGATTTCTTGAGTGTGGGTTAATCACTTCAGCTGGTACTATCCAAAGTGGTCTTTCTTCTGAGAAGAATTTTCTGTATCTCATCCATGTCTCGAACAGTGATTGTCTTACAAAGTGGTGTTTAAAAAATTTATCCATTTTTACTTTTCCATACCATAAATATGCATGCCATCCGAATTTGTTATCATGCCCTTCTAAAGCCAATAACTTCTTATTCTCAAGATTAATCCACTGTTCCAACCATGTTAAACAGACGGCATCATAATACAGTCTTAAATTTGGTAGTTGTAGACCTCCTCTCTCTCTTGCGTCACATAAAATTTTCATTTTAATCCTTGGTTTTCTTCCTGCCCATACAAATTTGGATAATTCTTTCTGCCACGAATCTAGTACCTTCCTTTGTTTTAGTATTGGAATGGTCTGAAATAAAAACATCAAACGCGGTAAGATATTCATTTTTACGGTTGCGATTCTTCCCATCAATGATAAATTCAAAGTGTCCCATTTCTTCATATCTTGCTGAATCCTATGCCACACCTTTTCATAATTATTTTTAAACAGATCAATATTTTTCATGGTTAATTCAATTCCTAGATATTTAGTCTTTGTAACTACTTCACATTGAATTTTCTCTTGAAGTTCTATTTGTCTTTGCTTCGTCATATTTTTACACATCACCTTAGTTTTGTTTTTATTAACGTAAAAACCCGCAACTGAGCCGAATTCTTCAATTTTCTCCATCAGATGTGGTATTTTCTCAATAGGATCCTGAATCATAAACATCACATCATCTGCAAATGCCCTGTATTTATATACAAATCCTTTCACTGAAAGTCCTTCAATACTATTATCTTTTCTTATCGCTGTCAATAATATTTCCAATATCCAAATAAACAGCAACGGGGATAACGGGCAGCCTTGACGTGTTCCCTTTTGGACTTGGAAAAAATCCGTCCTTTCTTTGTTTATATTCAAAGCCGCTTTTTGTTCTGAATATATTGCCACAATCATGTTTAAAAAGAACTGTCCAATATCCATTTTTTCAATAACTTGCAGCATAAACTCCCAATTTAAATTGTCAAAAGCTTTTTCCGCATCTAGGAAGAGGAATCCAACTTCTTTTTCTGGATGTTTGTCATAGTATTCAATTGCATCTATCACCACTCTTAAATTGTCTCTGATTTGTCTATTTGGTAAAAATCCAGCTTGTTCTTCCGCTATAGTATCTTTCAGATATTTTTTCAATCTCTCCGAAATTATTTTTGCAAATAATTTGTAATCATTATTTAATAGCGATATTGGTCTGTAATTCTTTACTTGAGTTAAATCCAAACCTTCTTTAGGTATCAATGAAATATTTGCTTCTTTCCATGAATCTGGGATCCGTTTAGACTTTCTTATCTCATTCGACAGAAGTACTAAAATGGGGGTTAGCTCCTCTTTAAATTTCTTGTAGAACTTTGCTGTGAAGCCATCTGGTCCTGGAGCTTTGCCCAACTTTGCATCTTCTATCGCCATTGTCACTTCTTCTTTCGTTACTAAACCATTTAATGATTCCTTAATTTGTTTTCCCAGCTCTGGAACTTCGATAGTCTCCAAATATTTCTTAATTCTCTGTTGATCAATTCCTTTCTTTTTAAATAATTTGGCGTAATATTTGAAGAAAGCTCTTTTTATACCATTCAAATTCATAACATCCTTTCCATCTTCAATAATCTTAGATATAAAATTCCTTTCTTTTCTATTTTTCAATTGCCACGCTAAAAACTTTCCTGGCTTGTTTGCACCCTCAAATGCTTTTTGCTGTAATTTCTTCAGATTCCAATATAATTCTCTGTTTAATAAAACATTCAGTTCATCTTGCAGAAAGTGGATCTCTTTAATAATCTTTTTCTTCCCTGGTCTTTTCTTTAATTCCTTTTCTTTTTGTCGAATTTTTTCATAAAGGTCGTTCTGTTGTTGCATCTTTTGCTTTTTATCCTTAGAGTTCAGAGAGATAAGCATGCCTCTCATTACCGCTTTGTACGCATCCCATACAACTTGTATATCCGTACCTTTATTTAAATTCAATTCAAAAAAACTTTTCGTTTCTTTTTTTAAAGTTTCGTTGATTAGTTTTTGATCCAGTAAGTCCTCATTAATTCTCCAATATAATTGTTTAGTTTTTTCTTTAGATATCCAGAGTAAGGGATTATGATCAGAATTAGTTTTCGGTAAAATTTGTATTTTATAAGTTTTTTGCGCCATCTCCTCTGACATCCAAATCATGTCAATTCGAGAAAAGGAGTTATGTCTATTAGAATAAAACGTGTAATCCTTAGTCTTGGGGTTCCACTTCCTCCAAACGTCTTCCAGTTTCTCTTGCTTCATCAATTGAAAAAAAAATTTTGGTAGCTTTCCAACTGTCTCTCCACTTGCTTTGGATTTTCTGTCCAATATGTTATTCACTGTACCATTAAAGTCTCCAGCAAGGACTATTTGATCATAATTTAAACAATCCAACTCTTTAGTCAAGTCATTGAAGAAAGTCTCTTTTGCACCATTGGGTGCATATATATTTACGAGCAATGTCTTTTTTCTGTTCATCAATATTTCCACGCCAACATATCTTCCTTCTTTATCCGAGAAGATTTGTTTAGGATCCAGTTCTTTTGAAATATAAATCACTGTTCCTTTTTTCTTATTAGTTGCTGAGGAATGAAATTCTTCTCCCAATTTTTTATTGATCAAATATTTATTATCTTGTTTTCTGATATGTGTTTCTTGTAAACAAATTATGTTACATTTTTGTTTCTCCAGCCAATGATTCACTAATCTTCTTTTACTTGGTGAATTTAGTCCGTTTACGTTCCAAGATAAAAATTTGTAATCCATAATTGTGTTGAGTTAAATATCTTTAAAATCATCAAAATTGTTCTCTTTAAATCTGTATAAATCTCCTTCAGATTTAAGAGTAGATCTCACCGAATTGTACACAAATGAAAGTCCATATGGACTAATGTTCATTTCTTTTAGTCTGTCTGTCAATTTCTTGAATTTCTTTCTGTCTTGTAAGATCGATCTCGGAATTTCTCTCAGAATTATTATTTTTTTCCCATTAATTTCCAACGGTTGTGTAAATTGTTTCTTGAAAACATCTTCCTTCATTTTTGTTGTCACGAATTGAACAATCACATCTCTGGGTAATTGCTTTCTCTTGGCATAAGCTGAGTTTACTCTGTAAATCAAGTCAAAGTCTGAATCCAAATCTCCAACATCTTCCCCTACATAAGTTGTCAATGTGTTGATTACTAGAGCCCGTAAATCCTGATCTTCCTCCTCTTCTATCCCTCTCAATCTCAGATGATTCTGAGTAACCCTATATTCCATCATGGACTCCAGTCTTGTATTTTCTAACAGGGTTTTTTTAACCTTCTGTTCCATTTCTTCAGATTTTGTCACCAGACTTTTGACCTCTTTTTTAACTTCTTCTGTATCTTTTTTTAATCCCTGACACTTCTGTTAGTACCAGTTCTTTCAATTCTTCCATATTTTTTTCTGTACTTGGTCTTGCACTTGTTCTATTTGCTCCAGTTGTATTTGCAGCTGTTGTTGCAATTGTTGTTGCAGCTGTGATTCTATTTGTTTTCCAAAATTCTGCACCACTTCGGTCATCCGTTTTTCCATCGCTTCCATAGCCGCTTGCCACTCTTTTTTTCCTTTGCAGTCATTCTTGGACTAGGTGATGAAGCAGCTCTAGGTCTTGACCTCAAATCCGTCTTGGAAGCGACTTCAGTGCTAATCAATCTTTATATTAGCAATCTTCAAGCCAAATCGCCACCTTTATAACTTGTTTCAGCGCTTTTTCGGCTTAAAAATAACTTTTAAAATTTAGTCCTCCTCAAAATGTCGGGCGCAATTTCTCTATGATTTTCCGGCTAGAGTAGGCTCCTTCCAGACTTCCTGTTTATCTGTCCGTCTCTGTAATCCAACTTCCGGTAAAGGTGGTGTCACACATTAAAACGTCCACTTCCATCTGTTTCCGGCACAGCAACCTCTAAAACGTCCACTCTAGCCTACTTCCTGTATCATAGAGTCACAGTTAGTTTCGTTTCTGCTACGTAAAGTTTAGACTTGACTGACCACAGGAATGCAAAACAAAGTCACTTTTCTGCCGTTTTCTCTAAAGGAAAGCTTTCGTTTTACTTTTAAATCAAGCGGAATAGTTCATTAAAGGTTTCTACGCTTATCCGTACGTTTCAATTTCGCGTTCTTCTTTAAACCGGTAAGCGCTTATTCGTTTGTTACCTTGCTTGTAATCTCGGGGTTTCGCGGTGCTTCTTCTATAATCGATGTTGAACTTGATGTTAAAGAGATCGGTAGATGACGAATTTATGCTGAATTCTCAGCCCAGCTGGTATCTGTAGTGCTGATTTGCAACTGCCCTCTTCACGGAAGGAGATCAAAGTGTAAACAAGCTTCCTCCGAAGCTTATCCACATCGATCTCAACTCCCCCTCAGGCTTGGCTGCTTGCTTGCCACCCCCCCGCCTGGGGAGTGCTGCGCTGGGCCAGATGAAGCCCAGACTGTCGTCAGATACCGCAGTACACTCTGCACAACTCGCAAAGTGTGTCAATTCGCCATTTTACTCCGACCGGAAGCCCGATAAAATTTCATACTCTGTTCAAGTTATTACTGACCTGATATTGTGTCTTGAAGCAAAAACTGTTGTGGGCAGAAGATGGAGTGTTAAAAAGTGTTGTATACTAATGACCAACTGCATCTACTCCCCCCCCCCCCATATTTTGGTTGAGGCGGCAGGCACTCAATCTATTCTGGCCCCACTGTCCTGTCCGCAGCACTGATTTTGACTTTTTTCCAGTGCCTTACTGCTCTGGATACCATCCAGACACTGGAGTTTCTTAGGGTAATCCATATTGCAAGGGTTTTGTTTATCTGCTATTGCTACTTATTGTTTTACTGTTTTTACTGTTCGTTAATTTTATGTTGTGAGCCTCCCTGAGCCCATTTTTTGGGGTAGGGAGGGATATAAATTTAATAAATAAATAATAAATATTTTGTCATCTTGCTAAGTTTACTTTGGAATTCATAGCTGTTACGTTACCAGACGTGGAGATGAATCATTATGAGAGAACTCAGCATATTGCTGATGGTTTTTGTTGTTGTTTTTTTAAAGCCTGGGCAGGGGAAGCAAATGCAACTTCTGACCCATCATTTTCTGGGGTCATATTCTTGATTTGGTTGCCTTGACTCTTCTCTCTCTTTGGCTAAAAAAAACAAGAGACTCTTGTACCAGCCAGTTAAAACTATAAGATTCCAGTCTGTGTGAAACACACTTGGCCTGTTAATTAGCTGGAAATTGTTGGGAGTAAGGTTAGTGTTGCAATGAATGCATTTTGAGTGCTCTGCAGAAAACACCCAACTGGCCACTGCTGCTCCAAGTTGAAGAAGTTGCATTTATTTAATTTATTTAGAACACTTCTCTGCTGCCTTTTCAGGAACCTGCCTGAGGTAGCTTACCAAATAAAAACTAGAAAAAACATTTAAAGAAGCTAGAGTCCAGAATAAAAAAGCACTTACCCTGCATAAAAACCTACATCATAGAAAGCAGACCACAGGCTGCTTAAAACAGCTTCCAGGTGAACAGAAATGTTTTGAACCTAGCACCTAAAAGGAAGCTATGTAGGTTCCTGATAGACCTCAAGGGGAAGGGTATTTAACAAGCGAGGGGCCACTACTGCAAAAACCCTTTCTTCGGTTGCCATCTGCCTCCTCTCTGAAGTCTGGGGGCACAAAGAAGGGCTTGTGAGGCAGCTCTTAGCTACTGGACTGCATGGCATAGGCCAGGATCCAGGAACAAAGGGTTGTGTGTTAAATAAACTTCAAAGCCAGCCTGGACATAAATCTGGCATTAGATTTGCCTGTTCTAGTATAATTTGAATACGGGACTGCCTGATCCCCTGCTTTGGGTATATCTATATTTATTTCATTTATACCATGCCTTTCTACCCAGCAGGAACTCAAAAGTGGCTTACCTCATTTGTTCTTCTATCACGACACCAACCCTGTGAGGTAGGCTACGTTGCATGTGTAGCCAAAGATCACCTGGCAGATAGGATTGCCAGGTCCCCCCTGGCCACTGGTAGGTGAGGAGGGTTGCCAGATCCAGGTTGGGGAACTCCTGGAGACTTGGGTGGAGCCTGGGCGAGGACAGGGACCTCAATGTCATGGAGTCCATCTTCCAAAGCATCCATTTTCTCCAGGGGGACTATCTCCATAGTCTGGAGATAAGCTGTTATTCCGGGGGATCCCCGGGATCCACCTGGAGGCTGGCATTCCTATTGTAGAATGTGGATTTGGAGCTATGTCTACCAGGTCTTCGACGAGTCCTCTAGCCACTACGTCACGCTGGCTCTCCAACTCTGTCATAATTTGTCTCTTAAAACTGGGCTTGTGGGGAGGGGGTTGGAAACCCTCACATTAACAGGACTGAACATTTATCTTTAGCAGTCAATAGCTGTGTTTTCTGTCTATAAAGCAGAAATGCTGGCAGCTAAAAGCATAGGAGAGTTCTGTCCCCTCCCTCCTCTTCACCCATATGTGAAATGGAATCTAATTTGGTAGCTGTGGACAACCTTCAGACTCCATTTTCAATTAGCAGAACACAACTTTCCTGCCTCCCCACTACCACCCCTCCACAGCTTGCTGATTGTGAAGTATCCTCACTCTGGTAAAGGGGACGTATATGACTTCTGTCATCCCCATAACTTCTATCTCAGGAGCCCTAACCTTTCCTGAAAGATATAAAAGAATGGCACTGATAGCATGGTTTCCTATAAAACTAGTGGGAAAGCCCATTGCAGGAAGAGGCAACAGGCCCTAGGGAGAGTGCCTGGCGTGGGGCAAGGTGGCTGGGCGTGGGGCAAGGTGGCTGGGCTTGGCCCCCCCCCAATGAAGGAGTCCTGGGGCGCACCAGGCAAGGAAAGCGCAGTGCCGCTGTTTCCCCCCTCAGAGGACCCCCCCCCAACGCAGAGCCTGCAGCCTGGTGGGCAGAGTGGAGGGTGGCGGGGGGCAAGGAAGTGTGGTGGTGCCGGCTCCCCTCTTGGAGGGCCTCCCCCCAACGCTGGACTTGCAGTGTGCCCAACGGAGGCCATGCCGGACTTCGGAAGCGCGGCGTAGGCCCCCCTCCGAAGGCACCCGGGGCCAGTGGAGTGCGTGCTGATCGAGGGAAGTGCGGTGACACCAGCTCCCCCCTCGGAGGGCCTCTGCCCAACGCAAGGCCTGCAGGCTGTCTCTCAGCCGGCATGGGTGGTGAACTCCCTGCAAACGGCCCAGCCGTGTGTGCCAGCAACGGCAAGTGAGGGAGTCCTTTCTGGGCCTGGCTCTGGAGGAAGCAGGCGCCGCTTCCCGTCAGGCACGGCAGCACCAGGGTGCCCTGAGCGGCGGTGGCGCCAGCTTCAGGCCGCAAGGATGGCCAGGGCACCAGGAAGAGGCCTGGGTCCCGAAGCGCGCTGCTTCCAAAGCATCCATCCCAATCGGTGACTGGCCGCAGACTGGGGGCGTGAGGCTGTGTGCTGGCTGAGTGGGCAGGCCTGCGCTCACGCAGGAAGGCAAAGCAGCCAGTGGCAAGGGACCCCCTCTGAGTGGCAGGTCCCTCGGCCAACTGATTTCGGCGCGCATTTTGACCGAATAAGGGAAGACCAAAACTCAGTTATATATAAGGAAAGGATGAGAAGTTTTATTCTTTATAAAAGGGTAGGGGAATGGGAAAATGGTTTTTTAAAGGTTTATATGATCTAAACAGTTGGCAACCAGCCAGTTCCCAGTATGAACACTAATAACACTGTTGCAGGCTTCTTAAAAGTCCAGCAGGGATAATAAGAACAATAAACCCTATAAGATATTTCTTTACAATAGGCAGGCAGTTGTAACGTTACAGATCATATACAATGTATAACTCAAGGCTCCCCAGTTGTGCTGGAGATCTGTCTGTCCCTAAGACTTTTCCTTGGGTAATAGAGCTACAGTCGTTCCCTGTGTGTGTTGGTGTTTTTCTTTTAAACAGAGGTCTACCCTTTTGAGTCTGGCATAACTTCTCCACAGAGTCTTACCTGTCCCTCTGCTCTGTGACACCCTGTCACTGTGCCACAGACTGAGAATTTTCCCTCAGAAAGAAGCCACCAAAAGCCCCTTCTCAATGACTCTCAGAACAGAGCTCTTCAAACTAAACTCTTCCACTCTCTCCTCAAGCTTCCAGCCCTCAACTGCCTAACTCAGCGTTTTTCAACCACTGTGCCGCGACACACTAGTGTGCCGTGAGATATTGTCTGGTGTGCCGTGGGAAAAATTCCAATTTCATCTGTAACATGTGGCTTCGGCTCACAGAGTTAAATTTTTTAAACTTTTTCTAATGGTGGTGTGCCTCGTGATTTTTTTCATGAAAAAAGTGTGCCTTTGCACAAAAAAGGTTGAAAAACACTGGCCTAACTGACCAGACCTTTTCCCCCTCCTGGATACCTTCCGTTGCCATGGAGGTGGCTCACCAATCAGAGTGAGCCTCTGACACTGCCTACATTCAGACTCTGCCTACATTCACTCAGTTCGTCACACTGATCTTCCCAGAACGCTACTCCTGGAGAAATCAGTGGAAATTGCCAATTTGGTCTGGATCCAACCTCATAATTTATTTCCTTTATTCATATCCCACCTTTCTCTCCAATGGGGACCCAAAACGGCTTCCAACATTCTCCTCTGTTTTATCCTCCCAGCAAACCTGTGAGGTAGGTCAGGCTGAGAGTGTGTGGCTGGTTGCCCAGAGAACTTTCATGGCAGAGTGGGGATTTTAACCTGGGTTTCTCAGATCGGGTTCTCAGGGCATAAATGGAGATTGGAAGATCACCTGGGTGGTCAGAGATCTGGTTAAATTGGTGATGTTCGCATCCCCTGTCTGCACCCCTGTGCCATTTAAGAAAATTGTGATCTCAAGCCCTTCTAGCTGTGCTGCCACTCTGACGGGAAAGAACAGAGCCTGCTAGAACTAGGGCAAGTCCCCTTGGTGCTTAAACTATCATTTATTGTGCTATTTAATATGCAGTGTATTGTTCCATCAGCTTTTGTGGACTAGAGTCTAGTGAATCAGATGCTCCTACTTGCCAGAGACGTACACGCACTATCCACAGAGAAATCAAATGGCATCAAAAGATGATATTACCTCCCTTAATATTTCTGTCCAAAACTCAAATGCACAGTGGCTGTTCACTGGAGCACTGAACCCTGTTCAGATGTCACAGTGAACATGTTGCGCAATTGGCCCATATGTGCATATGTACTGTGTGTGCTCACCTTACAAATGAAACGGGGGAACTGGATAAATGTGGGGTTTCAATCACATGCTCAGCTCTACACCCATTAAATGCAGCATGAGAATTACTCAGTGCATATATAGAGAATGAAAAGGCAGCCACTAACTTGTGAACAGAGCAATAATCTAGGGCTGCCAACCTCCAGGTATTATCTGGAGATCTCCCACTATTACAACTGGTCCCCCGACAATCAAGATCTGTTCCCCGGGAGAAAATGGCTGCTTTGGAGGGTGGACACAGGACACTACAGCACTGTACCATGCTGAGGTCCTTCCCCTCCCCAAACCCTGCCCTCCCCAGGCTCCGCCCCCTATCTCCAAGTACTTCCCAAGCCAGAGCTGGCAACTCTACTATAATCATGGCTAGACTTGGTAAAGGAATGCCTGTGGTTTAAGAGGCACCCATGATCATGACTGAGCCCTAACTGAATGATGCCAGGCTTCCTGAGGAAATCTGAATTGAGCAGTTTTAGTCTAAAGTCTTCCTTTAAAGGTCTTTCGGATGGAAAGTGGCTCCTTGAGAAAGGCTTGGGCTGCCTTGGCTAACTTGGGAAGACTGGTTTGCAGCGTGCCTGCCAGCTGGCCATGATAACAAACTTGCATAATGGCCTGTACTTGTACATATTTGATCAGAAGTAAGTCTCGGTGGGGCTTACTCCCCAACTAGTGGGCACAGGATTGCAGTGTTAGGCTAGACCAGGGGTGGGCAAACTTGCTCAACGTAAGAGCCACATAGAATAAATTTCAGATGGTTGAGAGCCGCAAGACATGAACAAATATTACGTGCACATTTTTATTTAGAAAATATGCATATTTGCTTTTTATTACCATTAAATGAGACTGCCAAAAATAAAAACAAAAGGGGTAAAAACAGATATGGATAATGATATTTATTTGTCCAATGATATTTATTTATCTAAGAGAGAGAGAAAGAGGGGGAGGTGGAAAGAAAGAATGAAAGAGGTGGAAAGAAAGAGAGAGAGAAACAAAGAAAGCAAATAGATAGGAGGGACGGGGGAGGGAGGGAGGAAGGGATCAAATGCATGCCTCCCCTTCACTTCCCCAGCTGCCGTGCTGGGAGCCACACAATATGTGTGAAAGAGCCACATGTGGCTCCCGAGCTGCAGTTTGCCCACCCCTGGGCTAGACTGAAAGAGTTTGGTTGTAGGATGGAGAACATATTGACTGCATGAAATGAGACCTTTGACAATTCTCCCATTTAACCTTTTATTTGTTTGTAAGCTCATAATGCCGGAACTCCCTTGAACACTGAAACCCAAATGGAAATTCTTGTGAATCCTCAGGATACTTTCTCAGCTCCTGAGACCCAGCTTGCTCCACGCACCCATTTGCAAAACACCCCACAGTGAGAATACGGCCTTGAGGAGTCTCTAGTTAATTTTTTTTTTAAAGTGGGCCTCTGTGCCATTAATTTTATTTTTCATAATATACTTTCTTGTTGAATACCATTTGGGGAGGGCTGCTAACGGAAGAAAGAAATGAAGATGCTTTTAGAAAGCTGGAAGATGTTGCCCCTGCTTGTGTCATGGATGAGTGTTTTCAGAAACCATGAGCTTAGAACAGCAGGAGGAGACTTAAGGTGAGTTTATATGAGAAAGTTCCCAGTGTAGATAAACAGACATCTGGTCCTTGGTTTTCTGGCAGTGTGCAGAGAACAAAAAGTACAACTTCGCCACCATTATCTAAGCATTGATTTACCTGAATCTGAACTTTCTAAATCCACTGTGCTGATTTCAGTGGATGCGTGTACTTGGATGTATGTAGTGCTCCTGGTTTACCTATTAGTTTCCCATTGACCAATCACTTTAGGTCATCCTGAGCTGGATTTTTAGATGCACGTACCATGTCTACAAGCAAGGCTGGGAAATCTCTCTGTCCCAGCTGCCCAGTGTCCTATGAGTTTAAATTTGATTCTGGTGCTTATAGGTAAGAGTCTGAGAAGACAGGACTGACCTGGATGGACCAGTGATTGGATGTGTAAGCCACCTCAAGTAGGATTCTGATGAAGTGGCATAGAAATATCCTAAATATACCAAATTTATTGATTTAGGTGTGTTCATGTATGACCTGCTTGGTACACTTCCACTTCTTGTTAGTGAATAGAACTCAGCTTGAAATGCAGAAGGTCCTTGGTTCGATCCTTAGTTATCTCCAGTGAAAGAGTTCAGGTAGGAGGGGATGTGAAAGATCGGCCCAAGACTCTGCCAGTCCGAGCAGACAAAATAAAACTTTCTTCAAATACATTAGAAGTAGGAAGCCAGCCAGGGAGGCAGTGGGGCCCTTGGATGACCAAGGGGTAAAAGGAGTAGTGAAGGATGATAGGGAAATGGCTGAGAAGCTGAACGCATTTTTTGCCTCTGTCTTCACTATGGAAGAGGAGAAGTGCTTGCCCACTCCAGAAGCACTGATTTCGGGAGGGGGTTTGAAAGACCTGAATCAGATTGCGGTGACAAGAGAGGAAGTCCTCCGACTGATGGACAATTTAAAAACTAATAAATCACCAGGCCCGGATGGCATTCATCCGAGAGTTCTGAAAGAACTCAAATGTGAACTTGTGGATCTCCTGACAAAAATATGTAATCTTTCTTTAAAATCTGCCTCCATTCCTGAGGACTGGAAGGTAGCTAATGTCACTCCCATCTTTAAAAAGGGCTCCAGGGGAGATCCGGGAAATTACAGGCCAGTCAGTCTGACATCGATACCGGGTAAGTTGGTGGAAACTGTTATTAAAGAAAGAATTAGTAGGCATGTTGATGAACAAAAACTATTGAGGCAGACTCAGCATGGGTTCTGTAAGGGAAGATCTTGTTTCACTAACCTGTTAGTGTTTTTTGAGGGAGTGAACAAACATGTGGACAAGGGGGACCCAATAGATATTATTTACCTTGACTTCTGGAAAGCTTTTGATACAGTTCCTCATCAAAGGCTCCTAAGTAAGCTCAATAGCTATGGGATAAAAGGCCAAGTCCTCTTGTGGATCAAAAACTGGCTTATAAATAGGAAACAGAGAGTAAGTATAAATGGGAAACTTTCTCAGTGGAGGGTGGTAAGCAGTGGGGTACCACAGGGATCGGTACTCGGTCCGATGCTTTTTAACTTGTTTATTAATCATTTGGAATTGGGAGTAAGCAGTGAAGTGGCTAAATTTGCAGATGACACGAAGTTGTTCAGGATGGTGAAAACCAGGGAAGATTGTGAGGCACTCCAAAGGGATCTGTTGAGGATGGGTGAGTGGGCGTCAACGTGGCAAATAGGGTTCAGTGTGGCCAAGTGCAAAGTGATGCACATTGGAGCCAAAAATCCTAAATATAAATACACGTTGATGGGGTCTGAACTGGCAGAGACTGACCAAGAGAGAGATCTTGGAGTCGTAGTGGATAACTCAATGAAAATGTCTAGACAGTGTGTAGCTGCAATAAAGAAGGCCAATGCTATGCTGGGGATTATTAGGAAGGGAATTGAAAACAAATCAGCCAGTATCATCATGCCCCTGTATAAATCACTGTTGCGACCTCATTTGGAATACTGTGTACAGTTCTGATCACCACATCTCAAAAAGGATATTATAGCATTGGAAAAAGTGCAGAGAAGGGCAACTAGAATGATAAAAGGGTTGGAACACCTTCCCTGTGAAGAAAGGTTAAAATGCTTGGGGCTCTTCAGCTTGGAGAAACGATGACTGAGGGGTGACATGATCGAGGTATATAAGATTATGAATGGGACTGAGCAGGTTGAGAAAGAAGTACTTTTCTCCCTTTCTCACAATACAAGAACTCGTGGGCACTCCATGAAATTGCTGAGCAGTCGAGTTAGAACAGATAAAAGGAAATATTTCTTCACCCAAAGAGTGATTAACATATGGAATTCACTGCCACAGGAGGTGGTGGCAGCTGCAAGCATGGACAGTTTCAAGAGGGAATTGGATAAACATATGGAGCAGAGATCCATCAGTGGCTATTAGCCACAGGGTATAGATGGGAATTCTAAGTCTGGGGCAGGTGATGCACTCTATTCTTGGTGCTGGAGGGGGCAGCAGTGGGAGGGCTTCTAGTGTCCTGGCCCCACTGCTGGACTTCCTGATGGCACCTGGTATATTTTGGCCGCTGTGTGACAGAGTGTTGGACTAGATGGGCCATTGGCCTGATTCAACATTGGTTTCTCTTATGTTCTTATGTACTGACCTTGATGGACCAATGGTCTGATTCAGTGTATGGCAGTCTTCAAATATTTTTCTCCCTGTGTTTACCTGGGATATAGCTATTTTCACTATAGCAAGCTAACTTTGTGTTTGTTATCTGAGGCCTTCACAATTTGGTAGTGCCGGTGCATACTGTGACACACTCTGTTTTCTGGCCTGTTTGGCTCCTGAAGCTGTTGATAATTAAAATCCAATTAATCTGATTATTGGTGGAAGTATATTTGAACGATGTGCTAATTCTGTTATTTCCTTTATGAGTGAGCCTGTCTTTTTTAACCTCATACCTACTGAGAGGGCCACTAAAAGAATGCGTTCAAAGGAGTGTTTGCTGTCTGGGGAAGGCAGTGACTGCTTTTTTCCCACCCCTCCCACAGTAGCTCTTTGGCCAGGAACTTAAAATCTGCTCTTTCAAGGAAAAGAGGGGGGAAACCCAGAGAAGGCTGAGAGAGGTGGATCATTTGGTGCTCAAACCAAGGCAGCTAAAATGCTCTGGCTGGTCAGGACCCTCAGCTGCTGCCTTTGCATGCTACTACCTGTAGCTTGTGGGGCTCGGCACACTTTTGCCAACTTCCCAGCCCGAAGAAGCATGGACTCCGTTCCACAGCAGGTCAAAACTTTCAGTAGACCTGCCACACTGCTGGCTGACGAGCCCTACTCCAGAGGAACTGGCAGCTATTCTTCAGCCAACTCCCCTACAGGTAAATTATACTTCAGCAGCTATAGCAGGGGGGTGAGAAGCTATGGCTTTTAGGAAAGAGATGGGAAGGTGGACTTATTTGTTTAGCAAAGGTACATGGTAGCAGGAACCTGATTTCCATCTCTCCCACCGCTCCTAGCAGTGTTTCATTTTATGCCCTATATTTCTGCCTTGCTTCTCCTGTTACTATATATCTCTATATTGCCCTCTTCTCCAAAGAGCTCAGGTTGGTATGTTTGATTCTCTAGTCTCAATTTATTTATTCATTTATACCCTGTCTTTCACTCTAATGGTGACTCAAAGTGGCTCATGTCATTCCTCCATGTTCTTCTCACAACACCCCTGTGAGGTAGGCTAGACTGAGAGAGAGAGAGAAACAGAGAGAGAGCCTGGTTCAAAGATACCCCAGTGAGCTTCACAGCTGAGCGGGAGTTTGAGCCAAGGTCTCCCCTGCCTTAGCCTGACAGGTCAATCATTACACCATGACAATTATTCCAGAAGATGCAGAACTTTACCTTTTACAGCTTTTTTTCTTCCTTGCAGCGGATGAGACGGCAGATATTCTGCCACAATGTAGTTGACCGAACAGGGTTGTTGTGAGAATGACTGAGAAGATAGGTTTCAAATGCTTTATGTTTTTCCTAAGCAGTATTTATATGCTCAGGAAGCCAATAGGAAGAGTTACAGGAGATACAGCTCTCACTAACTGTTTGCTGAATGGCCCAGTTTGAGATCAGTGCTGGTAATGAGTGTGTGTGTGTGTGTGAAATAGCCTGTGTTCTTAAACCAGAGGCAACTGAAGATCTCATCAAAAAGCCAGTTTGGTGTAGTGGTTAGGAGCGTGCAGACTATTCTGGGAGAACCGGGTTTGATTCCCCACTTCTCCACATGAAGCTGCCAGTGTGACCTTGGGTCAGTCATAAGTTCTTTCAGAGCTGTTCTCTCAAGGGCAGTTCTCGAGAGAGCTCTCTCGGCTCCACCTACCTCACAGGGTGTCTGTTGTAGGGAGGGGAAGGGAAAGGAGATTGTAAGCCGCTCTGAGACTCCTTCAGATAGTGAAGGGCGGGGTATAAATCCAATCTCTTCTTCATCATCATCATTGGCAGCTGCACTATGTCAATAAAGGTCTGCAAGGATCCCTAGACACCTGCACCTGTAGTGTTCTTTTTATGTTTTTCAGCATGAAAGCATCTAAAAAAACCTTTAAATAATCAGTACTATTATACTAGATCAGTTAAAAGGCCTAAACTGGATTATTTAACAAAAAAGACTGAGGTATGCCTCAAACATACCTACCAGTTAACAACAGGTTCCTTCTAGAACCTATGGGAGCTGCTGCTCCCAAATGTATGTATAAGTAAGCAAATTCAAGCATGTTTTGCATAACTTCATCCCTTGAAGTTTTGGATGCGGGACACAGTATCCATTGCAGATCTGATGCCACAAACATTCATCTCATAGGCACAGTATTTTTTTAAAGAGGTCCTCCATGTGTCCAGCTATGAGTTATCAAGCAGCAAGGACTCCAGAGCAACCAAGGGTTGTAGCTATCCCTTTAAGGACAACCTCTCCTGTGGCCTAAGGAGAAAAGCAGGGTAGCTTCCTAAATCACAACAAACAGAGTGATGAAGTCTGAATTCAAACCTTTTTTATACCTACAGACCACTTTAAATTTTAGAATGTCCTCATCTCCCCCCCCCAATTTTGAACCCAAAACATGTAAAAATAAAGGCTGTGAGGGAAGCTATAATCCAGACAGTCTGGGCCAGTGATTCTTAATTGGAACCATACACAATCTACAAATCTTAGGGTGCATGCAGAACTATGGAGGGCATTTTGGATATCACACCAGCTGCCTCTCCCCACTTGCAATGGCTTCTGTCAGTGAGTGAATGAGAATTGTTTTATGTTGTTTACTTCATCCTGGACAAATCCCCGGATCCTAGATTTCTCCTCCAGACCCTTATAAAGTGTTACACAGCAAACAAGAATAAAATCTAATGTTGAGCAGTTGTCTGACAGCCATAAGGGTGTCACTGGGCTTATGCTGGAGATCTGTTCATTATGTTAGTGTGTTTGTGTGTGTGCTTGTTGCCTTGTTTATGCTCTGTTTTTTCCCCTGGGGATGGGAGTGCGATATGGTGCTAATATTTTGGCCTTCTCTGGTTGTAGGAGATGAAAGGTTATGAGCCCCTGGACTAGATTTGGAGGGGGTGGCATGAGCATACATGGACACCGTACATGGAGGGATGAAACTGAGGAACACTGCTGCTAATGCATAACACATTATGATTTATTTATTATAGCCCGCCTTTCTCACTGAGACTTAAGGCAGATCACACAGCACAAAACAATGCAGTCAAATAGCATGAGACGTCTAATAAGCAATGCAATAGGACCAGGGTTACCGAAATTAGAAGCCGTGCAAAAAAAGTCCCGAACACAATAGGCCAATCAATGCAGAAAATGGGATTACAAAAGTAGAAAACAAGGTGGCACGAGCAGGAAAGTACATACAGTAAGTAGATAATAATACACAATGGCATAGACTATAGTCCTCTTCCTTTTATTAACCTGAACCGTATTGTTATGCTATAGCCCTATTACCTCTATAAAAAAATGCCATCCTGAACAAAATGTCTTCTGTTGCAACATGCCTTGGACATCCTTAGCCTTGGAACTAAATAATAACAGTTCAATACATCTGTTGCCAGTCTACGGTTTATTTTGTTATATTTGCATGTGCTTTATAGACATCTCTCCTTATATTCTTTCTCAGTTTAGTTTTTGTGTCTTCTGTTTTTTTTAAAAAAATACAGCATTAGTAATTGTGGTTAGGCTAAGAAATGTCTGCAATTTGGCATTTAGAACACAATATAAATGTGTGGCATTTGGAAATAATGATGTCCAGAAACAGAATGGGGGCTTCAAACAGAGAGCAGAGATTATATATAGGGCAGGGGCCAGCAACCTAGAGCTATAAACAGCCAAATATGGATCTTCACAAAAAGAAGTTTTTACATTAAGATGTCTTGAGTGCATAGGTTGGATACTAGAATCACCAGTATGTCAAGGGAATGGCAGGCAAAGATGGCTATGGGGAAAAAAGGCTTTTTAGAGAGGTTTTAAAGAAAGGGAAATCAGAGAGGTGAACGGTTACCAAATGTAATCCATGCACACATTTATGTCAGTGCTCTAGGGAATCATGCAGGCTGCTCCTGTGTACATTTATGACTTACTGTGAGACCTCGTGTGTTCCCTTTCCTAATAAAGGACTCACAACAGCCAGTGTTTGGGCTGCAGAAATTTTGCAGATCAATGTGTCAGCTATTGGTAATTGTTAAGCTGCATAGTTTCAATTCTGTAAATGAGCTTTCTTATACTGATTCTGTTGATCTCTTGCCCTGAAGTTTGACATAGTTTGACCCTTTAATTATAAACAGCTGCTGACCCCCAATGCAAAGTATATATATTCTCCTGCTCTCTGATAAGGCATTGTTATTCTATTTGACTACATCCTCTACACACAGACATACCTGGTTTGATATTCTGGATTCTTCTCAATACCCACAATGATACCATCATCAGGTTCTGTTCTAGAAAGCTAACCCTTGCTTTGCACTTCACTGCCTCAGCAAGGCAAGTTCCTAGGTCCTAGGGTTTCCAAATCCAGGTTCAGAAATACCAGGAGATTTGAGGGTGTAGCCTGGGAAACTGGGGTTTAGGGAGCAGAGGAACCTTGGGAGGGTATAAGGCCATGCCATTCGCCTTCCAAATCAGCCATTTTCTCCGGGAGAAGTGGAGTAAATGTTTTAAACAATGAATGAATGAATGAATAAGTGATGTATGATGTCTGAATATTAATTGTAATTCTGGAAGAACTCCAGCTCCCCACCTGGAGGTTGGCAACCCTGCTAGGTCCCATTACATCTGTAGCCCAGCAAACTCCAGGAATTCTAATTTTCCAGAGCAGTTTTTCAAAACCTGACTTCAGTAACTACGCAATTCTCTGCTTGTTTTTTTCCTCGCAGAAGATATTTGCAGGAGCAGGCCCCTGGATCTTGTGTTTATAATCGACAGCTCCCGCAGTGTCCGACCGGAGGAATTTGAAAAAGTGAAAACCTTCCTGGCCAAAATGATTGACACCTTGGATGTGGGAGAGGGAGCCACTCGGGTAGCAGTAGTGAACTATGCCAGCACAGTAAAGGTTGAATTTAATCTTCGGACATATTTTGACAAAGCTTCCATGAAGCAAGCGGTATCCCGTATCAGCCCCTTAACTGCAGGCACTATGACTGGTCTGGCTATTCAGACAGCCATGGACGAAGCTTTCAAAGAAGAATCAGGCGCTAGACCTTCTTCCCTCAATATTCCCAAAGTGGCAATAATTGTGACAGATGGTCGGCCTCAGGATCAGGTACAGGAGGTGGCATCCAGGGCTCGAGCATCTGGAATTGAGATCTATGCAGTTGGGGTTGACCGAGCAGACATGCAGTCCCTACGGCTGATGGCTAGTGAGCCAGTGGATGATCATGTTTCTTATGTGGAGACTTATGGTGTGATTGAAAAGCTGGCTTCGAAATTCAGGGAGACTTTCTGTGGTAAGGTCATTGTTTCCACTTTCTCTCTGCTGCTGTAAGAAGCAATGTTTGGTTCACTAAGGGTGCCATCCTCAAGCAGAGTTACACCTTTCTAAGCCCACTGAAGTATGCTTAGGACTGCATGGTAATATATCACACAATAGCAAGCTTATTTAATGTATCAGAAGATTTGTGGTGGATTAACCCAATGTGGGGAGCTCTCAGTAATCAGACACATGATTTGTGATGTGCGGCTAGAACCTTTTACAAAAGGTAGAGCAAGGCTCACTATTATGCCACTTCCCACTGGTGGCCCAGGCTTGTCTGATCTGAGGAGCTAAGTAAGGTTGGCCCTGGTTAGTACTTGAATGGGACACTGCCAAAGAAAGTCCAGGGTTACTGTGCAGAGGCAGGCAATGGCAAACTGCCTCTGTTTGCCTCTTGCCTTGAAAATCCTATGGGATTGCCCTGAGTTGGCTGCAACTTGATGGTACTTTCCCCCACCAATTAGGCACAGAAATGCCCATAAGCTATTTATGTGAGATACCATGACAATGGTAGCTAAAATTTAATTACTTCTCCTTTCCTAGTTACAGGAGTTTATAAGTTATAGAATTTGGGATCTTAATTTCTACACTGTGAATTCATATGTGGCATCACTTTTTCCACAAAGGCCATGTGTTAAAATAATGCTTAGCATTAAAACTTACCATCTGAGGTAGAAATCTTGAAAACTGACCTTCTCTCTGAGATGGCAAGTCTTGGTGTGAGACATGATTTTCATATGGACATTCTTTCAAACAAGCAATTAACTACATGGAAACTGAGTGGTATAATGCTGTGAGAGGACTGTACCACCTCAACCAATCAATCTTTTAAATAGGCGCTCCATCGTAAGAGCATAGAATAATTTTTAAAAAGTTCTACATGGAGTCATATTAAACAGGATTCATCTCTAATCTTCTCCCCTAGCTGTGGATGCCTGTGCACTTGGAACACACAACTGTGAACAAATCTGTGTTGCCAGCGATGGGTCCTGGAGCTGTGACTGCTATGAAGGGTACACCCTGAACCCAGATAAGAGAACTTGCTCAAGTAAGAAAGAGGCCAGTCAGCACATTTTGTGAAGAGAATGTTTCTCCAGGGGGAAAGGAAGTATTGATAATAATTCTTCAACTTCTCTCCTAGCTAGGGAGACCTGTGCCTCTGGAACTCATAATTGTGAGCAAATCTGTGTGAGTACTGATGACTCCTGGCGCTGTGACTGCTATGAAGGGTACACCCTGAACCCAGATATGAGAACCTGTTCAAGTAAGAAACTGGTAGCTACTGAATAAACAACAATACTATAGTATTTACACAGGGCATTTCAAAACTTTGTGCGCATTTAATCCTAGTATCACTATCCCCATACTGAAGAAGAGTTGGTTTTTATACCCCGCTTTTCTCTACCCTAAGGAATCTCAAAGCAGCTTACAATTGCCTTCCTTTCTCTCCCCACAACAGGCACCTTGTGAGATAGGTGGGGCCAAAAGAGTTCTGAGAGAACTGTGACTGGCCCAAGGTCACCCAGCAGGCTTCATGTGGAAGAGTGGGGAATCAAACCCAGCTCTTCAGATTAGAGGCTGCTGCTCTTAACCACTACACCAAACCAGCTCTCAAGATGCTAAAGATAAAGAGCTGAGGTAGTTGCTTCTCTAAGGCGCCTCAGTGAGTTGCTGGCTGAAGTAAGGTTTTTTGGACCAGCAGAGACATCATGTCATAGCTATATTTATCATTTCATTTACTTCATTTCTACCCCATCTTCCTCTCCAGTGAGACCCTAAGCAGCTCCCCTCTCCTACTTTATTCTCACAACAAGCCTGTGGGATAAGCTAGGTTGAAAATGTGTCTGTGACTAGGCTAAGGTCACCCAGCAAACTTCCATGGCAGAGTGGGGATTCGAACCTGAGTGTCCCTGATCCTTAATCCAATGCTCAAGCCACTCCACCAGTTTGCCACCCTGGCTATCTTATATCTTTAGCCTATACAAGCTCTTATTAAGTAATACCTCAACAGGTGATATATTCATGTATTCCCTCAATAAATGTAGTCAGGAAGATTAAAAAACCAGCATTATTGCTTAAAACTTTTCCTAGTTAGGGACATCTGTACAGCTGAAACCCAACACTGTGAGCAGATCTGTGCAGCCAGAGATGTCTCTTGGAACTGTGATTACTACGAAGGGTATACTTTAAATCCAGATAAGCAGACTTGTTCAAGTAAAATTCAGTCATTTATTTTTGCTTGGAACTATTTCTACTCAGCTCTTCCAAAGCTCAGAGCTGTTCACTACCCTACAAATTCAATACAGCGCTGGTTTACACAGTTGAAATTCTAATGCCAGTTAAAAACCCTTCTCAGATCAAAACTTTGTTTGCCCGTAACTTCTTCCTTCGTCTTTGTTTCACAAAACATATCCTTGATCACTTAATTCAATACTACTTTGGTTAAAATATGTGGCAGCTAATGCAGTACTACTTTGGTAGTGTTGCCAGCTGCAGGTTGAGAAATTTCTGGAGGTCTGAAGGGTGAAGCCTGAGGAGGGCAGACTTTGGGAAGGGGGGGGCTTCAGTGGACCATAATGCCTTAGATTCCACCTTCCAAAGTGGCCCTTTTCTCCAAGTGAATTGATCTGTGTCATCTGGAGATCAGTTGCAATAGTGGGAGATCTCCAGCCACCACCTGGAGGTTGACAACCCTACACTTTTGCATATAAGAGAAAAGAAAAGCCAAGGGTGCCATGTGGATTTTAAAAGAAATTCACACAGTTGGCCCAGTTGGACATAGGTTTGTTAGGGAGGGTAAACCCCCTCCCCCAAAAATACAAAGTGTTAAGAACAATGTGTGCCGACATTAATAAAAACTGGAATTCAGGTGGCACGCAGAGATGCTGAAGCACCTGATATTGTGGTAATGGTGAGGGGTCTTTTGTTTTTGGTTTGAAAAAGTGGTGCCAGAACTCTCAAGACGGAAATGAAGTTTTCAATCTGTATACTGAAAACTCATGAACTTTTACACATTTTTAAAAGAATTATGTCCAAGAGGTTCCAGAGCTCCATTCCGGTGTGTTCCCCTAGAAAACAAAAAAAACCCCTGGTAATGTGGTGCCAGCCACCAGTTAAGAGGAAATGAAGGGGAGAGGGCAGGAACAGAGGTGGTGGGGGAGCTGGAGGCAGCGGGAGGGAAGGGAGGGGTAAATGAAGTCAGCAGTAGCAGAGGGACACCTGGGGAAAGATGGAGCTGGTGGAGTGAGGCTGGGGAGGGGATGGCACTTGGGATTTCTTCTCCCTTGTGAATATTTGCATGTCCCCCCTCATTTTCTGCATAATGTGATTCTCTTTTACAGCCCGGTCTTCCACTCAGGATGTCTGTGCATCTGGAACCCATGACTGCCAACAAGTCTGTGTTCCCAGTGACCAATCTTATTATTGTGAGTGCTATGAAGGATACTCCCTGAATGCGGATAAGAAAACATGCTCAAGTAAGAACCTGATTGCTGTTATCACTAAAAGTGTTTAGGAATTGAAATGGGAATAAAGGGCTTTTAAAAAGGCTAATTTACCTTTGAGCCTTCAGTCCCATGAAGAGGAATACAAAGGAAATTCCTAGCACCTGGAACATAAGAACATAAGAAAAGCCCTGCTGGATGAGACCAAGTGGTCCATCTAGTCCAGCATCCTGTTTAACATGGTGATCAACCATAGATGCCAAAGCCTTTCCCTGCTGTTGCCCCTCTTCACTGGTAATCAGATGCTTATTACCTCTGGACATGGTTTTCTTGGCTAGTAGCCATTGGCAGACCTGTCTTCCAATACATGAAGTTGCCTTCTAATGAGTCAGATCCTTGGTCTATCAAGATCAATTCTGCCTAATGCATCTGGCAGTGGGTTTCTAGGGCTTCATATAGTGGTCTTTCACATTGCATGCTACCTGATCCCTTTTAGAGATGACAGGAATTGAACCGGGAGACTTCTACATGCTCAGCAGGTGCTCTGCCACTGAACCATGACCCCATCCCAATGGCAGAAAGTCTGGCTTTAAGGAACAGGCATGAAACAATATAGCAGAAGAGATCATAAGAGACTAGGACTGGCCAAGAGAGGGAGGAAGGCATGGCTGCAAGAGGTGGGACTAAAGGGTATTATTTGTGAGCTGAAAACCTCATTTCTGCTTGCCTGATAAGTATTCACAGGGGAGCCATGAGCTCATTTCAGACATAACAGCAAACCATGGTATACTGATTCAGAATGCTTCCAAGGATTTGTGTAGTCTCCTTTCTCCCGTTGTATGAGGGTTCTGTTCTCGGCTTCCCAGGTTCTGCTGACCACACTGTGCTGTGACATCCAAAATGCAAACTATAGTTTGTGCTTCCTTCCAAACTGTGGTTTTCAAACTCATTTGAAACCATGATTTCAAAGTGTAGTTTGGAGGCAAGGCACTGACAACAATTTACCAGTTTGGACAGTAAGTTATGCTTGGTGAAAGTCAGGAAACAATCATAAGAACATAAGAGAAGCCAATGTTGGATCAGGCCAATGAGCCATCCAGTCGAACACTCTTGTCACACAGTGGCCAAAAATACCAGGTGCCATCAGGAGGTCCAGCAGTGGGGCCAGGACACTAGAAGCCCTCCCACTGTTGCCTCCCCCCCAAGCACCAAGAATAGAGTGCATCACTTGCCCCAGCCTGAGAGTTCCTATCTATACCATGTGGCTAATAGCCACTGATGGACTTCTGCTCCATATGTTCATCTAATTTCCTCTTGAAGCCGCCACCAACTCCTGTGGCACTGAATCATGGAAGGGGAATGAAAATTGCAAACTCTCTTTTTTGTGAGATGAACGTATTCTTCATGTGCTCCAGCATATTCTGGAAATGTAGTATAGAATTAAAAAACCTTATGTATGCTGGATTCATGTCATAAATTAAGTATATGATTTATACCGTGTACCGATATTCTGTTAGTGTCCTAGCTCGCTCCCAACTAGACTGGTTGTCTTCTATCTGTGAATACTTCATATTGTTTTCTATCCTCCTCCCAGTTGAATATCAGTCTTTTATGCACTAGTTCTAGTAAAAATGTTCCACAGATGGTACCCAAACCAGTCAGTAAGGCAATCCGTTATAACATCAACATAAAAGTGATTCAATCTGTACTGTGCTATAAATGGAAAAAAACTTGATGCTTCTGGACTATTAATAGAATCAGAAGTTTGCATTTCATAGCTGATGGGTTGCAAGCAATTGTCACTGAATAATTTACATAGACTGACTATAGGAGAGCAAAACAACCCCACAATTCCACATAGTCTTGGTATATATCAGGGCTTAATAACTTTGGCACACATGCCAACGACACCACAGCAGTCCTTAGTACCCAGGGCTAGATCTCTGCTCAGATGTCCAAGGCTCCAGTAGCAACACTGGGGCCAGTGGGTGGTAGAATGCAGTAGCCAGGGCTTATGCCCTCTGTCGCCTCCCAGACTTACACAGCCACCAGCCAAATTCAAGGCAAGTCCTTGAAATGCTGATTGTGACACTGGAGCTTGGCTTGTGGGAGGAGTGTCTCCAAATACAACCCTAGTCCCCATCCCACAAGCAGGGGTTGCATTTTTTTCCAACCAAAAAAACTTACCTAGTGCTGGTGCAGGTATCAAGAACATAAGAAGAGCCTTGCTGGATCAGACAAGTGGTCCACCTAGTCCAGCATCCTGTCTCACACTGTGGCCAGCCAGTTCCTCTTGAAGTCCAACAACAGGGCAAGGAGGCCAAGGCCTTCCCCTAATATTGCCTCCTCCTAGGACTGGTGTTCAGAGGTTGACTGCCTCCAAATGTAGAGGTTCCTCTTATTCACCATGGCTAGACTTATCCTCCATGAATCTATCTAATCCCTTTTTAAAGCTGTCTATGCCTGTGGCGATCAGTACATCCTCTGACAACTAATTCTACATTATAAGCACTGTATAAAGTAGTATTTCCTTTTGTCCATCCTGAATCTACTGCCCATCAGCTTCATTGGATGAATACTGATCACAGCAGCAATCCCCAGTGTGGTTCCTGGGGTTGCCACAGCACTTGCCAATGTATTTGCAGGCAGCTACTCAATAAAATTCAAGAATGGGGAACTTGGTCTGCTCCCTGACAGCAGAGTGACCAGAAAAAGATTGAGCTCATTCTGAGTATGCTTGTTATAATTGTGAACCCTGGGCTTGGCTATATATAAACACAGACTTCCTCATGTGTCTGTGGCCACGGACGGAACAAACCTTCCCCTTTCTTTGAAAACCAAACATGTGCTGCTTTTCCATGCTCAGCAAATGACTTAAAATCCAATTTGAATTGCACAAAAAAGGGGGGAAATGTTAACTGGGATTCAAATGTAGTTTTCAGTTAAGAATCAGTATGTTATATAATCTTTTGTTAATCAGTAATAGTTTCCTAGTTTAATATCAAAGTGAGGACAGTACTTCTCAAATTCTAATATTACTACTATATGTGGTTTGTTTTCTCCTCAGGAATATCAAGAAGCAGTCTTTCTTCTGAGGTAACAGAAGAAGCGTGTAAATGTGAAGCTTTCATTAAATTTCACACACTGGCCACTTCGTATTTTGAGACAATATCAACAAAACATATCCTTTCTTTGATTTTTTTTTTTAAATTGCGGGTGTCTTGCTTTTTCAGATCTTTCCTGAATTAACCTTGACCTACAGAATCAGTGGAGTAAATGTACCCCACAGAAGTAGGAGTTCCTATTTTCTTTTCAAAGCTTTTGAGACATTTTATTTATTTATTTTATTTGTTAGATTTTTATCCCACCCTCCTGGCACATTGAATGCAGAATGTAGGAGTTCCTATTTTCTTTTCAAAGCTTCTGAGACATTTATTTATTTTATTTGTTAGATTTTTATCCCGCCCTCCAGGCACATTGAGTGCAGAATGTGTCTTATCAAAAGGAGAACAAACCACTTGCATTCAGATCAACTGCTTGTCTAAAGGGGGTGGATCTCAGTTACACATTTTAATCCAGCTACCAGAGAGGGCTGCCTGGCAACCATCAGAAGACTGGAGGGAAGGCATCAGAGACAGTGTGACAATGCTTCTGGGAAAACCCAGAAGTAATGTCATGCCTCTCTAGGAGTCACTGGAAACTCTGTGGTAAAAGATAAATCTGGACAAACACGACCTAATCACAAAACAAGTATAAAGCCAACAGTCGTGAGAATCTGACCCACAATTCAAACAGACATCAAGACTTGCAAAGAAAATACTGCGTACTCTAATCTGAAGCACTACAACATCATAAACGTAAGAAAATCTTTGAACAAAGGTACATAATCAATGTTGTCTCCGGATTACATAACAATGCTTCAATGATGGAACTTCTTCAGGAAATATTAGGTGCAAAAGCTGTCTTAAGAAATATTATATTAAGACAGGATGCTGATCTCAACTGAGATCCGGAGACGACATTGATTATGTACCTTTGTCCAAGGATTTTCTTACGTTTATGATGTTGTAGTGCTTCAGATTAGAATACAAAGTTAACTCTGTGGTAAAACCTCTGTGGTGAAATAAGAGGCTGGAATCCCCTGGAATCCCCTGCCTCCACTGTAGGGCTGGCAAAGCTATTGCATCCTCAGAGCTACAGTTCTGTATATAGAAACATGAAATAGATGCTGCTATCGAGGCATATATTTTAACACTGGAAGATCTTCAATGTAGTAAGCCATCATGGAGATGATGGATATCAGTAAGGACAGAGTTGCGTGTGTGCGAAGTTTAACACATTCACTGTTGCTCCCGCTTACTGATGATGATGCATAATCTATTCTTTTGGTATTTTTATTTTACTCTACTTGTACCCCACTTTTCCTCATTGCTCAAATTGTTTTACAATAAAACAAACAAATCCATCTGTATAGATTACCTCTCTAAGTCTTTTTTCCCTTTAATGCCTTTAGAACAACTTAGTTAAAAAAAATACAGTGACTATCTTGCCTCATTCACAGTGTTAGTCCTGCTACTTAAAAGTTTTAGCTCCTGCTCCCAGGATGAGAGGTCTTAAATGTCCTGAGAGGCAAACAGGGAGGAGTCAGAAGCTGCTCTGACTCTGAGAGGAGAGTGGCAGCTATTTGGATGAGGGGAAGCTCACAGGTCCCTCTGCTAGAATGGCTTGAGAGACAATACAGCATATTTATAACTCCATTTTCTCTCATCAACCTAGGGTTGCCAGGTCCCTACCTCTTCCTGGCAGGGGGCTCCAGGCTCCCCTCATGGATGTTCATGCGTGTATCATAATGACGTCACCCAGAAGTGATGTCATTGTGCTAGGCACATCATGGGGGGATGCTCTAGCATTTGGCCAAACTCTATGGTCACCATAGATTTTTTTGGCTGAACATTGACCACGACGTGCCCCCTGATGTCATTGCACTGGGCATGTTGGAGCTGTGGAGCTCTTCGGGGGCAAGGCTACCCCCGCTGGCCAGCCAGCCAGCAGGTGGATCAGGGGGCCCAAAATTGAGGGAACCCCTGCCCCCATCGGGGGGGATGGCAACGCTATATCTTCCCCAGTTGAGGAAAGAAATTAAGGTATCTGGGTTGGTTATTGGCAGGTCATGTGAAAAACAATGCCTCCAACTCAGTGGCTTCCACCATTCCAAGCTGAGAGGGGAAATAATCGGTAGGCAAAATATACGGGAAATGCAAACCTTCCCCAAACCTTCAGATCACCTATAACCATAAACACAAGTAGTGTTTAATTCAACAAGGAAGTGAGGGGAATCAAAATAGGACACACATAGACAAAACTCAAACTTAGGCAACAAAAGTTAAAGTTAGAACAAAAGAGATGATAAAAGTATTTTACTGCATTTGTGAGGCCTTCTGTTAAGTCTCTTGTGCTCAGTCTTGGCTGCAGCATGGTTAGCTCTCAGTGATGGTGGTGCTCCAGATCTTTCATGGCTGCAGGTGTCTTGAGCCTCCACGTCAGGCTTCACTGTTATCTGGACAGCACCCAGACCGCTTCCATTTCCCCCTTTCCCCTCAAAAATTCCTTTTTCCCTCAGAAATCTCTTTTTCCCTCAGACCCTTCTTATGGATCCCTCTCAGGGAGAAGATACCTCCCCCCCAACACCAATAGTGGCCCAGACCCATAAGGTATACACATATATATTATTTTACATGGTTATTTCAATATTAATAAAATATATATTAATAAATTTATTGATATATTAACAAAAGATATATAAAATATTAATTTAAAAGGAGATTTTTTAAAAAAGAACAGCAATATTGCTAATGGTCGCTTTGTCATTTCCAGATAAAACCCAGAAGAAGATAGGTCTAGGAATGTACAGAAAGTCTATGGTTTTATCAGAGTTTCTAGCTATTTCTAAAGCTACCCTTTGTCACTTCTGGGTTTCCTAAAGTAACATAGTGACATCACCAACGTCATACATACTTCCCATGTAGCTGCTCCCAGCCCTCCCGCTGGTTGCCAGATCTGGCTGGGCAGTCCTAAGAGAGAGTGACCCCCACACACATAGCCCTATCCTTTGTGACTGGGGGCTTAGATCAGAGAGAAATTTCAGTGGAAACACTGAAAGATCATATTCTCATTTACTAATTTGTGTGTAGCTAATAATCACCATTTTTTCTGTTTCTATTACAAACTACAGCTTCCTAAACCTCTTTTTGATAAATCATGCATTTTCATGACTTTTAAACGTTTATTTTCTCATCCTTTACTGCAGTTAGGGGGAAAAATAACATTTCTCTCAGGACAAAAGCGTATGGTGTTAAATCCTGTCAGTATTCACTGGTGGGGAAAAACCCATTGATTTTAGTGGAATTTATCCATGAGTAATGAAAAGCAGGATTGCTTCAACAGATTTAATTTTAAATAAATGCAATTGATTGCAGCATTAGTGTATTTTTAAGCCAATATGTTGGGAATTTAGGTGTCAGCAAGGAGACTGTCAGTGCATTCCTGAGCAGAGTTCCACTTTTCTTAGTGCAATTAATATTAGTACATTTATTAATCACCTAATCCGCACAACTGTGGGACTCTAGGCGACGTGCAATGTTCTAAAATCGTAAAAACATATAAAAACCATATCCAGCATTATACAGTGATTAAAAGCAAGTGGCAAAAAATGTTGCTGATCCCTCCCATCTGGTCTGTGAGTGCTTTGCGCATCCGGGGCCGGGGGGTGGGGGGAGTAGGTTCCACAAGGAACCGAGTCCAGGTAGGGGGCCAGTCATGATATCAACCATCACTATCCACAACCAAATGCCTGGCAGAATATCTCTGCCTTGCAGGCCCTGCAGAATTGCATAAGATCCCACAGGGCCCTGATGTTATTTGGCAGAGTTCCACCAGGTCAGGGCCAGGGCTGAGGAGGACCACCAGCAAGTTGTTCTGTGAAGAACATAATGCTCTCCCAGGGGTATAATAGAGGAGGCGGAAAATGGGTTTTAAAGGATGTTAACTCTATTCTGGATTGTGTTGTGATATTATCGTGATTTTGGCTCATGGACTTTGGAAAAAATTAAAATATTAAGGACCTGCAAATGTAAAGACCTCACGGGTTATGTAAATATAATCTTTGGGTAAAAATGGAATTTTTAGTATTTGAGAAATGTAGCAATACAGAAGTATATATATTTTTACATTTCTTCAAGGGAGTTTACTTAGTTCATCGGCTTTTAGACAAAATAATATAACAATAATGGAAATGCATGAGAAAAAGGAACAACCAGCACTTTAGAAAAAGGTAAATATTAAATACATAATCTAAAATATCAAATTAAAATAGCCAAAGAATCACTGCATATATAACTAGGCACTGAATTAATGGAAGTAGCTTGAATTTTTAGTGCAGCTGAGATATATTTGGCAACTGCCAGAGAGATATGACTTTCATTTCCAGACAGAAGATGAAGTAAGTGGTTGGGAAAAATTACGAGAAGGGGAGTTATCAGAGAAGCTCTTAAACTGCCATAGAATTTGCATGTGAAGAAAAAGTGTGTCAGGGTTTCAGGCACCTCGAAAATGCAAGAACAAATCCTTTGACCGCATGGCAGCGCATATACTAAAACTGGAATAATACAGAGAAGTATATACCCTGTAAAGTTAATTTGGTGAAATCTGTAACATGTCCTTAACTGTTGACCACTAGATGATCTCTTCGAGAAATTAGAAACCTATCAGTATAGAGGGGAGCATGTCTAAGTAGAGTTACTGATCCCACTTCAGTTCAAAGCAACATTCCGCTATCGTACTTTGCAAGATCTTCTTTCAGCAAGCTATCAAAGGAGTGGTTTGTATCATTATTCGGAAAGATGGTGCAAGACAGCAAGTCTGATTGGTGATGCCATTTGTGTTGGTGCATGTATTGTCTGACTGAAGAACCACCATGCTGTATATACATAAATCACTGCTTTCACATGCGGATTTATCCTGTCATGGACTGCAGGAGGCTCCTGCAGTTTAAGGGGATGTCTGCATGAAAGGTCTGCTCATGGGCTTTGTGAAACTCCTCACTTTAAACCAGATCAAAAATAAATCCTCTGTCTAGCTCAAAGGGGAGCTGCTGGGTGAGAGGGGGCAAAGATAAGCTATATTTTCAAAATGGCGTGGGGTTGCTGTGTGCCATTCCTTTCCTTTATAGCCCTTTAAAGAGGTGTGGAATTACAACTGTTCTCCAGACTACAGAGATCAGTTCCCTGGGAGGAAATAACAGCTTCAGAAGGTGGACTTTATGGCATCACATTTCCCCTGAGCATCCTCCCAGCTCCCTAAGTAATCCCCCCAAATATCCAGGAATGTCCCAGGCTGGAGTTGGCAACCATAACTTGTACACTAATAATGCAACTGAGAAAGGGAAGGAGAATTTCCAAGCTGCAGAGGGGACAGAAACTGCTGCCACTGCTGTCCTGTTGCACTTTTGTGCACATGTGATGGAGGAATGTGGAGGGAACAGGGGTGGTGGCAGCAGCAAGCAGAGTGGGAATGAGTATATGGGGACCCAATTCTTGCCCATTTTTGCTGTGCTTGCTTCGGCTGCAGCATCCCAATGTAGATGAAACCATTGTTATATTTTCCCACAACTTTGTGTACTCTATTTAAAAATAAATACCCCAAGTTCCTCTCTTCCCATTATCACATCCTGATGCATGCCAAGACATATAGACAGACATCTCTGGTATGGTACACCTTGATGTTTCTTTCTACATCTGACAAGTGGTCAACTTATCCAAAGAATACTTCTCTGTTTCTCTGTGGAAAAAACTGGACTATGTGAGATGGGTAGCTATAAATCTAAGTTCTACCTTCCATCATGGAATTCAAGGTGGCATTCAGGAAGTCTCCCATTTAGGAACTGAGCAGCCTGTTTTGCTTCAGCAAAGTTGCTATATCATGTGCCTTCAGACTATAGCTTGACCCAGCCATGTTTTATAATACTGCAGAATGTAAAACAAAAAAACTTCTTTAACAGACTAGACTGAATAAATGTGTTTCCTCTACAGGGAAAAATAAAATCTTGTCTTGTATTGGATAAATGGTGTGCTGCACAATGTAAAGTGAGTGAGGTAATTGGTGTATTTATTCACTGTTTTTCTCCCTAAAGTGGAACCCTAAAATAATTAAAATACAATTTAAAAAATTAACTAAAACAAAGTAACCAATGACAACTTGGGCTGGTTTAGTATCCAGTGGTCCAGCTTATTCAAAGGCATGAGCCACAACCAAAGGGTCAAGGACCAAGAAGACACCCTTTGGCTCCTGGCTGTGGCCAAACCCAAGTTTATAGCTTGAGGAAAATCAGGAAAAGCACAGCTTAGCTGCTGCAGCTGGCAGAAATGATATTCCTCCCACTGTTCCCTTCTGGCTCAGACAGTCTCTGTCCGTGTCCAAGTTTATACCTTCTGTGTGTACGGCTGACTTTCAAGATTGGTGGTCTTGGAGGCAGGAAGGTGGTTTGGCCCTGACATGAGTCAACACGAGCTGCTCAGATCAGCAGCTGAAGATGAAAGAGAGAGTCGGACCCAAGATTATCCAGCTTCATGGCTAGCAGTCAGACTAGACCACATGTTACCCCCAAGTCCACCATGGGGATGGGCTGCCACTTGGCTGGGAGTTCCTCCTTTTCAAAGGATAAACATAGGGGGCCCATCCTGTTTGGTCAGGAAGCAGCCAGGCAAGCATCGCCCTCACCTCTACTCTTGCTGGGTGTCCTGCCACATCTCTCTGTGCACCATTTTCAAGCTTCCTCAGCTGCTGGCCCAACCAGCTTCAGCAGGAACACGGCGGCAATCTCAGCTCGGAAGAGTAGTGGAGCGTCGTCTGCCTGCCTGCTGTACCACCACCACCAGCAGCAGAGGTGAGGATGGTGTTTGCTTGTGTTAAATAGTGGGATCCATGGATGAGCAGACTCCAAGTCTAGTGATCAGCTCTACTTTATTAGTGATTCCAGCAAGAGCATGACTGAACTCCAAGGCTGCAGCCCTGTTTAAATAGCATGCAATTGCCACACCCAAACACACCCCACTCCCAGCGATAGGCTATTTACATAACATTGCTTCTTGATTGGTTACTTCCAGAGTCCTGGTGGGCTATTGTACTTGGGCTCTAAGCTCAGCCTGTCTCTGGTAGAACAGTCCTGTAATGTTTCAGCCCCAATACATTACAGCTTGGCTGCTCCCCACCTTTTCGGCTCTTTAAAAAGGCACATAGTGGGGAGCCAGCATTGCATTCACACCACTCTGCCCCTAGGATGCTACTAATTTTTGTTCTGTCCTAGAAATGGAACATGGACTAGGAAAAGCACTAGAAATGAAAGTGTTAGTTAAGCAACACAGAAGAAAACATGCACATTGAAATAAAAGGTTATTTGGCAGGAAGCAGTTGCAAAAGGGAAGTCAGAAGCTTGTGAGAGCATGGAGAAATCTCTCCAGTGCCACCAATTCTCAGAAAACAATTGCCAAAAAAGGACAAATTTTTAGCAGATGTTGAATCAGCATCCTAAGGCTGCCTTAATGAAACCAGTTCAGTCCTCTGTCTCCTGAGCCATCAAAGGGTACAGCACAGCAAAAAGTCTAGTCCTCCTCTAGGGGCCATATGAAATTTGCTGCCACATTTGCACACCACATTTGCACACCCAGGCCTGGAAAGGAACAAGTCTGAACTGGCGTCAGAGTCCCCAGGCAGGGTCCTGTTTCTCTAGTGGAGCAGCTATATTTGCTGAACACTGGATCAAAATTGGGAAAAAAACCTCTCTTTTGCCTGCCTCCCGGAAATAGATGCTTGTAGAACTGTGGGGGCAGAAGCGAGGCAAGCTTGTTACCAGGGGGAGAAAAGAAAAGTGCAAATGAAGCACGCAACGCAATCAAACAGAATTTTTAAAGCTAAAGTCTTCTTCACTCCCAAAGGGACAGATCAAAGCTGGACTCAAACCAGCCTCTGCTGCGTATGTGAACAATGAGAGAGTTTCCTGTTCCCAATGAAGCCAGTGTTCTTTTAGAGAAGTACTGTAGTACAGTAAGGGAGGGTAGGGATGGGGAATATGGCTTTGTTTCCTGATGCTGTGGCATCTAAGGAAATGCAATCCAGACCTGCTTTCTCAAGGGGCAATTTAGGCCAACAGGGGTCAGCAGCAAATACCTGCATGAGGAAGAATCTGTAGTGTAGCAGTTATCACATTTGCATTGTATGTAGAAGGCTGCTGGTTTGAAACCAGTGTGCTGCCCCAGCAGGGTGTATAGAAAAGCACAGCAAGCAGTTTGTATTCATGCAGGAAAAAAGTTCTCTACCTTTAAAGTAATGTATGATGGGAATCATAGTTCATTAACCCTGTAGGTCAGAAGATGGCCAGTGTCAGGATGACTGGGCTCTCTGGATCTGAAGATGCTGGGACTAAAGGTCTGGCATTGATGACTGAACAAAGTCAAAAAGCAACTGTGAATAAATAAAGATGGAAATATTAAATAATCTTCAATGTCTAATTCATGTACACAATTTTATATATACTGAAGTTCATATAGATACATATAATTCCATTCATTCTTATATAGTATCAAAAATTCCAAATAATGTTCCAAAAAACACACTACAATTAGAGAATTCAGATCAAAGTTATAAAGCCAATAAAGAAAGAATAGTAATGCCTGTTAAGCCTTATTATAAATGATAATTCACAAGGAAATTATTGGAGAGTGGTAATGCGGTAATTTCGGAAGTGACGTCAGAGAGTTGGCGATGCCACATGGGGACATCTGTTTGGGGATGCGGTTTCTCTGCCAGGGGCAGCCGCAGCCCACAGCCCACAAAAGCAGGGGATTCCCCGCCCCCACTTGGGGACTGGCAAGCCTATGGGGGGGGGGCAGCTAGTCCTTTCACACTTTTGCTGCACCTGGGTTGGGATACTTCACTGGGAGTGGTCAAATGGGTTTTAGCTGCTGCAGCCAAAGGAGCTCAGCTGGGAGAGCAATAGACAAGCGATCTAAAGGTCCCTGGCTCAACCCTGGGCTATGGCAAGCAGGCAGGTTTTCCAAGGGCCTGTACATTTTTGCTGCATGCTTCTCCCCCACCCCCAGAAAGAGGCTCTTGTGTGTGGCCCTTTGCTTTCAGCAAGCAGCCATAAAATGGGAAGCTCTTCAAGCCCCAGTTGGAGTAGGGTTGCCAACTACAGAAATGGGAATAATTGGATATTGCAATACTGTTGTGCTACTGCAATAATTCGCAACTGGATTTCCCTGTGTGGATAAGTCAATCCAGGGGGTGAGTGACAGCTACAGCACGATGATAGTACATTATCCAGTGGTATGGAGGTAGTTGCAGTCACATAATAGGCAAATCAGTCTCAGCCCAAACAAAATATTTCTCTTTTCATTTTGGCAGGTGTAAGAAGGGGTTCAGTGTTGTAAAAAAGCACAGTAATCGGTGACTGAATAATGTTTCTCCCTCTGTTGGTCTAAATCAGGAAAGGGTATCTTTATAATTTGTTTCAGGCAATCAGTGCTACTATGCCCTGGCACCAGGAATACCCACAAACAATAAGAATAATGCAAATGTGCAAGGCTTGTAAAAATGTTTATTCATTATTAAAAACTGTGCAACATGTTTTCCACCTGCAGAGTAGGCCTAGCCTAAAGACATATTGAGGTTAACTGGTTTGGTTAGTCCAGTTACCATTAGTTAGCAGAGTGCTTAAAGAAAGCTACAAACATGGGAGCGTCACTCTACCAGGTTACTCAGCTTACAAAGCTCCACAGAGCCACATTGCAAGTTTAGAGGAGAAATACTTCTCTATTTGAGAAGTACACTTTGGATAGGAAAGAGGAGAGACTGATAGATCACTAACTTACTAGCCAAAGGATGGAGGCGGATGGCAAGAGGCCCATCTGGCTCATGGTGTCAAGAGAGGACCGCATGTCCCCCTCTTGGTGCATGCTGGTAGAGAACAAGTCTTCATTTAGAGTGAGAGAGAAGCAGAAAAGGGAAACTAGTCCCTGAGATCACAATCTGCATATCAAAGGGGACAGTGGCAGAAGAGCAGATACAGGAAGAAAGTTCAGTGTGCCTATCTAGTTATCTAGCCTCTCTTGCCACTCAGTCTCAGGGATGGCTCCAGGTTTTTTTGCACACTAGGCGAGGCTACCTTCTGGCACCCCCTCCGCCTTGCGCCTACCAGTGTTTTTGCTCCTGATCTGGTTCTACAGTAACAATTAACACAGTAATACGATCAAATTGGAAGGAAAGACGCTCAACTCTTTGGGGTGACTTTTTTTCCTCAGAGGGGGGCGAGTGCCCTCTTCCCCCCTCCTCTCCGCTTTTTTCTCTCCCTCTTGGAACGCCTTTTTAAAAGGAATGAAACTGATCGGCCTCAGCCAGGTGGAACTGGGGGGGGGGATATCACACCCTTCCCAAGCCTGGCAGTTCCCTTGGCTTCTGCCCCAGAGTTTTCTTCTGCGTCCCCCCCCACACACACACACTCAATGTTCTTTCCCCCCTTTCAAAAATAAATACAGATGCTGGGAAGGTGGCTTTCCCTCTCCTTCCCCCCCCCGCTCCCAAACCTCGCCCCATTTCTGGCCGCCAAAGCCACAGCTGCAGCCAAACCCGGATTAAGGTGCCCAGGCGTCCCGCTCTGCATTTATTAAAGTGCAGCATTTCCCTCCCAGCCATGCTCAAGTGGCCGGCCTGGCGGGGGGTGGCGTGTGCCCCCTGCAGGTGGTGAAAACACACACACCACGAGAATTTGGGTGGGCGAGGGCGGCAGCAGGGAGGCTCTGCTGCCCAAGGCCAGCGCTGGAGTGGGGGGTGGAGCCGCGTGGGAAGGAGGGTGGAACACAGCAGGGGGCTTGCTGGAGGCCAGAGCAGCGTGGAGTCCCCAGAGCAGCATGGCTGGAAGCTGGTCTCTGCCGCCACGCAGGGTCACAGCAGCGTCACCTCAGCCTACTCTGTTTAGAGGGAATACTGGAGTGGGGTATAAATCCAAGCTCTTCTGTGGCACTGATGCTTGCCCAGGCCATGCCCCCGCCCGCCCCACAGCCAGTCGCTCCCCAGGGGCCGGCCCAGGCCATCCTCATTCGGCCACCCCCAGAGGGACGTAACAAGCCAAGCCAGGCAGAAGAGGGCCCTGAGCTGAGCACGTGCCCTGCCTGCCTGCCTGCGGAGCAGCTGCTGGCCATGCCTAAGAAGTGTGGAATTAGAGGAGAGAAGAGGTGGCAGCGGCAGTAGGGCATGCAGTATGAGCTTTTGGCAGGGGCGGCTCAGTTCGGTGCCCCCATGATGGCCCCACCCTAGGCGAATGTCTAGTTCGCCTAGTGAGTGGAGCAGCCCTGCTCAGTCTGGAGGCCTGAGGCAAGGGACATCACATCTGGAACTTCCAACAAAACAGTGCTCTCTGCTCGGGTGAGGGCTTGCCTGGCAACAGGGCAGGAGAAGGAGGGTGAGAATGAGCCAGAGAAGATGAGGCATTTTCCCTTCTGATGGGGAGGAGAATTTCTAAAGAAGAGGTTCCTGGGGAAAAGTGACCGTGAAAACAGAGAAAGGCACTTAGCGGAGGAGTGGCTGTCTTCTGGAATGAGCTGTCAATCCTGTGAGGAAAAGTGGCTGCTTGAAGATTGTGAGATAACGTGGCTTCTCAGTGACTCTGAGGAAAAGTGACTAGAAGACTTTCTTCTATTTTTGCCCTAAGTTTGGGACTGCCATGATAACTTTTATTCATACTGCTTGTTAAACCTCTGTGTCTGATCTCATTATGAACTGAACCAGGGGGGCACACACACATCTCCACTCACCTCTTGGAACCACATAGGGTAGCTGGCTCTGGGTTGGGAAATTCCTGGAGATTTGCTGGGGTGGAGCCTGGAGTGGGTGGGATTTGGGGAGGCGAGAGTATCGTGCCATAAAGTCCCCCCTCAGGGCAGCCATTTTCTCCAAAGGGTCTGATCTCTGTAGTCTGGAGAGCAGTGGTAATTCCAGGAGATCTCCAGACCTCACCTGGCAGTTGGCAACCCTAAAACCACAAGTTATTGGTCGGTGGATTATTGCTGCACTCTCCTAGTAAAAATCCACACACTTTTAAATTATGAAGAAACAAATACCTCCCTTCTCTTGAGTGGGAGGAGAAGCTACCCTGAGTGTATAGTTTGTTCATTTCCCTTCTTAGCATCTGTACGTCATCTATAAAAATGGCAGTAAATCCATCAGCTTCCTAGAAAGGTAAATACCTGAGACTAGGACTGTTTGCTTTCTGGAATCGAAAGATTTTTGTAGTCTCACTAGTTTAGATTTAACAAGCATGTCTTTCACTGCTCTGTCATAAACATAGCTAAAGACTCAACATTTTTGTTTCATGCACATCCTGTAAAATTCCTGTCAGAGATAGCCTGCCAATTTTATAAAAAGTCTTTGAATTACTCAGTGTTGCAACACAATGTTTTGATTTTCCAGGTTTTGTTCAGTTTCATTAGAATAATTTAGATACAAACATTGCCTCATGTTTGAAGTATTCCTGAGGGAAGAAAAAAGTATGTAGCAGATTTCACATCAGTTTCTCATAATGTCCTTCTATGTTCATTCATATGATCCCTTGGCTTTCTTTACTTGTATCAGATGGTGGCCTCTGTGCTAGCACTCCCCTCAGCAAAGTTAGAAACCTTTCAAATGCCATTTAAGTTGGAGGAAGCCTCCTTAGGATGGAAAAAGGCTTCAAATTTGGCTGAGCAGGATGGTAGAATATAGACCAATTACATTAGCCGCTTAGTAATAATACCCATTTTTTGTCTGGGACCCAAGGATACGATTAGGCTAGGATTGCCAGCTCCAGGTCTGGAAACACCTGGAGATTGGGGGGTGGAGCCTGAGGAGGGTGGGGTTTGGGGTGGGGAGGGACTTCAGTGGGTATAGTACCATAGAGTCCACCTTCCAAAGCGGCCATTTTCTCCAGGTGAACTGATAGTGGGAGATCTCCAACCACTACTGGGAGGACGGTAACCCTAGATTAGGCCCACATATGGCACATCACAACCCTACTTTTGAAGCTATTCTTAATTTTAAAACCAGTTTAGCAGGTGAGGTAGGCTGCTCTTTGAGAGACTGTTGACAAGTCTGGGAGCCTGGCTGTTTGCACAGAGTCCACTTGCTTGCTAAAGCTTCATTAAAATGGAGGAGCCCTATTTCTACATGCAAAAAAAATGTGAGTGGACAGTCCATAAGTGCAAGATCCATGCATGTATCTGAATGCACACAGACCTTTGAATCCAAAACATGAGGCTGGCAATGGTTTCTTAAAAATAGTAATGTTGACTTTTATCTTGTACTAAATCATTCAGTGTGCCTGTTCAAGTTGTGTTTCCTATCTGGAATGTGTGCCAGCGCTGCTGCTCGTATGACCGAAACTCAAGTGACAGTGGCTTCAAAAGAAGCATTTTGTACCTGGCAATATTGTGTCACCAAGAAGCTGACAGCCATGGAGATTAACCAAACCTCACAGACTAGAAAAGAACGCATAGAGAGGTTCATTTTCTGGTTTTGAAACTCCTTTTCCTGTACAGTATCATTTGCCTGTCACTATTATCTTTCTGATGTTTGATTTGTGAGCCAAGAGAGTTATTAAAGTCTAAATGATTTGAAATAGCTTTTGTGAAAAATTCATATAACTTAATGTAATTACATCATTTTCATATTACCTCATATAGTCAGTGGCACTTTTATTAACTTTTTTCCTCTCCTGCCAAAGGGCTTGTTTCTGGCTTCCCTTTTTCAGAGAGGAATCCTAACTCCAGGAGAGCTTACGTCAGAGTGACCCAGCTCCAAGGAGCTGAAACAACTGCACCTCAATCCATAACAACCCACCAATCACAGAGAGGCATGCTGATGACATCCACTGTCAGCCATATATAGAAGAAGCCAACCAATGAGCACTGACACTTGCAAGCCTCTGATGTCACAAAACTCCCATCCACCTGCAAGAACACAACAAAGGAGGGAGCATTACTCGGGCGCAGGGGAAAGAGCAGGGAGTCTGTAAAGTACTGGGTTTCGGGCCTCATGACTCGGACGACGACATAAGAGAAGACGCGTTTATTCGTACTTCACACAAGACAAGAACAAACAGTAACGGCCGGAGGCCAACTATATACAGTTAGGGGGGACGGCCCCATATTCCTATTGGCGGGTTTGAATCGCCCGCCAATGCTGCCATTGGTTCTCTACTGGCTAGCTCAGGAACCTAGTCCCTATTGTTCTCAGAGAGCGAAGCTTGGCTGTATTTTGCCAGCTCTGCCTTCTGATCCCAGGACACAACACCCCTCCCCCATAGTTCGTCTCCTCTCAGGTGACGTAGTCTTTTAAGTATGCTGGTGACCTCCGTTCCCTTAGTGATCGTCGGGGGCCGGTACCGGACTGGTGGGGCCCCCATCGGGTGGTCCTCCCGCACAAGGAGCTTGGATCTCCGGTAGTAGCTGTGGTGGTGACGGTGGCGGCTGTAACGGCGGACGGCGGCGGTTCAGCTGTCTCTGGGACCCCTCCGGATTCCGTGGTCTTTCAGGCGCTGGCTCCGCTGGCGGTGCCTGCAGCCGATCGGATGCTGGGGCCGCCGCGGTGTTTCCCGGTAACGGGGCCTGGATCCCTGTGTCGGGGTCTTGCCGCCTCCGGAGCTGGTCCACGTGTTTCCAGAGGACCCTGTCCCCATCTGCTAGGACCTCGTATGACACTGGCCCGGTGGGTTTTAGGATGCGCCCGGCCAACCACTGAGGCCCCGCCCCGTAATTCCGGAAGTAGACAGGTTCCCCCGGGAGGAAGCTTCGGGGCGCCTCCTGGGTTTCGACCAGCTTTCCCTCTGGGGCTCGGTCCGGGTGGAGCCTGTCTAACAAAGTCGTGGGGCGGCGGCCCATCAATAGTTCTGCGGGGCAATGCCCGGAGATGGGGTTTGGGGTGGTGCGGTGTGTTAGGAGGAAGCGGGCCAGCCGGAACTCCCAATCCCCCTCCGTTATGCGGCTCAGGGCTTCTTTGGCGGTGCGTACCGTTCTCTCCGCCTGTCCATTTGTTGCCGGGTGGAAGGGCGCTGATCGTATGTGCCTGATTAGGTTCCTTGCGAGGAACGCTTGAAACTCAGCAGATGTGAACGCTGGCCCATTGTCCGACACGATTGTGTCTGGCAACCCGTGCGTAGCGAATATTTTCCGCAGGGCCCTTATTGCCGCTTTGGCAGAGGTGGTAGACACTGGGCTTATTTCCACCCACTTCGAGTAGGAGTCTACCGTCACCATGAACTGGAGCCCCTGAAACGGCCCGGCAAAATCTACGTGTAGGCGTGACCACGGCTTGTGTGTAGACTCCCAGCTTGGGGTTGGCGCTCTCGGGGACTGGGGAGGACTTCCTGACACCGTGTGCACCCTCGGACCCAAGTTTCAATTTCTGCGTCCATCCCGGGCCACCACACGTAGCTCCTTGCCAGAGCTTTCATTCGTACAATGCCAGGGTGGGCCTCGTGCAGCATTTCTAGAACCCCTTGTCTCATGGGCCCCGGGATGACCACCCTGTCCCCCCATAGTAAGCACCCTTTCAAAGCGGATAACTCTTCCCTCCTGGCTTTGTAGGCCGTGAACTCTGGCCCTGTCTGTTCCGCTGGCCATCCCCTCACCACCCAGTTTAGGACCCGGGAGAGAATGGGATCTCGGGACGTGTAGAATCCTTTTGCTGGATCCAACCAGGAGGAAGATGGAACCTGAGTGGGTAGGAATGGCTCTGTCTTACTTCAGCTCTGTCCTTGCAGGTACACATTAAAGGTAATGGTACTTGTCTTGAACAAGAAACAGGTCTGGATCCACTGAAGCTTTTTCCCATGTGGAAGGATTTCAGTTCTCCTCTCCTTTCCCACTGTAGCCCCAAATGCCCCCTGACATACTGTTACTGGGGGCATAATGGGACCCCCCCCCGTCAAATGGCATTTGGGGAGTCATTTTGGGCTGAAGCAGTCGAGAGAAGCAAAAAACAAACAAACTGTGGACATAAATCCTTTTGTCTGTGAAAACGCTAGTCTGGATCCAAACTATAGTCACAGCATGCCTAGAAGTGACGGTGGCAAGGTGATGGTGCAGCTGGCCTCTCAACTTTCTCATTAAAAACAATGGAAACATCTTCCTTTCCCTTGGGACCAGGTGGCCCATGGTAACTGAGAAGACTACAGGGAAGCAGGAACTCAGAGAGATACCATCCCAAGAACCCATACTTGTTTGATGCCACAGTCCTGAGCAATGCTCCTCTAAGCCAGGGGTGTTAAACATGCAGCCCAGGGGCCAGATTGGGCTCCCAGAGGGCTTCCATCAGGCCCGCAGGGGAACTGGCCATCTCCTGCTTCCAGTTCCGCTGCTGCATCTGCATCATAGCTTGCTTCGCCAGACTTTCTTAATCACTCAGCCATTTCATGTTTTAACCTGGGTCCTAGACTCAGAATGCTGAGCATGAGATTTCTGTGGTGACTGTCAATAAATCAAAAGAAGGTTTGGTGTTTCTGTATCTATCAGAAAAATCAATAAATGATATATTAAGGAAAGCAGGTTTGCAACTTACAGAGCTAATGTTTTAAGCATGTTTTTATTTTAAGTAAAAAAAAAATCTTTGTGTCCTTTATAAAGTTGATATCTCCACCACCTGGCATTACATTTAATGACACACATGGCCTGGCCCAACAAGGTCTCATTTGTGTCAGATCCGGCCCTTATAACGAATGAGTTCGACACCCCTGCTCTAAGCTGTGGAATCTTGTGCGCAAAACAGCTGTGAGCCAGCGATTTGGCTACTGCATAAATTAGTTTGCTCTGGAGCCATCCTTCCTGAGCTAAGACAAAAATGTATGAGCCAGAGGCTAAAAACTGTGAGCTGGCTCACACTAACTCAGCTTAGAGGGAACACTGATCCTGAGTGTCTGTTTCCTTTGTGCCGTCTTTGGGACCACCCATTATGGCCCCAACCTCTGAAGGGAATGACTTGGCCACCTTGGAGCTTTCAGCTGATTCCTTGTGGATGAGGCAACATGACGTGTTTTGTGTGCTTTTTAACTTGACTGTTTGTGTGCCATCGTGCTTAATAAACCAGTGGGATACGTAAATCTAACAAGTCATGTGTGTGGTTTGTCTCAGTCTTGCTAGGATCCTGAAATAACCCTGGGGACTGTGAAGTATTCCATAGAGCGGTGGTGAGTGCAATGCAGCCTTCAATGTGCTTTAACGGAGCATCCTGTAATTTATGTAGAGGCCTTGTACATAAACGCTTTGGAAAAAGAAGCATGAATTGCAACCAGGTCTGGAAACTTGTGTTATGGTCCGTGGCTCAGAGGACACGTATCATTGCCATAGTAAACAGTTTAATTTTCGAAAAACCAAAATGCAAGTAGCCAGACCAAAGTTCCCATTCAGGAGATACTGTGAGGGTAGTGTTGAACTGTAAGAAAAATTGCTCACAAACTTGTTCCTACTTTTTCCTGTTTTCATAGTAACTCTCAGCTACATTTTTGAACTATTTGTAATGATTTCTGCAAGACATGATGGCAGACACAGTGGAGGGTTCTCTGACAACCCTAACAGTGTAAAGCAAGAGTCTCCAACCCTGTTAAGCCTTTGGGCAGTCTGGGAATTTTGAGAAAGGGTAGCTGGTACCGCCAGACAATGGCTGCCATGGAAAGTGAGACCAGTCACAAAATGGCTGCCATGTCAAGCAATCACAAAATACTGGGAGGTTCCAAACCAGACATCTTAATATGATAGGGGCAGTGATGCCTCCCAGTGTCTTTGGAACCATCTCTTCCTCCAAAGCACTGGAAGAGACACAGAATTTAGGTTGGAATTTGGAGACTGCTTTGGCCACCTTGTTTGATGACTTCTACCAAGAACTAAACAGGAAGAGTGTGACCCTGCTACTTCTGCTGGGTCTCTCACCAGCCTTCAGTACTATTGACCATGTATCCTACTGGGCTGCCTCTTGGCACAGGAACTAAGGAGCACAGTGTTACAGTGGTTCAAGTCCTGTCTGGGAGGCCAGTCCCAGAAGGTGCTGCTGGGGGATTCCTGTGCTGCCCCATGGTCACTGGCCCTCAGGTCCAAGGTTTGCCAAGTACCAAGTAGGACTGTTTTTTTTTTTAGAAAAAAAGTTTCCTCCCCAAACTTTTTCTCTGGGATTCTACTTTGGAATGTAGCTGCTACCAACAAATGAATTCCCCCTTTTATACTGTTCTCCTGGGTTTCTTGCATACCAAAAGTTCTTTGTGGGGTGAAAGTAAGAAATAAACGGAGGTCTGTGAGCTGTGTCTCCCCCTTTCCTTCATCTGTCCATCTCAGCCTGCCCTACAGTATTTCTTAGCGGAGGCTCCTTCTCAGTAGAAAAGCAAAGCAGCCTGTGGGTAGGTTTATAGCAGTCAGCTCACATTACAGATCATGAGTAAATAGGATCTTTAATCATTAACACAAAACATAAAAAGCACAGATAACTGGGAACAATCAGCTGACAGACCAGTTAGGCAGAATATGTGTGTAAAGTGCCATCAAGTTGCCACCGACTTACGGCGACCCCATAGGGCTTTCAAGGCAAGAGAGGTTTGGAAGTGGTTTGCCATTGTCTTCCCCTGCATAGGGTCCCTGGAATTCCTTGGTGGTTTCCCATCCAAATACTAACCCGGGCTTACCCTGCATAGATGCCAAGATCTGATGAGTCTGGGCTAGCCTGGGCTACCCATTTCAGGGCAGGTAGAATTCTAGGAAGAAAATATGTAAAGGTATCTTGCTAGCCACTCTTATGCTTAGAACAGAGCCTTCACATTCCTCTTCTTGGGAATTGGTTCATGAGGGACCATTCTGGCACAGCCTGTCAGGGCCTGCCTTTAGAGTCTTGACATGGAATCCCAGTCCAGGCTAACAATTTTATAGAATCCCCTGCAGTCTGGGAGTTTCCTCACTAAGCCAATCAGATTTCTAGAGGTGGGACAAGCTCAAAGTTTCTCTCCAACCCTGCTGTTGATCAGTCATTTCCAAAGTCTGGATAATGAAGATTAAGGCACCATGGAGGGAAATTATCCATTGTGGCTCCTTTGACAGCTTGGCCAAATGATGAGATGAGTCCAAGATTCAGTTTTCTTTGGTTAAACTCATAGATCACCATATACCTGCATTTCCCCTTCCTGGGATGTAATTTTAGGATTAGAGTTGCCAGCTCCAGGTTGGGAAATTCTTGGAGATTTGGGGGTGGAGTCTGGGGAGGATGGGGTCTGGGGAGGGGAGGGGCCTCATGCAGATCCACCTCCAAAGCAGCCATTTTCTCCAAGGGGACCGTTCTCTGTTCTCTGAAGGTCAGTTGTAATTCCAAGAGATCTCCAGGCCCCACCTGGAGGCTGGCAACCGTATTTAGGATCCAGTTGTCCTATTCTTTCATATAAACTTGCGTTGCTCTAAGGGCACATTTATCCTTTCAGGACAGATGTAACTCTTAGGATTGCACTGTTAGTCACCATGCAACAGAACTCCTGGTAAATTTGACTTTACATACTCACCTCTGTCCCAAGGGCTCAGGTTCCAGTATTCATATGAATTAGATGTTTATTTGTTAAGCCAATACACTGAATTCTTCCTGACAGATTCTCAAAAGATATAAGGACTGCAAAGCTCTACTGAGGGCTCAGATAGGAATGTAAAAACTTGCAGGGATGTCTTCTTCTCTGATGTATGTCGAGAGGACTCTGCATAATGGGAAACCCGGTGAAGCCCTGAATAAGCATCAAAGTTCTTAATCTGGAATCATCATGTGGGAATGGACATTGGCTATTTGAGCAGATTTTATAAAAATCTGACACCCTTAAGAGTGAACACAGCTGCCTAAGTCTTGCAGTTAGAACAGCAGAGTTCTGATGTGTACAAGAGCTACCCTTCAGCTGCCATTACATTTTTATCCCACACTTCTTAAGAACATAAGAGAAGCCATGCTGGAACAGGTCAATGGCCCATCTAATCCAACACTCTGTGTCACACAGTGGCCAAAACCCAGGTGCCATCAGGGGTTCTACCAGCAGGACTAGAACTGTTGTCCCTCAAGCACCAAAACAGTCCTGTCGAGTAGGATAGACTGGGGTCTATACCAGGCAAGACATGGGGAGTTCTGTGATTAGAGAGTCCAGTGTTTTTCAAAAAGCAATTACCAGGAGCATGGGGCCGAATTCTGATTGGTGCCTTGGTGCAACAGGTTTAAACTTTTCCTTGCACCATTTCCCTGACCTTAAACAGCCCCAGAGATCCACTGTTTGGGGGGAAGCTTATGAAGGTTTCCCCAACAGGGCAAACAGTAGCTTCCTAGAGTTGTTTCAGGATGGGAAAATGGCAATAGGTGGAGGCTTCAGGCCCCTCTCTCTCACCATAGTCCAGATCAGAACTGAGAGTTGCATTAAGAATATATACTAGGTGTTCTGATCTTGGAATTTTATACTCTGTCTTGAAAGCCACACTATAAATAAGCTCCCAATAACTTTCTGGCTTGACCCTGAATAACTGGGCCCCAGGCTGTACAGTGAGTTTCATTGAGGAACAGGGATTTGGATAGGGTTGCCAGCCAGTGGCTAACAACTTCTGGGCAGGGGTCATTTCGTAGAAAAAGAGGTCCAGAAACTCATTAGCATAACTTATTTGCATATGCCACACCCCCTGACATCACCAGAAGTGTGTCAGAAGGCAACACCCACTGCTCAGGCTCCACTCCAAAAATCTCCAGGTATTTCCCAACTCAGAGCTGGCCAGCCTACCTGGAGAAAAACTGCTTCAAACCCACGAAAGCACAGAGAAAATTTGTAGAAGGGGATCAGCTTTTGTGAGCCACTGCTCTCTTCTACAGATACTTCATAGCTGAAGAAGTGACCAGTGACCCAGTTATGAACAGAGGCTACAGTTCCCACATTTGCAGAAGTCTACAGATATGGGCAACATCCTCCTCATTTGCTTACATGTAATGGTTGATGACTCTGTTTCGATGTATCTGAAAATGAGTGCATGAACATGAAAGCTTATACCCAGAATTAAACTTTGTTGGTCTTAAAGGTGCCACTGGACACAAACTTTGTTCTATTGCTTCAGATCAACACGGCTACCCACCTGAATCTATGCAAACCAGAATTATTCAAGAGGGCTCTTCTAGACAGGCAATAGGGTTACACTGTACAAAAGACTTCACAAAGTTACTTGAACAAATTATTAGGGTAGACCCAACACCTGTCCACACACGCTTAAAGTAGGAAAGCAGCTCAATGTTTCATTAGCAGTGGTACTTAAGACTATCTGTTCCAGTGCAACAGAACAAAGTTTGAGTCCAGTGGCACCTTTAAGACCAACAAAGTTTATTCACATGAAAGCTTAGACCAAGAATTAAACTCTGTTGGTCTTAAAGGTGCCACTGGACACAAGCTTTGTTTGGCACATTTTGTGTTTATTGACTGTTAACCTTTATTTCAGCTGGTTATAGCCTAATTCATTAGCTGAAAGAGAGAGAGAGAAGGAAGGAAGGAAGGGAGGAAGGGAGAAAGGGAAAAAATGTAAAGAAAGGGACAGAAAGAAAGGGAAGGAAGGAAGGAAGGAAGGGGAAAGAAATGGGGGGGAAAGGGAAAGAAAGAAACGGGGGAAAGGAAAAGAAAGGGAGCAAAGAACTGGAAAGAAAGGGGAAGAAAATGAAAGCCTCTGTGTATGTTTACTTTCCCCAAGTTCGAAATTCCCCCACCAGCAGTTAAAAAGGAGCTTGAAGGCTTACATTTGAAACGTGCCCCTTCCACTGTGAGTTCCCAGGCTAGAGTACTCACTCAGCCACCCATTCTCAGGTCCATTCAGCATATAAAAATGAAAGTGAAACAAGAGCTCCAAGAGGACCAAACTTAATCACACAGATATTAAGGGAAGAACAGACTGTTCCATTACACATAGCTTTGCCATCGGCTCCCATGGACTTGGGGGAGGAGGCTGAAAGAGGCTTGGATCTCTTAGATTCAAGCCCTTTCAGCTTTGCCATAGGCTCCTGTGGGCTTGGGGGGGGGAGAAGGCTGAAAGAGGCTTGGATCTCTTAGATTCAAGCCCCTTTCAGCCTTGCCCTGGGCTCCCACGGGCTGGGGTGGGGGAGAGACAAGCCTGAAAGGGGCTTAGATCATGGATTAAAGAGGAGGCCGGGAGACATGCCTGGCTTGGCTGCTCGGTCTCCTCCAGGTGTCCCATGGCTGCAGGGCACCTGGAGGAGCTCAGGCAAGGAAGCCAGGGATTTAAATCCCCCCACCGCAGCAGGCTCACTGGAGAAGAGGAGGCGGGGATTCATGCCTGCCTTGCTTGCTTGGTCTCCTCCAGGTGCCCCGAGGTGCAGAGAAAGGCGGCGGGGGGTGCTCCGGAGGTCTTTCTCTGCCCGCATGCTGAGGCACAGGGGCAGAGAAAGGTGGTGGTGGGGGCTCTGATGGCCTTCCTACAGCGCCTGTGCTCCGGTGCAGGGCCTGTAGGGGGCGGCAGGGGGCTCCGACGGCCTTCCTACAGGCCCTGTGCTCTGATGTCCTTCTACAGGCCCTGTGCTCCAGCACAGGGCCTGTAGAATGTGGTGGAGGTACCTCGGCAGGTAGGAGGGCTCCACAGGGAACTTACCTGCCTGCAGCTTTCTCCTTGTAGCACACTGAGAGCAGGGGGCAGGGCCGGGAGCGGGGCTTATGTGCCCGCCCCTGGGCTCCTTACTGGTGAAGCGGCGCTCCGCCATTCCTGCTCCAACCGAGGCCTGCTTCTGGGGAAAACCTGGAAGTGACATCATGCCTCTCCAGGAATTGCCAGAAACTCTGGCAACTTTAAGAGTGGGACGACATCACTCCCAGGTTCCCCCAGGATGTAATGTCACATCATCATGCTGACGGCAATTTTAAAATTTAGTTTTCTGTCACCAGCTGATAGAGCAGCAGCAGCAGGGTGGGAGTTGCCGGCTGCAGGTGTCCTGCCGTAGTGGGAACCTGGCAATCTCAGGCTTGGAACTAGACCTCTAGATACTCCTCTAGTCACTACACCGTGCTAGCTCTTTGAAGTGAATTTGGAAGGTGTAAACTTGCATCCATTTTACCAGAGGAAAGGTTTGCATCTGGGAATCGAGTTCAGCCATTGATTTCAATGGACCAAGACAGAAACTGTGATTCAATTGCTTATGTTAGAGCAACAAATGACCATGTTGTAGCCTTGATGTTCTCTGTTTTACAACCCTTTATCTGCTGTGAAGATACTGGGGACTGGACTATATCCTGTTGTTTTCTGTAGGTGGAAAGGGGGGTGTTATCTGATTGCCTCCCGGAATGTAAGGTGGTTAAGGAATTTTGGCAAAAGATTGTAAGGGTCATTGTTGATTTATTTCAAGTTAATATAGAGATTAATAGGGATCTGCCTATCTCCGGAATATTGGGAAATAAAAAAGTGGAAAGAAATAAACGGGAGTTATATAAAATTATGGTCTTAGCCGGGATGGCTGTAATAGCATTGGGATGGAGGGATAAGCACAAATGGACAATGGAAAAATGGAATAATTATGTCTTTGAACGCGTACAATCAGATATATCTGCACAGATAATTACTGAAGAGACATGGGAGGAGAAATGTCAAAAGATCACAAATAAATGGGAGGACTATAAGGAATGGGGGAAAGGGGGAAGCCAATCCAAATATCCAAATACGAATGAAGAATCTGTGCACATGGTTGAAGATATGAAGATAATATAGGAGGGTGGGGGGCGGGAGAGGGGTAAAATGAATGTACAATGATTTAATGTAAGATTATGTATATAAGCTTTAACAATAATAAACAAAACAAAAAAGAACCCCCCCCCCAAAAAAAACCTGATTGCCTCCCTCATATAATGCAGACCCCTGCATCATGCCCGGATGGTCCCCTGAACTCTGGGGGCAGCATGGGGGGGGGAGAGTGCGGCAGGAAGAAGAATAAGGAAGTGGATGCCAGGAAACACACTGGAGGGCAATGTGATGCCAACAGGCCCCACCCTGGGGATCCCTGCAGTAGCACCTGGAACTCCTTCCCAGTTGGGAAAATGGGGCATGGGACCCTCCCCCAATCCTCTGTTCTTCGAAAAATGAACTAATTCGAATCCTTTCTGTAAAACACCTTCAAACTGGCAACACACTTTCTAAGTGTAAATGAGGTCTATGACCAAAATCAAACAACATGAATGCCTGTCCTGTCTTCCTCTGTGTTTACCTGGAGTCATTCCCTACTTTACAAAGCCTTCATTCTTTATTTTTATATATACTACATACTGGCTAGATCAGTTTTCCAAAAACATTGGGACTCTTGAAGGAAAGAATTTGTGATGGGTAACCAATGTTAAAACAGCCTTCGTAAAACAAAAATATTGACAGGATTCTTTTTTTTAACAATTAGATGGAAATTCCCTAGTCCAATTATATTTGTATAAAATAATTATGCTGATGTCACTTTCTCTAAGCAAAGTACTGGAAAAAAGGGCTGTCGAAGATCTAAGAACGCTGAGATAAGCATTCTGACCCAAAGGAACACACAAACCATGCAGAGCTGAACATGGAGTCCTTTAAAAAGCTAAAATCCCATTCTTTCAATACTTCAAAAGGAGCTACATGCATTGAGGGGGGTGGCTGAATCTAGGTCCCTGCTCCCCATCCAGGGTTGCCAACCTCCAGGTGGTATCTGGAGATCTCCTGCTATTAGAACTGATCTCCAGCCAACAGAGTTTACCTGGAAAAAATGGCTGCTTTGGAAGGTGAACTCTATGGCTTTGAAGGCCCTCCCCTTCCCAAACCCCGCCCTCCTCAGGCTCCTCACCCAAAATCTCCAGGTATTTCCCAACCCAAAGCTGGCAAGCCTAGCTGATGCCTCTTCACAGAAGTCCCTGCTGTTGAAGAAGGCTGAAAGCACAACACGTGAAAGCACATTTACTGGCACACTCTTGGCAAGAGTTGGGTGAGTGGGAGGGTTTAAAGCAAAAATGGAAAGTGCTGTTGCTTATGGGTATTCTGTATCAGCCTGAACCAGCTTACTTTCACCCTGCTGTTGAATCAGAGAAGGGAACTGTACATGCAGAGCCCATCTATATCTGGAGATCTCTATTGAGATGGGGAATATGTACACAAAAACCAGCTTTTGCATGTGGTTCTTGCTGAGTGGGAACAAGGTGTATCTTCTTGTGCTTTGGGCAGCTGTTTCAGCTTTTGTGTTATTCGCATGATTTTATTAAGCCTAGTTAGTGATACCATTAAAAGGCAATTAGTGGATAGTTTGCTTTACAATAATAAGATACTTGGCAGCTGTAAAGAATTCTGTAAAGTCAGTAGAAGATACCTCCTAAGTACAACAACATTAACTGTGAGAAATAAGCTAATTCCCAACAGTCCCCTATGTGTGGATACTTATTTCTGCAGATAGAGGGCACACTTTTCCCCAACAGGTTTTTCTACAGACTCAAGGGACTTCATGGGTCTGAAAAATCCAAAAAGTTAAAAAAAACCTCAGGGAGGGTTGAATTCCTCCCAATATCTTTTGAAATGGCTGCAGCAGGGCTCTACTCCAGGCCCCACTGCATTGACAGTGAGAGATAGACTGGCTGTTAGCCAGAGGGGGAGAAGGAAGCAAAAAGCAGAACTGGATCTGGGATTGGGGAGGATTCCTCTGTAGTATGAGTGGCTAGATAGCAGGAGGACTGGAGCCAGGCCTGGGACTAGGATTGCCTGTTCCAGTTTTTTGGGAAATTCCTGGAGATTCTGTGGTGAAGTCTGAGGAGTGCAGAGTTTGGGGAGGGGAGAGGTCTCAGCTGAAAATGATGCCAAAGAGTCCACCCATTTTCTCCAGGGGGACAGATCTCTGTTGTTTGGAGTTCAGTTGTAATTCTGGGAGATCTCCAGGCCCCACCTTGAGGCTAGCAAACCTAGGCCTAGCAGCACCCTCTGGGTGATCTGATACCACCTGACTTACATAATTCAACTAGGCATGGCTGCTTGATACTATTCAACAGAAGCCACCCTATGAGAGTCAGTGTGATATAATGGTCAGAGCTTCAGAGTGGGGTTTAGACCCAGATTTAGATCCTCATCTTGCTGTGGAAGCTCACTGGGTGATTTTGGACCAGTCACATACTTTCAGCCTAACCTATCTCATAGGGTTGTTATGTGGATAAGAAGGGAGAGAGAATAATTTTTATTTACTTATTTGATTTGATTTATACCCTGCCCTCCCTACCAAGGCAGGCTCAGGGCAGCTTACCCAAATACATAAAAGTACACGTAAAATCCATTATAAAATTCATCATAACCGATCAAACCAGAAACATGTCAGTTATCCTAAAATAATGTCAACTGTTTTAGTTCCCATTGTAGAGAAATACCATAGTTTTCCTCAGAAGAAGCCGCAGGGGGAAAGGAGAAGGAAAGCTGAAGACAGAGGGGCAGACAAAGGTAGGTTGGCTGTTGGGTGAGAAGGAGATAGGGATGCCACTTCCAGGCTGGGAAATTCCTGGATATTTGAGAGGTGGAGCCTGGGGATGGTGGGGATTGAGGCAAGGTGGGACTGCAGACAGATATAATGTCATAGACTCCACCCTCCAAAATAGTCATTTCCTCCAGGGAAACTAATGTTGTCAACCCCCAGGTGAGGGCTGGAGATCTCCTGGAATTACAGCTGATCACCAGATGAAAGAGATCAGTTCCTCCAGGGAAAATGGCTGCTTTGAAGTGTGGAGTTTATGGTATTACCCTGCTGAGGTCACTTTCAAGCTCAAACCTCATCCTCCCAAGGCTCTACTCCCCATATCTCCAGGAATTTCCCAACACAGAGCTGCCAACCCTAAGAGGAACTGATCTCTATATTTGGGCAATCTGTTGTGATTCCTGGAGAGCAGCTGCTGCCACTGCTGCTGGGGGGGGGAAGTAGGTGAGAGGCTGGGGGAGTGACAGGGGCAGAAAGAATGATGGGGTGGGAGTAGAAAGGAACTTACAGGCATGGAGGAGGGACGGACAGACAGTAAGAAAAGGGGTGGCAGGAAGGAGAAAGAGTGTGAGAGAAATAGGGGGATAGGGGAAGAAGCAAAACTGGAGGGAATGGGATAGCTTCTCCTTTCTTGTGGGTCCCCACTTGTGTGTTCTACGTGTCAATTAACTGCAGTAGATACAGTGTTTCCATTATAAAGATTTATTTCTTATTTTTGTGTTCTGCTTTCCAGGACAATTGTTTAATAAAACAGCTCACATAAATTTCCATGCACTGTATTTTATATTTATACCACACTTTTATCCCCAATGGGGAATCAAAGTTGCTTATAGAACCTTGTTCTCCTTTCCTCCATTTCTTTACAATAACAACCCAGGCCGCTGAGATCCAAATTATTCTCTGGGAACCAACTGTTCCCCCAGGTGGTTGCACTGCCTCAAACCAAGGAAACAATACAAGCAGCCCTAACACCCTGACAAGCCTGCCAGAAAACACACAGGTACCAGGATGTTATTGCACAAAAAGTAAACAATATCAGTTAAGATACAAGAAACAGACATCTAAATAAAAAGAAGTTAAAAAAAAACATAGTGCAAATTTTCAGACTTCAATATGGAAAAAAAAGAAACAACAGAAAAAGAAAACCTAACAGGAACTACAGAACACCTAACTCCAAAAGTAATTGCAAACAGCTGAAGATTTCTCAGTTACAAAGTAGGTACTTACAAATAGCTGTAAGGAATCCAGGACAAAAAGGTAGGGTTCCAGCATACAAAGCAAGGTACTCCATGTCACTCCTTAAGACACAAAAGCCATGTTAACAGTAACCCTCTCACTTAAGCCAGCTGACCCACTACAATTATACCCTTGCGGCCTACTAGTCAGGTGACTCCTATTAACCTAGAACACAGCCTGAATTAGGTAAATCTTCTTGCAGAGTGATGTCTTCCCCCCCCCCCACAGGTTCTCACAATCCTACTAACTGGAGCTCTAATTGGAAAACATTCCTAAAGTCTAAAGATGGTACAAATGAAATATGGGAATCAGTCTGTTCCCAAGGGCAAATAGGCTACAGGTATAAATAACAACTGCAGTAATTTTAGCTACCGAAGTTGTTAACCCTTAAGAATCACTTAAAAGGGGAGGGGAAACCAAGACGTCTACCGTGCGGTAGGTTAAGCTGAGTGTTGTGTATTGTGTTACTTGTAAGTGCAGAATCCCTGAGCTTCAGCCACAAGCTCCATTGACTCTTGGTATCCTGAAATCTGCAACAGAATTAGTCAGTGTCGGGAGACAGACCTATCAGGACAGTAGTTGACATTTGGCCGGAACAATTCCCATTGGTTCCAAGCACTCCTCTTTGATTGGACGTTATTGTTCCAGGGGGTGTGGGTTTCCTGGTTCAAACTGTATATAGTTGGGTCATTCTGTGTGTTGTCTGTCTGTGTTCTCTGCATTATGAACTGAATAAAGAATCATTTGTTTAAGAAATGCTGCCTCAGTCTCAGTATATAACACTGAGAGAATGTGATTGGCCCATGGTCACCCAGCAACCCCCCATGGTAGATGTAGGGATTTGAATCCAGGTCTTTCAGAATCATTGGCTGGCGTTCCATCTACTACGCCACATCAGATACAGAAATCATTTGGACAACCATATTTACCTGTACATGGGCAATGAAATGGACATACACAGCAGTTATCCTCCAACAGCAATCCCTAGCAGGGATACCATGGTGCCTGCTGGTATGTTTCCTGGTTCTCATTCACTTCCTTCCCAAAGAATCTCTTTTCCAAGGTAGATAGCCAGTCTTGGCTTTCTTCTATCTCACTGGAGCAGGAAAGAACCCAGGAGCCATTACTTTTGTGTCTGCAGCCAGGTCCCATGCAAAAACAGCTGCCTCCATCCTAGAATGATAGTTGACTTGGAACCTCTCAACATTTTGTGACTGGCACCAGCTCCCACGGCAGCCATTTTGTGATGGAGCCCACTAACCATGCTCAAAATCCAAGCATTCCTACAGGTTCAACAAGGTTGGCAAACCATGCCCTTTAGAGCAGGGGTGTCAAAACATAAGGCCCAGGGGCCGGGTCCATCCCATCCAGGGCTGTTACGTGGCCCGCGAGCAACTGAGGCAAGGGAGGGAGTGCTGGGGGGGAGTGGGCGGAGCCACTCCATTATGGCTTCAGCACAGCAGAACAACTTTGCCTGCAGCAGTCAGGCATCGTGGGAGCATCTGCCCAGCACTGCACTGCTGCCTCTCCGGTCCACTTCTGTGGGTTTCCCTCTGCACCCCCCTCCCACCCCAGGGGGCCTTGCTGTAAGGACACACCAACTCAGAGCTTACCAGCTGCTGTCCTTTATACAGTTTCTATCTCTAGTACCTGGCAGCACTTGGCCCGGCCCGACAAAGAGACATTTATGTTAGATCCGGCCCTCGTAACGAATGAGTTTGACACCCCTGCTTTAGAGTTTGCTTTTCATTTGTTGTGTGGTATTAAGAAATTTGTTTATTCTATATTATGTGCTGTGTTTCTACTAACATGCACACAACATGTCTTACAAATGGACTTAAGATATACATATTGTAAAAATTAAGAACAACTTAATAAACCAACAAATATAAAGTAGGGAGTCAATACATACCATGAAAAACCCAGTGAACATGTCCTATGTTTAAGAATGTCATCAGGTGAGAGTTCTGGATTTTCTGGTAATATCTTTTGCCCCTTTTGTTTTTTTGGTAACGGCTCATCGGGATCGGATTTCAGTAAGCCAGTGGGTGAGAATGTGTTGTGTGTTGTGTTAAGCTTGTTAAGAATGTATTGTGTTAAGCAGGATCCAGGTTTATTTATTTACACAATTATTAGAAGCATTAATGAAGAAAGTGACGTTTTGTCATGTCTCCTGCTGCTTCTCCCACTACAGGAACAGTAAAAACTTGGGGCAGAGGGCTGAAGTCTAAAGATAGCTCTCATAATATGGCAGTGCCCTGACATTACTCCGTGTATTAGCAAATGTGCCTTGCATCAAAACACGACCAAGATGGTAAGAGTGGTCCCTGCTGCCCATATGTGTGTACGAGTGTGGTGACAAGGTATGCAGGAAAACCTTGACTAAAAAACCACAAAATGCCAGAATCTACAATTTTTGTGCCGTATGCAGTATGCAGGTAGGATAGGTGCAGTGTCTGGGGTAGGGGTGCCTGCAGGGATGAACACCGGGATTATGACATTACTTCCAGTGTGTACTTGGAAGGGATGCCATGAAGCCATAGGAATTTGCTGGGATGATGACATTACTTCCAGTGTGTACCTGGAAGGGATGTCATGAAGCCACAGGCATTTGCTCATATCCATGGCTTTTTACCATAGAGGTGTGCAAATTCCTGGATGTCATGATATCATTTCTGGTACAAACTGGAAGTGACATCATGACTTTACGCTGTCACTTGCCCCGTATTCATACTGGAGAGAAGAGGTCCTGGTGGGGCCTAGAGCCTGGGGACGGGAACTTGTCTGCACTGGGGAGGATGGAAACCTTAGTTGAGGGGACATACACACACACTCAGCCAAATAAATGTTAGTCTAAATTGCCACAATAAATTTGTTAAGTCTTTAAAGTGACAGAGGACAACCCCTCTGGAAATGAGCAAAATGTAAAACTAGTGCAGTTTATATGAATCAAGCTGTTGTTTGTTATTTCCTAAAAAGGTTGCTGCTTTGGGGGATAATATTTTATGAAACTGCAAATAATATTATGCAAACACCTGGGAGTCCACATATCCACATTTCTGAACATGCAAAGGAATAAAGTTCAATTCTGAAGGGAAGAACAGAAACATGGGGACTTCCTTCTGCGTAAATGTGTACAGTATTGGGCTATAACATGGTTAGCATTAATTATCTTCTGTTTGGCAGGTGACTTTCTACCATAGGCTTCATTTTGTTTGGGCAGCCAGCCACTTACATCTCTTCCAGAAAAATGAACAGGGTTTCAAACTACCGAGCTTTTGCTCAACAGTGCCTTTTATTTCAAAGTAAGCCTACCATTATCTCTGCACTCATATCTGTTTATTTCAAAGAGAAGCCTCATTGTGTAGAGTGGACTTGCTCCTAGTTAAGTACACCGAAGAATGCAGCCCAACGCATATGTGCACAGAAGTTCCATTTAATTCAGTGGGCCTTTGTTAAATGCTGGGTTCCATGGATGAGCCGACCCCACGTCTAGTGATCAGCTCAGCTTTATTAGTGATTCAGCAGATACAAGACTGAAACCTCAGGGCAACAGCCCTGTTTAAATAGCATGCAAAAACCACACCCAACTCCCAACAATAGGCTATTTACATAACATTAGTTTCTCACTGGGCACCTCCAGAGTCCTGGTGGGCTATTGTTCTAGAGCTTCAAGCTCAGCCTGTCTCTGGTACCCAGTCCTGGAATATTCCAGCCCTAATACATAACAGCCTTACTGCCAAGTAAGTAGCAGCACTGTTAGGAGAAGTTCTCTTAATTCCTCTTTACCTCATGCTGGAATACAACAATCAGTTTATTTTCCTCTTTTTAGGAATCTGGAGCCTAGTTTGAAGCAAATTCGTTTTCGTTACAAAGATAAATTTTATTTTTGAGTTGTAGCAGTACTAAGGGATTACCAGGAGGTGGCACTGCTTACAATCAGAAACGAAAGCCCTTAAAAAGACGGGAAAGTAAATTAATATTCAAAACTTAACTTTCATGCAAGCCTTAAGTGAAAAAAAAAATTGGAAGTCACAAAGCTGTGAATTTAAGTAGAGGATGTAGAAGTATACATACCTAGTTACACACAAAGCATCACACTTTGGGGTCTGGGGGAGGGAAAACCAAGAAAGGATACAGCAATCCATGGAATCTGGTTTATAACGATCTGTTGGTCAGGAAGCCGTTCGTAGGTATAGCTCTGTAATGACAGGACAAAGTTGGAGAGGACATGAGGTGGGATTGGTGTGGGAAGGCCTACTCTGCAGGGCTGCCCTGCCTATCAATCCGCCAGCATTGGGGAAGGGAGACCAAAAGGGTTGTTGCAAATGATATGATCAGAAGTGGAATCGGTGGCCACAATGGCCCTGGAAAAGTGTTATTCTGTGTCACTCCTTGTCTTTGCAGCTAAAACGTTCAGACAGCAATGGACATGAATTCATAGCTCACTAAAGTCTCATCCACCCACCTCTGAAACAAACAGGGAGGTGTGTTGTACCAACTAACAAGCCTTGTGGCACTTTAATGATTAACCGCTTTAGTATATCTTTAACCTTCCTGTGCCACAGCCGGCTTTGTCAGATGCCTGCAGTGTTGCATTCAGTTGACAGAGAGGTTTATACCCAGGCCTACAAACCGTTTAAGGCTGGGAAGAGCAGTGGGCTATTACAAGAAGGAGCCAGAAGGCCAAGTCTCCCCAAACAAGGTTATGTTGCCTTGTGGAGCAGAGATAAAAATGAGACTAGCGAAAAAGAGTAACTGAATCAGCCAGAACTACGTGAACAATTCCCAGCTGTTAACCACCTAACTAAGTGAAATAAGAAGCACCAATTTACTTTAAAACAATAATATAAACTAGTGGCAATTTAAAGGTGAACACGATTTTATTCCAACCTAGGCTTCTACAGACTACAGCCCCTTCATCAGGCAGACGTACATATATAAGGTGCTGCAGAACAAAAATTGTAGACGGTACAGTCAAAGGGCCTATGAGATGCAGGGGCTACCGGGCGGGGTGGGGGGAGAATGTACTGATGTAAAACTGCAATGGCATTATGGAAAAGCAAGCGAGCATTCACAGGAGCAGCAACTAGCAGTCTCCCTAGTTTTGCTAAGTAACACCTGCCATCTCCCAGGTTTTACTAAAATACAGTCGTCGTCCCCGCAGATTTTTTAAAAATATGCCAATCCTCTAACATGGTTCAGGTTTCTGCTGAAAGCATCCCAGTCGCCGCTGTCGACAGGTGCCTAGAAGAAAAAAACAACCCTGTGTTCTAGAGAGAAAAAACCTACACGCCTTTGGCGCCCCCTAGAGGAAGGAGCGAGCTAGCCGACCTTCCTGCTGACATCATTCGCGGAAGGGAAAGCTATTTGTGCTGTTTTTCTCCGCGGCAGAAAACGAAGCGCGCGGGCTCCGTCCCAGAGTTACATCCTCCCCACCCCACCGGGCAGGGGGTGGAAGAGGATGGTGGCGACACCGCGGCTCGAACAACCTGACTTCCTCCCTTCCCGGTTAGCTTTACAGAATAATATGGACCAAGAACCAAGTGCTGAAGCAGCTGCGCAAGATTTGCTGTCTGCGGCGCACGCACAGTTTCGGGAGCGGAGATTGGAGCAGGCAGAGGAGCTCTACAGCCGCTTCCTCCAGCACTGCGCATGCTGCGGTGGGAGGTAATCCTCTTTCTTTAAAAATGGCGGGCGGGCGGGAGGAAGCGGAGGCTTGCGGTCAGACCAAGCGAGTTTCGTAGCTGGAAGTTTTCCGGGGTGGTGGTGGTGGTGGTGGTGGTGGGGGTGGTTAAGTGTCAGAACAAATCCTCGCGTTGTCTTTAAATGAAAATCTCTGCATTTGGAAGCCATGGTTACAAATAGTGTGTATACAACCAAAACCCCCAAACCCTTTGGCATACACGCTGGCTATCAACATTGTCCTAGGGTCCTGGTCGTAGGGCCCGTGATGTGCTCTTACGAAATGGCCGAAGTTTTGCTGTTAGGGGAGGGTTTTTTTGTGCAGCTGGGAGAACAGCTCAATTTGTGTGCCATAGGAAGAGCAGAGGGGTGGTCAAATCAGTGGTCCTCCAACTGCCAGGTGCCTCACGCAAAACTATTCGACTATAGCAGGAAAATGCATGCAGATAAGTCTGGGGAAATTGACTTTTTCTTTTGGCATGATAAATTCTAAGACAGGAGCACTCGATTTCTGATTAAATATTACAAAACCTTGGGATGTACAGACTTTTATGTGAGCCTTTAGAAAGTATCACCTCAGGGCTAAATCACACATGCCCTTTGGTGTAGTGGTTAAGTGTGTGGACTCTAATCTGGGAGAACCGGTTTTGATTCCCCACTCCTTCACTTGCAGCTGCTGGATGACCTTGGGCAAGCCATTAGTTCTGTCAGAGGTGTTCTTGAAAAAGAGCAGTTTCTGTCAGAGCTCTCTGCCCTACCTACCTCACAGGGTGTCTGTTGTGGGGAGGGGAAGGGAAAGGAGTTTGTAAGCCACTCTGAGACTCTGAGTGAAGGGAGGGGCATAAATCCAATCTCCTCCTCCTCCTCTTCTTTGCACCAGAAAATTAAGTTTTAGAAAATTATGGGAAGCTTTGGGGAAGAACTCCCTGTGTATGCGGAAATTGAACAGTGCCATCCTCACACAGTCTGATCTTTTATTTATTTATTTATTTTATATCCCACCTTTCTCCCAATGGGAGCACATCATTTCCCCTCTCCTCCATTTTATCCTCACAATAACAACCCTGTGAGGTAGGTCAGGCTGTCAGAGTGGCTGATCCGGGGGCGGAGTCTCCCAGATCCTAGTCTGACACTCTGACCACTGCACTCGCTGCCTCTCAGTGACCATGATGGAAGTTGTTGTCAGCATCCTCAGCCCTGAACCTGGGGTGGTCTTTCCCAGAGAGACACCCTCAAAATGACCTCTGAACCTCCACAAGCAGTGCCCTATGAAGCCAGGCTTGGCTTAAACAGTGGCTTTTGCTGGGAGGCTGGGAGAACTACATCTTGGCTGAGAAAACTCAGGCCAAGTGAAGACTCTCCAGGCTGGCTGTACTGCCAAGCGTTCTCCATGCAAGCAAACCCCCCATCTATCCTGTCAACTTAGTCCAAAGAAGACTGGAATGGGAAAGTCTCTGCCCTCGCCTCAGGCATCTTCTACTGACCTAATGGCTAGTCTTTTGTATGTCAAATGTACAGGCAGGCAGGGATAAAAAGCCTCTGGTCTGTGCTATTGTCATGAATGAAGTGTGTTGCATGTTTCCATCCTCCTCTCCTGTTTCACCTCTCTACATTCTTACTCCTATGCCAGTCCTACCAAGGAAACATTAACTCTCCATATCTACTGAATGGTCACCCATTCAGGTTCATCCTGCCACACATTAGGCAACATCACTCCTTTTGTCTGGGACCAGGGAATTGCCAGACCACTCTATTGTTGCACAATGGACACCCCCAGTACTGTCATCCAACACCTGACTACTATTGTTAAAGCCAGACTCTGCCCCCTGAGAGCTCATTGGTCACATCCTGATGCCAAGCACCCCTGGGATTCATCATCGGCCCAGGGAATCAGTTGTTCTCACCTGAGGCCAGCCCCCAAGACCTTCCATTGATCTGCATTGTTTTCCAATGTCTATATCCATCAGCACATGGCCTCAGACTGTGTGCCTCTGCCCTGATGCCAACTGGCAGACTACACCTAAACCTCTGGGCTTAGGCCATAATTCATCTCCATGGACCTCTGCACATTTGGACAGGTAGTATCACCCCATAACTGACCCCGTTGTTAGCTGTCAATCACATGTGCTTTCTTAGTTTTGTATTGTGTGTGTGAATGTTTGAATATTCTTTGTATGCTTGAGAATATTTAGTAAAGAAATCATTATTTTAGCTACCCAGTCTCTGTGTCTATTCTTGGGTTCTTGGGAATTCTAACTCCAGTATACACAGGCCTGATCCTATGGTTATGCCAATTGCTCATTAATATCATAATTCCCCAATCTTTTATTAAGAAGTAGAGCAATTTGGCTAACAAAGTAAACAATTGTGGTGCTTGGTTTTAAGAATTTTATTACTTCATTTAAATTATCTCTTCAGTTTTTTTAAAAAATGAAAAATGTGTTCCAGAGCTTGTTGAATTAAAGCAGCACTTTTTTTAGGTGCTAGTAATTCTCATGTTGGGCCATGTCTCAGAGGTTAAGACGCTGAGCTGCAAACCAGAAGGTCTGTAGTTCGGCAGTTCGAGACCCAAGTGCCGTGTGACAGAGTGAGCTCCCATCTCTGGCCCCAGCTCCTGCCAACCAAGCAGTTCAAAAGCAACAAATTGCAAGTAGATAAATAGGTACCGCTTTGGTGGGAAGGTAACAGCATTCCGTGCACCTCAGCATTTAGTCATGCCGGCCACATGACCATGGAAATGTCTTTGGACAGCGCTGGCTCTTCAGCTTGGAAATGGAGATGAGCACTGCCCCCTAGAGTTGGATTCGACTGGCTTTCGAGCAAGGGAAACCTTTAACTTTACTTAATTCTCATGAACCATATTTAACTGACTTTTCCCCCCTATTCTCTCGACAAGAAAATGCAGCAACCGAGATCTTGCAACTGCACTTAACAACAGGGGACAGATCAAGTACCTGAGAGTCGACTTCTACGAAGCGATGGATGATTACACATCAGCTATAGAAGCCCAGCCTGATTTTGAAGTACCATATTATAACAGGGGTTTAATATTATATAGGCTAGGTATGGAAATAGGGTTTTACTAATTTTCCTCAGTACAATTCATTGTCATAATTTTTCACTTGGTAACACTGAACTAAGTTCTCTGTAATAGCCATCTTCAAATAATCTGCTTTCATGGGACCTTTTCCATGTTGGCATTTGGCTGGTTCTGTTGTAGAAAATTCCAGTGATTGCACCGCTTGGGAACAGTGACCATAATGTACAGATTTGTACAGATAGGGAGTTGCCAAAAAAAACTGACACAACCACTTTTAACTTTAAAAGGGGTAACTTCTCTGGTATGAGGGGACATGTGAGGAAGAAATTGAAAGGAAGAGTGGAGAAGGTCAAAACCATTGGGGAAGCTTGGAGACTATTTAAAAATACAATCCTAGAAGCTCAGAAAAAATATATACTGCAGGTTAGGAAAGGCACAAATAGGTATAGAAAAAAGCCTGCATGGTTAACAAATAAAGTAATAGAAGCTGTAAAAGGTAAAAAGGATTCCTTTAAGTGGTGGAAAGTTAGTATCAGTGAGGTTGATAAAAGGGAACACAGACTGTGGCAGATAATATGCAAGCCTGTGATCAGGCAAGCAAAAAGGGAATATGAGGAGCATATCGCAAAAAAACATAAAGGCCAACAATAAAACTTTCTTCAAATACATTAGAAGTAGGAAGCCAGTCAAGGAGACAGTGGGGCCCTTGGATGACCAAGGGGTAAAAGGAGTAGTGAAGGATGATAGGGAAATGGCTGAAAAGCTGAATGCATTTTTTGCCTCTGTCTTCACTGTGGAAGAGGAGAAGTGCTTGCCCACTCCAGAACCACCGATTTCGGGAGGGGGTTTGAAAGACCTGAATCAGATTGCGGTGACTAGAGAGGAAGTCCTATGACTGATGGGCAATTTAAAAACTAATAAATCACCAGGATGGCATTCATCCGAGAGTTCTGAAAGAACTCAAATGTGCACTTGTGAATCTCCGTACAAAAATATGTAATCTTTCTTTAAAATCTGCCTCCATTCCTGAGGACTGGAAGGTAGCTAATGTCACTCCCATCTTTAAAAAGGGCTCATGGGGAGATCCAGGAAATTACAGGCCAGTCAGTCTGACATCGATACCGGGTAAGTTGGTGGAAACTGTTATTAAGGAAAGAATTAAAAGGCACATTGATGAACAAAAACTATTGAGGCAGACTCAGCATGGGTTCTGTAAGGGAAGATCTTGTCTCACTAACCTGTTAGTGTTCTTTGAGGGAGTGAACAAACATGTGGACAAGGGGGACCCAATAGATATTATTTACCTTGACTTCCAGAAAGCTTTTGATACAGTTCCTCATCAAAGGCTCCTAAGTAAGCTCAATAGTAATGGGATAAAAGGCCAAATCCTCTTGTGGATCAAAAACTGGCTTATAAATAGGAAACAGAGAGTGAGTATAAATGGGAAACTTTCTCAGTGGAGGGTGGTAAGCAGTGGGGTACCACAGGAACCAGTACTCGGTCTGATGCTCTTTAACTTGTTTATTAACGATTTGGAATTGGGAGTAAGCAGTGAAGTGGCTAAATTTGCAGATGACACAAAGTTGTTCAGGTTGGTGAAAACCAGGGAGGATTGTGAGGCACTCCAAAGGGATCTGTCGAGGATGGGTGAGTGGGCATCAACGTGGCAAATGGGGTTCAATGTGGCCAAGTGCAAAGTGATGCACATTGGAGCCAAAAATCCTAAATATAAATACACGTTGATGGGGTCTGAACTGGCAGAGACTGACCAAGAGAGAGATCTTGGAGTCGTAGTAGATAACTCAATGAAAATGTCTAGACAGCGTGTAACTGCAATAAAGAAGGCCAAGGCTATGCTGGGTATTATTAGGAAGGGAATTCAAAACAAATCAGCCAGTATCATCATGCCCCTGTATAAATCATTGGTGTGACCTCATTTGAAATACTGTGTACAGTTCTGGTTGCCACATCTCAAAAAGGATATTATAGCATTGGAAAAAGTGCAGAGAAGAGCAACTAGAATGATAAAAGGGTTGGAATACCTTCTCTATGAAGAAAGGTTAAAACACTTGGGGCTTTTTAGCTTGGAGAAACGACGGCTAAGGGGTGACATGATTGAGGTTTATAAGATTATGAATGGGATTGAGCAGGTTGAGAAAGAAGTACTTTTCTCCCTTTCTTACAATACAAGAACTCGTGGGCACTCCATGAAATTGCTGAGCAGTCAGGTTAGAACAGATAAAAGGAAGTACTTCACCCAAATAGTGATTAACATATGGGATTCACTGCCACAGGAGGTGGTGGCAGCTACAAGCATGGACAGTTTCAAGAGGGAATTAGATAAACATATGGAGCAGAAGTCCATCAGTGGCTATTAGCCACAGGGTATAGATGGGAACTCTCTGTCTGGGGCAGGTGATGCACTCTATTCTTGGTGCTGGAGGGGGGTGCAGTGGGAGGGCTTCTAGTGTCCTGGCCCCACTGCTGGATCTCCTGATGGCACCTGGTATATTTTGGCTGCTGTGTGACAGAGTGTTGGACTAGATGGGCCATTGGCCTGATTCAACATTGGCTTCTCTTATGTTCAGGGAGAAATTCCAAGGGTGGAGAAGCTCAAGGGGGAAAGAGGCATGTTTCCATGCCTGCGCTGTGCTTTCCCAGCCCTCAGGCACACATGCCCCCTTTATTCCCTGAGCTTTCCGCTTTTGCGGAGAGACTCAGGGAAGGGGGGGCATGTTTAAATGCCTTTCTTTCCCTCCCCAAGATCAGGATGGAAAGAAAGGCATTTTAAACATGCCTGGGTTCCCTGCCTGCCCTTCTCCAGCTAGGACATGTCAGCTAGAGAAGGGAAGGCAGAGAGAAGCTTTTCCTTGTCAATTTCACTCTCAGTTGATAAGCCAGGAGTGAAATTGACAGGGAAATCTGTAGGGGCAACCAGTGGGAAAGAAGGCATTTTAACATGCCTCCTTTTCTTCTGTTGGTGTTAATCCGCACTGAATATATTCGGCAATACCAAATATTTCCCCAGTCCGAATACCTTACTGGTACTGGACTGGGGAAATTAGGCATTTACCGATTTTGGGGGGGTCTGATTTACCTGAAGCTGAAAAATACCAGCATTTTTTTTTTTTGCACGCCCCTAGTTTTAAATAGTCTCTGAGCTTCCTGAAGGGATTTGACCTTCCCCTTATCTTTCCTTTCAGTTTCTTCTTCACAAGCCCCCTTCTAAAGTTAAAAGTGGTTATGTTGGTCTTTTTGGGTAACTTCCTGTTTAAATATTAAATTTAACGTTATGGTCACTGTTCCCAACTGGAGCTATCACATTTACACCTCTCACCAGGTCTTGGGCATTACTTAGAACCAAGTCCAGGATTGCCTTTCGGTAGGTTTTGTGACCAACTGCTTCATGGCACAGTCATTGAGAGTATCCCTGGCAATCTCTTTCTTCTGATGTGAGCACATATTGACCCAATCAGTGTGTGGGCAGTTAAAATCACCTGTTATGACACATTTATTCTGTCTAGTTGCTTTCCTTAATTCTTTTGCTATTTTTAATTCATCCTCTAACCTTTGGTGAGCAATAACAAAGTCCCAGAGTTAAACTTCATTGTGGGACCACTATTTCCAGTCATAGCGTTTGTGTAAGTGAATCTGTTTCCCTTACATTCTCAATCTGATGGACTGTATACCCTCTCTGACAGAGCCACCACACCTCTGACCCTTTCTTCCAATAAAATTTATTTCCAGGAATCACTGTATCCCACTGATTTTCCTCATCCCACCAAGTTTCTAAAATGCCCACAATGTCTATGTTCTCTTCTGATGCTAAGCATTCCAGCTCCCCCATTTTACCTTGGACACTTCTAGCATTTGTATATAAACATCTGTAATTTTCCAGACACGTTAGGCCTGCAACCTTCCTCTTGTGGCCTCTAGACTTTGCCAGGCAATAAATATTGTTTCCCACCCTCTTCTCCTTGAGAAAATATCACTAGATTTCTGTCAGCATATGTGGGCCAAGTCATTTGCTGAGATTCCTTTTATCTCCTCTGTGCAATGGGAGCTCCTGCATGTGAGATCAGAGACCGTTACAGCACGTGGAGCAGGACTGGAGGACGGAGTGTGAGATGCATTCAAAACTGGGTGTGTGTGCCTGGAGTTGAGTTTATAGTTCTTTAGTTTGTGTCTTTTCATGAAAGTATTTGATATTGCCAGGGGGAAAAAAGTATCTCTTCTGTTCTCTATCTTTTTGAAACAGGATATTTCGATGACGCCCTGAAGGACTTCAAGAAGGTTTTAGAGCTAAACCCCAACTTTGAAGATGCTTCTTTGAGCTTGAAGCAGACTATTAGGGATAAAGAAGAAAAACAAAAAAGAGGCTATTAAAATATACTGACATTGATGGGAATCCTGTTTTGTGGACTTGAGACTGAATCATCTGCAGAAGTGATAACAGAACAAAACTGTTCTCTTTCTATTCACCCCCTTCCCTTATTTTACCTCTGGCCCCAAAAAGGAGGGGGAAAAAACCTGAATAATAAATAAATGTGTGTGCTGCAATTAAAATGTAAACTGTATATACGTTGTAGTATTTCTGTAATAGCAGGGCTGAACAAAAGCACAATTATGAACGTTGTCAGAGATGCTGTCCATTATAAGCTAAAATGGTTTATAATATAAACTTTATATATAACACAACACATGTATTTAGTAAAGAATATTAACCCTGACAAGCCATTAAAATTAAAGAAATAAATCCCCTGTTGTATCCTTAAAAGAATACTAAATTATACACTTTACAAAAAGCTTGAAATCTTAGGTCACAATCCAGGAAAGTTACACACAAGCTCCAATCTTTCCCATTTAAGCCAATGAAGCTCAAAGGGGTTTAACTTGGCTGGATTGTGTCTTTCTTGGTCCAAGTATGCATTTTAGCCCTAAGACTCCAGATCAGAATAGACCACAAGAACTCATCTTTTAAGCTCTGAACAGTCTGCATCTCATTTAAAGAAGACTCTTAACTCGCCTGGAGAAGCCCAGGAAAAACATCAGACATTTTAGTTCGAAGCCCTTGAACTAACTGGTAAAGCTGCCCTCAGTAAATACAGTGGGACTGAACCAGGGAATCAAATTCCACTCCACTTATGTACTCGGTGGCCTTGATGCAGTCATCCTTGCTTCTCCTTGAACGGAACAGTGTTCCACCTTGCAGAGTTCTGGGAGGATAAACAGGATGAAACTGTAGAGTACGTGAGACATTCTAAGTACAGTGATGATACCAATGCATGGCATTATTCCAGAGCTTGCATTTACTGGTGGTTGTTGTTTTAACTAAATCATGCAAGTTAGGTAAGACCAGCCATGTCTGTACAAGTCGGGGTATTTAAGTCTAGAGTCATTTCTTGGTAGGGATGCCAGCCTCCAGGTGGGACCTGGGGATCCCCTGGAATTACAGCTCATCTTCAGACTACAGAGACCAGTCCCCCTGGAGAAAATGGATGCTTTGGAGGGTGAACTCTACGGCATTGCACCCCTCTGAGGTCTCTCTGCTCCCCAGACTCCATCGCCAAATGTCCAGGAGTTTCTCAACCTGTATCTGGCAGCTGTACCTCTCCATCCCCTGCTGGTGGGCAGGGGGGATCTGGAAACCCTGCTTCCTGGTGGCTGCTAGCTACCACTGTCCTGGTAGGTAATAAGATACAGAGGCTACATATGTGTTCCTCATTCTATATGTCTTACCACACTTTCCTGCAACAATTGTATTGTCAACTAAGTACTGCATGAGGGTGGGAAAGAGTATCTGGGAGCTTTGTAGACTGCTTGTTTTTTGAGTTACACAGAGCAAACAATCTATCTGTTTAGGCTGGTATCCTCTGCTATGGGGAACCTATTGCACGCTCCTCTGAGAAGGCACCAGACTCCTTGCATAGGGGCAAAAAGCTAGTTACATGGGCGGTGCGATAAATAGCCTCTACAGACAGCATCAATTGTATTCAGCACATTTGATATCAGGACGGCATATCATCTGTTTCTATCCTCATAATAAGCTAGAGATACCCAACCCAAAGAATGCCTTTGAGGAGCCGTATCTAGTTAAAATATCCAGTACTAGGTGCCATGAGAGACCACTGTCTGAGACTTGGGAAAACTGTTGATCACAGTAAGATGGTAGATCAACAACCTGACTGTCATCTTGATGAAGCTGCTTTATATTAAGTGCCATCCTGGCCCTCCTTAGTTTGTTTCTGTTGCAGGAGATGCACACCTGCCATTTTGAAGTATCGTGAAGAACAAAGGGATAAATACCTTGGCTCAGAGAGCCCAGGGGCCCTTCCTTGCCTGCAAGACTCTTTTTCTCCAGTCAGCTCACAGGGGACCACATGGGGTTTTTAAGGCGAGAGAAGTCCAGAGGTAGCTTGCCACTGCCTGCCTCCGTGTCATGACCCTGGACTTCCTTGGTGGTCTCCCTTCTGAAGACTGTGACCAGGGCCACCCCTGCTTAGCTTCCAAGATCGGGGTAGCCTGGGCTATCAAGGTCAGAGTGCCTGCAAGTCTACAGTGTTGTATTACAGTGCTGCTCAACTTCAACCACTGTAGAGAACTTCCGAACACTATAGAGTGTACAGTTCCAATTTGTAACACGTCCCAAAACCACAACATGCACAGGAAATGAAAGCTTCGCTGGATGATAGTTCTGTGGTTGTTTTTAATTTTCAGTGTTGCTTGTAGGAAACAAGGAATGTTCTATCTCCAGTCACTCAGCCTCCAGTATCTAGCCATCCAGAAGTACTAATGGCATCAGATTATGATGGCTAGTACAATAGCCATATGTTTCTGTTCTGAAGCACTGGACACACGGAAAGAAGAGGGGAAGGGATTTTGATTGCAAGCACATGTATGAGGAGTAAGCATGGTGCAAAAAAGACAGAATTTTAAGATGATTCCTGCTGTAGAACGTTCGCAGCCATGGCATTAGACACAAAATACAGCCAGAGCCATGTCTTTTGCATTGGAATCTTTGGTTTTGCTTAGAGAAGGGTAGAAGAAAAGCAGTGGGGAGACCCTGAAATCTGAAGCTTATTGTTTCTGTAGCAGTTCTAAAAAAAATTGTGAGATAAGCCCATGGCGGACAATAGGGCTTCAGAAAGTTATAAGAGGATGTGGTAACTTTGGCACGAGGACTGCAAGCCCTCCCAAGGCTACCCTTGCCGACAGGCCCTTATTGAACACATGAGGCAATTCTGGCAATGCCTTTCCCTTCCTGGAGCCGCACAAGTAAATCCAGCAGATGGGGGGCTGCTGCTGCTGGTGTGGAAGGGCTGGCAGATTACCTTGGCTAGGAGTGCTTCAGACATGAGTAATTTTCATAACCTTCCCAGAGGATTTCTAACACTAAAGCTATATAGGTAGAAGATATCTGCCTCGTTGCCAGAGTCTTTCACGCATCTGTCCCACTGGCAACGGTTTGTTCTTCTGGGGGCCGGGAGTCTCATTTCCTCTCTATCTGATCCCTATTATATCAAAAACTATGAAAAAATAAATACTGGGGTGATTTTGCTAGGCCCTTAAAAAGTGGCTGGTTGCATGACATAATTCTTTGCTTTCCCCGAGGCTGCATGGCCTCCGCGGTACAGCTGGCACGGAGCGTTGGGAGACAGCTGCTTGACCACCACCAACATCAAGACCGGACTCCGAGCATGGGGAATAAAGCAAGCTCCAAGCACATGAAGTATTAAAACTTTTATTGCTAATAAAACCTTCACTAGCTGAATACTGGACATTTCCCAAAGTCCAGCTAAGTGGATATAAGGCTAAAGAGAAGGAGATGTACATGCCCCTGTTGATATAAACCATTTCCCCCCTCCCTCTAAGGAACCAGAGGCCTTCTCGTTTGCTCCTCACAACACAGGCCAGGCTGAAAGTTGATGACTTAACCAGGAAGCTCCTGCATAGGGTTTAAACCAACAAGATACTCACCAGGATCAAATTGGCACCCCCCAGACCAAACCTTTATTGCCCCATGCAGGCTGCTATGCAGAGCACGGCAAAGAGCCTTCTACTCATCTCTCTCTCTGATTGTTGTTGTTCAGTCGCACAGTCGAGTCCGACTCTTCGCGACCCCATGGACCAGATCACGCCAAGCCCTCCTGTCTTCCGCCGTCCTCTGAAGTTTGCTCAATTTCATGTTCGTTGCATTGATGACACTGCCTAACCATCTCATCCTTTGCCGTCCCCTTCTTCTTTGACCTTCAATCTTTTCCAGCATCAGGGTCTTCTCCAGTGAGTGCTCCCTTCTCATTTGGTGGCCAAAGTATTTGAGCTTCAACTTCAGGATCTGGCCTTCCAGGGAACAGTCTCTCTAATACAGATTTGCTGAAGACACTGCGAGCCAGCATGGTGTAGTGGTTAAGAGCAGATTTTAGTCTGGAGGACTAGGTTTCGTTCCCCAGTCCACCACCTGAAGCCTACTGGGTAACCTTGGGCCAACCGCAGTTCCCTCAGAACTCTCTCAGCCCCACCTACCTCACAAGTTGTCTGTTGTGGAGACAGGAAAGGGAGGAAATTGTAAGCTGTCTTGAAACTCCTTAAGGTAGAGACAAGCAGAATGGGTGAAAGTTGTCAGACAGTGAAGAAGACCACCTCTAGTTCGCATTTCCCTTTTTTAATTTTTGAAGCTTTTGACACAGTTAAGTATAGTCATGTCCATTTTTAAGCCTTTCCAGTTTAACACAATGAAGCCAGAGGCCTGTGGTGACAATTTGGATGGTACAGCTTCATCTAGAAGAAAACGGCAGTAGTTAGTTAGTTCGCAGACATCTGTGTATCTACAAAGCAATGTTATGTCTTATGCAGATTCGCTCTTGCGCACTTTTATCCTGCCATTCACTGATCATTAGAGCATTAGAGCAAATGGCAGCTGGCTTTGTTGAGTGACAGTCACAGGACCTTTCAGGCATTCCAAGCACTCCAACACACATAATGACTTTTGACTGTTAACTCAAAACAGCACCCTCCAAGCAGTAAGGGGAGGTGCCATGGCTCAGCAGGAGACAGCATCTGCTTGGCATGCAGAAGGTCCCTGGTTCAATCCCTGGCATCTCCAGTTAAGGGATCAGGCAGTAGGTGATGTGAAAGACCTCCACCTGAGATCCTGAAGAGCTGCTGCCAGTCTGAGTAGTCAATACTGACCATGATGGAGCAATGGTTTGATTCAGTATAGGGCAGCTTCACTTAGCAGAGGGGCCACATTAAAAATCTGCCAGAAACTGCCTCTACAGCCAGGAAAAGGTTGTCTTAAGCCTCTATGTGCTCTGTGGGCCTCTCATACCAGATTTAATGATGGAAGATACTCTCCTTCAAGCAAGCTGTCCTTGCCGGTCTTTTTTGTTCAGACCAGGACACCTACCTGATTTTCTTTGCATGCCCAACTCCTTGATTTTTTTCATATGTGAATAAAGAAGACCGGCCCAGTCATGACATAACCGTGGAGGCTAGGATGGGGTTCAGAGTGCCAATCTAAAGTATGAAGCAAAAAAAATAATTAGAACTGTTCCTAGCATTTAACTGCTGAGAAATGTTAATGAGAGCTGTTATTTTAAAAATAATGTGTTATTTTAATACAGCAAGATGAATGGTGGGGTAAGATTTGAGCTGGCACAGAACAGCTCACCAAAATATCACACCTAGTCCTGTACACCACTCCGATTGCCCCAAATTCAATGCCATACGTACCAGGCCTCCTCTGGGAAGGGCATTGCTCTCTACAGGAAACAGCATTACCAGGAGCCTGAAGGCAAATGCTGATGGTCACTGTGCAGTGGAAGTAGACCTGGGGTGTGGGAGACAAAGACTTTTTTCCATTCGGTCTTGCTAGAAAAATTGTAAGCATAAGCCCATTATACTGTAATGGTTCCAAGGTTCACAAACGGTTCTACTCTATAAGTTTAAACTGAGTTAGTGTGAGCTAGTTCACAGTTTTTTAGCCTCTGGCACACACATTTTTGTCTTAGCCTAGGAAGGAGGGCTCCAGAGCAAACTAATTTATGAAGCAGCCAAATCACTCGCTCACAACTTTCATGTCAGTAGCTCACAAAGTAGAATTTTTGCCCACAAGACACCACAGCTTAGCGGTAGCATTGTCTACAGGATCATATTCTGTAGTCGGTTTCATCCCTTCATCATACCTCCCTCAGAGGAGTCAGCATCTGTATTCCCACTCTCTTGAAGTGATTGGGATATTTCACTCTGTCATTTTTAATTACTGGGTAGAAGTCCAACACAGACCAATCGTTTTTGTTCTTGCACCTATTGGGGAGAGATTAATGTCATTTAATGAACCACTTTCTCCGTCTTGGCCAAGGTTATGTAACAGCTACTTGCCCATCCGCAATAAGGTTCCACTGAGGTGTGCTGATGAATTCTTTTGACTCAGCTATCCAGCAGTTCTCCAAATACAGCCAAACATCAGGAGCCTCGTTTTGTAGCTCAGCTTCAATAAATATAGGTTCCCACGAATACTTGACAACCGTTGAATGTGGCTCATAGCGTTCTGTGAAGGATTTATCTGCAGGGGAGGGGGAGAGATAAAGACTTTCAGAGTCGTAAAGATTGCTTAGTACCCCACCCCCATGCAGTCTTACCTTTGAAGACATTTAAGGCAACGTTCAGAACTTGTCTTGCTCTTCTAGAGCCTGCAAATGATTTAAATGTTTTTTTAAAAAGCATCATCTTCTTGCTAAAGGGAATTTGACCACATATTTCCAGGTTTTTGCTTACAAGCCAATTGCCCACCTGCAGTGTTGGACCGAACCATCATGGTACCGTAGCCAAAAGGAGGATGTGCAGTAGAAGGCGAGGAGCCATCGACTGAAGCGCTTTGCGTGAGCGTCTCTTTGGTAGGGTAGTAGCACAGGATGGTTAGTCTGCAATAAAGAGTGCTTTTTTTTAGTTTGTAGCCATTTTAAAAAGGAAGACGTTAACACGATTCTAGTCACTGCTACCTGTATTCTGGATCTCTTGTGATCATTGCTGGTCCTTGAGCAGGGAGAGTCTCTTTTTCAAAGGATATTTCATTTTCATAAATAAGATGCTCACCTTCAAACTGTATTGGGGGATAATGATTTCAGGTCTAATACAACAGATGGGGTTGGATTTTTCAACCTCTCCTTCCCCATAACTCTCAAGAGATACTTACCCTCAGTGAAGTCCCACAACTCGAAACATGGAACTGAAAGAAGGCCTGTTCCTTGGTAAACTCTTTAGGCTTGCAGGCAATATCTTTCAGTCTTGTTTTGCCCATGTCAATGGGTGGAACAGTCTTCATGAAAGCAGTTACCACAACGGTTCCATTAGGGTAACACACTAAAAACACAGACACACAGAGAGAGAGAGAGAGAGAGAGAGAGAGAGAGAGAGAGAGAGAGAGAGAGAGAGAGAGAGAGAGAGAGAGAGAGAGAGAGAGAGGTCCTAGTTACAAGACTCCTCTTCCTCACAGTTAATTTTCTAAATTTAAGGTGGAATACAGTTCACCTATAAATTCTGAGGAGTGATAACTGCATCGGACAGAGAAGATATCCAAGGTTTCCATAGTTTTGGCTTTCTTCAGAGCAAGGTCAAATCGAGCTTGAATTCTTTCGAGAGATACCACCTTTAAGAAGGAGAGAGATGGATGAGATGTAGTCCAACTGTTCATTTATCTGCTTGAAACCTAAGCAATGAGTTAAGCATCTGAGCCTTTCATGTTAAGACTTGCAAAGTAGGGTAATTCAACATGTGCAGCTCTTCGAGAAGTAGGGACAGTATGAAGACAGTTAAAATATGACTGATGAGAACTGTGATTGACATGTTCAGTCAATTAGACAAGTAGGGGAACCACAAGGATTTGCAGAGGGCATTTCATTCCCCCCTCTACAGTATTACATCCCTGCTGAGCTCCCCCACTCCCCCAAACTTTACCCTACCCAGGCACTGCCCCCCAGTTCTCCAGGAATTTCCCATCCTGGAGCTGGCAATCCTATAGGGCCCAGTTGCATGGACTTGGGGAGAGGGACACCTCACTTTCCCTTGTAGCCACACTATTCCCTCTTCCCCTTCCCTTGGTAGCACGCTCCTATAACCTCTCCTTACCTTCTTCTCTCCACCCACCAAACAGCCTACCTTATCTGCTCCCCCATCTTTAGCTATGTTTATTATTTATTTACTTCATTTATATCCTGCCTTTCTCCACAATGGGAACTTAAAACAGCTTACATCATTCTCCTCTCTTCCATTGTGTCATCACAACAGTCCTGTGAGGGAGGTTAAGCTGACAGTGTGTGCCTGACCCAAGGTCATCCAGCAAGTTTCAATAGCACTGGGCATTCAAACCTGAGTCGGAAACTCTAAATACTACAGCACACTGATTTTTGTGGGATAGCTGCTGTTAAACAGTAGCAATAAACATTATATAAGCCGTGACCTGAAAAATATCATGTATTAGTTTATATATACTTTAATAATTAAATAAGCGTGCACAACAGGAAAAACTATTCAGTGAATTCTTGCATAAAGTTTACCCTCCAAAAAACCACAGCAAATATACATATTACAATCAAGACAGGACTGTACAAAAACAGTTTGCTATACATTACCACAAGGAATCAAAGTGTCAAGCCACTGCGCAAAAAGCATGCAAGCAGCTGCTGTAGCTTGTTCCAGAACGACCAGAGATCACTGTTAAACAGTAGCAAGTAGCCCGTCCTGTATGAAGTCATGCTCATCAGGTGGTTTTTGGCATGACCAGCTACAATGATTCCTCCCTCAGGCAAAAACAGCCCTGGAAAGGGCTCCCCCTGCCTTTTACTGGCAAAAACCAAAGCTTGAAGTCTGATAATAATGTTGTGGTTGCTTAGCAACTACCACGACCACTGCTGACAGAACATTCATTTCTTAAATCTACAAGCACTGCTTCTATTATTTGGGAGATTATCTCTCTCCCCCCTGTATTTATGTGGGGCTCCCCCCCAGATTTTTCTGTAAACCTGGGGCTTTATTAAAGTTTGCAGAAATATACAGCTTGTCTTTTCATAACCCCAGTCTCTGGATTTAAATATTCACACATGATAATATTGATTAATAATTTAACATGCCCCTTCTCACACAAAAAAAGTAGAGCAAAAAAAAAAAAAAGATAGTAGAGGAACCAGTTCCAGTCCTTCGTCAGCTCATAGTTTACAGTAGGGTTGCCAGGTCTGGGGTTGGAAAATACCTGGAGACTTTGGGGGTGGATCTGGGAGAGGGTGGTGTTTGGGGAGGGGAGGGGCCTCAGCATGGTACAATGTCACAGAGTCCACCCATCACAGCAGCCATTTTCTCCAGGGGAGCTGAACTCTGTCAGCTGAAGATCAGTTGTAAAAGCGGGAGATCTCCAGGCCCCACCTGGAGGCTGGCAACCCTAGTTTATAGCTAGCCTTTGAGCAACAAGCTCAAGCAAAAGAGCTGTATTCAGTTTCATTACTTGGTTATTTCCTTCCTGTTATTAGTTTTACTCAGCTTCCCTTTTAACAACTGATACACATTTCGTCTTGGTCTTGACCATAACCCGTTATTTAAATACTATTCTTTTAGCTCTTTACCAATAATAACATGTCTCTGATCAAGCTTGACTTATCTAACCCAACATTGCTCAAGCATGATTTGCCTGCTATTTCTCTGGTTTGGGAAAGCTAGCAAAAGCCACTCATTAACTTTGGGGCCTCATCACTCTCCTCTTCATCCATCCTCACTTCACCTACGAGCCCAGGGCTCACAGCTCCCTGCAGCAAGGAGAATGGTGGGAAGGCCAGCCATCTCAGTGGAAGAACTGCCAACGTACAGGTGGGGCCTGGAGATCTCCTGGAGTTACAGCTGAACTCCAGACTACAGAGATCAGTTCCCTTAGAGAAAACGGCTGCTTTGGAGGGAAGACTCCAGGACATTACACACTACTGAGATCTCTCCCCTCACCAAACCCTGCCTCCGACGCTCTACCCCAGCAAACCTCCAGGAATTTCACAACCAAGGGATGGCAACCTTAAGTGACATTGACTATAGTAAATCCTGCTCTGCTTTGGTAACTAGCTTCCCCAGCAACTGAAATGTAAGCTTTAGGTCTTAATTGTATACCTCATAGGTTATCCCAACAGCAAAAAGAGGCACTTGCAGCACTAGGTGAGTATCGTTTGTGGTGATCCGATAGCCATTTGAGAGGGCAGTGGCCTGATTCAGAGGATAATTGCCAGCATATAGGTTCCAGTGCTGGTATAGGCCTGAAACTGAAATAGCTAGATACATATTCTCTCTGTCACAGTACCCAACTCCTTCTGGCAATTCTGTGGAAAACAGATAGAAATCCAGAAAACTAACATTAAAGTAAGCCATGCAATGGCTATCCCATTTCCTTTTAAGAGAATCTGACAGGTCTTTAACTCCTCTAAAAGGTAGAAAATTTGAGCACAGTTTTCAGATTTCTCCATTTGGCAAAAATGTACAGTAATAGACATCATTGGTATGGTTACCAGGCTGAGCCTAGCAACTGGCGAGAAGGCTGGGGGTGGGGACATGGGGAGTGGGCATGACATCACTGGGTCACTTCTGGCTATAACCCCGAAGTGAGAAAGAGTAGCTTCATTATGATTCCACAGGGCTTGCAAAACAGAGCTGTTCCGCCAGGCCTTTGGCTGAGGGGGCAGATGTCCAAACAACATCGGCCTGCCCCGCTTCTCTTGCTTACTTCTGCTCAATTTGCTTTCCTACTTTAGGGCACTGCCTTTACCAACTTGGCATCAGCACCAGCTGACTTGGGTCACTCGTCTCTGTAAGAGAAATGGGCCCTTCCTAACATTAGTGCAGCAGGCGCTGTAATTAGAAATTGTTAAACTGCCATCAGGATTTTTAAACTGCAACTACCCTTTTGTCACCTGCAGGTTGTAACCAAGAGTGACATATAGTGACATGGCTGCTTTAATTTTTCTTTCTTTCAACACCACTCCCAAGAGACAGGTGATGATGGAGCTTGCCAGGGGGTAGCGGGGGGTGGGGTGGGGGGAGGCCTGGCCAGCCTAATCCCTGGACTTCAGTCAGTGATTCATTATCTCTTCAGGGTCTCAAGAGGTTTTACACCACAGGCACCATTGCCATTAAAAACCAGGAGGAATGAAGACAGAGTTCAGCCTAAAAAAGACAAGTTGGTCCTATGTTGAAAACCAGAAAGTAAGTATACCAGATCTGAAAAGGACTGAGATTGTTATTGTACAGCTGAGCCGCTCTTGTGATCGTGCCAGAGCATTACAATTCAGTAGTATTTGCCAGACCTTGGAGGCAGGAGACTTTAGGATGACATGTCATTCTGACATGAAGTTAAGTGAATCAGGGTTTGTTTATTTTAAGAGCAGCTATTCAGACAGTTTACTAGCTCATCTACTCGATTGCACTGTTTTAATTTCTCCCAATGGTCTACATATTGGGAAAGGGGGGTTCCATTAAAAATCATTTTGTTATCATGCACAGAGATTAGGCTGGCTACCCATAAATCATGGCTTAGCATACAGGCAACTTACCAACATCGGCAACTGTACATTCTATATTTGCAGGATGGTGATAGGGCATCCTCTCCGGACCCACGTTCAAAGTGTAGTTCACGAGGAGGTTATATCTAGTCTCATTTCTATTCACATACTTTAAGGCAGATTGAAAGTTTAAACAGCATTAGCTCTATTGAAGAATAGTATTCTATTAAGTTCCTGTTTAGCTAGAACATTAGGACTTCATTAAGCAAAGCTCTGGTGAAGACTACTGGAATTTTTTAAAGCATAGCTGCGCTGTTGAATGTTCAAGATTCGCTGGTTAAGAATGGTAGACATCAAAGCTATTGTTGGACCAATAGTTTGACACTGGCCAAGCAGCATTAAGGAAGCCCCATTCTTGCTATCAAGGGAAGGGTACGGTTACAGCAGTTTTGGTTCAACCTCTTAACGAGATTTGTAGCTAGGTTAGAATAAGAAAGCTATGTAGTAAGGAGTCTCTAATATCCTTTGCCACGTAGAGTGGCCATGGCAGGTGTTTGGAGAGTCAATGCCTAAGCCCTTCCTACTCACAGGATTCTCTAGCAGAAAGCTTGTACTGCTGGTTTGACCACCATATCCAGCAAGATAATTAAGGGCCAAGCCATCTTACCTCCTTTAACACATTGGGATCATCAAATGGTACTTCCAAATTAAAACTTTTTGTTCCATTAGGGAAAGGACTTTCTTCGACCTTGTAGCCCTTTTGCTTTGCTTCCTCTGGAGATAGTGGTTCACCACCTATTGTAAGTGCTACTAGAGTGACATCAGGAAGGAAAACCCCAAAGGCCACATCGAATAGTCGAGAATCTGGAACAGTGTCTGAGAGAGTAAAAAGCATTCCATCATTGGAAGGCCATGATGAATGTTAGATTTCTTAAGCAGTTACTTCCAAGGGAGGGGAGGGAGAACCCTGTGATCCATGGGTACAAGGATAAAGGACCTCTCATGTGCCCCCCCCCATACCTGGGCTCAAATGGCCCCACAGGTTCTGATAGCCACATAGGTTGTGAAGCTGCAGTGGGCAGGGAGAAAAGATTGCCTTTTCTTCTCTCTTCCATTGGCAGATCTCTGCTGACATAAGGGTAACTTTGTCCCCTTCCCCTTCCACACCTATGTGGTGACCCCTAGAATAGACTGTCTCAAGTGGAGAGAACTACTGTGGAGAGAGGAATACGGGAAAGATCTGCAATTGTTAGCACCTTCTGCTGACAGATCATGGATCTAACCCAGTCTGTTTTATAGCACTCTACAATGTAAAACAAACCTTTATATTATGTTTTATTGTGCTCTACAATGTGAAATAAGCCTTTACATTTATTATGCCTCAGTAAAAATTTGATCAAAAGTCATGACTTAGTTAAGCTCATCCATAGGCCAGTGTGGTATACTGGTTAGAATGTCAAACTAAGATCTGAGAGAAACAGATTCAAATTTTAAGGTTGGCAATCTGTGAGAGATCAGGAGGGTCAGCTGTCATAAAGTTTCCAGTGATTCCTAGAGAGGCATGACATCATTTCCGGGTTTTCCCAGAAGTGGCATCAAAACATCACTGATGGCCATTGTTAATTTTCTCTCTCTTTCACCAGCTACTGGAGTGCCCTCAGTGGGTACGTGCCAATCTTGTTGAATCTGCACTCTGACATGGAAGCTTTCAGGGTGACCTTGGGCCAGTTGCGCTTATTCTGCCTAATCTACCTCACAGTGAGAGAACAAAAATGGAGGACAGAAGACTGAGGTAAGCTGCTTCAGGTCCTATTGGGGAGAAATGTGTGTTATACATGAAATAAATTACAGAATCCCTCCACGCCTCATCATCTTTTGAAACCGATATTGGGATACTTGACCAGCCATCATGATCTACCCTTTCTAGTGTTATTAGGCCTCAAATGACGGCCATGACATCTCTTAAGAAAGCAGACATGTTTAAATACAATTTTTGTAGGTTTACTATTGCTGAACCCCATCCCTTAAAAAGTAGGCAGTTTTTCCATCTTCTTCCACTGGGTTCTGAAAATCAGCCAACACCAGACTTACTGTTGACTACTGCTGGCATCTGAGGCATGAAAGGTGTAGTGATTGGCTTAATGACAGTATACTTGGTCAGGTGCCAGTCTGTATCTGTCCAGGTATGTTCCAACAATAAGTTGATACTATATACCATCCCATAGACTCCATTGGACACTGTACTCTAGGAGAAAACGTGAAAACAAAGGCAATTCTTATTTATACTGAAGCATTACAGAAGAAGCATCTGAACTAATACAAAATAGCAGGTTCTGTCATTAGGCTTTGTGGTAGTCAACTAGATGTTGCAATGTTCTTGCTAGCATCTTAATTAGCAATAGCTGCAGTACAATGACCAGCTGAGCAATTACAGACCAAGTTATTTTACTGGATGTGGAAGGTGAACAACAGTACCCTAATTATTCTCTTCTGTTCCAACTAACACCAGTTTAAATAAAACAATCTTCTGGAAGTAGCAGGACAGCACCAGGCCCGTAGCCAGGATTTTTAAATTTGGGGGGCCTTTAAATAAATCAGGGGGCACCCCGCACAGGCGCGCACACACCCCAAGGGAGCACCACAAATAAAATAAAATAAAAAATGGAAGTTGGGGGGCCTGGGCTGGATGGGAAGTCAGGGGGCCTTGGCAATAAGTCGGGGGGCCAGGCCCTGAGATGCCCCACTGTAGCTATGGACCAGGACAGCACCCTAGGAATACTGGTCTGTGTACACTTACACACTCAGCTTGGGATATATACGAACACAGGCATGTCAGGCCCAAGCCATTCAGGACATCAGATCATGTGTCATACCTCAAATACAGTTGGCACCTCCATAAGGAAATTGTTATGTTTCCATTGATCCATGTGATATAAAAGGCAGGTAGCACTATTTCCATTAGACACAGAAGCTGTACCAGGCCAGTACATATAGCGCTTCAGGATGCAACCATATATGTTATGGGAACCACATTTCACCCCTTTGATCCAGGCACATGGGTAACATACATGCTAGAACTCTGCATGAAGCAGTTGTACCTCCTGTTGTATCCTATTTTTATCTGGTTATGACTGTTCTAATAACAAACAAACAAACATACCTCCTGTTCAATTGCATTTGGATAGATTAAACTTTTGCTTCCTTGGGTTGTAGTTGTTTCAGAGTTTTGCTTTGTAACAGAGTTTAGCTCATGAATCCAGTGGAAACTTGGAAGTTTTACTACAAACACTTAGTGCGTAGATTTACCTTAAGTCTTCCTCCTGATGCACCAATTGGGATAGTTATCCCAATGTGAGAAACATTGTGTTCCAGTGTATAGCCGAATTCCTCAGGATTCTGTATTATTTGCCCATTAATTCCCATTGTTACAGTATGGGATGCAAAGGCGGGTTCCTGAAGAACCAGTTTAGGGTTAATACTTGGTACGGTCCATATTAGGGCAGCATCTGTGAAACTAGTACCATCTGTTGATTCATAAAAGTAGTAAGATTCAGGTCAATGTTGGATAAAAATGAAGTTCTTCACAAAAATGTTGCCATGTACTCTAGAAAACACATTCTTCATGCAGTTAGATTTCTTAATATTTGTTTAGAAAAATTTTGTGCTGGGAACCTTTTGTTCCCAGGGAACCTTTATGAGGAACCATTTTATCCCATTGGTTCCTAAGACAGACAAATCTTGCGGTAGCAGTTGGAGCACTAGGGCTGCCAGCTCCAGCTAGAGGAATTCTGGGAGAATGGGGGATAGTGCCTGGGGAGGGAGCTGAGTAGTGAAATGGTGTCGCAGCCAGGTCAAACTTCCCCCCTTCCTGTAAGGTCACTTCCCCACCAAAATTCAAATTTTGAATATAATTTCCTGCTTCTTATACCTCAAACTTTCAAAATAACTCTCAAAATTGTCTTCAGATTTTCTTCAGTGTTACCAGCCTCTAACTCTTAGGGTTTTTTCAGGTGACTATCAGTATGGTATACAACAGAGACATGAAAGTCTTAGAGCAGGGGTGTCGAACTCATTTGTTATGAGGGCCGGATCTGACATAAATGAGACCTTGTTGGGCCGGGCCGTGTGTGTCATAAAATGTCACGCCAGGTAGCAGAGATATAAACTTTATAAAGGACACAAACACAAAGGGTTTTTTTTACTTTAAATAAGAACATGCTTAAAACATTAGCACTCTTGCAATATTTTATTTAACAGTATCTGATAACTGACACCTCTTGCTCTGAATTATTGCATCAAAATGTCAGTGCTGTATCAGTCTTGAGTATGCTGTTCAGGTGTGTATCTGTAAGTTGCAAACCTACAATGATGCAGCAGCAACAGAACTGGAAGAAGAAGCAGAAGACAGCCAGTTCCACTATGGGCCTGACAGAAGCCCCCCGGGAGCCTGATCTGGCCCCCGGGCCACATGTTTAACACCCCTGTCTTAGAGCATTCTTTATCTGTTTTCATTGAACAATTTCCATTTCTCCTAGATCCTATGGTTCTTCTAGGGCAGGTTTCCCCAACCTTTTTGAACCTGTGGGCACCTTTGGAATTCTAACACAGCATGATGGGCGCAGACACAAAATGGCTGCCACAGCTTACCTTCATTCACCTAGTAAAGGTCCTTGTACTGTGGTAGCAGCTACTGTCAAAGAAACATTTTTAAACATTTGCACATCCAATCAAGTCTCTAATGGCCAATCAGAAGCCCTGCTGGACAAAAGCCCCACCTGGACCCAACCACCCACTTTCCAAGAACATTGGGTAGGCACTAGGAAAAGTGTTGGTGGGAACCAGGTTGCTCATAGGCAACATGGTGGAGACCCCTGCTCTACTGGAACTGATTTTTGTAGTCTGGAAATGAGTTATAATCCCAGGTAACTCTAGGTTGCACCTGGATATTGGCAACCCTACTTAACATTAGCATGTTTAAGTTCTACACATAAGTTGCTTTCTGCTGTTGCTTCAGTTTCAAGTGGAGTTCTAAGGCAATAGGTCATGGTTATATCAACATATGTACAGTGGCTGGCATTTTATATTAGGCCGGAGGAAGGCTTCAAACTTCGCTTAGTGGCATGGTAGGGTGAAGACCAATATGTTTTGCCTTGTGTAGCTTCCCCAGGAGAATCAGTTTTATGGGAAAGATAGGAATAAAGTTATGCCTTTATAAACAACTGGCAGATTGAAATACTTGCCGACTGGGCACGATACAGTAGTGTCAATCAACAGTAGCAGCCACCGTTGCTTGTACATTGAAGTAGAGCTGACGGTGCTCATAGTGATTCCATTAACCTGTGGGATATGGATGGTAAGGTAACTAGATCAGTTGAAATAGGGAATCCGAAGGAACAAAGCCATTGATATTGCTCCCTATCGGAGGATAACTTACCACTGAGAAGTCAGTTTCATTAGTTGAATAGGGAGAGCGGAGGAACACTCTTGCTAGTGTGTTATTGAAACCATAGCCTAGTTTATCGGCATCACTCACCACAGTTGTCTTTCTCCCTGAAGGAGAATAAAATATCAGCTGCCATATGTCATACACAACCTTTTGTGCCTAAAAAGTTGGGAAGGGGGAAAAGAAGACACATAATTAGAGTGATAAGAATTTTTCAGCTGTCTGGGCCTCAGAGTGACAAATTAGATATGGCGTTTTAGATGTTATATATGGCGTTTTAGATGTTATATATGGGACATAGGTAGATATCTAAGTCCAGTCATAAAATCTTGTTGGTAGTCTAGGTTAGAGGCAGTGTGTGACAGAAACAATTCTACAGATTTGTCAACTATTTTGGTTCCAGCAGAGTGCCTGGGCACCTTGAAGCCTGGTTTGCACACCATAGTATAGATTTCTGTAAGCAATAATTATTTTCAGAGGCATAGAAATGAAACCTGTTCCCATCTGGCACTAATTCAGGACGTGCTTTCTGGGATGCTTGGTATTATGGTCTTGAGCATCTTCTTGCAGACATTCCATCCACTGAACATCCTAAAGTTCTCCAGCAGTTAGAATTGAGGCCAATCACACTATTAATTGCCTAGTAAGACTACCAGTGTCACTTGACATGTACCTAGTAGTCCTGTCAATAAGATGGCACCTGCAGGCACTGTACTCTGGTGACTGATTTTTTTTTTTTATCTTGCAATTGGCAATGCTAGCAGTTGCCCATGTAACCCATCAGCATACATGCAGCGGGGCAAATATCACTCCTTGGGAAAATGGTATGGGAGAGGTGGGAGCCCCTTTTCTCCTCACACTGTGGCTTTGATAGGAATTTGGGTCCCACAGAGTTCCCGTGGGGAATTCATGCAACTGTAAACCTCTGTGGCAGTCACATGTCAAGCATAATGTGTAGTTATCTCTCAAAAATGCAAGAGGGCTTGCTGATCAGACCAGTGGTTCGTCTAGTCCAGCATCCTGCCTCTCACAGTAGCCAGCCAGTTCCTCTGGAGAGCTAACAACTGGGTATGGTGGCAAAGGCCTTTCTTGATATTGCCTCCTGGCACTGGGATTCACAGGCTTATTGCTTTTGGATGTAGAGGTTCCTTTTAGTCCAGGGTTGCCAGCCTCCAGTTGTGACCTGGAGACCTCCCAGAATTACAACTGATCTCCAGACCACAGAGATCAGTTCCCCTGGAGACAATGGCTGCTTTGGAGGGAGGACTCTATGGCATTCTACCTTGCTGAATTTCCTCCCTTATCCAAACCCTGTTCTTTCCAGGATCTAACCCCCCCCCCAAATCTCCAGGAATTTCCCATTCTGGTATTGGCAACCTTTAGTCACCATGGCTGGTAGCCACTGATAGACCTGTCCTCCATGAATCTGTTGGATCCCCCTTTAAAGCCATCCAAACCTGTGGCCATCACTACACCCTCTGGCAGCAAATTCCACACTTTAATCACTTGTGTCAGCATGTGGTTGCTGCAAATAAGACATCAGGTGGTGATCTAGATGATCTACCTGACAGCTTCTGACAGTCACCTTATCTAGGCTAAACCAGTTCTGTCCAGTGCTGGCAGACTAAATCAGAATGACTCAGCACTGATAGCTGATTGGTGGATGGTTGCTGTACATTTGTATATAAGTGTTCATGTACTGTATAGCTCTCTCTCTGCGTATGGATGTGTGTATGGCAAAGCACTTTGACAGTGTGTACCAGTATCTTCTTTTGTAAATAAATTGTATATAGCCATTGCACAAGACTGTGTGAATAGTTTCCTCCTTGGCTAAATCTCACCACACCAGAATCCACAGCATGCTATAAGAACAACTTGTTGAGTAAATTACTGTTTCTTCTTGTTCATCCTGAACCTATTATCCCTCATAGATAGATCTCATGTACACCAACAATTACCAGCACAATGCTTGCTGCTGTTCTAAAGCAAGTGCAGAGATTAAGCAGGCAGATTACGATAAAGAATCCTTAAACCCCCAGAATAGTCTTTTGCAAAGAGGAGAAGAGTCTGAGATTGCAATTTATGGATTGTTACTTCCCTACCTCTGGCAGTGCTGACATCCATTCTGCAGTCTCCTTATCTGAAATCACAGGGACGTCACTCTTCACAGACACCTTGAAATGGAAATTAACACTTCTTTCAATATGGACTAGAGCAGGCCCTTACGAAGCAATAGTTTATTCCATTTTCTCCTTGTAAACCGTTCATTTTGCTTTTTTATTAAAGGGGTTATGTTTAAAAAGTCTTCCCATTCTCACAATCCTGTATGTATCAGGATTTAATGAGCTGTTCCTTTCTGCTTGTAATAGCACGAAGTACCCCATGCAGTTTACCAGAGGTTTTTTTTTTTAAATTACTACTGTATCACTATTGTATGGTATCAGGTTATCATCAACAAGCATAAAGCTGCAAAGCAAATAGCTTCTTTTCTTGCCTATACCCTATAATAGATTCACTGGAATATAACTTACCTCCATGTAGTTCTCTTCACACATAATTTCCCGTGGAGCCCATGGGGAATAGGAACAGCGCATGGAGTTTCTGTGTGTTGTAGCTGCCCTCATGTCTGGGAATGAGGACACTTTGATGTTCACATTAAGAGAGAACCTTTTATCGACCTGCAATCATTTAGGAAACCATTCTGTAGGATTTGGAAGGGATGTTGAAATTCACAAGAGGAGATGCTTTTGCCCTAAAAATTTAGGATTTGAGAAAGCCTAGGCCAGATCTATATACAAATGAGTAAAGTTAGTATAAGGTGTGTTGTAGTGAAGGGATGCACCTTCTTTTTCCAAAGAGTGATTAACACATGGAATTTACTGCCACAGGAGTTGGTGGCGGCTACAAGCATGGACGGCTTCAAGAGGGAATTGGATAAACATATGGAGCAGAGGTCCATCAGTGGCTATTAGCTACAAGGTATAGATAGGAACTCTTGGTCTGGGGCAAGTGATGTTCTGTACTCTTGGTGCTTGGGGGGAGCAACAGTGGGAGGGCTTCTAGTGTCCTGGACCCACTGCTGGACCTCCTGATGGCACCTGGTATTTTTGGCCACTGTGTGACAGAGTGTTGGACTGGATGGGCCATTGGCCTGATCCAACATTGGCTTCTCTTATGTTCACTTTTCATCTCTGCAAATTATTCAGAGCTGGCTTCCTTGAAAACATGGTGGTCAGGAATTTGGATGGAACCTCATGATTTTAAAGCAGTATTTTATTTGATTAGTATTAAATATATTTATAGACTGCTTTGCCCACAGGAGGACCCAAAGCAGTTTACAACACTGATCTCCCCTTCTCCATTTTGTCCTTGTCACAACAACCCTGTGAGTTAGGTTAAGGGGGGAGAGAGGGGGGTCCAAGATAATCTAGTGAATTTACACATGGAACAGTGGTGATTAAGCCCCAGCTCCTAGTCCAATATTTTAACCACTATACCATACTGGGGCGGTGCACCAATGCTACTTGAATTACAATTCATTCCCTCCCCCCGTGTGCAAGGAGATCTCCTGGAGTTGCCAAAGTGGAAAGGAATAGCCTCAATGTTTGAAAATGGAGACCAGATTTTAAAGAACAATTCTCTAGTGGTACGGAGGCGTCTCTCTATCACTTCTCGGACCAGAGTCTCAGAGATCCTCAGTCTTTTAAGACAATTTTATTTTTAAAATAATTCAGCTAGAATGGACTAAATAGCCATGCTGTGAATGTGTCTTTCCTGGCTGCTCTTCCGAGATTATCGTTTGCCAAGCATCCTCGGTCTCACCTCATTTGTCACATGACAGCCAAGCACAGAAGCCCGGAAGACAGGATTACCCCATATATCCTCGGACAGGACATAGCCACAGCGAGCTGCCAGCTCCTCGCTGAGTAGAACCGTGGCCCCGGAGGGATCTGGAGACACAGAGTGTTGCAATACCTAAGCAGCTGGCTCATTCCATTCAAACACTCCAACACAACACTTAAGAGGTAGCTTTATCTTGGGAGGTTTCCATATGCATACTCAAGGCTTGTGGCTCCTCTAGACTGGCATTCCACAGCTTTGTTTAGCATAGGAGGTTAGAAACACTTGGGGAACTTCTGGGTGGCTTTTAAAAGTCATATTGGTTTGGGCCACAGAGCAATTTTCATTGCATTGTTGTTCTTGGAGAGCTGATAACATTTAGGATAAATGTCAGACTGACAGAAAGTGATCTGAGTCATTTCATAATTTAGGTGCACCTTGAATCGCAAAGAGGCATGTTTCAACAGTCTTAACTTACAATAGATGCACCTGTCCCTAGAACCAACAGGGCTAATACAGTATCAACAGCAGGCATGTTCATCAGTACTAAGATTGCCTAGTAGTTGAGGTCAGGAACTCTTTAACTGTTGCTCCAGAGAATTCCAAGAGATTTATGCAGGAAGAGTTCAGAGATAAACACAAATTGGTATAAGTGACAGGTTAACTTGCCTAGGCTAAAACTAGACATTTCTTTCATACCGGACAGATCTACGTCCTACCATAGAAAGGTTACGAAGGGTGCATTCATACCACCACTGCTTAAAAATCAAGTCCCACAGAACCCCCATTTATTTATTTAAGAAGCTTTCCAAGCTGCCTTTCCACCTGAGGAAGGTGTCAAGGTGGCTTTGCAAACAACAACACGATACAATATTTCACAATATATTAACGAAAAGCCAGTCACAGCCTGCTGCCAAACAGGAATTTTTGCCTGCATGGAATAGAGTGCGCCCCTGTATTTTATTGAAGATTCCACATGTCGGCTTGCTCATTTTGAACACAACTTGTGTGGTTTTCTCCTTTAAATCATATAAAAGGAAAATCCTCTTTGATCCTTTTTAAAGGAGAAACCATAGGGTGGTTGTTGGGGGTGAGTTTATGCTGATGCTTCCCCTGCAGCCCATCTGGGGAGCTAAGCGCTGCCTTCAAAACAGCAGGGTGAAGTTCTACATCCCCTCACCTCAGCTTGCCCAGCTCAGCCATAGTTCAGCTTCAAGTAAGGGAAAGCAGGGCACAGAATGATTGCCATTCTGTCAGCACCTCTTTACTGATGCAATGGGGTGGGATAGGTGTGTGCCACAGGGTCAGGAGCTGTAGATGTCATCCTACTCATTGTAATCCTGCTTGCTGCTGCTTCCACAGGAGGATTGTCTTTGTTGGAGTAAGCAACTCAGCCTGCCTGGACATGGGGAGGGGGCACTACATCACTCTAAGCAGGGCAATTTTTGGGCAGGAATGGAGTTCCGGCTGGCTCCTGAGTTGGCCACGCGGAGCAAGAACTCATTAGCATAATAGGCCAACCCAACAGCAGAAACTCATTAGGATTGGCTACTGTGTGGCCTAACATGCAAAGGAGTTCCTGCTCCAAAAAAAGCCCTGAGTTTTGGCAACAAACCAGGTAAACAGAATAAGAAGCAAAAGGTGGGTGTGGCTGGATGACCACACTTCTGATAACATGGGGGTGTGGCCTAATATGCTAATGAGCTGTCCTGTCAGGGGTGTGGCCTAATATGCTAATGAGTTTCTGCTGTTGGGTATGGCCTACTATGCTAATGAGTTCCTGCTGGGTTTTTTCTACAAAAAAAAAGCCCTGACTCTAAGTATCTATAAGTGTTATCTCCTTGAATGAGATGTCTCTTTGTCTTAACCTGGGAGCTGCCTTCTTACCCCTTCTCACCCTTAGTCCTCTCACTGACTGCACATGGCCTTTCATGGAGACAAATGTCTCTGCAGGTTTCTCCTGTAGAGACAATGCCCTTATACTCCCAACACACATGATGCTGGACAAGCTGGCCATTTGTGATAGGGAAAGCACTCTTTAGATTAGGCACCTTTCTCTTCTTTCTACTGCAACCTGAATGTGAACTAGATCTACTTGAATAAATGCAAGTTTATCCTTTTTTGCAATATACCTCCTGGGAGATTTATTTACTGCGCTCAGTATCATGCTTCTATGACTGGGAAAAATCCTGCTATATTAACCAAACGTCCCAATAGTCTTTTCGCACCCCCATGTGGAACCAGCTGTAACCTAAAGATAGTCAAGGAATCAATTCAAGTCTTCAGTGGAAGACCTGTAAGGAGGAACTTGCCTCACTACCTGAGAGACATCCTCAGAAGCCTCAACCTTGGCTTAAAGCTGATTTACGTAGGAAGGCCCTATACATAGATCCCATAGCCTGGTCAGGTTGCTATGGGGGTGGGGAAGACATAGTCATCCAGATATTCTGGACCTAAGCCATTTAGAGTTTACAAGGTCAAATACCAGTCCCTTGAGGTAGGCTCAGAAATGACTGGTAACATGTGTAGCTGTGGTAACATTCGCCTGGCCTTTCCAGCCAAATAAATGTAACGCATAACCTAAGAGGAAAGCACATTGGCGTCTTGTAGCATTTTCAGTCTCTGGGTGGGGCCTGGAGATCTCCCAAAATTACAAGTAATCTCCACACTTCAGAGATCAAGTCCTCTGGAGGAAATGGCAGTTCGGGAGGGCAGGCTCTAAGGTATATCATATAGTTTAGGAGAAATGGAAGTCCTAGAGGGACATCACATCCCTGCTGAACCCCCTCCTCTCCCAAACTCTATCCTCTCCAGCCTTCACCCCTTAAATCTCCAGGAATTCCCCAGCCCACAACTGGCAACCCTAGCCTCCCCTCCCCATGGATTAGGGCTCACCAATTATGTCTACCCTGAAGAACTTTCCCTGAAGAAAGGATTTATCCAGCTTCATCCGAAATAAAGTGGAGTGACAAGTGTTCTCAATGAAACCTAGAAGGAAGTTGAAAGAGATAAGAATGACCCATTGGTCACAGCAAGTAACTACATTCTCAAAAGCCTCCCAAAAAGGTTGTTAATGGAGGGGGACGGACGGACTAAGGCTGTTAAACAGACTGGAGAAAGAAATGCCCTTCTCCTTAATACAAACTTAATTGAATGTTGTCAGGTAATGTCATTTACCTCTGTGCTGTGAAATACTTCTAGACATGAAGCTTCTGTTACAGGGCAACACATTATCCCTGTTTACATGGTACTGTGAATGCTCATACAACCTACATGTACAACGTATATACCTATTTGTAAGAAAAATCCAACATATGTTCACTGAACAAATGAAACTGGGGATCAGTACCTGGGTAAATCTGGGGCTTTAGACAGACGTTTCACTGCATTTACAATGAATATAACATGAGAATTACTCCGCGTGTGTTTAACGAAAAATCAAGTGTACACTGTATACAGATTATACATGCTTTCACTGTAATTTGTGAACAGGCTGTTAGTTATCTTAGGAAGGGGTTCTTAACCATTTCACAAACCTGGGGGAGTTAATGCCAGTTGAGACCTTCCTATGCTGGTCTGGAGCAGCAGAAGCAGCAAGGTTCTTCTACACACAAACACAGAGCAAGAGAGAGTTAAACAAACAGGTCAAGCAAACAAATAAAAAAAAAGACAAAAAGGTCAGTCTAACTCAAACTTAAGTTACCTGCAAATCAGTTTGCTTATAGTTTCCATGCTATCAAAGAATCACAGGGCACTCCAAACTGTCAATAAGCAACCTTTACAGTGTAACTCCCCAGAGACACCAGATAAACTGTAGGAAGAGGACAGACTTAAAATAGAGAAAATGTAGTGAGTGAGTCCTATTTATACAGAAGATATTTGTTAGACCACTTCCCTGAATTAGGGTCAGGTGCTTGGGGAGTAATGGTTAACCAATGAAGATAATGTTGATCAAGATAGGATTCCACATGGACCACTTGGATTTGAAATCCTAGGTACACTTCCTAGAAAGGAAGTCCTATTGATGTAGATAGGATTTACTTCTGGACTAACTCATGCAGGGGTGCCCCATTTATGCATCTTTAATATCACAACATAAACAGTTAAGTAGATGACATTCTCCCCCCCCCCCCCCAAAATCAGGTCATCTCCTTCTCAACAAAATTCCTCAGGACCAAGCTGCTATTAAAGCCACAGGCAGCAAAATGCTAGCAGTCCTATGCAGTGGACCTTGTAAGAACCTTGCTTATAGTCTCCGTGCTATCAAAGAATCACAGGGCCAGGAGTTTGAAAAGATTATTTTTTTGTGTAGCTTCTGTGGCTGAGGGGATGTGTGTGGCCTGCAACCATGTGGTTAAGCCCAGTGTTACCATACTTCTAAGCTAAGCTTAGCTAAGTTAATGCTTAGCTTAACCACATGATTAACTATTTGCATTTACTTCTCAATGAAACAGCATCAGACTGCCCTGTGATCCTAAGTACACTTACAAGTCGATCATGCTCATGTTTATAGGGGGCTGCTGAAGAAGCCGAGAACCAAGAGGTGGGGATAGATTTATAAAATAAAATAAATGCCCACTGTGAACGCAAGCAAGTGTGCTTTGAGTTGTTGCCTTGTAGTGGGCCTTACTTTTGAGTAATCGTGCCTCGGCTCCTGCTGTAAAGCTGCAGTCCTAGGTATTACTTCCCAGAAGGCAAGCTCCGTTGACTGCAGAAGGGTTTACTTCCAAGTCAAAACATGTAGTACTGGGGAAGCAGAGCGTTACCTTGTGCGTTCATCATCTGAATCAGCCACATCTTGTTCTTTTATTTGAACACAGGTATTACTTTGAATGCTAAGGTGTTGCAATGTTTTCCTAGACCTTTGTCCTCCTGATTGAACATACACTGTTCATAGTCTTGTGTTCGGGGAGGGGGAAAGGAAAGTACACATCAAAAAAATGCGTCTTTGCAATTACAGATTGGGGAGGGGAGGGGGAATGATGTTAATTTCTTAATGCTTTTTTGTTTGTGTCCATTCCACTGAACAATGGGACTTTGTGGGGGTATTTTCACCCTTGTATGAAAATGAAAACCATCTGCTTTTTATATCAATAGTTGTTTCATTTTTTAAAAATAAGCTTGGTCTGATCTAACTAAATACCAGCGCTGGGTCCATAATGAGTTACTATTAATATGTGGGAAAGGCAATCGTCCAAAGCCAGTGTAATGTCAAATAACTGGCAGGGGCATGCATTTTATTGCCTAAAAGTGACAAATAAAAATGTCAGGATTATAAAAACAATATTCTTTGGATGAGTAATAGTCTATGGATGTCCCCTTACAACCATTTGAACTAGCTCGAGTAAGCTCGCAGTTAAAGTTAAGTGCCAAAGAGACGCTCTTCTCAACTCTGTATGTTTTTTGAATTTTGCAGGTTACATGAGCACAATTAAGCATCCTAGCGTCATGGGGAAGGACCATGTCTTACGATGGCATTGTCCTAAACAGAAGTCAATAGGCTTAGAAAGGTGTAACTCTACTTAGGGTGGAACTGTCAGTGAGAGGATCTGCTCAGGGGAAGGTTCTAGGTTCCGTTCCTGACTTCTCCAATAACAACAACAGCTCAGGTACCAGGTGGCGGGTAGAACTTTGCTTTGCCTGAAAACCCAGCATGCCTAGGGATGCCAGCCTCCAGGTGGGGTCTGGGGATCCCCTGGAATTACAGTTTATCTCCAGACTACAGTGATCCGTTCCCCTGGAGAAAATGGATGCTTTGGAGAGTGGGCTCTATGGCACTGTACCCCACTAAAGTTCTTGTCATCCCCAAGCCCCACCCCTAAATTTCCAGGAGTTTCCCAACCTGGAGCTGGCAACTCTACGTCCCCACCACTACCAGTGGCCAAGGAGGACCTAGCACCCCTAAGCATGCCCATTGCCAGCCAGACAATACTGACTTAGATGAACCAGTGGTCTAATTCTGTTTATGGCTACATCACAGACCTTTAGTGTTTCCCTCCCTTTATTGGCTACCAGTGTGTTTCTAGGCCCAGTGCAGTTTAAGTACAGGGGGTCTGTCTGCCCACATGAACTTTTTGCAGAAGAGGTCTGCTCTGTTTGGATTGCCAACAGGCTTGGAGAAAAATGTCCTGGCTGAAAATGGATAGCTGAAGCTTTTCATGGTATGGGGAGTAAATGACCAGGAAAGTAATATCACAGTAAGTCGTTAAAGAAACAGGCCATTTTTCTCTCCAGGCTGTGCTCTGTGAACCCACACTGATGAGAAAGGGAAGAGCACAGGCAGGCAGGGCAGAGCTTTTTGAATTTTGCAGGTTACATGAACACAATCAGACATCCTACATCTAGGGGGAAGGGCCATGTCTCCCTATCCTAAATAGAAGTCAATAGGCTTTTGTTGTGCCCAGACTTCAGAACTCTCTCCCATTAGGAATCCTTCACTCCTCGCTTTCTGCTGTTTTGAGAAGGCATTTTATTTAGAAAGGCATTTGTGAGCAGAGGACCTCTGTGCTTCTGAGAATCAATGGGAACTAGTAGTTAGAATGTTAGATTAGGATTTAGGAGACTCAGGTTCAGATCCCCACTCTGCTATGAATTGTGTTTGTTGATCCTGGCCCCCTCCCCCTGCCAGTGGCCGGGAGCGGGCCTGGCAACCCTACGGGGCCAGTCATCCTCTCACATCCTAATCTACCTCCAAAGGCTGTTGTGCAGATAAACTGGGGAAGGAGGATGGACTATTCATGCCACTCTGAGCTCCTTTGGGGAAGGGCAGGATAAAAATATACTAGAAAGATACTGCTCTTTTTTCAGTATTGTGGTTTATGTTTATTAGTTCTATCAGGGTAGGTTTAGTCACTGACTTGGATTGATGTTGGATGTGTTATCATTTTATAACTGAGTTTGTCTCCCTTAGACCAGTGGTTCTTAACCTTTAATCTGCTACAGCCCACCAAGTATGCAACATTATCGCTGAACGTCTGCCAAGCCTACAAAATCAGGACATTATAACAGCACTCCACAAAAGGCAACTTTATTTCTGTAGGTATATTTATGAGATATGCCTAGGATACACAGATCTCAGGCATACATTCCGTGAGACCTCTGTGCCTGGTGGCCCCCAGCCAACTCCTTAATGCTAGGCTGAATAGAACAGGACAGTTTGAGTCCCTCTGATCCATGGTAGTCAAGCAGCCCCATTTCTTGCCAACCAGATCAGTAACTAAGGGTGGGTCGTGGAATTGTTCTTCGAACATGGAATGGAGAGATGGTAGAGATGGGACAAGACTAGGGTTGCCAGCCAGCAGCATTATTTCACTTCTGAGGAATACTTGGAAGTGACATCATGCCACTCTAGGAATTTCTGGAAACTCTATGCTTTGATTTGTAATGCTTTTTTTCTCCTGCTGGCCACCAGAGTGGCAGCAGCCAATGGGAGTTGAGGACAGAGGATCTCTGGCCCCAGCAGGTACCTGGCAACCCTAGAAAAGATGGACCATGAGGTAGCAAAGTCTGGAAGCTCAGAGAAAAAAAGTTCTCCAAAAAAGTACCAGTTTTAATTTGAGCTCTGTTGGTACTTCTTGGAGAACCTGTGACTCCTTTGTCTTTGGTGCTATTTGCAGTGCCCACCTTTATGTCTGGAAGCTCAACACACATAGTTAGGCTGTGGTCAGATGTACCATTTGGCATGGCTGGGAAGCACTCTTGTTTTAGCTGTTGGTATTTGAAATGGAGTCGCTCGATCAGACATCCCAGTATAATCCATTTTGCTGCTGGCTCAGCCCATCACTGTGTGATCAGATGGCACAGACAGGTGAGGGTTGGGGGGGATTGCCTGCTTTTGTGCACGCACATAAATGAGGGTGCAGTTTTTTGTACCTGCGCTTTCTAGCTTCTGGAAGTTGAGTCTCCATGTTGACCGCTGACTGATCCTTCCATGGAGCACTGTGATCCCTTTGGTTCACAGTGAGCCACGGTCACCTGGCAAAAATCACTCCCTTTCCTGCTCATTTTCAAAGCTGGCCTAGAGATGGGGATGATTATGCACTTATGTGCATATCACTAAGCGAGCAAAAAAAAATAATGGCGCCCAGTCGGGATGGAATGAGCAAACTATCCTGATGGCCTGAGAGCGTGTTTGAGTGATCAAACTAGGGAAAATCTATCTGTGGCCCATCAGCAAGCATTAGGACCAGACTTTCCCAGGTGTCTTTTTACTCCATTTCAGGGGTGGACCAGGACGGGATGCCGTCGATTGTGGAAACTTTCACAGATGTTGCTGTCTGATTGTGCATTTTAGATCCATCAGGCATCGGCTTCGAAGTCAGACCTAAAGGCATGTCTGACCACAGCCTTGGAGTGTAATCCTAAGAAGAGTTATACCCTTCTGAGCCAACTGGGTTATCTCACACAAGTCCCTTCAACTACTTTGGATCCTCTGATGCCCTTCTGTTAAGTTTTTTTTATCAGGGGTGAAAGAAAAACTTTATCCAATGGAGAATGACTTTTTTTCTGATGGAGAAAGGCTTCTTCAGATGGGAAAAAACTCTTTGTTGAAGGAAGTCTCTTTATTGGAGAAAGGGAGTCAGGATCAAACTTAGCTGAAGGGAGTCATAGGATCCAACCCGCTAACTTCAATTGGCATAAAAGAGTTGCACTATTAGTCATGGGTCGAGGGTAATTTTTGTTTTTTGTCCCCAGTCAGGGACAACGTATTACGATGTGATTTTAGGGTTGCCAAGAGACCTGGAGCAACGTGCCCTATCCCTTTAACAGAGGCTTAATGTGTGGCAATGGCAGCTGAAGCTGTTCATGGCTTGGAGGTAAATAACATCACCTGGTGAATAATATCACATTAAGCCTCTGTGAAAGGGACACGACTTCTTTTTTTTCTTCAGGCAGCCTGCAGTGTTATGTGATTTCTGTTCTGTGTGCCACTTTTTAAAGGGCCTGGGTGAGAAATCTAAGATCAGGGATTTTACCCTGAGAAGTATAAACCATCTTTTCTCCACTGGCTGCCAGAAGTTGTTCGGAGTAGAGGGAAGGGGCTACTTAAAATCCTGAAATCCAAAGCACTCCTATTCCCCCCCTTCTCCCAGAATTACAACTGATGTCCAGTTAGACTTGAGTCCAGTAGCACCTGTAAAAAGGGACAAGATTTTTTGAATGTAAGTTTTTGAGAGTCAATCAGATACTAATCTCCAGACTACAAAGATCAGTTCCCCTGAAGGAATGGCAGCTTTGGAAGGTGGACTGTAGGGCATTATACCCAGCTGAAGTCCCTCTCCTGTCCACATCCCACCCTTCCCAGGCTCCAGCCTTAAAACTCCAGAAATTTACACAACCTGAGGCTGGCAACTCCATGGAATCTGGTTTAAAAACAATATCGTACACCAGCCTTGTGAATGACTAGAAACCAAGGAAAACAGGGCACCTACGGGAGTGTGAGAATAATGAATTTCCCACACTTTAAGAAATACAGGACAGCTGCCTTGTTCACTTCTGACCATTCTATGCACTGGGGTTGCCAACCTCCCAGTAGGGCCTGAAGATCTCCTGGAATTACAACTGATCTCCAGGCTACAAAGATCAGTTACTCTGGAGGAAATGGTAGCTTTGGAGGGTAAACTATGTAGAACACCTAAGAGAAACTGGAATCCCAGGTTATCGTCACTTTCCGGTCGAGTTCCCTCCCCTTCCCAAATTCCAACTTCCCCAGGGTCTACCCCAAAATCTCCAGGAATTTTCCAACCTGGAGTTGGCAACCCTATGGGTTGGAGGAAATGTATCTAGAAGATCAGACATGCGGTGTCAGCGTGAGTTCAAATGTATGCCGTGTTTCATAAAGATGCTCCTTCTCAGAGCTGCAGCCACAACTAACTCAGCCTGCTTCTAAAACTTCCTTTTAAAAAAGTTCTGGAGTGGATTACCATGTGGTTAACAACACAAGCTAGGGTAACATTCTGGCCTAGATCAAAAAAACCACCAGAAAGTCCTTCCAACAATGGCTAGAGGAATTCCATATTTTTCATTTCATGCCTTTTCCACCCCCTTTAGCTGCCCAAAAGTTCTTCATTGCCTTCCCCACCATTTTCTAGGGATGCAACGGATTCGCTTTCTGCTTGGCTGCAATGTGGTTCTCCACTAGGTGTCTCTCTTCTCCACTTTTGAAGAAAATCATTCACCCCCCCCTCCATCATCCAGGCAAGGCTGTATTCCCTAAATGGAAACAAACGAGCCTAAAAAGGGTTTAAATAAACCTGAACTTTGAAGAATGCAGGTCAGGGCTATCCTTCATATCGAGGTACGTTTTTAAAGCAGGGTGAGGGTGAAAGGCTTCTTAATTCATGAAACGTTTAATTGAAGATAATATTCCAGAGGCTGGGAGCAGGAGAGGGAAATTCTACAGGTCAGGGTTAGGTTATCTTCTCTCCTTTGGCCTTTTCCTACTGCTGAGCCACAGAGGGTCTTGAAAGAAACGGAATGGTAAAATGGTAGATAGCTCAGGCTGATCTAGTAACATAGTGCAAAACATAAAGGATATATCATGGTGAAGACAGGTTTTTCCAGGCATTGTGATGCCTAGGAAATCTGTGCTGTGTATTTACGTGGAAGTAAGTGCCATTGAGTTCAGTGGAATTTACTCCCAAATGTTTATATATATAGGACTGCAACTCTGTTCTAGGGTTGCCAGGCCCCCCCTAGTTGTAAACAGGGGTGTGGGGGTGTAGGGTTGCCATCTCCAGGTTGGGGAATGTCTGGAGATTTGGAGGTGGAGCCTAGGGAGGACAAGCACCTCCATGGGGAACAGTACCGTAGAGTCCACCCTCTAAAGCATCCATTTTCTCCTGGGGAACTGATCTTTGTAGTCTGGAGATGAACTGTAATTCCAGGGGATCCCCAGGTCTCACCTGGAGGCTGGCATCCCTAACTGAGCTCACTTTTCCTAGATAGTTGCTTGGTACCAGGTGCATGAAGTAGGCAGAGAACATGCATGTAAGTCTGATTGCATGTGTGCACGTGTATGGGTATTTGGTTGAGGATTTATGTAAAACTGCGGCTATTGCATACATCTGGAATTAGGAAACGGGGGGCCTATATCCAGCAACATTCTGAAGATTTAAGGGCGTTTGTCTTTCTTAAGTAGGGGGGGTGGTCTTGGCAGATTACCCCTTTGCCCTACAGACCCCTGCTGTGCTGCCCCCAGGGTTGGCTTAATCTCAGGATCAAAATTTCCAGGGGCTCTGTGGGTTCCATCAGGAGGGGGGAAATTGATGGAAATTGCTACCCCTACTTAAGAAAAGCTAAGGGTGCTTGATTTTTCTTTGCTGGGTACTTGAATGTAGGCCAAGGTTTTCAGTTCTAGGGTTTTCAGTTCCTAGCTGCTTACTTTTTGCTACAGAAACTAATTATTAGATGCATATACACAAACATCTGTGTAGATTTCTGGGGGTTGGGGGAGGTGCCTCTTCCTTGTGGTGTGTACTGTTCTTTCTGTGGGGCCTTGAGATTATTCCCCATTGGCTGCTGGTTCTTCTACCATATCAAATGGAGTGAACTGTTCCTCTAGGAAGGACTGGGGATTTTCTACCTAGGGGGTTGCAGTCCTGGCTTACTATGAGCACTTTGTGGGATTTGGCTGTCTTATTCCAGGAGTGGGGTCTTCCGAGTCGTCACCTGCTACGGCTTGGCTCAGGTGCTCTTTTCTTTGCTATTTATTGCCCTGTTCACAAGTTACAGTGAATGCATGTACAACCAGTCTACACCTGATTGCTCTTTGCATGTATGCTGAGTAATTCTCTTGTTACAGGCAATGTGTGTACAGCTGAACATGTGATTGAAACCCCACATATATTAAAGTACTGGTTCCTGGTTTCATTCATAAAGTGAATATGTGTTGGCTTTTTCTTACAAACAGATGTGCTCATGCACAGGCAAGGATGCATGTGCATTCACTGTAACAGATCAGGGTGTCACTTTCTTCAGGGATGGGGATTCTTGTTAATACTGATAATAAGCTTTCAGTGAAAAATATGAGTGTGCCCCCCGGGATACTTTCTATATGTGGAAGGTGGTTCTACTTATTTGTTTAGCAGGAAACACCACTCAGCATCCTAAAACTATGTTCATGAAATGGTTTTCAAGGCTCAAGGTACCTAAAGAAGATGGGCCTCCCTTAGAACTCTGGGTGAAATAAATGTTTTGGTTTTATGCCCGAAGGACAATAAGGGAAATGCCAGATGAGCCTGAAAGGGGAAGGTATTCTGAAAGTGAGCCACTTATCTGGTGGTCTCTGGTCACTGCCTACCTTACCTTTACGGGGTGGGGGCTCAGAGGGCAGAGCTAGGGAAGAGGATTCTCACTTTCAGCCTGGGCAGTACAGGAGGCAGTGGCACTTAAAGTATCCTGGCTCCCCCTCCTCCAATACTTAGGGGCTTTAAAGGTAAGAACCAGCACCTTGAATTGTGCCTGGAAAGAGACATGTAGCAAGTGCAGATCTTTCAGCACCAGGGGCCAGGGAGTGATAGGATCCCTTTAACCCACTTGTCAACAACAGCCTGGTCGTCACATTTTGTAGTTTCTTGCAGTTTTCAAAGGCAGCCCTATGCAGTTAAAAAGGTCCAATGTAAGGTCATCACAGTAACGTAGGGTTCAAGCTAGACATTACATCTGACACGAGTCTGGTCAGGGGAACCCCAGCCTGACCCTATTATTTTTTAAAACCAGACGTGATGTCAGGGAACTAACATTCCCAAGCACACTGGGGCCTGCTTTGGGCTTTAGCCTCCTGCACCAGTTTCCCCAGCCAAAACATAAAAAGAACAGAGTTAAGCTGGGGGAAGGCCGACCCAACTTGTGTCAGTTGTAGCATTTAGTTTGGGCCTAAACTGGATGTGATCAGAGCACGGACCTCAGTAGCCAAATTATGTTTTCGAGGAATGGTCATAGCTGGCGCCAGGAGCCAAAGCTCACAAAAGGCGCTACGTGCCTTGGAGGAGATCTGACCCTCCATTCATGCAAGAGCACCAGCCATTTCCAGTAGTAAGGGAGCCAGTTAAACCTGTTCTTCAGGTTCAGAGAAAGCCAAATTTGTCGAAGGATATGTCACTCAGAAGGCTGCTTTTGAAGCCTCTTCTTGTTTAAGCACAGTGACCCTAAGAGCAGGGACCTGGAAAACTAAAATCCTCCCTGCATCCATTCTCTCTTTCCCCAATTTTAATGCCTAGTTTGTGCCGATCTTTTCTCTCCTGTAACAGCTGTTTTGCTTGACTGATACAAAAAAACTCTGCAACATTGCTGGGAAATGTCAATGCATAGCACTGGAGGAAGTGCAAAGTTGTCATGCATTTTCCTTTCCTGAATATCTACCGTAGGAATGGAACAAAGTTTGAGTCCAGTGGCAACATTAAGACCAAAAGAGTTTAATTCTGGGTATGAGCTTACCTGTGCAGATGAAAGCTCATACCCAGAATTAAACTTTGTTGGTCTTAAGGGTGCCACTGGACTCAAACTTTGTTCTGTTGCTTCAGATCAACATGGTTACTCACCTGAATCTACAGCAGGGCTAGCATTCTGTAGCGGGGAACATATGCAATGAAGCCATTAATTTTGGGTACAGGGCATCTATTTTGATCGCTGTTATCTGGTAATTGGCAATGCACACTAGGGAGTCTTTGCATTCAGGAGTATAAGGCCACCATCTTGATGCATGAGATTTCATTATATCTATTCATCACCCCTGATGTCTGTGCCAGTGACAGACTGGGTTTGGTGCTGCATTGAAGGAAGGAAGGTCACCATTCAGTCTCTTATGCTTAAAGACATGAGCATCTGATTGTCAGACTAGAAAAGAGGCATTTGCCATGCAGATGATCATTTTGGCTAACACGGTTTTTATGTTTGCATGACCATCTGACTGAAGCACAAGCAGTTTTCAAACGTTTCTGTTTTCTCTGAGTTTGGAATAGGACAATGAACCAAAGAAGAGGGCTTGCAATGGCCTCTCATTTACACCTTTCTTCTGACACAGTAGCTCCCAATGAATGTCCTAAGATACAGGGCGGTTGCTGTGTTACCCTTGTATGGCCTAGGGAGCAATCCTAAACAGGTCTATGAAGAAGTAAGTCTGATTTTATTCAATGAGGCTTACTGCCAGGAAACTGTTTGTAGGATTGCAGCCTTAGTATTGATTTCTTAGACAGTTATACATTCACTATTTGCTATCTGATGCACAGCCAAATTGTATATATGTTTTCTTATATGCATATAGTTTAATATGATGGGCTGTGTGAAAGTAGATATGGTGGCTACAGTTTCAGAAAACTCCATCGTATGAAATTTCAGAACGCTCCATTGTACAAAGCTGACCTTGTGTACAACAGGGTCTTGAAAAGGTTTTTGAAGATGGATCCTCATGTGCCAGGTGGTGAGTTGCTATGGAGTCACCATATTTTTTTGCCCAGTTCTCCAGATTAAAGTCTGCTGCTCTTAACCATTGCACCATTCTGACTCTCAGTCAACCTTGCACCTGTCAAACTTCCCCCATATAAAACAACACTTTAAAATGTAGGAGTCATGTCCACCTTGTCATCTGGTTCTTCTGTGTGACGATGGGCTTGCTGTGTAGGCTTCGTTTTTGCCATTCTGCTTACTTGCAAGGTCAGAAGTCTTAGATCCATGACATACTGGGAGATACAGCTAGAGTGTCAAGTTGTAAGTACCAGAGTGCAGGGTTCCTTCCACCTCCCTGTTCTGTTTGGGAGAGTGTGTCATTTTTCGGGGAAAGAATGAGACATGCTTAACCAATTATTGCAGGAATAGATCGTTGTATTTATGTCAGTCTAGCTACTGGCACGGGAACTGAGCTGACTAAAACAGCCTGTGCTGTTTTCTAAGCGTTCACCTTTCAGAATTGTGACATCCTCCACAAAAGGTTAAAAAAAAAACCTCCAAGAAGGAAAACTGAAGTAGATTGATGTGAAACCCAGAGACAAAACCTCCACTGTTCTAAATGCTCCTGGTTGCTGCTAGCCTTTGGCATGACAAAGTGCATGAAAGGAAACACAAAGTGGATTAAATGTGATGGCAAATAATGTGCAGCCCTCTGTTAGAAGACTTGCCTGTCATTATCCTCTGTTTTTAGTGTGATAGTGATCCAAGCTACGGAAAGGCCTGGAAAGAGTTCCAAACCTTGAAACAGTTTTCAAAATGGCTCTCCTGTATCTCTCATGAGTACACACAAAATGTAACTGGAGACCCCCGTAGTTTAGAAAGGAATATCTTGTTACTCCATAAGCCATCCAACCCAAAAGGTAGATATCTGGAGTTGCCTCATGTGGTCTGCAATGGATAGGTTAGCTAACTCTGGGCTGGGAAATACTTGAAAATTGGGGGTGGGGGTGGAGCCTTGGGAGGGCCCCCAGTGGAGTGGAATGCCATTTTCTTCAGGGGAGCTGATCTCTGTAGTCTGGAATTCAGTTCTAATCCAGGACATCTCCAGGCCCCACCTGGGGGTTGACAACCCTAGCCATGGATGAACCCCCCCCAAGCCTAATTGTTCCTCATTCCCTCTCCAATGTCTTCCTATCACTCTAGGTGAATGTAGTGTGATAAAACTTGTTCCAGCATTATCTATCGATAAGAAAGCTTGTCATGGCAGCAGCTAGAAGATCCTCTAATGGCTGCCACCAGTCTAGTATGGGGCTCCTCTAGGGTTGTCATCCCCCCAATGGGGGTGAAGGCTCCCCTGATTTCAGGACCCCCAATCAATGTTCCCTCTAAGCTGTGGGGTCCTGTGAGCAAAAATACTACTTTCTGAGCTGCTGGCATTAAAGTTGTGAGCAGGTGATTTGGCTACTGTATAAATTAGTTTGCTCTGGAGCCATCCTTCCTAAGCAAAGCAAAAAAGATGTGAGCCAGAGGGTAAAAACCTGTGAGCTAGCTCACACTAACTCAGCTTAGAGGGAACACTGCCCCCAATCCACCCAAGCCCCACAGCTCCAACGTGCCTGGCACAATAATGTCATCCAGAGGTGATGCCATTGTGCTGAGCACATCACAGGTGGGATGCTGTAGCGTTCAGTCAAAAACTTTATGGTGACCATACAGTTTTTGTCTGAATGCTAGAGTGTCCCCCCTTCGACGTGCCTAGCATGATGACTGATGCCATCATGGCATGCATGCAAGAAGATCAAGGAGAGGAGCCTGGAGTCCCCTGCTGGCAAATGGTACGGACCTGGCAACCCTAGTCTCCTTGGGAGGGCCCAAAGCACCTATGCTACCCCTTTATACACTCCTTTTCCAGTAGGCTTCCCCTTATAAGTGACCGAATGAGGCGTGAGGACCCAGGCAGAATTACAAATTATTTTTATTAAAAAAAGATTTAACAACTGTAATTCAATAACATGTAGGAAAACGAGCACAGTAAAGGAAGGTAAACCAGCAAAATAAGAGACCCTAACGCGTCTGACAATGCTGTACCTGGCCTTCTCTAGGTATTTGGCCTCAAGCTGGCTCACCCCTTTCAGATGAGGGTTCCCTCCATTTGCGTCAACTTCACACTAGCTCTGCTTCCTAGGAGTGAACCCCCTTCCACTTTTGGCAAAGCCTTTTATCACTTCTTCCCAGCCAACATTCTCTACTATTCTGCTGGTGTATGTTTTCCCTCCAAATCCCCTGTTAGCCAATCACAGGGTCCAGAGATATAGGCCCTGACAGCTACTTTAGTACAGGCTTCCCCGATGTTCCTAGGCCTCCCTAGAGCCTGTAGGCTGCACTACTATAGGCCTAGGATCATGACAGAGTAGGGTTGCCAGGTCCCCTCAAAGTCCCAAGCAGGGGACTTTGGGAGGTGTTACTGGAGGGGGTGGGGAGTCCCTAACGTGATGATGTCACACAGAAGTGACATCATCACATTGAGGAGCTGAGCCCCTGCCTTTCCCCAGCAGTGTTTAAAGGCATCCTTTAAATGCTGCTGGAGAGAGGTGGTAGGAGGCTACGCACGCCTGCATTCCAAGCCCCGAATTCAGGGCTTAGAATGCAGGAGCGTGGCCCCTGCTCTGCTTCCCAGCAGCATTTAAAGCCATCCTTTAAATGTTGCTGGGGGGAGGTGGGGGGAGGCCACATGTGCCTGCATTCCAAGCTCCGAATTCAGGGCTTAGAGTGCAGGCGTGCGGCCTCTGCCGCTTCCCAGTAGCATTTAAAGCCATCCTTTAAATCAGAGGTTCCCAAAGAAGGAAAACTACTCAGCGCCTCCCTGGAAATCTACTTTCAAGAAGTGGGCAAAAAGATGCAGTGACAAATTTGAACATAGTAAAGAAAGATGTTGTTGGCCTGAAGCCAGAGGCCAGCAGCAACATCAGTCTTACAAGGGTGCACGTGCATTTGCAATTTGCAAATGCATGGCTGTGGGGACCCTTCTCCCTTCCCCCTCCCTCCCGGATCCCAGGGAAGACCAGGAGAAGGCAGGAAAAGGTTGCTTTAGATAGGTTTTGGACTCTTCTTTCTTTATGCTTCCACCTCCCCCTTATTTTTATTCAAGGAGCCCCAATTGCATCCAAGGCTCCTGCCGTCCACCTGGATCATTCCAGCACCCCCAGGGGGCGGTATTGCCCACTTTGGGAACCAGTGCTTTAAATGCTGCTGGGGAGAGGTGGGGGGAGGCCACATGCGCCTGCACCCCAAGCCCTGAATCTGGGGCTTAGCGTGCAGGCATGCGGCCCCTGCCTCTCTCCCTCAGGGAAGAGGTGAGGAGGAGGCGGGGGGGGAGGGCTGCTGCAGCTGCGTATCTCCCGGTTCCTTCCTCAGGCTTAGTGGCTTCCCAATCTGTTTCCGATCATAGAACTTTTACCTTGGTCTCTTCAGCTTATGTCTGTCGCCCTAGAGGAGGGGTGGGTGGGCCAGGAGGAAGCAGAGCTGTGCCTGCCTCCAGGGCACACAGACCAGTAGGGAGGGGGCTCCCATGCAACTCTCCTTGCAATGGGGGGTGGTGGTGGAGGCAATCCTTCAGCCACGGCCCTTGAGACACACACACCGCCACCCAGGAAGCCTTTCCTGTCTTTCTTTCAAGTGCCCCAACATCATCGGCTCTCTCTCAGGCTGAGCGGAACTGGCGGTGGCCTCCTTTGCCGGAGAGTCCCATTTTGTTTTATAGCCGAGGCAAGAAGAGATACAGAGAGCGCACTGGGGGGACGGGGGACAGACTTGCAGCAGCGGCCAGCAAGAGGAATAAGTCAGGGGGCCTGTCCAGGGTAGTAAGCTGGAGGGCCTTGGCAGAAAGTCGGGGGGGGGGGCGGGCCCTGAAATTATCCAATGTAGCTACTGGCCTGAGGCTGGGTGGTCGCTCTTGGGAGCAGGACTCCCCCCCGCCCACCAGCTGGTCAGGTTTCCAGTAAAAAGGAACATGTGTTGCCAGGAGTAAAATGCCATTTGGCACCCCCCATTTGAATGCCCTGCTGGGCAAGCTTGTAGTTATCTGTGGGGGCAGGACAAACACTCTTCTCCTGGCTAATGAACAGAAAGGGCAGGTTTCTTCAGGGTTTATGCTTTGGCCTTGCTTGAGAATGATTCAAGAGAAATCTTTAGTCAGCGACATCCTTGCCTTATTGTTCTCAGTCCCCCATCTCTACTCCAGAGCAGCATTTGATGGGGGAGACTGAAAGGTACAGGGTGCATGGAGTAGGCCCACACAGGCTAAGCTGAGCTGAGAGCAGCTGCCAGAAGGGCAACTTGATGGCACCATCAGATGGGATTCTCCCTGCAGCTCAACCTCCAGCTGCCATCACTGGACCAGTCCAGGTACCCCAGCTTCTCAAACTCAAGAGATGTACAGTCATATGTATCACGCCTTTAGGCCCTTGTCCAGAGCCGGTAGCCCCGTTCCCACACTTCCCAACTCCACAAGAGTGCCTTGGCAGCCAGCAGCAGCTGCAGGACGTGACCCAGGAGCCTGTGCAGGAGGAGAATCCTCCAGGCAGCCCCAGGAGGAAGCAGAGGCCACAGCAACAGCCACGCCTGAGGGAGGCATGGCCGGAACAGTCAGTCATGGGGGAGGGAGGAACAAGATCCTGTGTAGGCCAAGCACACAGCCCTTTGAGACAAAAAGGAGAGATGGCAGGACAGAAGGCACAGAAATCCCTTGTGTGTGTGGAGCCATGGGCCCCCTGTCCTTCCTGCAAGCCTATCCTCAGGGCTGTTGGGATTGGCAGAGCCCGGGGCCAGCCTGCTTCCAGGCCACTCTCTAAAAAACTGTGTTAAGGGTGGGCCAGGGAGGAAGAGCTGGTCCTCTCCTGTGGCTTGTGGGGAAGAGGAGAAGGGCAGCTAGAAAGAGCGGGCCAGGGGTAAAGCTGAACCTCCTTCCTCTCATGCTTCTGATGCCCATCCTTGGCCAATTCCAGAAAGGAGGCTGGAGGGTGAGTCAGTCCTGGGGCTTTGACCCACCTATGGGGAAGCCTAACAGGCCTTTACTGGAAAGGTTACTGTTAGGAAGATGTCGAGGCAATGTGGTGTCTATGCAGGATCCAGAGAGGAACCTCCCAGTGTTTTCTCTCAGGCAGAGGCTTGATTGATTTAGATATTTATATCCTGCTTTATCTCAGCATTGGGCATTCAAAGGGCTGTCTCACATTCTCCCCTTCTCCAGTTTATCCTCATCATAATCCTGTGAGAGAGGTTAGCCTGTGAGAAGGTACTGGCCCCAAGGCTACCCAGCCAGGTTCTATGGTCGAGTAGGGACTGGAACCTGGAGCTCCCAGATCTTAGTCTGACACTTCACCAGCAGTAGGGAAACCACAGTTTCACAGGACTGCAGCTGAGTAAGCATGATCCTATTGCAGTAGAGTTGCCACATCCACCCTGGCCGCTGGTGAGGAGTGGGGAGGTAGGGTTGCCATATCCATGTTGGGGAACTCCTGGCGGTTCAGGGGTGCAGTTTGGGGAGGACAAAGGCCTCAGTGGGGTACAGTGCCAAAGTCTACCCTCCAAAGCATCTGTTTTCTCCAAGGGAACTGATCTCTGCAGTCTGGAGATGAGCTGTCATTCTGAGAGATCCCCAGGTCCTGTCTGGAGGCTGGCATCCCTATTGCAGAAGGGATTGCTGTACGGAATTAATCACAGGCATTTAATAGGTAGCACTTACGGAAGCTGTAGTGTCTATGGACTCCCTTGCTTAAGGCCAAACTAGATATGACATTGTGCACAGGTATGACTCCTCCCCGGCTATTTGAGCACGTTGAAGGGTGAGGGGAGGGAACAAGAGCACTTCAGCCTGCTGTGCTGCATGCCTGATCAGAATTGGGACCTCACAGCATTTTTAGATATAAAAACTTTGGGTGGGCTCCCCATGAGGGCTTCAGAACTTCCAGGAATATGTGTAATATATGCACAGACTAATTTTTCTCAAAATTAAAACTTGTTGAGAAGTTATGTGGAGGTCATGTGCCATGTTCCCTCTAAGGTGTGGAGGTTTGCGAGCAAAATTCTCCTTTGTGAGCTCCTGGCCTTAAAGTTGTGAGCGAGCGATTTGGCCGCTGCATAAATAAGTTTGCTCTGGACCCATCCTTCCTGAGCCGAGATGAAAATGCGTGAGCCAGAGGCTAAAAAACCGTGAGCTAGCTCACACTAACTCAGCTTAGAGGGAACACTGGTCATGTGTATCATTCAAGTATTTATTTATTTATAGCCTGCTTTCTCTCTGTGATTCAAGGTGGATTACATGGCGTGAAACAGTGCAACCAAATAGCACATGGCGTCTGATAATCAATGCAATAGGACTAGAGTTACAAAAATCAGAAGCAATGCTAGAATGTGTGTGATGTGATGTGTCAGTTCCGGAAAATAAATTAGAAAAGTAGAAAACATGGTAAGAGCAGGACAATACATACAGTAAACAGAGAATAGAGACCATACAGAGTAGCACAGACTAAAGAGTCCTGTTCCCTTTATAAAAGCACCTTCCTGAACCATTCCATATTTTTCAGGTTTCAGCTACCTACATCGCCAATAATTAAACTTGCTTTGAGTCTCTGTGAGGAAGGTGGGCTATAAAGAAAGTAAAAAATAAATAATAAAATGTCTCCTTGATTACTTTTGCTCATATGATCAATGTGATCTGTATTGTCCCCTTTTTATTGAGGCCTAGTTTCTTGAATTGCAAGAGATCTGGTTAGAGAGGTGGTGTCTGCTTTAAAATGCTGATCTCTTGCAGTACAATATATTAATACACCTAAAATTATATCACCAGTCGAACACAATACTTTGTGTATTTGCGACCAAGACCATCTGTTCATGTTTATCATCTTTCTTAAACGAGCGTGTGAGAGGTACCCTCAGAAAATGCAGATGGGTAGAAAGGTAAAAAGTTTGAGTTTTCTTTGTGCCATGTCTGCTTAGAGAAAAATGCCTCCAAATCCCCCCCACACACACACTACAACTTCAGGATAATGTCCTCGTGACATTGCTAACCAATACATAAATCACTATGTTGGGACAAGACCTGTTCTGTAGCATTTTGAAAACCATTTGCTCACCTTTACTGACAATAGTAGGGGGATTTTAAACAAATCAACCTAAAAAACTTCGGAGGGCAAGCCTAAAACATCTGAGTGGAAATGAAAGGACACCCCTCCCCTGGAAAGTTGCCAGAGGCTTAATATATGAAAATGGGAAGCTGTTCATGACATGGAGGTAAATAACATCACCTGGTAAAAAATATCACATTACGCGTCTGTGAAAGGGACAGGATATCTTTCTTCAGGCCTATTACCAACCCAGGGGCTGTTGTAGGGTTGCTGTTCCCCAGGTCCAGGTGGGGAATCCCCCAGTTTTAGGGGCTTCTGCCCAGCCCCAAACAGCAACATCACCCACGCAATGGCTATCACATCGAGGACGTCATGCAGTGACGCTCTGGTATGAGGGCAAAACTCTATGCTTTGAAGGCAATTTTATCATAGAGTTTTGCCCTCAAACCAGAGCATCGCTGCACAATGTCACCGATGTGATGACATCACTTTCATGTGAGATCATTGCATCGGTAACGTTCCTGTTTAGGAGCCCACTCCCAGAAGGCTTTCTCCCACCTCCCGCCAGCGCATGGTGAGAACCTGGCAACTCTAGCCTAGGAGGTTTTAGGGGTTCTGGAGCCTGAGGGAAGGGAGCAGTTGGGGTAGAAGGTAGAATGAAGAAAGGAGGGCGAGAGGAGTCTGTATGGTCAATATCAAAATTTGCATAAATATATTTCTGTACTATTTATTTATAGATCCAAAATATATGAGGTAGGGCTTCATATATTAAGAAATTTGCATATTTTTCTTCTCAATATGACCTAATCTACTGCAGATTTATTAGCTCCAGAGGTAAAAAAACCTTGGCGGATATTTTTAATTCCAAGATTTTAAACTGATTCCACATCTGTCTAAGTATCATATGAGCTCAAATCAAAGCATTAAGGAAACATATGTAAACATGTTTCAGGATTTTTCTTTCATTTTCATTTTTTTGTACAGCTAAAATAAATAAAATACATTTTTAAAATCTTTGTTTATATCAGTGTCCCTAATACTCTTTCCTCACTGAACATCTGTTTTAAAACTGGAGACCTGAAGTTATAAATAATACAGCCATCAGTCCCTACATTTTAAATTTATATTATTGTCTGTTCCACAAATCAGCTCTTGGCCTGTATAAATGTATTTGTTTCATAACTGGTGATCTTTGAAAAAATAATAATAAATGGTTTCATGAAATTAAATCTATTGTTTAGAAAGCCATCTTCTAATGCTTTTCGTGATTTGAAAAATACTTCAAAATTGTTTACTGGAAAGACATTGGCAGAAGTTAGAGGAGATTGATCCAGTTTTAAAATTAGTTCTAATTTTTTTTAATATGGTGATTAATGTTTTTCAGCCTAAAATAAATTGCAAAGCATAATACTAATGATTAACCTCTGGAAAAAATAGCTTGAAAGGGGTCTGTGTATATAAAAGTAAAAAATTGTGTGTGATGAATACGTCTAAACCTTTTATAATTAAAGAGCCAAATTATGCCAAAATTTGGAGCGAGAGATCAACAGAAAGCAAGTATAAGACTATTTGCATAACTGAAAATATACAACTTGACATTATTGATGGCATGTTGGTTAATAATCCATAAAGTTTCTGCAGCTCAACCATTGGTTGTTGTGAGATCTCACAATATCTACAGAATACATACCAGTACAACCTCCATTTGTGCATTGGCACAAATCTGAACATGGTTTGCACTTGGATTGCTGGCAACTGCTTATCTCTATAATTTCCCTTTCAGTAAAACATCTATAAGAAGCTCTTTAGTCCCATAAAATTCTGTGTCATTCCCTTGACATACTAGTCATTCAGGCATCCCTCTGCAATATACCTTAACTTCGAAGAGCAATTAACGCTCTTCAAATAACAACTTGCTGGTGGTCCCCAGCCCTAAAGCTCCAGCTGTCCTCGACCGGGGCCAGGACCTTTTCAGTCCTGGCCTCAACTTGATGGAACTCTCTGCCAAATACCATCAGTGCCTTGCAGGACCTTATGCAATTCTGCATGGCCTGTAAGGCAGAGATGTTCCGCCAGGCCTTTGGTCTCCATCATAGCTGGCACCCTTTCTGCTTCTGCTGCTTTTCATATCTGTTTGGCCCTCCTCTCCCCTGCCTGTAAAGCGGCCAGCAGTCTAAAATGGAATCAATTAATACATGCCATCTTCTTGTTTGAAATATGTTATTAATATTTTAGTTGTTTTAACGTAATGTTTTTATTAATTATGTACATTGCCCAGAGCCCTGCACTGCAGGGATTGGCCAATTAACAAATTTAATATATAAATAAATAAATTTAAAGAGCTCATTAACTTTTTTCAAGAGCCGTATTTGGTTCTGTGTTGAGCCATACCTGGCTCTGGAGCAATAGGCTGCGGATTCCTGGGCCCCTTTCACACTACTGTTCTAAACCAGATATTATCTGTTTTTGGCCTAGTTCTGAGTAAAGTGATACAGGGATGGGGTTTTCATACAGTGAATTTCCTTCTGTTAATGAGCGCTCTCTCTGAAGTGCCATGGTAATTTCAGACAGTGTGGCTTCCCCCCCCCGCCCTTTTTTGCAGTGTGATCGTCCTTGAATTTTTTTTAACATTCTACGTTGAGCACTATAGCACCAGACCAATATTGTGGTGCCAAGGCATCTCGATGGTACCACGGTAGCAGTGAAGTGCTATATTGGTTTAGTGCTATAGCGCTCAACTTACAATGTTAAAAAAAGTTTGAGGAAGATCTCGATGTGAAAAAGGCCGGGGGGGGGGAGCGGCATTGTAGGAAGTGCTACAGACATTTTAAATAGCACACCACAGTGATTCAGAAGCACAACAAAGCAGTGAAAACAGAAGAAAGCAGTTTCCCTTAAAAATAGCTCAATCATGCTTTGCTAACCGGACATAAGCAGCTTTGTATGGAAAGGTAAATAAAACCTGTTAGCAGCCAGTTACTAAAACGGGTCTATCTGAAACAGGGGTCTTTTCGTAGAAAAAGAGCTGCAAGAGCTCATTAGCATATGGTATGCTAATGAGCTATTAGGCTATTAGCATATGCCATGCCCCCTGACATCACCGGAAGTGATGTCAGAAGGGGAAGCAAAAGGGGGGGAGGCATCTTCAAAAGCCTCCCCTTCCCTTCCCCAGCTGGTCTGGGTGGGGGAGCTAAGAGAAGGGGTTTAAAGTTTAACTCCTTCTCATGAGAGTTGTGCTACAGAAGGAGGAAAGAGGGAAGGAAAGAGAGAGAGTAGAGAGAAGGAAAGAGGGAAAGAAAGAGAAGGAAAGGGGAGGGAAAGAAAGAGAGGGAAGAAGGAGGGAAACAGGGAAAGGAGGAAAAAAGGGAAGAGAAGAAGGTGGGAAAGAAAGAAAGAGGGAAGAAAAGAAGGAGGGAAAGAGAAAAAAGAGAGAAGGAAAGGAGGGAATGAAAGAAATTTGGCGGCAATTCGGCCCCATTATATCCTATGGGCCATTGAAGTCAATGGTGAAAACATAGGGTATATTCTGGGGGCTGGAGGGGAGGGGTTTGAGGGAGAGGCTCCAAACTCACAGGGTAGCTGAAGGAGCCTCTCCCCAAGATACCCGCCAAGTTTCAAGAACATTGGATCAGGGGGTCAAATTCTATGGGCCCCCAAACAGGTTGCCCCCATTCCCTCCATTGTTCTCTATGGTGGGAAAAAGTAACTTTTTTCCAGCTACCCTGTGAGTTTGGAGCCTCTCCTCAAACCCCCTCCACTCCAGCCCCCAGAATATACCCTATGTTTTCACCATTGACTTCAATGGCCCATAGGATATAAAGGTAAAGGTTCCCTTGCTCGAAAGCCAGTCGAATCCAACTCTAGGGTTGCGGCGCTCATCTCCGTTTCAAAGCCGAAAAGCCAGCGCTGTCCGAAGACGTTTCCGTGGTCATGTGGCCGGCATGACTAAACACAAAGGTGCACGGAACGCTGTTACCTTCCCACTGAAGTGGTACCTATTTATCTACTTGCAATTTCTTGCTTTCGAACTGCTGGGTTGGCAGGAGCTGGAACTAGAGACGGGAGCTCACCCCGTCATGTGGCACTCTCGGGTCTTGAACTGCTGAACTACTGACTTTCCACAGCCTGCAGTTCAGCGTCTTAACCACTTGAGCCACCGCAGCTCCTATAGGATATAATGGAGCTGAAATTGACATTCGGCTGCCTGGAAGACTCCCGGGGACGCCGGCTGGGGGCGGGGCTTGGCTCCTGAGCTCCTGGAGCTGCTCTCCGGTGTGCTCCCCCCCCCAAATGACAAAAAAACCATTAGCAACCAGCTACTAAAGTGAAATACAAAGGCTGTTTGAAAGGGGCCCTGGTCAAAAGAAAATATGGTCTGGCTATGGAAGGCAGGTGCCTGTTGAGGACAGGATTCCCTCATAGTTGTCTCACTGATTTTAATGTGAGAGATCTGTGTCTGTGCTTTGGCCCTTTAATTGAAATCTGTAGGATTTGCATGTACTTAAATTTGGGTATATTGTGCCTTAGATACATTATATCTAACAGTATGCATTGTTGATCTTCTGGAATTAAACAGTTTTTAAGAATAGCTCAGCCTTCGTGTGCATCAATGCAATTTAAATGCAATCCTCCCCCCCACCCTTAAGTAATTTTTTTTCCCCTCCGTCTGTCAAAGCAAGCTTGCCAAGAACTGGCGCCCAAGATCTGGAAGCACTTCACTATCTTCTCACGAATGCTCTTTAGAAAACTACAGTGCCCGTCATTCATATGTTTTTACGTTTAAACACAGCTGAAATTGGGGGGAGGGGGAATTTAAAACAAAATGTAAGGGGACCTGAAACATAAGCTTATTCAAGTGAGTTGTCCGGCTTCAGAAAGAGAGATTGGAACACTAATCTCATTGTTGATTTACATCAGAGTCCTTTAAATTTTTAGCCTGGATAATTTTCTGTACCTGTTTGAATGAATTTGTAAATGTAGACGGAAGGAATAATTTATCTAATTTTCTTGACAGGCAGATCAATCAAGATAATTCATTTAAAATGTCCATTTTAAAAAAGATCAGGATACTGGAAGTAGTGCATTTTTTGTTTGATTTTCTTAAAAAAAAAAGTCGTCATCAATGAGTGAGGAAACAGGGCCCTGCAGTCAGTGCTCTTTCTCTTTCTCTCTCTCTTTCCCCATCCTGCTTTCCTAGAAAACCAGTTTACTGTTCTGGCAGTGTTTTCAACTCTCACAAATGCATAGCTGGGGTTGTGAAGGTGATACTCCCCCCGTCCCCACCTTAAGGTGTGCTCAGATCACAAACCAAGAGCCTTGGCATTTATTACTCCAATGGAATAAGCATAGCTCCCTCCCATGTTTGGATCCCCAAGGACAGGTGTACTAATCAATGACTTGAACAGTGGATAAGTTAAAGCCCCAAAGAAGGAAAAGGTCCTAAAAGCCAAGACTACAGAGGCAACGCCAAAACCTAGACGGCGCGAGAGCCAGATAATGAATTAATATCATAATCTGTTGACAAGAAAGGGGGAAAGTGGTACTGTGACCCAAAAAGTGCATCAACCCACTGGTCAGTGCTGTAAGCAGCCAACTCCATCTCCATTAAGCAGAAAACAGGTTTATCTTGAGCTTGATCCTTAGCAGAAGGTTGTATGAAGTGAGTCACATGGAGCTGCCTTATACTAAGTGAACCCAGTGGTCCATTGAAGCCAGTGCGGTCTGCTCGGACAGGACACGGCTTGTCTCTGGTGGAGATTTTTCACCTACTGCCTGATGCCTTTAACTGGAGATGGAGGGGATTGAAGCTGACACATCCTGTGTGCATAGCAGAGGCTCTGCCACTGAGCCACAGCCCCTGCATGGCCTTTGCGTTTAAAACCATGGAATCCCACTGAATTAGTTGTTTGAAATGTGTTTGTACACACAAAGAGTTATTTTACTACGACAAAATGCTGAACATGTTGCTGAAATCATTTTAGTGTCAATGTGTTCAGTGTTGTGTAGTAAAACAACCCCTCTGATATATACTTACGAACTCATTCCAACCAGTTTACGCAGGGGACTTAAATAGTCTTAAGTGCAAGGAAAGTTGTAAAATTTAGACAGGTCTGTTGAACCAACAAAATCCCAGGACATATTTAGCTGTATTGCTCTTTTTTCAAATTAATATTATATATTAAATGTCACTGTCACAAAGTCAAAGTGGGCTGTTTCACACTAAGGCACTTATTTCCCTGATTTCAATGGATGTACTAGAATGTTTAAAGTCAAACCTAATTTAAAGCAAATGGAGAGGCCTCAAACCTAAATTGTTCGTTAGGAGAATAAACTTTTTTTAAATCAGGAAAATAGCCAAAGGCAATACATGTTGAATAACCTGACATATTTGAGTTTGCTTTCCTTTTTCCAAAGCAATCAGAAAACAAAAGACATATCAAATAGGTTAAAACAATTTTGGAAATGAAAGCTGAGTGTTGATCATGGGATAAACTTTCACCCTCACTAAAGATGTTGCTGCATTCCAGTAAAGTGGGAAATCACTGTTTTCCATTTTACCATAAAAGAAATCTGGTTTATAAAATTATACGTGGGTGGAGAAAAGTACACAGAGAGAGCTTTTTCTCTTTCTCCCATAATACTAGAATTGGGTGGCACTCAATCAAGTTGATGGGCAATAGATTCAGGAAAAACAAAAGAAAGTACTTCTTTACTCAATAAGTAGGATTGCCAACCTTTGGGTGAGGCCGATTACTGATATTACAACTGATCTTCAGACAATAGAGATCAGTTCCCCTGGAGAAAATGATTGCTTGAAAGGTAGACTCTATTATGGCATCATACCCTGCTGAAGTCCTTTCCCATCCCAAACACCATCTTCCCAAGGCTCCACCCCCAAAATATTCAGGTACTTCCCAACCCAGAGTTGGCAACCTTACTCAATAAGTAATTATATTATGGAACCACTACCACTGAAATAAGTGATGATCATGAGCATAGATGGCTTTAAAGGAGAGGAAAGGCCTATTGGCTACGGCAACTAAAGAGAAGCTCTATATGCAGAGGCAGCAAACGTAGAGGAAGGCCTTGGCTTCTATGCCCTGTCTGCTGGTCCTCCAGGGTAACTGTTTAGTCACAGTATGAAACAGGATGCTGGACAACATGGATCACTGGTCTGATCCAGCACGGTCTTCTCATATTCTTAGGAAAGAAATGGCTCAGTGTAGCCCAACTGCTTGCCTTCCATCTCCAGGGCTCTCTACAGACCAGAATGCTTTGAAGGCAAAGCTTCAAAAATTGTTTGGAGGCTTTAAAATAAAATGGACAGTGAACTTTGATGGTAATTTTAGCCTATTCTTTGGTTGGAAGAGAATGTTAGTTAATTACATTCTGGCATGGTAATAAGTCCTGACTGTGACCAGACCATACCAGACCATACGTATTATCTTTACATCAGAGAATGGGCCTCCCCAACTGAATGGATACATGCAGCATTCCAAGGACCTGTTGTTTTGACTGTAGTTCATTCAACACCCACTTTTAAAGATAGTACGATTTTCTCTATCATTATTATATATTATTGAAAACGTTATTTGGGAATCAACATACTTTGAAAAAACACTGCTGTCAAATGCGTCTGAAGAAATGTTGGGACAATAAAGAGATTAACAGTATGCGAAGGGGAGGGCTGTGGCCTAATGGTGGAGCATCTGCTTGGCATGCAGAAGGTCCCAGATTCAGTCGCCAACATCTCCTGTTAAAAGGATCAGGTGGTAGGTGATGTGAAAGACCTTAGACCCAGACCTTGGAGAGCTGCTGCCAGTCTGAGTAGACAATACTGACCTTGATGGACCAATGACCCTTCAACACATGAAACTGTCTTATACTGAGTCAGACCCTTGGTCTGTCAAGGTCAGTATTGTCCACTCAGACTGGCAGTGGCTGTCCAGGGTCTCTCCAGAGATAATTCTCATCACCTGATCAAACCTGATCTCTTCAATGTACGGTGCCGGGGATTAAACCTGAGAATTTCTGTGTGCAAAGCAGTCATAGGGTTGCCAGGACCTGCATGGCCACCAGCAAGGGGATGCAGGGAAGGGAAGGTTGCCAGATCCAGGTTGGGGAACTCCTGGAGATTTGGGGGCGGAGCCTAGGGAGGACAGGGCCCTCAGTGGGGCACAATGCCGCAGGCCCATAGCTGGGATTTTATAATTCAGGGGCCCTTTAAATAAGTCAGGGGGCACTGACGTCACAAAAATAAAATTTTTAAAACTCATGCTTGCCAGTTGGAGCAGGCAGGAACAGTTGGAGCAGGCAGCCGCTCATCCATGGAGGCCTCCCGTGGCAGGGCAAGAGTCTCCGGCAGTAACAGGTTGAGGGGGCGTGGAAGCAAGCTGCACTTGGGGAAGGGGTGGTGAGGGCTGTGGGGTGGCTGGGCTAGGTGGAAGTCAGGGGGGCTTGGCAGGAAGTCAGGGGGCCGGGCCCTGAAATGCTCCACTGTAGCTACAGGCCTGCATTGCTATAGATTCCACCCTCCAAAGCATCCATTTTCTCCGGGGAGACTGGTCTTTGTAGTCTGGAGATGAGCTGTAATTCTGGGGGATCCCCAGGTCCCCGCCTGGAGGCTGGCTGTTAAGTATGCAACTCAACAGGACTGGATTTCAGCAAAAGTGATTTCAGCTTTATTGTAACAGCAAACTCAACTCAACAACACACACACACACACACACACACACACACACACACACACACACACAGAGAGAATAGTGGAGCGCAGCTCCCTTTTTAAATGGTCCAGGCTGTCAAAGCCACACCCATAAATAAGTTAACAGCCAATAAGAAAACCAGGATAAAGACCAATGAGGTCTGTTCCCTCCAATATGCTATGTACAGTTACGATTGGCTATTTGCACAGTTTCATAGAAACCAACCAATGGGAATGTTTCAGTTTACAATCATTTATGTCTGAAGCATAACATTGTAAGAGATAGGACAGATTCCAGCTTCAGGACATAAAACTGGTATCTCTAAAAGCAGGTATTCTGCTGCTGAGCCATGGTCTTTTCTAACCTCTTTCTCTCTTGACCCAAACCTAATGTAGGTTACCAACTCTTGAGATCAAAAATCTCAGCATTGGACAAGGCCTGGGACAGAGCCCTTTGGTTGAGGAGGCAGAAAACAAGGCAGGGTTTGAGTCAGGGAGCTTAATGTAGAGATCTTGATTGGTTAGCAGGGGGCAGACCCCAGTGGAGAAACTGCTGCTACTCACCTAAAGTGTACGTTTTTTAAAAAAATTGAAGGGGCGGGGAGACTTTACCATTGCTCCTGCTTTTCTGGCAACTGGCCCAACAGGAAAACAAAAATGGCCAGGTCAGCATTTTTTTAGGTTGTTTGGCATCCCTAATCTATTTAGGATGATGACTGTTATGTATTGAACGGTGAATCAAGCCTATTCTTTTCCATGCTAAGCTTGATTCTGAATATAGATTCTAAGCTGTCGAATACGTATTGGTCTGTTTCTGCGAAACCAGTGTAAATAGCCAATCACTGTGTGATAATGTATCCTTAACTATTTCTGGGTGTGGCTTTGACAGCCCGGGAGAGTTTAAAAAAGAGCTGTGCTCCACTGTTTGTGTTGTGTGTTCCTGAGTTGGTGTTTGTCGTTAATAAAGCTGAAATCACTTGTTGAGCTTATTCCGTTGTTGAGTCTCATACTTAACAATGACGGTTGGCTCCTGTAATGCATGAAATAGTAATTGGAGGGAAATACCTTTGAGCACATACAGAGTGCATTCTCCTTCACAGACCTTCCTGGTTTGGGGATTGCTTTTCAGGGCTGAGGACTGTGTTTTGTGAAATTCCTGTCGATTTGGGTGTGGAGCTTGGGGAGAGTGGGGTTTAGGATGGGAGGGGCTTCAGTGGGATATGAGACTATACAGCCCACCCTCAAAAACAGCCCTTTTCCCCCAGAGGAACTGATCTCTATTGTCTGCAGAGCAGTTGAAATTCCCCATCTAAAGGCTGGCAACCCTTTTAAGACTTTGCATTTTTGGTTGCTTCTAGGATTCTGCTGAGAGGGACCGGCATTGACAGAAGAGCGCAGTTGCTGGGCTGTCCCCAGCTGCATTGGCCACAGAGCAGCCGCATCTTAAATTTCCTCTTATCACGCTGAAACAACAGCTTTGTGAAAGACTGTATGGTAGACTCCTGTGATTTCATCATTCAGCTTCTGAAAGCCATCTCAACTCTCTTCTCTCCCCTCCTTCACAGACAATATTTGCTAATGGCTTGAATTCAAAATTCACTTCTTTAAATATTTTGCTTTGGCTTTTTTTGGGGGGTGGGGGGGAGCATTTTTAGCAATCTCAGGCAGTATAGAAACTTTCACGCCAAATTAATTTAGTTATGTCTAACTGTTTAACTTCCTCTGGAAATGAGTATTAGATTCTTATCTGCTAGGCACGTTTTTAAATTTGTAGCAAACTAAACTCATAACCTCACTTTAATGCTTAAAAAGCTTAGTGGGGTTTGATGATACAGCAGAAATCTTTTTATCTTGAAATGCTGAATGCTAACCTAATAAGTTCAGAAGTGTGCATTTGAATAAATAAACTGGTGTGACATAATAATTAAGAGAAGGAGTTGTGGTTTGGGAGGTCCCCAGCCAGTAGCAGTTAGAATATTGCACTAGGATTTGGGAGGCCCAGGTTTGAATCCCCACTCTGCTATGGCAGCCTGTAGGGTGATCTTGGGCCAGCCAGTCACACACTCTCTGCCTAACATACCTCACAGGGTCAATGTTGGGAAGGTAAAAATGAGGAGGGGAGAATGCTGTTGTGAGCCACTTTCAGTCTCCTATTGAGGAGGAAAGCGTGGCATAAATATTTAAGGAAATAAAAACTCACCTTTGCCATTAACTCCCTTGCATGGATATCTTTCTCAAGCTCCTGTCTACAACATGAGGATGATAATATTGGCCCTACGGGGCTTATATAGGGATTACAAGATGCTGCATAGTTTATTTACGTATATACTTTATTTATAGGCTGTGTTTCTCATTGAGATTCAAGGTGGGTTACACAGTGTTAGTCAGTGCAATCAGTAGAACAATACATCTCATAAGCGATGCAATATGACTAGGATTATAAAAATCTGAAACAAAGTATAAGTATTAGGCATGAAATATGTAAACCAGGGATCCCAAACCTTTTTGAGCCTGCAGGCATCTTTGGCATTCTGACACAGGATGGTGGGCCAGTCACAAAATGGCTGTAACAGGAGACGGAGGCAGGCACCAAATGGCTGCCGTATCTTACCTTCAATCAAGCAGTGAAGACCCTTGTGCTATAGTGGCAGCTGCTGCCAAAGCAATGTTTTTTTAAAAAAATCTCCACAGCCAATCAAATCTTCAGTGGCCAATCAAAAGCCCTGCTGGGCAAAAGCCCCACCCACTTTTTGAAAACTCTTGGTGGGCAAAAGGAAAGGTTTCTGTGGGACTACATTAGGGACCTGCATATTACACACTGCAGAAAACAGTGTTATATAAGTAGAAAACAATGCAGTGAGAGCAAGATAATACGTACAGATAATGCATACTATGCACAGTAGTATATATACTCCACAGTCCCTTTTTCTTTAATAATGTGCTTTTTATCCGTTCCATAGCCTTATTAACCATTCCATAGCCTTATTACCTCCTGAACAATTCTCTTTTAACATTGCAAGTGCTATATAAATGTAAAGTACTGTTGTTATTGCCACTGCTAAGAGGGAAAACATAACATACTGCTCTCGCATATGTGATTTTGCTAATATCCTGCCTATACAGGGTTATGCAAAATTTGCTGTACATCCTGTTGTTGCAGATTGGAGGCTGAGATGCCCGTGACTAAAGCCATGTGGGTAGGTGATGACCAAAGTGCCTGGGGTTCTCCCAAACCGCCTTGCAGTTTTTCCAAGTTTGCAGCCGTAAAGAACAAAGGAAATCCTTTGGGTTCCAAAGAGTTTTATGAAGATAAACAGAGAAATGAATGCATGAAAAATGTTTTGAAATTTTTCTTTGACTTGTCCTTTTTTTTACGTAATGTGTTTATTTTAAAGGCTATTATCCTTTGTGAAGGTTAGTCATGTTAATGGGCTCAAATCATGTACTAAGATAAATAGTTCTCCAGCTAGTGACATAGTGGAGTTCAGGCTGAATAAAAGTGGACATAGTAGAGCCACCTCCCCCCCCCCCTTTTTTTAAGCTCTGAGTGGCTCATGTAGAATGGATGCAGCCTTGGAAACAATAAAGAACAACAAATCTGTCAGATGTTCATTGGTGTTGCTGGATGGAACTGGAAGAGAGTCTGAAAGAAAACCTTCAGCGTATGGACATTTATCTTATTTGGTCATCACAGGCTATACAGTTAAATGTTATTGAAAGCCCTCGATTTAGTGAAATGCGTGATTTTCATGATGCCAGGCAGGTTTCCCGAAGCATTTGCTAAAGAAGCCACAAGCTCAGCCGCGGCTCTCCAAATTAGGTCTGGCATATTGCGTAGATTGATCTGACAGATGGTTTGCTAGCTTCGGTCAGAGTTCGTGAAACCCCTGGCCTTTTTCTGTGGATCACAATTAGTTGCTGCGAACCAGAAGAGCAGCTTTTGTTCCCAGTCAGAACCCTATTCCTCTGGGTCCTTAAAACGTATTTTGAGACTCTCTTGCCACTTTCACTGGGCTGGCCCAACACCAACATTTAAATGCTGTGTTCCCAGCCAGGCATTCTATTGTCTGTTGTAGGCAGATGTGGGAACGGAATTTGCATCTAGGACTCCCCCCCCCCGCCCATCCCACACTTCCACCATGGTGCTCAGAACAGCATAAAGGGTGCTTCTTTCCCAGTTTTACCTTCACAACAAGCATGTGAGGTAAGTGGGGTTGCCAGCTTTCAGGTGGTGGTTGGAGATCTCCTGGGACTATAACTGAACTCCAGGCGGTAGACCTCCAGGTCCAGAGGTCACCTGGAGAAAATGGCTGCTTTGGAAGGTGGACTCTTTGGCACTGTACCGTGCTGATGTTCCTCCTTCTCCAAACTCCTCATGCTCCACCCCCAAAATCCCCAGGTATTTCCCTACTCATCTGGTAAGCCAGCTGAGAGTGTGTGACTGAAGAGGCTGGATGAATATTTGTCAGAGATGCTTTAGGCTGGTCCTGCATTGGGCAGCGTGTTGGACTAGATGGTCTGCATGGCCCCTTCCAGCTCTATGATTCTATGACTGGGCCAAGACCACCTGGAAAGCTTTCACAGCAGTGGGGGTGGGGGTTCGAGCACAGGCTACTGGGTTCTGACCCAGCATTCTAACCACAGCACTGGATATCACTGAATACATGGTGGGGGAAGTACCATGTGTTATTCATGTATTTCAACCACAAATATTGAATTAATTTAGATCCATCTGCAGATAAAATCTCTATGTAGATGCAGATTATTTCCTATTCCTGTCAAAATGTTACCTCTTGGAAGAATTGTCCTTTGACTCTTCATTCATGGGTCACCCTTAGTAATAGTGAAAATTTAAACTTGTAGAGAATTGCCTTTTAGAGAACAGTCCTAAGCAGTTTGATTAAGAATCCTGATTAGGTTTATTCAAATGGGGCATACTCCCAGGGGTGTGCTCTTAGGATAGTACTGTTAGAAACAATAGCATATAGCCAACAGGATCTATAGTAAACAACTTCTTTTTCTTGTCCTATTGTGTTCTCTAGTCAAACATGTCCTGTAGGTTTTTATAGTGTTTGGATCTATAACTTGAACAAGATTAACCAATACTTGGTTGTTTGTTGTATAAAAAATACATATGACCCTCTTGTTCAATTTGAATCCAAGATTCTACTGGATTTATCCTTAACATTTTGACTATCTGAACAAGATTAGCTGCATAATAGTAAATCCTTAAATTAGGAACTTGGAGCCCTCCCTTTTTGACGGGTCTACACATAGCTGAAAATTTTATCTGTGGCCTAGAGTTATTCCAAATAAATTGATTTGTTGCCATTTATTCAATGTTTGCTCTGATATTTCAATGGGAATAGCCCGAAATAAATATAAAAATTTAGGTAGAATAACACTCTTTACTCTCATAATTCTATCATATCAGGGAAGATGCAGCCTTTGCAGTCTGGCTCAGTTAATTTCACTGCACTATCACTACTGGTATGAGCATATTGCCACAGTAGTGGCAAGGAGGAAAGTGTTCCTGTTGTTTACCACACTCATCCTCAAATCTGCACTCTTGAAAACAGACAAACCCCCCCCCCAAGGTATGTATGCAAAGTGTGAGCAAAGATATTTGGTGATGTCTAGGTGGAATTGATTTTGTCAGATCTTGGAAGCTAAACAGGGTTGGCCCTTAGTATTTGAATGGGAAACCACCAAGGAATTCCACGGTTGTGACGCAGAGGCAAGCAATGGCAAACCACCTCTGAATGTCTCTTGCCTTGAAAACCATATGGGGTCGCCATAAATCTGCTGTGACTTGACGGCGCTACCCACCATCACCAGGTGCAATTGCCCACTTAGTCATTTTAATTCAGGGGTTCATTGTTGACATCGCTTGAGAATAACAGCTTTCTGCATCCATGGAATATGGTTATTCTTGCAGGAAAGGGGGATGGGGTGGAGGTTGTGCTGTTCAGAACACACGTATGTCTGTTCGATGGGCATAACACCAAAGAATACCTTTCCAGTGAAGTATGCCTCTCTTTAGGGATTATAGCATTACTTGATCAAAGTCCACTGGAAATAGCTTTTGGCAAGATAGTTATTCTCTGTAACTCTTCATTGGTGAAGCTGAAGTAAGCCATGGTGATTTTTTTTAGGGCATTTTGGGAGAAAAAAAAACCCACCACAAGATCTGTGTTGTGTTTTTGAAAGGAGGTGGGGAAGACACTATGGCCTGGGATCTTAAATTTTGGCAATAATCAAACAAATTTCTCTGCACAAAAACAAAACCCACACAAATCCCTATTTGTGCCCAGCAAATTGTCTCCGCTTGAAGCAATGAATTAATAATAATACAATACAGGCCTCACATAAATCTAAACATCTCTTTTTTGGCACGCCCAGCTAGATCCATTGTCATCGGCTGCAGTGTGCTGACACAATTCATCGAGTTAAAGAATGTTTGGACCTGTTTCCTGGTCGGGTTTCTTTTCATAATGAAAGTCTGGGCAATCGTCACGTCTACCTGGCAGCTTGTGGGGGAGACACTTTCCTTGTAATTATTTCTAAATTAAACTGTCTTTTTGACCCTAGACACAAACTACAAATTTGTATACATTTTACATGGTCTATTTCCATTGTAATGTGCCCAGAAATTAGGTACAGGTTTAGCTGGCAACATCCAGGCTCTCCTCCCCCCACACTAGTATTAAAATGCACGTGTTGCTAGCAAGATTAAGGGAAATACTAAGGACGTTAACTAAACTCCAGGGGGCTCTCTGAAGCTTCACGGGAGGGCAAATTGAGTGGCAGTGTGGTAGAGAATGGAGAAAGAATTTAACGTTTCCTATCCAGCTTCGCTGGCATTTTCCGGACCTTTCAGGTATTTGTGGGTGTTGTGGCAGTTCCACACTATTGGTGCAATCAGTTCACACCTACATCCCCCTGCCCCCCCCGGTCATGGTTCTGTCTGTTCAAATTCACATTGAGGACTGATTTTCTGGGTTCCCCCCTCATTTTTTTGGGTGGTGGTGGTATGCGCTGAAGTGTTGCAGTGTTTCAGCAGCCTCAAGGGGGCTGCACAATCCCCATTAAAGTACATTCCTCGCTCATCACACATCATCACACTTCCAGGACAAGCCTGCCCTGGTCTCCAGCACCTGTGCCCTTTCTTGAGGGAGAGGCTCCATGAAAGACTCCTCCTCACTCCGGTTCTTTTCAGAGTTTACCGGTGTTGCTTGATGAAGCTGTCAGTGTCACCTAAGCCTGCCCCCAAACACAAGGGCAGGATGCAATCCCCTACTGTGGCGTAAAGTGAGGGATGGGGACGGGACCCAGGGCATTCCAAGTAGCCAGAATATTGCTCTCTCGTCCCCTCTCCCTTCCCTCGCTGAGGTTTATGATTAATATGCGTATCTTCTTCAGTCTCTCTTGGCATTGTTCTGGTAAACATCTCAAGAACTGTTTTTTAAGGAACCGGAGCTGCAGAATTCTTTTCTTTCTCTCCCCAAGATTGCCTTGAGGATTGATTCTGAGTCAGCTTACTGTATAAGGAGAACTGCAGGAGCTGGTGTCAGGCCTCCCAATGGGGCTGACTGACTGTTTCAAGTGCAGGGGTACTTCAGCACTGAAACTTTTCAATAGATTTTTCAAATCTATTGAAAAAGCCCGAATCTGCATTTGCATTTTAACTCAGTTGCGTGCTGCTGTGACGTCGTCTTTCTCTATGCTTGTTTGAATGCTGTTTGGAGAAGATTCTTTTAAAGCAGTGCGGAGGTGCAATGACAGTGGAGCCGCCCCGAAAGGGTGATGAACATATGTGGACGTGCGAAAGGATGCTAGCATAGTTGAGGTGTGAAAACGACACCAAATGTGGACAGCTTTTTTGAAGACGGAGTCAAAAGGCGGGGACACTGGTGGGAAAGCCAAATGCAGATTTGGCCAAAGAGTTCGCTGCCCAAACCCACCCCTTCATGGTGGGTTTGGGGCAGTTATCCATGAGATGGAAAAAATGTTCTGTTTCCGAGCAGGAGGCTATCTTGTGAATTCATTCCACAAAGGGGGGGGGGGAGTATGGGAAAAACTAGGAAAGAGTGGGGAAAAAAATGAGAAAAAACCAGATAGCATGGGAATGTTAATGAAGTTGTCTGGACACAAAAAACAACAACACCACCACAGTAACATTGGGGAATGAAAATGGAACGTTAAAGCAATCTGGAAAACGCCGTTCTTCCAAACTGCATCCCAAACTGATTTTCTTCTGATACAGTTCTAATAGAGTTATGAAGCACCAAACAGTTGAAAGGCATGTGAGGAAGCAATAGAGTGAAGAGACAGTGAACAGGTGAAGAGCTGATCATCTCTGCCCCTCCCCCAGTAGAGTTGCCAACCTCCAGGTGGTGGCTGGAGATCTCTCGCTATTACAACTGAAATCCGGGCGACAGAGATCAGTTCACCTGGAGAAATGGCCACCTTGGAAGTTAGACTCTTTGGCATTGAAGTCCCTCCCCTCCCCAAACCCTGCCCTTCTCAAGCTCTACCCCCAAATCTCCAGTTATTTTCCAACCCAGAGTTGGCAACCCTACCCCTCCAATGTCCTTTTGCCTAAAACTGAAGCCTCCCCATGCTATTTTTAGTAGCCCTCATCATGTTATAGTAAACACACATGCAATCTGTGAACAGTTGATTTTTCTTTATATGTATGTTTAATAATTTTCACGCTACATTCAATACATGTACAGCTGAACCCATGATTGAAATCCCAAATGTACACACATCGGCTCTTTCTTACAGTCAGATGTCTGCAAGCACATGCAGGTTATACATACATTTGAACAGGGCTATTTTTTAAAAAAAAGTGTTAATGTTTCATTATATTTATTTGTTAATGTTGAATTAGCCCCTGAAAATCTTTCTACAAAATGGTTTCCAACCAAGTACACCTTTTGAGGATAAAGTGACCCCACCCCCCAGATTTCAATTCCATGTTGACTGGGTGCACGTAGCTCTGGCTAGGTTTCTGTGGACAGCTCTGTGTGAATTACAGCTGACCAGTGCATTCCTAAGCCCAGTTACACCCTTCTAAGGCTATTGAAGTCATTCACCTTAGGAAGGTATAACTCTGTTTAGGATTACAAGGAGTCCTGTTTAGGATCACAAGGAGAGCCAGTTTGGTGTAGTGGTTAAGTGTGCGGACTCTAATCTGGGAGAACCGGGTTTGATTCCCCACTCTTCCACTTGCACCTGCTGATGTGACCTTGGGTCAGTCACAAGCTCTGGCACAGCTGTTCCTGAAAAAGCAGTTTGTGTTAGAGTTCTTTCAGCCCCACCTACCTCACAGGGTGTCTGCTGTGGGGAGAGGAAAGGAAAGGAGTTTGTAAGCCGCTCTGAGACTCCAAGTGAAGGCCAGGGTATAAATCTAATCTCTTCTTCTTCTTCTTCTTTTATTATATATGTGCCTCCTCGTCCAGCTAGCCACAGTCCTTAAGGCTCTCTTCAAAACATCTGGAGTTGAGTCTGGCCGTCCATCCATTGACAGATATAGCTAGGTATCATCAGAAACAAGGGTTTATTCATGTACCTGAACTAGGGAGTGGAATGGACTATACACATTTAGATAGTAGGTGGAAGATACCAGTTTTGAATGCTACCTCTGTTGAAACAGCAACAACCCGAAACTTTCAATCTGAAAACCAGCATAATCAGAAAGTAAATTTCTACCCTAACCTTGGTCCTGTTTGCTGGACAGTTTTGACATTGGGGAGCAGTCAGGACTGCAAACAGAAATAACCTGCCTGCATTCTGCTGTCTCATGCTGTTGCATGTGAATACCAGGGCAATTTTTTTAAAAAAAGATGCTTTTGAACTAGGGTTGCCAACCTCCATGTGGGGTCTGGAGTTCTCCCTGAATGACAACTGATCTCTAGACTATAAAGATCAGTTCACCTGAGGAAAATGGCAGTTTCAGAGCGCAAACTCTGTAGTATACCAGAAACCCCTCCTTACACAGGCCCGACTCCCAAATCTCAAGGGATTTCCAGAGTTGTAGGGCTGCCAGCCTCCAGGTGATGGCTGGAGATCTCCCACTATTACAACTTAGCTCCAGGCCACCGAGATCATTGCACCTGGAGAAAATGGCCACTTTGAAAGTTGAACTCTGTGGCATATGCTCCAAACCCCATCCTCCTCAGGATCCACCAAATCTCCAGGCTCCCAAATCTCCAGGTATTTCTCAACCTGCAGCAGGAAACCCTACAGTTGGCAACCCTCCTTTAAACCAAACTATCAGTTTTATTCCCCTTTAACTGTCACACCTTCCCTCAAAGATTCTTCTGAATTTAATTTTGTTGAAGGCCCTGAGAATTAACTGTCAAAAATTCTCCACCCCCAAATCCTGTTCCCAGGATTCCCCAGAAAGAATTTACAGGCCAGTCAGCCTAATGTCTGTCCCAGGCATATTAGTAGAAACTGTAATTAAAGACAGAGTTGTCCCTGCCTCACAAATCTTTTGGAGTTCTTTGAGAAAGTGAAAAAAAACATGTAGACAATGGTGATCTGGTAGGCATTATATACTTAGACTTTCAAAAGGCTCTCAACAAGGTACCTCACCAAAGACTCCTGAGTAAATTTAGCAGTCATGGGATAAGAGGACAAGTTCTCTTATGGATTCAAAACTGGTTAAATGACAGGAGGCAAAGAGTAGGAATCAATGACAGTTCTCACAATGGACGGAAGTAAGCAGTGGCGTCTCACAAGGATGGGTATTGGGGGTAGTACTATTTAACGTATTCATAAATGATCTGGAACTAGGGGTGAGTAGTGTAGTGGCCAAGTTTGCAGGTGACACAAAATTATTCAGGATGTCTGTGAAGAGCTCCAAGAGGACCTCCACAAATGGGGTGAGTGAGTGACAATGTGGCAAATGAAGTTCAGTGCTGGTAAGTGTAAAGTAAGACTCATTGGGACAAAAAAATCCCAACTTCAAGTATAGGCTAATGGGGTCTGAACTTGTTGAGACTGAGAGAGAAAAAGATCTTAGGGTTATAGTGGATAGGTCAATTAAAGTGTCAACCCCGTGTCTGCAGCAGTGAAAAAGGCAAACTCTGGGTTTGGGATTATTAGGAAAGGGACTGAGAATAAAATGGCCAATATTGTAACAGCCACATACAGATCTGTGGTGTGGCCTCAATGGGAATACTGTGTACAGTTCTGGTCACCGTATCCCAAAAGGGACATTGCAGAGCTGGAAAAAGTATAGAGGAGGGCAACCAAGATGATTAGAGGGTTGGAGCACCTTCCCTGTGAGGAAAAGCTAAAGAGTCTGGGACTTGTCAGTTTAGAAAAGAGATGTCTAAGGAGGGACATGATAGAGGTTTATAAAATTATGCATAGGGTGGAGAGAGTTGACAGAGAGAACTGTTTTTCCCTCTCTCAAAATACTAGAACTTGAGAGCATCCAATGAATCTGATGGGCAGTAGGTTCAGGACTAGGGTTGGGTAAACTTGTCATGAATTTTGGGTGGTTCATGGTTTGTGAAGCAATGTTCATGAACTGAATTACCGCCATGAACTTTCACAAATTTAATGAATTTTGATGCAATTCATGGCAGTTCATGAACAACAGAAATGTCTCCGAGCCTCGGGTTGGCTGGGGCTGGATGCTGTGGGAGTAGAAAATCACTAAAAGCAAAGATTGATTTGTGCCTGCCCCAATTGACAAGGCTATACCAGTGTGATAACTGAATTGTCCGCTTATGTCCACTGCAGCCACTGCTGCAACCGTGGACTCTGGAAAGGTTTTAAAAGTACCTCAGGCTAGATTCTGGAAAGGGTTATTGTAGCTCAGGGTTCCCCAACCATTTTGTGCCTGCGGGCACCTTTGGAATTCTGGCAAAGGTTAGTGGGTACAATCACAAAATGGCTGCCACAGGAGGCAAAGCCAGTCACAAAATAGCTGCCACGGGAGGTGGGACCAACCACAAAATGTCAGAGATTAATGTTATATACAAGTCTAGTAGTAACTCTTCAACATTACATGCAGAAGCTTTCTTTAACAAGACGCCTTTTAATCTTCACAGCCAGTCAGAAGACCTGATGGGAAAAAACACACCTAGCCCCACTCACTTTCCAAAAGCATTTGGTGGGGACCAGGAAAGGTGTTGGCAGACGTCATGGTGCCGATGGGCACCATGTTGGAGGCCCCTGGTCTAGCATAATCCTATTGCAGTAGATTTGGAAAAGTGGGTTGGGGTTTTGCTTTCGCTTTCAGGTCTTTTACCCCTTGCCTCCCCTCTGAAAGGTGGTGGCACAATTAGAAGTTTCATCCGCCATCTACTTGAGTCGATACTGTAATTTTATTGTGATTTTAACGTTTTAACCTCAAATTAGTATGAATAAAGTTGTTTTATCTATCGTTGTACAGCGGCCTGAGCCTTGTTTATAGGGGAGTATAAAAATTGAATTTAATAAATAATAAATAAGTGGCTAAGCTTGCTCCTATGAAGTTATTTGCAGTGCACATACCATTTTGTGGTGATTCTGCTTTGGCAGTGGATGGCACGAGTTCATCTATTGAGGGAAAGGAAACTACCATGTGGATGTTACCTTCTAACTTGGGTTGAATGGAGTGGCCTTTTGTTCTCTTTCAGTTCTGCAGGTATTTTAAAGAATAGTTTCAGAGGTGATGGCAAAGCAGAGGATAGCAAGAGCCTTGGGCTTCTGGTCTGTTCACACACACACACCATCCACCTGAAGTTGTGAAGATCCCTATAGAGATGATCAAACACTGGTTTGGCTCATGTCCTCTTCACTGGTTGCAAACAGAAACCTGATTTTTAGACAACTGGTTTGACAGTTTGTTTATCTGTTTGTGGGTGTTTGGCAGGTTGTTCCACTGTATTTCTTACCACGCAGCACAATGCAATTGGCTTTTCACACATGCATATTCTCACACAGCACTTTTGAGTTCTGACCCCCTCTCTCATCCTAGCTGCATATCTGCTCTGCTCACCAGACAGTTGTTTAAATAGACTATTAGATCACTCACAAATAATTTAAATTAGTCATCAATAAATGCTTTGTTTCAATAAAACACTCCAGTGTTTGTCTACATAATCCATAGTGATGCTAATGGATACTGCTCAGTTTGAATTAGCAGCATCTTTGTGCATGCACAGTTTTGGGAAAATGTGATGCCAACGAGTTTGGCAGGTGTTTGTGGCTGCTCAGCATGAACTGAACAGACCAAGTGATCGGATAACATTTGCTCTCCAGCCTTTTAACATATTAAGTTTGACAGTTGAATGTGTTGATGGTTGAATTCGATAAGATGGGGGAAGTACAGAGATAGGAAACACAGGACATTTGCATGGCTGCTTCAATTGGATTAAACACTTCTCACATCACCTGCAGTTCTCCTCTGTGCATCCCCCCCCCGCCCAATATTTACATATTTCTGCAGGTGCATCATTTTGCTTTGTGCATTCTGTTCTTGTTCTGGGCTGCTTCCCTGTAAATGATGCAAATGCAGGATAAGAAAGCAGAGGAGGGTCCTTTTGAAATGGAACATACAGTCCAGGTGAGGAAGGTTTTGCATTTGGATTTTGAGTGTAAACACAATCTGTGAAGAACTTTTTCCCCCACTCAAAGGTACAGTGTCCACTAACACTCACCAACCGAAGTATGTTTATGTCAGAGATTATTGAACTGAACCTTGAGCACAAGGCGGTTTTGAAATAGTAAACTGCACCTGATAGAATTTTCAGTCCAGCAGAATGAACGGAAAAATCTTCATGAGGAGCCATATTAAAAGAAAAATTAAAAAGCTAATGATTATTTCTGTTCTTGAGAAGAGCTTTAGCATGGCCGCCTATGAAACTTCGATGTAAGTGCCACAGTTCAAGACTTTGTCCCTGAGTTTCCCCCTTTTACAAGCATCTGTGGTACTTCTGAACTGAATCATGCATAACACGGTATTTTAATGTTCTCTAAAGAAAAAGAGAACATGCAATAATTATTTAAAAATAAACACCAGAGGAGCACAGACTTGTGTTCTTTGGCTTTGTGCGTATCTGGATGAAATCATTTTTTTGAACGGGGCTGCCAATTTCTCGTTTCAAAAGCCTGAGGTTTGGAAGAGATTCACATCCATCCAGCGAGAGTGTCAGCACCAAGAAACCACAACCACAGCCGACCAGCCATCAGTGGCAGTGGCTCGGGGAGGGGTGACGTTGTCCCATGGGCAAATAAAAGTCCATGCGGGCTTAAAAAAAAAAAAAAGTCCTGTGGGAACAGAAGGCTCCCGGGGTTTAGCTGTTGCTGAAGAACAGCACAGTCACAGGCCCTCAGAATTTGCTTTTTAGTCAAGTTGTGATTTGCTCTGAATTGAAAGGAAGGTGCACACACTGTTGGGGAAACTGGATTCTATGAATGTGGCTCAACATCCTGCTTGCAGGCCTCTCCTAAACGACTTTAGAAGCATCGGTTGGTACAACTGGTCCGGCTGATTCCTTTTCAGGAAAGGAAGAGTCTGTTGTCCTCTCATCATAGACAGTACTATTGCCTGTGACACATCCTGTTTCTCTGATGAGAAGATCTGATAAAGGAAACTGATAAATATATTTGTCTTCTTCTCCCAGTAGAAATACAGGCAGCCTTCTGATATACAGGCAGTGGGTACGGCCTGAAATACAGGTGGTGGGTGTGGTCAGACGGCGTGCTGGGAATGATTTAAATTGCTCTGGTCCTGATGCATTTTTTTTAACCTGGAGAATAACAATCACACTTGCCCCTTTGTTCTGGATTGCTGCGCAGCCACATTGCTCCCCGCCGTCCACACTTGGGGCCGTGCGTCAATGTTTTTTCCCCCCTCTCAGTTTGGGCATGCACACAGGTGGCCATCTGTAGAATTAAAATTTTCACATGTGCGCAGAACAGTGATTTCCACTTCAACCCAACTGCTGTAACACTTCCCTTTAAACTTTAAAGGAACACTTCCCTTCAAACTTTTACCCCAAAACTGGCCTCCGTGAGATTCCGAACTCATCTAACCAACAAACTAGGCACCGTTTAAACATTGTTTTTAATAATGCGGGAGCGGAGCTTCACCTGTGCGCATACTGCCAACACTAAAATAAAATGGTGGGCAAAGAGCGGAAGCCTTGGGCTTCCGAGCAGAAGTGGCTCGACACTGCAGGAGCGATCAGACATCAGAAAAGTGCGTCCAGAACCGGAGAATCAGGAAAACACCACTTGGGGACCTGGTAACAAAATACTCCATTTTAAAGGGGGTTTGAGCTGGAAAGCGATGGCTGGGGACGGTGTGCAGATGTTGGGTGTGTGAACATGGATATAAAATCCATTACTGAAACATGCCGAAAGTGGACTAACAGCCCGTCTGAACGCACTTAGTATGTAGTGGTCAGAGTGCAGGTTGCGTCCACGTACCATTGGATATTATGCTGTCATTGCACTATAGCAGCGGTCCTCAGCGTGGTGCCCATGGGAACCATAGCACCCACCAACAAGTTTTCTGGTGCCTGCCAAGTGTTTATAGACAGTGGGCAGGGCAAGATAGGCCTTCTGGTCAGGAAGGCTTCTGATTGGCCATTGGAGATTTTGATTGGCTGTGCAAATTTGTATGAACATTACTTTGGCAGCAGCTGTCATCACAGCACAAGGATCTTCACTGCACAACTGAAGGTAAGCTGTGGCAACCATTTTGTGGCTGCACCCACCATACTATGTCAGGATTCTAAAGGCTGGGGGACCCCTGCTGAACTCTAGCAACTATTCTCAACTGGATTATCTTGTCAGCACAGGAAAATCCAGTTGCGAGTGATTGCTACAGAACAACAATGATGCATTATCCAATTATATGTGAATGCAGTCTAGGATTTGGAAGACTTAGGTACAAATCCCCACTGTGCCATGTAGCTTGCTGGGTGATGTTAGAACACTCACTCTTTCTTAGTCCAATCCACCTTTTAGAGATGCCATGAGGATAAAATTTTGAGACCCATGTAAGCTGTCAAGAATTCCTTGGAAGAAGAGAGGGATACAAGTGTGATTGATATAGGTGTGCACGGCTGCATGTGTGTAATTGTATGACTGCATCCATAAGTGGTTGGATAGTGCTATCATTGATCAGTCATGCACATCTGGATTGTCTTGATCGCACAGGAAAATCCAATACCAAATTAGTGTTGATGACAGCACAATATCCAATGAAGTACAGGTGTAGCTTATGACAGTTGGCCCCATGGTTTCATGGACACTAAGAAGAAATTGTGATTATCATTATGTTATTTCAGGAACCTTTGTTTTTCATCAAATATGCGCTTCTCAACTCAGCACCAGAGCATATGTCTTTATAAAGTAGTATTTGGGCTTTCCCATTCAGGGTACGGTGCTTCTGTTGTGCTCTTTCTCTTGCGGAAATGACAGGTGATCCTAACACTGTTCTGTAAAGTTATATTAATTGGACCTCTCAATATTTTCTCTTTGGATGTAAGAGTTACAACATCCACCCCCTTATAGCCCAATGGCATAAACTTGCTTTTGCTTTATCAAAGGGTGACCTGAGATGAGATGCAGACACCACCGCACCTGCTGTTCTACACCAGCATTATAAGCCCCTTCAGTATGTCTGCAGCTTTAACTATGGCTCAGATTGTTGAAGGTGGCTTGATGGAGATGTCATTGCCTGTGATACACACATTGGTTACCCAAAATGGTCTGTGTTGCCTCAAAAGTGGGCTTGTCTCCTATTTGAGTTGGGGGGGAATTGATGGAGACAGAGGCTTTGCAAGAGTGGGGTAATCTTGTGAGATCTCCACCTATGTATTATGGGGATCTTTCCGTTAGAGAGGAGCCGCGGTGGCTCAGAGGTTAAGACATTGAGCTGCAGACCAGAAGGTCTGTAGTTCGGCAGTTCAAGACCTGAGTGCTGTGTGACGGAGTCAGCTCCCATCTCTGGCCCTAGCTCCCGCCAACCTAGCAGTCTGAGAGCAAGAAATTGCAAGTAGACAAATAGGTACCGTTTTGGTGGGAAAGTAACAGTGTTCCATGCACCTTGGTGTTTAGTCATGCCAGCCACATGACCACGGAGAAAGTCTTTCCATCTTTGGCTTGGAAACAGAGATGAGCACTACCCCCTAGATTCGGATTCGACTGGCTTTCGAGCAAGGGAAACCTTTACCTTTTTCCTTTTAGGGAACTCTCAGAAATAGCCAGTCCATTGCTATAACCAAAAAGGTTTTATTGAAAGAAGAAAATGGTATAAAAAATAACACACGTACAGAAGATAAATGCACACTGAAAGCAAACACACAAGATGAGAGAAAATAGGTGGGAGAGGGAGTGAAGGGAGGGATTCGAGGGGAGTATACTTTACTTATCCAGGAAATCAGGCATCCACGGAGCAGAGACTGTGAAGATGGAAAGTGACCCAAACAAAATTTGGGGGTGCAAGTCTGTAGGTGCCCAAGAGAAGACACACCACAATGGAGAAATGCTTGTCCAGATATAGGGCAAAATGATACCTTAGGGCATGGTGATGGGTTTCCCCCTTGAAACAATGTACTGAAGGGATTAACTGGGACCACAGCAGGGGAAGCTTTGAGTAGTGTTCCCAGGAGCAGACAAAGATGGTGTCATATTTTGCATCTGTGTGGATGAATGGATTTCCTGGTGCAAACAGGAACTGTTAATGTTTCTGTTGGAATGTGGCTAGGAATGTGAGAAGTTAATGATCCACTGACTGCTGAAGAGAAAAAACTGCCCAGTTGTGTGAATAGCCTATTGATTAGGTTGACTTGACCAGGAAGGGAGGAATCTTGCATTTAGTAGATCTTCTTTCCTCTGGGCTCCATCATGTAGAGAACTATCTCATTGTTTTGGAGGGGGGGGACTATTAGTTTGACAGATGCCCTAAAGCCATCTCCCCAACATAGCAAGCTCAGGCTTGTTCTTTGCTGCCAGGAACCATTTTGTTGGCTCTGCTCCATCTTGGTTTAGTGTACATTTCTAGGCCACACTCCGGCCTACTTCTAAGCCAGACATACACAGAGGGTGTTGGGTGTGTGTGAAAGATGATGAGGGGTGTTTTCTGCCAGTTGCTCCCCTTTACAGAGGAACATAGTGGAACTTACACATTCCTCTTATTATAATTTCTGGTCTGTGATTGTATTTCAGAAGCCTGCAAAACCTGTGTGAGTAAGGATGTCTCTGTGCATGTATGGCGTTCCACGTCATTCTTCCCTCCTCCATTTTAGCCTCACAACAATCCTGTGAGGTTAGGCTGAGAGTGTCTAATTGGTCCAGCATCACCCCAGCAAGTTTTCATGGCAGAGTGGAGATCTGAATCTGGGTCTCCCAGATCCTAATCTTCTGAGATTCTAACTGCTACACCATGCTGACTCAGTCACTATACCATGCTGGTGTTGTAGATAAGACAGCAAGGGCCACACAGAGAAGAAGAGTGCTGGGTTTATAGCTAGGAACCATTCCCTTCTGTATATTCTGGGTGTTTTTTTCCCAGCCAATGTGTCGATAGGTCAGTACAAACCCCTGGATTGCAAGTCAGCTTTTGTATAGTGATTGCAAGAATCACTTTTGATCATTTGATCATTTCAATCACCTGCTGGAGCTCTCCCTTGCACCGTAATACTATGCTGGTAGCTGTCTTGGTTATAACATCCACATGCACCTATCTGCTGATTTATTTCTTATGCATTAGGGATAAATCTGTTAGCACAAAAATTATCCAGAGTCCCTTTTGGTGCTAGTCTTTATTCATGGACATTAACACCAATTTTTAAATTGTAGATTTTAAAAAGGGTTGAGGATTGCAAGCTAAGCAATGATAGGTAGTCCCATGTTTTCCGCTGAACAGTTTCTAGCTCATATCAGCACCTGCTTAGACATTCTTCTTCTGACCCTCTTCTTGGAGTCTCTTCCTTAAAATGTTCCCATTTTTCATGTCTAGTAGAACAGAAGATGCACAAGTACACCAATTTCAGTCAAAGAAGCCTTCTGGGCAGTAAAACCTTTGGCTAACCCCATTTAAGATCCTAAGTTCTGACATGGTGAGGAAGTCTGAAAGCCTTTCAGGTATGTTTCTCGGGGTAAACATGATAGTTGGATGAGCAATACTCTGACCAGATGTTTTGCCTGTGATTATTTCTGAATGTTGTACTGAAAAGCGTAGAACTTAACGACCTGCTTATGTCTGCTTTCTTTAAGATAAATTTGTTTTCTCGGCCACAAAACTTTTGATGCACAGTAGCCTGTGAGGAACTGCAACCCTCTCCTGTCCCAGAACCAAAGTAACCCAGTCAATCAAAATACATCTGCTCAGTTTTAGCTGTGTGTTGTCAGCCAGTTGTTAGCAGAGGGAAACTGTGACTTGCCAATCTGTGGGAAATGAATCATGAAAGAAGCTCAAGTGCTGGGGACAGGTCCAATGTGAGCCTGAAACAATGTTTGCTATGTTTTGGAAGGGTTATTTTTGTGAAGGATTTGGCCAAGAACCCCTTTGCTTGATTGTTCTCCCTCCTCCCCCCACCCGATTTTACTGCAAAGTGCGTTTCAATCCCTGTGCCTTGATTTATATCTCTAAATAAATCCCCCTATTTATGAAGATGTAATGTCTCCGGGGTCACCGAGGTCCCAGCCGCTCCATCGTACTAAAAGAGACGTTACCTAAGAGAACCATGAATCAGAATCAGAGCAGATGGAGGGACTGTTTTTTGTTTTTTGGGTTTTTTTAAAAAGCAAGCCCATTTAACTCTTGGGGAAGGTTGCCCAAAAGGCAGAGAAGGACAGCTGAAGAAAGGAGCTGGTGTTAGGTGCTGTCTGAGTGTAATTATTATTAGATATTGCAAGGAGCTGAACTACATCCAAGGGGTGATTATGGCTTTGCAAGGAGATGGTGGATGTGAGATAACTTTTGCAGCCATTTCAGTCATGAAGATATTCATTCCAAAGGGCAAAATATGTCTAGGTTTTAAACTGGCGGCTGATATCTAAAGTATCACATGGCTCATACTGTTCTGTTGCCTGAAAGAAGTGGATGTAGTCAACAGACCTGATAAGATGAATACAGGGCTTCCCCATGGCTGGCTATGGAAAGGAAAAGAATCTTGTACACAAACAGAATACCATCATAGTAGGCAACAGGAATTGTGTATGTACATGTGCTTCCAGCCTCTCAAGCAGGGCTATTTTGGGGCAGGAATGCACAGGAACAGAGTTCCGGCTGGCTCCTGAGTTGGCCACACCAGCATGAACTCATTAGCATAATAGGCCACACCCAACAGCAGAAACTCATTAGGATTGGCTACATTAGGGATATGTGGCCTAACATGCAAAGGAGTTCCTGCTACAAAAAAAAAGCCCTGGGGTTTTGACAACAAAGAAGGTAAACAGAATAAGAAGCAAAAGGTGGGTGTGGCTGGATGACCATACTTCTGGTAACATGGGGGTGTGGCCTAATATGCTAATGAGCTGTGCTGTCAGGGGTGTGGCCTATTATGCTAATGAGTTCCTGCTGGGCTTTTTCTACAAAAAAGCCCTGCTCTCAAGTCCTTATTATGCATTACAAAAGCTACATGTTTTCTGTCAACTTGTATCTCCTTTCCAGCCCTATAAGGTAGAAAGAAGAAAGGAGCTACATTACACTCCCATAACGAGAAGAACAGAGCAAGAAGGTTATTTTCCCTATTGTTTTCTTCGACTAATAAGAAAATTACTTGTCAGGCCAGAGCCAAAAGGATAATATTTTTGTTTTAGATTTTTAGCAGCAAATGTAGAGATACAGAGATATACAGAAATCACATACAGGTATTTAATTTTTTTTACAATGCCATTCTTTTTATTTTAAATGATTTTTTGTTAAATAAAAAGACCTTTGACAGGCAAACAAGGTCAGAGTGATTAAATTCTGTAGCAGTATCTCCTCAATGGCCATTTTTGCATCTCAGTGTTGTTGCTGCTGTCCCCTAGCAAATTGAATCCCCAGCTAATGCTCTGACTTTGCTACACCCCTTCCACAAAAGGGCATTTATTTTGGAGACTTTTTCTAGAATTCAGATCCAACCCTCCCCATGTGTCCCGCACTTCCATTGAAAAGGGGTTGTGCCACCATGTCAGCAATGGTACCTCCATTTTCTTTTGCACATGTGCAGCAACATTATAACATCATAAGACTGTAAAAAAAAAAAGCTGGATGTATCATGGGGAACAGCATAGTTGCTGCGATTTCAAAGTTTCCCCGCTCCTCCTCAGTTGCCAACTAAGAAAATAGCTGGCGATTATCGAATACACCAGTTCATAACACTGTTATCCAATAATTATGAAGCACGCTAAATGTATTGTCATGTACTTTGTCAGTGATGGAACCTCCTTTTTTTGCATATGCAGTAAAGTTATAATATAACATCATAAAAAGCTGGGTGTATCTTGGGAACAACATAGTTGCCACCATTTCAAAGGTCCCCTGCTCCTCCTTAGTCGTCAACTAAGGAAATGCTGGTGAAGATTCCCACAAAATGCTAATGAAAATAGTATTCTGTTCATGATCATTGAACTGGGTACACAAGTTCATAACACTGTTATTCAATAATTATGAAGCATGCTAAATGTGTCATCTTGTACTTCATCAGCGACGAAACCTCCTTTTTTGAGCATATACAGTAGTGTTATAACATCATAACATTGTAAAAAAAAGGGAAACACACTGGGAGCTATAGGGGAAGGGGGTGGATGAAGAAACTACACAAGTACTTAGTGTTCAAACCTACCCACCCCCCAAAATAATGAAAGGAAAGAAACTTCATGGATGGGTAATTGCATGGAGAAGGCAACATGAAACCTTGCTGCCTGTTTTGTTGAGATGTTATAACATTGCTATATTATAATTTTAAAAAATCATGTCATAACTGAATCAATATTATGCTTTAAAAAATAGTGGATTGCTCAGGGGACAACCTGAGGGGAGCAGAGGGGAGTGAATACATGACACCAATGACACAGAAGGGTGATAGGAAACAAAATTTGAAATCAGGAATTCCTCACTGGAAAACTGCAGATACAGATCTGAAGGGGAAAGTAATAGTGGAAAAAGTAGATTTGAAAAATGCAGGATAATGGGGCACTAAATTCAGATCTACTCCTGGGGAGGCAAAAAGTTGTGTGGAAAGTTTTACAAACTTCAGTTATTTAAGAGTGCCTATGCGGAGGTTTGCCCTTGTGTGGAAATAGTCAATGTCTCTAATCCTGTCCTATTATATAAAAGAGTAGCGGTCTGGCAAGGTTCTATGCTTGGCAAAATCAGTTCGCTCCCTGAAATGTCACTCAGAAGCTATCCCTGTCCACTAGCTGTGTTGTCCAAGTTCTCTCACTGCAGCCTAGGCCACTCTTCTCTGATTGGGCCAGCATTTCAAGCTCATTTGCATATGAAAGCTGATTGGACTTCACTCCATTCCACACCTCAAACTCCCCCCCCACAAGACAGTTGGAATTGTCAGTTGCTTATGCAACCTGTTTTATTCTGAGGTAAAATATGTCCTCACTCACAACACTTCCCCTTCAAAAGAAACAAACTCAATAACACAACCATGCCACACCACAAAAAAGACAGATCACACCATAAGCCACGAGGTAAAAAAAGCTCTGGTACTAATTCAAAGTGAGTTGTGTTCTGAGTTGTGTTCTGGCAGGGGACGCTGTGAGTGTAGAAAATGATTTATTAACACAGTAGTGTTTTGGAAAATCTTTAGGAATTGTTTGGTGCATTTACCATGAGGCACCCACCCAGAGCCTCTGGCATTTTCTCACTCTGCTGGCATCAAAACCAATTTAAGGCAAAATAGAGATATGGAGACTTTTCCATCCTCCTTTGCATCAATTTTTCTTTGTTGGCAGTGGCAACCCTAGGCCTGCCAGCACTCTCAGGGTGACTTCATGCCTCCTGACTGGCATGGCATCACTAGCCCTGGCTGCTTGCTCCAGTTCAGCAGGAGCATCCCTATGGAAACTGCCTGGGTGATTTCGGACCAGCCACAGACTTTCTGCCTAACCTACCTTACAGGGTTACTGTACAGATCACAAAGCCGAAAAGAATGAAGTAAACTGCTTTGCTCCCCGTTAATGAGAAAGACAGAATTTTGCCTAGGAAGAGGCTGCTGAAAGGGGATGAGATAAAGTTGCCAACTTTAGATATGGAAATTCCTGGAAATTTGAGGGGTGGAGCCCAGAGTGGGTGAGATTTGAGGAGGGGTGGGACCTCAGACAGGTAGAGTGCAATAGACTCCACCCTCCAAACCAGCCATTTTCTCCTGGAGAACTATTGTTGCCAATCTTGGCCAGGTGGCTATCAAACCATTCTCTTCAACCCCCTGCTGTGCAGCTGACTTTCCCCTAGGGTTGCCAATCTCCAGGTGGGATCTGGAGATCTCCCACTGTTACAATTGATCTCCAGATGAGAGAGATCAGTTCCCCTGGAGAAAATGGCTGCTTTGGAGGGTAGACCCTATGGCATTATACCCTGCTGAGTCCTTCCACTCCCCCCCCCATGCTGCCCTCCACAGGATCCATCCCCCAAATCTCCAGGTATTTCCCTACTTAGAGCTGGCAACCCTACTTTCCCCTCAGTGCCTGTTGGTAGGTAACCAAGCTTGGTCCTGTCATCTGTTTTGGCCTTTAGGAGAAAACTCATTGGGGCCAGTCCTGATAGGGTTGCCAACTCCAGATGGGAAATTCCTGGAGATTTGAGGGATGGAGCCTGGAGGTGGTGAGGTTTGAGGAGGGGTGGGGTCTCAGAGAGGTACAATGTCATAGACTCCACCCTCCAAACCAGCCAGTCCCTCATGGGGAGCCACTGTTGCCAATCTCCAGGTGAGGGCTGGAGACCACTCAGAATTACAACTGCTCTGCAGGAGGGAGGGAGGGCAGAAGTCAGCTGAAGTCAGAGGGGCAGATAACAGTAGGCTGATGGTTAGCTGGGAAGGAGATGGGGGTTGCCAACTCCAAGTTGGCAAATTCCTGGGGATTAGAGGGGTGGAACCTGGAGAGGGTGGGGTTTGAGGAGGGGTTGGACCTCAGACAGGTACAATGCCATAGACTCCATCCTCCAAACCAGCCATTTCCTCCTGGGTAACAATTGTTGCCAATCTCCAGGTGAGGGCTGGAGATCACTCAAAACTACAACTGCTCTTCAGGTAGCAGAGATCAGTTCCTCTGGAGAAAATGGTGGACTCTGTCATTATACCTTGCTGAGGTCGCCACAGCAAATTCACACTGTGTGCCCAAAGCCGGGGCACTCTCCCAGAGCCTCTTTCTAGAGTCTGTTGTATTTATTTCCACAATGGGCCTTATTCCTAGTTACCATATAAGACAGTGGCAATTAAAGTGTAGTTAAAATGATGAAAACAAAATTCATGTAATACTTTTTGAAGAAGAAGAGTTGGTTTTTATACCCAGCCTTCCTCTGCCCTAAGGAGTCTCAAAGTGGCTTGCAATCACCTTCCCTTCCTCTCCCCACAACAGTCTCCTTGTGAGGTAGGTGGGGCTGAGTTCTGAGGGGGCTGTGGCTGGCCCAAGTCACCCAGCAGGCTTCGTGTGGGGAGTGGGGAATCAGACCCGGTTCTCCAGATTAGAGTCCGCTACTCTGAAACCAGCACACCATGCTGACTCTCAAACACTGATGCAAAATATTGTGTAATCTTTTGAGTTCTTCAGAACTCTTCTCCAGGCAGGTTTTTTTTGTGTTTTTAAAAGAATTTAAAATGAAGGATAAAAAAAATCTTTTGCCTAGCAGAAGTTTTAAATGATTGATTTTAACTAGTGTTTTTTATGTACTTTATTGTATTTTCTATTATTATTTCCATTGTAAGCCACCTTAAGGCCTATAAGGTAGAAAGGTGGCTAATAAGTGTTTTAAATAAATAAAATAAATATTCATGTCCAGATCTTAAGACCCTTTCATGCCAGCCTTTGAGGTTGGATGCTGGTGAGCTTATAGTTTCTGATTTGACTGCTGTAGGCATTAGAGTACATCACTTACATTCTGGGAAGAAGAAACATACAATGGCGGATCATCTCATTTGAAAAAAGAGCCCAGCAAGGTCCAAAGCAGTTTACAACTTTCAGTTAAAACGATGACACCATCAACTGGCTAAGATTCAGCTGCAGACAAACACAAGTTGGTTACGTTTGATCACTTAAAGTCTTCAAAACCACTCAGTCGGTTTGCGCCATCAAGGCATTCTTCCAAAACAGGTGGCAAAACATGGAACAAAAATTGCTGATTAACCTTTGAGCGCTGGGTCCTTCTGCAAGTAGCCTCAGGGAAGGGGCTTGCTGAGGGGGAGTGGAGAGTCTTGGTGCTTCTTTTGGTCGCACCTACTAAATTATTGTGCATTGACACAGGGTTGCCAGCCTCCAGGTGGGACCTGGTGATCACCTGGAATTACAGCTCATCTCCAGACTGCAGAGATCAGTTCCCCTGGAGAAAATGGATACTTTGGAGGGTGGACTCTATGACTGTATAGCCCACTGAGGTCCCTATCCTCCCCAGGGTCCACCCCCAAATCTCTGGGTGCATTCCAACTTGGATCTGGGAAATCTACCCCCCTGGGTGGGCAAGAAGGACCTGACAACCCAGCATTGCACTCTACTTTGTGATAAACAGTTAAACATATATGGCAAACCTGGAGTTCCTTTAGTAACAGTGCAGAGCTAGGCCAGTTTAAGCCTGTGGAAATCAGTGGGCTTAGACTGAAGGAATTTATATAGGATTGCACCCTTAGAGGCAGAGATAATAGAAAGCCGATACCTTTAAGGAAGAAGCCACAACCAAAATATCCATGCGCTGAATACTGCAGTGGTTCAGACCCCACAGAGATGCTGTTTTGTGAGATATTTGTAGCAGCCTGAAGGAATTCTCTACAAGATGAGTTGGATTCATTACTTGGAGAGCACCACTGAATTGAGAGAACTAGGCCAGAGCTATGTTTGGCTTTCTTCCTGGGATCTGCAACCCAGCATGGAATATGTAAGTAGTCTGACAGGGTCTTCAGAACACAGACTTGTATAATTCGGGAAGGCGATAAAGCTGAGGAAACAATGAAACGGTGCTCATAAATGTATGTGGGTTTCTTGGGATGTCTTCAACATGACAGGGATGGAAATGGTCCTCCGATCCCTCTCCAAAAGAGGGAGGGGGCTAGGAAGTGGGGGAGCAATGTCTAGTTGCCAAGAATAGCAGGTTGTAGCGATGTGCTCTGGAGCTGTTGATGTTTTTATGGCCGGTGGGAAGAGCTGACTCTCTATGCCGTTGTTGTCTGACTGTGAAAGTGCAAATGGCCAAGTGATTGTAATATTGGTATTAAAAGGGAAGCGGTGTTTATATATGAGCAGACAGCTTGTAGATCTGAATAGTAAAAATTGTGAGGGTTGACTATCATGCAGCTCAGAGGAGCCGCATTAACCCAGCTGGGTTTTTATTTAATTTTTCATATCATTCTGTTCTCCTTATGTTCAATCAACCAGAGTCATTAGAAAGGATTCACATGTGCAACTTCCACAAAGTGACTGCAGATTCAGCATTGTGTGTGTGTGTGTATGTGTATGTGTGTGTGTGAGAAAGAGAGAGAGAGAGGTGGCAATTTGTTATCCGTCCAAATGTATTTGGAACTTGGGTTGACAAAGCTGGACACTCGTGTTCTCTGAAGGCATATTTTTCACACACGGTCACTTGGAACCCCTTTTAGTCTGAGATGCTCTAGATCAGGGGTGTCAGACATAAGGCCCGGGGGCCAGAATTGGCCTGTCCAGGGCTCTTATGTGGCCCGTGAGCAACTGGTGCAAGGAAGGAAACAGGAGAGTGCTGGGGGGGGGGGTGAGTTGGCAGAGCTGCTGCAATTGTGGCTTCAGCATGGCAGAACAACCTCATCTTCAGTAGTCAAGCAGCATGGGACCATTTGCCCAGCATTGCACCACTGGCTCTCCAGTCCGCCCATATGGGTTTTCCACTGCACCGCCCCTCCCAGCCTATAGAGCCTTGCAGTGAGGCTATACCAACTTGGAGCTTACCAGCTGCTGTCCTTTATAACATTTATACCTCTGATACCTGGCGTTTGTTTTATGGTGCACACGGCCCAGCCTGACAAAGTGGCATTTATGTCAGATCCAGCTCTTGTAACAAATGAGTTTGACATCTCTGATCTAGATAGATGGCGTGCTAGAGCATTGCTGGTGATGTGCACCTCTGCTTTCTGTCCCTGTGTTGTCTCCAGAGGGGAAAAAAAAGTGTTGCAGGATTTTAAGGCAATGCAACCCCCCTGCAAAATCCATCCAATCAGAGATGGCAGTGGACAAAAAAAGGAGAATGTGTTTCTGTTATGTATCTGTCACATCAGTTTCATCTGACTAATAGCCCAATGCCCTGAACTGGACGGCCCAGGATAGCTCTTTGGTGTTTGACTCCTCTGTAAAGTGTACTCACTGTGGAGGTGGGTAAATGGGCTGCCCTAAGGCCAGACAGACACAGCAGGCAGGATGTCCAAGCCACTGAAAGCCGTCTGCACAGGTTTGCAGAAGATCACCTTTAGAAGCCAAGGCAGGCAGCGACATACTGTGATCGAGGGCCATGCAGGCTGGTTTTGCAAGCAGGGGTGGTTCATCACCTTCCGTGACGTAGAATTTATTTATTTATGTACTAGGGAGCAAAGTCTGTTGTGGTGGAAGACAGCGGGCCCTAGAAAGGAAGGGAGGGAGGGTGGAAGGGAGAGAGGGTTGGAGGAAGGAAGGAAGGAAGGAAGGAAGGAAGGAAGGAAGGAAGGAAGGAAGGAGGGAGGGAGGGAGGGAGGGAAGGAAGGAAGGAAGGAAGGAAGGAAGGAAGGAAGGAAGGAAGGAAGGAAGGAAGGAAGGAAGGAAGGAAGGAAGGGGGAAGACTGAAAGAAAGGAGAGAGGAAGAAAGGAAGGAAGAGGGGGAAGACTGAAAGAAAGGAGAGAGGAAGAAAGGAAAGGGGGGAAAGGAAAGGAAGAGGGGTAGAAAAGGGCTTCTCTGGGCCTACTGCCCCCATAGAAGGCCCAGGGGATGGTGTGGGGGTGGAAAAGGGCTTCTCTGGGCTTAGTGCCCCTTTAGAAGGACCAGGGGATGGTGTGGGGGGCGGAAAAGGGCTTCTCTGGGCCTAATGCCCCCATAGAAGGCCCAGGGGATGGCGTGGGGGGGCAGAAAAGGGCTTCTCTGGGCCTGTTGCCCCCATAGAAGGCCCAGGGGATGGTGTGGGGGGAGGAAAAGGGCTTCTATTACCTGCCTTAGCCTTGAGGGCCTGTCCCTGCGCTCACACTCCAGATGGTCCTCTCCTGTCGGAGGACTGAAGCAGACTGAGCCAAAGACACTGACCAGGGCTGACGTGGGCGGGACTTCGCCAAGCAGCCAGTCAGCCCTGGCCAATGTCTTCTGACTGCCAGTTCTTGAGCCGAATCAATTATGGCAAGCATAGAATGTTGCGGAACCAAAATTCAAATATTAATAAGGACAGGATTTTGTTAGATTTGTATCCTGCCCTCCCTGCATAGCAGACTCAGGGTGGGTTCCATCAAACACAGTATACAAATAATTAAAACCAATTAAAATACATCTGATAAAATGCAACAGAATTCCTATATGCTAATCAGTGCCTCGAGAGATGAGGTTTAGAAGGTCAACATGACTGTTTGAGAGCCAACCATGCAGGGTGCTGTGATTGTTGCATATTTCAGCCTGACTTTGGACCCTCCAAAAGCAACCAGAGTGATATAGACTGGTGTTTCCTGCATGCTAACTGGCAAGGTCGAGACTATGGCTTCAGGGAAGGTATTTGGTTGAGCACCACTATCTGGCTTGCAAGATAAAGGAACTGTTAGGTTCTGCTCTAGGATGAGATGTCGTAATCGCTCCCCTGAACAAGGAGTTTGAACTCTTCCCTCTCTGGGTGAGGGTCTGTTTGCTCCTGCACACCTTTGCAAGTGATTCTGTGCTCCACATTTGTAGTAAGTAGTTCCAAAAGCAGGGCAGGCTTTGGGCTTGTGGCCACAGCCACACATCTTGCAAGAAGATCCCTGTGCAGATGAGCTCTCTCTTGAGGCTGGGGCGTTGCTTGGGAACTTAGGTCCTTTCTGCATTTGCCTGCCACTCCGGATTTTCTCAGTGTTCGAGTGGAGACAATTTAAGTCCACTGCAAAACAACATCCAAATCAGGCCCGTAGCCAGGATTTTTTAAAGTCAGGGGGCATTTAAATTTCTTAGGGGGCACTGGGTAATCAATTTAATCTGGGGGAGAAGACTGTGACACCCTGGGCTAGATGGGGGCCTTGCCAGCAAGTCAGGGGGCCCAGCCCTGAGATGCCCCATTGTAGCTACGGGCCTGATCCAAATAACCCAGGGCAACAGCAGGCTGAAACTGGGCTGACCACTGAAGGGAGGGAATGTAATGCAGAATGGGGGACGGGGGAACCCGGAATAAAAAGAAGGTTGATTTTAGTGCAGAATGGGGGTGAAAAGCTGGATTCAAAAGAAAGTTGAATTCGATTTTAGTGAAGAATGGAGGGGAAAAAACGGAATAAAAAGAAGGTTGAATCCGATTTTAGTGCAGAATTGCTTGGAGGACACCGTGGTGAACATGGATTAAAAGGAGAGTGCAGAATGGGCCACTTTGTGTCTTGGCTGCTTTTGCTTCTGTACTCTTGCATGCAAAATCACTGGAGCCTCTGCAGCCATCGCTAGGCCTTGTACATAAGCTAAGGTTTGAGCTCTGCAAATATCAATTGCTTTTGCAAGGGTGAGGTCAGCATGTTCTAACAGCTTCTCCTTTAGCTTATTACCAGTAATGCTAAATACAACTTAGTCCCTAATTATAATGTCCTCTGCTGCTCTACATTCACGGTCTTGAGCTTTGCACCTCAGCTGCTTGACAAAACTATCAGTGCCTTCTGCTTCATTGAACCTGAGCTGCCAAAACTGGTAATGTTCAAAAACAGGGGTTTTTTTTTCTAGGCTCACAATAATTTTTAAAGGCTGTTAGGACTTTTTCCAGGGTTTTACTGGCTGGATCTGCAAACACATTCTGCATATTATTGTATATTTCCAAGGCTCTACCAGCAATGCAGCGCAGTAGGACTGCAGTCTTATTTGTTGCATTGGATACTGTGAAGTAAAGATGAAGCTTTGGCTCCAGTCTCCTCCAGTTCTTTCCCAAATTGCCAGTCAAGAGCAACTCAGAGGCTTGAAAGATTGCATCTTACAGGTTTGAACAGAAATCACAGGTCCAGGGAGGGCCAGGTCAAGCTTGATGAAGGATCAGACACACTTCTGACATCATGTGGTGTTTGGCTTCTTCGTAAAGAGTACTCATAAGAACATAAGAAAAGCCATATTGGATCAGGCCAATGGCCTGTCCAGTCCAACACTCTTGTGTCACACAGTGGCCAAAACCTGGATGCCATCAGGGGGTCCCCCAGCAGGGCCAGAACTCCAGAAGCCCTCCCACTGTTGCCCCCTAAGCATCACTGCCCCAGATTGAGTGTTCCATATAGACCAGGGGGGTCCAAATTTGCTTATAACATAACAGCCACGCAGAATAAATGTCAGATGTCTGAGAGCTGCAAGACATGAACAAATATTACACACAATTTTTTATTGCAAAATATGCAGATTTGCTTTTTATTAACATTAAATTAGACTGTGTGAAAGAGCCGCATGCGACTCCCGAACTGCAGTTTGACCACCCCTGATCTAGACTTTGTGGCTAATACCTACTGATGGACCTTTGCTCCATATATTTATCTAATCCCTCTTGAAGCTGTCTTTGCTTATAGCTGCTGCCACCACTTCCTGTGGCAGTGAATTCCACATACTAGTTACTCTTCGGGTGAAGAAGTACTTCCTTTTATATGTTGTAAAACTACTGCTTATTGATTTAATTGAGTGCCTATGAGTTCTTATATTGTGAGGAAGGGAGAAAAGTACTTCTTTCTCTACCTGCTCTATCCCATGCATAATCTTCGTAAACCTCAGTCATGTCACCCCTTAGTTGTCTTAGAGAGCCCTAACCTCTCTAACTTTTCTTCATGGGGAAGGTGTTCTATCCCCTTAATAATTTCAGTTGTCCTTTCCTGCATCTCTTCCAATACTGTAATATTTTTGAGCTGCAAGAATCAGAACTATATACAGTATTCCAAATGAGGTCGCACCATTGATTTATACAGGGACATTATGATACTTGCTGATTTGTTTTCAATCCCTTCCTAATGATCCTCAGGACAGCATTTGCCTTTTTTTATTGCCATTGCACACTGAGTTGATATCCTCAGTGAGTTATCTACCAAGACTCAAAGATCTCTCTTCTGGTCAGTCTCCACCAATTTGGACCCTACCAATGTATTAGGATCCAACGTGCATTACTTTGCACTTGCCCATGTTGAACCCCATTTGCCATATTGATGCCCACTCGCCCATCCTCAATAGATTCCTCTGGAGTGCCTCACAATCCTCTGTGGTTCTCACCACCCTGAACAACTTAATGTCATCCGCAAACTTAGCCGCTTCACTGCTTGCTCCTAACTCCAAATCCTTCATGAACAAATTAAAAAGCACTGGACCTAATACTGAGCCCTGCGGTATCCCACTGCTTACCACTCTCCATATTGAAAACTGCCCATTTATACTCACTCTCTGTTTACTGTTAATTAAGTAGCTTTTAATTCAGAAGAGGGCTCGTCCTCTTATCCCATGCCTACTGAGTTTACTTAGGAACCTTTGATGAGGAACTTCATCAAAAACTTTCTGGAAGTCTAGGTAAACAACATCCATTGGATCACCCTTGTCCACATGCTTGTTCACCTTCTCAGAGAACTCTGTCAGGTTTGTGAGACAAGATCTTCCCTTACAGAATCCATGCTGATTCTTCCTCAGTAGCTTTTGGTCATCAATGCGCCTACTAATTCCATCTTTAATAACAGATTCCACCAATTTAGCTGGCATCGATGTTAGACTGACCGGCCTGTGATTTCCCATATCTCCTCTAGAACCTTTTTTAAAGAAGGGGGTTACATTATTTACCTTTCAGTCCTCAGGAATGGAGGCAGATTTTAATGATAGATTGCATATTTTAGTCAGGAGATCTACACGTCCACACTTGAGTTCTTTCAGAACTCTTGGGTGTATGCCATCTGGGCCTGGTGTCAGTTTTTAATTTGTCCATCAGTTGTAGAAGAAGAAGCGAAGAGATTGGATTTATACCCTGCCCTTCACTACCCAAAGGTGTCTCAGAGCGGCTTACAAACTCCTCTCCCTTCCCCTCCCCACAACAGACACCCTGTGAGGTAGGTGGGGCTGAGAGAACTTCTGACAGAAACTATCCTTGAGAGAACAGCTGTGCCAGAGCTTGTGACTGACCCAAGGTCACATCAGCAGGTGCAAGTGGAAGAGTGGGGAATCAAACCCGGTTCTCCCAGATTAGAGTCCGCACACTTAACCACTACACCAAATTGTAGGACCTCCTCTCTTGTCACCTCAATCTGACTCAGGTCTTTCAACACCCCTATCGGCAGTTCTGAAGTGGGTAAGTACCTCCCATCTTCGACAGTGAAGAAAGAAGCAAAAAATGCATTCAGCTTCTCTGCCATTACCCTATCATCCTTTAGTAATACTTTTAGCCCTTGGTCATTCAAGGGCCCCACTTCCTCCCTGGCTGTTTTTCTGCTACTAATGTTGATTGTTGGCTTTTCCTCCCTGTTTTTTGCAATATGTTCCTCGTAGTCTCTTTTTGCCAGTCTGATCACTGACTTGCATTTTATTTGCCAGAGCCTGTGCTCCCTTTTATTTAACTCACTTAGACTAGCCTTCCACTGCTTAAAGGAATCTTTCTTACCTTTTACAGCTTCCATTATTTTGTTTGTTAACCATGCAGGCCTTTTTAAATACCTATTTGTACCTTTCCTAACCTGCGGTATATATTTTATCTCAGCTTCTAGGAATGAAGTTTTAAATAGTCTCCAAGCTCCCCTCCTTACCTTTCCTTTCAGTTTCTTCTTCACAAGCCCCCTCATCTGAGAGAAGCTACCCCGTCTAAAGTGAAATGTGGTTGTGCTGGTCTTTTTGGGCAACTCCCTATTTACATAAATGTTAAACTGAATAACATTATGGTCACTGTTCCCAACCGGTGCTATCAGATTTACATTGCTCACCAAGTCTTGGGCATTACTTAGGACCACCAAGGAAGTCGGAGGAGGGAGGGCAATGGCAAACCACCTCTGTTAGTGTCTTGCAGTGAAAAGCTTATGGGGTCGCCATAAGTCAGCTGCAACTTGGTGGTGCTTTCCACCACAATTATTCCTGATGTCCTGAGGGCTATGTTTCCCTGGTTACCTGGCATGCAACTCATCTGTTTCTGGAACAATGTCTGAGGTCCGAAGAGAGAGAGAAAGAGAGTCTCTTCCTTCTGCCTGCCCAGCAGGTGACAACATCCACAAGGGAAGGAGATGGAGGAAGGAGTGGATGAGGTCTTCTCTGCCTGCCTATACAGTTTGAAGCAGAGAAAAGTTTGGGACTTGGCTGCTCACTGTAGTGTTGAAGGTAAGGATTATGAGCTGTTGAAGCTCATAGTGTCAGGAGTACACCTGTTCTTACCTCTGTCTTCAGCATTCCCAGTTTCATATCTTTGTGCTTAAATTACATTAGTTCCTGATTGCTGCTCTGTTTGCATAGACTGCTCTTCCTCCGTGTGTTGATTCTCTCTCTCAGTCTACCTTAAAAAAAAACAAAAACATTTTGTTATCTAGTCTCTTCTCCTTTGCTTTCACCATCTAAGGTAGGTGTCCAGGTGAGGCCTGGGGACCACCCAGAATTGCAGCTTATCTCCAGACTACAGAGATCAGCTTCCCTGGAGAAAGTGAATGCTTTGGAGGGTGGACTCTGCGGCATTGTACCCCACTGAGGTCCCTGTCCTCCCCAGACTCCACCCCCCAATCTCCAGGAGTTTTCCAACCTGGACCTGGCAATGCTACCCTCCATCCCTTGCCAGTGGCCAGGGGTACCTGGCTATTTTAATCTTCGGAATTGTACATCCTGCTTCAAGAATTTGCCCTACCGACTCCTCTCCTGGTTCCCCCTCCCCTCCCCCGGGAGGTGGAGAAAGCCTGGGGCTGCTGGTTGGGGGGGGGAGTGGTGAGAGTGGTGGCTGACTCTCCCCCTTTGCAGCCAGAGGATGACAATGTGGAGGTGGTGAGCCATGAGCAGCAGCTCCTACCCCGTCCTGTGCTGAGCTCTTCCTGCTTGCACTTGAGATAGGAGCTACAAAGCCGAGCTGTGGCGGACAGTGAAGTGGGCTCAACACGGCTCCCCTCATTTCCCTCAGTGGGGGCAGGTTTGGGTCTTCTCCACGGCCATGAAGAGGAGGGGCGGCCAGAGAATGGCCTCCCTCAACCACCGCCAATGCTCTGTGCAAGCCTTCGGGCCACCGAGACGGGGCAGGGAAGGGAGGCTGAACTGTGACTGGTTTGAAGACTGGCAATTAAATTAGCTTCAGTAATCTAATTAGCTCTGTTAATTGAATTAGTCGCAGTGTTTAACTGCACCTCTTCCCCTCCTGTCTTCCGCTGTCCCTGAAGTTTCCTTAATTTCATGATCATTGCATTGATGACACTGTCTAACCATCTCATCCTTTGCCGTCCCCCTCTTCTTTGACCTTCATTATGGACCAGTAAATAGAACTGTGTGTGCGCGTACCATTGAGACATTAATGCTGTTTTAGATTCCTCAACCCTGGCCTGTTTATAGCCATGAAGTTCTGAAATGTTTGCATAAGAGGAGGTGGCAGTTCCTGATAAATTCCCCCCAACACTCGGAAGCAGAGGGAGTCCCCTGAAATTTTTGTTTGGGGTCAGTGACTCCTCAGAAGCAGCGTGGTAGGTGCATGCAGTAAGAGACAGGAATCAACAGAAATCACTGTTCTCTCTTACGAAAACTTAAGGGCCAATAATGTGTCTTGGAGAGGTGAGGGTGTTTTCTTCTGGGCATTCATGTCTGTAGTTACAGTGTGTTTAACTTCTTTGAAGAAATTTTTTTTTTAGCTACTGAAAACTGATATTTCATGCCATGACTTGTGTAGAACACATGGGCATTTTTTGGGGTGGTGGTGGAGGGGGTAGTTTCAGCCTCATCTCTGCTTCTAACCTGCTATGGAATGAGAAGAAATATCCTAGCAAGATGCTACATGAACAGATAGTGTCAACAGAAAAAAAAATAAAGTTAGGAGAATAGGGAACTCTGAATGTTAACTCGAGCAATATGGGAAACATGTTCTGGAGGGAAGAGGTCAACACTTGGATGCTTTGGGAGCCTGCTTGTTCCCTAGAGAGAAAAATCCACATTGTGATTGTCTACTGCTGTGTCAAACCATGATTAGTTTGCATGAATTGTTATGCACACACTGCATGGATCTGCCTTTTGTATCAGATCTGCCATGGCCGTCTCCATGCTGTCTAAAGGTTTGTTTGATAGCCTGTCTCCAGGGGTTTTATGTGCAGCTTTGCCTTAATCCAGCCAAAGCATAACTGCTTTTGATTGGTAAAAGACAGTGACATGTAGGAGTAAGCTTCCTTGGCTTTCTTACATTGATAAGACAGTCTTTTGGCAACCGATCTTGCTGGAGACCTGAGAGTTATTGGGAATCTTTCTGTGTTTTCTTTTCATTTTAAGCATCTCTGCCACTTGTAGCTTGGTCCACCTCCCATCTATAAACTACGTCTAGAATGAAATATTTCTTTCTGTAGTACAAGTGTTCCATATGTGGCCTTGCAGGATATTGGATTACTGAGACTAGATTTACTACAACATCTCTACTATTTGTTTGAGTCCCTTGCTTTTGTCATGAAGTTGTTCTGTGTTAATCAAATCTAAAATGTTTGCTCAGAGAGAGGGTAAGGTCATAAGGCCAAGATCTGGCAGCAGATAGGAAGAGGATGGAAAGTGCCTCATGGATGCTCTTGACCTTTTGAAGGTCAGTTGGGGCCATGGAGATGTGGTCCAGATAACATGGAGAAGGATCGTCTTCCATAAGCATCTCTCCCTTTAGCCCAGATGATGCCCATTATGATATGTAAAAGCACCCCCCTCCTGATATACTACTTAAGAGCTTTCTTTCTTTCTTTCTTTCTTTCTTTCTTTCTTTCTTTCTTTCTTTCTTTCTTTCTTTCTTTCTTTCTTTCTTTCTTTCTTTCTTTCTTTCTTTCTTTCTTTCTTTCTTTCTTTCTCTCTCTCTCTCTCTCTCTCTCTCTCTCTCTCTCTTTCTCTCTTTCTCTCTTTCTCTCTTTCTCTCTCTCTCTCTCTCTCTCTTTCTCTCTTTCTCTCTCTCTTTCTCTCTTTCTTTCTTTCTTTCTTTCTTTCTTTCTTTCTTTCTTTCTTTCTTTCTTTCTTTCTTTCTTTCTTTCTTTCTTTCTTTCTTTCTTTCTTTCTTTCTTTCTGGCAGCCTAGAGAATTATGTGATTTCCATTGTATAAGAGTTCGCTAAAGGAAGCTTTCCTGCGTATGGTAAGAAAATCTTAAATATCTTATGCTCAACTCTGGAAGCAGGAGCAGATACCTGATAAATGGGACTGGATAAGGAAAATGATTTTCATGATAGAAATGGACAAATTGACAAGGAAACTTAATGGAAAAGAAGATGAAGAATTTTTATCAGATTGGAAAGACTTTAAAGACTATCTAGAATCCAATTGGGATGTGAAGAATAGGTTGCTTTGCTTTGACAATTATTAAGTATTGAAGTGTAGTAAGAAAATGAATTGTATTAGAAATGTTACCTAATAGTGAGAGAAAAGGAAAATATCGAAAATGAAGATTTGAATATTGAATAAGAATTGAATGTATGAAAATGTTGATAGAAATATTAATGGGGGTGGAGCATCGCTGGAAGCCGGGGGGGGATAGAAAATTGTGAAAAAGGATATGTCAAGAATTGGTTATCAATTATGGAACGTATTAATATATCCTGTTAATAAAATTTCTTAAAAATAAAGAAAATCTTAAATATAACTATAGTTCATTTATTTACTAAAAAGTTTACTAAAGAGCTCTGCTGTGCCATTACTGTGCCACACTACATTGACATTTTCATCAAGCTATCCACTATGATCTCAAGATCTCTTTCCTTCTCAGTCTCAGCAAGTTCCGATCCTATGAGCATATACTTGAAGTTGAGATTTTTTAAAAATTCCAGTGTGTATCACCTTGAACTTAACTACATTGACCTTCATTTGCCACATAGTTGCCCACTCAATTTGTGGAGAGCCTCCTGGAACTCTTCACAGTCGGCCTTGGCTTTTACCATCCTGAATAATTTTGTATCACCGTTTCCCTCCACTGAGACAACAGTCCATACAGTATTAGCTGAAGGTGATTGTCTGTCTGTCTGTCTGTCTAGCACTGCTCATACGGCTATCACCTTAAGCAGAAATTAGAACAAAAATATTTTAAAAGACCTTACTTAGTATTATTTCTCTTATATTTGATTATTGCACCTATGAATTTTCCCACTGAGAGGGTGTCACGATCATTTGTATCTGAATAGCCATGACACCTGGGCTCGCACATTTAGCAATTCCATATCTCTAAGTAAATTAGCCCTCAACTCGTTGAATATAGGGTACTCCATAATCATATTTGATGGTTTTGATTTTTTCATATGACCATCTGCATATTCTATTAGAATATGATACTCCATTATATCTGCCCTCCAAAACTGCCGAGGGAAGAATGTTCATTCTTGCCAAAGTAAAAGCCCTTTTTAATTTTGGGACTGTTGGTTGATAAAAATATTTTGGCAGTTGCATCGGGAGGGCAATTCCCAAACAGACTGTAGAACATATCCCGTGTGCTGTAATAGACGTACTTGTAACATCCAACTTCCTTACACACTTTTTAATTTGTTTTATAATGTCTTTAGTTTCTATATTCTTAATCATATCATTTGTTATTCCTAGGCATTTTATTTTATTTTCCAATAGCTAATCCCATTTCCTATACTTTTATCTCCTTGGATGAGCCCAAGTAGAGTAGGTCTTCCCTCAGATTTTAAAATCTTTACTTTGAAGAGAAATACTTTAATCCAAGCCCTAACTTCCATATTCAGTGAAATAGCATGAAACTGTTATAGCAGGGGGAAACAGTCATTACAGCTGCTAATAGTGATCGGAATGATTTTGAAAAAAGAAAATTCCTTACTCGCCTTCCAGAGGGGCATGCTCATGGTGAAAAGCCAGACATTTCTGGTAGCCATTCTGCAGAACAGATGCCACATCAGAGAAGACCCTGCCTGTGTACTGGCTGAGCTTATCTCACCACGTATGGCACATAAAGCAGACTGCAGAGCTCAGGGGATGAGGAGATTCAGATGGGTGCCATAATAATCCCAAAGAAGAGAACAGGCAAAAGAAATGAAAAGAACTGCTAACAGTCTGATTAATATAATTCGTGAATGCTTGGAATCTGAAAATTATAGGTGTTTAGAATAGAAGTGAGTGTTATTTTTCTTCAGCAGTTCTACCAGATGGCAAAAATGCAGAGCTGTTTTACTGTCACTGTATTTCCCTCCAGAAAGAAGTATCCTTCAGTGGTAATGTAAGAGCATCTTAAATTAGTTGTAAATGTGCTGCTGTAGATGGACAAAATGCAAGTCATAAATCATCATTAACATCGGTTGGGAGAAAAAAATAAGGTTGGGATCCTAGAAATTACAGGCTGCTTGTCAAGTTCAGGGCCTTGAACAACATCATATGGGTATAAACAGGAAGCACAGGTCTAAAGTTGTGTTTCGTAGGAGTGCAGATGTAGTTGTTAATACAGACCTTGGCCTAATGATTTTCCTCTACAAAAGCTATCTGCTCTTCTCTCCCTCTCCCCTCCTGGAATTTTTGTTGTTGTTGGGAATTCACACAGGTCACTATTATTCTTGGAGTGCCAACGTAACAAAAGCCAGCCTGTCTGAATTCTGCGGCGTTCATATTTTTATTACAGAAATCACACAAAAATATTTGGCTTGTCCAAGCACGACTTGACAATTGGCTATAGGTTGCCGAAAAATGTGTCATTGCATTATTCCTGTAAAAATAAACTTTCATGACTTTCCGCAACCCCTTTGGGTCCGCTGACATTTTGTTGGTTCAGAGAGCCGGGAAGGGAATAGAATTGAAACTCAACTAATAAAGAATCCAGTGTGAGTTATTTTCTCTGTCCAGTGTGATTTAGTAGCTATGTGTATGGCTCAGCCTGGTCATACAAAAGATTGGCCAGTCACCATGTATTCCAAACAGTCTGTCTTGTTTTGGGTCAGTGTAGCACTTGGTGTGGTGAACGATATCGGTTGTGATGGCCTGCAGTTGACCTTAGGTCCATTACCAGGCTACCAGCTTCTGCCGCTGAAATGCATTTGATGCTTCATTTGTATGGGCGAAGGGTAATCATCCGCTGTGAGATGGACTCTCACTTTTTAGGAAACAGATGCAGAGACGACATCCAGTTTTGTAATTTGATGGACGGTAGTTTATTGTCCAGTTTGGAAAACCAGTGTCAAACTATGCCTCAAGGCTGACTCAAAATTAGTTCCTCTATTGATCAAGGAGGATTAAAAAACAACCCTACAAATCCCAAGATTCACAGCAGTAACAGAAGCCCCCTTAGAATGTTCAGAAAACTCTCTGTTGTGAGAAATGCTAGGAACTTAAAGTCTGACCTTTCCTGATGCTGCCCCCCCCCATGCTCTCATGTGGTAAGCTTGCGTAGTGGGAAAAGATGGGAAATGATGGCAGAGAACATTGATGATGGTGGAGAGTGGACAGGGAATTCTGAGAGTCCTCTGGAAAGCTTGGAAAGAACATCATGAACTGAGATTGGGAGCAGAGGTTTTTCCCATCACTGGACAGAGTTGTCAAAGTCATTTCTTTATGAGGGTTGGATGTGACGTAAATGTCACTTGGGGGGGATGTGTCCCATAAAATATAATGCCAGGTATCGGAGATATAAACTTTAAAAAGGACACTGGCAAACCCAATTAACAATATTAGTTTTTACTCAAAATACAAAGATACTTAAAATATTAACACTCCTACAGTATTTAACAGTCTTTGATGACTGATGCCTCTTGCTCTGAATTATTACATCAAAATGTGGAGTCAATGTCTTTGCTGTAGCAATCTTGAGTATGCTGTTTAGGTGTGTGTCTGTACCCTGAAAATGTACTTTTGATGTATTGACATTTATTACAGGAAAGAGCTATTCACCAAAGTACATTGTCCAAAACATAAACAGAATTTTAGAAGCAAAAGGTAATTTGGGGGTAATTTGGACCCCAAAACTGGTAAAATTTGCTTTTGCCAATTTCAGAAAGCTTATCCTTCAGTACAGCATCACACTACTTCCCCACATACCTGCGATTTGTGGCATCCTTTCGTTGGTAAGTGGGGAGCATTGTGAATGTCCCATTTTGTCAACAGTATGTGTAATCTGCCTTCAGTACGCCTCCCACCTCAACAAAACTCTTCCTGTCCACCTCCCCTCCCTGGCACAAGTAATCCTGGGGGTCTTCTTCCCTCTCTGAAAATACACTTCTCCACTCCAATATATTGGCAACTTTTTTCTTTTAACCCTGGATGCATTTGTGAGTGTGAAGCAGGATTTCTTCCCCACTTAGAGAGGTCCACCCCAAAATGTACACATGTAATATACTGCCTTCAACACTTGCTCAATCCACCACAAAAATCATGAACCCTCTGCAGATTCACCAGCCACCTGTCAATGACCAGAACTTCTAAATCAGCCATTTTCTCCCACTGCCTCTGTGTGATTCACCCACACCAATCCACTCTCCTCCAGATCTCAAGTCTGCTCCCACTGACAACTCCTTCCCCTGCACTTCAGTCCCCCTTAGGGACCTGACCTTCCAGAAAGACACATGTACACCCCATGATGCTGAGGTTCAAGGATGGGGACTAACAATGGGGAGACCCAAGTTCATAAGCCCCATGCTGCCAGGGGAGTTGCTGAGTGACTTTGGGCCAGTCACTCTCTCAGCCTAACATACCCTGCACAGTTGTGAGACCAAAAACATAGATGAGGAGAACGATACCTGTAAATTGCATTGGGTCCCCATTTGGGGAGAAATCTCATTAAGTCTTTAAGGTGGCTCAAGACTCCTGTTTTATCTTAGCTTCCAACTACACTTCTGCTCTTGTATGCCACCCCCACCAAATACAAACACTCAGCACCTTCCCTCACCCCATCAGGTATATTTCTCCTCCCCTCCCATGTCTTTCCAAGTGCAGTTCCCATCATGCACCCCACTGCATGCACTTCTCTTCCCTTCTGTGCCCCTCCCTCCAGTCCCTTATACCTCCCCCCCATACACTCTGGCATTCCCATTCCTACACTTCTCCTAATGCTCATTTCCATCTGCAGCTTCCCACCGCCACTGCCACCTTCACACATAATGACTTTCTCCCTCCCTTCTCTTCCTCCTCCCTCCTCCCAAAGGGCCACTTCGCGGCAGAGAAAGAGCAAGAGAGGCGGGCAGAAGAGAAGGAGAAGGTGGTGGTAACAGTGGCAAAGGAAGCTGCTTCTGCTGCTGAAGCAAAGGGGGAGGCCCAACATGCATGCACACCGATGGGGAGGCGGCAATCCCCCGCCTCTGACAGGATCAGCCGTATCAACCATATGGTGTCCAGATTACGTGAAGTGATGGTATCACTTTATTCTGCTCTGGTTAGACCTCACCTAGAGTATTGTTCAGTTTTGGGCACCACAATTTAAGAAGGATATAGACAAGCTGGAACGTGTCCAGAGGAGGGCAATGAAGATGGTGCGGGGTCTGGAGACTGTCCTATGAGGAAAGGTTGAAGGAGCTGGGTATGTTTAGTACATCTGGGTATGTTTAATACATCTTTAAGTACTTGAAGGGCTGTCATATAGAGGATGGAGTGGAGTTGTTTTCTGTTGCCCCAGAAGGTTGGACCAGAACCAACGTGTCGAAATTAAATCAGAAGAGTTTTCAGCTAAACTTTAGCAAAAACCTCCTGACAGACAGAGCAGTTCCTCAGTGGAACAGGCTTCCTCAGGAGGCGGTAGGGTGGGCTCTCCTTCTTTGGAGGTTTTTAAACAGAGGCTAGGTGGCTATCTAACAGCAATGCTGATTTCTTACATGCCCAGGGAAATGCCAATCACCATTTTGGGGTCAGAAAGCAATGTTCTCCAAGCCAATTTGGCCAGGGTTTGTGGAAGTTTTTTTTGCCATCTTCTAGGCATGAAGCAGGGGTCATGGTGTGTGTGTGTGTGGGGAGGTAGTTGTGAATTTCCTGCATTGTGCAGGGATTTGGAATAGATGACTCTGGAAGTCCCTTCCAACTCTATGATCCTATTATTCTAGGAAGTGGAAAGGGGTTGTGGCCTCATGTGCACAGCCTGGCCCAACTGAGAGAGAGGATGGGGGGAACCTCCAGCCAGCCAACCTGACTCAAGTCTTTTTGCTGCTCTTGCCACAGCCACCTTGCTCACACGCCAGATAACAGACCTGGATGGGCTGGTTCTGGCCCCTGGACCATATGTCTGACACCCCAGATAGTGAGCTAGTGTGGTATAGTGGTTGAGAGCAGTGCACTCTAATATGGAGAACTGGGTTTGATTCCCCACTCCTCCACATGAAGCCTGCTATTGGGCCAGTCACAGTTAGCTCAGAACTCTCTCAGCCCCGCCTCCCTCCCAAGCAGTGTACCCTCTAAGCTGAGTGAGTGTGAGCTAGCTCACAGTTTTTTAGCCTCCGGCTCACACACTTTGGTCTTAGCTCAGGAAGGATGGCTCCAGAGTAAACTAATTTATGCAGTAGCCAAATCGCTCACTCACAAACTTCAATGCCAGTAGCTCACAAAGTAGAATTTTTGCTCACAGGACTCCACAGCTTAGAGGGAGCATTGCTCCCAAGGTGCCTGCTGTGGGGAGAGGAAGGGAAAGTGATTGTAAGCTGCTTGGAGACTCCTTAGGGTAGAGAAAAGTGGGGTATAAAAACCTCCTCTTAAAAGAATGAGTGAGTGCATGTTTCCCATAAGTGTTTCAAAACTGGGAGATGAAGAACTGTGGTGGCATAGTTATTGGGACTCAGACTGGGAATACCTGGTTTCAAATTCCCACAGCTGTGAATCTCACAGGACCAACACTTCTCACCCTAACCAACCGTACAGGGTTGTTATGAAAGCAAAGGATAATCTTGTATATGCTGGCCTGAACTCCTTGGAGAAAATGTGGGCTGCACACGTGATCAATATGTAGCTGGGATCGTGCTGGTTCTTGTTTGTTACATAGGTAGAATATCATTGCCAGCATTTGGAAGTAGCGTGATGAATCCCGTCTTGTTCGCAGATAAATAGTTTTGTGCTGGGATATTTTTATGGTAAAACCAAAAGCTAACTCACCAACTCAAGGAGCGTTATTAGTGGAAGTGAACTATGGACCAGTGCTAAAAACTAAAGTTGTGACTCAACACACGATTTGCATATGAATAAATCCCTTTCATTTTCAGTAAGAGAATCCTGACATCTACAAATGCACACGAAAGCTTATACCCAGAATTAAACTCTGTTGGACTTAAAGGTTCCGCTGGACTCAGACTTCGTTCTGTTCATTCTGCGGGCACCTTCCCCCCCGGAACAGCATTGAAATGCAGATCTAACTAATTCTTGTGGAACATGTCAGTGTCACTTTGCATATAACAGGCAATTTTTAAATGATTTTTAAAAATAGGAAATCTGTGCTACTATCTTTATGAGTCAAAGCAAGGCCAAAGTCCTTAACTCAGTTCGGAATGCATAGAAGGCTACTATGACACCGTGTCAAGTCTAAAACCTACTTGTTAAGAACATTGCTGCTATTTCCTTCCACTTCGGGCCATGCCAGTTCTCATCCTAAGCAGAAAGGGGCATTGGTGAGTGACCAAGTATGTAATTTCCAGGCAGTGAAAAAATTGGATTTTCATGGCTAATAAATCCATCCTCTCTTCATTCAAGGTGCCAGAAGAGTCAGTACAACCCTGTGAGCACCAGGTGGCAGCCTCTGACCACATGACACTGTTTCTTCCTTCCCTGATCTTTTTCTTTCTTTCTTTCCCCCCTCTTGCTTGTATGAGGCTAAAAGCAGCTGGATAATGCATTTCTACTGATGCTACAAATCAAGAGACCACGAGATTGTGTTTAGCGAAGGAATGTAATATTGTTATGCAATGAAAAGCAGCCTTCGCCGTGGTAAAGAAAGAAGTTGAGCACTGGCCTTGGAAATTATAAACAAAATAATATTACTATAATGTCATTTGGATTTTGGCAGTGTCTGGTTATCAATCCCTTGCTTTAAGTTGCTGTTACTGTGTGGATATTTTGCTTAGAGTCTCACACCACCTTGTTTTTGTTTGTTTGTTTAACTTCTAAGGCTTACTTGGCAACGGAGTGCAAAAATCCGGTCCCCATAAGCTTCTGAGGATGCCACTTGATAGAAACACAGCTGCTTCAGCTTGCTGTAGCACAGAGAACCATTTTTGCTGTCTGATTATAAACAACAACTGCTTCTGGCTGAAGGGGTCACGTCAGCAGGCCTCAGTTCCTGAACAGATCCAAGCTGTGTGGCTGAGCAGGCTGGATTCCCACCTATCCACTTAATACCGCAGTAAGGTAAAGGTAAAGGTTCCCTTGCTCGAAAGCCAGTCGAATCTGACTCTAGGGTTGCGGTACTCATCTCCGTTTCAAAGCCGAAGAGCCAGCGCTGTCCGAAGACGTTTCCGTGGTCATGTGGCCAACATGACTAAACACCAAGGTGCACGGAACGCTGTTACCTTCCCACCGAAGTGGTACCTATTTATCTACTTGCAAATTCTTGCTTTCGAACTGCTAGGTTGGCAGGAGCTGGAACTAGAGACAGGAGCTCACTCCATCTTGTGGCACCCGGGTCTCGAACTGCTGAACTACTGACCTTCCACAGCCTGCAGTTCAGCCTCTCAACCACTTGAGCCACCGCAGAATACCGCAGTAGTTCCCTGCAAAAGTATCTTCCGTGTCAAACAAGCCTGGGGATGATGCTGGACACCTTGATCTTCAAGGCTGACTCAGAGCTGCACTCAAGGGCCCTGGGATTCTCTGTTGGTGACCTTCTTTTCTGAGACACACTGCCAGAGTTCATCTCCCAAAGCAGGCGTAGCAGAGTACAAGAACACAGTCCTTTTATTTGGAGCAGCCCAGTGATACATAACAATGCACAAGCTTTTGAATTCACCAGAACTCTTCATCAGGCCAGATGTTACAGAATAAAAGAGGGGGGGAAAGCAGGATTTTAAGGTCATGGTGGATCTTCTGTCAGGCAAAGAAGGATTAGGTATCAAGTTGCTGCATGCTGGGAGTCTTAAAAACAAGAGGTATTAAGTCAATTAAACTCATTCGCACCAAGTCCCCCCCCCATGTCCCTTCTTTTCCTCTTAACCAATGGGAGTCCAAATCCATTTTTGGACATGGGAGTAGAAATTGCTTGGAAGTTGTATTAACTCATATAAATTTACAGTGTTGTGAGGAGTATTTGGTCAATTGAAGCCAAATTAAGTAGGAAGAGAGGTCCTGCAAAATTTCAGAATTTCACTCTGTAAACATCCACAGATGGGCAGTGTCTTCCCAAACCTTCCTGTCCTCCTGCTACAGCTGCACCCCTTGGTGTGTAACTTAAAACATAAAATCAGCAAGGGCTGAAATTATGAAGGGTGTGTTGATTTCACTTCAGAGAAAAGAGAAATGACAGAGAAACTCCTCTCTTTTAGGAGAAAAAAGGGGAAATAAGGAATCAATAGTTATATCTAAAAAAGTGAGTTTCAGGAAAATAAATTCCCCTCCCCGTACCAAAGGTACTTTTGATCCTATCCATGATGCAGCATTATGGTTGGTTAGTGGTTCTTCCTTACTTTCTTTGTGGTTCTTCTAGTATTATATAAATGCCATTAATCTGGTATGCCCAAGCTTCCTGTCTAGCATTGGAGTTGCTCAACCACTGAGAGAGTGCAGTCCTAAATAGAGTGATGCCCTGCAAAGCTGATTAACTTCAGTGGGCTTAAAAGGGTGTAACTCTGGTTAGGATTGTCCTGCCAGCTCCCATTGCTGATATTCCAGGACTCACAGGGTCGGGCCACTGGTTGAACTTCTTGAGTAAAACTTCACTTGTATTGCAGGCGTTATCAAAAGATTCTCAGGTATCACTGATCACTGATCATTCACTTTTGTTGCTAAGTGGCTCCCCTGGCAAGCCTGCGGCACCATCTCTGTGCCATCACCTTACCTGTTAGCTGTGATAATGCCTTAGTATTCCATCAGCAATAGTTTCCCGATATTCTTTCCATCTGGATGCCTGAAACAATGAAAGATCATGTATTTACCCTTCTTGATTTTTGACAGCAGGGCCTGTTTTTCTCCAATAGCTTTTCTAACATAAGCATCTGTCATCTTTTTTCCATCCAAGCGATGTGCAAGAACCATTTACCAGCACCACATCTCAAAGGCTTCAGTTTTCTTTCTGTCAGCAAATTAATTTGCTTTGACTTACATTCCAAGAGATGGGGGGAGGAGTGAATGAAGAATTTTACCAGTGCCATCTTGGATACTTCAATGTTATGCAATATTTCTGTTTGCTTAAGGAAACTCACAGCTGATTAAGCTGTTGCCAGGTTTCCTTAATTATAGCATTCAAATAGTCTCCATGTTATACAGTTATTTTGGATTGGGTGTTTGGAGGTGTTTTAAATGATGGCTGAGTAGAGGAAGCATGATGCGAAGCTTGACCAGTGTGTTTTCTTCCCCAGCTTCCACCTGACAGATTGTCCTCAAGTCTAAATGCAGTTATTTCAGATAAGACATTAAAGAAACCAAAACACCCCCCCCCCCGATTAACTTTTTATGCCTTTCTTGTATAGGAGAATAAGGATGTTAAAGCAAAGAGGTAGAAACTACTTATAAGTATAACCATACAGTATTTGCTGGACTCATTTAGTTAGAATGTTTCACTTAATGTCTGGGTGCAGAGAACAGTTACCAACCCAGCTTTTAAAACTCTTTGGATTTTCCAGAACTTTAGGAAAAGCACAGTATAAGTGTGAGCTCCTTCTTGAAAGTCCAGTTCTTTAGCCAGCTTTCCCTGAAACTAGGCTCTGAGACAGCTGCAGTCTCCTCTTTAAAACATTCATTAAAATTAGCCAGCTTTCCCTGAAAGCCAGGTTCTGAGACAACACAGTCATCTGAGAAAGGATTATTATTATTATTATTTGTTTAATTTATACCCCACCTTATCCCACAAGTGGACTCAGGGCGGTTAGTGGGCTCAGGGCGGTTGATCCCTCCAGTCTCTGGAGGCTCAAATCCTGTCTCCTAAAACATTCTATATATTAGCCAGCTTTTCCTGAAAAACCAGGCTCTGTGACCTATGAAGTGTGGAATGCAAACCCGATCTCACTCAAGCTGATGGTTTTACCTCTTTTCTTCTCATTCTTCCCTCCCATTTGGCTGTTACAGCATTCCATGGGTCCTGATTTGCTGTTAGTGCTCTTCATACCTACCAAACAGGAATAAAAGGGATTAGAGATTGAAAGAAAGGGGAAAGACGTCTGTCAGAGGATGGAAAAGCTATTTGTGGGTTACAGCCAGTTTCAAAGGCCTGTTTTTGAATATATTCAAGATTCAACTTTTTAAATATCTTTATTATCTTTAAATTAATATCTTTAAAGAGTATTTGTTGAGGCTACATTGTATACCTACATAGTAGCAATCACAATGTTGTGTAGATCAAACACTGCTTTCCCTCCTTCAGTGAATGGATTTGTGCCTTTTCATTAATACCGAATGCATAAATACATTTATTTTATGAAACCACACAGAACTAAGTCCTTCCCACATTTAAAGTCCATTAGTACTACTAAGTGTTCTTCAGTCTTGTTAAAGCTGTGCTGCTTTTGGAATTTTGCAAACAGGTTTTGGTTGCCATGGCAAAATGGCTGTTGGGGCGGGGAACCAATCACATAATGGCTGCCATAGGGATTGGGCCGAATCACAAAACATTGGGAGGCTAAATAAAATATTAGGAGGTTCCAAGCTAAGCATGTTCCTATAGTGAAGGCAGCTGTTTCCAAATGGGTGCTTCCTGCAAATATAAACATGCTGTCCCCTGGGCTCTTCAGAGCCACCTCCTACTATAGTGAAGTGGAAGAGAGCCTAGACTGGCAGGTTGCTATGGAAGACACTTTGGGAGAGAAGCAGGTGGGCTGCAAGAACTTCCTTGACAGACAGTATGGCACTCGTAGAAACTAAGTCCTAAGTCATTGTCCTAAAATATTGCCTTTTCACTACCTGCTGGAACATAATTAGAACACGGCATCATATTTCTACAATATTTCTGTACTGTGTTTGCACCCATAGGCATGATCCTAAGTGTTTACTTAGAAATAAGTCCCATCCACTTCAATGGACTGACTCTGCTGCAAGCTGACTTAGAAGGATAGCACCCATTTTAATTAGTGCCTGATGTACTCATTTGGGCCTCTTGTCAGCAAGACCATGGCCATTTCTGTCTTCCATGATGCCCATCTCCAATGGGGTGCCTCCACCCTCATAATTGCCACTTTCTTCCCCATAGTCATAGCCTGGCTCTGGAAAGGGAAGGATCAAAACATGGGATGGGAACATGGACAGCAGAGATCCTGCCTTTCTGCCCTCACAAGGGCCATCAAGGTGGCTAACAAATTAAAATATATGTAATAAAATCACATTTTAAACCCATTTAACCCCCCCAACAACACACGCACACATCATTAAAACAATTAAAACAGAGCTAAAATACATACAAAGACATTAAAACAACAATTAAAACATTGGTCAGGATCAAGGGATCACTGAGGGAAAGCAAAACAAAGATCTTCACATGCTGGGGAAAGATAGCAACAGAAGGAAGCAGATGAATGAGGGAGGGAGGATTGGATGGCAGCTGCCCCCTTCTCCCTACCCCCATTTTCCTCTTGCCTCCACCACTGCGCTTGCTTCATGATGGAGGAAATTGGCTAAGAAAGAGCAACCACAGGTTGCTGTTGCTGTCCTTTGGAATTTCCTCATCTTCAGAAGGAGCTGGAAAGTCATGGGTTGAGATTGTGGTAGGAAAAAAACCAACCATTTTCTACATGCCATCACCAAATGTTTCCTTGACTGGGGTTGTTGACTTCTAATCTTAGCCATGAAAATTGTTGGGCCTGCTGCCAAAGCTGTAGGAAATCCCTAAGACTTGGGCAATGGGCATTTGATGAGAAGAGGTACACACCAGCTGCATTAAGTGTCGGAGAACTTCTCAACTTTGTGATTTATAAAAAAACTCCAAAAAGGTGAAGTGGATATGGGTGGAAAATCCAGAAACAGCCGGCGTATATTTTTCTAAGGCAGAGGTAGCCTCATGTTCTGTTCTTTTGACTTAGAGCACTTCTACCTTTGCTACATCAGATGAGGAGCAGCTTGTTGCCCCCAAGTGGAGCTTGCATGAGTGTCCAAATACAACATGTGGATGTTGCCCCCAATTAATGCCGAAAATTGTTTCCATCAACAGTTCCGCCAGACTCCACTCAGCAGTAGACTGGAATCTGCTGGAACCCGAATGTGCTCGGCAAGCACCTAGGGTTCAATCGCTTGTTTTTAGATTGTCTGTTCAAAGAAATCCCAGGCAAAATTAACATTTCTGTGAACGATGGCTGTTTGCTATTTCATTTCAGTTTAGATGAAATATTTGGGTTGGCTCAGGAGCAGCTGCCAGGTGGCTAAACATGCCTAGCAAATGCAGTCAGTGCTTGGGATACAAGTGGCACTGAAAGCGTCCAGAACATTACTTGGGACCGTGCTGTCTGCCAATCATTCCAGGCTGTTCTTGCATAAGATCTCGCCAACTGCAAAAATGGAGATGTCTGTCTGTCTGTCTGTCTGTCTGTCTGTCTGTCTGTCTGTCTGTCTGTCTGTCTGTCTGTCTGTCTGTCTGTCTATCTATCTATCTATCTATCTATCTATCTATCTATCTATCTATCTATCTATCTATCTATCTATCTATCTATCTATCTATCTATCTATCTATCTATCTATCTATCTATCTATCATCTCTCTCTCTCTCTCTCTCTCTCTCTCTCTCTCTCTCTCTCTCTCTCTCTCTGTATGTATGAGAAATAGGAATAAACTCCCTTAGGTCACCCAAACAATGTTCCTTGCTAGTTGGTCCAGGTCTGTTGCTTAGCTGAGAGCTTCCCAGCCTGACTTGGAATGACTTAAGGGATAGGGGCTGCCAACACTTCTCTGAGAGTTTGGTCTACGGGTTTGAGAGACCGGACGGCTGTTCCTAATGTGCTGTGTGCCTTTTTCCTTGCCTCATTTCATTCCATTGCTTCAGGCTCTCGCAGGAGAAGCCGTGATTATAACAGGATTAACCAGGCTTTTATCTGCATCCCTTCCCCTTGGTTACAAGTCCTCTAACTTACACTTTTTAAAAGCAATCCAGTGCCACCACTGTTTGACTGGGGGACCACGGGAGAGCACATAAACCAGGGACCATTCTTGGAAGTTGGGCTGGATGTTTGTATGTGACAGGCATCCCCTGTGGTTTGATTAGACATTTGCCTGGAGCCAATATACCATTGAATTTCAGCGCAAGGTTGTGTGTTGGCTAATTTTAACCAATCTATGGGAAGGCTTTTTTTCCTTTAGGGAAACTTCTTAAGAACTCAATGTTTTAGTCATTAGTATCCTCTGAGCAATCTAAGGAGGTAGGTCTTAGCATGAAATAAATACTTCTTATCCCATATGAGCTTTTATGGCTTTTTACCAAGCACATCTAGGGTAGTTTACAGAGTCACAAGCTTACTTTTATTCACAGTATTCAGCAATGTCAACTTTCTAGTGACTCTTATTCAGGGGGCGTTATTTAACAGCGTACAGGTTGGCTTGGACTTCTTTGAATCTGTGGTAAAGTGCGTCTCTGTTAAGTTAGGTATTTGGTATAGTTGGAAAACAAACAGTGTGATCATAGCTTGGATCTGAGCATTTCCACAGATGGAAGGCCACCTGGGGAGTATGACTGTCTCACTTCGCCCTTCAGTTGCAGCCCCCCTAAACACTGTTATCTAAGAACAACATGGGGATATGTGGGGTTGCAGCTGAGGTGGAGTCATGCTCTTCAGGCAGAAATCCTCTGCTGGATCTAAGCCCATATCTTAAGCTAATTTAACTCCTAGCTAAATTATATAGTAGCAGTAAACTAGCCAGGTCTCCTGTTCTGGTGGGAGACTTCCCACTGGCAGCCCAGTGCCCCCACTACTGCTTGGTAGGGCAGCGGGGGAAGTCAGTGTTCCCCCTGACACTGCAACATCACTTGTGGAGTGAACTGCAAAAGTAACATCAACATGTTGGGGCAGTGCTTTATTGTGTGCCCAAAACATTATGGTAAAACTGGTTCCTGCTGGAAGTGAATTTGTGATAGCTCATAGTGTCATCCTCAGCAGAGTTCTAATCTAGAGTTTCTAGGTTATAATGGAAGACCTCCCATTGGCAGCCCTCCTGCCCCGCAGTAGCATATCAGAGGAAAATGGTGTGAGAATCTGGCATTCAGCAACAGCATGGTGTCACTGCTGGGACAAACTCATAGAGTTTCCAGTGAATCTCAGAGCCTTGCCACCATGTGAGGATGTCACTTTTGGGTTTGTCCCAGTAGTAACAACACAGCATTGCTGAATACCACCCCTCCCCCATGTCCCTGATCCCTAAGTTTCCTATCTGGTACAAGTTACTGGTTGGCAACTTTATTCTAATCCCATTGAATTAAATTGATTTTTGAGGGTGTAGCCGTGATAAGGATTTCACTGACAGTCTATTATACATTATTCTTTGCTGTATATTGATGAAATTCCATTTGCCATCCTGGAAGGACCCTGTTCCAAGTTTTAAGAGCCAGTTTTCCAAAACATGCTAAGTTGGAGTGAACCACTTCCCCAGGTGAGGTGCTACACAGAGCTGTGCTACAGGACTCTTGGCAGGATCGATTTGGACATACCTTCTGTGGTACTTAAACAGTTGGATCCAGGTTCCTCCACTTGTGGAAATTGTGCAGCAATTTCTGTTGGTTTCTTCTTTTCACTGTAGAGCCCTGGGCTGCATCCCCCACTGTTCTTGAGGGTTTCCTGCTCTTCAGGAGAAGTTATTTGAGTGACACAGAGGAAAAGGGAAGGTGAGAATGATCCATTCTGTCATTCTATGAACAGAACTCTGTTGTTCTCTAGATCTAGCCGATGGCACTTATTATGTTTATACCCCACTTTTCTCCCCAAGGGGATCTGAAAGCAGTTTACAACATTGTCCTCCATTTTATCTTTACAAAAACAACTCTGTGATTAGGTTAGACTGAGAGAGGTTAACAGGCCCAAGGCCAATGTTCCCTCTAATCTGAGTTAGTGTGAGCTAGCTCACAGTTTATTAGCCTCCAGCTCACACTTTTTTTGTCTTAGCTCAGGAAGGATGACTCCAGAGCAAACTAATCTATGCAGTGGCTACATCACCTTCTCACAACTTTAGTGCCAGTAGCTCACAAAGTAGGATTTTTGCTCACAAGACTCCACAGCTTAGAGGGAGCATTGCCCAAGGCTACCCAGCAAGCACCTGTGGTAGAGTCAAAATTTGAACTTTGGTCTCCCAGACATTAGTCCTGCTCTCCAAACACACTGTTTCTCATCCCACTGTATGCTGACAGCTGATGGCTGTAGAAGTGCCCCCTTGACATTTTCTGTTCTCTTCATATGCTTCTTGATTGTTGGCTGTGTTCCCCCCCCTTAAAAGTATTTATTTTGCTTCTCGGAAACATCATACAGAACAAGGGAAATAATTTTTCGGATCTCTTTGCGGTTGCCAACACGTATTCTTAGGAGAGGCGATATGCCAGTCCGAATCTAGGACGTGAGAAGGGTCCTGATAACCCAGTCAGTCAAAAATGTTTTATAAATGGACTTTGAAGCTGGCCTCAGTTTTAGCCACTTGGTTCCAGACACCTCTAATCTCTGATAAACATCAGATCTGGATGCAGTGGCTTGAGCCGGCATCTGGCCTTGGCTACAGGTATATTTATCGCTGACGTGAATTAAGCACTTACAATTTTTCCCGTCTTTGACTTTCTGAGATTGGATCTCATTAAGCTGGAGGCATTAATGGAAGAATTTAAATATAACTTGGTGCAGTTCCTATTAATTAGGATTGAAGTGAATGTGCCTAATGAGAAGCCAGTCCCAACATTATACTGGACTGGGCTTTTGGACAGCTATTGATGGGAAAGAGCTAGAAGATTAACTCACTTTAGCCATTCCCGTGTGAGCTTCTTCCCAGTTTGTGTGTTTTCCAGAAACTTGTCCAGGTAGGACCTTTGTTCAGTGACTCACTCAGTGAGTTTCCTCTTCTGCTATTGGTACAAAGGTATTCCTTTTAAAAATAAATGTGGACATTGGCAAATGTTCTTTGACTCTAGGACCCATCCCCAAGGACCCAATCTTATTTTAGTCTTCTAGGTTTGGTATTTTAATTTTCTAATGCTAGGTGCCACAATGAAATCTTTAGGTAACATGGCAAGCAGAAACCCAGCATTTGTTAAGCCCTGAATTATTGTAATGCTTTGCTGTTCCTTCTGTGTTCCTTCCAACTACCAGGAATTCTGATACCAGTGTTAGGGTTGGATCCAGTTCAGAATTCCCACTTGTGCTAGAGCTTTTGTGCAAGACATGTAAGACAAAGACTGTGGTAACCATTTGCACTAACTTATTGTATCTCCACTTGCATTTCTGCTTGCAGAAGATTTTGTGCAACTGATTTCTGGGCACTGTAATATAAAGGGGCCCTGACCTGGACAGCCCAGGCTACCCTGATCTTGTCAGATCTCAGAAGATAAGCAGGGTTGTCCCTAGCTAGTATTTTGATGGGAGACCTCCAAGGAATCGCAGGGTCATGACGTGGAGGCAAGCAATGCCAAACCACCTCTGAGTATCTCTTGCCTTGCAGACTCTACGGGGGTGCCATAAGTCAGTCGTGACTTGATAGCAAATAATAATCATAATAATACAAAGGGAGGAAAGTGCTAGGCATTGGCACAAGACCTTGCACAAACAGAACTATGCTAAGACTGTTCATGTTTCTGCTTGTGCATCACTGGATCCAAGCCTAAAACTGGAACTTGAATTAAATACGAGACTGGCAGTAAATTCAGCATCTTGCTTAAGATGGTGTCCTACTGTGATTAAATGCTCCTCCTAATCACTAAATTTTTAACTTCTGAGATTTTTCCTGTCAAAGTCTAGAATTTTGGAGTTAATCTCGGGGGTGACAGAAAACAAGTAGGCAAGATTTATAGCAACCATGTTGTATTGGTCAGGTGCTCATGAATGAACTTAATTGAGGTTACCGTGACCCAAAATTTAATCAGCTATTCCTGGCTGGATGAGATGGCTGCTTTTTCTAATCATTATCTTCAGAGGCACTAGTCCAGCACTCTAACCACTACAAAAAGCTGCCTGGTGATGACTGGATGAGGTGGGCTGGGAGATGAGAGGGTAATTTCTGGGATTTCAGGATATGAAATATTGAGAGAATGAGTCCAAAATATGGCCTAGTTTATGGCCACAGCTGCCATTTTGAAGTAAAGGTTATGTATGCAGGTAGAAAAATATCTCGGACTTCCTATGGATGCCAGATAAATGGGATTCAAGATTGATTAAGAGAGTTTTGTTGTTATTGTAATTGTTTCCTTGTAATTGTATGAGTGGTGTAGGCAAGTCTGTTTCCCTGTCGGCTAAGTGCAATGTAAGTTGCTCTTATCAGAGGAAATCTAAGTGGGCTTCCTCTTAACTGTATGCCTTATTCCAAGTGTCACTGCATATGGTTTTCATTCCTTTTCACGCAGACCAGCTGGGGGACTTGAATCGTGTATCTGCTGCTATTTATCTCTATATGGCCTCCATTATTGCAGCATCGGAGCATCTCGAGATGCTTAATAGGCATTCATCAACAGTACACTTTGTTTGGATGTGATTTAAGTTTGAAAATATTTCACGGGCCTTTTAATCAGACATCAACAGGAACAAATTGACGAGCAGCCCTGCTTTCCAGCAACGGTCTAATTGTAAACTCACTTTCTTCACATCTGTTTTTGACTATGTCCTAAAAGTTCAAGTGGGCTAGCAGCACTTCCACAAATGCAAAGGTGAAAAAGTGAACTGATGGTTCTGTGCCCCTCTACTTAGTGGGTTTGTTCACAGACCACTTTCAAGTGACACAAAAATGTTGACAAGTCACCATTGCCAGTGCTTTGTGCTTTCATTATCATGTCCAAAGAGGACCTTGCATAAAGAAAATAAATGAGCTATGTGGCTTGGGCCTTGAGCACTCAGATCGGGGCTATTTCAGTCATGGTCCTGAATGCCCACCCATGACCAGGTCAGGTTTGCTTGCCCTCAAGATAGCTCCATGACTAACCATTCGTAGGCTAATTTACCCAGTCAATGAACCATAGTTAAAATTGCCCATTATTAAAACAACTTTCTCCTGGGTTTGCCTTACTAAGGGTTTTTCCACACTAACTTAAAAACCCACTTACATTATCTGATGTAAAACTTTCTTTTTTCTCGTGTTCACATGACTTCAAAAACATCTCACCACCATTTCATTCCTTTCCTATTTTCCCCCTGTTCCTAAAAAGACTGGTTTCTCCCATACTTTTTTTTTTGGTCAAGTGGAATGTATTCACAAAAAAGCCTAAGCTGGGAATCTGAACAAAGTTTTTCACTTTTGTGTTCTGAGGCAACCTGTCTGCTGAAGCCTGCCCTGAGGGGCAGGTTTTGGTGGTTTTTAAAAAAAATTAATTTGCATGCCAGCGTTTCAATATTTCAGTGCCAGAGGGCACCTGCACTGGCAAAAGTTCCATCCCCCTAGGGAGGCCCAGGACCAGCAGCCAATGGAGCTAACAGGGGATTGGGGGTGAGGGAAAGGAAGGAGAAGAAGAAATGACACTTACAGTAACAGCTGCTGCTGGACACCGGGCAGCAGCTCCTCCTCCTCTGCCTTCCTCCTGGCTTCTTTTGGAGGAAGGAGGAGAAGAAGAAATGACACTCACAGTGACAGCTGCTGCTAGACACTGGGCGGCAGCTCCTCCTCCTCTGCCTTCCTCCTGGCTTCTCTTGGAGGTGGCTGTGGAAGGGCTTCTTCGTCCTTCATGTGAAGTGATGCCGAGAAGGCTTACCCCACCACCCAGATTGTTCTGTTCCTGTCCCTCAGGAGAGAGATCCTGGCTTTCAGCAGCCACTGCCACTGCAAAACATGGCCACCAGCCGGGCTTTTCCTCCCTGTCTCCGAGTCCTCAGGCCGCTCTGACTGTGCTCATGTCTGGCACGCAGGCCTCGCCTGCCTGGCTGCACCCCCCCCCCACCATCTCCCACTTTGGTTTCATCTTTGCCTCCTGCAGCAGCTGCAACTGTCACCAGCTCCTGCCTGGCCTCATTCATGCCGCTGTCCCAATCACTGCTGCCACCTGGGACCATTCTGCTTTATGGCGGCTGTGGGGGGTCTGGTATGATCCCCGAGAGGGCAGGGCACACCCATGAGGGGGCATGCCCCCCCTTCAGGCCCCCTGGCAATAGATCTGTGTTACATCAATGGAGAACATCACTGTGCTGTCAAGTTGAAATTTAGCTATTCTCCACAGAGTCCAACATGGTCACCCTTTATTTCGAAAGATGAAACTTTTCCAAAGCATAAAATAAAAAAGAGAAAGGGTTTGTCATAAGGAAGCAGAAAGGGGAGAGCAAAGACAGGCAGATCCCTCCAAGCATGTCTGGATGTTATTTAAATCCATAAGCACTCAAGCTCAGATAGAATGGCTGCGGTCACACGTGCCAGATAACGTGGGGGGGAGGCAGTTTGATCCGCCACTGTGCGATCAGACACAACGGCAGTAAACCGGTGTTTTCTTCACCGGCGCGTGTTTCCGGCACACTTCAACAAGGGAGCATGGAGGGAATAGGAGTGCTCTGGAGCGATCACACAGGAACCCTTGTCTGTGGGCTGTTGCAAACTCTTTGATAGTGCACTTTCACTTGTAGTTTTTAACTGTGCTTCTTCAGCAGTAAGAAATGGACTGGGGATGGGTGCGGGATGCTTGCCAGATGTTGATTGTGTCGGTAAAATCTGCCTGACATTCATGCCTATCCCGTGGCTACTTCTCCGTGTGATCGGAGCCAATGTGTGCCGAATATAAGGAGAGATGCCACCAAATCTGATGCAATTTTGTTCATACATGCAGAAGACCAATGTAGCAAAGATCAGAGTGGATTCCAGATTGGTATGCTCTTTTTGCAAATATACCCTGCAAGTAGAAAGCTAGCAAATGATAAATGTTTGTTTAAAAAACAATAGAAAGAGAAAACTAGCTCTTGGGTAACAAAAGAGTATAAGGATTACTAAAGGAAGGTGAGAAGCTAATTGCAGAGAAGCTAAATGAATTCTTTGCATTAGTTTTCACTGTGGGAAATGTGAGGCAGTTAGACGCATGCCAGACTAAGTTCTAGAGCTAATAGTCAAATGAAAAACTAATATGCTCACCGGTTCTGGATGGCATACACTCAAGGGTTCTCAAAGAATTCACTTATGCAATTGTTGAATTACTAACAAAAATATGCAACTTGTTAAAACAGGCTTCCTTTGCATAGGATTGGAAAATAGCAAATGTAATGTCAGATTTTTTTAAAAGGGGGGGGCAAATTAATGGCCAGCTAACCTCATGTCCTGAGTGAAAAGTGTAATTAAAGACAGAATTATTGAGATCAAAGAGGAAAAAGCCCTACTGGGGAAGGATCAGCATGGCTGCAAAGGGAAGTCCTGCCTCATCAACCTATTGGGAGTTCTTTGATATTATTAACAACCATATAGATAAAAGGCAAGCTGGTAGGCCTTATATATATGGACTTCCAGAAAGCTTACAGAATCCTTTGCCAAAGGTTCCTGAATAAACTTAGCAGCCTTGATAAAATTAGCCACCCTCTCATGTATTAGAAAGTGATTAAACTACAGGCATTGGAAAGCAGGAGTAAAGAGACAGTTCTCATAATGGAGCTAAGTATGCAGGGTGGTCTGACAGAGATCTGTATTGGGAATCAATACATGTAATTCTCTGCTACAAGATGACTATTAGTTTAGATGGCTTTAAAAGGGTTTTGGACAAATTCCGGACTTATTAGACATGATTAATAAATGGAAACACCATGTTCAGAGGCACTATTCTGAATACCAGTACTGGGAGTCAACAATAAGAGGAAGCTTTGGTCTCCGTGTGCTGCATGGTAGGCAAGGTAGCCTTTCAGAGTTTTCTGGCTGGCCACTGTGTGAAACAGGATGCCAGAATGGATGGACCAAGTCTGAGCCAGCAGAACTAGCCTTGTGTTCTATGGCAGAGATCCAAATAACACAGTGAGACTTTTCTCATGTACATCAACACACATAAATCTGCCTTAAACAGAGACAGACCCTTGGTGTATCACTATTGGTACTGTCTACTCTAATCAGCAGCAGCTCTCCAGGGCCTCACACAGAGGCCTTTCACATCACCTGCTGCATACATAGGTGCCTTCATGTCACAGTCAAGTTATGGTGACCCCAACAAGGGGCTGTCAAGTCAAGTGAGAAGCAGAGGTGATTTGTCATTGCCTTTTTCCGCAGTGTCTTTCTTGGCGGCCTCCCATCCTAGTACCAATCCTCTTTAGTTTCCACAGTCTGAATAGATCAGGCTGTTCCATGCTGCTTTCCCTCCCACATCATCTTACTACCTGGTCCTTTTAATTGGAGCTGTCAGGGATTGAATGTGGGACTTTCTGCATGCCAAGCAGATACTCTACCACTGTGATATAGTCCCCCTGTGCTTTTTCTTCAAGCAGCCGCACCACGAATCACTTTTAAAACTTTCCTGAAGTTGGGCAGAAAAAGTAAATGCAACCCATTGGACACAGGTTACGTGGTTTGTTTGTGGTTCAGGGTTTACAGTGATTTTTTTTTTTTGCTAGAAGCTGTAAAGTTTTGAAAGCGTGCCCTGTATGGAAGAAAAGGTCCTAAAGTGACCTATGTCAGGATTAGGAAAGCCATTTGAATTACAAATGTTGCTGTCTTGGAAATGTTATGCTTTCCCCTTAAAAATAAGAGTTACATTAATGATTATGGAAAACTGACTCCAGAATATAGGATGAAAGTTTTGATTGAAATTAACACAAACAAGAAAATTAGTAACAGAAAGATGAATATCAGCCTAAGACAGCATTTGATACCGTTCTGAACATAAGCCATCCTGATGTATTAGTTTAAGTCCAGATCATATGAGATATTAAATGCTCCAGCCTCAATTCAAACAAATGGCAGCATTCCCATTGACTTCACTGGTGAGCAATCAGGCCATTTAATAAAGCAAAGCTATTTTGTTGTCATTTTCAGTAGCTGTCTGGAGACACGCTAGAAGTGAAATTTGCAGGACTTGTAGCAAAATGGATCCTGTAGGGAAATGCATGGGGGTCTTGTGTTGTGATTTCTTGTAAGTACATCAACAGAGAAACATTAGGTGGCTTAAAAAATCTGTAAGCACACCCTTTTTGGTTTTGTCCAGGTTGCTTCTAAGATGCATTGATTTGCTAATTCTGGTATGATAATCTTCTAGTACTTTGACAGTACCACCCCAACCAGAATTACACCTTTCAAAACTCATTGACTTCAGTGGATGTAGAAGGGTTTTAACTCTGCTTAGGATGGCACTGTACGTTATTTCCAGCCCAAATTACTGGCATCCTGTATAAAAGCACAACATCCAAATGAGAGAATGACACCTGTCATTGCTTTTTTAAAAGAATAGTTATTAAAAGTCAGTGATCATCAGTCTGATTTAACCTTCCTAAGTCTTAGATGGATGAATTGGTTACTTTTTTGTGTGAACCGGCTGATATATACATAAATGTAGTAGAGAAAAGGAAGTGTGATGTAGCCTGATCTCTTCAGATCTCAGAAGCTAAGCAGGGTTGACACTTGGATGGGAGACCACCAAGGAAAAGTCTGCAGGGGAAGGCATGACAAGCCACCTCTGGGCGGGGGAGCTTCCACCTACGAGGCATGATTCGCCCTCTCACACAGAAGCTTGAAATACCCCCTAAAATATTGTTCCTGTCTCCTCTCTCTCTGAAGCAGGATTTGGGGAGGAGAGGGGAATAGCACTCCGCAAGCAGAAGTTCTTGTGCCTGTGGTAACCCTAGCCTGGATCCAACTCTGCATCTCCGTGTCACCATGTAGAAGGTTGTCCATCATGTGTCTGTCCCAGGCCCAGTGATGTCCAGGTCCTTCTTGCAAGTCAAGTCCAATAGTCTGAACATAGAAATGGTGCAACCTTTAGGAAACAGGAATGAAATGTAAAACAAAAAAGGCAATTAATTCATGTCGTCAGCTGTTTAGTCAACAGCAGCTATTGCTTCCAATGCCTCTGTGTGCGTAGCAGGAGGGAGTTGAGGGTTATCATAAATCTCCATGATCTGTAATCACTGGCAGCCTTGGCAAGTCAAGCTTGTCATTTTAGAGAACTCTGGGGTTAATGAAGGTCTTTCCATGGCAGAATTTGCCTCATTCCAACAAATGTAAATAAAAGACTTGTCACCACTCTAGCAATGAACAGAGATGCTTACCTTGGAGCTGACTTGAACGTATAATAGACATTGTCTTAAAAGTGGGGTGAATAGCCAACTGGAGGGCCTCCATCCGAATGTGTCAGAGAGAATGGGAACATTCCATTATTTCATTTGCATGCCTGTGCCTTTTTAAATGACCACTTGATTTGCTGAACAAAGGAGACTTCCCAAAATGTTGTTAGTAAAAATGTTTCACATGGCCCGAACGGGGAGGAGGGGACTGTTACAGCAAGGGGGGGGAAAGAACCACTGAGGTAATGATAATTGACAACAGCTAGAAGCATTGATTTTTTTTTTTTTTGCAAAGCAGCCCATACCCGAAGCAGCCATGGCACAAGCTATCCATTATGGCATTAGTTATACTGCCGTTTTAAGTCTTGCCACTCCAATAGTTTCTCCTAGAATGGTTCAGACATTGATTGAGGTTACTCAAGAGGGAAATGATTTGGAGAAAATCGCAACCTTTAGCTATAATCCTAGACTTGACTGCTGTGCAGAATTGCTACTTTTTCAGACCATTCACATGAAGGGAATTTAATTCTGTCCCTCCTTCCTTTAGATTTTTTTCTGTTTCTATTTTGGATTTAGGGGATGAGGATGACTGCTTTATTTTTTATTTTTTGGTGTTATTTTGATTTGTTCACAGCGCTGTAGAAACAGTGACTAAGAAATGAAGCTGGAAAGACTGTATCTACTCAATTCCATTATGGACTGACTCAAATGTTCACACACACACTCTCCATATGGAAGTGTTACTCTGTGGTTGTACTTATTATGGTACTGGATATTTTACTAGGTGAGCTTAATTGGAAGAGAAGACCTGTCAAGTTTTTGGTCTCTTTCCTTCAGTTACTGTGTCCCTCCCTGGCCAGCCATTTTCTCTCGTTTTCTGTTATTTCTTTAGCTTGCAATTCATATAGTTTTTCCCTAGAAGAGTGTATACCTTTAACTGACACTGGGAGGAAAATGATTTGGAGAAACTATATATATATATATATATATATATATATATATATATATATATATATATATATACACACACACACACACACACACACATAGGGAGCAAAGCCCGTTGTGGTGAAAGACAACGGGCCCTAGAAAGGAAGGGAGGGAGGTGGAAGGGAGAGAGTGTTGGAGAAAGGAAGGAAGGAAGGAAGGAAGAGGGGAAGAGTGAAAGAAAGGAGAGAGGAAGAAAGGAAAGGGGGAAAGGAAGGGAAGAGGGGCAGAAAAGGGCTTCTCTGAGCCCAGAGAAGGCCTTTTCTGTCCCCCACACACCATCCCCTGGGCCTTCTATGGGGGCAGTAGGCAGTGTGGGGAAATGGCTACTCTGGGCCTACTGCCCCCATAGAAGGCCCAGGGGATGGCGTGTGGGGGTGGAAAAGGCCTTCTCTGGGCCTAGTGCCCTGATAGAAGGCTCAGGGGATGGTGTGTGGGGGATGGAAAAGGGCTTCTCTGGGCCTAGTCCCCTCATAGAAGGCCCAGGGGATGGTGTGGGGGGGCGGAAAAGGGCTTCTCTCACTTGCCTCAGCCTTGAGGGCCTGTCCCTGCGCTCACACTCCAGACGGTCCTCTCCTGTCAGAGGACTGGAGCAAACTGAACTGAAAACACTGACCGGGGCTGACGTGGGTGGGACTTTGCAGAGCAGCCAGTCAGCCCTGGCCAGTGTCTTCTGACTGCCAGTTCTTGAGCCGAATCAATTATGGCAAGCATAGAATGTGGTGGAACCAAAATTCAAATATATATAAGGACAGGAGATATATCTCTCTATATAGATATATATACACACACATATATACATACACCCCACTCTCCCCCAATGGGGAGCCACTGTAGCTTACACCAGTGGTCTATCTTGCTTCTGTTTTATTCTCACAACACCCACCTAGTGAGATATACTAGGCAGAGAGGTAGTCCTTGGCCCCACTGGCCCAATAGCAGAGTGGGGATTTGAGCCTGGAGTCTCCCAGTTCAACACTCTAACCACTACAGCATGCTGGGTAGTGACTGTTCACTATAATCCTAGATTTGACAGTGAAGTGGAATGACTATGGTTTACAATGCAAGTTTCTGACCAGTTTGTTTCTTTAAATAATTTGATCTAAAAAATTCATTTGGAGAAAATATAGGACAGGGAAAGACGCAAAGTTCACAGATTTAGCCTAATCCTGCAGAAATTCTTCTTCTTATGTGAGCGCGCCAGTCAGATTTTAAGCATGAAATTTATCGCTTGACTCTGAAAAACATGTTGGGGAGGCTTGAAGCCAGTTGTGAGTAAGGAGAGAGACATGTATCTCTCTAGGGCAATGAATTATATGTCTTGAGAAAAAAAATGAGGCACTGTGTGATCTCTTTTATGGGCATCCTCTGCTCAATGTACTCGTTTGGGAAATGTTCCTCACAAGGGTGGCTCTTGACTCAACATGTGTTTATCGTTTCTTCTGGTTTTGTTTTTGTACTCACATTCAGGCTTGGGACCCGACTGGCTAGATTGTTCCCCTCTGCTACCTAACTCTTCCCTGCTTCTTCCATTGGAGCCTTAGCTCTTCCACAGAGCAGAACAGTGTCTTGTGGTGTGGTGGCTAGAGTGTTAGTCTAGGCCTGGGCTCAACTGCACATTTTTTCCTCTTGCAAATTTAGCCATCAAGGTTGCTTTATCAAGGAGGAGAACCATGTGGGTACTTTGGCCCGTAGCTACAGTGGGGCATCTTGGGGCCTGGCCCCCTGACTCACTGCTAAGGCCCCCGACTTCCCATCCAGCCCAGGCCCCCCGACTTCCATTTTTTTATTTTATTTGTGCCACTCTTGGGGTGGGTGGGTGCAGGGTGCCCCCTGACTTATTTAAAGGCCCCCTGAATTAAAAAAATCCCGGCTACGGGCCTGACTTCAGCGTATTCCTCCACTACCACTGGCTCACTAGAGGAACCCGCCCTGAGCAGCTTTTACCCTGTCCAAAGAACAACCCTTCTCCTCCTCTTATTTTTCACTACTGCTTTCACGACAAAACTAATAAACAGCAAAGCTATCGCACACTAAAAGGGGAAGCCTAAGATTTGCTACCTGATTTACAATGTGATTTTACTATAGCTGCCAAAAAATGTAGCCACATGCAAAGTTGCTTCATCTCTTAGTAACCAAGAAGACTTAGCTTCTGGAAAGATAGAGTCCTGCTTGAGCAAGGGAAAAATCAGTTCATCTCTCAAATTTGAAAATTTGTGGGCAATCTGAAAGAATATGATCTGAATGAATTTGGTTTGCAGCACACTGGCAAAATATACTAGAGTAAAACTCCCCCCAACCTCCCAAATTATGGGTACTCATTTTTTCCCGGGGGGGGGAAATCATCTTGTCGATGAGGAATCAGCAGGGGGAGAATGGTGACATTTTAAAAAGTTTCTCTCTCCTCTGCCTTGTAAAAGCGATCCTGGAGGCAACAATTGCAAAATAAACATCAAAGCTGGGAATAATTGAATTGAAGTCTACAACAATAAAAAAATCACAGTGTTTTCCTACCCGTTGAACCCCTATATGTCCTTTGGAGTCAGTGGACTTGGGAGGGTGTACCCAGGGCTTTTTTTTGTAGAAAAAGCCCAGCGGGAACTCATTAGCATAACAGGCCACACCCATGACAGCACAGCTCATTAGCATATTAGGCCACACCCCCATGTTACCAGAAGTGTGGTCATCCAGCCACACCCACCTTTTGCTTCTTATTCCGTTTACCTTGTTTGTTGTCAAAACCCAGGGCTCTTTTTTGTAGCAGGAACTCCTTTGCATGTTAGGTCACACACCCCTCATGTAGCCAATCCTAATAAGTTTCTGCTGTTGGGTGTGTCCTATTATGCTAATGAGTTCCTGCTGGGCATGGCCAACTCAGGAGCCAGCCGGAACTCCATTCCTGTGCGTTCCTGCCCCAAAATAGCCCTGGGTGTACCTCTCTTCAGGACTGCACCATCAGTGATCTGTTTCAGACATGCATACTGGCAGCCTGCCAAATAAACATAACAGGAATGTGCCCTACATGTGAACACATGAAGCTGCCTTATAACGGAATCAGACCCTTGGCCCATCAAAGTCAGTGTTTGTCTACTCAGACTGGCAGCAGCTCTCCAGGATCTCAGGCAGAGGTCTTTCTCATCACCTGAACCATTTCATCAGAGATGCTGGAGATTGAACCAGGGATCTTCTGCATGCCAAGCAGATGCTCTACCACTGAGCCATGGCCCCTCCCCTTGGCCCTACCTGTAGTCCTCCCAGTATGGGCAGGACTGGCACAGCCATGATCAGGGCTGGCCCCAGCTTATTTTGCACCCTAGGCGAGGAACCCTTCTGGTGCCACCTCTCCCCCCTGTGCACCCACCAATTTTCAAAAATAAATGATCTCCAGCCACCACCTGGGAGTTGGCAACCTGAGGTAGGAGGAGCTTTTTTCTTGCATGGCCTGCTAGGAAAAAGCCATGCCCACCTCTCTTAAACACAGGAGTGACCAATTTCCAGCAGCTTCTCTGAGCACACTGAAAGACATGGTGGCGGCGGTCACCCACTCGGTCAAGGAAGTTGCAGGGCTTTTGGCGCGGGGGGTCTGGGTGCCAGTTTAGTGCCCCTAAGGGCCGGCGTGCTCTAGGCGAGCGCCTAGTTCGTCTAGTGAGCAAGCCGGCCCTGGCCATGATACAGATCACAGCAGCCTTAGTACATGTGGCTGAGAACCATGAAAAATCCAACAGTCATTTTGTGAGTGCCAAAACCCTATCTCATCAGTTTGGAAGCTAAGCAGGGTTGGTCCTAGTTAGTATTTGGATGGGACACCACCAAGGAATACCAGAGGCAGACAATGGTAAAAGCACCTCTGAATGTCTCTTGCCTTGAAAACCCCACAGGATCTCCATAAGTCGGTTGCGACGATGGCAAACCCCTGTAAGCCCATGGTAAATGCTTGTGTAGTTGCCATTCATGCAGCTTGGCAACTGAGTGTATTGGGAAGCTCATGGACAGTACATGTTCCCATCAGATTGTAGCATCTGAAAAGGCCATTTGGTCTTAGGGCTGTTGTTACAATACAGTGCAGGAAGAGCGGGTCATGTATGATATGCTGAGTTCCTTGATGTACAGGTGGTTAAAAAAAGGTGGTTGGTAGCCAATGACTGAATTATGGCCCCTTGGAGATCTTAGCTGTCATCGTCTCTTGTTGAGTCTGATGGATCTCATTATAGAGGAGATGAATGGTTTCCATTTGCAAGTTTTGTCAAAGTGTGATGCCTGCAGATGAAGGATTTTTAGTTCAGATGAAGAAAGACCCCATTTCTTTCCTTCACAGATTCTCCCCTAGCTAGAAACGAAGGAAGAGGTAACCAGTACAGGGCATTCTCTTTCAGAACCCTTGGCTGTTCGGCCTTCTGCTTCTCATACTCCTTGCCCTAAACACGGTCTAATTGGTTTCTGTAAGAGAGACCATTGTTTGGTTATTTCTGAAGTTCTTATTTTTGTAAAGGAGGGGGAAAAAGCTCCAAAGGCAAAAGGATTTATTGTTATACTTAACTAGCAGCTTTTTGCACTTAATTTCGATCATGCTATCAGCACAAAACTTTTGTAGTTAATTTGGCTCGCGGAAAGCAAATGATTAATGGGCCTTTGTTATAGCATTAGTTTTCATCTATGTTCTTTTTGGTATTATATTAATTACTGGAAAAGATCCATAAAGTCACATGTGGCATAAGGTTATGGCGTAGTATAGGAGGTCAGTAACAACTTTAGATTTTAGATACGTCCACTTGGAAGAATGAGAAAATATACAATTAGGAAAATGCAGCTGAAGACCTAATTTACTGTGGTTTATTTTGATACGAGAGAGGCTATCCATATGTCTCTTCTCATTCCTAATTTTTTTCTTAACTTCAGCCATTTGTCTGAACATACTCTTGTCTGCTTCAATAGGAAGCAGCTCTCCAAGATCTCAGAACAGGGCCTTTCTTGGCCTTGCTACCTGGTATAAAATTGCTCTGTCCAGTACTTGATGCCTTTCCACTGTTTAGAAAATGAGACCCCTGCTGAGGGAGTTGTTTCTGAGCTCTCTTTAGTTTGCCAGACGCCAATGATCTAGACGAGGATTGCCAGCTCTGCCTTGGGAAATCCCAGGAGATTGTCTGATGCCCAACAAAAAGTGGAGTTTGAGGAGGAGAGGGATCTCAGTGGAGCCATGATGCCGTAGAAGCTGACCTCCAAAGCTGCCATTTTCTCCAGGGGAATTTGTCTCAGTAGTCTGAAGATCAGTTCTAATTCCTGGACAACTCCAGGCCTGATCTGGAGGTTGGGAAGCCCAATCCACTTCCCCAGTCCCTTGAGGAAGGAAAGTTAAACCGTGCTGGGGGCATCAGAACAGCAATGCTTGTTGCAGTGTTAAATAATGGCTTGGAACCAGAGGGACAAGATTGGAGCTGCTGTTGCAGAATGGATCTTTGCCATCTCTTTGGGCCTCCTGAAGAGCCACTTTGGAGGGTTGGGGGACCTTCAAGAATTATGTGAGATGTTGAACATGGGGTGGTGATGTAATGCAGTGGGAAGGGGCAGTTGGCAGAAATTAGGCCCTTCCCTTTGCATGAGCTAAAATCCCTTTCCACTTTTGGACTGAAGCCATCATCTTGGTCCCCTTCTCAAAATGTCTTTTGCTTGGAACACCACCTCGTAGTAATGGTGTAATTTCTGCTTTATTGATACAACCATCTCTCCTTTGACAGCCTCATCTCTAACACTGATGACTGGGTATCTTTGCTTTAATATCCATGGGTTATTGTATAATTCAGTTATTACTTTATTGTGGTTTTTGGCTACACTTCCCCATGGAGGTATCTTGGCTCCAAATTTCCAAGAATAATTTTCATCATCTTTTCCCCATCAGGCACCCAAGATTTTGGTTGCAATCAGACGTGCAGTTTGATCCATTGCTGTTGCTGTTCCCTTCTGGATTTAAAATGCACAATCAGACAGCAACACCTGTCTGTTGTGCCCCAGTCGTCTCTGTCCCGTTCCCCCCGCCCCTTTACTGCATGTTTCTTTGATACCTGTAAAAGTTCAGTTCTTTTTGTCTGAGCTGGTTTCAAACCAGATTTCCTGTTGTCTGATTGCTCTGTTGTTCACCCAAGTTGTCAGGCAGGTCTGACTGGTCTCTTGTTTTCCATCCACCATTTTTCTTTTGTTAGTTAGCGATGTGCACATAACTTCATATTCACACTTCTCTCTCTCTCTCTCTCTCTCCCCCACAGGGGCTTCTCAAAAATTTATTTTCTTTATAAAAACTTCCAAAGAAAGGCACTTCAGTTTTTTCTGCATTTTGGGGAAGGGATTAATTGAAAAGATTAGAGAGGGAGGACAGCAGTGAACTACATATCACACCAGGCTCATCAGAGCTTGTGTGCATGCTCAAAGGACAAACTTAAAAAAAAAATGGCCGACAGCCCCATGGACTACATATCCCAGCAGGCTCATCAGCACTTGTGAGCACTTGTGAGCATGCTCAAAGGACAAACATTAAAAAAATGGCAGACGGCCCTACTTCCTGGCTGCTGCATCTGATCATTCAAGGATGGGGTGAAAACACCTTGAAGACTACTAAGGGGGTGAATCTGATCACAATTCTCTGTCCCCCCCCCAATCAATTAGAGGTGGGGCCACACTGGATCAAATTGCACATCTGACCGCAGCCTTTATCTCATTTTCCTACATTGTTCTTTTTTTCTTCTGATATGAATTTTAATAAAAAGAAATACATGTTTTTCCAAATCAGTTTCCTTCCATGGGATGATATACAAATGTAAAATGTAATTCCTAATTGATAGGCTGCATTCAGATGTCCCACTTAACCTAATTATGTAAAAATCTGCATGAACTTGGCTTGCTGCCAAGGTCATGTGCATGCCTCCTTCCTCCCCCATTCTTCTTGCACAGAAAATCGCACTTAAAAATCCCATCTGTTACCCACAACATATCAAAACAGCTACTAGTGTTTACTAGTGTTAGTGGTGAATGGATGGAAACTGATTAATTTGCACACCTGAACTGATATGCCATGGGTTACTAGAGTTTTAACTGTGATTCTCCATGTAAATGGGAAGGGGAGGAGAAAGATACACAAATGAACCCAGCAACTAACTGAGTTCAGGTATATTTTTACTTAACCATAGCTAAGTGTGATATTCAGATGTACCTTTAGTCTTGAGTGCTGATTGTTGACTTTTATGGCAAGAAGAAGAAGAGTTGATTTTTATACCCTGCTTTTCTCTATCTGAAAGAGTCGTGGATTGGCTTACGATCTCCTTCCCTTCCTCTCTCCGCAACAGGCGCCTTGTGAGGTAGATGGGGCTGAGAAAGTTCTTAGAGGACTGTGAGGTCACCCAGCAGGTTTCAGGTGGAGGAGTGGGGTACAACAACCTCTTCCCTGCCATTGACATGACCAAATTGGGGTATCCATGTATATATATTTATACTGGATTCAGAGATTGTACTCTAAAGTGACTGATCACCTTTGCTTTCTCGGGGCTGACCAGTTCACACTAAAAAGTAGTCTCTTTGAGGTTTCTTGTGGATGTATTGAGGAACTCATAATGGACTCTAATTCTCTCTTTGAATGACTGGTAGTTAGAGGTTTTTCTCATCTCTTAGTTCAGAGTAGATTTCACTCAACCCCCCACAAATCTGTGGTCTTAAGTATATCATCCTGTCTTCATTAGCTATATTTAAATCCTGACAGGTTCTTTCAAAACTGAATGGAAAAGCTTCAATGTCATCCCCTTTCTGATATCTGGGGAACTTTTTCTCTTCCACTGAGGGATAGTGTTCATTTCTAGTGTCACTGCGAAGCTCTGCCCTTAACTGAATTTCATGGAGCTTCAAATTAAACATTCTCTCCTCATGTTCTCTTTCTGCCTCTCTGAGTCTCTCTTTGTCCTCTATTCTTTCTGCCTCTCTTTCTGTCTGCAGTTTAGCCATTTGAATTTCTTTTTCCTCCTTTTCTCTTCTGCCTGCAGTTTAGCTATTTGAATTTCTTTCTCTGCTTCAATTCTGGCTAATTCGAACTGTAATTTCATTTCCTCAATGAGGATTCTCCTCAGAAATCCCTCCCTATGCCTGTCCATCCCCAGTTGCTTTAACTGTTTTCTGTGGAGGTGCCATTTCTGACAGGAATTTTCTTTTAAACTGTCTCAATCTTTATACTGCTGTGTCATCTTACTTGCTGTGTGCTTGTGTTACACTTATTTTTGGATTTTTATTCAAAATTCCGACACTGGCACCAATTATGACACAATGACCTCTTCCCGGCCATTGCCGTGACTGAGTTGGGGCATCCCCGTATATACATTTATACTGGATTCAGAGACTGTACTCTGAAGTGACTAATCACCATTACTTTCTCAGGGCTGACCAGTTCACACTAAAAAGTAGTCTCTTCGGGGTTTATATATCTTGTAGATGTATTGAGGACAACTGCCAGATATAGATCTTTATCAAAAAGTCAGGCACCAGTGCTTGTGGAAGGCAAACAACACAGTTCTTTATTTCACAGAAAACTCAACAGAGGGTGGGATAGTTACACAGGATATTTTGTTTCTTTATAGAATAAAAGTTTCACTCTGCTTGCACATAGGCTGTAGGCTTATCACTCTACGTTTGTCATAGATTGTCTTTAGTACACAGAAGCCATTTGTGATTCCACTCTCCAGTATCTGACTGCGGTTGGCCTTTGGACTTTATCTGCCTTGTTCCCTCAGACTGATTGGTGCAACTACTCCAGCTTTTCCATCTTCTTCCAGACCCTTAGTCCCCCCTATAACCACCTTACAGGTTCCCTTGGAGCAGTGTATCTGGTGTTTTGTGACTACTAAGGATTATTTCTCCTTTCCGTTCACTCTCCTCTCTTATTAGAGAGTACCAGTTAGGAATGTTATTCAGCCCTAGTTTTCCTCAAACTGCTGTCTTGCTGTTTAATTCAGCTCTAGAGGCTCCTTTCCTCTCAAGAGCTCTTCAGCTAACTCTCTTCCAACTGGCTCTGTCAACTGTCAGCTCTCAACTGTCAGCTGTTAACTATCAACTGTCACTTACTGAGAATTCTGAGCAATCTTGCCCCCACCACTCTCAGTCATGTGACTCAGCAGCTCTTTTGTTTACCTGCTGATGTTTACCAAACCTTTATTTCCATCACATGGAGAATCAAACTCAGTTCTCTATATTAGAGTCCACTACTCTTAACCACTGTACTGCACCAAATTTTATGGCAAGCTGTTTGTTAGATAGACTTCTTAATTGTTGGTTATATTATAATATGAAAGTATCCATTTGTTTACCAATATTTCTTCCATAGATTTTTTTTTTTTTTGCATATGGTGAAAACAGTGGGGGTTACAGTTCTTTTAGTTTCTTCCACACTTTCATTATTATGATTACAAAGACAAGATATTTCTCTATTTCAAATCAAACCTTACAAAAGCCTGTTCTAATTGATCACAAATGCCCACATCCCTGTCATATGCAGGGAATTTTTGCTAGCAAGATGTCTGCTTGGCAATAACCGTACAAATGTGTCATTGAGTACCAAAGCACATGTGACAAAGATTATGGATCTCTGTCTGTCATAAAGGTGAACTGGAGGCATACATAGGGGCCCCAATTCAGATTGGTGCTGCACATAGAAGGGAGAGAGGCTGAACCCCTGCTCAGCTTTGCTAATAGAAACCAGCACCGTGCAACACCCTGTTATTAGCTCTTTAAAGGGGAAAAATGGGGGGGGGGACTCGTTCTTTAAAAATCTGTATTTTACCATTAAAATGCTAATGATGGTTTTGGAGTGTCATTTCAGTTATTAAAAAATGAGGGAAAGGTTTAAAGGACTGAATTCCCTTTTCCCTTGCCACGTGTCCCTATTCCAGATCAGGCTCAAGCATGATCTAATTTGCCTTTTATGACTGCATGGAGATCTTTTGATCTTTATCACCTCTGATATTGTTTTATTATTTCTTATAATAATTACTAATAATGTCTCTCAGAAATCTCAGTTAGAAGCTCTAGAGGCAAAACTAAAAATTTAGGAAGATGCTGAAGCCATCATTTTAAATCTTTATTTTTCTCCAGGACATTGTTGACATATTTAACTGGTTTTACAGAAAATTATTTTCAAAATAATTTTTCCATGTCAGCTGTTTTCTCTGGCCCTTTCCTCCTCCTGTATTTTGCCTCATTCTCTGAGCCCAAATCCTGTTCTTCCGTTCTGCATTCCCTCCCACTGTCACTTTCACTTTGTTTGGGGGTTTTCTCTTGTTTTTGCATTTGTTTTACAGGGATCTGCATTCAGACTGCTTCCAGCACACTGTTGCCCTGCAGCTACCAAAACTCCTTTTGTAGCAATTCTTTGTTCTCATCCAGTTTCTAATCGCTAATCCTTTCTGAAGTAGAATTGTTTTTGTGGGTATTTAAGTACTGCTCACTCCCCTTCCCTGTTTCTGCCTCTCTTCAGGTCGACGCTCCCTCCCTGTTCTGTTTTCTTTCCCTCCTTCTCCAAAGACAAAAGAGGACATGGGGGCCTCAGAATAGCTACCACAACATGACCTCTTCTTTCTCTCCTACCACTGTTGTCACTCTTCCTTCCCCCTTCTCCATGGCCATGTCGTATGATGGTTTTTGTCTCTACAAAGGACAAGCACTATGAAAAAGAATAAACGGACAGCAAATCTGATACAAAATGATACAAATCTGATACAAAATGGCACTGTTCAGAAATCCATTTGAAAACATTTCAGTCTCCCAGGATATGCTGTTTGCTGATCTCCCATTCTCCTGCAAAAGAACTTCCCTCCTGTGTACATGCTGGGTCATGCTGTATACAGTAGTGCTCAGAGGAGCCTCCCAGTGGAGAGCATGAGCTTCTGCTGAAACTAGGCTTCTCTCTTTCTTCTTCATATCTTTAAGCACCTATTCGTTTTTTTGATGGTTGCCTCCTCATAGACACACACCCTCTGTTTTTATCTTCTTACTATTACACACTGGCTTAGGGATTTGAGCATCTCACTTACTGTGGTATACAATAACTGCACTGAAAAACCAGCTGAAATTCCAAAAGCCAAACATGAAATGATCTATGTGAAACAGAAAAAAAGTGCTGTTTTTTTTTTTTTTTTTAAAACCATCTGTTGATGGAACAGCAAATAACTATCATGTTATGGAATCTGCTGTTTTTACTGTGATATTCTCAAAAATGTATTGTGTGTGATGGATGAACGATAGTTCTCAATAATATTGATCTTTGCATAAAAACACAACAAATGAAGCTGAGTTTTTTGATCTTGCAGGAAAAAACCGCGTGAATGGTTTTTTTGTGCAACTGAAGAAATTGCAGAATACAACATTGTCCTGGGATGTAAATTACCCTTGTTAGGCAATAAAAACTCAGTGTTCCTGGAGACATCAGTTCTTTACTGTGCCTTCCTAAGAACACTTTCCAGGGAGTCAGCCCCACTGAATGGACTTGAGTAGAATTCTGAGTAGACCAACTTAGGATAGAAGTGTTATGGTATCCTATGAACCAATATGTGACCCAACATGCGTCCTGGTGTCTCAGGCATGGATACTAGAGTCTCAACACTATAATATTATCAACCCATCTAAAACTACAAATTTAAATTGATTTGAAATGGGTTTAATATGGACATTCAGGGAGACTGCTAAAAATACTTAAAGATCTCTTGCCATCTCCACAGATCTGTGATTCCCAGAGTTCCTTGTGTGGGTGCCAAGATTACAGCCTGGTTGAGTTTGTAGTGTAGATTTAATTCTGAACAACATGTATGGCTCAGTGTCAATACATTATGTATTCGATTGAAACCATCTGAATGAGTTTGCACTATACTTATAGCACAGGGCTGTATACTGCAAAGGCTCTGCATGCATCTGTTGATCCTTTTTTATTACCACTTTGCCTTAGACTTTTGTTGGCAAGTTGATGGAGCTTGGTTGGAAGTAGCCAAGCAGTTCTTGCTGTCCTAAGAGCTGGGTGTCATACTATTTGTCATCTAACTGAGGTGGTTCTTTTGTGCTTAATGCCGGGGGGAAAAAAACATGATTCATAGCCTACTACATCAAGTGCATGAACACCATTATGAAGTGATGATGTGTTTACATACCCCTCGCAAGAAGATTAAAGTTTTCCTAATTGTCCCTTTATTGAACCCACCTAACGTTTTTGGTGTGTCCCATAGAATAATATTGAAAGAATGAACAAATCAGTGGCGGAACCATCTGAGATTTGCCTAATTACAACTCAAATTGTTCCCATATTGGAAATTACATACATATAATGCCTTTTGAGTCAAAGAATAGAAGAACTATATAAAGGTCAGCCAACAATGCATTGCAATGAGTTCTGTTTCCATGATTTGATCTTTTTTTCTTTTTTTTTGGTAAAGAAGGAAGATCTTTTCATACAATGAATTGCACTTGATTTTACTAGAAACAGATTTCAGAATGGCTTTATCCAATTTGGAAAGGATTAACTCTGCAAGCCATTGTAAAATCATATTAACAAAGTGCATTTGTGATACATGGAGAATTGAGTTATCTTTGCACCGATAAAATACTATCGAGTTGTGAACCAGACATGACAGTAAATCAGGACTCATACCTTTTGGACACAGGCTCCTATTTAGCAAACTGAAAAAGCTAAAGGCACTCATAGGTCATATCCTTTGAAATGACAGAGGTGTTGTGGTACTACCTGGCATGAAAGTAAATTGTGCCCTTGAATGCCTAAGGGTAACCCAGGCTAGCTATGTATGCTCAGGCTAACCCGATCTTTTCAGATCCTGGAAGCTAAGTAGGGTCAGCCTTGGCTAGTATTTGGATGGGAAGACTCCAAGGAATACCAGGGGAATGACACAGAAGCAGACAATGAAAAACCACCTTTAAACTTCTCTTGCCTTGAAAACCCTATGGGGTCATCGTAAGTCAGCTGCGACTTGACTGGGCTTTCCACCCCAGCACCACCATTGCAGTACAATATCTTCTATAGCAGGGCTGTCAAACATGTGGCTGGACCAGGCTGTCTTCTGCTTCTTCTTCCAGTTCTGCTGCTGCTGTTGCATCATCGTAGGTTTGCAGCTTACAGCTACACACCTGAACAGCAGACTCAAGATTGCAACAGCACAGACGTTTTGATGCAATAATTCAGAGCAAGAGGTGTCAGTTATCAGACACTGTTAAATAAACAAAATGTTGCAAGAGTGCTAATGTTTTAAGCATGTTTTTATTTTAAGTAAAAAAACTTCTTTGTGTTTGTGTCCTTTATCAAGTTTATGTCTCCGCTACCTGGCATTACATTTTATGACACACAGGGCCCGGCCCAACAAGGTCTCATTTATGTCAGATCCGGCCCTCATAACAAATGACTTCGACACCCCTGTTCTGTAGGGTCCATAAATAAAAAATTGCCTCAGGGACAGAATTGTATTTGAGAGGGAAAAAAGGGCTGGTGAAGACCCTAATCTCACTGTGGATTCATTCCCTCATCTTTTGAAGCATGCTCTGTTTCTTCTAGCAGATACTAGAAACGTCAGACTAGGGTAACAATTCTGCCAAGCAAAAGAAGGAGCTTTTGAGGAGGAACGTTCACTAAGGCCGCGGTCACACACACTAAATAATCCACTTTCAATGCTTTTTCCAACTGGATTTTGCCAGTTCACACTGTAAAATCCAGTTGGAAAGTGCATTGCAAGTGCATTGAAAATGGATTATTCAGTGTGTGTGACCACAGCCTAACTTGATTAGTCTAGAAAAGACGGAGATGGTCAGGGTGCAAAATTCTAGAATAATACAGCCACTGGGGAAAAAATTCTCCAAAGGTTTACCACCTCTGCCCCAAAAGTGTGTAAGCGCTACTGAGAATCCTGTCTCAAAAGAGGGCTTTTCCAAGTGCTGTATCTGCCCTCTGCTGGGATTTCCATTGGATGCTTGTGGGCCACCTAGCTAAGAGGGAAGTAGACAGTTTGAAAGTAAATGGACATGGCAGGCAATGGCCACAGTGAGATCCAGGGATGTCAGTCTATGATGGCTGGCTGGGCAAAGTGCATAGTGGCAGGTAATGTATGTGAATGTACGATCCTTGAAGGAGTCTTGCCAAAAAGAAATGTTCACAGCACCCCTGCTGTTGAGAATATCATACAGTTTATATTAAAAAAAGAAGTATTAATAAGCTTGGGAGTAGTGACTTTTGGAAACCATACAAGTTTTACTCTTTCCCCCCCAGACAAACCCGTAAATGGTGCTTTTTCCCCTGCTAATGATGGCAGTTTGGCAGTATTATCTGCTGAGATAATCAGCTTTGGTAGCAAGAAACATTTCTCATCACTCCCTTTTTGGCCTGGCTTGCTGCAAAAGGACACGGGCCGTGTAAATGGAGCCTGTGAAAGGAGGCTGTCAAGAGAGAGAGGTCGCCAAGTCTCCATGCATGATTCTGTGTGCACTCTTTGCGATGGGAATGTCCGTCCAGCTAATTAAATGGTGGGGGCCTTGTGGGGTTTTGCAGTTAGGAAGTCAAAAAGATAGACAGTTTCACTGTATCCCTAACCAGAGGTGTAAACCGCTGGGGTGGGGGCAAGGGGAGCTCAACCTTTCTCCAGGATTTCCTGGAGGGGGCAGTGCCCCCCGGGTGCCAGGGAGCATCGTGAAGCTGCTTAGGCTTAAACTGTACAGTCTCATCCTCTCCACTTGCAAAGAGGCTGCCAACTCTGTTTTCTTTTTCTGGGATTTTGGGACACTGACTTGCCACCCAGGAGCACCCCTCCACTGCCTTACCTTATTATTTCCTTGGAGTCTTTGGAAGTTCTGCCTAAAGCCCCTACTTTCAACCTGTGGATCATCACAACAGACAACGTACTGAAAGTTTAAAGTGATTTTGGAATCCTGGGACTTGCAGGCTTTAGGTAAAGGTAAAGGTTTCCCTTGCTCTAAAGCTAGTCGAATCCAACTCTAGGGGGCGGTGCTCATCTCCGTTTCCAAGCCAAAGAGCCAGCACTGTCCGAAGATGTTTCCGTGGCCATGTGGCTGGCATGACTAAATGTTGAAGAGCCCAGAATGCTGTTACCTTCCTACTGAAGCGGTACCTATTTATCTACTTGCAATTTCTTGCTTTCGATTGCTAGGTTGGCAGGAGCTGGGACCAGAGACGGGAGCTCACTCCGTCACACGGCACTAGGGTCTTGAGCTGCCAAACTACTGACTTTCTGGTCTGCAGTTTCAGCGTCTTAACCTCTGAGCCACCACGGCTTTAGAGAAGCAGAAATAGAAGACATGAGAATATTTCTGTCTTTAGCCATGTGTGTTAGCAGGCAGGGGGAGAAGAGGCCTGTGGCTTAAATGCTGGAAGCTGAGGTGATCTCGGTATCCTGAGACCTGCAGCTTTAGAGAAAAAGAAATGGAAAATATGGGAATAACCACTTTTTTTTTTTGTCTCTGTGTATCTGTACGTGGGGGAGATAAAGCTGGTTCACCACATATAGAAAGTGAGGTGACTCTGCTGTCTCAACCAAACAAATGGTCCAATAATTTTACATCAGGGTATCTGAGAAGCTAGTATCTACTGTGGATTTACTGTGGATTCTGAGATGCATTCTGAGATTCATATAGAGTATCCAGTATGCAAGTGGTATTGGTCTAAATATTGGTCTAACTTTGGGAAGACCAGAGTTCAAATCCCAACTTAGCTATGAAGCATACTATGTGACTTTGGGCCAGTTACACACTCAGCCCAAGTTGTGAGGAAAAGAGAGAGGAGGAGTATGTATTTCCTTTCATACACTGATAAAATATTTACTCAAATTGTCTCAGTGAAGAAGTTCATGACATCATTCCTTTCACAGAGTCCTCTTTCTTTGACTAAGATTCAGACTATTACATTTTAAAAACCACACAATTAATTGTTGATGGCATATGTTTTTTGGAAATATAAATGATTTCATATTTTAAAAATTTAATATAGATTACTAAGTGTGGGCCTGGATCAGGTTCAGCCCCACCCACCCCGAGAAACTGAGAATTCTATGCCCCTCTCCCTACCATTATTGCCAAATGAATTCAAAAGCAGCAAACCATTTTAATCCAGGAGTCCTCTGACCATCTCTCTCCATATGTCCCCACACACCATCTGTGGTCCTCAGGCTGTCACCTACTGGTTGTTTATTTATTTATTATATTTGATTTCTAGCCTGCTATCCTCTGACCAGCCAGGCTCAGGGCGGGTTACAACGATGCAATAAAAACAATACATACTCTCCACTGCCTCAGCCATCCCTGTTTTACAGGCCCTGTGAAACTGCATTAAGTCCTACAGGGCCCAGATCTCACTTGGGAGAATATTCCACCAGGCCAGCACCAGAGAAGAGAAGGCTCTGGCTCTGGTTGTGGCTAAGCGGACATCCCTTGGGCTGGGGATCACCAGAAGATGTTGATCCATAGAGTGCAAGGCTCTTTGAGGGACATAACAAGAGAGATGCTCTGGAAGGTATGTTGATCCCAGACAGCATAGGGCTTTAAAAGTCAAAAATAAAACTTTAAACTTGATCCAGTATTCAACTGGGAGCCAGTGCAGCTGGCAGAGCACCAGTTGTATGTGGGCTCTTAATGGTATTCCTGTGAGAACACATGCTGCTGCATTCTGGACCAGCTGAAGTTTCTGGGTCAGTCTCAAAGGTAGCCCTGTATATAGCGAGTTACAGTTGTCCAGCCTGGAGGTGACCATTGCATGGATCATTGTAGCTAAGTCTCGGGGAGAGAAGTAGGGAGCCAGTTACCTGATCTGATGAAGATGGAAAAATGCTGATCTGGCAACATTTGTGATTTGGGCCTCCACGGATAATGAGACATCTAAAATCATACCCAAACTCTTTACTGTTGGTGCTGGTTAACAATGCCCCATCAAGAGTTGGGAGTTGGATCCCTAGTCTTGTCTCCCCTCGACCTAGGCAAAGGACTTCCATCTTCGATGGTTTTAATTTCAGTCAACTCTATTTTAACCAACCAACCACAGCTTCCAACCCCCTGGCCAGAATATCAGGGTGGCATCTGGCTGGTCATACATCAACAGATATAACTGGGTATTATCAGCATACTGGTTACAATCCAGCCCAAAGCTCTAGATCAAGGGGGCATATATAGATGTTAAATAACATGGGAGAGAGAATTGCCCCTTGTGGGATGCTACCAAAGGGTAACATGGCGAGATCCTCTCCTCAAGTGCCATACTCTGTCCCCAACTGTGAAGAAATGAGACAAACCACTGTAAGGCTGTCCCACATAGCCCCACATTGGCAAGGTGGTGGGCCATAAGGTCATAGTCAACCATATTGAATGCTGCTGACAGATTGAGTAGTAACAGCAGCACTGATCCAGGTGTCTGTGGAGATAATCTGTGTGCATGACCAGTGCCATTTCCGCCCCACAGCTGGGGTGAACACTGGACTGGAATGGATCCAGGAAAGAGTCATCTTCCTAGAGATTTGGGGGTAGACCCTGGAGAGGGTGGGTTTAAGGAGGGGAGGGACCTTAGCAAAATATAATGCCATAGAATCCACCCTTCAAAGCAGCCATTTTCTCCATAGGAATGGGTTTCTGTTGCCTGAAGATTAGTTATAATTCTGGGAAATTTCCAGGCCCCACCTGTAGGTTGGCAGTAGGGATGGGCATGAATCAGAAAATTCTGATTCGAGGTGTACCTGAACTGAACCCTGAACCAAGCAAAAAAATGATTGGACCAAACCACTTTTCTCCTGGCTGTGGCAGGTCGCAGTCAGGAGAAAGAGGGGAGATTACCTGGGAAGGGTTAAATGGTTGCAAGCCATTTAACCTATTCGTTTTGCTACTCCCCGCTTCCAAGCGAAATGGACAGATTTAATGGCTCACGGCCATTTAAACCTAACAGCTGATGGGCAGATGTTAGGTTTAAATGGCTGAGACTTGTCCATTTCATTCCCCCCACTTCCAAGCAGGGGGAGGCTGAAAGGGATTGCTTAAATGGCTTGCATCCACTCCACCCTAACAGCTGATGGGTGCACTAGCCCCACTGTTAGGCTGAAATAGATGCAAGCCATTTCAGTGATCCCTTTCTCTCCCCCCCCTCACCATCTTGTGGAAATGAATTAGTTATGAAGTGTTTTTACTCATATAATAACAATTATGTTGGGTTTTTGAATCTCCTAGTGTTTGAGCTTTTAGCTTCTATTTCGGACAAATTTGCTGATGCTACAAATTATAAGGGTTGGGCAACCCCCTTCTGCTCTCTGTATTAGCTCATCTGTTGGGTTCAGTTTGTTCTCTGATTCCACTTTCCCCTTTTTGCTGTTGCACTGTATTTTAATGGCAATGTTAGTACTGTGTGTACCCAACTTTCTAAGCACTCAATGCTGGAACAGTCTCTCCTTGTATTCACCAAGCCTTTGCTGGCTTGGGATCACTTGATCTTTGTGGTCTCCTCATTGTTCAGACTATAATGGAAAAATAAGTGATGATGGTTTTTGTTGCGATCTTTTAAAAAAACCCCTTCCAATATTGCAAGTAACCCAATTTTGGGTTTCAACATATGGCTTATTACAGTGAGAATTCAGAGACGGCAGCTGTCAACAACCAGTGTTTGTTTTCTTATTGCTATTAATCACTTTATTTTATTTCCACTACAGCAGTATAACATTTGACATGTTAATATGTACATATTAATCATATTCCAATTGTAGGAAATGTAAATAAAACATGAGAGTTTGATTACAGGAAAATCAATCAGCCCTTTCTCTGTATACATGGCTGCCATCTCCAACTGATACCCACCTTGAGCCTGTGTATGTTTTTCAGAACTTCAGAGGAAGGGTCCAGTGGGTTCCATGAGATTTACTCCCAGATGAGTATACCTAAGATTGCTGCCTTAAGTGGTAAGTTAACAGTGCAGTCCTAAATAGTACAATGCTTTTTTTGGCCATCAAGTCACAGCTGACTGATAGTGACCTCACAGAGTTTTTCAAGGCAAGAAAGATTCAGAGGTGGTTTGCCTGCATCTGCATAGCAACCATGGACTTCCTTGGTGGCCTCCCATCCAAATGTTAACAAAGTCCAACCCTGCTTACCAAGATCTGACAAGATCAGGCTAGCTTGAGCTAATCATAGAGTTATTTATCTTCATAGAGTTATTCATCTTCAGCTCCTGAAGATTTTGGGGGTGAAGCTTGAGAAGGGTGGGGTTTGAGGAGAGCAGAGACATCAGCAAGGTATAATGCCTTGAAGTCCACCTTTTAAAGTGGTCATTTACTCCAGGTGAACTGATTTCTGTTGCCTGGAAATCAGTTGTAATAGTGGGGAGATCTTTAACCCCCCCGGAGGTTGAAAGGAAGCAAAACAACAGTGATGTATTATGCCAGAAAAAAGTTCTTCACAGACTTATAAGTTCTTTTTCCAATATTCAATTTACTAGGAGCAATTCAAATGCCATCAACACCACAACGGACCATGCATATAACATCTCGTTTCATGTATAAACTTTATCAAAGTGGGTGGCGTTGAAATTCTTATATAATGTTAATCCATTTGGCAAACACTCTAGTCATATCAGGTCTCTCCAGGTTAGAGGTCTGTTGAACAGCACAGCGACCAGCATCTTGCATGTAAAGTTACACACACATACACACAAACACACAAAATATGGGCAGTTTGGGTATATTTATACCCAAAAATGTTATCTGAGGATATGCAGATATGGCTGCGTCAAAGTACAATAGTTTTTTGTAGAAAAAGCCCAGCAGGAACTAATTAGCATAATAGGCCACACCCAACAGCAGAAACTCATTAGCATATTAGGCCACACCCCTGACAGCACAGCTCATTGACAAATTAGGCCACACCCCCATGTTACCAGAAGTGTGGTCATCCAGCCACACCCACCTTTTGCTTCCTATTCTGTTTACCTTTTTTGTTATCAAAATGCAGGGCTTTTTTTATAGCAGGAACTCCTTTGCATGTTAGGCCACACACCCCTAATGTAGCCAATCCTAATGAGTTTCTGCTTTTGGGTGTGGCCTGTTATGCTAATGAGTTCCTGCTGGGTGTGACCAACTCAGGAGCCAGCCAGAACTCTGTTCCTGTGCGTTCCTGCCCAAAAATGGCCCTGGTGTTGCTACGTTTACAGGAAGGTTTCCAAGAACGAGGACAAATGGCTTATGGTATTCCCCAGAAGATAGAATTGGGCACAGCTTGATTACTTTCCCAGAGCTGATAATATCTGTGGGTGCCCCTTGATGTGCAGGGTAAAGAGGCACTTTTAGTTGTTGTAAATATGCTAAGTGGGTGCATGGGGGGAAGCAAGACGGGGATAAAAGAGGTTATCATAAAGTGTGATGCTGTTTTCCTGAGAGACCCCAATGCTGTAAAATATACATTACTTTAGGATGGGTGAGAACTATTATCAAGCCAACCTCCTTTGATGAACTTCCAGATATTTTTCCCCAGCCAAGGAATGTGCCTGCCATTCCTTGTCCTAGGCTGGGCTTATGAGATATATGAAGGTTATATGACATTACTTTCCATGACTTTTTATATGAAGGGTATATGACATTACTTTCTATTGGAAAACCAACTGCCCCTCTGTGAGATGGCACGACTGGTAACAAAAAGGGAACATAGACAAACTACAGCAAGAACAATAACATTATTAAATTAAAAGCAAGCAAAAACATGTTAGAAACACATAAGGAGCTTCCCACTGTACAACTGAAGTAATTCAGCCATTAGATGCAGTTCTAGACCATCTTTTCTTGGCTGGAGAACAAAGTAGGGAAAAACTTTCAGGACAATTTTCTGTGGGTGCTCTCAAAACTCCCACTCCTCTTACGAAGCCAAGACAGAGCAAAAAATCTGTATGGATGCATGCCAGTACAGAATTTCCCAAGATACTTTGTGGGCAAAGCCATGACAATTGCATTCATTTTTGTACTGATAGATGGCCCTTTACTGGATGTGGAGCAATCTAAAGTCTTTATAGCTTCTTTCCTGGCATGTTCAGAGACACTGTTTTGTTGCATGCCCTGCCCCATGCATTAGGGCAGCACCCCAGCAGTTCAGCCATGCACAGGGATTTTCAATTCAATCAGACTGGGGAGGAGCCATAAAGTGGCTTGAATATCATTGGAGCAAATCTGTCCCTCATGTACTGATGAAACAATGCAATGGCAGTATGTTGCAGTCCAGGATTGTTATGGCAGGTAGAGTAAATCTGGATATCTTGGTGCTGCTTGTCTTGCTGTGGCAGCACAGGACACAGCTTCTGTGTGGGATCCTGATGAGCACATTTCCCATCATCTATAATACAAGGCACAGAAGGATTTAGTGACAGTTGTGGGGAATATGCAGCTTTTGCTACCGAGTGGCTCAGTTTCCTACATGTCAGCACACTGCTGTATGGTCCAAATGGGAGATGATTCAGTTTTCACAAATTAGCTGTTTGAAAACCAAATTTATATTATTTGCCTGTTTTCTCTCAAGTCCAGGACCCTGTTCCTCAATGATTTATTGGCAATATTTTAAGTAGCTTCCCATATGCACAGTTGACAGCACTGAGCTGGCTGGCTGGCTACTCTGGGCTCATGCTTGCTTGGACCAGGTCTTCCATACATCCTGGAAATTCTGCTATGCTTCAAACATCTGTGCTGTGTTTGTGCCTGCACAATCAATGGCATTAATTAATGGCTGGCATTGTGTTGGCATATGCTCAGAACTTGCTGGGTCAAAGAAGAGTTCCCATAAGGCTGTGCAAGTGGGTATCAAGTTTTTGCATTCCACTTTAGCACACTCAATGGATGCAAACACGCTTGTCTGTTCAGAGCCTGGCAGGCAAAATGGACAAGGCTGGGGTATTAGAGAGAAAGAGAGAGAGAGAGAGAGAGAGACACCGCATGCTCATCGCAGAAGGTTTGAGACAACCAGGAAATACTTCTTTTGGAAATGGCGGAGAGGGGCAGGGACAGTTGCAGGAGAGCAGTGTAGGAACACACCTGTACAAAACAGTTGTAATAAAATGTAGAATAAGCAAGCAAGTAGTTGTAAGTATTGCTCACAACTGGTGATCAAACTGTGATTCATAGGTGTGGTCACAGACTGTTGGTCAGAAAGGTTTCTGGCAGTGTTTGGCTGAGCTGATGGGATCCTAGGTGGGGGGAAGGCAGACATGAGATCCTTCGGGTAAAAGAAGAAAGGGATCCTAGGTGGGGGGAAGGCAGACACGAGATCCTTCGGGTAAAAGAAGAAAGGGATCCTAGGTGGGGGAAGGCAGACACGAGATCCTTCGGGTAAAAGAAGAAAGGGATCCTAGGTGGGGGGAAGGCAGACACGAGATCCTTCAGGTGGGGGAAGGCAGACACGAGATCCTTCAGGTGGGGGAAGGCAGACACGAGATCCTTCAGGTAAAAGAAGAAAGGACCTTTGAAAGCATGCTTGAAAGGTAGGGTTCTCCAGGAGAGTGATGGCAGTCAAGAGGCAAGAGTGCTGCAGGCTTTTCAAGCTGCGTGTTATGACAAGCACACCTGTCCCCCCCCCAAAAAAAAACAACCCCTGCTTCTCTGTGTCATGTTTCCATCTTGTACCATGGAACGTATTTTTTAAAAACTCACCTGTGACGTTATGCCATTGTGTGGTGTATACCCACTTCTGGCCACTGACAGTCAATGATTTGGGGAGTCAAGGAAATGTACCAGGTGAAGCCTTGACAAACATAAGTTAAGTAAAATTGCACAGTGGGGGAAGGAGTGGAGGATGCATCACAGGAAGCTGTTTTTGATGGACACCCCATGTCTACCATAACATGCAGCTTGGCCTTGAGAGGGAGGTTTGGAACCACGGGAAGAGTTCCTGGAAAGTGTTGGCAGAGCACATCTTTTCCTGCTTTCTTCTTCCTTTGTGCGGATGGGAAAATGTTCTGCAGGGCAGGGTCTGCAGTGACAAGAGGAAATAAATTGTTTATTTATTTTATTTATTTGTTAGGCTTGTATCCCGCCCTCCCGCCGAGGCGGCTCAGGGCAGCTTACAACAGTAGACTAATATACAATACAGCCACAAAATACATTAAAATACATTATAATACATTTAAAATACATTAAATACATTAAAATACATTTAAAATTACCTCTTTCCTTCTCTTCCTCAAACACAAGGCGTGAACAGAAGAAGGGGGAAGTAGGCAATTTAAATAGACTGTCTGTTGTTGCTGTGGTCTCCCCTGTCCTGGAGTGCATTTTGTTTACAAGGCTCTGCTGACGGGAGCTTTCTTCAGTTGTGGGATCTTTTCCTATACAGCCTAGCACATTCTGGCCTATAGTCCTCCTCACCAAATACCACCAAGGGCTCATGCCAGCTTCTAAGTAATAAAAGTGTTCCTTTTTTTGTTTGACTCTCTCATATCTGGTGGGTTTGCTTTCAATTTTCTTTGTTTCTCATTCTTTGACTCAGGAGTGGAAAGTGGCCAAGTGTTTCCTCTTCTGCCCATCTGCATTGCATACTATTGCAGACGAGCAAAAAGATTAAAGATGTTGAGATTTTTTTTTTTTAAAAAAAATAGCAATAAAAGCTCGAGGAGCAAAGCAAATTCTTTCCAGTTGAAATTCTGTAATTTCAAAAGTGATTATCTTTTGTTGATTTCAATTGTCTGGGGAATGAAAGACAAACGATGACACAAATTGCTGATAGGATGTGTCAGAATTAATTCCTCCTTTCTGGAGTCTTTTTGAAATTATTATTTAAAACTTGTTCCAGTTGAACTACAGGCCATTTTCTCTTGGACCTGATTTTATAAACTGGCTGGGAGAAAGCCGAAAAGATGGAAAACCAGGGCAGAGTGGGATGATGGAGAGGGGCTTAGTTCAGCATTAGTATGAAAGCTGTGCATAATAAAACAATGCAGAAAGGCCAGAAAAATAGTTTTGCCTGTCTGTCTTGCCCAAAACAATGTGTCCATTATGCAGTGACTTTCATATGTCTAAATGCCTTGGGGGGGGGGAGTTTCCTCTAAAACATACTGGCAATGATCTTCCTGTTGGTTTTACTAGGCATCCTGCTGATAGCTGAACAGGGCATTTCTGTAACCTGGGTACGAACATCAAAGCAGTTAATTAGCACAGGATGCCAAGGGAAGAGTGAGTTCACTCCACCAGTTCATGCTCCTGAAAGCTGACCAATCTCCAACTTGCAGATCAATGAGATATGCTGGTACATGCACAAAAGTGATAAGAAAGTGCTAGTTAAGCCAATTGTGTTGCATCCAAAGTTAGATCTGAGTAAGCCAAAACTGTTCTGCTGATGAACAGGAGTTTTCTTGCAGGTTTAAAGAGGGTGAGAGGTAGGGAGAGAGTTCAGTGTGTCTGCGATGGGGAGGGGGGGCTGTAGCATGGGACTTCCCAGCATCAGCCCCATTCCCTCCTACCACTGCTAGGGGGTAAAGGGGGGGGGGCTCACCAGCATACTCTGGTTTCTCTTCAGATCATATACATCTTTTACCTTTTACTAAAGAGTTCCATGAAGAGAAAGTGACATCAACATATTGGGGCAATGCTCTAGGATTTATCCAAAACAGGAAATGGCATCATTGCTTTGGGCAATGTTCTAGGATTTGCCCCAAACCTCAGTGTGTATGTGTGTAGGAATTCATAGCAAGGTTCAAAGGATTCCTTCCCAAGATTAAATTGCAAAAAAAGTATTTCTGGATAGCATTATAATACAAAACGTAGGTGGCTCTGTGCACCCATCATGTCTTATGAAATCTGTGGAAGAAACACAACTGTACATCTCCGTAAATGGTGCCCTTGCTTAGGAAAGTGCATATACTGCCGGTGAGCAGAGACAGGAGCTGCTATCTAGGGTAGTAGTGGGAGGACAAGAGTTGACAGGACAGATGAGAGTAGTATCAGCACCATCACTCTCTGTGACTTCTGTCTTGGTTTTACTACACAGACATGAAGTTGCCTTATACTGAGTCAATCAAGGTCCCTGTTGTCTATTCTAAATGGCAGCAGTTTTTCAGGGTCTCAGGTGAAGGCCTTTCACATGTCCTACCACCCGATCCTTTTAACTGGAGATGCTGGGGTTTGAATTTAGGACCCTCAGCATGCAAAGCAGATGTTCTACCATACAGCCATGGCTTACCCACAGTGTTTTGTTGGATAATATTGTGTATTGTCTCCTAAATCAGAGATGTATGCTTGTAAAATCATATTTCCCCTCCAGAAGAAATGAAAACTTGGGCTTGGGTAATATATATTGGCCTTGGGTAACATCTAAGGAGACAGAAGAAATGAGAAAAATGAGATCAAGGAGGTCACGGTCTTGGGTAAGGAGTAGTAGCTACCTCTTTGTACATCTCCATGTTCCAGGGAGTCAGCCAGCAATGTTAGATCCCTTGGAACATGTTCCTCCTTGATCTAAAGACATAGAATTCACCAATTTTCAACTCAAACCTATCATTTATAGTATGTAACTCAGATGTTGGAACTAAGGGCAAGTTCAAGGCTTAGGACCTGCTTTCTTAAAGCCCCCTCCCCTTCTACTCATACACCTTGATTTAATCAGAGCAACTGTATTTATCACAAAACAGGGAAATACAAATTGCACCATTGGTATGGAACTCCCCATCTCCAAACTCCTTCCCCTTCCCAAACCAAAGTTCCAGAGTCTGAAGATAAGTGATGGCCTATCAAGTCAGGGCCTTACTACCATTTTGGAATGTCCTGAGTTCTGAAAGTGTTCCCCTTGGGAAAAGCTGTATATCAGAAGGTAGCTCCTATGGTCCTATTGCCAATATCCCAGAAGTGTGGTTTTCTTGCTGAAGCCGGCCCAGCTGCAGTTCCACAGAACCAGGCCTCTAATGTGAAACAAAGTCCCCAGGGCTTCCTTCCTCACTGAAGTGATTTCAGCCAACCGAGGGAATAAATCAGCTTGAGTTAAAAAATATAGTCTTGGGGTTAATCTCCTCCACAAGAAGTTATTTAAATAAAGGGAGGACCCGTACCAGACAAAACTTCTTCAGCTGAGGTCTTTCAGCAATTCAGTTGCTTGAAGCAAACACAGGAGTTTCTGAAAAGCTTCTCCCCTCTCTCTCTTCCCTCAGTTCAAAAATGACTGGGTCTCATGCTCCAGCTACCAAGTTTTTCAGTGAGCAGACTTGCTACATATACTCCTCCCAAAATGCAAATTAAGTAGTTGCATCACTCCGTTCAACTGCCTATATTCCCAAAGCTCTACATGTGTGAAATGTTTGCACTGCCTTCCTTTCAAACCAGCTGTTGAGATACTTCTATCCTAATGCCCCTGTATAAATCTATGGTGTGACCTCATTTGGAATATTGTGTACAGTTCTGGTCACCATACCTCAAAAAAGATGTCGTAGTGCCCTGACCTGAATAGCTCAGGTAAGGCCTATCTCATCAGATCTCGGAAACTAAGCAGGGCCCATTCTGAAAGTGAGCACAATACAAGAACTCATGAGCACTCAATGAAATTAGTAATCTGGTGCCATGGGGCTTCACATCTCCAGTTTCACTGCTCTCATGGGCTGATACCAAATGTTGTTATGGGATCATATGGGTCAATTTGTTGAATTAGAAGAAATCCCTCACCAAGGTGTTGCTCGTGGAGGGTCAGAAGTTAGGGAAACAACAGTTGAATGCAGCCAGATACTCAGCCGACTGTCACAGCAGAGATATGGCCTCAGGAATCATCCTCCGCAGGCACTCCTGGCTTAGGTCTTCTGCACTCCCTCAAGACACTAGGGCCAAAATTGAGGACCTTCCATTCAAAGATCAGGAGCTGTTCAATGAGCGAACAGATGATGTTCTAGATTGCATCTGCAAAAACAAGCTCACCACTAAATCACTGGGTATCACCTTTTTGAATACTCACCCTTATAAGCAAAAGTACTTTCCAAGATCTGGTCAAAGGTACCAGCCTTCTAGATAGTATAGATTCCTCGAGTATACATTTCTGGCCCCTCAAAACCCCACAACAACTCTACAGGTCCTTTTACAATCAGAACTCCCAGGGTAGGAAACCCTCTAAGCAAAGCACACATCTCAATCCCCACTGTGTGATATGAAGTGTTGAACTGGATGGGTCATTGGCCTGATCCAATATGGCTTCTCTTATATTCTTATATTCTCTGTAGCCACCTGTGCTAGTTTATGGTATGTGGAGGGCTATAATTCTGCCCACCTAAAGCCTTGAAGCTGCTAGAGCTGAGCTGGTGATTGTCTCAATGGCATAGGAATTAGCAGCTATTAGTCTCAGCAAAGCAGGATCTTACCAAGCTCAATGTCAGTTTGGGTGAGGCTATTTGGAAGGGCTGTCAGTTTGGGTGTTCACTCATTTTGTACCTTTCAGAGCAGCTGGTGAAAGAAATGCAGGTGTATAATAGTAGAGGTATTCCACCCTGCACTCTGGACCAGCTTGCATTCTGGTGCTGGTATCCATGCTTACTTCAATATTAGAGCATTCACAATTTATAACTATCATATACAGAGGTGGCCCAGCCTACAAGGAGTTCAGAGGAGAGGATGGTTCAAGCTCCTTTCCTTGCAGCTATGCAGCGTTACCACCAATGGCCTGTCTCGATATTGGGGGAAAATAGCTATGAGATGGCTAAGGCCAGAGGGATACTAGGGATCACACACCTATATATACCAAGGTCCAGTTCAATATGAAGACTCCAGATTTAAAGAGTTTTCAATAATTTATTAGAAAATATCCCTGTATACAATCATGCTAAGTAATCAAAATATACCATATAGAAGAAAGCGCAAATGGCCAGCATCTCATGCTAAGAAAGGAGACCCAGAACAGAGGCTACGGGGGTGTATCCTATAGTAGGCACCATCAGACTGCACACTGAGGCAGGACTTCCCCGCTATTTTTATAGGAATTCAAGGGGTGGTCTCCTGGGCTGTGCCTTGATGGGATTGATGACTGTTGATGCTCTTTCGGGGGCAGATTGAATGGGTTTGATGACCATTGATGGTCTTGCTGAGGTAAGTTGTATGGGTTCCCAGGCTTAGAAAAAAAGGGTGGGGAATGGGCCTCTGATAGATGTCAGGAAGAATTGTTGGTGACTTAATCATTTTTATTTCGGTATCCTGCAGGAGGGAACAGGAAGGCCAGGTGTTGAGACAAAAGATTTCTACATAGGAATAGGCATCACACAAAAGGGGATACGCGAGGGTATGGAGACAGAGAAGGTTTTGCCAGATGTCTGCTGAATGGCTTTGGAAATGCAGATACCTACCTGAACGAACTTGTGGTTATTTCATATCCATACCTTTGCTGGGTGGAGGGGGATGTGGAGATTGCTCTGGAGGGCACCTTGTATAAGCTTAGACTTTGCTGAGCTATGACTAGCTCTTTGGCACAGGTCAAGAGAGTCCTCTTTGGCCTGGCTTTGTGGGTCTCCGGTTCAAGTCAGAAGTGGGGTGCCCTGCTGTTGGGTCTACTCCAAGAGTAAAGCAGTGCCTCTGAGCTACAGCAGAAGATTCTGGGTTGCAAGTTCTCAATTGCCATTGGGTAAATAGAAAATTGAATCATAGGATCCTCTGAAGAATCACAAAGCATCTTCTGGTAATCAACTTAGATTATGTCCTGCAATTGTTGGAATGCTAAAATGTTTTTTGTTGGCTCTGATCATACCTAATTGGCTAATATAAGCATTCCTATTTAATTTTGATTTTGAAAATGTAATCGACAGCTTCATCTGATGCAAATTTGAATGTAAGGATTGTACAAAGGAAATTGATTCCCTCCCTTTGTTTTACCAGACACTATCTGTTTAGGTTTCATTAGTACTTTCAAAATGGAATTGAATGCCTTGCAGGGATGAGAGTCTAATTGTAGAGTCTTTGGTTTATTTAATCCCAGGTAGCCCCTTTGTCTTGTGTTTATTGTAACAACCCTAATCATGATGAACTCACTCGGCATTAATGAGTGTGTCATATCTGCTTGTGTAAGAACATTCTCTGTAGTTAATCATTAATTAACTAGGCTATTATATTAAAGTGTTACCAGACCTGGTATGTAGAAATGGTTTACGTTATAATCTCCTAGCAGTGAAACTGTGCAAGATCTTTTCAGCATGGTCTGCCGCACAAGCAAAAATCGCTTCCTAGAAAGGCAAAGTGTTCAAGATGAAGCTGTTAGTGTGGCAAAAAAGAAAGAAAGAAAAAAGTCTCTGCCACTTGGCCATTCAAAGTTACACAAATACAGTGTCATGTCAGTGGGGATAAGTGGGATTGTATAATTTGGAGGAATGTGGAAGAATATAAATAGGAAATTATGGGATAATTAATCTGAAGGGGAAATTGCTTAGAGCTGGTCATCCACAATCTCAAAGTAATAAACTCCTGGGACTTTCAGATTGATTGAAAGTTCCTAGTTGTGGCAATCGGCTCCAGTTTACAAAGTTACACAATACCTCCCCACCCACATACACATCTGATCTTGACAGCCTTCAGAATTCTGCCAAAGCCCTCTTATGTGTCCTCTTCCTCCCGGTTCTGCGCTGCAGGAATCCAAAGCTTTGCAATCATTTTGTGTCAATGTAAGTGGTAAGCCTAAAATTAATCAATTACCATTTGTGCTTTAGTTCAATTAAGGGCATACTTGTTAAGGTTTTTGAGGATTCTTTTTGTTCTGATGTGTTCCCTGAAACAGTGAATGGCAAATTTATAAAGAAGCCTGTGTGTTTACCTATCATAGAATCATAACAGTTGGATGGGACTTCAAGAGTCATCTAGTCCAATCCCCTGCACAATGCAGGAAATTCACAAATATCCCCCCCAAGTGACCCCTGTTCCATGCCCAGAAGATGCAAAAACCCTCCAGGATGCCTGGCCAAACTGGCCTGGAGAAAAATTGCTTCCTGACCCTAATGTGGCGATCAGCATTTCCCTGGGCATGTAAGAAAGGGCCACAAGAACTAAGGACTGAGGCAACCCTTCCTGTTCTCTCTCTCATGATCTGCCTAAGTTCACAGAATCAGCTTTGCTGTCAGATGGTCATCTAGCCTCTGTTTAAAAACCTCCAAAGAACGAAAGCCCACTGCCTCCCGAGGAAGCCTGTTCCACTGAGGAACTACTCTGTCAGGAAGCTTTTCCTAATGTTTAGCTGAAAACTCTTTTGATTTAATTTCAACCCATTGGTCCTGGTCCAACCTTCTTTTTTTTTAAAAAAAGAATTTTATTGGTTTTGCATTGCTACGGGATATGGGAAAGGGTCACTAAATCCCTACCTCTAAAAATTTTATAGGATATGGGTAAGGGAAGCTAATACATAAACCACTACCAGGATGGGGGAAGGAAACTAAGCCCTACCTCTATACACCCTACTGGACATGGGGAAGGGAAGACTAACATGGTGACACGATCTGGTTACATATTGTGTCATTATCACCTGGTGTTACAAAGATTTGTTGCTTATAAAAAAGAAAATTAATAAAAAATAATAAAAAGAAAAAATTGCAAAAACTGATTAATTAATAAAAACTGCATTTTCAACAATTATCTTGGTCTTAGGTTCTCTTCTTCTTGCGTTTCTTCTTTCCTCGGGGTTTGGGAGCGGCTGCTCCTTTCTCTGATTCCGATGTATCTGAAGAACTAAGAACTAAAGAGTATTGGACTATTGCTTTCTGAATCCTGTGAGTAGGATTCTTCTTCTTCCTCTTCTTCCTCCTCATCCTTTTTAGGTTTCTTATCTTTGGTGTACTGCTTTGCATTAAAGTGTTGATCCACAAACTTTTTAGCCTTAGGAACAGAGTCAATATTGTATTTTTTTGTCTCCACATTTCCTTCAGGAAATAACCATCTGTAAGGGACCCCTTTCTTCTGTAGAGAGAGAGTAAGTTCCTTGTAGAGTCTCCTCCGCTTTCTGACTTCAAAGGGGATATCAGGATTTTTATCTCTTCATTCTTGATTTTTAAGGGGTTCCCCTGTGTAGATTTCAGCACCCGATCTCTGGTAGACCTTCTCGTAAATTTCAAGCATATTTCTCCAGGGAGTTTATTCTTTTTAATAACATCTGGATAAGCCCTATAGGCCCAGTCCATCTCCTTCAGTAGATCTTCCTATTTGTAATCCATTATTAGAGCCAAAGTCTCTGATAAGATCGCCTTTAAATCTTCATTCTTTTCTTCAGGAATCCCTTGGAAATGTAGGATATACATGGATCTTTCCAGCTGGAGCTGTATTAATTGGTTTTTGTTAGAGAGTCTCTCTTTTTCTGCTTCATCCGCTCTTTTGTTGATACTCTCAGTCTGTTTTTCCATTTTTTTAGTCTTTTCAGTTAATGAGGTCCTTCTGTCCATTTGATTCATCTGCTTTTGCAAATTATCAATTTTCGCGTTGAGATTAGTCATCTGCTCCATTAGAGGGCGCAGTGCATTCGCCACCAGTGTGGACATCTCCGCAGCTACTTCCTGGTTGTAGGAGGGAGTCATTGGTAGGCTATTTCCGGTTAATGTTTTTTCCTCCAGACCCGGCTTCCGCCCTCTCCCAGCCATAATATCAACAAGAAGTAAGTTTCCCCAAACAAAGTAAAAGTTGGCAGAACTTAACCTGCTTTTCGTTATTATGCAGCTTTTGTTTTCGCTAGTCCTCTTATGCACATAGCTTGTATCAAAGTTGTTTTTAAACTTCGCTTTAAAATCACGTTGTTTTAAATGGGGGTGTGTGAACTCTTGAGCATCTCTCTCCCCCCTGCTGCCTTGCCCTTAGGCACTTCTAATTAGCACCAAGGCTCCTGTTCACTTAAATCACCTGAACAGTGCTCAACTCACGCTTTGCAGCCTTGGAGATCTTTTAGAAGCTTTTCAGCAGCTGTTGATCGTGTCCGCTGATCTGGTAGTCGTCTCTCGGCGCCATACTGGCTCTTCGGCAACGGGACCTTTCAGAGATGAAGGTGAGCCTCAATTCCTTGGCTGTCACCTTGGAAGAGGCTTGCCTCAACTCTCCAGGCTGAGGGTCTCCTAGAGAGACCCCGGGAGGGTCCGGGACGAACTCGGACCCTTCCCGTCAGCCAAGTCTCGACGCAACCCAATCAGAGCAAGACAGGGGTGCGTCCGAGCAGTGAAATGCTTAAACTGGAAGTCCCCGGTTCTGGTCCAACCTTCTGAGGCAACAGAAAACTCTGCACCATGCTCTATATGATAGCCCTTCAAGTACTTGAAGATGATTATCATGCCAACTCTCAGTCGTCTCCTCTCCAGGCTCCTTCAACCTTTCCTCATAGGACTTGGTCTCCAGACCCCTCACCATCTTTGTTGCCCTCCTCTGGACACATTCCAGCTTGTCTATATCCTTCTTAAATTGTGCTGCCTCAAACTGAACACAATACTCTAGGTGAGATCTAACAGAGCAGAGTGATACCATCACTTCATGTGATCTGGACACTATACTTCTGTTGATACAGCCCAAGTGTTAGATTTTTAAAATTATAAGCTGCATATGAGACTCCTTCTCCAAATTTATCCTCAAAACTAGCCTACAAGATCTGTTAGACAGAAAGCATGACTTGCCTGAGATCATCCAATGGGGATTTTGACTGGGTCTGCTCCATTATAGTCAACTTCTCCACCATTCAGGTTCTCCAGAGAGAGTATGTATAAATGGTACATCTGTGGCATAAAAGGAAGTTATGTATTGAGCCTAAGTTAGCCCTCAGGGTGTAACTGGAAATGGTTGAGCTTGTTACTCTAGAACAATAGCTTACCAGGATCCTGGAGTAGACCAATAGGTAATTAGTGTAATGTAAATAGCCTATCCTTGGGAGTGGGTGTGCATAGGGTGTGGTGTTTGCATGCTTTATAAGCAGGGCTCAAACCTTGCTGCTTGTCCTTGTTGTGTTCCTGAAATCACTAAATAAACTAGAGCTGATCACTGCAGTGCACCCAGAACCCAGTATTTAACAAAGGAATAAATGAATCATCAGTGGAACCAGTGAAAAGGAGCGCAACTGAGATGAGAATCACAACAAATAAAATCACAAGAGAAAAAAAAGGGTCAATCTGTTCATTCCCATCTCAGTTACTGAGTTAGGAACCATGAATGCAGTCTATCTGCCTTGGATACAGTGGGATGCTTCCTTTGAATGTGCATCTCCATTCTGGTTAAATGTTTGTGCATGTCCCAATGCGCATTCCACCCTAAGCAATGCAGCACACATTGACCTCCTCTTCATTTGGACGTATCTTCGATTTATTCCTGAAATAACATAGTTTATTCCTGTTTTCAAATTGCCCTTCTTAGAAACTAGAGCCAAGTGTACGTGGGAATGAACAGTGTCACATATATGGGCACTTTCATATGCACTAAATATGGCACTTTCAGCCCACTTTAGCATCATTTGCAAGTGGATTTTGCCATTCCACACAGAAAAATCCAGTTGCAAAGTGGATTGAAAATGTATTGGAAGGGTATTATTCAGTACGTGTGAAAGCACCTGGACTCCTCACCCATCCTCCGTGAATGAAATGGCTGGAGGCACCCACTTGGGCGCCTTCATAGCCAGGCCCCTTTTCTTCTGTGCAGCCTTCTTGGCTGGCATACTGCACGCTGTAGAAAGAAGAAAAGAAGATGGTGTTATGACCTGTCCATCACTACCTACGGGATCCTGGCCCGCTTTCTGATCACTGTCCTCTGTCCCCCACTGGTACCCTGTGAGGGTGGCAGGGCCTAGAGAGTCATAAACATTCAACGCTGCCTCCACCACGGGCAAAATCATACTGAAGAAGATCATTCCCACGGTCAGTTATTGTTTACTCAGACTGGCAGCAGCAGCTCTCTAAGGTTTCAGGTGGAGATCTTTTACATCTACTGCCAGATCCTCCCAACTGGAAGTGATGGGGACCGAACCCAGGACCTTCTGCATGCAAAGCCCAAGCTCTCCCAGTAATCCTCAGCCACACTGCATTTCACAGGAGTGATGAACCCCAAGGCCTGGATTGGCCAATCCTAACCCCGAGCCTCCCCTGCAATGTCCCCGAGCCCAGCAGCCGCCCAAGATGTCCTGGTCCCACCCTGGCACTCCTGAGTCCTGGCCCTTCAGTTGCTACTCCAGGGAGTGCCTTCTGCTTTGCAGGCTTCGGGGGGCCACACAGATCACGCACCCTCTGACCCCATGCAGGGCCGGCTCGCCCACTAGGTGAGCTAGGCGCTCACCTAGGGCGCCGACCCTGCAGGGGCACCAAAATGCCCCCCCCATGAAAAGCCCCCTGGGCCACCCAGCACCGGCAGCACCAGCTTTCCTGGGTGCCTCACAGAGGCAAGGCGCCCAGAAAAGCAGGTGCCGCTGCTGGGAGGGAAGGGGCGGGCGTTCTAAGCTCGCCCCTTCCCCGGCTCTCCTGGGCGCCTTGCAGCTGCGAGGCACCCAGGAGAGCCGCGCCGCCACTGCTGCTGGGAGGGAAGGGGCAGGCATTCGAAGCCTGCCCCTTCCCTGGCTCTCCTGGGCGCCTCGCAGCTGCAAGGCACCCGGGAGAGCTGCGCCGCCGCTGCTGGGAGGGAAGGGGCGGGCATTCGAAGCCCGCCCCTTCCCCAGTTCTCCTGGTGCTGGGCCATCTCCAGGCCCCACTGGGAGGTTGGCATCCCCGGTGGGGTGGGCACCCCAGGCTGTCCTGCCTAGGGCGCCCAGACACCTGGGGCCGGCCCTGACCCCATGCAGAAAGAGTGAACCCAAGTGCTGGATGCCCAACTCCTAGCCACCTGCCCCAAAAGACCAAGCCACGCATGACAGAAAAGGTGAAGGGACAAGGGAAGACCACTCATCCCATCCTTGGAGGGTCCCACTGCTGGGCAATGGCCCGAAAGGCATGCCCAGCCACATTCTGAAAGTGAGCATGAATGGGACTGAACACTGTGACCCCATGCTGTGAGAGAAATCAACAGGCAAGGAGCCTGCCAGCAGCCCGACGCTGCGCCACATGGCTGCTTGACGGGGTGGTGATTCGCCCTGGGCAGGAACTCTCCCTGGTGGAGAGCATGTGAGGGGAGTCTGGTGCTGGCTGCTGAACAGCTGTCACTCAGCCCAGACAGCAATCAGAGGCTGTGGCTCAGCACAGCCGAAGGCCCGATGGGACCCTGACCCACCCATAGCCTCCCTGCACCCCTCTCTGGCTAAAGCCCTCCAAATCTAGCCTCCTGGAGCAGGCTCAGGCAGAGCCCCGCAGGTGAGAGGCACTCCAGATATAAAGCTCTGACCTCTTCAGAGCCCACACTCTGAGGGCAGCCACCACCAGACCAGGCTGGAGCACCAGCCCCTATTGGCAAGTGCTCCCACGCTGACCCTTGATAGGCTCCCCCACCCTCATCCTTCATTCTGAGGAGGTGGGGGGTAGGCAAACGCCATCACCTGCTCCATGGGAGGGCACCCATCATTTACAGGGGTGTGATGTTACAGAGCAGTGCGGGAAGGTACCACATAACAGTGGCTTATATATTGCTAAAGTGAATGTCCAACCCCCCCCCCCCGTGACTGTGTAACAATTGAACAGCAGATCCATTCAGAATTCTCTTTAAGTCTGCTTCAAGTGGAAGACACAGCCCTGTCAAATGTACCGTGATCAGGATATGTTGGGAGCATGCAGGCTAGGTAAAATGCCCCCTTCAACAGCATGGAATATTGGTGATGGAGCATATTTGCAGTAGTATCCTATACAGAGTCACTCCAGTCCAAGTGGACTTATACTGGAATGACACTGTTTAGGGCCATTCTTTCAGGGCCAAACTAGGTGTTATGGGTGACATTAGTTGGGTTGGGAATGGCCAGCCTGACTCTCAGTCATGCATATGAACTGGGAAACTCATCCTAACAATGCTCCATTCCTCCATTCTGCTCCAGTGCACTGCAAGGGGAGTTCAACCTTCTTTTTATTCTGTGTTTCCCCCCCATTCTGCATTATATTACCTCCCTTCAGTGGTCAGCCTGGTTTCAGCCTGCTGTTGCCCCAGGTTATTTGGATGCTGTTTTGCTGTGGACTTAAATTGCCTCAACTCGAAAACAGAGAAAATCTGGAGTGGCAGGCAAATGCGGAAAGGACCTAAAACCCAGTTGCAAACTGCATTGAAAGTGGATTATAAGTGCATTATTTAGTGTGTGTGAAAGCACTCATTGTTCCTTAGCAGTACCTACAAACCAGATAGATTCTGCTCCAGCACGTGCCCTGAATGCTCTGTTAACCGCATATTCCTTCAGTTTGTTCCTCAGTCTTCTAATTTTCTTAAGAACCTTTTTCTACAGGAGTGCTGAGCAATGGAGTTTGTCAGAGCAAATGAACATTTCTTAACAAAAGATTGAGCTAGTTATGGATGATTGTTTCAAGGTTGCGTTGCTTTGAAGATTAGAAAGTCCCACCGGGGTCGTTTCTGAAAAGATGTACCTTTTGGAGAGGGCTGCATGTATAGGAAACATGTCTTAGGTTTTGGCTGTTGCTGCATATAAAATCAATTGTGTCTCTTAAACACAGCCCAGCCTTGAATTGGGTCAAATCTTAAAGGTAATTTTTTTTTAAAAAAAAATGATAATGTGTTTATCATTAAATCTCCTTATAGCTATTATTCATCCTAGACTACATCCTTTTGTTATATTTTTTTCGCTGATGGATGTGAGCCAGAGAAAACAATCTTGCAAGCCGTACGGGAGAGAGAACCAACACAGCTCATGTGCCTTTGCTCTTGATGGAGGAGATTCGCCTAGGTGGTCGTCTCTCATTCAGCATAATGGTGTCAATGGTTGCTTGGTCAGAAAGCTCCTCAGGTGAAATGGTTCTCCTGCCCAGAATGACATTTCAGCTGCATACATTAAAGAAACAAACCAGCGGCGGCTGGCGGCTTTGCTGTGCTACAGTGAAGGCATCCACAACAATCTCAACAAAATACTTTGTTGTTCCTTTGTGTGGGATTCCCACCTCCCCATTCCATGAGCAGAGTGAAGTGGTAAAATCTTGAGAGGAATCATAAGGATTGCAGGCCTGTAAACCACAGTGATGAATTCCAACTTTAAAGCTGCGATCATACGCACAATTAGACCTGACATAGGAGCGAATGCCGGGCAGATTTAAAGGGCACGATCAGACAAAATCATCTGGGAAGTGCCCCAAGCCATCGCCAACCCGTTCTGCTCCACTGCAGAAGTGGAGTTAAAAGACACTAGGGAAAATCTATTGGTAAACAGGTTGCAACGGGCCACGGACGGACTTTCCCATGTCTGATCACTCCAGTGCACTCTCATGGTGTCGGGATGGTCTGATCAGGCCATCCCAACTCTGTGCCATTGGTTTTTTCCCCTTCTCAGTATGCGCATCATCAGAAATTCCATAGGGAGCCCTCGGTGTAGAGGTGCGATTGATCAATTGATGCAACTGCTGAATTATTTTTACCAACTGACAGTCCCAAAACTAAGAAGAGCTTTTACTTTGGCAAGACTGAACGTTCTTCCCATGGCAGTTTTGGAAGGCAGATATAATAAAGTATCATACTCTAATAGAACATGCAGATGCTCATATCATACATTGAAACCATTGAACATATGATTATGAAATGCCCTATATTGGATGAGTTGAGGGCTAATTTACTTAAGAACATAAGAACATAAGAGAAGTCAATGTTGGATCAGGCCAATGGCCCATCTAGTCCAACACTCTATCACACAGTGGCCAAAAATACCAGGTGCCATCAGGAGGTCCAGCAGTGGGGCCAGGACACTAGAAGCCCTCCCACTATTACCCCCCCCAAGCACCAAGAATAGAGTGCATCACTTGCCCCAGCCTGAGAATTCCTATCTATACGTTGTGGCTAATAGCCACTGATAGATTTCTGTTCCATATCCATATCTAATTCCCTCTTGAAGCTGTCCATGCTTGCAGCGCTGGCTTGCCTGCTAGGCAAACTAGGCACTTGTCTAGGGTGCGTTGGCCCTCAGAGGCACCAAACTGCCCCCCGCCACCCTAACCAGGTGCCCACCATCACTGTTGCCTCCATGCAGCCACCACCATTGCTGCTGGGCGACCACTGCTGCCGTGGGAAGGGGCCGGGGAGGGGAGCAGAAGAATACCTGGCCGGGGCGCAGGAGGCGGTGGAGAGGAGGCTTACCTGCTGGTGGACTACAGCGCACTGGCCACTCTGCGGCTGTGTGCCAAAGTGCTGCCCCTGCTGGCAGCATCCCCAGATGCAGACTGCTGGCCCACCCGCACTGCGCTCAGCACCTTCGACTGCATGAGAGTCAAGAGGAACGCGCCTCCAGGGGGGCGGGGGGCGGGAGGCAGTGAGACCCTGCTGGGCCACGGGCTGGCATGGATGCTGAAGGATGATGGCCCCAGGACCGTGTGGGTGGACACCTGGTGTGGGTGGCCAATTCCCATCGCCACTCAGTGGGGTTGCTCTTTTGGAAGGATGGGGTTTGAGGGCTGGGCGGGAATGGGAGGAGTTTGGGGTTTGGGGGCTCGGGGGGAGGAGGCAGTAGTGGCCAGGAGAAGCAGGCACCCAGCCGGGGCACAGGAGGCAGCACCACAGCTTGCCCGCTCTCCCCCTCCCCCTCGGGAGGGAGGAGGTGGCAGTGGCCAGAAGAAGCAGGCGCCCAGCCAGGGTGCAGGAGGCGGCGCTGCAGCTCGCCCGCCCTTCCCCACCCCCTGCATGCTTGTAGCCTCCACCACCGCCTGTGGCAGTGAATTCCATGTGTTAATCACTCTTTGGTTGAAGATATGGAAATGCTAAATGTGCGAGCCCAGATGTCAATGATTGTGTCACCCTCTCAGTGGAAAAATCCATAGGCGCAATAATCAAATATAAGAGAAATAATACTAAGGTCTTTTAAAATATTTTCTTTGGTTCTGATTTCTGCTTAAGGTGATAGCCGTATGAGCAGTACTGGATAGATAGATAGATCCCATGTTTAAGTGCATGGGGGAGAATGGCACCAAAAAAATGACTCACCTACAGTTGCGTCTGATCACACACTGATGGATTGCACCCACAGCTTCAAAGGGAGGTGTGATAGTGCGGAAGAAATAGCCTCACTCCCCTCCCCCGTTTTTTCTGGTGCGTGTGACTACAACCTCAGTCTTCTTTTCTGTGTGCAACTCCACTATGCTATGCTGGCTCTCCTATCTTAAAAGATATGTATATCCTGTGGCTCCAGTTCTTAGGTGGGTTTGATCAGATGGCCACAATTCCACCAGAAATCACCATGCTCACTACAGATTTGGAAATAAATGGATTAAATTGGCCAAAACTTTATTGATTACAGCTGTAAGAAGCCAATGCATGGGTCCACCAGATCCAATGCATCAGCTGACCCACCACCAGCTGATGAACGCCGTCACCCACCCAGCCGGCATGGGTAAAGATCGCGGAATGGCAGGTTGTTGGGGATCACATGGATGACAGCCCCTTCGTGATCTCCCCTGCCATCTGGCTGTGAGGGCAAGCACTGGTAGTCCCTGAACAGGCTTGCTCCTGTCAGCCCTCATGCCAAGACCCCTTAAGGTGGTCCCCATATCTGGTAAATGGCACACAGGCCTATTTCTGTAAACGGATCCAGCTCCATGCTGTTACCACCTAACAGTTGTGACAAAAGAAAATCTACACAAATCAAGCTATCATGCAACAACTAACAATTCCAAACTATACAGCAATGAGAACATCATACCCCCTCCCAGTAAAGCATTTAACCATATCAACCCCAGCTGGCATATATAGAGGGTGGGATGGGTGGGCAAGCAGCTCTTGGGCAGGTCAAAGACTGGGGTGGAGGAGGCAAGCGGCCGGTTCAACCCTTTAAATCCTCCCCTTCCCTGGCTGCCCCAGAGCTTGGCTATTGGTCCGGGGGAAGGGAAGGAGGATTCAATTTTCCCACTGCTCACCAGCTCCACATCCACCTGACATCCGGCCACTTCTCCCCCCCTGCCCAGGCCCTTCTTGCTTGTGGCTCCAGTTCCTAGGTGGGAGGGAGAGGCTTGATCAAATGCCCACGATCCCGCCAGAAATCACCACACTCACTACAGATTTGGAAATAAGTGGTTGTAAGCCACTTTGACACTCCTTAGGGTAGAGAAAAACACAATATAAAAACCAGTACTACTACTACTTCTTCGGGAGGAGGAGGAAGAGGAGTGAGGAATCAAACCAGGGCTCCAGATTAGAGGCTGCCACTCTTAACCTATGCTGGCTGTCCTCTATTAAAAGCATACGTTTTCTGAAACACTGGAAATTTACCCTACACTTGGGACCTACTTGGCGGGTTTTGTAAAGCGACAAGCTTTGCCCCAGAAATCTGAGTTTTTGAGAGGCACAGTCATTCATCTGTGATGAAAGGGTATAATTCTGCATGACGCCTTCAGTTTCAGATCTTCACAGTTTCTTCCTCCCCTTCTTCACATACCCTATTTTTCTAAAAGAGTAACATATATTCTTGTATGTTTCTTGTTAGTCTAAAAGTACTATCCTAATCAGGGTTACACTTTTCTAAATCAATAGGCTTAGAAGAGTGTCACTCTGTTTAGGATTGCTCTACAGGTAAAGTTGCCAATCTCCAGGTGGTTGGTGGAGATCTCCTGGGATTACAGTTGATCTCCAGGCAACAATATCAGTTCACTTGGAGAAAATTACCACTGTGGAATGTAGACACTACGGCATTATTCCTAGGGTTAGCAACCTCCAGGTAGCAGCTAGAGATGTCCTGGGATTACAACTGATCTCCAGTTGACATGGCCACTTTGAAGTCCCTCTCCTCCCCAAAACCCATCCTCCTTGGGCTTCACCCCCAAAATCTCTGGGTATTTCTCAACCTGGACCTGGCAACCCTATCTACAGTTGAAGGTGATGTCAAGGGAAAGACTAATTCCACATGGCATATTGGATGTGTACCTTCAACTAAACAACTACAATAATACTGCATATGTATTACATGTCGAGTTCAAGTGGAGTGAAATAAATCTCCTTAGATAAGCTTTTGATTTTTAAAAAGCTGTGAATAGGAGAACTTTGGCAAATAATTGCATCCTGAATTAGTAAAACGGATACTAATCATCCTCCAGAGTTTAGGATTTGCTGTTACATATTTCCTTTGACAAATGGAAATGTCCACAAGGAGTACATCACCTTCACCTTGAACTCTTTGTGTTTTTTACTTTCAAGTTCTTCCCAGTTAGTAATCAGTTAAAGTTGCAGAGTTTTAGATCAAGATAATTCACCTTGCAAAAATACATCAAGATTGTTGGGGATTTTTTTTAAAAAAAAAACAAAGAAATGTTATGAGTTTCCCTGCCTGAGTGGATGCAGTTCTAATAATTTTCAGATGGGAAAGGGCTTGTTTCATCATCTGGGATGAGGGAAGAGAGAGACCACTTGTGGCTTTATACAGAACAACATGGAGGGCTGGGGAGTTTTTATGAGTACAGCTGAGATTGACTGAGAACAATTAACAGTAGCAATGGTAAAAACTCACCTGTCTTGTTTTGGAAAGCAAAGCATGTTTCTGGGACTTTGGGGGAGAGTTCAGAAAAATAATCCCCAAGAATTCTGTAAAACTTGGAAAGATTAAGTTTGGGCGGGGGCAGTGGATCAAGGGGCTCTTCTGTAGGGTTGCCAGATGGTTTCAAGAAAAATACTGGACACACTTGACAAAAAATTTTGTTGTCCTGACCTGGGTAGCCCAGGCTAGCCTGATCCCATCGGATCTTGAAAGCTAAGCATGGTTGGCCTTGGCTAGTATTTGGAAGGGCGGCCTCCAAGGAATACCAGGGTTGTGACACAGAGACAGGCAATGGCAAACCACCTCGAAATGTCTCTTGCCTTAAAAACAAGTCTAGCTCACCACCTAGTGGTGCATAATGCTAAAGATCTAGAACTTGTGGTTGTCAGACAACCTTAGGATCACCTGGCTATTCTACATATGGTGCCCTTATGATTCTTCTTCTTGTTGTTGTTTTTGTTGTTGTTGACCAACACACACATTTTTGGTGGATAGTGCTAGCAAGTTGCAGCCAATTTATGGTTACCCCAGAGGGTTTTGAAAGCAAGAGACATTCAGAGGTGATTTGCCATTGCCTGCCACTGTATAGTGACCCTGCACTTCCCTGGTGGACTCCCACCCATTGCTAACCAGGACCCATTGCTAACCAGAAGCTATTAGCTTCTGAGATCTGACAGGATTAGGGATGGGCATGAACTGGGAAAATGGGGTTTGTGACAGTTCATGTTTTGTGGTGTGCCCAGTTTGTGAACCATGAGCCATCACAAACTTTTAAGAGCTAAATGAACTGGTCCAATTTGTGAGGTTCACAACATGTTAGAATGTCCCCCAGGCATGCTAGAGACACCAAACTCATCAGAGATCTCTGGCTGACTCTCCTCTATCTGCCCTCCAAGTTTGGTGAGGATTGGATTTATGGGGTCTGAGTTACACCCCCCCCAAGAAGGTGTCCCCATCCTCCATTGTTTCCAATGGAGGGGAAAACAGCAAAAAAGGGTAGTAGAAGCCCAGCAGAACAGAATCAAAGTCCCAGAGAATCTTTATAGTAGAAACAGAAGGTGGGGCATTTTGCAAACCCAGCAGAACTCATGCCACTGTGGCACTGCAAACCCAACAGGACTAAGGTAAAGCCAGAGAATCTTTGCAGTAAAAACTGAAAGTGGTGGTGTGAGGGGTATTTTTGGAAGCATAGCGAAACTATTGTAATGTACCAAGTACCCAGCAGTACCAATGCAATCAAAGAACACCCAGCAGAATCCAGTGCCATTGTGTCAATTGGGGCTCAACAGGACTGATGAGATGTACAGAATCACAATCCAGGCAAGGGGTTTATTAGCCCAGCACAACCAGTTCAGTGTACAGAATGCCCAGAAGAACCCAGTGCCACTGTCATCGCAAGCTTAAAAAGACTAATCTCAAAACACAGAGTCACAAATCCAAGCCGGGGAGGGGGTTTAGAAGCTCTGTGCAAGAAAATGGGAAGTGAACACAAAGGAATGCTGGCAAAGGGTGGAGAGAGCTGTCTTGAAACTGACATGACTAGTTTGAAACTGACAACAGTGTTTCCATGGCTGGGGGATTCCCCCCCCCCTGTTACTTTGAAGTTTGGTAAACTTTTTTTTTTTTTGTGGGGACTGTCTGTCTGAAAGTGTATCCATTCACAAACTGACACGAACCTCCACGAATTGCTTGAAAGTTTGTGTCAGTTGGCCTGCCATGAAGTTCAATTCATGAACCATGAATTGGTCAAAATTCATCACAAATTTTACTTCGTAAGCTGGTTCATGCCCATCCCTAGACAGGATTGCACTTGCTCAGGCCATCCATGTCAGGGCCACACCTGTTTATACACACAGTAAAAAAAGAAAAATGCCATGTCCCTTTAACAGAGGCTCATGTGCTGAAATTAGTCAATAAAGCTTTAAATGGCATGGAGGTAAAGAAGATCCTATTAAGTCTCTGTTAAAGGGTCATGACATTTTCCTCCAGGCAGTTGGCAACCCTAGCCAGGATCTACCCACTCCTAGTCTGACATCCTAAGCACTAGTATAAAATACTATACCCCCCGTTTAATGCATAGAAATACATATAGGGATTTCTGGGTTTTAAAATGGTTGTGTGACATAGAAATTCAATAGACAAAGCCAATAATAAGTTAAGTGTTCTTTATGGTGCTATTTTATAGCTTCTGAAAAGCAAAACCACTGAGTTCCTGATCATATTGTGTTCTCCAGGGGACACCAATAAAATGGGGACACCAATAAAATATCAACATACGTTTAAGTGTTGCACATGTTTTGCCATGGCTGCTGGTTCAGATCACTTTCCCTCAGAACCTTTCAGCTCCCCCCCCAATTTATTCAACTTTGGAGGGGCAATAATACAGCATGAATGATCTTTGTGGAGATCTTTGCACTCAGAGCGCATGGGAAACTAGTATGCCAGGGAAAAGACTGAGTTGAAACTCTTCTCCCTGACATTTCGATGTGTAGAGGGGTTTGTTTTATTTTAATCATTTACTTCATTTAACCCTCCTCCAATTTATCTTCACAACAATCCTGTGAAATAGGTTAGCCTGAGAGTGTATAACTGGCCCAACATTACCCAGAATTCTTTTTTACTCGACTCCTCTGACCTACAGGTCTTGAGTACCATTGGTCAGACCTAGCTGGTAATAAGAGGAAGAAAGGAAGAATTCAGGCAGGAGGGAACAAGGGCATGCCATATAAAGGAGGATGTCCTGTTACAGGCCGCCCAAGTTCTCATGGCCTGAACAAGAAATTTAGCTTAAAAAAAGAATTTCTAGTTTAGAATCTATTAAAAATTTAGTAACTAAAATATCTGGAGGAGAATCATTCCGCTGTTGCATAAGGGGTTAAATCCATTGCTCTTTAGGCTCCTTATACCATGGACATTCAGACAGAACATGGGTCACAGTTCCTATCTTGCCTAAACCACAACCACAGTATCTATCTGAGAACAATATTCTGAACATACATCCTTCAAAAACTGCAGATGGTAGCATATTTAATTTTGTGACCATAATTGCTCATCTATACCTTGGAATTATGACACTAAACAGATATTTTGGTATTGCGAAGAGTGGTGGGATACCCATATAGAGAGAAGAACAAACACATCTAGCTCAGGAGATGGTACTTTTATTATCAATCTCCATAGTCAGCCGCTTAATAGTCTTATGAGCTAAAGGCCATCCTAATGTCAAAACTACATTCTTTGAACATCCCAAAATATTCAATTATTCTGCTATAGTCTGATTCCATTAACTGGAGAAGTTATCTGATTTCATATAATACAATAAGGCCTTATTCACAGAAAACATTGTTTTGAGTCTCAGATTTAATGCCAATATCCAGGCTCTAGCTTCAACGGAATGCTGACTGAGTTCCAATCTAAGGGCAGTACCAACCACAAATTTCGGTATCCCACAGATTCAGCACAGAAATTGTATTAATGGCCAGTCTATAGTCTCGTTCATTTTATGGAGCTACACCTCTGCACCATATAGTAGTTGACAGAGTACCATATCATTGAAAGCTGTAATTGCTGAAGAAAGATAATATCCACCTTTCCTATAGAAAAAAAATGCTTTATTGCTGCACTACAGCCAGTTGCTGATGCTATCACAGCCGTGCATTGGGGTTTCCAAGTTAGATGCATGTCAAATGTTACATGACTTGTTCTAATTCATTACCCTCTTATATCCATTTGTAACTTAGAACTCTTCTCTCTCTTGTAAAAACATCTTTGACTTTAAAAAGTTGATTGTTAGGCTTTGTTCTGACAGTAATTAGAGAAGGATTTTCATAGCCCAATAGGAGATTGTGATATCTGTATCATCAGTGTATAATAAAATAGTTATTTCTGGAGCCCCAAGCTTTGGCAGGTGGTATTGGTCTTATTTAAGGGCAGGTGCTAAATCGTTTAGGAACAGGCTAAAGAGTAGTGGAGCCATCAGGCATCCTTGCTTAACTCCAGATTTCAAGATAAATTTTCTTGTCAATTGCCCAACTGGCCCACATCTGACCTGGGCTGTTGGATTATCATACAAAGACAGTATCAGCCACAGCAATCTACAGTTGATGGTGGTTTTCCTAAATTTTTGTCATAAATATGCCCTGGGGATTGAATCAAATGCAAGTTTCAGATCCCTGAAAACCACACATAACTTTCCCCTAGCATAGTAGTGAGAATATTTCTTCTGCTAAGTGTCTTAGAATAATACAGTGATCAATGGCTGAGGCTTCCTGTCTGAATCCTGCTTGCTCTATTCCCAGAATTGATTCTGAGTATATCCAGTCAAGTAGCTTATAATACAGGTAAAATGCATATAATTTACTGATCACTGTTAACAGGCTAACTGGCCAGTAGTTACTTGGATCTCTTCATTCACCTTTCTTAAATACAGGAACATTAAGAGCATGTTTCCAATATTTCAGGATCTTACCTATCAAGTTGATTCTGGTAAACAGAAGTGCTAATAAAGTATAACATCATGGGTTGCTCTTGAATATTTCAGCTGATATTAGGTCTATCCCTGGAGCTCTGCATGATTTCAGGTCTCTTATCAAGATCAACACTCCTTTGGATGACACCAGTGGCCATGTAGGTAGGCTGTGTTCCTCCTCCATAACAACCCCTGAATCAGCTACCTGTTCAGTAAATATATTACAAAAATAAGTTTCTTGTGTGTCAGTTGATATACCAAAGTTCAGTAGGACATGTGTGTTGAGACCATCTGACCCAAGTTCCCAAAAGACTCTAGTATCGTTGTACTTATTTATTTATTAAATTTATATCCCACACCTCCCCACCGAAGCAGGCTCAGGGCGGCTCACTATATATATAAAATCACAATATATAAAAATGTACATTCAACAGATGTTATTATCAGACATACAGATATTATAGCATTGGAAAAAGTGCAGAGAAGGGCAACTAGAATGATAAAAGGGTTGGAACACCTTCTCTATGAAGAAAGGTTAAAACGCTTGGGGCTGTTTAGCTTGGAGAAATGACGGCTGAGGGGTGACATGATCGAGGTTTATAAGATTATGAATGGGATTGAGCAGGTTGAGAAAGAAGTACTTTTCTCCCTTTCTCACAATACAAGAACTTGTGGGCACTCCATGAAATTGCTAAGCAGTCGGGTTAGAACAGATAAAAGGAAGTACTTCTTCACGCAAAGAGTGATTAACATATGGAATTCACTGCCACAGGAGGTGGTGGCAGCTACAAGCATGGACAGTTTTAAGAGGGAATTAGATAAACATATGGAGTAGAAGTCCATCAGTGGCTATTAGCCACAGGGTATAGATGGGAACTCTCAGTCTGGGGCAGGTGATGCACTCTATTCTTGGTGCTGGAGGGGGGTGCAGTGGGAGGGCTTCTAGTGTCCTGGCCACACTACTGGACCTCCTGATGGCACCTGGTATATTTTGGCCACTGTGTGACAGAGTGTTGGACTAGATGGGCCATTGGCCTGATTCAACATTGGATTCTCTTATATTCTTATGTTCAGAGGGTGTCAGTCTCTCAGCAATAGATGGTCACCCACCACCCTAATCCAGGCTCATGCCAGGCTGTTGGTGCTGATGGTAATGTTAGAGTCAGGGCCAAGATGTTAAAGGTGGTGTCCTAATTGAAAGCCTGGTGGAGGAGCTCCGTTTTACAGGTCCTGAGGAACTGTAAAAGGATCCACAGGTCCCTGATGTCATCCAGGAGCTCATTCCACCAGTAAGGAGCCATCACTGAAAAGTCCCTGGCCCTTGTTTAATCTCTTCCAACCTTTTACTTGAAATTCATATTCTTTTTAATTATTGACGTCTATATTTTTTTTCCAGTGCAGCAACTCTAAAGGTGGTACGACCATTTGTGGAGCAAAAGCTTCTATGATGCTGCCGAATGGCTCGTCTAATATCCCTGTGCTCTTTATCAAATCATTGGTTTCTCTTAATTAAGTTATTACGGTTAGAAATATGCTGGCAAGTACAAGCAGGTAATCACATCTCCAATCACTCTGTGAGGCCCTCCAGCTGTATATCAGTGGAATGAGATGTAAGGATTTTTGAACATAAAGTCCTGCGTTGTTCTGAATCTATGATTTGTTTAAAACGTAGTGGAGATACAGGTGTTCATTTTAAGGGTTTAATTGTGTTCCATTCCTGGGCAAGTTCTAAATCACAGCATTCTCTCAAATGGCCACAGCATGGGATTTCAATGACAAGACAGAGTGAGAGATGATCACTATCCTCGAAATCATCAGCTTTCAAGCTTTTAACATAATCTAACATTGGTGGTGACACCACATAATAATCTATATTCCACTCTTTCCTCTCGAGTTTATGTATGTAGGGTCTCCTGTTGGAACCAGTCCCACCTGACCATTCACGATAATGGAACTTTTATTTTCTACCAATGCCATCCGGTTTATACCAGCTTTGTTAATGATCAGATCTTCGAATGGAAAAAAAGGAAATTCAACATCTGTTGATACCTGTCCAATATTTCTCCAAAAGAAAGTAGTATTTCTGGGACCTCTTCTCACATTAAAATCACCTGCCAAGAAGCATATCAGAATAGTTATTGCAAAACTGATAGTAATTTAGGATTTCTATGTCAGTCACATCTGACCTGACAGACATCATGCACGCAACTCCAGCACCCAGTCTTCCACCTTTGTCACCGAAGAGGCTTGTTATCATGTAAGTCTTAAATCCTTGCAAAAATATATTATCAGTTGTCCATGTCTACTGTAGTAAGATAATATCAAATGTGGCTCAAAATTTCTTAATCTTTGGGTCTGTAATCCTGGATTATCAACCAGCTATATTCCAAGAAAATATGCTTATTGTGGTTCTATTGGAGAGTCATTCTGGAATAACTTCACATGCCTTAGAGGGATCAAGATCAGCAGGAGGATCAACAAAAGATGTTGCTACTGTATTAATATTTCCACTTTCAACTTGCTGGAATTCATTCTTTTGCCTTTAAGATTTTGAAAGGCTGAATATCTAGAAGGTTCTTTGTAAGGCAACAAAGGAGTTCTCTCAATATTTCTATTCCCTTAACCAATCTTGTCTTGCCAAAATTAATGATGGAAAAATAGAACTAATTTAACCACTTTAGAGGGTCCCAGAATTCCATTAAAACAGTGCAGATCAATTGTTATTTATTTAACAGCTCTCCTAGATGTCTTTTAACCTTCGATTTATTATCCCATTTGATAATACTCGCTTGAAAGAGATGGATATTCAAAACCATACTACGTGGTTCTGGAACAAAAGGATTATATCTCTCTTGGCCTATGTATACTGTGTTTTCCAGCTCTGATTGATATAGGGTTCCTTTGTCCTTCTCTTTCCTGGATTCTAATTCCTGCTGATTTATTGCCTTCGATATGTGAGGTCAGAAGATCTAATTTTTTCATAGATTTTTTGAGAGTCTCAACTACTAGCAATGTTTGTATTGGTAACAAATAATAGTCTTTTGATGCTGGTCTATCTCCCTTTGATTGGACATTCAGATTAGAATCCATAACCAGTGGTGAGATAGGATTATCATTTATTAACTGGAGAGAGCAAATACTATTTTCCTGCAAATTCTGCAGTAAGCTAAATTTATTAGATGTTTCCACATTGGCTAAAACATCAGAATCAAATTTACCCATTTTACTAGTTAAAGGGCTACTGTTATCAAAGGGACACTCCCTTTTTACGACCTATATTATCTTTATATTTTTCAACCTATAATCCTCCCCCCAATAAAAAAGTTAAAATATAATTAACAGGAAGGTTCAAATAAGGTTAATAATAAAATCACAAAAGTAATTTAATAGATTCTATACCCAAATTTGAATTTTAATTAAAATTGATTATTCCATAAAACCTATATTTATTTCTTTTGATAATCAAATTCCATTCCTTCAAATTGGTTGGTAGGCAATCAGTGAGTAAGCTATCTTCCTACTTCCTCTTAAAGTTGGATCAAAGTATAGTAGGATGAAAACCTCCCAATTACCCAGCTTTTTGTCAGCAAATACCAATTTGTTGGTCCTGTCTTCCGGATTGGCAAGCTGACGGCAGCCATTCTCCCCTTCTCTTGGGGGAATGGTCTGCAGACCAGGAGGTAGAGAGGGAGGGCGATCGTACGCTCTTCCCCAGGGTTCAGGATGAGCCCTGAGTCAGGGGGCGCTGAGTTTCACCCCCCTGGCTTCTAGCCTGGAGGTGGGGGCATCCTTTTGCCCCGACGGTCTCTCTGCTGTGTTCCAGTAATGGCCGAGGCTTTGCGTACCGGAAACCAAGCGGATGGTGATTAAGCTGTAATCAAGCGACTGGCTGAATCGATTTCTTACTGAAGAAGTGTGAGTACAAGTTAATGAAGCACCAGAGGGAAGAGTATATTCTCGCAAGCATGGGTGGGGGAGACAATGGTAGACCCCCCATGGAGGACTAGATAAAGGAAACTAACATCGGAGAAATGGAAAATGAAGGGACTGTGACGGAGGAATACTGAGAATTATGAACTGAGTAACACACAAGCAAATATTTGGGATTTTAAAAACAGCAATTGAAAGTGTTTTATATGGCTAGCTAGAAATGGCTAGAAGGAAGAATTAGAATCTCCTTTAAAGACTGCTAACATCATAGTGAGAGACTGAGTTGGAATAAAGTCTTCCCCTTCCCCCTCAAAAAAGAAGCGGGGGAAAGGAACTCCCTCCCCCCACATAACAATATAACAATATAAAAATGAAGATTTTTAAGGGATAGGGGAAGTGAAGAAGAAGCTTAATAGAAAAGAGAGAAGCATTGAATAGAAATGGAAACTTACATTAGCTTGAAGTGTTTCTGAGTGATGGCTGGAAACGATGCAGAATCCATCTTTAGCAGGCGGAGGGTGGGAAACTTCCCCTCTCGAAAGATAAAGGGACTGTGCAAACATCTGAAAGTAATCTTTTTAGGCATTGAAGAACCCTCTTTCTTCTTAAAGAAACTCTAAATATCTCTATAAGTGGTGGCTGTGAAAGGCTGAAGGTTGATGGTGGGGGGGGGAGTTTCCCTCCGCCTAAAAAGAAAACAATTCGGAATGAGCTGGAAATAAGGCTGACTAATTTAGAGAACTTTTAGAGGCAGCGTAAAGATCTGATGGATTTATGGGACCCTGGCAACTTGATAACAAAGAGAAGATAAACAGACCTCAGGCTTTGGAGTTCATCTTTGGATATGGCGTCCTGTGTCGCAGTTAAAATTAAAACAAAACTGAATCTTCATTAGGAAATCGAAAGTAACTGAGTAGTTGTGAAGTTGGATGAGACAGCAATGTAGTTATGTTTCTCCCAAGACAAGCGGGGGGGGGAGGGGAAACTCTCTTCCTAAAAAATAAAGTTATTATATATTTTGATGGGGGGACAAAGCTAATAGGAGGTTGGGCGAAAGGTGGTTATGTTTTAACAATAATGGACTCTGAGTTAAAGAAGACTGAGGAAGATTCTACAGTGAAGAACCCTTTCTAGAGATGAGATCTTTGGCTAAAGGGGTATGTTAGGAAAAATTAAGGGAAAGGGTTTCTACAGAAATTGATAATGAATGGTTAAATCAATTTTAAAAGGATTTTATTAATTTAGGCTAACTCCATAAAAGGAAGAGGGAAAAGGGGTGTTATGTGATGCATGTGGAGGTTCCAGTTTGTCTGTCTTTCTTTTCTTTTTTTAATAAGAGGGTAAACGGAGAGTTTTCTTTTAAGAGAAACATGTTTAAGCCTAACTTGGATGTTTTTTAATAGCGGTATTTAAATGCTATTGGACTGCATGTATTGATTGATAAAAATTCTAAAGAGTTAGAGGGGCAGAAAGTAATAGGCAGAAATTATTGCAACGAGATGATGAGAGTGCCTGATGTTTGTACAAAAGAAATGTTAGTGTATTGCAGAAGTATACTTCAAACAGTCTGTATGAGCTAGAGCTTCATAAGCGATGTACTCAACTGTCACCTTCGAGGTTAACAACTGAAAGTTTTCATTTGTTAATGCCACATTTGTAAGCACTACATATAATCACCACCCCTCCCTTTTTCTGTAGATATCTAGAAAATGCAATAAAAAAACCCTTCGGGGGGATTTAAAAAAAAAAAAAAAGCAAATACCAATTTGTTTCTTTTCTTCCAAAAGGTAGTTTCTTTTCTTCCAAAGGTAAAAGGGCCTCCGTATATTGCTCTAATAGAGCTAAAAATAGTGAATGATTCGTAAGAAATTAGTGAGAAAACAAGATAGTAAAATAACAAACTTGTTTCTCTCTGAAGAAGACATAAGAGGAAATAAGAGAGTGGAAAGGGAAAGAAGAGAGCATCTTTTGAATGTTTGGGAACAAAGGCTTAGGTGTAACACAGCTCAAGATAATCCTTTCTGCCTGGCTTGATAATCAACCAAGGAACACCTGAGCTGAATTAAGAGAACAGAAGAACCCCATCACAGCTCCCCGCCTTTCTTCTCCCTTTCCTCACTATCGCTATATAACAGTCAACATGGTAAAATTCTTAAAAATAAAGAATAGCAATAATATCTAAAATAGATAAAATATAGCTAAATAAAGTAAATGCTCTGCTCATGCAGTGTGGGTGTTGCCTACATTCAGCTGGAAACCAGAATTTACCCAGCAAGCTTCCATGGCAGGATGGAGATTTGAACCTGAGTCTCCCAGATCTGGCTCTCTTATTTGTTGTTTCTTTCTGAATATGAGTGTTCCATTTTGAATCTGAAAGTGGTACAGTCCAGACCCATAAGAACATAAGAGAAGCCATACTAGATCAGGCCAGTGGGCCATCCAGTCGAACCTAACACTCTGTGTCACACAGTGGTCAAAACCCAGGTGCCATCAGGACGTCCACCAGCAGGGTCAGAACTCCAGAAGCCCTCCCACTGTTGCCTCCCAAGCACCAAGAATACAGAGCATCCCTGCCTCAGACAGACTGTTCCATCTATACCTTGTGGCTAATAGGCACTGATGGACCTCTGCTCTGTATGTTTATTCAATCCCCTCTTGAAGCTGCCTATGATTGTAATGGTCATCTGGAATCAGCAGGGAAGCTGATTGGTTGGCCATGAAAGTCCCTCCCTTTCCAGCTTCTTCAGTCGAGCCAATTGGGTTTCTCCAGGAGCATCCTGCCTGGTTGCTGAGTGGTGGGTTTGGTTCTTTTCTAACCTTGCTGGCTGCAATGGAGAACAAGCAGACAGGGGTGTTGCCACTTTATCAAGCCACAGGGGAAAGAAAGAGTGCGTGCATGGAGCTCGGCTGCTGTGGTTGCAGGCATACTTAATTAGACAGTACTGGACATTTATATGTCCCCTATTTTCTCATTCACTGGACAGAAAGGGAAAACACTGGACTGTTCAGTTCAAAACTGGACACCTGGTAATCCTACTTTCTTCCCTCACCAAGCTCTTGTCCCCTAGTTTTGATACTCTCCCCCCACCTTTTCTTTTACTTCTCCAGGCTCTCCCAGCTCAACATTTATTTTCTGTCGCATAAGCATGGCAGGGAGAAGGGTATGACAGCAGAGAAGGGTCTGGTTTGGCATAACAGCTATAGAATTCCAAAGTGGGAGCCTTTATTCTGAACCTCTCTGATCCCCAAACTTCTTATCTGGCCATAAACTGAAATGGCATTTTGGAAACACAGAAAAATGCAAGATTAGTAATTAGTAATAGCGGGCATTGTTCATAAGGTTGGAATCTGCTCCGTGCTTAGGACAGAACAGCATGTTACTTTAGCAGACAAGTACTTGCAAGCCCACAATTGTTCCACTGACAAGATTATTTTTGGTTTGATGATTAGAGGAACATGTAGTTAAAGATGGCCATGGATGTTGAATTAATTATTATTATTTTTTTTAAAAAAAATCTTGTTTTATGGGCTGTGCTGTTTGACAATTTGAAAGTGGTGGGAAAGTTAAGCAACCAAATTTTCCTCTGCTGGTGCCCTGGGCCTCTAAATTAGTACTTCATTAGCTCTTCATAGTAATCATGGGTTGGAAACACCATGCATGCTTCAGAACATGTTTCTTCTCCAAAGCTGTCTTCTTTAACAAATAAATGTTGAATATAGGCTTTTCCCTTCCAAATAAATTGTATTTTTAGAACTGCTTTTGGCTTCCTGTTCTGTATGGCTGTGGTCACATGGCAAACTTGTTGCGATTTGTTGCCACTATAGATTAGATCAGGAATATATTTTTTCAGGTTGGGATGATTACACATCCCTCCCTGAACCACAAACATTGCGGGATGAGGCTCTGGGCACTGTCTAGATAGCCACATGGTGCAGTGTGAGGGTTTTTTTTAAAAAAAAATTGCTTTGCTCATGCGCATACACACATGGCTGAATCACTGCTGTCTCCCTTATGGAGTGGCATGGTGCTTAGGGCTCGTGTTGTCTTTCATTCAAACCCCCTTCTACCCAGCCAGTGGGTGGAACTACCCAGCCAGCCTCTCCTTCGGGAAGCAGATGCAGTCTGGATGGCTGTAGTATTTCCTACAATAAGCACTTGGTGGGCTCCAGCCCCTGCGCCGCAAGCAAAGCCCCACTTCCCTCTGCTGGCTGGCCGCCACTCCTTCACTCGCTCACTCGCGTGGGGCAGGGCAGGGGGAGGGACGGGACTGGCTGAATCCTTTCCTCATCTTGCTGCCTCTTGGCAGCCACTTCCCAAAGTTGCCCCCGGCGGTGGCAGCACAACAGACAGAGGCTGAACAAGTAAGTCTTGGGCAACTGAAGGAAAAAAGCAGTCTGTCTCTTTAATCATATTTCCCCTTCCCCCACCCTCACGGCCAAAAGGCGTCTCATGAGTTTCTCTCGCAACAAGTAAACCGGCAACGTACTACCAAGCACTGGAGTCTATAGATGTGTGCTTGAATGTTTAAATGGTGAATGTATTCAGTGCAGGATTGCTCATGTGCTCAAAGGCAGAAGCTGGGGGGGGGGACCTCATAGTGCGAAGAATGGTCAGACAACCCTAATCGCAATCGTTGTGAGAGATGGCTGTCCAGATTGGCAAAATCACGGATTCAAAGCGCAAATACCCAGAAAGTACTTGCTTTTCCTGATGTCAGAAAGCTCGCTAGGGAACTTGGAGGATCGTGCGACTGAGCCCACTTCGTTGCGGGAGGTGGATGCTGCCATCTGATTAGCAATTTTAAATGTGAGAGGGAACAGCAATGAAACCTGATCAAAATGACCATGTGACTATGGCCTATATCTCTATTATATTTTGTGAGCTGTTTTGGTGATGAAGGCTCTAGCAGTAATTGGTTGTGCTGCACTGGGCTTGAAAATGCATCTCTGGATGCCACAGAGTGAGCTGCTGATATCCTGGGAAGAGAAAAGCAGAAGGGACAAGGTAAGGAGGGGAAGGCAAGAAAGAAGGATTTGTGCAGCTAATACTCCAAGCATACAGTGGGGAGGGGAGTTGGGAAAGAAGCATTGGTGAGGTCATGAGGAATGAGGGGCAAGAGAGGGATCAGGGAAGAATCAAGGAGGAGGATCAACTTTCAAAGAATGGGAAGAGAAGAAGCAGACGTAAGAGAGGCTGATGGGGGGCTGGATCTCCTGCTATAGTGAGAGTCCTCCTGGGTCTTCTGGTCTACTGCTTGACAGGGCAGCAGGGAAAAATGAGGGTGGAATTATTCCTCATCGTGCCTATGTGTAATGTCCTGTGGCATTCGGGGTGAATCCTAGAGGGTTGCCTTGATATGATGACACCATGTCCTGTTTTATGCTGGAAGTGACGTTGCACATTAGTGTGCTGCCAAATAGCTTGTTCCCATCCCCCTGAATTCTCCTGCTAGGATGCCAGCAAGGGCTAGCAACCCTAGATGCTGATGGTCATATATTAGTTTGAAATAATTAGTAATATCTTAGGTGGAAGGCCTCATGTAACTTTTGACAGGATTAATTGAGTCTGATTTGAATGTGACACCAGGAATACACAAAAAGGCACCCAGGCAGAATTCGCACAAAGGTTAGGTGTAAGGTATGTGTTATATACTGAGATCGAGGCAGCGTTTTGAACAAATGATTTCTTTATTCAGCTCAGAACACAACACAACAAGAACCTTCATAGAACGATGCAATATATACATTTTGAACTAGCAGGGCCGCACCCCCTTAGTACCATAATGTTCTGTCACAAAAGAGAGCTTAGGACCAATGGGATTCATTCCTGCTGTCAGTCAGAGTCTTTCTGGATTGGTCTGTTACGCAACAGTGATCAATGCAACTGCAGGGTTTAGGATACTTGAGAGTCAATGGAGCTTGTGCCTGAAGCTCCGATTTAGATTACATTGCATAATACATGAGTAAATACATAACAGTATGTATGGGGAAACAGCTGCAGTCACACATACTAAATAATCCACTTTCAGTGCACTTTCCAACTGGATTTTACTGTGTGAACTGGCAGAATCCAGTTGGAATGTGTATTGAAAGTGGATTATTTAGTGTGTGTGACTGTAGCCCACGTCTGCATGAAAGTCCCTAACCAAAAGTGATAGCTTAGATCCCACAGTAGATCTCTGCAGATGGAACATTTTTGTGTATCTAACCCTCATTTCCAGCTCTATATTGGCTCCCAAAGCCAGATATAAAAATATGTAGAGTTTTAAATATGCAACGTCACAACACAAATATTGAACATCATTAAAAAGTGTCCAGGGAGGGAGGTTCTCAGTAGGGTCTTGGCCCAGGATTAATGGCAGGGATGCCTGGCTGCTGTCTCTAACCTACTAATAACACTTGGTAACTGCTTGAAGGCCACTAGACCAACACGCCTGTTGCCCAGCGTCTCTGCCCATGTGGAGATCCAATGCCAGAAGATCTGCGCCATTACTTGTTATTCTGTCCACTCTACCAATCCCCTAGGAAGAAATTTCTAGACCCAGTCTTGGCCTCCTTAGGTACTAAAACAGAAACGGAAAAAATTCTAGTTCTACTAGCAGATGTAGAGGCCAAGATTTCATACAAGGTGGCCCTCTTTGCCCTCGCTGCAGAGAAAATTTGGAAGAAAATAGTAGCAGTACCATAGCTTGATTACCAATGGAATTCTGGAGTGGAAAGATGGAATTATTATAATGTTTTATTGGTCCTAATTTAGTTTTTAATTCTTCTGGTTTTAGAAGACTATATAGATGTTATTGTTATATTGTTCTGTCTCTGCACAGGTCTCTCTCTCTGCACAGCCCCCGCCTTTCATATGGCACATGAATCTGGCATAGAAAGTGGAAATCGGCTCCTCGCAGGACTTGCTGTGGGGGTGAGGGCACCACATAGAATGCACACATGGGCAGCGCTGTGTTGCATTGCAGCAGGCTGTGGACACAGCGAGTAGGCGCCTAGCCGAGAGACTGAAAAGCACGGCACCGGAGAACAGAGAGATGCGGGATATGTAATGTAGTAGCCACAGCCATGCTCCCGCGGAGATTGTAACGACCTATGGCTAAAGGCAATAAACCGAAACCTACCTACCTACCACTTGGTAACTGGAAAAAGGAAGCTGTCATCTGGAGCTAATATAGGATCTGAGCCCAGCTGCTGCTCCTTTCCCTTCTGACCCAGCTGTGGCTGGTATGTGTGTGTGTGTGGGGGGCTTATTGTTTGGAGATGGATCCAGGCATGGTAGAGAGTTTCCACTTCAGAGTATCATATATTTGATTCTCCATAAATTTTTATTATGTGATGTTGGATTCAGCAATGAATTCATATCATTTGATGTCATCAGAATATGAAAATTATGGCTGGAATGGACAGGAGCAGAGTGTCAAGAAGGTAGAAAGGGACCTAATGGATCATCTGTTTGATCCCTCTCTCCTGAAGCAGGATGGCTCATGGGAGGAAAGCCAGTCTTGCTTGTCAAAACTGTTGTTCTGTTGGTGAACTTCTAGCTATTTGGGTTTAAGTTCAACATTAGGGGGGAATATCAGATCTTCCTGTAGTTGCATCATCAAGTCATCCATTTAAAAGGCTAGAAAATTGTTCTCCCTTTTCTTTCTCGATATGTGAACACTGACAGAACATCTCCATTCCTCTCCTTCTTCATATTTTGCTCTTCTATTACTGCAGAATCACCTTTGGCTTCTGAACTTTTAAAATCTTATTGATTCCAAACATATGACATTTTGAATTTCATCTTGGTATGTATTTTATGAAAATGAAATGCAGAATGCCACAATATAGAATTGTCCAGGGATTCTATAAAAATAATAGCGCCCAGCTGGTCGGTCCAAGTTTAGATCTAGACATTTGTTTCGGCTGTCTGTCTTATGATTTTTACTGGTACTTTGTGTTCATTGTGTGTATTCTGCAGTTCTTTCCAGACTGTCAGTTAATAGAATAGTCAGTACAGAATTGTCAGTCATTTTGATCACTAAGATCAAGGCATTGGCTGTGATCACACACGCTAAATAACCCACTTTCAATCCACTTTCAATGTACTTTCCAACTGGATTTTACCAGTTCACACAGGAAAAATCTGGTTTGAAAGTGGATTATTTAGTGTGCTTGACCACAGCCATTGTCTTTCCAAGTAGCCATTCTGCTGTAAGACCCCTTTAAAGGGGTTGGTAGAGCTCTAGTCATCCAGTTATGTTTAATCACTGCAAAAATGCATCCATTTCCCCTCTCCAGCTACCACAACCATTTTGTTAACTATCTAATCTTCTTTATCGTCATCTTGGAATTCTGTTTTCAAAGTTGCATCCTCTCATGGTGGTGAAGCACAACAATACAATGTAAGGCAGGGATCCCCCATAATGTTCAGCCTTTTGGCACTTGGGGAGTTTTGAGAACAGGGAGCGGCTGCTACCACAAAATGGCTGCTGTGCAGTGATGCAACCAATCAAAAATGGTGGGAGGTGGCAAGGTGAGCATCCTGTTATGATGAAAGTAGCTGTTTTGAAACGTGTGCTCCCCCTCTTGCGTTTTTTCTGAACCATCTCCTTAGACCAGAAGAAAGCCAAGATTTCACTTTAGGGAAGAGATGCTTTGCTGAAGAAGCAAATAGGTATTCAGAGATATACTGGGAGTTACTGAAGGCAGATGAGAGCCAGTGTTGTGTAACTGGCTGCGTTCACACACACTAAATAATCCACTTTCAATGCACTTTCAAACTGGATTTTTACTGTGTGAACTGGCAAAATCCAGTTTGAAAGTGCATTGAAAGTGGATTGAAAGTGGATTATTTAGTGTGTGTGAACATAGCCACTGTTAGGGTGTTGGATTAGGACGCGGGAGACCCAGGTTTGAATCCCTGGTCTGTCAGGGAAGCTTGCTAAGTGACCACAGGCCAGTCACACAATCTCAGCCTAACTTAGCCTTACAGGTTTATTGTGAAGATAAAGTGGAGGAGAGGAGAATGATGTAAGCTGCTTTTGGTCCCCGCTTTGGAGGTGAGAGAAGCCACCATCAGTGGCTGTTAGCCACAAGGTACAGGTAGGAGGTCTCGGTTTGGGGCAAGTGAGTATTCTTGGTGCTTGGGGTGGGCAGCAGTGGGAGGGCTTCTAGTGTCCTGGCCCTACTGCTGGACCTCCTGATGGCACCTAGTATTTTTGGCCACTGTGTGACAGAGTGTTGGACTGGATGGGCCATTGGCCTGATCCAGCATTGGCTTCTCTTATGTTCTTATGAATGAAACTAAACGAATAAGCAAAGAATGAAAGTGGCATCTCCAAAACAGCAGCTCATCTTCACATCCTGGGGGAACCCCCAGGAGCAATATTGAAGGGCCAGGTTGGCCTGCAGTGGGAGAGGAGAGGAGAGAAAGTCATGCTCCGTGGGCAAGAACAGATGAATCTACAGGAACAATCTAGTAGATCCATGCCAATGTCCACTGGGATATATTTTTCATCCATTTGGGTTTTAATATAAAGCAAACATTCTTTTGAAATACAGATTTTTTTAAAAAAAGCACTTTTAATCATATAACCTTAAGCAAAGAGCACATATAAATTAGTATCAGATATAGCACATGAACTACTGAATAGGTTTAAAGCTATAAAGGTACTCTGACTGCCTTCTAAAATATGAACTAACTTGTACATTAAGCTCTTCTTTGGAGGTCTAATTTCTTCCATGCAATGGTACAGGACAGGTCATGGCCTTCTCTGCAGCGGCACTGAGACTAGTATCCTTCTCTAGGGAAGATATCCTCCCTGCCTCCTGTTAGTGTTGCTGTCCAAGGCAGTTCTTTTTTTATGAGAAACTCTGATGGATGTGAGAACTTGTGATATTACACTGATTATTATTAGCTTTCTTGATCTGCTGTTTTATTTTTAAACTAGGAATAAGGCCTGTTGTGGAAATAAATACAACGGGCTCTAGAAAGAGGCTCTGGGAGAGTGCCCCGGCTTTGAGCACTCAGTGACAATTTGCTGTGGCAATCTTAGCAGAGTATAATGACAGAATCCACCATTTTCTCCAGAGGAACTGCTACCTGAAGAGCAGTAGTAATTTTGAGTGATCTCCAGCCCACCCCCAAGATTGGTAACAGTGGTTCCCCAGGAGGGAGTGGCTGGTTTGGAGGGTGGAGTCTATGGTATTGTACCTGTCTGAGGTCCCACCCCTCCTCAACACTCACCCTCTCCAGGTTCGACCCCTCAAATCTCCAGGAATTTCCCAACCTGGAGTTGACAACCCTATCTCCCTCCCAGCCAACCATCAACCTACCTTTAGTTTTCCATCTCCTCCCCCTCCCTCCTAGAGAGCAGTTGTAATTTTGAGTGATCTCCAGCCCCCACCTGGAGATTGGCAACAATGGTTCCCCATCAGGGAATGGCTGGATTGGAGGGTGGAGTCTATGGCATCGTACCTGTCTGAGGTGCCACCCCTCTTCAAACCTCACTCTCTCCAGGCTCCATCCTTCAAATCTCCAGAAATTGCCCACCTGGAGATGGCAACCTGATCAAGACTGGGCCCAATGAGTTTTCTCCCAAAGGCCAACATAGGTGTGGAAAGGGCCTTTTACTGACAGAGGAGAAAGTACAGGTGCCAACTCTGTTTAGGGAAATACCTGGAGATTTGATCCTGTGGAGGGCAGCATTTGGGGTGTGTGTGGAAGGACTCAGCAGGGTATAATGCCATAGAGTCTACCCTCCACAGCAACCATTTTCTCCCGGGGAACTGATCCCTGTCATCTGGAGGTCAATTGTAACAGTGGGAGATCTCCAGGTCCCACCTGGAGATTGGCAGCTCTAGGGGAAAGTCAGCCGCACAGCGGGGAGTTGAAGAAAATGGTCTGATGGTTGCTGGCCCACCTCGTTAGCCAGCCAGCCATGCTGAAGCTAAGCAGGAGAGAGAGCCTTTTCCCATTTATTCTGACAGGAAAGTGGCCGTTGGGGAGGGGGTTATGGGTGGGGGAGGGGGTTATGCTGAAAGTCCTTTGTTTTTTTACTCACAGAACCAAGCTTGGCTGCCTACCAACATCCACTGAGGAGTCCAGAGAACTGTCTTCCTCAGGAGAGAAAGCTGTCTGCCAGGGGGAGTGGGTGGGGAAGAGGAGCAGACCCAGCATCCGGCCAATGGCACGTGAGTACTCTTGAGTGGCGGCTGATGGGCCAATGGCTGAGGGAGGGCATTTTACAGCCAATGGGAGCGCATGGAATCTTACGAAACCAAAAGATAAATATTATAAGGAGAGATAAAAATTGTTGTATTTTAATTATTTGTACTGCTGTCTTTTTATCTTTGTTAGCATTGGAGACTGCACATCAAAAGTTGGAATATAAATATTTTAACAAATAAAACAATATTCAGGTGCCATCTAAAGTGCAACTTCCTGCCCTACTTCTGCCTGTGTCCCAAAAACCACTTGGGCTAAAGTTTTATGCCACACTTTGCTTCCCAGTGGGGACCGCAAGTGGCTTACAACATACTTCCCTTCTCCATTTTACCCTATGAGAAGCCTGTGAGGTAGGTTAGACTGAGAGAGAAAAACTGGCCCAAGATCACCCAGCAAGATCCCATGGCAGCACGGAAATTCCTGGCTCTCCCAGATCCTAGTCCAACACTGTTTGCACTACCACAGTGGCTCCCTTTGACTTCCAAAAAGACTTGCCGGGGCTCATGGAACCTGTGTGTGCAAAAACATGTGGGATGGAAGGGAATTAGGTAAGGTCAAGTGGAAAAGCTGGTTGGATCCAACCTGGTGCACCTTTCAGATTGTCTGTAAAGAGTTCCTTCAAAAAGGTCATGGTGAGAAGCCACTGAAAGTAGACTTTGGCTTTTTTTTACCATTCTAACACAATCGTTACGGAGATTAAAAAGGCTCACAACTATTTTCTTCTATATTTTGTTTTCTATTTAGTTTCTCCAGGTCAGTTTGGCTGGAGTTCCTGGAGGTTTTTTGTCATTTTCTGGGCGTGGGACAGTGGTCACTGGGGGTATGGAGGGGGAGGTATTTGTGAATTTCCTGCATTGTGCAGGGGGTTGGACTAGATGACCCTGGAGATCCCTTGCAACTACGATTCTATGTGGCTGCATCTATCATAGTCAAAGTAAACTCATGAACCTTCCTTCCCTCCCTTTCTCCTTTTTTGGGGGAGCAGGGAGGGTGTCCAGTGTGAGCAGTTCATTTACATGCATGCTGTTAGGTTACAAAGGTTGGGTTCAAAAGTGAGCATGAAGAAAGCACTTTTCAGGAAGTTTATGGCTAATGTAATGTTTCGCAGAGCATTAATTGTAGGAAACCTAATTTTTTTTCAGGTCACCTTTCAGCAGTAAAGGATACCCAGACATAATGCCTAGACTATCATGTAAGTCTTTTGGATTAAAGGAGAAAATAATTTTACGGACAATTTCCATTGACATTGGAAGGATTAAGACAATAACCTTACAGGGTTTTCCCAGTATTATTTTAATACTTGAATGTTGTCTTTTCAAGGAAAAGGAAGGATTTGGACTAAGAAGAAGCACTGCTGATTTAGTGATTCTGATTGGAGGAGACAAGTGACCAATCTGTTGCATTTGACCTTTGATCTAACTTGCCCAACTTTTTATTTTAGCTAATCATGCTTCCCCTCTCATTATCTGTGGTAGTTTGAAAAAAGAGAGAAAGATACCAAGTTCGGAGGGGGGCAATGAACACATGCAGGTCTTGAGGCATTTTGGAAATGGTCAGAAGTCACCTGTACAGTCTTCTGCTTTCAGTCTGGTGCTTCAAAAGGTTAGCATCGTCCAAATGTTTGGCATCGGATTTCCTTGTTTCTCCAGAACCAGATAACAGCTGAGTTGTTCAAATACTCTGTGCTGTGCTTAAACACTGGAGCTCTTCCAGTCTCATTCCTCCTCTTGCGCTGTCTCCGTGAACAGAGAACCCTCAGCCTAGCATTCTGTCCAAATTGATAGGGACGGGACATCAAACACGGTTTAGCTCTATAGAGCTAAATTCACTGTGACTTCTAATGGAGTTGGACTTTGCTGTGAAAGCCCATGATCCTCTTGCTTGAGCAGTAGAGTATTTTTAAGAGTTCATTGGCATTTTCTTAGGTCATAGATTGGGAAAAGATTCAAAACCAACAGAACTGTTAATCTGCTAATTGCTGGCATGTTAAGTGATGTTCCATTTCTGATATTTCTTTTAGCCCTGGCGCTGATTAATGATTGTTTTAAACAGTCTTTTTTTTTTAAAAAAAAATCAAGGGGTATTTTTGTTGCACGAGTATGGAACACCTTTAAACTATTTTACTTTCCTCATAGAAGCTTTATTCCAGCTTTTTCTAACCCACAAAACGGCACTTGGAACTTAATGGAACAAGGCTGGCTGGTTGAAAATGTTGGTTTTAGCAGAAGAGTTTTAACCGGGTGGTTATTCCTAGGCAGAGTCCTTGATGGGTTTAGCATTTGTGCCATCGTGAGCCTCTGTTGTTCGACCTGTAGTTATGTAATTCTGGTTTTCCTCTTCTCACCTCACATCTTTGGATCTTGGTATATGATAGACATTTACTATACCAAGTATAGTCCGTCTGTCTGTCTGTCTGTCTGTCTGTCTCTCTCTCTCGACAGCACTTTCCACCACTATAATATAGACAAGAGATCTCTAGTGGCAGCAGTGCCATAAAGACAGGTTTTGTGCAACACAGAAGAGCCTCCACCATTTCATTCCTCTTTTCTCTCTGTGCTTATCTTAAAATCAGTAGTAATGTGATGCCATTATGCTACGCATTGTCCTGCCCTTGCCACTGACAGCCAGTAAGGCAGCAGCCAGCACGATCATACCACATCATACATCGCGTACAGCTAGACATGATCTACTTATGTATCTGTTTGCTTACTTCATTTCTTGCCTGCCTTTCTCACCAAGGCCCAAAGCAGATTACAAAATACAGAAAAAAAAACAATTCAATCAGACATGGCAAGGAAAAGGAGGACAAAAGACACAGAGAAGTGGGAAGCACTATGTCTTTTATAACATCTGCCTGTGTGGGCAGAGATGCAATATACGATGGATGTTATGATTATGCATACTGGGAATCTGCCACCCATGTGGGTAGGATTGCCAGGTCTGGGCTGGAAAATACCTGGAGACTCTGGGGGTGGATCTGGGAGAGGGTGGGGTTTGGGGAGGGGAGGGGCCTCAGCATGATCCAATACCATAGAGTCCACCCTTCAAAGCAGCCATTTTCTCCAGGGGAGCAGATCTCTGTCAGCTGGAGATCAGTTGTAAAAGCGGGAGGTCTCCAGGCCCCACCTGGAAGCTGGCAACCCTACATGTGGATTGGAAGCACAAGCAGTCTTTAATGCTCCTGATACACACAAGTCACCACCTTGTCTGAAAGGGGCAATGTGTGGATTTTTTCATGTCAACTCTTTACATGCTATGTGAAATCTTTTGAGTTTTTCAGGGTTCTGTACACTGAAGCTGCAAATCTGTATGTTGCCCATTTCAGACATGCATTGGGAGGCACTGCATGCAGTTGCTGGTCTCTCAGTACATGTACATTGTAATGTCTGAAAAAGGACTGAAAACGCATGCGTTCTAAGGCACAAAAAGTTTAGACTGTGACCTTCCTGCATGGCCCTCAACTGTTTCTGAAAGCTTTCTGTTTTTTACATGTCAGAAACCTGATGCTGAAACAGTTATTAAATGCTTTAACATAGGAAATGTGGGAATTATCAGATAACACTGTGTGTAATATATAAAATGAGAAATAGCTATGGTTGTATTCCTCCCAAGGAAGAACTCTCTAACCTAAAATAAGCAAAATCCTTCACCGAGGGCCATGCCCTCCTTTACTTACCGTATCCTGCTCTTGGTTTCTGTTAACAGCCCCAGTCCTTTGCTCATCATTCTTGGTCTCAAAATGCAACTCTTGTTTTTCCTTTCTGACATGAAAGCAAAAGGTGTTACCTCGTACAGGATTCAGACTCTCTTTGTATTAGTTATTTTGAGATACAAGGTGTCTGAATTGATGTGAGCAACCTCACAAACCTGAAGTGATCAATATCCTTGGAGATAGATACACAAGTATTTTTTTTTGTGATTCAAATCCTGCACCATTGTTGTAGCCTGTCTATGAACAGGGGAGGGCTGTGGCTCACTGATAGCGTATCTGCTTGGCATGCTGAAGGTCCCAGGTTCAATCCCTGGCACCTCCAGTTAACAAGGTCTAGTGATAAGTAATGTGAAAGACCTTCACCTGAGACCGTGGAGAGCTGTTGCCAGTCTGAGCAAACAATATTGACTTTGATGGACCAGTGATCTGATTCAATATAAGACAGCTTTGTGTGTATTTGTGTGCATGTGTGTTACTGTTAGCTAGGAAATGAAAAAGAGGTGAGGCAAGGCTTTGACTGGGGGCCAGATTCCTTTTCATGTTGTCCTCCTTCATCAATGATAACATATCTTTCTCCAAGACAGACCTAGTGCCTCTCATTGTTCGCCATGCTGGTATTTGAGGAAGCCTGAGCAGAGCAACTAGGCTTGCCATCTGCCCACCTGCTGTCGGTAAACTTCTGCCTCGGCCCCAAACCCCCACCCTCAAGGAACTGATGAGTGGGAAAAGAGATGGCCTCCGTCGTGATGCTTTGGGGTTTCCCAATGCCTCTATGGTCTTTACCACAGGGATTTTCTAGTCGCCGCTTACCCGAAGGGTCTCGCGGCAACTTACAACATTAAAACCAATAAGGTAAAACAACATAAAAACAAATACATATAAAATATTAACATTGAAATGTTAAATTATTAAAATAAATTGCTATCACCGTACCACTACTAAAATGGCCTGAACATGTGGTTGCCCTCCAAAGGCCAACCTAAACAATTCAGGCTTGCATGCCCTGCAGAACTAAACAAGTCTGGCAGGGCACGGGTGTCAACCAAGAGAGCATTCCACAGAGCAGGGGCTACAACTGAGAAGGCCCTTCCCTTGGTGACAGCCAGGGCTTTTTTTGTAGAAAAAGCCCAGCAGGAACTCATTAACAAAATAGGCCACACCCAACAGCAAAAAACTCATTAGCATATAAGCACAGCTTCGTCCCAGGATCGAGTTCCCCAGGTGCCCCGCGGCTTGTGAGGCACCTGGGGAACCCGAGGTGGGGGGAGGCTGTAGGCGTGGCCAACTTGGAAGCCAGCCGGAACTCCGTTCCTGTGTGTTCCTGCCCAAAAATAGCCCTGGTGACAGCTAACCAAGCCATTCTGGGGCCAGGCACCTGCAAGAGGCCCCTAGACAATGACTGAAGGGAGTGCAGGGGGTTGTAAGAGTAGAGGTGGTTCCATAGGTATGACTGTCCCAGACCATTAAGGGTCTCGAGTTGGATCCAGAGACTAATTGGTAGGCAGTGCAGCTGCTGCAGAACTGGAGCAATATGAGCTGCAGGGCCGGCCCCAGGTGTCTGGGCACCCTAGGCAGGACAGCCTGGGGCGCCCACCCCACCGGGGATGCCAACCTCCCGGTGGGGCCTGGAGATGGCCCAGTGCTGTTGTCCTGGGCGCCTTGCAGCTGCGAGGTGCCCAGGAGAGCCGGAGAAGGGGCAGGCGTAGAACGCCTGCCGCCCCTTCCCTCCCAATGGCGGCGCCGGCTTTTCTGGGTGCCTCGCAGCTGCAAGGCACCCAGGAAAGCCGGGGCTGCCAGCACTGGGCAGGAAAGGGGGCCTTTCACGGGGGGCGGGGGGTATTTTGGTGCCCCTGCAGGGCTGGCGCCCTAGGCGAGCTCCTAGCTCACCTAGTGGGCGAGCCGGCCCTGATGAGCTGACCATGATGTTCCAGTCTATAACCTGGCAGCTGCATTCTGGACCACCTGCAATTTCTGAAGTGTCTTCAAGGGTAGCCCTAGGTAGAGTGAATTGTGGTAGTCCAATCTCGAGGGGACTGTTGCATGGATCAATGTGGCAAGGTCTGACCCAGACAAATAAGGAGCCGGTTGGTGGGCCTGGTGTAGGGGAAAAAACACTGACTATGCTATCATGAACACTTGTTTATCCAATGATAGTGCAGAATGCAGCCACACCCCAGCTGGACACCATCGATTCTGGGAAGTGACCCTACAGCTAGTGTTTTAGTCTTTCCCAGCCACATGACCTCCATCTTGGACAGATTCAGCTGCTCCCCCTTAACCAGTGGACTACCACATCCAGGCACTGGGATAGTGTAGAGAGCCCTGCCGCTGACTGCTTATCCAGCATGTGGAAGAGCTGAGTGTCATCAGCATATATATATATATATATATATATATATATATATATATATATATATATGTTACATAACAACGGAGAGAGGATCAAACTATGTGGGACCCCACAATTCAGACCTCTCCTCCCTAAAAGAAAACCTCTGAGATCACCCTTAGGGGAACGAGGAGAACCAACTAAGGGCGGTGCCCCAACTCCCAGGGAGGCAAGTGGTTGATCAGGACCAAATGGACAACTGTATGGAAGGCCACTGATAGATCCAGAAGAATCAACAGGGCTGGCATGCCTTTATCCAGAGGTAAATGGGGATCATCAACCACAGTAACCATCATCAACCAAAGATGGGCCTGAAACCCAATTGAAAAGGGTGCAGGGTAGATGGCTCACCCAGAAAAACCTGGAGCTGCTTGGCTGCTGCTTGCTCAATTACCTTCCCCAGAAAACATAGATTAGACACTGGGCAGTAACTGGCCAGCTCCTTTTTATCTAAGGAGGGTTTTCTTTAGCAAAAGTCTAACAATTGCCTCCTTAAGGGAGCTGGGGAAACAGCCCTGTGAGAGAGAGAAATTAATAATCTGTCTCAAAGGGCCACTTACCCCATCATGGCATGATTTTACCAGCCATGAGAGACAAGGATCCAAGGAGCAGGTAGTTTGCTTCACAGCTGTCAGGATCCTGTCAACATCCACAAGGGTGAGCAGGCCGAAAGAGCCCAGAAAAGAACCAGATGGTGCAAGGAGAGCCCCCTTCCCCCTATTGTTATCAAATTCTGCAGCCAACTCCAGGCAGAGCTTAGAGATTTTATCTGCAAAAAAGTTTGCAAATGAATCATAGCTGAAAGCCAAATCAGTATCAGTTTTAGGACACACCAAAGGGGTGGTCAGTTGTTGAACCAATCGGAACAATTGTGCTGGTTGCGAGCTAGTGGACACAATAGAGGCAGTGAAATAATCTCTTTTTGTCGCTTTCACTGCCACCTCATAGGCCTTTAGTTGGATTCTAGCGTATTCTCACAGAGATCAGGGGAAATTCCAAGATCACCACAGAAAGTTATCCAGTATTAGTCCCAAACCCCACCCTCTCCAGCCACCACTCTCAAAATCTCAGATATTTTCTGAGGCATTGCTGTGCTGTTCTTGGCCCAGGCAATGCCTTTCTTCTCCTCTGCCCATAGCAGATTAGGCTGGTTACTTCGTATCATTGTGTTAAATTGATCTCCTCACAAAACAGTGTAAGCAGAGTCCACTGGTCCTTGCAGTCCAGGATCTTGTTTCCTGTAGTGGTTGAGCAGATGTTCTGGAAGGCCCACAGCAGGGGCTGATACTGCCTTTTGCCACTGCTATTAGCAACTGGCATTAGAAGAAGAAGAGAAGAGATTGGATTTATGTCCCGACCTTCACTTGGAGTCTCAGAGCGGTTTACAATCTCCTTCCCCTTCCCCTCCCCACAACAGACACCCTGTGAGGTAGGTGGGGCTGAGAGAGCTTTTTCAAGGACTGCTTATGAGAGAACAGTTCTGCGAGAACTTGTGACTGATCCAAGGTCACACCAGCAGCTGCATGTGGAGGAGTGGGAAATCAAACCCGGTTCTTCCAGATTAGAGTGCACATTCTTAACCACTACACCAAACTGACCTATTCCCTCTGATTATGGGTGTCCTATTCAGCCATCATGGCTAATAACTGCTTGTGGACATACATGAATCTGTCTGAGATAGTGGCCATCAGAACGTCCCATGTCAGTGAGTTCCTAATAGCCTCACCTGGAAACCTCACCCGGAAACACAGGAAACTTCACCTGGCCTGGACACGGAAAGGACTGACAAATTGGTAGCTGTTTCTCGATATTGTAGGGGAGGTGTGTGGAGCAATTTGTCTGATAGCCTGTATGTTGATATTAAGGAATGCTTGGGAGAAAAACCTCTAAAAGGCACCTGTTGCAGATTCCTTGAAGATGAGGGCTGGCAGCATCAGCAAGCAGAGCAGCTAACTCCCAGCTAAGGTATCGATGGAGGTAGAGACTGACCTCTACCCCAATACAGGAGGAGTTGCAGAGGGTGAAATGACATCTAACTCCTACCCAAGTATGAAGATAGGTAGTGGAGGTAATCCAGGTCCATAGGACAGTCATCACAGTACAGGGGCAGGTTAATCCAACTGCCATAATTAGGAATGTGCAGCTTTTTAAAAAACATTTTTTTAAAATCTGGATATCAAGGAGTGTAAAAATATCAGTATTCCCAGGTTCCAAATAAAGATTTGGCATTTAGATCCAGACCCCCCTCCGCCTGAATTCTGATCCTTCCCAGCTCCTTTCACCGAGTCTAGCAGAATGTCCTCCGGGGCCCCCAGCAAAGTCAACTGAAGTGGGCTCCACCAGTGGGGCTCAGAGCCAGGTGCTGAGCAGCAGGGGCCTGTGAAGAAAGAGGGGCTATGGGGACATGACCAGTGACAGCATGGAAGCTTGTGGGGTGGTGAGGAATGACACAGCTCAGAAGCCAGCCACCCACACGCTGAAGGTGTTCTTGGGCTAGAGAAGACAGGGCGACTTGGAGAGCACCAGGGAGAGGCTGTGGGAACCAGCATGACAGCTAGTGGAGGAAGACTCAGGCTTGCAGCCAGGCTCATGATGGGGAGAGGAGAAAGGGATAGGAGGGGTGAGCCTTCCCCTCTTCAGGCTGGGTCAAATTGGAAGTGCTGGCCTTTGAAAGCTTGTGGGCAGCGGGGGGAATGAGGGGAATGCCAGACAGGCATCCCATTGACCCTAGGCCCTGCCAGGCAAGAGGATCCAACCCCAGGCGAGACAGCCCTGGGGAGGTCTTTTGAGGGTGGATGGGGGAGGGCCAGGGAGGAAAAGCAAGGCCCATTTCTAGAGCTGTGTGTGGAGAGGTCATGGCAGTTGCAGGGCAGAAGAAGCCGGATGGATGTGAACCCCCTTCTCCCTTTGCTGCTTGACTGAGGCCCCTCTGAAGGTGCTCACCAACAAAAAGGAACCTTGGAAGGTGAGACCACCCTGGAGTCTACCAAGCCCTAGGAGTGGACACAGCCTTTTAGCTTTATCCCTTGCAAAGAAGCAAGTGTGTGCAAAGAAGATATTCAGAGGAGAAGCAGATGTCTGTAGAGAGCTCCTCTGTCAATGTGCATGTGTTCCCTGGAAGGTCTGTATAAAGCCTATACTCATACAGCTATCTCCAGGTAACTGGGATCCCAGTTTTTCAGTGTTCTTGATTAGTCAGAGAGAGCCCCGTGTGCTTACATTTGGATGTCCATGCATTTTATAGAGATCTTGCAATGAACATGTGTCAATGGGGTCAGAACATGCCACTGTCATCCACTTTACCCCTGTTCATGTCCTCTGAATATATGAAAAAACTGACTGACTTTCTTAACAGGTCAGATTATTTGGCAGTACACAAAAGCTAGGCTTACTTTCATGTGGAGAGTTTGGTTATCTTGACTTCTGTGAATGGCTTTATCACGGCAACTGGACAACTATTGAGTAGCCATGAAATCTAACACTAAATATTTCTTCTTGGGCTTTTCTGCATGTATTTCTGTTGCTTGTGTCCCCATACTGCATACTTCCCCCCCTATTCCTCATATGTTTTGTTCCCTCAGGTGGTTGCTTCAGTATTTTATCCCTGTATCTCACAGCTGTTCAGAACCAAAAAGTTGATGGAATAGTCATTTTATCATCATTGTAATCACTGTATCTCCAGCTTATTTACGAACACTTCAACTGTGCTTGTAAATAAGATGGAGATATAGCGATAAAATATTGAAGTGACCATTAGAGGGAGCAAATCACATGCAGAAAAAGGAAATAACAGCACAATGCAGGCACATGCAAGGAAATAACACATGCGGAAAAGCCCCATGAGGGTGCCTTACCTGATGGCCTGGAATTTCTTGCTGTTGTTTGAAAAGAGACAGCTACCTAGTCAGAGAAATGGTTTGGAGCCAATTTGGCAGATTAAACTGGGAGGAGAAGAAGAGAGTCATAAGAGCATAAGAACATAAGAAAAGCCAATGTTGGATCAGGCCAATGGCCCATCTAGTCCAACACTCTGTCACACAGTGGCCAAAAATACCAGGTGCCATCAGGAGGTCCACTAGTGGGGCCAGGACACTAGAAGCCCTCCCACTGTTGCCCCCCCCCCAAGCACCAAGAATACAGAGCATCACCTGCCCCAGCCTGAGAGTTCCTACCTATACCCTGTGGCTAATAGCCACTGATGGACTTCTGCTCCATATCCTTATCTAATTCCCTCTTGAAGCTGTCCATGCTTGTAGCTGCCGCCACCTCCTGTGGAAGTGAATTCCATGTGTTAATCACTCTTTGGGTGAAGAAGTACTTCCTTTTATCCGTTCTAACCCGACTGCTCAGCAATTTCATGGAGTGCCCACGAGTTCTTGTATTGTGAGAAAGGGAGAAAAGTACTTCTTTCTCAACCTGCTCAATCCCATGCATAATCTTATAAACCTCGATCATGTCACCCCCCCAGCTGTTGTTTCTTCAAGCTAAAGAGTCCTTGGTTGCCTTTCAAATAACACTAACTAACACTGGGATTAAATCTTGGTGAGGGAGGGTGGGGCTGAAAAAAAGCCCCCTGTGGATCTGGTGGAAGATCAGCAACTGCGGTGCTTCCTGCGGGAGCATCTTTTGCTTCCATTTATGCTCTACTTGTCTGTTTACAAACAAAACAGACTTCACTAACCCTCCGTAACAACTAGTCCTTTCTTATCCAAAGGAAGACTCAACCCTGGACTTTTCACTGCTAAGCAGGGAACGCTTAGCAGTGCTGATGACGGCTTTCCTCAAGTTCTGTTGAGTGGTGGATTACCATATTTGTTAAGTCAGTAAAGATCTTTATTCTCTTCACTGAACAACAGATTTCAGAAAGTTCAGTCATGTGGGTCAGATCCTTATCACCCTGTGGTGTAAATCAGGAGTGGCCGCATTAATGTTTGTGAGTCCGGGTCTCTTTTTGCTGGCTCCACGGTCCCATTAGTGTTTTCTTTTTAAGGAACTGTTTTTTCCTATATACCCCTGTCGCCACTTTAGGGTCAGTTGACGTACCCTGAGCAGTTTAACATTCATTACATCCCTTTGCCCCTCTAATTATTCATTTTAACTAGCTACTGCTCATTTTTTATATTATAATTCCCAGTACTAGTTATATTTTAAAAGCTCTGTGTTTAGCTTATTGGTTGCAGGATATATGAGGTTTTTACATCCCAGTGTGACCACACCGGCCTCCATTGCCTTCTTTCCCCTTGTTTATATTTAACCGGAATGCATTTTCTGTTACGGTCTTTCCATCTGGCGTTTAAGTAGCTCCCCAATTTTTTTTCCAGTGGATTTCTTATACATTGTGGAATTCTAGTCCAAATTCCTCGGGGCATTCAACATGCCTTTCTCAGTCCACTTCCCTAAGGCAAAAAAAAAAGCCTTTGTGTGCTTTCACTTCCACAAGTTCTACCCCTTTTATGAACCTTTCAGAAATCAAATGTTATAATTAGAATGTTGTGAGCTCAGCACTTTCATTTCTCAGGAGTTTCTGCAAACATTTGCTTTGGTTTCGGGCCACCATGGGGTCACATCCCTCGATTTTTTTGGTTACTGCTTTGATTTTTATGATTTGAAGTCATTAAAAAAATATCTCCAGAGTGAAATCCTGTATAAATAGCAGACTTTCAACACGTTCTCTTACCGGCCAGATTCCACAAGCAGCTCATGCGGTCACTTATGACAACTTTGCGTTTAGGGCCACCAGTGAGCCAGAATGCAATCTAAGAAATGCAGGACAGGTACCTCTGCAATGCTGCAAAAGAAACTGGGACACGCAGCTCCTGGGTTCTGTGCTTGCGGGCTACTTGAGCCTGCAAAATTAGTATAAAATAACAAGTGTTTTTTACTGGTCACTTGGTTCGGCGCGTGCTTCCCCTGTAGTCATGCTCCCTGGCTGCAGCACAGGGAGAAGGGAGGCTCCTTGCCTCAGCCTGCTGGGATGAATTGCCCGTTGGCTCCTTTTGGGTGGCCAGGTCTCCTCTGCTATAATGGGAGACTTCCCACCCTGGGCGCTCTGCTGTCCCCCCTGCTGTTCAGTGTCGCAGTTGAAGCAAAAGGGGGGGACTGGAATCCGTGTTGCACTGATGCAGCGACATCACACCCAGCATGCACCCATAAGTAATGTCACCATGCGTGTATCTATGGTACACAGGGAGGGAAGGTCTCCTGGGATAGCCTGATCTTGTCAGATCTTGGAAGCTAAGCAGAGAGTAGGCACTGGGATGGGAGGCCATCAAGGAAGGCTCTGCAGAGGAAGGCCACGGCCAAGCACCCCTGCTTCTCACTTGCCTTGAAAGCCCCCTTCCTGGGGTCACCATAAATTGGTTGTGACGTGATGACACATGGAATATAGACTGGTCTGACTTTGGGAGAGTGATAGCCTGCCTACCCCTCAAATGAAACACAACATAAGTTATGGGTTAAACTGGGACTTTCTTTACATACAAGCTGATCTGCATCATTATCCAATTTAAGCACAGGTTGCATTGTGCCTGCGAAGCAGGCTTCTTAACAGGGCAAACCCACCCCAGCTCAGAGCCAGCTCAGATTCTGGACCCTACCCATCATGGCCTGCACTCCAAGGGCGTAGAAGAGACAGAGGAGCACATTCTCGCCATGACTGCTAAGTCTTAACGCTCGCCATGTGCCCCCCCCACCCCCCCGGAGGGGCCCCCATCTGAAGCTCCTGGACTGCCAAGCCATTAGGTACCCAGTTTGAGGACCCCTCCATCGCTGATATCTCAGGGTGCTTGCCATCTCCAGTCTACCCACTCAACCTGGCCTTTCCCATCCCAGAGGGGCCTAACCAGATTACCAGGCCTATTTATGCCACAACCCCCAAGGACCATGTGAAACAGGTGAAAAAAGGCCCCCTCAAAGCCAATTTGAGAGAGACCCCAAAAATTCGTGCTTAGCCCCGGAATCGGTGACTGGCTACTCCCACATGGTTGCCAGCTGAGGGTGGGTGGGAAGCTTGTCTTCGGCTGGAATGGCCAGGGAAATGGCTGCCACCACTAGATCTGGCTGGCCAGTCTTCCCTGATAGGTCAACGCTAGTGCGCTGCCTCCCAATAGGCTCACTCTCCCACGTGATTCCATCTGAGGATGTGGGGGGTGGACAAAAGCCTGCACTTGCATAGGGGCAAGCACCAGTCTTTTATAGCTACAAAGCTTGCCTTCTGTTTATTGCTAAATGGGTTTTATTTGTTTGGGAATTCTTTCTGTTCATTCATGTTTTAAAATATTAGCTCCTACTTTTCTTCCTCTCGGGAACTGTCCATAATCAGCAGGATTTCTGTATTTTCAGCATGCACTCCTGGTGCTGCAGATTCAAATGTTTCTCATGGAGATCCTTAAGTTAGTACATGAAGGGACACCTTCAGGTAAGGCAGCTAGAATCAACAGGTGATAAGGGTGATATTCCTGTGAGAGCTCTGTAGAGCATTTCAGCAAATGCAGCTCATTGTACCATGCTGCTGCATGGGTGAGAAAAGCTGCATAGATTACAACCTCCAGTGTGTAGTTTTACCCAATTGCCTGATGCAGCAGGTAACCTCCCACCTCATTGCCCCAGCCTCCAGCCTCTCTCTTTGGAGCAGTACAAGCAATGGGAGGAACAATATCACCTGAGGCCTTGGCATAAGGTTTACCTACTCTATAGGGTTGTCTACTGTATAGTAGAAGCTGGTTTTACCATAATTTTTTTGCCCAAATACCAGAGTGTAGCCCAGAAGTCACTGGTATGATGACATGTGTGATTGTTGGCGATGTAGCCTGGGCCTTTCTCTTTCTATTGCTAAGTCCCGCCTCGCCCCCCGCCAGTTGCCAGGAGACCTGGCAACCATTGGCATCACTTCTACATGAGTACCTGGAAGTGATGTTGTGGCCTCACCTGTCTCTCTAAGAATTTCCCAGATCTCGCTGGTTTTTACCAGAATTTGAGGCATTCTAGGGTGTCATCACCTGTCATTTTCCCTGCTCTCTGCCCCCAAGTGCTCCTGCCCCCCATACCCTGAGGAACTGGCAGCACTGCGGGAGAAGGGAACAGATATGCTTGAGGCCTGTCATTGCTTCCTAAACATGCACTGCTGCCAGCCTGGCCTGAGGCAAAGCCATGAGATGTCCTCAACACTGCTTAGAGCTTAGCTTGTTCTTTATGTATCTGGCAAGATACGACCCCTCCCTTTTCTGAGTGCTGGCACACCCACACCCTTCCAAGTAGATGATGCTCCCCCCCCCTCCAGCGCTGAACCTAAACAGGATTGCCTGGGCTTCTACTACAGCAATCTAGTTGCCCTGCTTCTAAATTAAAATCTCCTTGGTTTGGATGGATAAAATTCTTCTGTGTAGAATAACTTTAATAGTACTAATAATCACACTTTTTGCAGGAACTCAAACATAGGAAAGGAGTGCCTTTACTGTTAGGTTACGTGTTTATTTTAACATATCCTTAAGAATTTCTGAAATTATGCTACAGAACTGCCAACATTTGGAGTCCTCAGTTCCAGACGCATTGTAATGTTGCCTGTTAGATGGTTCCAAATTACAGACCTTGTAGATTTGGATGCAGTAATCCTAGACAGTTTGGATGTTCATATTCTTGGACATGTCTGTTTCCTCCCAAACCTGGACCCTGGCTGTACACAAATGTCTCGAATCTCAAAAAGCCAAGGCATTTGGGCTGGAAAAAAGTGCTTGAACAAGGCTCGTTAGATTAAGAAGGTGTGAGGGTTTTTGTTTTTTTTTTAAACAAAGATTTGAAAAAGATTGTGAGTACTCTTGGAGTGGAACAGGATATTTTCTTTCCAGACTCTGCTCTCTCTGCTGAGGACCATTTCATCGAACTCACTAAATGAAAGAGCAATAATAAGACGTTTGAAAAGCCATTCCAAATGACCCTGGTTTAAAGGCTCGTTTTCTGTTTTTATTGAGAATGATTTGCAGATTACAAAGCCAACCCGTGTTCTAAGAGGTGTTCCTTAATTGATCTAACATCTTTGTTGTGGAGCAGAGTTGCCAGCACAAGCAATTTCTCTCTATCTGTGGCTGTCAGAATAGTTTTAACTTCCCGGCTACTGCACTTTGATAACTCATCATGCGGACAGTCATTGCCCACTGGAGGGCAATGTAGCACTGCTCTATGTGACCTCCACCTGCTCTTCTCAATGACCTCTTTTTGGATTCTCCCACTGAACTCTTTTTAAATACAAGTTTACATTTCCAGATTCCTGTTGGATCTCTCCTGGGCTGTTTTAAGGAGAAGCCAGTACTGTAGTGCTTTCTCAACTATTACATCGTCTATTTATACTGTGGTGTGTTTTTGTAGCCCATGATGTCATAGAACAAGATTTCAGCCATGTGCATCACATGTGCGAGGCCCAGCGCAGCTGGCCTTTGCAGGTTGGACTGATGTAATGTCAGAATTTTTCATATTCTATTTAAAATGGCACCTGTAAAAATAGCCTTCATTTTTTGGTAACTTAAATGCTATAATACTTAATTAGGCAAACTGTCAGGAAGTGTCCCAGTGGCTTTGGAAAATGCTCTCCCCCCATCTCATATTGGTATACCACAGCAACATCCTTCAGTCTGGAAGGATTTAGCCAAGAGGGGCTGAAATGCCCCCTTTAGCAAAATTATACATGCTCTTTTTATACTGTCATGGCTTCTTTCATTCTATTGAGGCACAGATTCCAGAACTCCCAAAATCACACATGCAAATGTAGAGCTCCACATAAGTAAGGATAGCGGGGTGGGGGGGCACTAACTTCTACATCAGTGAATGCTGTTCATATGTTTTGGGGAAAGAAATGAACATGGCATGTGAAATAACATTTTAAAAGAATCGCCCAGATGCTAGTTGCATGGAGGGCTGCTAAAGTTTGGATGATACCTCTATCCCACTCAAAGAGAGCTCTAATCTTCCGTTTTTGTTAACTCCATGCCTTGCTGATGGGCTGCATATGCATGTAGTCCATGTGTGGTGTGTGTGTGTGTGTATATAGATGCATTTGTACTGCAAGAAAAAAAGAAACAACTTCCAAAGGTCCTTCTCCTCCCCCCCCTCCTTCAAGTTCACATCAGTAGCAGTCAGAATCTATTGATGTGGGAGTTTGTGACTTGGCTTGTAGCAGCCACTCAGAAATCCTCCAGATGCACAGAATCCATTTTGGGAAGCCCATGCCCTGGGTTGATCACATTGATCTGTTGCCAGTCTTAGATGTGATAAACCAGACATTTATGTCATGATGAATGTACACTCTGATCATGAAATGCCTGAGCATAAACATTGTCTTAGAGTCAACTAGCTGCTTCTGCAAGAGGTAAGTGATCCCCTTTGGTAGTTTTCTAGCTGTCTAGCTATCCAGGAGCCAAGTTGCAGGAGCTCTGCTCAAGTAGCTTGTAAGTCTAAGTTGGGACTCATATTTTTGCCTCTCTAAGAGTCCCAGCTTATACTTCCAAGTTGCTTGAGCATCACTTCTGCAACTCGGCTGTTCTGTGCTGCTCAAATAAATCCTGTCCTTTCAAAGTAGCCACTTGTAACCCGAAACCATGCAATAAATGCTAATAAGTTTCCTGCCGGGCAGCGCTCTTTTAGACAGCTTATTTTTCATCCCTCCTTTCATGTGTGCCCTTTATTGATGACTTTGTCAGTACCACAAGTGTTCTTAAAGAGGACGAAAAGTAAATACAAATGAAAGATGCAGGTCTGATAAGACTCTCGAAGGTACACAGGAAATACTTTCCGAAGACCATTTTTTTCCATTCCCAGTTTCATCCTTTGAAAGTTTTAAGTTACCGGGCAGGCTGCTGTTTATAGTTAGCCAAATGTGAAACACCATATTTCTTCATTAAATGGCCATTTACAGCAAAACAAATACCCAGAGATCCAGTTCTGCGCTATATAATGGAAAAATAATACCTTCTTCACTACTGCTGAGACTGTTGACAGTGTTCAAATGTTTTAAATGATGTTGGAAAGAAAATGAGGGACAGTTGTTTGATGGGTCTGTTTTGGACTGGATAAGCCGGAATGGGGTTTCAGTTCTGTGGGGGAAGGTGGAAACCTATGAAGCTGCCATATGATTCACACCATGAGTCCATCAGACCCAGGGTAGGCTGTTTGGGGGGTGCTGGCACGGCTGTGGGCAGAATCAGGTCTGCTAGAAAATACTTTATAAAACATGGGGGAAGTATTAAAGCCGACCCTCACCACCCACCCACACTTGTCTACTCATAACCACATTTCAAAAAACTCATTTTCTCTCAGCCAGAGTCTGTGATGAAAAAGTAGCCCATGCGAGCAGTTAAAAACCAGAACATGAGTGGTTCTGGGTACAAAAATGAAGATGGAGCATTTGGGTTCTACTACTGCCTTTTCTTGACACTTCAAACCACCCTATCCTTCCTTTAATAGGAAATCAGTTTACTACTGTGGCCTTGTCCCCAACTGTCAGTGACACTCCAAGTTCTGAGGCTTTTGTTTGCAGTAACCATAATTTATGTAACACCCAAACATTGTGTAAGATTTTGAGCTCACCAGAACTCTTAACCAAGGCACATGCTACAGAATAAAAACATTATGGATAGGAAGGAAAAAGCCAATTTCCAAGTTGTGTTCTTAAGAATATGTGTTATAGATGCTGTTCCTAGGGGGTCCCATCCCCTCAGTGGGGATGGGGAATATGCTGTCCCCCATTCCTGTTGCTTTTCACTGCTCTGTGTGGCAGTGTGATAGTAATCTCTCCTTATATATAAAAGAGTTTTTGTGTCTCTCTTGCCTCAGAATTCCATGCTTCCACAGCCTTTGGCTTCCTGGACTGTCACTCCCATGGTGTGCCAATCGAATGCCTGGGTTGCTGCAGTTCTGCCCACCACAGAAGCAGCAGCCAGCATTGCTGCCTCAGTGTGGTGCCAGACAATGAGCAGGAAGGATGCTCCACTGGCCCAGCAATGAGAAGACTGGGGCTTCCCCCCCTCCCAAAGGCCTCCCACCCCCTCCTGGCCCACCCGCCAAGGTAGGCAAGCTGGGAAGGGACTGGGGAGGCCTTTAAACCCCTCCCCATGGCTTCTCCTGCCCACCCACCAAAATGGACAAGGAGGAGAAGCCTCCCAGAGCCCCCCTCTCCTGGCCTGCCCACCGAGGCACATGGGCTGGGAAGGGACTGGGGAGGCATTTAAACCCCTCCCCGTGGCTTCTCCTGCCTGCAGGCAGAAGCAGCCTCCAAAAGGCCCCCACCCCCTCCTGGCCTGCCTGCCAAGGCAGGCGAGTTAGGAAGGGACTGGGGAGGCATTTAAACCCATCCCTATGACTACTTCTGCCCCCCTGCCAAAGCGAGCAACAGGAGAAGCCTCCCAGAGGCCCCCCGCCCCCTCCTGGCCCACCCACCAAGGCAGGCAAGCTGGGAAGGGACTGGGGAGGCCTTTAAACCCCTCCCCATGGCTTCTCATGCCCACCCACCTAAATGGGTGAGGAGAAGCCTCCCAGAGCCCCCTCTCCTGGCCCACTCTCAGAGTTTTGATTTTTTGAAGGACAGCAGGTTGTTAGAACAACAATTAATTGCTAGAGGTTATCCTCAACATACTCTCTGGAATTCCAGAGAGAGAGCCTATAAGATAGATAGGAATTTATTGTTAAGGAATAAGATCAGAAGACAGAGTAGGGATATCTTTTGCAGTTTGGAATTTTCCCATCTGGCAGGGCCTATAAAACATATTATTCTTCAAAATTGGCATTTAATTTCTGACCTGCCTGGCCGCCAGGATAAACCTATCATTTCGTATAGGAGATCCAAGAATCTAAAAAACATTTTGACTAAAACTGATGCTTTGAGAGTTAGACAGAAAAAGGAGTCTTTACCTATAGGATACCATAAATGTGGCAATTGCGCTGCCTGCTGTTTGTGCCTGGAAATTTCTGAATTTTCACACCCTAACACAGGCAATTTTAAACTTTATAATTTCCCTAACTGCAATACTAGACATTCTATTTATTGTTTGATTTGCCCTTGCAAGCTTTTGTATATAGGATGTACAATGAGGCCTATTAAAATAAGAGTCCTGGAACATAAATCACACCTTAAACACCAAGTGGCAGATGCCCCTTTAACAAATCATTTCTCTTCCATGAAACATACTCCAGAAGACTTAAGATTCTTTGTACTTAAAGAAATTAAAAATTATTCCTATAATAGGGTGGATATTAATAAACTTTTACATCAACAGGAGGCATGTTATATTTTTTTATTTAACACCTTGGAACCAAATGGTTTAAATCAATATAATGACTTTTCATGTTTTTTGTGAACTACTGCATGTATACTTCTTTAATGTAAGGACAGAGTCTCAAAAAAATTATTTCTATTCTAATGCATGACTTTTAGTGGAGGACTATGTTCCTTTATTTAGCCACACCTGTTGTGCTCTATATAACTATGCAAGGCTAAGGAGTGATTGAACGTGATTTTCACTTTGGAGGAGGCTTGCAGCTCATAAGAAAAATTTTTGCAGTGTTCATTGAAGAGAAATTTGTATTAATATTTTGGGTAAGAACTTTTTATTCTCTTGAGACTCTGTCCATTATGAGATTATTAATATTGTAACCTATTCTGTTTTTGCTACCTTTTATGTTAGTATTTGGCAACCTTGTGCTGGAAAATTATTGTTGAACTCCCTGAGGAAGATTCTGAAACAGTAGGATATCTGGACCTCTGTTGGAGGAAGACAGAGCACATGTTCTAAAGAGACTTTAAGGAGTCCTCCCTCTTGAAACTTTTGCTTAACAGAGGAGGACTGATATTAATTAAGAGGTTGTACAATATCTTTTGAGATTCTTTGGAGATGATGTTTGATATTTGGATGGTTTTGATACCTTATATGTTGTGATATTTATATGATAAATTATATATGATGAACTTACTGTAAAATATTATTCTAAAATATAAACATTATTTATGATATGTTATAATCATCTGTAACATGGTATTTGTTATATGTTGGACTCCTTTCAGTGGCAGATAGGTTGTCCAACATGCTTGCTGCTAGTGGAGAATTGCCTTTAAAATATTATTACATTGCCCCCCCAGTTGGAACGAAGAGACAGACACCAATATGGATTTAACAAGGGCCACTTTATTAATTATTTAATAACAACGAATACTAGCGAGGGGTTGTCAGAATGTACTGAGGAATATGACAGGTGTCAAACTCCTGACCACCTGCATTTCCTTCTGGGCGATGCACCTGCTCCGATCGCAAGCCACCGAAGGTAGCTTTTGACCAGCAGCTTGGCATGTCGAAAAGAACCCCTGACCCACCACCCCAGAAGCCGCAAAGGCCCGCTAAGGTAGGCCGGGCCAGATTGTTCCAAGGAAGATCACCCCTTCCAGGCCTTGAGCTGCAAAGGCCCGAAAGCCATTCCTGGAGGACCCTTTATTTCCTTTATAACAATGCCCCGGTGCTCACCATTTCCATCCAGATCACGCTACCCCACCAAACTTAAAGTGACCATGCTATTTAACAACCTGCCTCCCCCCCCCAAAGCCAATATACCAACACCACCATCATCAGTGCAAGGTAGGCAAAAACACCCCCATCCATAGGCCAAACTGATGGAGGCGAAAAATTCCTACCTGGCTCCATGAAAAGGCAGCCGGTCAGACCTGCACTAAAAATAGGGCGGGAGGGTGGGCCGAGCGTGCCAACGGACTAGTGAGGAGGGGGGGGGCAAGAGCCAGATCTAAATAGGCTGGCTCTGCCCCCTGTTGGCATCTTCCCTCTTCATGCCTCTCGCGGAGGCAAATCAGCCCCCCCTGCCAGCGCAGGCTTGGCGGGGGCTGGGGCTTGCAAAAATAATACAAAAACGTGACAAAATACCAGGCTGCCATTTTTAAATGTGTTCTAGTCTCTGCTGATCTTCTTACCCATTATGCAAGCAATCTGGGCAAACTGAGGTCTAGATGAAACATACATCACGAGCTGGCTTCGCATAATATCTAAGATCTGATTGTGAATATTGAAAGTAGGTTGTGGGTAAAAAACATAGAGAAACACACATTAAAGCTTCCTGCCTTTTGGATCATGGAAGCATAATTTATTGCTATAGTCTAAATACTTCGGACTATCTGTATAGTTACAGCTAAGCTGCAGATTTTTTCCAGTGCAGGTGGCGCTTTCACCTGCTGCTTTATGAAGGTATGTAAAGACAGTTTTATTCCCAAGAGCATTTGGTGGGCTGTAAATTGTTTCTGGAGATTTGGCTGGGTGTGTTCTAGCTCTCCTTTTTTTTTAAAAAAAAGTGATTTGTGCTGTGCAGTTTGGTCTGTTTTTTAATCTTGCAGACTGTCTGGCATATTTTTGCATTCTTGCCTCAAGTCTGAGGGAGACAAGGTGAGATAGAAATGTTTTAAATAAATAACTATTAAAAACCAGGGGGGAAATAAAAAGAGAATTTATCTCTGTGTTACAGGTTTCAAATATGGCGTAGTGTGACAACTTATCCATGGACATCAATCTTTACCTCAGCTATGAAACTATGGATAGATTTAGCCAATCTGCTCACTGTGTCCATTAACAATATGGCAGTAAGACCGGTGCCTGCACATGGAGCAGGCGGCGGTGTTTGCCCGCCCCCCACCATCTTCTTGGATGAAACACAGGTGGGGTGAGCCAATCATGGCTCAGTGTGGGAGCACTGGACAACCAGGGGTGAGCTCACTGGCCAGGTCTGGCAGCAGCTGCCCTCCATGCTCAGATTGGCCCATGCAAGCTCAAGGTAGGACAGAGCTGCGCACCTGGGCGAGGACCAGCCACGTGGGGTTCTATTGGTGGTGATGGCGGTGGCTGAATTCCTGAGCAGGACCCGAGGACCAGAGTGAGCATCATTACAGAGGAGAACAAGGTTGGAGGGATCCAGGGGAATGGAGTGACAGTGGATTTACTCCAATAGAGGGGGAGGGTCAGTTGTATTGGCCGTCTTCCCTTGCGTTGTGGCTTTGCTTACTGGGGGCATCCCTCGGCAGATCCTTGTTCCAGGGTCCTCCAGGCCTCTCCTCAGACTGTGGCTTCCCCAGGGGCTTCAGGCTACCACATGCGGCCCACAGGTCTCGCCCGTGTCCTTCTGGCTGCCGGTGCCCCTGCCCTGCTGGCCAGGGAGGCTGCCAGGTGGGAGAGTAGCTGGGGTCTGTGTTCCAGGGCCCACTTGCTGTGTGGGCATGCAGGCTGCAGCCGTCACATGTCTTTTGGGCTGCCAGCACCCCTGCCCTACTAGTCTGGGAGGCTGCCAGGCAGGTGAGATCACTGGGGCCTCACACAGCAAGCCAGGGCACTCCTCCATGTGCCACCAGCAGAGCATGCGCTGTTGGGTGCTGGCGCCTGTTCCCTCCCGTCCTTGTGCGAGGCTTGCCCTGTGTGGGACCACATGGTGGCAACTGCAGAGCTGGCTTGCTCCCTTCCCCATCTATCTATGCACTGGTGTTCGTCCCCCTCAGCCTCATGTGAGGCTTGCCCAGGGAAGGCCGCCGGGCAGCATGGGACCGGATAGGAGCGGCTGTGCCTGCTCGCTCACCTCCCCATCCATTCAGGCACTGGCGCCCATTTCCCCTCCCTCTGCGGCCTTGAGCGAGGCTTGCCTAGCGTAGGCTGCCGGACGTTGTGGAGCAGATGGTGGGGGATGCGCCTGCTTGCTCTCTGCCCCAGCCATCCGGGCACTTGTCTGTGGGTGCCTGGCCACCTGCCCCATCCCATTTAGGCATTTTGTGTGCCCCCCCCATGGCCCACCTACTCGGGACTTGCTGGCCTTTGCCACTGAGGCGCTATTGCTTCTGTGGGAAAGAGGCCCTTCAGCAGCCCTCAGACAGGGTGGGGAGGGGGCCGAGGAGTGCAAGGTCAGCAGCTTAGCACGTTCTCTCTAAGACAGGGATCTCAGCCAGGGACCTAGGGAACTTCTGCTGGTCTGAGGGGAGGATGCTGCCAGTGGACCCAGTTTCTGATTCAGTCTAAGGCAGCTTCAATATTCTTTTCTTTTCTCCTTTCTTCCCTGTGTTATCAGTCCTCTAGGGCAGCCGATCCCCAGGAACTTCCCTCAGTAATTTATGGGGCTTTGGCTTATTCAGGATAGGACAGCATCATGCTGCTCCCTCCACTAACAGCTTCAGTGCTAAGCAGCGGTATTGTGCATCCTTTGCAGCACGTTTCCAATTCTGGGCTCGTCCTAACACTCTGCTATATGATTTATTAAGGGACTCCTATATCTCTAAATGGTACAACAGTGGGTTTGTGGGGACAAGGGTCTGTTCAGGAATTAGCCAGCATAGCATGCTTCTCTTCACCAACTTATGTTAGCTGGGGAGAATGATCGGTGGGAGGGGATTCCTCTCAGGCAGAGTGGGCTGGGCCTTAACATTGCTTGGGGAGGGTGCACGTGGCTTTAATATCTCTCCTCGTCCTTTTCTTCCCAAGCTCTCAAGGGCATAGGATGGCAGCTAAGAAGGCACCACAGAAGAAGAGTGGCCCAGCTGGAAAGGCACCCAGGCAGGTGCCACCAACTATCTCATCCTCTGAGGACAAGAGTGGCCCCTCATTGCAAGACCTGGCAGCTAAAATCAAGGCCCTGAAGAGGGCCAAGGTGGCCAGGTGATACCCAGGCATTGAGCAGCAGAGCGGGAGCAGTACCAGAAGACCTGGCAGGGATGGGTGAGTCCTCCAGCACCACAAGAGTGAGTCCCACTCAAGCCCCCACAATGCACACCCCCGGGGCCCCCGGGGGGGTAGGTTCAGGGTCCTTTGGAGGCAGGACTCGACGGAGCGGGGCAGATGTGCCAGGTCCCTGGCCCTTCCCTGGCACCAAGCACCATGCCTGACCTGGGCACACCATATGGGGTTGTACCCACACCAAGTGCACCGCCCTGGGCCACTGGGCAAGCACTGCCATGGCCAACCAAGGGTGAACTCACTGGCCGGGTCTGGCAGCAGCCACCCTCCATGCTCAGATTGGCCCATTTACAATATGGCAGTAATCTCCTAATCTACTTTACAGTGTTGTAACTATTCCAGAGATTAATGGCCCTATGTGAAGCCTTTTGAGCACCCCAAAGAATTAGATATAGGTGCTATTTTTCTTCAGACTGAACGCAAATGCCCCTGGTTTCCGAATATGAAGTTTTGTAGCTTTCTGTCCAACAAAGCACTGGCATAACTCAATACTAATTCCTCAAATCAGTGCTTTTAGACAAGAAAAGCCAAGAAAAGGTGTCAGAGCTTGCCAGGGCTTAGCACCAGCGAAAGTTTTGAATGCCATGGCGAAGTTGTAGAAAGTGGCATCTGAGCGGGCATAGAATGTCTTTCTTTCACCACTAGGTAATTACAAACACACTTTGAGAATCAATATGAAGATTCTGGGGTGGGGGAGTGAGAAAAGAGAAGCAGATCCTGAAAAATGTGCAGTAGTACAGCATACATGAAGTTTAGTCGCTGGTTTAGGCAAATTCATGGAAGAGAGATCCATCAATGACTAATAGCCACATTAACAGAAAGCAATTTTTTTTTTTAAAGTCTGCAGTGGGAACAGAAAAATCCTCAGGTCCAGGGAAGGAAAAATCCAAAGACAGGTAAATACCAATACAAATGGCGACAGACTCAGAAAGCTAGCCAACAGGCTTGCTACATGATAAATTCATCCCTCCGTTCAATGCAAGGCAGCACAAACTGAGAAGGTGTGGTCAACTCTTTTTTGCATAGCTGACCACCTGACTTTTGCTCTTTGAAATGTATCAACATGGCATGGTGGTTAAGAGCGGCAGACTCTGATCTGGAGAAGCAGGTTTGATTCCCCCCTCCTCCACCACATGAAGCCTGCTGGGTGACCTTGGGCCAGGCCCGTAGCCAGGATTTTTTAAGTCAGGGGGCATTTAAATGTCTTAGGGGGCCCTGGCTAATCGAATTAAAGGAAAGCCTGGCTCCTTCCCCACACCTGCCATCACTCAGGGGCCTGGGTTGGATGGGAAGTCAGGGGGCCTTGCCAGTAAGTCAGGGGGCCTAGCCCCGAGATGCCCCACTGGAGCTACAGGCCTGCCTTGGGCCAATCACATTTCTCTCAGAACTACCTTACAAGGGCTGTGGTCACACACACTAAACAATTCACTTTCAATCCACTTTCAGTGGATTTTACTGTGTGAACTGACAGAATCCAGTTGGAAAGTGCATTGAAAGTGGATTATTTAGTGTGTGTGGCCTCAGCCAAGGTGTCTGTTGTGGGGAGAGGAAGGGAAGGTGATTGTGAGCCGCTTTGAGACTCCTTAGCATAGAGAAAAGCAAGGTATAAAAACCTACTCTTCTTCTTCATCATCACTTGGACAATGGAAGGCAAGTCCTGATGAGACCAGTGATGAAGGTGACTGCCCGTGATGGCACATGTAAATAGGTGGGACTAACTTGTCTCTTCCTGGGTGAACTGAGAAGGCCAAATTGTTTTAACTTCTGCCTCTTGAATAAATGAGATTAGTCCAGTCAGGTGAATCTACACTCAGGGGAAGCCTCCCAGATGCAGTGCATTTGCACCTTCTCCAGAATTCACATTCATTCAGAAATGTCAACTGTTGGCACATCACTTACTTTTGCATGTTTTTTTTTTAAATCAAATACACAGAATTATTATTATTATTATTCCCCCATCCTGTCCTCCTCATTTTTGGTCATTTCTTCAAATACTGCTTTGTTTAGCAGGCACCAGTTGCAGTTTCCTCGTTAGCATTTGGTATTGAGAGCAGATGTGTCCATTACCTATCATATTCTTCTAAAGAATGGATGGGTTATGAAAGGTCAATTTCAGCATGCCTTTCAATCTTCATTATTATTTCCTCTCCTTAGTTGCTGTGGCAGGAGTCATTAGCGCAGGCTTCCGAAGCTTCCCAGGTTTGTCGCTCAAGCATGTCGCCAACACTTTGTGTTTCCGAATCTCTGTGTCTTAGTATGAACAAGTGGTCCTCAGTGTTCTGTTTCTGAAGCATTTATAACATTGTTTGTACCTTAACCAAAAGTGCAAATATAAGCCATGTGGGTTCGACAAGATGGTTGTGCAAGTATTGCTGTGTTACTTCGCATTTATTCATACCAGCAATGTACTTGGCACTCTACAGGGCAAAAAATCTCACAGTTCTCACTTAGTAGATGAAAAAGACAGAGATGGGGTTGTAGAGCCACCACCTCTGAGCAGCAGCCAAGACTGAGAAGGAACTCATGTAGGAGGAGACAACTGTGACAAAGCCTCTACCCCCCAGAGTCGCCTAAAGATGGGACTATAAAACAATGTTGGACAATGAACCCAGAGTATGGGTAGTGTATTCTCCTTTTGGCTTCATGGAACCAGCTGACAAATGAGGTCACCAGGGGAGGGTGTGAAAGAGAACCCCCTAGTCACCTTCTTCTTTTTACAGTTGTTTCCAGGCACTGTGAATTATAATGGATGGTCAGTTGTGTATATTCAAAATATGTTCCTAAATGAATCCTTTGCACACCTGTGGCTATTGCAGCCCTGAAGGGTTTAAATAAAAACAAACAAAAACAATCAAATGAATAAAAGAGGGTCTAAATAAAAAAGCTGCTTCTTGGAAGTTGTTAGTCTGGAACTCTGATGGACTACACTAGGGCCCAATCTGCATTTGCTATGTAAAACTGTTTCATTTTGCTGTGGCACCAGCTTCCTTTGCCCTCCATTTGGCTCAGTATAAAAAGCTTGCCGTCTGCATCAGGATGGAGGGAGAGCACACGAGAGAAGGGGGAGAAGCAGCCTCCTGGAGGAGGCGGCAGGGCGCTGCACTGTGCTGCACTGTGGGGAGGAAACAGTACCTGCGACCCCCCAAAAAGTAAAGGGGGTGACCTGGCAGAGGGGGAGGTAGGGGGGAGGAAAGATGGAACGAGCTGGGAAAAAAACCACTAAATACCCAGTGGTTGCCAGTCATTCTAGGGACTGCCCCAAGAAATAACAAATGGTTCAGGGGCGGTAGTGCTTCCACACACACCCAAAATACAATTGCAGGAAAATGTTCCCTGGCTGCACTGATGACTGGATTTTCAGCTAACTAATAGTTTCCTTTGTGACAATTTCCTTTCTGAAAACTAATAGTTTCCTTTGTGGCAATTTGTGTATCTCCTTATAAAAAATGGTGGGGGGAATTTGGCCCCAGTTGTCTGCTTATCGCTTACAGTGGCTTGAGGGTAGGGAGGAGCAATTAAACCACCTTAAAACCAAATCCAAATAACACAGTAGGACACCATAGTGATCTTGGAATCACCACTAAATAGCAATAAAATGATGCAGACAGCTGATGCTGAAATGAAACAGTAGGAGAGCGGATGCGGCATGAAATGCAGACAGAAATTTGTGAGACAATGTGAGATCGTTGGCACAGTGGCAGGAAAGACCAATGCAGATTGGACCTAGAAAGGGCAATCTGTTGAAGGGAAGTAGCCATTGGGAAGAGTGTCTCTCTTACCATACTCACATGTTTCCTTAGTGGTCTTCACCTTAAAGACTGGATGAATAGATTTCAAGCCAAAGTAGGAAAGGAGACCTGTGTAATGAATGAATCATTTAGGGATTTGTAGGTGAAGGCCATCAACTGGAAGCATGTCCAGATTCCTATAGGGAAGGCCACATATTTACAGTTCTTTTTGTTATATGTTCATAATGAACCATTTGGGAACTATGCTCTGTAGAAGCCAATCTTCTAAATAGCCGGTGAGTAGCACCAATTCTGAAGGTTTCAAAGGCATTAGTGGCACTTATCTGCTGAAAAATATCACAAGACTTGTTCAAGATAGAGATGGTGAATGAAGCTCCAAGCTACCACAATTCACAAGTTGATCTCAGAAAACCTCAGGAATATGAACCTGAGTAAGCCAGTGTTATCAGTGTTTGTTCGTGTATAATATTTTTGCATCTCCTTTCTGCCTGAAAACACCAGAAACTAAAAAGCTTTTTTTAAAAAAGCATCAGAAGCTGGTTAAAAACATCAAGCACTAAAACAGCATAAAATTTGGAACAGTTTAAAATGAATCTGAAAATAGTGCTCAGGCTAAAAACAAACTATAAAAATGTTGTTGAAGCTCAGTCCCTTGATTAAAAGCATGGGTAAAAAGGAGCACTTTGGCCCATCCAGTGGTGGACCTACATTTTTGGGACCCTGAAGCTTGAACAGTTATGGGGGACCCTTTTCAACCAGCAACAATAGGGCAACATCCAACAAGGTCCAAAGGACCTGAACTGAGAAATCAGATGTCTTTTTATGGTTCTGGTTGGCTAAGGGCTGAGCTGTAGAACTATTAAGTCATGCACCAGTGAAGGATTTGAGGATCCAGCTGCCAAAATGTAGGCTATGAATAGATTCTGGCGAGCCCAACAAGTCCATACAGCTGGGGGTTTGGGGGCTGAGAAAATTTTGAAATTTGACCAATTACAAGGGCGTTTTGAGGCCATATGAAACAGGTATTAGAACATATTCTAAGGTCAATATTAAGTGTTTCAACCCATTGGCTTATGATTCTGTCACCAAAATAGCCTTATGTTAATAACAAACACTTGGGGAAAAACCCTCCATCAATTTTGTTGAAAAATTAGCTCTTTTTTTTTTAAATTGCTTCAGGGCCCCTCCAGCATTAGGGGCTCTGAAGCTTAAGTTTCATTCCTTTCACATTAGATCCACCCCTGGGCCCATCACCTATAAGAGAACAGGGTAGGTGCCAGGTGAGCATTAAAGGAAAGGGCACACCACCAGCAGAGTTCCACTGCTGAAAACCCTACTGACGGTGGATCAAATACCAGCAACATGGTAATAACATTGGGCTCCTAGTAGAGAGAGCCAGCGTGGTATAGTAATTAGAAGTGGCAGACCCTAATCTAGAGAACTGGGTTTGATTCCTCACTCCTCCACATGAAGCCTGCTAGGTGACTGCTTGGGCCAGTCACAGTTCTCTCAGAACACTCTCAGCCCCAGCTGCCTCACAAGGTGCTTGTTGTGGGGAGAGGAAGGGAAGGAAGTTGTAAGTCACTTTGATACATGTTAAGGTAGAGAAAAGCAGGGTATAAAAACCTACTCTTCTCCTTAAGTTAACTTAAGACAACTTAAGTTCTTAGTGCTTAAGCTGTCAGTCAGGAGTGAATGTTCTGGGGAGAATGTTCATTACTGTTCTTACTAATATTCATAGAGTCATGAACACAGGGCTCTTTTTCTGGAAGACTCACCAAAGCCTCAGATAGATGGGTGGTTTATGCATGTACATTTACCACTTGAATATTTCGTCAAGTGATGAATCACATGGGTAAAGGAGTTATCTTTATCCATGATGCTTTTTGGGCGTTCATAATGTTCTCAACATAGGTAGAAGCAACTGATGGAAGAGGCACCAGGATTGTAGTAGAAGGTGGTCGCGGGCAGGGAGACGCTGGAAATGAAACTTCACCACTGCAACTACTGCATAGCTGTTCAGCACACTGATTGCACTGGACAGTGGCAAGGCTTGGGAGCTCAGTTCACAAGTGACTGTGGTTGTCAAAAATAAATGGTACGTTGACCTGCCTAACATGTTCACTGTGAAGTTCTCATCATCCCTAGTGGCAGGCCATGGCCCTGACCTCCACAGGTTGAACATCTCTGTAATGGCAGACCTCTTTCTCCCCATGCATCCTGGTACCTTGCATGGTCATTACCAAATCATATGTACTGCTTTGAGGTGTGTAGTGTAGGCATGGAAGCAACCAAGGTGTGTAGAGGCTGAGGGTTTGGTTCTTGGGCAGGACTGATGGATCGGTTTGCAGTGTAATCCGAAAGACTATTTCCTAGGTGTAAGCTCCACTGAGTAGATTTCAGTAGAATTCTGAGTACATCTGCTCAGGATTGCAGATTATACCCCACTTTTCTTCCTGAAAGGGATCTAAAATGGCTGATCCTCATTCTTCTCTCCTTTGCTTTATCCACACCACAGCAACCCTTTGAGCTATGTTATACTGAAAGAGTGTGACTAACGTAAGGCCACCCAGACAATGTCTGTGGCAGAGCAATGATTCAGACCTGGGTTTTTCAGATCCTAGTCCAACCACTACACCATGCTGGCTTGGGATTCCCCTCCCTGCATGGATTCTGCCCATATTTGGAACACTTGACTAGGGCTCATATTGCCTGATGCCTCTTCAAAGTGCAGTTCAATGAGGTTAGTTCCCAATTAGTTGCTGTAGATTTTCCGGGTTGTGTGGCCGTGGTCTTGGCATTGTAGGACCTGACGTTTTGCCAGTAGCTGTGACTGGCATCCTCAGAGGCATAACACAGAAAGATGGAGTACTCTCTGTGTCAAGGTGAGCAGAAAAATGGTAGGCAGGTAATTTATATCTACCCTGGAAGGTGGGGTAGGGCTGAGTCATTATCTGTGCCAGTCACAGCTACTGGATGCCAGTCACAGCTACTGGTGAAACATCAGGTCCTACAATGCCAAGACCACGGCCACACGACCTGGAAAATCTACAGCAACTAATGAACTCCTGCCGTGAAAGCCTTCGACAACATATTAGTTCCCAATGTTTGCACACAAGTCACTGCAAACCAACTCAGGATGCATGCATTGGGTATATCAGCCACACTTTTAGATTCATCACCATGCTAAGTTTGGAGGATCCCTGCACTGGACACTGCCGTTCTTTGTCTCAATCAATCAGATTCCATTTCTCCACGTGCATGCACACAGAGACACTGCACACACACCCCTCAAAAGAAAGGGATAGGTTAATGCTACTGCAGGCTTTGGTGAGGTGAAAGGTCCTTGTTCCTCCAGAGGATTGACACATTATAACAGCTTCATCTGATTAAAAGGGGATGTTGATCATTAGCTGATCCACATTTCTTTCTCGTTCCCCCCTTCCTTCTTCCCCTTCCCTGCTCTGGCAATCATTCAAAGTGTTCCCAGATGCCCACAAGCCTGTTGGTTTACCTGCAAATAAAACATATCTTTATAACAGGACATTAATGTTAATGAGTAATATCAAAATTTGCCATGTGCCATTCCCAGAACTTTTTTTTTTCTTTTTGAAAAGGGGAGCGGGCGGGCGGAGGTTGGTTGGCATTTTGATGGATTGAATGATGGAAGGGAAACATATGCTTTCCAGACTGAACCCAAAGCATTTGCTAATTCAGAGCCCAGATCCCCTTCAAGCTGCAGCCAAACAAGAATAAATTGCACAGTATTTGTTACCCACTTGGGATTCATTATTGTGGTTTAGAGGTAAGTAGCTGCACTGGCAAAGGTTACTGGTTTTGTTCTTTAAGGCACAGTGAAGAATATGGAGGAAGGGGGGAAATGGCTGTGGTGCACAAATATTTCTGCCAAAGAAAGACTGGACAACAGTTAATGAGTCCATATGTTCATCTGTGAAAATAAGATGTGATTTTGCCCATATGTACTATTATTTTGTTAGGAATAAGGTGTGCTCCCTTTAAGGGGACATCCCTGAGAAAGCAACAGGTAAATGCCTTGGTGTTTTGTTTTGTTGATTAGCACCATAGTTGACTTATAGTTGGTACTTCCTTGGGAAAAAAATAGCATTGTTCCTGGAAGGAGTTCTGTCAGCTTTGAGCTGTACACTTTTTTCTTTTTTTTTTTAGTAAAACTCTCCTAAAAAGGAGAGAATTTTATTCTTTTTATAAGAAAGGGGGAGGGTAGACAGCTGGAGAGAGAGAAAGATGGAGTGAAGTTTTCTCTGTTAATAAAGGTTAATTTTAGTTAGTAATCAATACCATTTTTGGCATCTATCGCGATTCGAATATCTTCTTTTAAACTTTGCAAAGTCCAGAATCACTCTGTTAATACAGTTAGTAAAGTCCATTGGGGTTAGTAATCAAACAGCTCCCTGCAGATGGTACACGAACAGTCCTTAAAATGTCTTCTTTTTAGGTCTCTTCCAGTTGTAGATTGAGTCCTTTTCAGCTTCGATGCCTTCCAATCCGTCGCCTCCTTCCCCTGGGCTGCCGTCTTCTTCACTGCCAATTTTAAGTGCTGCGTCTTCCTCTAAGCTGGCGTGTCTCTTCAGAGATTTTTGCTTTTTAAAGGTGTAATCCATCTTCTTTCTTTTCTCTTTTTCCTTATGTTTCCGACCTTCAAATTCCCAGGGCGCCATAATTACTACACATGGAACTGGATCTTTAGTATATTGCCTGCTGTGTTCAACATCCCCTTCTACTGGCAGAGTATCTTCTTTTATAAAAGAGGAATAGGCTTCGAACTGTACACTTGTGAGACAGGAATTGTCAATCTGTCACAAAGAAGGACAGAGTTAAGATGTTCTCCAGGGACCGTTGATTATATGATGATGGTTTAAGGAAATCAGCTCAAACCTGAGGTACAGAAGTACTTAATTTGAATTTAAAAACTTGGTCAGTTGTTTCTCTTGTTTTGTTTGCTTGAGTAATGTAACATTTTGACAGGAACTGAAATGCTAAGGTCACATGGGTGGGGGCTGGGCTCTTTTAGTGATGTCACTGAAGGTGAGATGGCTTAGCTGCTTGGTGTTTGACCCCAAGTGGAATAGTTTGTGACTGAATTGAATGTGCTGACTGTATTGCAAATAAATCAGGTCCCTATTCAGAGGGGCGAAATATTAATTGCTAGGCAGGATTACCACTCACTGGAGAAGACCCTGATGCTGGGAAAGATTGAAGGTCAAAGAAGAAGGGGACAGCAAAGGATGAGATGATTAGACAGTGTTATCAATGCAATGAACATGAAATTAAGCAAACTCCAGAGCATGATGGAAGACAGGAGGGCCTGGCGTGATGTGGTCCGTGAGGTCGCAAAGAGTCAGACTCGATTACGTGACTGAACAACAACAAAAAGGATTACCAATGGCATGACAATACTATTACTAATGTCATGACAATGCTCTCCCCCCTCCCCCCTCTAGTGTATGTGCTGAAGAATCCCTTGGTTTCAGTCATGCATTCATTCATATCACACATTTATACCCAATCCTTCCTCCATGGAACTCAGGATAGTGTATTTGCTTGGTGATATATTGTTTCCCAACAACCTATGGCCCAGGCTTCAAGGTTCAAGAAAGGGTTCCCATCCAAGTCTCCCCAGATCATCTAATTACTACACAATTACTAGCTTATTTTGAATTGATTACCACATTCAAATATCACTGGCGCTACAAGAAATGGTGTATGATCCTGATATTGCTGCAGTTCTCAGCCACTTCTGTCTTCCCTAGTAGGCTTTCCTCATAGAAGGCAGGGAAAGGGGCTGGAACAAGTGACAACTGTAGTAACAGATTGATTTCAGTGGTCTTAGCAAGGTGTAACTCCTTAGAACTGCAATGTAAGAGATCTTTGTTGTCAGCCATCAATGGAACGGCATTTGAAAGATATAAAATATATAGGTGATAATAGTAATGTGTTAGAAGGTAAAGGAAATTGTTTGCATTGTTGGTAGACTTATATGAACACCATATACTTTTTGTCAGAGATAATCTCAATCAATCAATCAATCAATCAATCATAAGCTTTATTGCCTTAGCTCACAGCCATGGCAATTAACACCAAAAATACCAACAACATCAGATAATATCAATGATTTGTGAGATCACAGAGATTAATTTGTGGTTCCTATATTGGTCCTATTGAAAAACATGGTAAAACTGGGTAATATGCTGATATGAAGACTTTAACAAGTCATATCCAGGTGAGGATACATGACCAAAGATTAATGTGTTTGAGAAAGATTGGACTAGTTAAAAAAGTATTGGAACAATACTCATTTTGGCTCAAGGTGTCTTACAGTTAACTTTGTTCTTTTACTGACATCAGTAGGTACTGATTGTAACAATAATGGAAATCTCATGAGTTGAATTGATTTTTAGATTTTAAGATCTGTCTTTAAAGTACAAGAAACATAGCTGTTTCTTCTGAAGGCTTTATGAGAAATATTTGCCTTGGCCACAGGTCTGAACTGCATTGATAGGTTCTAAAAAATGTTTTGGGTAAGAGCAAAGCATCTTTTACTCAAGATCCATCTTCCATTGTGGTGCCATTTATAATAAGCAGCAACCTTGTGGGGCAGCTGTATCTGTCATAGTATTTTAGTATTTTAGTATTTTAAAAAATGACACTATTGCCCTTTCTCTGTATCCAACCATTGTTCTGGGTTATCCCAGAACAATGTGGGACATGGAAAAAGCATTTAGAGTTGAAGTGGGAGAATCTGGTGAAAATCACAGGACTTCTCTCTGTTACACAAACAGAGCAGGTAGGGAGTAGATCCAAACCAATGAGTTACGAGACCAGCAAAATTTGAGGGACTGACCAAAAGCAATGTATTAATGTACTTGTCGGGGCTAGCTACAAACTAGACATTACTGTAACAATGCTCTGATACATTACCATTATCATCATCACCATGCCTGTGAGATGAAGCACTTCAGAGTGGAACACTGATGAAGGAGCTGAGAACGATGGGCTTAGAGTGGAAATTTTTTGCATAGGAATATGCTGTGAATCACTTTTCCCTCAGGCCAATTTCCCACAAGCTGCTGCTCCATGCTTATTCTTCCCTTTGCCCTGATGGTATGTGTCAATTTCACACTAAGTGCTGCCCAGCCGCATTTTGCCCTACAGCTTTGTGCTATTTTCCCTGCATCTACTCAATCCTGTTTTTTGAGGATTGACCCATCAAGTCTAGCATTTTTTTTCTCCAGGAGCAGCTGTTTATCATCATCATCATCATCATCATCATCATCATCATCATCATCATCATCATCATCATCATTGTTGTTAGTGTTATTAGTGTTATTATTGTTATTATTGTTATTATTTAATTTTTACCCCACCCTCCCTGCGAACAGGCTCAGGGCGGATTACAATGGGCTCAGGGCGGTATAGTTTCTGGGAAACTAACCAGCAGTGCTTAAGAGCATTAGAAGAGCCAGTAGACCAGTGCTCCATCTGGTCCAGCACCCTGCTCACACAGTGGCCAACCAATTATTACACAAGGTCATCAACGGGGCATGGAGGCCAAGACCTTCCTCTGATCTCGCCTCCTAGTGCTGCCTTGAAGGCACCCTTCTTCTCTTTTGTCTGTTCCCAGGGCTTGTAGGAATGTCCCACAAATGCACTTGGAGCATGTTTTGACTGAGTATCTGGATAAGATCTAATTCTTTTTCTGGAAAATGTTCCTGGAGCTCCTTAAAGGCTGGTCTGAAGGATAGAAATGCAGTAGTTGTCACTCAAACCAGTGTCTTCAGAAAACCTGTTTTTTAAAAAAGAAGAGAAGAAAAAAAGTGCACATGGTTGCATTGCCCTCATAACGTAAACTTTCCAGACTGTAGACAGAACTTAAATTCAGACCATTATTTTTTCTTTGGTCAAATTCCAGATGAACAGAGTTCTCTGTTACCACAAAAGTAGAAACATCTATAATAAGAGGCATTGAAGACCATTAACTCTTTTAGATCTTTATATTTTATAGTTAGAGCTGCAAATGGACTCAGAAAAGCCTTATTTTTAATTATATAAATGCCAAAAGTCCGTATTGCTATGCTGATTTATACCAGCCTAGAATATGTCCGGTAATATCATTATTATTAAGAGTCTTCACCAGTGGCTGTGAATGATTGGGATAGTCCATAAAGGCCACAGATGTTAAAGTATAAATGATTTCATTCTTTGGAATCTGATTTAACCATATTACATGGGACATAAATTTGTATGCAGCACATTAATTACTGTTGTAAATTCAGGGTTAAAAAAGCGCATTCTAATTTCAGTTAGTTTGGCTCCCTAATGGAGGGTCTGGGTGAATCAAATGTTGATTCATAGCAAGGAAACACAGTGTGAGTACTACACTTGCATGCTGCTCAAAGGCTTGTGACCAGCTTACATGACGTCTGTAACCTTACAGGATTTAAGCAGCAGTTCTGCATCCTATCTCTTCAGACCATTCTCTGATTCTAGTCAAGGGCCGATGAATGATAATAGTTTTTGTAGAGAGTTTGTAATGGCATGACAGATACAGACAAACCTGTATTCTGTACATTCATCCTGTTCCTAGGTCTTTCAGGTTTTCTTACCTTTCAAATCCCTATTTGAACAAAGATGATTCCAAGAAAATATGGCTCCCGTATCACCTTAACATTTCTTTGCAATTGGCTCTAGCCTAATGAGGTGGGTCAGTTTTCTTGAAGAAAGCTGAACTTGGGAGTTGGATTTCCTGACCTTCCTTATCAATAATACTGTGGCATTCTTCAATTTGGGATTGCAATGGTCAGATCCTTGGCATGGATATACCTAATTTGCCCAATTGTGATTAAGTAGTTTGGGGTTTTGTTACTGAACTGGGAAGTCTTGAGGACAGAAGGGACAGAATGAAAAGAGGACTGGAGTGTTAGCAGCAGGGTTGCCAGTCTGCCAGTGGGGGAGGTAAATTCTCCCCCTCCCCCCGGTCTTATTTCCTGGGAGAAAAAATAAATTAAAAATGGCCATTGAGCCTCTGGTGTGATGTTACCTCTGGTGAAAATCCAGAATTGACATTATGCCCCTCTAGAAATTACCAGAAACTCTACAGTACTTTGCTAGAAAGCTTTGACATCACTTCTCGGGATTTCCTGGAAGTGATATCACGCCATCACTGACAGATGTCCCCATGTCCCCACCGCCTTGGTCTCCTGCTGGTTGCTAGGCCAGGCCTAGTGGATCTAGTTAGCAGTATGCAGTAGAATAATTTGTGTCCCACAAAACTGAGCATAGCCCTCCACTCATGTAAAATAGGTTACCAGAGGCATTTTGCCCCCCCCTCCCCAAGCACCAGAAAGGTACATGACTATTATGCTATGTTTAGTTTGATGGGTTACTGGTTACTAGCTGGGAATACATTTTCCCCTTTGTATCCTCTATCAGTTTGGAGGACTAATTGTATGTTTCATGAGATCTTGTTGTATGATTCCCTAGCATTATCATGTTAATTATTGCTTGACTTTTGGTGCATCTAAGATTGTCCAGCAGTGAAGGAAATCTTAGTTAATCAATTTTATGGGGTGATTAATTAAATATGTATAAATGTACATAGGAGTAAAACAACAACTATAAAGAGAAAAACATATTTTGTTAGACAATACTTTCATGTGACATAACCAGCACCATCTTGGAAAATGCATTCCATCCATGGGGGGGGGGGAGAGAGAGAGAAAGGAATGTTTCCCTTACAAAGGCACCAGCCACCTGGGATTATTCATTTATTTATTTTTTGTACTTCTACCCCGCCCTCCCCATGAACTGGCTCAGGGCGGCTCACAGTCAAGGGCACCATGTGCCCAAACATATAAAAACAAGATAAAACAATCATGTTACAATTAAAGTGCTCAGAATAATATTGTTCGATCGATCTTCCAATCAAATTTCAGATGGCGTACTACAGATATAACACTGAATCCCAAATCAGTGGTGTTCGGTCTCACGCGCTACTGTAGTTTGATCTCCATACAGGGCCGGCTGCTATCCTGATGTTACTGATAGTTATAGCTGGTGGTAGCAGTAGGCTGCTCCTAATTAAAAGCCTGGCAGAAGAGCTCCATCTTGCAGGCCTGTGGAACTGCACAAGGTCCTGCAGGGCCCTGATCTCCTCCGGGAGCTTGTTCCACCAGGTAGGAGCCGCCACAGAAAAGGCCCTGGCCCTGGTTGCTGTGAGCCTGGCCTCCTTGGGGCCTGGAATCACTAGACGATGTTGTGACCCCGACCGTAGTGCTTTCTGGGGTATGTGTGGGGAAAGGTGGTCCCTCAGGTATGTTGGACCCTGGCCATATAGGGCTTTAAAAGTAAGTACCAGCACCTTGAAGCAACTTTGGTATGCTATTGGCAGATAGTGCAGTGCTTTCAGCACACGCCGGATGTTCTCCCATCTCGGGAGACCCATCAAAGGCCTGGCCACAGCATTCTGCACTAGCTGCAGCTTCCGGACTTGCAACAGGGGCAGCCCCATGTAGAGAGTGTTACAGTAGTCTAATCTCAAGGTGACCATTGCATGGATCACTGTAGCCAGGTCATCACGGTCTAGGAAGGGAACCAGCTGCCTGATCAGCCAAAGATGGTAAAAGGCCAACTTAGTAGTGTCTGCCACCTGGGCCTCCATAGTTAAGGAGGGGTCCAGGAGCACTCCCAAACTCCTCACCTCCAATGCTGGCACCAATGGCACCCTGCCGAAGGTCGGGAAAGGGACCCCCATCCCCAGACCACTCCGACCCAGGCACAGGACCTCCATCTTCACCAGGTTCAGCTTCCGATGGCTCAGTCTAAGCCAACCAGCTACGGCTTGTAATGCCCGGTTCAGATCTTCCAGGCTGGAGTCTGACTGGCCGCCCAATATCAGATAGAGCTGGGTGTCATCAGTGTACTGGTGACACCCCAGCCCATACCTCCGGGCAATCTGGGCAAGGGGTGCATATAGATGTTAAACAACATCGGGGAAAGCACAGCCCCCTGAGGCACACCACACTTAAGCAGGTGTCTCCTGGACTGCTGTTCCCCTAGCACCACCCTTTGTCCCCGACTCTGGAGAAAAGAAGCAAGCCATTGTAAGGCAAGCCCCTGTATCCCCACATCAGCGAGGCAGTGGGTCAGCAACTGGTGGTCGACTCTGTCAAACGCGGCTGACAGGTCTAACAACAGCACTACTGCCGAACCGCCCCAATCCAGATGCCTCCAGAGGTCGTCTGTAAGGGTGACCAGTGCTGTCTCCGTCCCGTGTCCTGGGCGAAAGCCTGACTAGAAGGGATCTAAAATGGAAGTGTCATCCAGAAAGCCCTGCAGTGGTATCGCCACTGCCCTCTCAATTAATTTGTCTATGGTAAATACTCATGATAAATACTTGAACAAAAAATAATTTTAGAGTGTAATAAAAAGCTGTGGGGAGTTAATTAGGGCATCTGTTTAATTTCTACCATTGATAATAGGAAAGGTGTGGTATAAATGTTTAATAAATCAAATAAAAATAAATGATCAAAAGATTTTGAATTGGTTGATGTGAACGTTGCAGTACGTGTGTTCAAATACTGGGCTGGAAATGTACAGTGCTGGACTGAGTGATCTGTCAGTGCAAAGTGCTGGTGGAATCAGATTTTTGATCCATTCTCCCTCTGGGCAAGTTGATTCCTGGAGTCACAAGACCTTATGTGGACCAACAGTCACATGAGTTGGAGGGATACAGTAAGGAGCGGCGGGAAAGAGGTGTAGTTGCCCATCTTCCATCAACAGAACTGTCTTTGCAGAAAAGGGAAAGATGTTAATTCCTTCTTCTGTCCTCATGGCAGCCCCCTGGTCTATGTGGGTTCTGCAGGGAATTCCCTGGGGTTGAAACAGACTGCTGCTGGGGAGGAAAGCACAGCGAACGTCTGCACTCCTTTCTCTGATGACTCCACTGGATCCAACCCAGTATGAGCTTTCATTGGCTGATTTTGCTGCTAAACTGAGGACACTCGAGGTAGAGAGTTCCAGATAACTCTTGTCAGGCATGATTCAGATAGACATCAACAAAACGGGGACCATGATGGAATAAGTACAAAACAATAGAAAGCACTGTGTATACATGATGATTTCAGATGGAGGCACACACTTAAGTAGCCTTAGGTATCTATCTAGGATTCCTATATCAGATCATTTATCTCCAGGTAAGAGGTACACCTCAACAATGTTTTTGGTTCACCTTGTACTAGTTCACTAGTACACGAGTATGCTCTCCTATGAGAGAATCTTGCCTCCATTTTATCTTTTTATTGAAACAGGTTTCTTTACACTTTTAACATAAATTCAGTCAAAATAACATAATAATACCATCCAGTGATTTTTATAGATCAGTAAAGGAGAGTAATAACTTGAGCCCATTAAAATTGCTTTCTGAGAGTAATCAGGTTACAGGCAAGGAGAATCTTCAACGAAGATGCTCCAGATCAGTTCCATTTACCATATTTATAGGTTTTCAAAATCACTTTCTAACAATAGCTAGCCATCCCACCTATTAGGGCTCACATTCTTGGCTCATTAAGTATCTTATACCTTTACAGTTCACTGTACTGGAATTTCTTCTTAAAATATATAAGAACTGTGTTAATTCAAGTGGTTAAGATGCTGAACTGCAGGCTGTGGAAGGTCAGTAGTTCAGCAGTTCGAGACCCGAGACTGCTGCATGATGGAGTGAGCTCCCATCTCTAGTTCCAGCTCCTGCCAACCTAGCAGTTCGAGAGCAAGAAATTGCAAGTAGATAAATAGGTACCACTTTGGTGGGAAGGTAACAGCATTCTGTGCACCTTGGCGTTTAGTGGCATGACCACGGAAACGTCTTCAGACAGCACTGGTTCTTTGGCTTTGAAACGGAGATGAGCACCGCAACCCTAGAGTCGGATTCGACTGGCTTTCAAGCAGCCAAGCAAAAACTAGAATAAAACCATATCTTTGTAAATTGGGTTGTTTGGAATGATAGCCTGTTGAGACAAAAATTGCATTAGTGGGTGCATAATTCATTCTTTATACTTTTTATTGTAACAAAGAATATAAAAAATAGGAATTACAAGTACATCTGGCTATCTGTATCCATCTTTGATCTTCCATGTTTAGTTGGATGCTTTTGACATTCTCTAATGCTTCTTGCACCTGGGCTCACATACAGATAGATATCTATCTATTAGGGTTGCCAGCCTCCAGGTGGGGCCTGGGGATCTCCTGCTTTTACAACTGATCTCCGGCTGACATAGATCAGCTCCCTTGGAGAAAATGGCCGCTTTGAAGGGTGGACTCTGTGGCATTGTTCCATGTTGAGGCCCCTCCCCTCCCCAAACCCCACCCTCTCCTGGTTCCACCCCCCAAAGTCTCCAGGTATTTTCCAATCCAGACCTGGCAGCCCTATCTATTGATATTACTAGTTGTATTAATTCTAACCACTAAAGGCCATAGTTTCTGTTACTCTTTTCTTCTTTACCCTTCTCCAAGGCTGCTCTAGTCTGGGTTTCTGGACTCTTTATTTGGCGTGTCTCATTGTTTAGCTGAGAGATTAGGTCAACTCTGATTCTGGCCCGCAGAAGCATCCTCCATGACCTTTTCGGTCAAGACCAGGAACTGTAGTCTTATATTTCTGACAATACCTGTGACAAGATGCCAATACTGAGTAAAACTGAGATTATTCGTTATTCGGTTAAGTCTGCATGTTGCTGCGTACCCCACTATGCCATGTGGCTGAAGGTCTTAAATGAATCTATTTTTGCCAATTTGCTTAAGGATCTCATGGAAACAAAATGCAGACAGAGGGACGGGGACTGTTGGTTGCTGGTGCATAGGGTTGCCAAATACAACCTAGGAAATTCCTGAAGATTTGGGGGCAATGCTTTTGGAGGGGAGAAATTGGGGATGGATCTCACCTAGAAACTATGGTATACCATAGAGATTGCCCTCTGAAGCTGCCTTTTTCTCCAGGGGGACTGATGTCTGTAGACTGGAGATCAGTTGTAATTCCAGGAGAATCCCAGACTTCACCAGGAGGTTGGCAACTCTACTGTTGTAATTTCTGCAGCCTTCTTCTCCATTTGGGTATTTGGTGATGAGTACCAGATAGACATAACTGTCATGTTCTGTTTAATTCAGGAACAGAATATGCTTCTTCTTGGTGCCCAGAGAAGCCAGAATACTGTAGAACTGAGTGTAAATCTGGCTCTGTAGTTAACTCAGAAACGCTGGGTTTTAAATCAGAAGTGCCAAATGTCGCTAATGTAAAATGAAAGTAGAAGTGAAAAGAAATGAGCCACGTAACTGTTGGAATATGGCTAATTTACTGTGGCAATGCCTCAGTTTTGGCTCTAATGCCTTGTTTGCAAATCAGAACCAGACTGCCAAACCTCACCTGCCACAGTCAATCTGCCTCATAATTCAGAGTGCATTGCTATTTTTGTTTACCTTTATTGGCACAAGAAATGCGGCTCCTGTCCTTGCAGAGGGCCTTTTATTCTTTTCCAGAAGGTGCAAATACGGTCTGGTTTCGGGAGGACTTTGGCAGCCAACAGCCTGTTTTTATTCTTTTTGAAACAGAAGCCAGTGATTAATCCTCCAGCGCTAGTGATATTGGAGGGAAAGGGAAATGTTTTGCAGTGCAGCCAACACGGATTGAAGGGCTTTGCTGCAGTTTGGGTGTCTCTCCCCTCCGTGTGTGCGCTTCTCGGTTACAGTGGGAGACTGTAACATTTGTTGGGGTGTGTGAGGCATACCCAAAGGATTGCCTCTTCCTGCATATTCCTGTGCGGTAGCTTCACTCTTCCCAGCCTGGTCTGTTTTCTATGTCCCCTCTTGTCTAGGGTTCGTCACACCAGTTACCACTACCTAAGTGGCCGTGTGAATCAGCCGTACTTTCATATGCAGTTCCTTTAATTGGGAAAAAAGACTTTAGAAAACAGATCCCCTCCCCCGCATTTCAATACTTAAGAGATCAGAAATCAAGGGCTCTCTTTCTCTCTCTCCTCTGCTCTTAAATGCTTGTGTTCTGGCTTTCTAGATGTCATTATTTGGTTACATTTGCTGGAACTGCAGTTTCAGACATCACACCCACACATACCAAGCGCCCACCAACAATGCTCCCTCTAAGCTGCGGAGTCATGTGAGCAAAAATTCTACTTTGTGAGTGAACGATTTGGCTACTGCATAAATTAGTTTGCTCTGGAGCCATCCTTCCCGAGCTAAGACAAAAAAGTGTAAGGTAAAGGTAAAGGTTCCCCTTGCTCGAAAGCCAGTCGAATCCGACTCTAGGGTTGCGGTGCTCATCTCCGTTTCAAAGCCGAAGAGCCAGCGCTGTCCAAAGACGTTTCCGTGGTCATGTGGCCGGCATGACTAAATACCAAGGTGCACGGAACGCTGTTACCTTCCCACCGAAGTGGTCCCTATTTATCCATTTGCAATTTCTTGCTTTCGAACTGCTAGGTTGGCAGGAGCTGGAACTAGAGACAGGAGCTCACCCTGTCATGCGGCAGTCTTGGGTCTCGAACTGCTGAACTACTGACCTTCCACAGCCTGCAGTTCAGCATCTTAACCACTTGAGCCACCGCAGCTCAAAAAAAAAAAAAAAAGTGTAAGCCGGAGGCTAAAAATCTGTGAGCTAGCTCACACTAACTCAGCCTAGAGGGAACAGTGCCCACCAACTGCATGTAATTCTACCTGATATACTCTGTCACCATGTAGTGTGAACAGAGGCAATTCATGTATTTTACGTGTATGTACCACTTTGGCACACACAACTGACCACTGTTTAAAAAGGATTCTTGCTTATGTGTTCTGAATCTTTAAGCAAATGCATCGTCCCTGTTCACACAATATGACAACTATACATATCAGGAATATTGGGAGTAGAATGTGCGTGATTGCTAGATTCCCAGTATATGTAGATGTAACATCTGAAAAGGGCTACAAATCATGGGCCCTTGTATTCATTGCCAATATATGGTAACAAAGACTTGTATTGACGGAGACAGAATGGAAACGCTTGGGGTGAACCTATGACATTCACAGGTCCAAAATTCTGGACATTTGTGAAACACGTAAAAACTGGGACAGCCAGAACCATCTCAAATTCTATTCACTAACTACTAAACCTCTAAATTTGCTCACCAGTGTGTGGCCCTGGCATTTTTAAAATTTCTTATCGTGAACACATATAAGTTGATGTGCTAGGAAATGTGAAATTGTCCTGGACATTCACAAAAAGAGAGAGAGAAATTCAGAGAAACCAATAGGCTTCATATTACTTCACCTCTGACTGCTTTTCTCATCTTGGGAAGTTGCAACATTAAGAAATATTCCTTTCCTAAGGATGGTGATACATCTGAAATCAACAGCTATTAATATGATTGGTAAGTTGCTATTTGTTGTATAGTTTGTGTTTGTGTGTGTGTGTGTGATATGTTTTCCAAGATTCAGTCAGGCTACAAACCAAAACATTCCAAGCAGGCAGTTCTCATGGACTTTTTATAAAGAATGGGCAAGATGGGATGGGTGGGGAAATATTCCTCTAACATCCCTATGGGTCTTGAACTTTATATCCTTTTGCTGAACAAATGTTGCTGATCTCTGATGCTGTTGCCCAAGTCTTTTTCCATACCTGCCTTGTTTCCATGTGAACATTCCTCATATTGTTTGTGTAATTTCATAAAATCCTGTTTGTAGATGAAAGACTGGGAGCGACTTCCTTCAGATTGCACACTCCAATAGATCTCCGTTGTTGTCTGGTATCCATTTGTTATCAGAACAAGGAGGGGAATGTGCTTACTTGAGCAATCACGGTCTCTTTCTGTTTTGCATGTAACATTCCAGGACTATGTGTATTCGGCCCGCCAAGTCATCCCCCAAAATGGGAAATGCAGATAGGAGTGATGCAGAGTCCTCCTCTGTACGAGAACAGGCCATGGATCAAACTAGATGTTACACTAAATGTGTGGCTGCTGCCAAAATGGCAACCATATGTTTAGCTCCCCCCTTTCCCTCTGTAACATCTAGTAGAATGCTTATGGGGTCATCAAGTCATCTCACATCTTCAGCTGGTTCCAAGTTTTTTTAAAAATCCAAACAATTCCCCCCAAACTGTAGTAAAAACTGCCATTACTCTTAATGAGTGCTTAATAAATAATATTTAAAAGTTAATAATTTTTCTAGCTGCCCTTAAGATGTTTATGATTTCTTACGGTAATACAACAGAGTGGTATAAGTGTGACACAGAGACTTGGCTCGTAAGTTGCATTTCTGCTCGTAACACATGCTGTGGAGGAAAGGAAGGGCAATTTTGCCCATTCTCCTTTTAATTAGAGCCCCCCACTTAAACCCCACCCCCAACATATATTGTTTTAGAGAAAACCCATCACTGCAACTTTCAACGTATCTGAATGTTGCAGATTCTAGAGTTCCACCATTTAATAGAAGAAAACATAGCAATATGTAACTCACCTACCCTCAGACTTTGAAGCAACTAAGCTCAAAGGCAGGTCTTGAAGTAAGCCAATCATAGACATGCTAATAAGATTTCTGTTCTCAATGCAAATGAGAAAATGCTCTTAAAATGTTGAGTGATTAGATAGAAACGGACACTGTAACAACCCAGAGAGAAAAGCCCTCAGTTCATACTCCCTGATCCTGGCCTATTAAATAAAAGGGTAGTGGTCTGGCAAGGTTCTATGCTTGGCAAAATCAATTTGCTCCCTGGTATGTCGCTCAGAATCTGTCCCTATCAACTAGCTGCGTTGCCTGAGTTCTCTCCCACCCACTGCAGCCTAGGCCACTCTTCTCTGATTGGGCCAGCATTCCAAGCTCATTTGCATACAGAAGCTGATTGGACTTCACTCCATTTCGCACCGCAAACTCCCCCCCCCACCGCAAGACAGTTGGAATTGTCCGTTGTTTATGCAACCTGTTGTATTCTGAGGTGAAATATGTCCTCACTCACAACACTTCCCCTTCAAAAGAAACAAAACCAATAACATAACCATGCCACACCACAAAAAAGACAGGTCACACCACAAGCAAAATACCACAAGGCAAAAAAAGCTCTGGTACTAATTCTGGCAGGGGACACTGTGAGTGTAGAAAATGATTTATCAACACAGTGGAAAATCTTTAGGAATTATTTGGTGCATTCACCATGGGGCACCCACCCAGAGCCTCTGGCATTTTCTCACTCTGCTGAGTGGGAGATACGGTTTGCCAACTCCAGGTTGGAAAATTTCTGGAGATTTGAGGGGTAGAGCCTGGAGATGGTGAGGTTTGAGGAGGGGTGGGGTCTCAAACAGGTACAATGCCATAGACTCCACCCTCCAAACCAGCCAGTCCCTCATGGGGAGCCACTGTTGCCAATCTCCAGGTGAGGGCTGGAGACCACTCAGAATTACAACTGCTCTGCAGGAGAGAGGGCAGAAGTCAGCTTAAATCAGAGGGGAAGATAACAGTAGGTTGATGGTTAGCTGGGAAGGAGATGGGGCTGGAGATCACTCAAAACTACAACTGCTCTTCAGGTAGCAGAGATCAGTTCCTCTGGAGAAAATGGTGGTCTCTGTCATTATACCCTGCTGAGGTCACCACAGCAAATTCACACTGTGTGCTCAGAGCCAGGGCACTCTCCCAGAGCCCCTTTCTAGAGCTTGTTGTATTTATTTCCATAACGGGCCTTACTTCTAGTTCAATAAATGATTCAAGCCTGGATTCACTGGATCCCATGGACATTCCTTTGAAGCCTTATCTGTTGGAGGAAGAGTTAGTTCCTCTAGTCTAGAAGAAGGCTTTTTGCACCAGAGAAAGGTTCTGTTCTTAACTGAGCAAAGTGAGAGGATCCAACACAATGATCTAAGTGCTTGCCCATGTTGGCAGAGTCAGTGATTGCTGAACAGTGACTGCACGAACGGTTTAAAGAAAGCTTTGTTTAGGAACTAACCAGGACTGGCTCAAGGTGCTTCTGCGCCCTAGGCAGGTGCAGATGCCAACCTCCCAGCGGGGCCTGGAGTCCCCTGTGCTGGCCGCCTCCTCCTCCACCATCTGAGGGGGAAGGGGGAGGGCAGGCAAGCTGCGCTGCCACCACCTCCTCCTGCACCCCGCCTGGCCAGTTGGGCATTCTCCAATGGTGGCAAGTCCCCGTGCTGGCTGCCGCCTCCTCCTCCACCCGAGGGGTGAGGGGGAGGGCAGGCAAGCTGTGCTCTGCCGCCACCACCTCTTGCATCCCAAGTGGCCGGCCAGGCATTCTCTAGTGGTGGCGAGTGGACTCGCCGCCTCCTCCTCCACCCGAGCTGGGCATCCTTTTACTGGCAGCGGTGGGCAGCAGCAGCGAGTCCCTGCTGGCCACCGCCATGCCGCCAAGGGGGGGAGGCAGTTTGGTGCCCCAAGGGCCGGCGCACCCTAGGCGAGCTGGCCCTGGAACTAACATACTTGTTAGTAAAGCTCCAGGGTTCCTTGCTCGCTGAGAGAGAGAGTTCTATGCTGTTGAAGTTCTGAGAAGAAGGAGGATATATCCTTGAGAGTAGCAATCTGGAGACAGACAAGGAATGACACTTATCAAGGAAAAATGTACTGATTCCATTTTCCTATCTGATGTAACTGTTCCTTTTACTGGCCCCCTGCAGGGTCTTCTCCTCCTCTTTTGTATACCAGACATTGCTTACTCCAATAACACAGACAGTTTTTGAACCCAGTATTACTACTGAAAAGTAGTCTCTTAACACTGGCAGTTTTCTTTTGGAAAATGGGTACAGTGCAGGTATCAGTTGCCCAAGCATGCTAAGAGGGATCTACAATTAAAAATTTCTGGCATATGAACCTGGACCAAACCTGGACCAAAAGACATTCAAGTGTATGTCTTTGTGTAACAGGAGATGTTGATCATAGGTCCAGTCTGCATTGGTCTTTCCTCCCGCTGTGCTGGTGGTCCCAGATCATCTCACAAATCTCTGCATTGCTTGCCAGAGCCATTCCCATATTGTATCGAACCAGCATTGGTTGTCTGCATCATTTTATTGCCCTTTAGTGGTGACCCCAAGGTCACTATGGCATCTCACCAGGTTATGTGGATCTGGTTTTCAGCAGGAACAATTACTCCTCCCCACCCCTGAGCCACTGAGTGATAAGTAGACAACTGGAGCCAAATCTCCCCCCCCCCCGAGTTTTTTTCCCAATCATGTTTCTTTGCTGGTGGGTTAGAAGCACTCCCACCCCTGAACCATGGTATTTCGTGGGGCAGTTCCCAGAATGCCCTGCCTGGCAACCGCTGGGTGTTTTTTGTTTTTTACCCAGCATGTTCACTTGCCAGCCCCGCCCCCCGCCTCCCCCTCCACCAGGTCACCCCATTTACTTTCTGCAGGGGGTGTCGCGAGTGCCATTTCTTCCCCACAGTGCAGTGCCCTGCTGGCACCATGGGACGCCACTCCTCCCCCTTCTCTCATGAGCTCTCCCTCCCACATGCCCCCACGGTCACCATGGTGAGGTCTGATGCAGACAGGAAGCTTTTATCCTGAGCCAGAATGGGACGGAAAGGGGAACAATGTACAATGGCACCACGGCAGACCAGGACTGCTTTACACAGCAGATGCAGATTCAGCCATAAGGAGTTCTTGTTGATGAAGAGAATTTTATCTGTCATGTGGTCTTATAGAATGCAGGACATATACTGTTTTATGAGGACATTTTTAATAGTCTGGTTTTTTCATGCAGAAATTTCCTATTAAGGATACAAGCCTGTGAATTTGTCCTCTGATAAAATTTAGTTTTCTTTTAATTAGTAATTAGATACATTGAAATAATATTACAATACGTTTTATAAATTATTAGTCTTCAAGTAGTTTTGCATAATGTATAATCATATATAGAAATTGTGTATGCCTTTGTATGTATATTACATAAGAAGGTCAATCATATCACCACAAATTTTGTTCGGTTCCACAGATGTCACAATTGTAAAATGGGAAGGACAGAATATTCCGTTTTCTAGTTTGAATTATATTGACTCCAGAACACTGGAGACTTGCAAACATCTTCAGATGAGACTTTAGGCATTTTTTCCTTTGCCAGTACATTTCAAAAATGTCAGATTATTTATCGCCCTCCTAAATCAAGGCAGATGAATCCACATATTAACTCAACACTCATTTCCAGTCCCAAAGCAGAACAATTCTAGCCGCCAGCAACAGATTTCCCACTAACATCTGATCCTTAAACTCAAACTGTACATGATGATGATGGCAGACCTAGTTGTTTAGACCTGGGTCCATTCCAATCACACAGAAGGCAGGGCGTGGGATTTCTGTTATTCGGGCAAATGGGGTGCAAAAGTGATGAGAGATGAACGAGGGAATGCTGCTTCCCTCAGCAAATACCCATTTTGATTTCAAAGTAGGATAGCGGTTCCTCTCTGCAGTAAGTTGCCCAAACTCTCTCCCCCCCAGCTGATATTGGAAATGAGTCCAACTGAGAGAAAAAGGTAAAAGTCTGTGGATGGGGTGGTTAGCTGCTTCTCTTTCTCTTAAGGCTCAGCTTTCACTCCTACGTTATATCTCTGAGGTACACACACACACTTTTAAAAAGAGTCATCTGTGGTCATTAGTAATTGACGCCTTAGTTTGCAATCTTTTAGATAATAATAGTGCTACTGGGTAAACTTAACTCATATACCCCAGGCAATATTCTGTTCATATGAACAGCTGAAGTGGAATCATGCGCCCAGTGTTTTTTGCTTTATACTAATGGTAGGAATGTTATCCTGAACTGAGTAAATGTTTAGCTAATGAATTTGCTGCAGATAATAAGCATGTACCTATGCCTGCAATAGAGGCAGGAAGCGGCTAATGTATTGCCTGATGCCAGATAGGTTAATCACATTTTATACTAAACTATATGAGAACTCCATTCATTGGGTTGCATCCCACAGGCCCATTTCATGAATGGTGGTGCTCTTGTTGGGTGGAAGGGGACTTTCACTGACGCAAGAGGCTTGTCTTGACAATACACTGGAACAGATTTTTGATATGGAATGAAGGCCCTAGCTCAGATGCAGATACTACAGAATTATGTAAGGTTGTTAAAAATATATCGTCTCCTGGCACTGGTGAACTGATGTGCATTCAACACCCCTTCCTTCTTCCACCTGCAGATCCTCTTGTGCCAGAAGAAGCTCCACTGATGGAAAATGGAGCTTCTTGCAGCCCCCATTCCACATAGTTCCATGTCCACAGGTGTTCTTGACCCCCCCCCCCATGATGGGACTGGATATCTATATATCTAATAGTGAGGGGGGACACCAATCTGCACATACTTAAATCCACAGATCAGGCCATTTACATGGAAAGCAGATTTTTCAACAAGCTTGGAGGACCCTAATGGTCTGCAGAAAAATCTGAGAACTTCAAACAAAAATGGAGGGGGGGGAGAGAGAATTCAATTTGCCTGCACACAGAGCATGACTCTGTCAGCTGGCCTCATCACCCTCCTCGCAGCGGAGGCAGCAGTTGGCGGAAGAGTTGAAGTAGTGGCTGTCCACTGCTTGAGCTAGGCAGGTGGAGGCTATATGCGGAAGGAGAGAGAAAGGGAGGAAGAGCTGGAGGGCTGAGGCAGTGGCTGCACTCCCAGTGGGTGGGTGGGTGTGTAGAAAGGAGGAGTGGGAACTGCTGTCCCTCCCCACTGATCTGCAGAAGCAGGAACAGCAGGGGCCAGCAAGTGGGTGGCCCAGTGGGGGGGGGGAGAAAGAGTGAAGGTAGCAAGAGAGTAAGTACATTTGAGCAGGGCTCTTTTTGTAGCAGGAACTCCTTTGCATATTAGGCGACACACCCCTAATGTAGCCAATCCTCCAAGAGCTAACAGTAGCCCCTGTAAGAAGAGCTCTGTAAGCTCATGGAGGTTTGGCTACATTAGGGGTGTGTTGCCTAATATGCAAAGGAGTTCCTGCTACAAAAAGAGCCCTGCATTTGAGACAGGAAGTACATGAGAAAAAGTTGTGTGTGTGTGTGTGTGTGTGTGTGTGTGTGTGTGTGTGTGTGTGTGTGTGTGTGTGTGTGTGAGAGAGAGAGAGAGAGAGAGAGAGAGAGAGAGAGAGAGAGAGAGAGAGAGAGAGAGAGAGAGAGAGAGAGAGACTGAGAAAGAAAGAGAAATTAAGGACACCAAATGCCTAATCAAGGTTTTTGATTTGATTTGATTTGAAATTAAGGATGGAGTGTGTGTGTGGTTGTGTGTGTGAGACCAGAGAATCACAGAAAGAAAGAGAAATTAACAATGGAGTGAATGTGTAATACAGGGACACTGGGGGACAAAAGAGTGAGTGTTTGTGTGTTTCAGAAGGTATTGGAGATGCAGAGGGAAAGACAGACAAAGAAAGAGTAACAGAAGCAATTAGCAGGGCAGATAAGTGAGAGAAAGACAGACTTTGGGGGAGGGACAATGAGACAGACAGGCAGACAGAAAGTGACAGAAGGGGTGGGGGAAGAGGGGAGGATGCAAAAGTGAGAGGAATGTGATGGCTGCTCCTGCAGTGTCCTTGTGGGTTCCCAGTTGTCTAGCTATAAAAACAGAAAGTGATATTCACGGCAGTTAGAGAATACAGACAGAACCATTAACATTGGGAGGTCAACCCACTCCCCAAATAATAGAAACAGCTCCTGTAGCTTTAAGAATGGAGAGCTCAGTGTCCATTGTGGGGGGTTGCAAGGCAACCACAACAGTATTGTCGGCCTTCCAACCTTCGTTTCTGTCAGTAAAAGGCAGGGAGGAGGTCAGGGCTCTTTCCAGGGCTGTTTTGACTTTTGAGGGAGGACTCATTTGGACCAGGCCCAGCAGCAGCAGCAGCAACCACAGGAAGACTTGCTACCACCCGAGTTGTGTGACTCACCAAGGACTGGCTGCTTGCTACTGTTTGACAGCAGCTGCCCGATGAAAGCCAATGTGGTGTAGTGGTTAGTTTCAGACTAGGATATGGGAGACCTAGGTTCAGATCCCCGTTCTGCCATGGTGCTTACTGGGTGACCTTGGGCCAGTCACACACTCTCAGCCTAATTTATCTGTTGCAAGGATAAAATGGAGAAGAGGGGAATGATGTAAGCTGCTTTGGGTCCCCATTGTGGAGTAGAAGCAAGATATAAATGAAGTAAAAAATAAATATAGCTGATGATGGGGAACAGGTTGGTGGGTGGGTGGGTGGGTGAGGAAGATAGGAGAAGCAGGGAAAGGCGAGGCTACAGGGGTTGCCAGGAGGAAATAGTGTGGAGAGGGGGATGCGGGGGAAAGTGAGGTGCCCCGTGAAAGTCCTAGCAACTGCCCTGACCTGGATAGCACAGGCAAGCCCAATCTCATCAGATCCTGGAAGCTAGGCAGGGCCGACCTTGGCAAGTACTTGGATGGGAGACCTCCAGAGAATACCAGGGCCGGGACGCAGAGACTGGTAATATCAAGCTACCTCTCTGAAAAACGTCCTAGCCCCACTAGGGGTTGCAAGAAGTCACCATGAGTTCCAGGCTCACAAGCACACACACATGAAATAATGTCCTTGCAACTGGGCCTGGCCCATCCTGGCTGATGCTGCACATCTGGGCCTGGCCCAGCTGGCACCACAAAATTGGAACATGGCTGGCGGGCACCATGCAACTTGGCCCAAGAAAGCTGAAGATGTGGAGGCAAATAAAAGGTAGACTGGCTGGTAGTTGCTTAGGAAGCAGGAAAAAGGGAGAGTCTAGGGGGGGTCAGGAAAGCGAAAGAGGAAATAGTGAGGGAGGAGAAAAGGAATGCCCTCCCTAAATCCTTGCAGGTCCCCCACTTGTTTTATCTATAATAGACATACATTGCATGTGCAAATACAGTATAAATTGTACATAAAACATGCATGTGCTCTATAAATAGAAACAAACCCATCAGCAAGAAAATGGACAAGCTTTGGCCAAAAAAGAAAAGAAATGCAGAATATTAATGCCTTCCAAAATTTTGGGCACCTTACGCTACTGAATAAAAGAATTGCATAAGCAAAATAGCCTACAGAACAGCCTCCTGTTGTGCCAATGGCCTGCTAATATAGGCCTATCAATACGCAGTGATTATTTTCAAACATATCTTTGGGATCTGCTGGCATGGGGGACTTGGCTGGCATCCTCTGAGTCTCTAGCTGGCATTTGTAGACCGTAGCACTGGTAAATAAGCTTGGGATGAAAGAATTCATGTTTGTAGCTTCTTTGTTATGGGAACGATGGCAAACATGAAGGATTTTCTATTAAAAAGGTGAAGATTTCTGAGATGATAACGTATGAATTACTCTCAAAGTTGGCAGATGCATTTTCAAAACTGTAATCAATAATCCACACATCTTCAGCATGATGGGTGATGCAATAGAGAAGGAGAATTAGAAAACAATGTATACTCAGTTCTGGCCTCCATGTCTTTTTACACTGATAAGCTGGAAGCAATGCTCCCTCTGAGCTGTGGAGTCTTGTGAGCAAAAATTCTACTTTGTGGGCTACTGGCATTAAAGTTGTGAGCGAGCAATTTGGCTACTGAATAAATTAGTTTGCTCTGGAGCCATCCTTCCTGAACTAAGACAAAAATATCTGAGCTGGAGGCTAAAAAACTGTGAGCTGGCTCAAACTAACTCAGCTTAGAGGGAACACTGGCTGGAAGTGTTTGCTTTTGTCTCATTCTGTGACCTTTTTGGAGCTGATGGTTCTTGAGTACTTTATGTATTGTGTTACATTGATTGTCTTTATATTGTCTGAGTCACGGTACTTCTCTTTTACTTCACTTCTTTGATTTATTTTGTATTAAAAAATGAAAATCAGCAATAGTGAGAGGTGATGGCTCAGTCGTAAAGCATTTACATTGCATGCAGAAGGTCCCAGGTTCAGTCCCCAACAGCTCCTATTAAAATGATGAACTAGTAGGTGATGCATAAGACCTGAGACCCTGGAAATCCTCTGCCAAGGCAATGCTGACTGTGGCAGAGCAACTTTAAGACTCAGTGAAAGGGAACTTCATATGTTGAATTCCAGTGTCTGTGACCGGAGCTGAGAGAAGGATCTCCAGAAGGTTTGCATCTGTATGGAGTATTTCAATAACATGTTTCTTATGGACAAACTAGAGAAGGTGCTGGATGACTGGTTTCACCTGTGCATGGTTGTTGGCTTTTTAGAATGTGTCTAATGATCTACGTGAATGTTGAGAACACCAGGTTGGAAAAATCACATCTATAAGTAGTTTTGATTTGTGTGTCATCTTATGTCAGTAAGAAGTCCAAAGGAAGCCTGATTTTATAGTTGTTGCCTATTCAAGTTGTTATTTAATGTGTCCTCTTGGAGTTGTCAATGTAGTGGGGAGCAGCACAAATTAAGTCTGTACAAATCTGAATATTCCACAGGCTTATAGCTCCTTCTTACAGTTTAATGCTTCTTCCTTCAAAGACATTTGCGGGACATTTTCTCTCTTGCAAAAGATGGAAGGATTTCACCAAACTGGATTGCAAAATGCTTGTAAAACCAGTGTGTGTTTACACACATTTTTACCAGAATAAATGGGGGTCACCAGAGAGCTATTCTTGGGAAACCGGTTGTGTAATGGGCTTTGTGAATGGGGATGAAGTGATCCACGGCAACATTTGTACAATCAGAACCAAGAATATTCTGCCCCAATGTAAAATGAAAGCTGCCTGTACCTTATGTAGACCTTTTATAAACTTGATTTTTTTCATATCCAGTTCTGCACAGCATGTACTTGGTACTGCGACATCCTTTTTCCTCCCCCTCTCTTTTACTGCAGTGTCTTTAATACATATTTTAGGCTAAGCTGGTTCCCTTCTCTCTCCTTCCCAGGACAATAAAGTATGTTTTCTTCACCAAAGATTTCTGACTTTTGCAAACAGACTCATGTGAAAATGTCTGCAAATGAGCAGTTAAGGGATCCAGCCAATTCCCCACTGCTGTATAATCCTTCATCGCTTGCTTTCCCCCGCCCGGCTTGCACTCAAACGCCATAATTAACTATGGGATTGCCGAAGCCACCGTTGTAGCTTCAGTAGTTTTTCTTCCTCTTTCATAGGCAACTCCCACGAAACCTGGTTGCGAACAAATAAACAGGCAAGAGCCCCACCTAGGTTATGACCCGTGACGTGTAAGCCTAAATTGTGCTAACTCTAGGGAGAAAATGGTTTTCTGCCAGGCGGGGAGGTAGGACAGCCTTGAGTTGCTTTCAGTAAACTGAGTTGCTTTCCTTTCATTAAAATGTCTTTTTCTTATTAAACGAGCTTGTTCAATACATTTTTGTGGATATGATCGATGTCATGTCATGGTGGAAACAGCCATTGTTAGTCACTTGATCAACCCTAAAAACATGTCTATTTAAATTCAGTATTCACGTGAATGTATATTACCCTCTTTCTAGGAAAAGGCATAGGGATAGTAGTGGCTCTATCCTGTGCTTCTTGGATAATATCAAAATTTATCTGTCACAGTTTTATCCTGTTTTTCCCCCAAGGAACCTTATATAGTATTCTCCTTCATCTTTCTGTCCCCACAAAACTCTTCTGTGGTAGGTTAAGCTGAGAGATGATTGACTTGGGAGATTGACCCAGGATTGACTTGGGAGCTTCATGTCTGAGGGAAGATTTCCCCTGAAGTCTTCCTACTTCTAGTCTCAACACTAATCCCTCCATCACATTGTAGGGAGACATCACGCCCCCACTAACTGCCCACTTTTGTTCAGCTAAGTGCTTGGGAAGGCAGCAAATACGGGGGAAATGGTGAGGTGCCATTATTTTGTTTCTGGTGTAACCTGGAAGTGATCGTGTCAGGGAATGCTCTAGCATTTACCCAAAAACTCTGTGGTTAAATCATAGAGTTTGAGACAAATACTAGAGTGACACCTCTATGCAATGACATCACTTTCACTGGAAAGTGACATCACTGCACTGCTGGTGAGGGCTCCTATAAGTACTGAGAATGTGAATCGTAATGATTCAGCTCATACTTTATTTAAGAAGAAGAAGAAGAGATGGCTTTTGCCGGTTACATGCATCTTATTAGGGCCATCAGGGGGCAGATTCATTACCTTGTGCTGGTGGTGGTTGATTGTGAGGGAGTGTAGGTCCAGCTCCTCCTGGTGCATCAAGGTTGACCTCTGGTGCTATGTGGCCCTGTTTTCCACATGTCCTGCAGATGGCGTCACGGAATCGGCATGACTTGTGTTCGTGGCCATCCCCACAGCTGGCACAGACCATAGAGTGACTGGTGTCCATGTGTGCTGGCATCGCCGGTGGCGGGCATTGATTCCAACGGCTGGGCTGTCTCACTTGCAGAACCTCCTCCTCATCAGAGTTGTCCACCGCCAGGGACACATGGTGTGTTGCTGATGGCGGATGGTCGCGATGAGAGCCCTTAAATGCGGTGGCCATTTGCAGGACTGCATCCATCTTGAGGCCTGTGGTACCAACAAGCTTGGGGCGCAGCTTGGCATTGCGGATGCCCCAAACAAATTGGGTCAGCAGATTGTCCTTGACCTTCTCAAACTCGCAATCCACTGCGAGCTGGCGGAGTTGGGCCATGAACGCTGAGGCTATTTCGCTGGGCATCTGAAGGTGTGCCTGGAAGTCCATGCGGTTGACCGGCATGGTGGGCTTTGGCACGTAGTATTTGGTGAGGACTGATTTCCTTGTAGGTGTTCTCCTCAGTCTTCTTTGGTGCCAGGAGGCTCTTTGCTAGGCGGATGGTGGCCACTCCATACATGGTGAGGAGTAGGTCCCGTTTCTTGCCTGCATCAGTTACATTGTTGTAGGAGATGAAGCTCTTGAGCTGGTCTACCCACAATTCCCAGAACTTGGGGTGAGTGGTGTCGAAGACTGTGAGGATTCCTGGAGTGATGGCCATGACTCTGCGTCGTGACAGTGAGCGATGTCCTGTGGATCAAGGCATGGTGTGGTGCTGCTCAGGAGCGGTGTGGGGTACTGAGACTGATGCAAAGCGTAGTGATTCAGCTCATACTTTATTTAAGAAGAAGAACAAGAGATGGCATTTGCCTGCTCACAGGCCGGCTTATATTTGCAATTCACACCACACCCAAACACACACCCACATCCATGACTGGATATTTACAGTGCACCCTCAGAACCATAGGTCCCTCCTAGGATCCTGGCATTCCTATAGGTGCACACTAGGATCTGTTCGGGCTATTGTCTCTGGCAGCGAAGCTTGGGTTCCTTTACCCAACCGCATGTTTGCCTGACCACGTGTGTGGACTTCCCTGAGTATACAATAGCCCCTCAATGATAAGTCTCCTGCTGGTAACCCTTTTGTGATGCCTCTCTGGGGAAACCACACAGAACACAAAATGTTGGGGTATTCTAGCATGGAAAGGAAACATAGGGAGCAAGTCTAAGCCGGTCTACATATCGTTTGCTTTGTAATGTTACAGAAGTGAGGTAAAATAGAGCTGTGTACTTGTAACTTAAGAACTATCTTCTCAGTTTTATGGTTTAAGGATGAGTAGATTTCCTTCCTTCCTTCCTTCCTTCCTTCCTTCCTTCCTTCCTTCCTTCCTTCCTTCCTTCCTTCCTTCCTTCCTTCCTTCCTTCCTTCCTTCCTTCCTTCCTTCCTTCCTTCCTCTTGTCCTGAAATTTTGCTCTCTGTTGCCTTTCACTTCTTTTTAATTCCAGATTTTGAACATGCACATACTCTGAAATCCATTGAGTAATTTGAATGAGAAGAACTGCAGAAGCATTCCTGTTCAGAGATAAATATTATTAGTCACAAGTCCTCATTTCTTGGCGCAGAGAAAAAATTCTGTGGCCCTCTCTCCTTGTGAGGATGTGACATATTTCTTGGACAAATTCCCAAGGGGGATTTTACAGTGATAGGTTTCTTAAAATCCCTCCCTTAGTTAGCATTTGGAAGCATCAGATTTCACTCCTGGGCTGTGCTTTTCTTCTGTTCTGGATTTGTCATTTGAAAGGACACAGTTTAAGCAACATCTGCAATAAAATTATTTTTACTTGTTTTTTTGCAAAAAATGTACAGCAAACTGGAACCCACACCATTTATAAATTATAACCATTTGAATATCCCAAAGAGAACCTCAGTTTTACTTTTCTTAAAACAAATATATCTTGTTGCCAAACTGTGCACAATAGCTGCAGTCAATGTGACATCCTATAAATATGCTGGTTGGCTACACAAGATTAACTTCAAAATTTCAGCTTATGTGAAAAACAGGGCAGGGAGGGGCTCCTAATAAAAAGGTTGCAGGTAACAATTTGGAAGATGGTTTTTGGTGCAGAGCCCTATATTGGGTGATCACAGAGGGGAAAAATGACTCCTGTATGTGACCCTTTTCCAGAGAGCCCTCCTTTCCTTGAAATATTCTTTTAGAAATGGGGAACACCACGCAGTGCCAGTGACCACTGGATTCTGCTCTGTGGCAGTTATTTATTTATCATGTGGCAGAGTTACACACAAGAAGCATATAATAATATAAAATATGTTACCAAGTTGATATGACAGGTATGCAGACTGATTGGGATATCCTCCTAAATTCTAATATCTAAATTTTCAGTCCACTCAATTGCAGCTGTTGCTCTGTCACATCTCCCTGGAAAGCATGACACTCACATTCCTGTGACAGATGGCAAATAGTTTGGCAGGCTGCACCACAATTGCATTTGGGTCTCGGTGTTTTGCCCCATTTAAACAACAGGTCTGCACAACTCTGTGGCAGTATCGTAAGAAATAAGACACTAAGAACCTTGAAGCATGAGGAAATAAGCTTGCAGTTTAAGGACATTGCTTGAAGAAAGGTATTTTAAAAAAAGGTTTTGACTTTTTATTTTATGGGAGTCAGTGTGGTGTAGCAGTAGAGTGTCAGATCAGGATCGGGGTGATGAGGGGTCAGATTCCTACTCACTCATGACACTGACTTTGGCTAGCTACCCCCTCAGTTTAAGCTACCTCACAGTGTTGTGGTGAGAATAAAATGGAGAAAGGAACAACTGTGCATGTCATCCTGAGTTAGACCAATATTATGTTTGATTATAAAAATATAATTTTATTGTGTGAGCATAGACTGTAAAAAAAATAAACACAGTTATAGAAAACATTTTTTTACAAAAGTTGAAAGAAGTGACAATTAGGGGCAGACAATTAGATTATAGCATTATCTAATTACTTACAGCAGACAGCAGAAGACAGGAGGGCCTGGCGTAATCTGGTACATGGGGTCGCGAAGAGTCGGACTCGACTGTGCGACTGAACAACAACAACAACAATTACTTACAGGCAGCCTTTCTCACTAAGACTCAGGATGGATTACTCAGTGTAAGTCAAATATAGTAAGAAGGATGATGAAACCTCTAATAAGCAATGTAATAGGACTAGGATTACAGAAATCTGGAACAAAGCATGATGTATTAGACATTATATGTTAAACAATGAAGAAAATAGCATTGCATTAGTTGAAAACAATGCTGTGAAAGCAGGGTAATACATACTATCCAATGTTATATTCTACAGTCCTGTTCCCTTTATAAAATCACCTTCCTGAACCCTTTGTTATTTTTATATTACTATTATATTATACTATAACCCAGCACCACCACCTGATCTTTGTGAGGAATTGCCCACTGAGAGAGTCAGGACTCCCAGTTTCCCTTCCAAGATCTGAGGCCTTACCTCTGTGTCTCCCACTGCCCAGTGCCTGGTCACCACAGGGACCATTTGCTGCCTTGTGCACCACTGGAGGAATAGCAACTTGCCAACTGCCTGCCTTCCCCCAGTGCTCCATTTAAAATAGTGTGTCCAAGACAGTGGAGATCTATGTGGTACAGAGAACCACTACAAGCATCAAAAGTTATAAAGTATGTATTAAAAAGAAAATGTTCACAAGCATACTTTTAGCACAGCACCAGACTGAGCAAAGGATTCAGAAGAAATGGGTAACATGCAATTCCTCTGTCCCCCTCTCTATACATGCCCTATTGGATGGTAAAATGTAGGGCAGGCTCCTTTATCTTAGAAGGTTACAGCTCTTCACAGAGTTATTATTACCTTGAAGTTTCCTTCAGCTCTTCAGGCCAGCACATGGTCAATGGCTGCCTACTCCACACCTCAGTTAAGAGTTCTGCTTGCTCTGATGGACTCTGAACCAAAGAGGACTTCCTCCTTGCTTCCCTGAGTTTTATCACCTCTCTTTTCCCCACCCACTGAGCAGGTCAGGCCAGGACAGAGAAGCTTTTCCTGAAGTCTCCAGAAATTTCCTTCCTAAAGTCTCTCCAGTATTTAATTCCTCCAAATTTCTGTTCTCTGCTTGGAGGGGGGGACTGGACCCTCCTATTGTCTCGAGCTAGACCTATTCACATTTCTTAAAAGGTAGCTGAGGTGAGTCTAGAGAGCCACCTTCCAAAGCAGCCATTTTCTCTAGGGGAGCTAATCTCGGTCATCTGGAGATCAATTATAATACCTGGAGGTTGGCAACCCTATGAAGCTTCTTGTGTTGCTGGCTGTTAAAGGAACTCATTCTGGAGAAATGAACTCCTCTCTAAGGTCTAATAACCTGGGTCCTTGGCCAACTGGGTAAATTCCCCATTCCCTGTCTGTGGATGCTATTTTACCACACTTATTTCTCAAGTTGAAGTAAAGAACAGCCTTGCATTGTACTGCTGGCAGCATATCTTGATGCAGGCATCTCTTCTTTTATGTTGAAGTGTTGTTCTAACTGTCCCCTGGATGCCTTCAATTTTTGGTCTCCCAGTGGATACAATCATTTTCATCTGTAAGATGCTCTTTGGACTGGGTCGCATAGTTGTTGTCTTGGGCATCAAGAACTGGGAATCACTTTCAGGCACAATCCTGCATTAGAATGTACAACACAAAGCCCTACTTTTCCTGTCATGGTGTGGGAAAGATAGAAAGTGTGACTGAAGGGTATTTGACAATCCAAATTCTGTGAGTTGATTGGAAGTTGGTCTCAACATTGTGCTCTTTATAGCATTTATGGAAAAAGAAGGGATTATTGAGTAGGGAAAGTAGAATTTGGGGAAATAGGATTCTCTAATGAACTAACCTCAGATGTTGCCCTATACCACCCTCATGTGCTGAAGCATGCAGTGTATGACCCCCAACCCTACACAGCCTCAACTGCTAATCTTCCTAACAGTGTAGCTCACAGAAACCCACATTTCTACTTACAATGGCTAAAAAAAGTCCTTGCAATTTACAAGCAGCAGGACTCCCATTGCAGTAGAAGTTTGACTTCTGTTGCAGTGGAAAAGAAAAATTTGCTTGCAACGGGAATGCAGAAAACATGGTTCTCAACACTAAGCGAAACGGTGACTCACCAAGGGGGTACACTGCAATTTATTTCTCTACATGTCTATCTGAAAACAGACCTGCATGCGCACCTTTACCACTTTTCGGAGCCGGCTTTTGCCTTGTGGTCAGGAGATCCTATATGCATATGGGTCCCACTGACGTTCAGGCAATTACTCTGAACAGTAAGTGAAATATTACACTGTACACTGGGATGGCTGTTGAAAGGACAGAATGCAGGATCCTGGAGGAAAGTCTCTTGAAGAGACAGACGGGCTGGAGTGAAGGCACGCACTCCTGCACAGAGATCTGTATCTGAAACTGGAACAAGCTAACACCACGGTGCTCCTCCCAAAGGGGGAAGAGACTGACAAAATAAATATACTGCAAAACTGTAGATCAGTTTGAATGCATAACAACCAACTTTATAAATAATTGCTGTCCGTTAAGGTTCCAGGTCTCTCCTTTCAGCAAGGCTGCCTCCCGGGTTTACTCTCGGGGGCCGTCTCTTCCACTGCTGCCTAGTCCTCACGCCTGGGTCACATCTGCTGCTGTTGTGCTGGCTGCCATGGCCTCATCTTTCCAGTGGTCATGTGTGCTGTATGCAGCAAGACGGGCTTTGGCAAAGGCCGAGATGACATGACTTCATAGGTCTCGTAACATCCCTAACCTTCTTGTTTGCTCCTCATCGCAGCGTTTCTGTGACTCTCCCTGATGAGTGGACCCCAAAACATGTCATAACAATTGTTATGACTAACAATGAAAAAATGTAACTTTGTACTTTTATGGAAAGAACTCTGGGCGGATGACTTAAGGCCTATTAAAACAAAGAAGAGAAAGGAATGTCTGTTAAGGCCAATATAACTGTAACATTTAGACCATGATACGTATGGTGAATTTTTCATATGGCCTTCTCTTCATAAAGTAGTCTATCTGGTATGCTTTCATCCCACCCTCCCTCCAAGGAGCTTGGGGTGGTGTACACAGTTCTCTCTTCCCTATTTTAACCTCACAAAACACTGTGAGATAGGTTTGCCTGAGAGAGTGTGACTGGCCCAGAGCTTCATAGTGGAGGGTGGTTTTCAACCGGGGACTCCCAGATCCCACTGTGACGTTCTAACCACTACCCTACACTGGTTCTCAGGAACTAGTTTCCTAGGAGAATCATTTTTAAAAGTGAGCAATGGGGAATGGCCATCACCTCTGTCATTAACTCCTGAAATCCTCTGCTGGGCTGTTCTGTTGCTTTGGATCCCCTTTTCGCTCCCATGCCACGTTGCCTCTAGCCTGGTTACTAGAGAGACAGTCGGTAAACCTCGAGAGCAAGAGTTGACTCGAGGCCCCCCTGATTGTTGACTGTAGTGTTAACTGTGTTTAAAATGATCTTTCTTTTAATGTTTTCCTGGAAAAAAATGAATTGTTTAGCAGTTTTGGTGGCTAAAGCAAAGCCTACCCTGTTCCTTCAGCTATAGCTAGCAGGGAAATGGGGCAGGTTTAAAAGAACGTAGGTCCCCAAATCCTAAAGGCATGGTCCAGCATCTTAATAGGGTCATGTACAGTCGCTGGGGTCCCACATGCATTGAATAGCATTTGGATGGAGATGGTCAGATGGACTTTCATGAACAGAACTGAATACAAAGTGAAGTTAATATCTGTTGACTTAACCTGATTTCCAGTGGCGTGAATCCAGATGTGATGTCCTCCCATTATGGGCACCCTGCTGCAAAGGAAGTTCTCAGGGGCATTTGCTGGCCCAGAAAAGCTAGTTTACCATATGATTTAGTTCCTTCATGGGGCGGAAAGGGGGCAGAATGGTTGCGGTGGGGAGTACAAACAGAACTTGGCAACCCAAAGGTGCTAATAAATGCACATCTTGATTTGTTGATATTATCAACACAAAGCATGCTGCAACAACACAGATCTATCAGGTTACAAATCTAGGGAAGTGATATAATGTGAATCGAGGAGAAGGTTTGCAAGAGGACCAAATGTAAAACACTGAGATTGCCAAAGTGTTCGAAAAGAGAAACCGTGCCAGTGCAAGATGAATATTTCAAATCGACCCATTCACATTCAGTGCTAATTGGGACAAGTTTCTTAAAAAACAACAACAACAACTTGTCTTTTGAAATAGCTGCTGTAAAGGAATAAGTGGGATGGGGCCAGAGATAAAGCATAGAGGCTGCAGCCAAGGTGATATTTGGGTTGAGTCAAGACCAAATGAAAGGTGTGTGTGTGTGTGTGCCTCTTTCATTAGATATATGGTAAAATGTAACACATTGTTCAGAGTTATTTTATCTGGAAATGATGTCCGTGAGCATCCTCAGGAGTGTCATTTTCTGCTGGAGATTATGAATTGAACCAGGAGGCAAAAAGACTGCAAATCCCGTCATCTGAATAGGAAAGGATGGTATTTCCAGTTAATGAGGCACCCTGCCATTCCCTGCTGCTAGCTACCTGCTTTCCCTTCACAACAGTAAGGTCCCCTCCCCTTGAGAAGGAGGAGATTGCAGGAATGCATGGCTATCAGTGGGGGTTGAACACCATTTCAAGTCAGACCACATTCCAAGGGGTTGGGGCCAAAACTTAAAGGGTGTCTTTTAGGCATGTACAAATGGGTTCATTTCTGGCTCTTTTAGGGTCCAAATTCTTCCTGCTGAAATTGTTTTCCAATGATTTTTTTATTGACTAAAACATACCCATCTGCATGTAGCACTTTCCAATTGATTGTAATGGCTCCTGATCTGTAACTTGTTCATGAAAGCAAAGTTTGTGTTAGCCTGATTGCTTTTTATTATTATCAATATTAGGGGATTTGTGAGTTATTATCAATATGCAATCAGCTAAGGGAGCAATCACCTGTTTATACAGAGGTCCCGCCCTTCCAGAGATACCAGTAACAGACACGGAGGCTGTATTAGGTTGGAATTAAAGTCTTTTACTGAAAATCTTCTTCACACACACACAAACAATACACATACACACAACAACAAGTATTCAGGCCTAAGAAAATAAAGAGAGAGAGATCAGCACGGTTGCATGAGCAGGAGTTTGTTGGGGGGCAATAATTACCTGTCCTCGTCGAATGAGCCATTCCAATGGAAGGAGGGGAAGAAACAAAAAAGGGACAGGTGGCTTGAACCAGCAAGCAGCACGCGGAACTCTGGCTGCAGACCTAGAGTTTAAAGATGGAGGAAGGGTATTGGGATAGCAAGCTGGACATAAGAGGGATAAGGCTTAGATAGGGGTGAGCATGTGGTCAGGTTTCCCCTTTTATGTGGGGGTGTGGGGACTGGCCATAACCCCTGGTCACACCTCCTGGTTAGTCTCTCCCTGAAAACATATTATTGGCTGGAAGAAATAGGGGAGGGGAGCTAAGGACTGGTCAATATTGAGAGCTAAAAACTTAACTTGTGGCTGGCACCTGGGTGTAGGTGAGATGAATCATTGGGCCAAGGCCATTGTTCCTTGATTGCCTTAGCCGGGTCGTTGATGGGCAAGTGATTAGTTGCTAAGCAACTATGAATAGAGTCTCTGAGCTATGTGTAGCTTTGCAGGTGATGGAGTGGGGAGGAAAGGGGTTGCCTGCGTGTGTTGGAGAGGTCTCCTAATGGTGTTTTGGAGTCCTTTGTCCTCATGCTTTGTCATGGCATGGTGTTTGGTGCTTTGTGCATACTGTGGAACTGATCCATTCACCATCAGATGAGAGGGCTGGTAACCTTGGATGGCCACTGGAACAGCAGTGAAGAAAAGAAGATGTCCTTCTCTCAGGGTGCAGTCTCAGCTGGCATCATAGTGGGTCACCATGCTGTATAGTTCCTCAAGCATAGTTTGCACAGTCCATATTTTATCACAGTTCATAAAAGGCATGAAAAAGCCTTGCGGGGCAACATTTGTGCATAGCACTAAATGATTTGGAGCAGTGATGCTGAGGTGATGCCCCTGGGCACCATGGCATGATACCTTCTGAGGTATTTCCTGGAGCCTGCTTGCCACTTGATTCTCTGGGATACAATCTAAAGGGTGTTGAATGGAACAGACAAATTGGAAAGTTTGGGTCTAACCCTGCCAACTTAGTGTTTGGCAAAGCTTTGCCTATTGCCTATGAGGTACCACAAGGTTCTATATTTACCCCCATGCTTTTAAAAGTTTACATCAGTGATATTCAGTGGCTAGGGAGCCATGTGTGCCTCTTTGACATGGTGACTTTTCCCCAGTGTGGCACCCTTTCCTGGTTCCAGCAAAATGAACAAGGACATTGCCCAGTAGGGTTTGTGGTTGGCAGGTGATCCCATTTGAAACTGCTACCACTGGAGAAACTGGATGGTGGGTAAGCTGTGAGCTGCCCTGAGTTGTGGGCCTCATTCCAGCATTGGAAGTAAAGGGCCTGTTCTCTTCACACACACACCCCATTTAGCTTCTGTGCTCTTGTCTCAGCACTGGGGCTACCTCCTGATGGCAACTGGTTTTGGGTCCCTGTGTGACACAGAGTGTTGGACTGGATGGGCCATTGGCCTGATGCAACATGGCTTCTCTTATGTTCTTATGAAAGCAATCTGACTTCAGAGAAGAGAGAGTAGAACAACCACAGCCATTCAGGAGGAAGAACCACCTGACCTGGGGAGGGGATTTTACTCTCATCTCTCCACAGCCAGCTGGTCCTCAAGGTGCCTTGGAAATCTCACACACAACCTGCTGTGCCTCATGCAGAAGAGAAAGGGGGAAGACAGAGAGGGAAATCTTTCCCCTCACTCCAGATATGCAAGGGCTGGCTAAGTTTCAACTAGGGTTGCCAGGATCTTCCTGGTGTCACACCGCCCAGCATCACAGAGGAAATGATATCATCACACTGTGATGCTCTGGTATTTTTGCCCAAACAACAGAGTGTTGCCCAGACAGCACTGGAGTGATGATGCCACTTCCTGTGCAACACTGGCAATGTGGCCTGGGCCATCCTCTTTCTCCTGGTAAGTCCCCTACCAACCATCTGATAGGTGGCTGGGGGGCAGGGCCTAGTGGTGGGGGACCCTCCCACCACCAGGGGTCTGACAACCCTTGTTTTTACCATGGTGGGGAAAGACAACCCTACTTTTAAGATGTTACAGTTACAAAGAATATTAATAACTCTCTCTTATGCTATTGTATGTATATGTTTGGTGGGACACTACACAAGGAATACAGTAGTTATGTGACTCTTTTGGTTGTTGATAATTGCAAATATGGCTCTCTGTGAGCTACCAAGTGAGTACCAGTGATCTGTATGCAGCCACCTGGAGAGATCATCTGGAGATTTGGGCTGGGTTGTCTCTAATACTCAGGTAATACTCAACTCAGTTTCTTGCTTCCAACAGATACCAAGGAGACTGTGTAAACAATCTGTATGTGTCTGTACTTGTAAAGCTTGTTTTAATGTTTGATTGTTCACTGCCTTGGGATCCGTAAGCCACGTGTGGCATTAAAATGTTTTAAATAAATAAAATAATTAAAAATAAAGCACTGAACTCATCCCAGGCAAGCAAATCATAGCCCAATACTCTAAATTTGGCCATAGATGTTGACTTGCTTAAATCTTTGGGCTTAACAACCTCTCCCTGCCACAGCACGAACTCTCCCCTTCCTTTAAAAATTGAAATTAGATGGAATGATTTTTAATCTTACCGCATGGCACAGCCATTTTATGATTGGCACCACCACACCTCACAAAAGCCATGTTGTGGTGCTGTTGACTAAACTTTTCCAAAATTCAAAAAGTGCCTGAAAGTTCAACAAAGTTGGGAACTGCTGACTAGAGAACAGAAAATCCATGCTGCCTGCAAAGGGTTTTCCTTTAACCAAGCATGTCCATGTTTCTCAATCCCTGAAGCCTGGAACACTTATTGCCTAATTTACAACCATTGAGAAGAAAGTGGCATGATCTTCAACACAACAAAAATCCTTGGGAATGGAGGTCAGGGGTGGGGGGGAGCCAAAGACACCTTTGCAATCATGGGGTGAGATTTGGGTGAAACAATGTTGCAGTAGAGTTTGCAGATGATAACAAATATTGAAAGGATAGAAAATTCAAAGCTAAGTACGAAGTGCTTTGTTTAAACATTTTCTAACAGCTGAATCTATTTCCCCTCAAAGTCTTAAACTGATTATAAAATGACTGCATAAAATTGCCTCAAGAATCAGGGGGTTACATCTCGTAACAATTAACATCCATTGAAAAACATCAGTGAACGTTTGTGAATAGACAACCTAACAAAAGAGTGATCTTCTATCTGCTGCAGGTTAGAGAAAACAAGCCCTATTTAATCCCCACACCCTGAACAAGTGTCATTTCCTACATCTATGCTTTCTGTTGATGTTCATCTATATATTGAACTTGTTCGGCAGCCACAAGTTCGCCCCTTGGTTTAAAAGACTGCACTCGAACCATCAGTGTTTGAGAATTGTTTTAAATTGGTAAGAAAACTTCTGCTGGTGCCTCAGGCCTGTCCTCATTTGCTGACAGTAGTATCTTATGACTGACTCTAACCCTGATGAAATCTGGCTCCTAGAAAAATATGGCTGTTTTTGCCTCCTGTAGTCAAAGCCATGAGACTAAATTCAGAGTGTTATAATAGTCGAGACCTTTGCACTTTATATTCCCATATGCAGTTAGACATCATAAACCCGTTTCCTAAGCTTGCCTATTAAACTGCTGGTCTTAGTATCTCACAACAAAGGGGGTGATTTCTTGGGGTAATGAAAGCCTTGCCTTTGATTAATGTTAAGTGCTTTGCCTTTGGGGCAGTCTCATATTATTTCTGTATATTGGGAAAGGGTAAATATATGCTATATACCTTCTTTAAATTATTGTCCTCTTGGGGTTACATTGTTTCCCTAGGCCAACTGGCAATCAATCAGGTTTGTAGGTCCCACACCGCTTCTTTTGTGTGTTTTCCAGCTGACTCTGATGCTGTGTGGTTTTGGTTTAGTCTCCTCTTCCTACCTATAAATACAAAATAGCTTTATTTGGAAATCGTCCAAGGAGCAATGACCTTGTGTTCCTGGAGTTCGAAGAATCACATATTCCATGTGTGCTGATGGATCATCTAGTTAAACTGCCCACCCTAAGGTGGTAACTCTTGTACCTAAAACATCCCAGACCTGCTCTGTTTCTTTTTCTTTAAAAAATACAAAGATAGAACATTCTATAGCTTCCAAGGCGTTCCAAATTGGACTGTAATAGTAACTTAGACACAACAAGTTATGTCTACATTGGTGGTCATGGTGACATTCTCCTTTTCCCAAAAACTTCTTTTGATCTCAGTGGTGCCACCACTAAAAAAATGCCTCATTTCATCTATCTGCGTAACTTCTGATATCTATGGCAGCCTAATTTACTCACCCAAGACACACATGACATAGATTAATCAGGAACAACTCTTGGCATAGCCTTTGAATATATATTTTCCAACCAACTGCGTGTCTATCCTATGCCAGCTCTTTCTTGTCAATGTCTCACTAGTATTCTTAGAAGAAAGTCATATGGGATTAAAGGGTTTTTTTTAATCATGCCGAAGTCCTTGTTTTCTGGTCTGATATGGTTTATTCTTAGTAAAGTCATACCGGCTTCCAGGAATCACTTCATTTTGCTCTAGGACTTCATGAGCTGTTCTATGTATTATTAGGTCTGTTATCTATCCTGATACAGAGGTCAAGTGAACCAGCATATAAATCCCTGGCTTCTCCTTCCATTTTGTTTTACATTACCAATACAAGTGTGTGCCAACTCAAACATTACTCACCCCATATGTTGTCTGTTTAAAAGTACTTATGCATTTGTGTTGGATCTTCCCAATCACAGGGGAACATCACCACGCCAGTACTGGCTACCACCTGGGACGTATGGATGTGGAGTCAACATGGAGGTTTCCCACAGAACTGGACTGACTTGTGGGAAAAGTGCACAGACTGCCTCATGGAACTGTTTTGTGGCAGCTTTTGCACTGAGTATGTAGCATTTTGAATTGACTCAGTGTGCTCTCTGGTTACGACTGCAGACTTTTGATTTTAAAAGTACTGGTTGAAGCCATCACAGAACTCAAACATTCTGATGCAAAATCTGGTCAGTCTGGTTGGTCAGATGGTGTAGTTTGTGGGTGAATCTGACAAGTGATCAGGGTGACTTAGGATGAAGCTTCAGATGACGCAAGGGGTGGAGCCAGGTTGGAACCAGCAGTTTCTGGATAGAGCTCAGCACAATCCAGCAGGTCATAGTTCGAAAATAGCGGAATCACAAGTATACTGGCTTTTTGGTTTGGTTCCAGGTCTGGTTCCCTGATAAAGCATGGTCGTACCACTGGACCAATAAAATACTTGCTGGTAAGCAACTGTTACCAGAATTGGAACATGGCCCGTTGCTAGTGAAGTAGCTCCTAAATCCATCCTCTGGGTACCCTGCCACTTCCAATGCTGCTTCCCCCTTTCACTTCTGCCACTTGCTTTTCAGTGTAATGCAAGCCTTGTCCTGCTTCTCCTTCCTTGACAATACCTCTAGATTTATGAAGGTGGAGTAGGTTGCCACACCAGTGTATGCACTCCAGTGTCCATAGTCGTCTATGTTCTCTGAATACTAGGGTCTCCCATCTTTCAAATGGTTTACAGTTTGTCAATTATACTGTCTTATTTTGTTGTCAAGTTCAGATTTATATTTGGGTGGTGAGAACAAGCTCTGGCCTTATTTGGAAACTGGAGTAAGTTGGACACCAAATGGCTTCCAGAATCTCTTAGCAACACTTGTCACTTCTAATCAGAGACTAGTGCAACACAATACAGTGAGAAACGTTCATGATTCAGAGCTGAAAACAAAATTCCACATTCTGTACTTTCCAGAATCAGACTCGGAAACACTGACAGGAAAGTGCGAAAATTTGCATGGAAATCATGCCACCTCACTTGAGACCGCATATGAGTATTTTGGTTAATGTTACACAGCAATGGTTGAAATCCATAAGTAGAACTCCATTTTCAGTTTTTTTCCCAAGCAATGGGTTTCCATGGCATTATCTGTCTCTCCAGTCAACTTTTGGATGGTCCCACTGGTGCTGGTATTCCTTCGGTATTGTCAATTGCTCATTCTAATAAATCCTATATATTTTTAATACAAGTGTGTTTTCCCCTTGTGGTCAGAGTAAGCATTTCCTTTGTCAGTACTGAAAACCACCATGCAAGATCATGCACAGTTCCCTCACAGCCAATCAAAAGCATAAATGCTATTTCCTCACCCTCTTGCTGCCACCCACTCCCACAGGCAGCTGCATGTGCCACCTTACCACAGCTGTGGCCCAGACTGCTACACAGGAAACTGCCTCATATTGGGCCACAGGTAGAGTTCTTTAACATCAAGTACTATATGACCTTTTAATAGGAGATGAACCTGGGATGGTTTGCATACAAAACACGTGCACTGCTGTTGAGCCACAGCCCCTCCTATGGTAGTAGTTCTATGGAATCCATCACTTACATGATCTAAGAGCACTTATATATGAGCAGTCCATTGCAAGTTCAGGGAAGGGAGCCTGCATTCTAATTTCTAGTGTATCATCTACAAAGCATCTAGATCCCCCAGTATGACTATATCAAGATTTGGAACAATTATTTGACAAGAATGTATATGAAAAGCATTTAAAATATAATAGCTTTTAAAGATAATTTCTGCTGAACAGCCTGCGAATGCTTCAGAGCTATCAAACTGTGTGGGAAACTTTCCAAGAAGGTCCATAAACTTTGCATCATTCCCCCTGGGAACTTCTTATTCTCTGTTCCTAGCCTAGTCTTTCTTTACTCCCTTAGTGGCTATAATGATAAAAGCATGTTCAAATGTAAGTAGTTCCTTTCAGCCTAGCAGCATGCTCCTATGAGCCTGCAGATTGCTTGCGTGTGTATGGTTATGTCCATGTGCTCTGTTTGATGATGGTATATAACTTAGAACTGTGTCACCTTTGTTAACTGTGAAGGTTATGTGACTGGTCCTGTAATCTTACCATAAGGCAATGATAAGGCATTTCTTTTTTGGTACAAATATCCCATGAAAATTCTGCATCATCTCTCTCTTGCTATCTTATAAAAATTAACAAGGCCACCATCTATCTAGCCCACATACATATTTGTACATGTTAACAGCTTTAAATTACATACATTAACAGTTGTGCCTGGGGATTTATTTGGCCACATCTAGTTTTGTTACTAGATATAAGGAGTAACAGTGATTCAAGATGGCAGCACCATTATCAGAGCAAGAGGGCGAGGATTCAAGCCACGCCAAAGTAATCTGGGACTTCAGCCTTTGTATAAGTGTTCCTGTGAGATCTTTTTAGGCATCCCCTTATCTAAAATCAGTGTTATGCAATGGGTTATATGTAATACATGAAATCAGGCCAAGCTGTCTAATCATGGAGGCCGACATGGTTAATTATTCTCAAATACTCTCATCAATTGCCCTAGAGAGGTTGAACTAAGGACTGGGCCATTCTGCTATTGATTTAATCATCAAAATCAGGAGAGATCTTACAATGATTAAAGAGCAATTTCCTGGCTTTGTATTGAGATATAAACTGTTTCCATAGGTCAAGTGTGATGGACAGCCAGACATGCCATGAATGTGAATGACAGAGAAAAAAAGTATTATCTTCTGTTTCTTATACAATAATCTAGGGGACTCCTGTATTTAATATATGCATCTCCCATGTAATTGTCCTTACATTTTGTACTGAATTCATTAAGATCTATATTACATTGTCAGCTTTCATAAAACATAGCTGGAATTTTGAATCTAAAACACTGACGTTCTATTAATACCCAATGATTTCAGAGAACTGGTCACTGGACAATCAGCTTTGTTTTTAGAAAAGTAGCCATGGCAATCCATTTTGGAAGTACTGTTTTAACATTAACAGCATATCTCTTGGACCACATTGGGATAAATACATAGAATGCCTTTACACAGAACTCATAAATCACATACCATGTCTTGCAGTTAGATTTTCCAGTGGCCACCCTAAGCACCCTTCTAAGTCCACTGAAGTCCAGTTAGAAACTTTTCAGCAGCAGACAGTGGAAAACAAAGACTAGACAGAGTACTTGTGCTGTTTTCAGAGAGTTCCATTATTTCTATCACTTGCTTATTTTTTACAGTCATAACCAGGGCTTTTTTTGTGATAGTACTCACCAGCACTGAGTACTGGCACCTTTGTTGGGGGCTGTCCCAAGTCCTCAGGAGGAAGTTGGTAGATATATGAGTTCCAGTATTATTTTTAAACATAAAAACAAAACAAAACCCTTGTCATAACTCATCGTTTTCAGATTTATTCTGACAAATCCACAGGTGTGGTAGGAAACAGAGAATCCTGATTGGTTGTGTCACCATAATTCCTAGTAGTGAAGTCATTTTGAGGGCCAAAACAGATATGATAAAGACCATCTGTAAGAGGTAAATGGGACACGTATGCAGCCAATCCCAGTTCAGATCATATTTCTGTTAGCAATACTGAGCAGGGATCATGACTCTGATCCAAACCAGGTCTGCATGCATGAGCAATTTACCTTTTACAGATGGACAGAGATCTATGATCTTTGTCATGTCCATTTTGGCTCTAAATTGTTGTAGTTGTTGTTTTAAAAGAACTATAATACCTATTATAAAACCAACTAAAATGTCACATTTCAGTTTCCTGGAGATCCTTGTCAGCCTGAATGTTAACCAAACCAACCAACCAACCAAGCAAACAACAAAAAAGGTGAAGAGAGAAGATATTGTGGAAATGTTGAAAAAAGTTCCTGGTTAGTTTTCAGATGAAGCACAATAAGTATTTAACAGACTGAATTAATTTAAATCCAGGTGGTCAGCTGTGTTGGTCTGAAGCAGCAGAACAAATTCAGCCTAGCGGCACCTTTAAGACCAACAAAGGTATATTCAAGGTGCACACTTTGTATTTGGAAAAGTGTGCCTTGTGCATGAAAGCTCATACCATGAATAAGCCTTTGTTGGTCTTAAAGGTGCCATTGGACTCAGAATTTGTTAATCAATTTAAGACATGTTACATCCACACAAGATCTTGGCCTCTAACATGGCTACAGGTACATGGATGCAATGGTAACTTTCCCTTTAAAAATATCAAACTGAATGGGATTTCTATTTAAAGAAGTTATCTGTATCTCTCATTAGAACATACGAGCCACTGAAAAGGTAGAGAACATGGGGGGGAATAGTTTCAGATGGGTGGCTGTGCTGGTCTGCAGTAGAAGAGCAAGATTTGAGTTCTGCAGCATTTTAAGCACCAACAAGATTTCTAGGGCAGAAGCTCTTGAGAGTCAAAGCTTCCCTCCTCATATGCAAATGCTTACTGGAATTGAATCTCGAGAGGGGAGGGGGGAGAGAGAGAGATAGAGGGAGGGAGGGAGAGGGAGAGGAGATTGGATTTATACCCCACCCTTCACTACCCAAAAGCGTGTCAGAGCAGCTTACAATCTGTTTCCCTTCCCCTCCCCACAACAGACACCCTGCGGGGAATTTCACATTACCCTTTTAAAGCCATTTTTAAGCCGTTATTGTACTGTCTTGGAGTAAACCGGTACAGGGCTGCCATTTCACACAGCTTTTGCTGGGCTCATTAAGTTACAGTGTTTCAGTTGTCAATTCGTAGGTGCACAGAACAATGATCAGCCAAGCTTTTATTCTTGAGGTGAATATTTTCCTTCCCTCAGCCTCCAGAATGTCAAGATTGAAGCTTCTCCCAGAAACTATAAACCTTTAGCCAGCTGCCCTCAGCAACTGTACTTTGATACAGTTGCGGTCTCTTCCTGAGACAGGTTGTTGGGACTCCATTGGGATACATGAGATGGCTACATCTGCCACCTGGAAACAAGTACCTCATTGGATACAGGCTTCAAGCAGGCAATCGGGGCATCAGTGATTGGTGTGAAAGATGTTGCTAGCCCTTCCATGCCCCTGAGAGTCAGTGGAAGGTGATGGGTTGTCAGGTTGCCTGACCCAACCTGATGTGCATCCATCCATGCCAAGAGGCGATTGGCTGGGAAGTTACTGACACAAAGCTGGATCATGTATAAAGGGCAGGGATCATGTATAAAGGCAAACCCCTTATCTATGTTATAGTGCTATAGCGGTATAGCGCTATTGCAATATAGCACTCTAAAGCGAACATTAAAAAAAATGATGAAGATCGCCCACGCAGGTGAAAAAGGGCAGGAAAACAAAGCAGCACAGGAGGAAGCACTACGGGGCATTTTACACAGCACCCCGTAGTGCTTCAGAAATGGTATAGAAAAGTGACGACTGCTTGGAAGCAGTTTGCAGGTAAAACGGTTCAGAAACGCTTCCCTAACGGGACAGAAGCGTTTTTGTCTGAAAGTGAAAATATATTTCGGTAGGGAACTGTTACTAAAACGGTTCTGTCACCAGAAACCATTAGGGAACAGTTCTTGAACTGGAATATTATCAGCTGTCTGAAATTTCCCAACAACCTGTCTCAGGAAACTATTAGGACTTTGAGTCTGGTTTTTGTGAGAAAGAAGGCTAGTATGGTGAATCCCTGAGGAAGAGACCGCAACTGTATCAAAGTACAGTTGCTGAGGGCAGCTGGCTAAAGGTTTATAGTTTCTGGGAGAAGCTTCAATCTTGACATTCTGGAGGCTGAGGGAAGGAAAATATTCACCTCAAGAATAAAAGCTTGGCTGATCATTGTTCTGTGCACCTACGAATTGACAACTGAAACACTGTAACTTAATGAGCCCAGCAAAAGCTTCATGTTTACTGAATATCCTTATTTCCCCTGTCCTTAGTAGTGAATAAGAGTTACTAGGGTTTATTTTTAATACCGTTTCCCTGGTGTCTCATATGGAATAACTGCATTTAGAAAGCCACATGGGTTCAGTCTGTTAGGAAAAAGGCTGGTGTAGAGACCACTCTGGTCAAACTACACACACTACCTCTTTAAACGACATTTAAAACCCCAACCTTCACAGGGGGTTTACTGAATACATTCTATAGATGGTGTGGAATGAAGGTGTAATTTAACTATGAGATAATCTCAAGAAGAAACTATTCATTCTGTTTCATGGTGCCTTGCACCATTCAAAAAACATATACGTTTAATCCTACAGATGTTTACTCAAAAGTAAGTCTTACGTTGTGCAATGGGGCTAATTTCCAGATCAGTGTGCATAGAATTGAGAGCTTGGTTATTTATGTTATATCGCCAAAAGGAAATCCAACAGCTGATATTTGCTTTGATAAATGGTTCGCTCATATCAAAAAGCAGTAATCTGAACAGGAAAAGAAAGAGAGCCAATGTATTGTAAGCCCAGAAAAACAAAAGTTTGCCAAGAAGAGTTATGGGCACGTTATGAAACACAGAGGGCAGGGATTCCAAATCGAGCTTTCAGGTTCTGTTAGGTAATGTAAAACGTTGTATGAGATGCAGTTCGCAATTATTTAATTGATGTTGTGAATCTGGACTGCTGAGTTAAAAAAAGGAATTGGACTCCTATGCAGAATCTGCACTGGAGAGGAATAAATCTGCTGAAAATATGAATTGCACTGACTTTTATCACATAATAATTCTCTATTTAAAAAGTGGTTCCATATATCTTTAGCTCATGTTACAATGTTGTTAATAGTCAAAGCTAATTCCGCTGAAAAGAGGCTTGCTTAATGATATTTGTCTCCAGAGGAACATTGCATTCCACTTTCTGTGGGATAATTATGCAGAAAAAGAAATTCTGAGCACCACCTTTGGCTGTCTCTCTCAACCTGTTTGCCTGGAGCTGAAACGCAGGAGCAGGAGAAACACATGGTGCAGCTTTAGTTTAGAAGGCTGCAGATGGAGCAGTAGGAGATGGAAGGTTCCCGGCATCTCTTACAGGATTGTAGAACCTCTTTTCTCCTTGATGTGCCAGTTTTGTATGTGCCAGTTCTGTATGTTGATGTGTGTGTGTGTGTGTGTGTGTGTGTGTGTGTGAGAGAGAGAGAGAGAGAGAGAGAGAGAGAGAGAGAGAGAGAGAGAGAGAAGGGATGCCAGCCTCCAGGTGAGACCTGGAGATCCCCCAGAATTACAGCTCATCTCCAGACTAAAGAGATCAGTTTACCTGGAGAAAATTGATGCTTTGCAGGGTGGACTGTATGACATTGTACCCCACTGAGGAACCTGTCTTCCCTGGGCTCCACCCCTAAATCTCCAGGAGTTTCCCAGCCTGGATTTGCCAACCCTACCCCCCCCATCCCCTGATGGTGGCCAGAGGGGACCTGGCAGTCCTAGTGTGAGACAGGTTTGTCAGCCTCTAAGAAATTACAATTGGTCTCCAGACCACTGAGATCAGTTCCCCAGGAGAAAATGGCTGCTGGGGGGGCGGGATAGATTCTATGGCATTCTACCTTCTGAGGCTCCACCCCCAAATCTCCAAGAGGCACTCAACCCAGTCTTGGCAACCCTATGGGAAACATTTATACGTGATCCTTTTTTTAAGGTGAATCAGTTTTTGAAGGTTTTTTAAATTACCTCTGGGTTTTGTTGAGTTCTGAGAGAGAGAACTCATTAAAAGCAGTTACAAGGAGCAGGAATACTGTTGGAGTAAACAAAAATACAGTTATGTATTGATACTAAGAAGTGATTTTCACCTTTTAAGAGCTTCAGAAGATAGTGCAGGAACTTAAGATGGACACAGAAAGAAATGAGGAGTTTGGTGGACTGGTCATTGGGAAAGATGTGGTGTCCTATATCGAGTGAGGAATGTTTTTGTTTCTACCTAAGGAGACTGAAAAATACATTGGTAACAAATGCAAGTTGGTAGCCCTGTTGGAGGGGGGGGGGGCAACTAGTCACTCTGAGGAGTATCAGGACAGTTGAACCATTTATTGAGAGAACCAAAGAAGAGCTTCAGAAGAATCAGAAAAAGGGGAGGTTTTCCCAGAGCTGGAAAATGCGTCAGGATGGGAGACTTTGCCACAGAAGAATGTAAATGCAGGAAGAAGACTTCTAGGCAATACCTTGGGTCTCTTGAGTTGCAGAACTGATTTGAGAGCCTCCCTTAGATATTGTGCCTGGACCATTGAAAGGGAGGCAGCTCCAGTGTGACCAGGGAAACACTGCTGTGCTAGTTGATGGTGGGAGACTACAAGTTCCCCCAAATAAGAGGAGGAGGAGGAGGAAGAGGAGGAGAAGAAGAAGAAGAAGACATGAATGGTAGTTATTGGAGACTGTACTGAGACAGGCAGAGTCAGCTGCATGCCACCCTGAAAAATGTCTTTGTGACCTTGTTGTCTCCCTGGGGCAAGGATTTGTGATGTAGTGGAGCAGATGTCAAAGATAATTAAACCCATAGATAAATATTCCTGCTTTCTTATTCATGTGGGGATGAATGAGACTGTATGACATAGCCTGGAACATATTTTCAGGACTATGAGGCCTTGGGTAGTTACAGAACTCAGGACACAGGTTTGTTTTTTCATCGTTTCTTCCTGTGGGAGTAGAAGGGGCAAAGAGGATAGTAGAAGTGAATAACTGGCTACATAGGTGGTGTCAGCAGGAAGGGTTTGGTTTTCTGGATAATGGATTATACTCATGGGGAGATGGTCTTTTGGTGCATGATGGGCAGCTGGCAGGAGTATATTTGGTGGGAGTCTTGCATGTTTGATTAAGAAGGCTTTAAACTGAGTTGGAGAAGACTCTTGAGAGTTCCTTGGACTGCAAGGAAATCAAATCAGTCAGTCCTACAAGAAATCAACCCTGACTGTTCCCTGGAAGGCCAGATCCTGAAGTTGAAGCTCAAATACTTTGGCCACCAAATGAGAAGGGAGCATTCACTGGAGAAGACCCTGATGCTGGGAAAGATTGAAGGTCAAAGAAGAAGGGGACGGCAAAGGATGAGATGGTTAGACAGTGTCATCGATGCAACGAACATGAAATTGAGCAAACTTAAGAGGACAGCGGAAGACAGGAGGTCCTGGCGTAATCTGGTCCATGGGGTCGCGAAGAGTCAGACTCGACTGTGCGACTGAACAACAACAAACTGAGTTGGATAGGGGAGGAAGGTTGTGAGGGGTGGGAGACGGATGAGGGTGCAGGACTGGTAAAGCAGGGGTAGGTGACTTTTGCTGTATTTATACTAACACATGGAGCATGGGAAACAGACAAGAGGAGCTCAAAATCTCAAAAAGAGAAGGAAATTATGACCTGATTAGAATAACTGAGACTTGGTGGGATAATACACTTGATTGGAATATAAGAATTGAAGGATATAATCTTTTTTAAAAGAATAGGATTGATAGGAAAGAAAGAGCGCGGCACTGAATATTGAGGTTTATACTTGTGAGGATGTTCATGATTTGGAGGGGGCGGAGTTGATTGAAAGTGTTTGGGTGAAAATAAAAGGAGAGCCTGACGATGGTGATGTTGTTGTGGATGTTAATTATAGACCACCAAGTCAGATGCATGAATTAGATAAGGCCTTGTAAGAGGAGGAAGGCCAAATTGATGGGAGATCTTAACTATCCTGGTATTTGTTGGGAGTCTTACTCTGCTAGCAGTGAAAGGTCTAATAACCTTTTAGCTTGATTTGCAGACAACTTTATGTTACAGAAGGTAAGTTTAGACTTCAGCCTTGCTAATGGGAGAATCTGGTAGAGGAGGCTGAAGTTGTGGGAACCCCTGGTGGAAATGATCATGGCACTGTACAGTTTAAGACTGTCAGGAAGAGAATATGGGGGCAAGTCAGATGTGTACTCTGGATTTTAGAAAAGCTAATTTTAGGAATCTGAGGCAACCATTGGGTGGTATCTCACAGAATGAAATTCTCCTGCTTTTAAAATCCCAACAGGGACTTATGCACATTTGAGGTAAATTTAGCTTAAACAACTGAGTCTGCCACTGTCTGTGTAGCCTGAGATAGTTATAAACAGATTCATTTGTTGTGCTATACTGATGTTTAGAGATTTTTACTCCTTTCTGTTAATTAAATAGTATAGATGGAAGCTCAGTTTCAGAGAGAACCTGTGTTGGTCTGCAGTAGAACCGTTAGATGTGGGTCCTGTCACACCTAGTAGACCAACAAGATTTTGGGGGAATAACCTTTTGAAAGTCAGTTCCATAGTGAGAGTATAGTGGGGATTTTAAAAGGCGTAGATTTGAAGCTAGCTGTATTTGAAGAGAGGGACCATCCCAGAGCCCATCAGCCTGAATCTACTTCCTTACCAGTGTTAAGTTAAAAACCTAATCTTTAAGTGCCCGTAGCTACATGTTCAAAGTGGCGGTCAGTGAGTGTACATTGAAAGCTGTTCTATGCATTACACAGATAGTGGTGCTAGAATTCTGGATTGTATTTCTATATATGCAGCAGGATGAGGTAGTAGAATCTGGTGGGCAGTGGGCTACCCTAGTTCAGGCAGTAAGTGAAGGATGATGCCATTTTGAGTGCTTCCCACATTAAAAAAAATCTCTCTTAAAGTTTTAAAAAAATCCTGCCAAGTAGCACAGCAGGGGGATGGGCTCTAGCTTGGCATCTCCTTGTGTTGTTAGGTTTCTATTTGAAGGGATAATTTTCTTTTTAAGTGCAGTGAAACCATTAAAAATGTGATTCTGCATCTACCATCAGTATATATGAAGCTGCCTTATACTGATTAAGAACATTGGTCCATCATAGTCAGTGCTGTCTACTCAGAGCAGCAGCGGTTCACCAAGGTCTTGGGTAGAGGTCTTTCACATCACCTGCTACTTGATCCTCTTCACTAGAGATACTAGGGATTGAACCTGGGACCTTCTGCATGCCAAGCAGAGGCTCTACTACTGAACCATGGCCCCTCTCCAAATCTGAGGCACTAGTTCCATTCCAACCACTTGGGACTTTGTCACATCATTCTTATCTCCTTCTACTACATATGTAGACACCAGACTGCAGTTCCGAGCAGTGTAATTTAGATTCAGGCCTATTTGGTGTAGTGATTCAGAGCTAGTTTGGTGTAGCAGTTAGGAGCACAAACTCTAATCTGGGAGAACTGGGTTTGGTTCCCCACTCCTCCACAAGCAGTTGCTGGTGTGACCTTAGGTTAGTTACAAGTTGTTTCAGAGCTGTTTTCTCATGAGCAGTTCTCGAAAGAGCTCTCTCTCTCAGCCCCACCTGCTTCACGGGGTGTCTGTTGTGGAGAGGGAAGGAAAAGGAGATTGTAAGCTGCCCTGAGACTCCTTCGGGTAGTGAAGGGTGGGGTATAAATCCAGTCTCCTCCTCCTTCTCCTCCTCTTCTCCTCCTCCTTCTTCTCTAGAGACAGCCTCCCTCTATCAATATCTATGCACACTAGCTGCATAATTACATAAAAGGGAAGCCGCAGCAAATTGATGCGTTGCGAGTTGGCCGACCCATGAAGCCCTTAAAACTCACTGATCACTTAGAATCAGTTGGAACTTCGCTGTTCTGTTTGAGTAGGAATAGCATGCCCTTGCCTGTTGTATACAAGCATCAGGGGAATGGGAGGGGGAGAAAAATCCATTCCTGTCCCTCTACTCACCTTATTTATGTTGAACCGTGTCCAATAATTTAATGCAGCAAGGGTGACTGGGCTAAGAAGGAAATAGTCGAGATGGTGCTGACTCAGATCTACTAGTCTGGCAAAGCTGCTGCACAATATATCTGCCAGAAAGTGATATCTCGTGCAATGCCCTTATCAAACGCTTTCTGCTAGGGCAATTAAGAAGCATGAGCTCTCATACCTGGAATGTATGGCTTCCTGCCTTCCTTCGAATATGCTGAAGGCTCGTGTCCTGCTGATTGATGCAAAGGACATGGGAGTCTTAATGGGATGCCAAGTCCCCATGGCTCGCGGTGGCACGCCAGAAGGGCTATCAAGTGAGGGAGCAATTTTGGCATAACTCTTGGTGGGAAGATTGATCTTCTTGGCATAACTCTGGAAAGTTTCTCCATCTCTCTCCGATGAATTGAGGTTTTGCTGCTGAAGAAGGTGCTCCATTAAAATAAATGGATCACAGGGATCTACAGCCAGCCCCTAGACATTAAGGGGGGGAAAGTATGCTCCAGTTGAAGACACATCTGTTTGAACACATGCACACACACACAACATTGGTAGTTAACTCATTTTTTTCCCCCCAGGAAACTGAAACGGGGTAAATTTTCAAGAGGAGAGCACAAAGAGCATCATTCGTCCTGTTTCTACCCTAGCTGAAAGAAGCAGTATAAATCCCACTGACTACAACTTGCAGTGACCTGCCCGTGTTGGGCAAGATCCCAGCCCCACCGTCTGTTGCTTGTGCTCTCTTGACTGAGCAGTGGGAGAAGAAATGGGGGAAGGAAGACAATGTTGTAGGTGTTTCAGTGTCGCTTCCAGTGATCATCTGCAGCACTCTGGGATTCCAAAAATCTCTACGGTGATGCTGGTCTGGCAAGTCCCTATGAAGCATTAAACCAGGCACTAGGTTGCAGTCACACATGCCAGTTGAAGTGGAGTGGAAGCGAGGCTATTCCCTCTGGAAGAATTTGACCCAAGTTCACACAGCACTTTGTAGCTGCAGGCTCAGCCCATCACTGTGTGATCAGACACAACTGTTTTCCATGCACATAAACAAAGAATCGCACCTCTGCACTGAGAGCCCCTATGGGTATGCGATGATGCACATACTGAGAAGGGGGGGGGAAATGTCACTGAGCCAGGATGGTCTGATGAGACCATCCCGACGGCATGCATGTGTGGTTGTGTGATCAGACAGGGGAAAGTCTGTCTATAAAGTTGGAAGGGACCTCCAGGATCATCTAGTCCAACCCCCTGCACAATGCAGGTCATTCACAAATACCTCCCTCTCCACACCCGCAGTGACCACTGTTCCATGGCCAGAAGATGACAAAAAGCCTCCAGGATCTCCAGCCAAACTGGCCCAGAGAAAAATTGCTTCCTGACCCCAAAATGGCAATCAGCATTTCTCTGGGTATGTAAGAAAGGGCCACAAGAAGTAAGCACTGAAGCAGCCCTTCCTGCCCTCCATCTCATGATCTGCCTAAGTTCACACAATCAACATTGCTGTCAGATGGCCATCTAGCCTCTGAAAACCTCCAAAGAAGGAGAGCCCACCACTTCCCGAGGAAGCCTGTTCCACTGAGGAACTGCTCTGTCAGGAAGTTGTTCCGAATTTAGCCAAAAACTCTTCTGATTTAATTTCAACCCATTGTTTCTGGTCCGATCTTCTGGGGCAACAGAAAACAACTCGGTACCATCCTCTATATGACAGCCCTTCAGGTACTTGAAGATGGTTCTCATATCACATGTTACATCATTTAAGAATACAATGCTTCATGACAACAATGTGTATTCATTTCCAAATTAGGAAAAAAATAATCCAAAAAGTTGCATTTATTGTATTACACTAATATGAACAAATGGGAACAATGATGAATGAATAAATCCAATTCTGTTCCATTCTGTGTGGTTTAAAGAGCTCAATAATTTATTTTTCTACTTCAGTTATAGCTTGCCTTTCTCCCCACCGGGGACCCAAAGTGAGTTTCATTGCTCCCCTCTCCTCCCCTTTTCAGAGGGAACTGTGTAGAGAATCAGGAGAGTTCAAGAAATTTGAAACTGCCATTGGAGCTTTCCAATCAATTTTGTCAAACAGCTTTGCGACAGAAGAGGAGCCATTCAGTTGTTAACAATTTTGGCACCTCCTGCATCATGCACAGGGAGAGTGCACCAAGAACAATATTTTTCATAATGCATGTTCTCTATTTTTTTGTGAACTGGACAATGCAGATTATTGTGGGCTCAAATGTTTGAAGCTTCAAAATACATGCATTGCCTTTGCATATCAGAAGAGTTGCACATAGCATGCTTCCCCAATAAATGAGGTAAGGATGCCAAAATTAGAAGGACTAAAATTGTGCTGGTTCATCTTCCTTTCAATTGTATTTATATTATTCACTGTTTCCTAGTAGCTATTTGGGAGGGTTGTTCTGGATTTCAGCTTCTCTTTTTTTCTGAGCTCTGTTCTTTTTGTGAATGCGGGCTTTTCCACATTCTTGTTTTCTTCACTTGTGTGTTCCTGTTGCTTTAGCCCCCTCCCACCGTACTGCATGTGGTCAGCTCCCCCTAGTGGTTGATTCAATATTACATTGCTCAATGTCTGGCATATCTTCCTGCAGATTTAGACAGCAGATTTTTATGCTTAACATACCATGATATGTTATCAAATTGACCAAAAGAGAGAGCAAAACACATGAGGAACAAGCCCCTACCCGAAGCAACAGGAACAGACAAGGAAGGAGAATGCAGGAAAATCCTGAGTGTTGTCCAGGTTTCTGTCCGCCACCCCATACTTTATTATTTTGCTGACATATCAAGATTTCCTCCATTCCCTGTGATTGGTTAGTATAAGTCACCCTGTCTCTTTGTTGGTGTTACTGATTTGCTGTGAGCCCCAAATGGAGATTTCTAATAGAAAATTGTCAGCACCATCAGCCAAAAAGAAATCTTGATGGAAAGCCGTGATTGTTTAAATGGCATACAACTGATATAAAAATTTAGTGTATATCTGATTTAAATATTCTTCACTTTAGTCTTAGCCTGTGCCAGACTGCAAAACAGACTCTCTGCTCGCAGCAAACTTCGAGCCCTAAGAAATGTTGGAAGGCATATTGAAGTGACAGAACAAGCAGTGCTCAGTGTTTATAGTGCTTTCCAAAGAGCCCAGTTTGACTTAGATCCTGTGAAATACAGTCCTAATCAGAAAACATTCCAGAACAGGGATCTCTAATAGGTAGCTCTCCTACTGCTGCTGAGGATCTCATACATCCCCTAAAAAGACTGAGGGCAAAACTGCAAAAAAAAAAAAAAAATCTGCTGTACACTTTTTAAAGAGCTTTTATTTCATAGGATTTTTGTCTGTTCTGCTTGGCTGATAGCTTCGTTTCTAGTGCTCATCCTAGTCCTTATTTGGTAACATACTTCTGTTGAATGTATTGGACTGAGTGCTATCTACATTCCACTGACAGAAGGAGAAGAGATGGTCTTCCCTCTATGCTGCAGTTTACCTACCTAGCAGCTACATCTGCAAGAGTCTCCTGACCCACAGCCGTACCTTTGTGGGGGTCAAACAGGGCTTCTGGAGGAAGGGGAAGGTGGGGAAGATTGACTTCCATCAGCAGAACATTGGTAACATCAAGCTTATGGTTATTTGGTTATTTTTCACATTTTTTTTAACTTGGCACAGTGGTGCTCAAATTGAGGGAGGCATGTTCCCTCTAAGCTGTGGAGTCTTGTGAGCAAAAATTCCACTTTGTGAGCTACTGGCATTAAAGTTGTGAGTGAGCGATTTGGCCACTGCATTAAATTAGTTTACTCCGGAGCCATCCTTCCTGAGCTAAGATGAAAATGTATGAGCTGGAGGCAAAAAACCGGTGAGCTAGCTCACACTAACTCAGCTTAGATGGAACACTTGTCTACATATCTCTGAATTTTGTGCACTGAAGAATGCAACCCTTTCTTTCTTTCCCTCAGAATACTGTGGCGATTCCCATCATCCTTGGTTCTCAGTAGCAGCTTGTTTTTGTTTGACAGTTGCAACAGAAGCTGAAGTTGAGCAGCTTTGCAATTTTGGTGAAGAGAGCCATCGCTTTAGTCAAAGATGAAGTGTAATTTTTCTTCCTCAATGCCATCATGTGACGCACTGCTCAGGAGGCAAGCTCAGTGTGGCTGATTGACTCGATTTTGCTGGGATTATATTGTTCCTACAGCAAGAATGTTTCAGTAGAACATTTATCTTGCCGCCGCCCCATCAGCGCAGCCAACCCAAAGAAAGTCTGCGAATGAAGATTGATTCTGTACCGTGGGATTTTTTCCAGCAGCCATTTGTCACCGAGACCTCTGCAACATAGTATAAAACAGAGGGGAAATTGCATTGGTTAAATTTCTAAGCTAATATTGAGTACGCCAGTAATTTTGTCCTTCTATGTTCATTTGTTTGTGTGTGTGTGTGTGTGTGTGCGCACACAGTTTTCATGACCTGGTACATCATGCTCTGAATTCCCCTTGCCCTTCCAACTGCTTCAATAAGTGATAAGAGCTACTCTGAACAGCACAGTTTCACGTCGGAATTAGTAAGAGTGCAATCCTAAACAGTGCAACGGCTGTCTAAGCATGTTTACTTCAATGGATTTAGAAGGGTGTAACTCTGTTTAGGATTGCACTGTGTAGTGACATTTCCTTTTGCAAGGAGAATTTAAGGACTTGAGGTTCCGGTCCCAGGGATGCTTTTCCTGGGAGTAGTCCTATTGAATATCATGGGACATTCCCGAGAAGGCTTGCTTAGGGCTCTGCCTAAATACCAGGAAACTTCTACCAGGAAACAACCTCTATAGCAGTTCTGTATTGGTATGATTTTTTTCCCCTGCCTTTTGCCATTGTTTGTGACAACTGACTTTTCTGGAACCAAACTGAAATGTTTAAAGTTACCCCTTTCTTTCATTTTATTAAAAAGCTGTTCTAGAAGCTAAGCACTCCCTGCTATACCCCTGTCAAAGGAACACATGCAGTGCCACCCTGAGCAGGATCTGAGTCCAGTAACATCTTAAATGACCAACAGAATTGTCTAGGCTGTAGGGTTTCATGAGTCAAACCTCACTTCGTCAAAAAAAAAAATGAGGATGAAGATCTATCAGTCCTTATATCCAGCACAGATGGTGGGGAAGGGTGTCACAAAGAAGGGCCAGTTGCAGTCAGGATGCAGAGGTATGATGAAATATATAATCAGAGCTAGGAGATACACACAGAGGTAGGAAGTGGAGAAAATGTGCATGTGCACTGAGATAAGAGTCCTATGTCTCTGTTGAGCCCTGCAGGGGTCCATGATGTTGAACACAGTAATGAATTCTAGTTCAGCAATCTCATATTCTGATCTCCCTTTGAAGCTGCTGTGTAGGAGAACTGCCACTCTTAGGTCAACAAGGGAATGTCCTGGGAGACTCAAATATTCTTCAACTGGTTTCTGAGTACTGTAATTGTTAATGTCAGATTCAGGGGTCATTTTGTAGAAAAAGAAGTGCATAACTCATTAGCATAACTTATTTGCATGTGCCACACCCCCTGACATCACCGGAAGTGTGTCAGAAGGCAACACCCACCACTCAGGCTCCACCTCTAGGGACTGTCTTTCGACTCTGAGGGCTGTCATTCCAGTCCCAGAGTAGCCTATCTGGGCCCAGGAGGAATGCTACACGTGCTGCTTTGCGCTCCTGCTGGGAGCTGGGGGTGGAGTTTGCCACCACCTGTGCTTCTAATTGCCGGAGCTCCGCTCCTGCGTGCTCCTGCTCCAAATGACCCCTGGGTCCATTTATTCTTTTTGTGTAGGGACTGGCTTATTTGTCTGATGTAGAGTATAGAAGAGTGTTGTTGACACTTGGAGGTCAATGAACCTGAGATGATATGGTTGATGTTGCCGGGTCCAGTGGCTGGGTTGTTAGCGTGTATATGGGGACAAAGCTGGACACAGCTACCCACCTGAACCCATCCTGAGCAGTGTTACGCTCATCTAAGCCCATTAACTTCAATTGACTTATTTGGGTGGAATTTTGCTTAGGGATCCATGTTGGGTGTTTTGGGTCATTTGGAGAAAGAAAACAGCCACTCACCAACACACTGCAGAAACCACCTGTAGTCCTAAGACCTCTATTTTTCTATCCCCTTTACTTGTAAACCAGCACTGGAATAGACATCCCAATTGTGGTGGAAAGATGATAGAAATCTGCAGCAGCTGAAAAGAGTTTCCTTCCCTCCCAGCCTATCCATCAGTCTACGGTGATGAGTTATGGGAATGCTAACAACACTCAGCCTAGTCTAGTGCTTCCTTAAACTTCAGATTCCCCGACCCCCCATCTGGCAGGGTCCAGTCGGTTTCCCCCTCCCTTGAAACACAAGGAAAGGGACTATGTTAATAGAGTCAGAATCACTCATTTGGCCCAGCTATAAGAGACGCATGACAGCTAGCCCAGATAAACTGAGGGCGTGGTTCACCTTCATGGCATCCTTCCCAGTGACCTTAATGAACCAGGGAGTGCACCCCGAGAGGAGAGTGTATTCCCTCAAAAACCATGGTTCCATGGAACCCTTTTGTTTAGACAGATAATTAATACCAAATGGAGGGATGGCTCGCATTGGGACCCAGATGCAGGCCATCAACTTGTCTCCCCAAAGCCACTGAATGGCTAGATAACGCCCTGCCCAGCAGTAAAAACTTCTGACATATCCAGTGCTCAGTGCTTAGATTTTAATTGGTAAGTGACAGCTCAGATTATGTGTCTTTGGCCACACGCTAGCAGTTGTCACTCGCTTGGGTGAAAAACGCCACACAGACCATCACAGAGTAGCCAGATCCTCTGCCCCACCCAACTCCCTCCTTTGGCGGAGTGCTGTTTTTGCTCAGGCGCTTGGGTGTTTTGGCTGACGCTGCACAGCACATGGTGGGGGAAGTCTGAAGGGTGAGGTTGGAGGCGAGCAGAGCAGGGACTTGTCTCACAGAGGTTAAGAAAACAGCTTTGACAATGCACCCGGCCTTCCCTCCGTCTCTGCCTTGTGCCTGCAAATGTGTTTCAAGGACAGTGTGTGGTTCCCTGCCTCACATGTTTACAGCCCTTTGTAGCTTAATTAAAGTAACATTCTGCATCTAAGAAACTTCACAAACAAATTAACACATTAAGAATGAGGGGCCTCTCTGAAGTTTGCTTTGTTAGTGGCGAGGGATGACAAGTTAGCAGCATGGTTTTTTTAAAAAACGGTCTTGGATAATGAGAAACTAGCCCAGTGAGTTGAATCCTAAGCACCAGGGATCCAGCCTTGCTCACAGGATAGGATTTCCCCAACCTGCACCTTTCTGCAGTGGAAGAGATTTTGAACAACAGGAACCAACCATAGGTTGCAACCCAATACCCGTGGACAATGCGTGGCTAAAAAGTGATAGCTGAGGGTCCTGATTCAGAGGTCTTGCTGCTGATGCACAGGAACCTCTTCCAAACCATGACTGGCACAGTTGGCTCTGACAGGACTGATCCCAGGTTGAGGGATGGGAGAAAAGCCAACACTGCTATTGATCTGTTGGTTGATGCATTTGCTTTGCAGGATTCAAACTCACACCACACTCCCATTCATACTGTACTCTCCTGTGCTTGGGAGAGGTGGGAATGAATTCAGAAGTGACAGGTTTCCATGCACAGTTTGTCTTAGTTGAGTCAAGATGTGTGTGCATGTGGGGGGGAGTTTCTCACTATTCTATTACCTTCATGTTCTTGACCAATCAGAATCCTGCTTTGTGTTTGTTTGTTTGTTTGTGTGTGTGTGTCTAACTTGCGACATTTGCCAGCATCAAAGTTCTGGCCACTGAAAATATTTTGCAGATGTTCTGTGAGATGCATAGCTTTTGTAGACAAGACTACATGGCCCATCATATAGTGTTATGACTCAATATTAACAGAGCCAAAGTGAATGGATCTCTTGGGCAGCTTCACCCTTTGGACCGGCACCAACATTTACATGGGTCAGGACCTCTGTGGGGGGAGAGTGATAGCAGCTGGATGTGTGTTGTGGAGGTTAAATGAGACAAGGGCTCAAGTTTAGAATGGGGCCCTAGTTTGCTCGCAGAAGTGAGAATGCATTGTAAACATTTCATTTAAAAAGAAAGCTGAATACTGTTCTGTATAGTTTTAGCAAGCTTTAATACATTGATCACATACACTTGAATACATAAAATATTTGGTTTCTCCATAGATGAGAAGAGATTCTTTGAAATATCCCCTGCCAGTGAAGTCATCGCCTGTTTCAAAGGGAGAACGCCAGCTTTTGGCTGCATTCTAGGAGCTTTGGGAGCAGTGTTCCCTCTAAGCTGAGTTAGTGTGAGTTAGCGCACAGTATTTCAGCCTCCGGCTCACACATTTTTGTCTTAGCTCAGGAAGGATGGCTCTGGAGCAAACTAATATATGCAGCAGCCAAATTGCTCACTCATTACTTGAATGCCAGTTTGCTCACAAGACTCCATAGCTTAGAGGGATCATTGTTTGGGAGTAGGGTTGTCAACCCACAGGTGGTGGCTGGAGATATCATAGAATCATAGGGCTGGAAGGGACCTACAGGGTCATCTAGTCCAACCCCCTGCACAGTGCAGGAAATTCACAAAGACCTCTCCCGCTATTATAACTGGCCCCCAGGTGAAATAGATCAGTTCACCTGGAGAAAATGGGCCTCTTTGGACAGTGGATTCCATGGCATTATGCCCCACTGAAGTCTCTCCCTCCCCCAAGCCCCACCATGCTCAGGTTCCACCCCTCCCCCCAATCTCCAGGTACTTCCCAATCCAGAGCTGGCAACCCTACTTGGGAGCCACTTGAAACCTGTTCAATCCAGCACCACTTAACTCTGAACCATACCCGGTATTCCATGTTAAGTTTGGTCCTTTCTATTATCATGGCCAGAATCATCTCCCCCACCACTGCTGCCCCCTTTTTGGGGTTTGCATTAAATACTGAATGTGATGAAAAGTTCTGGAGGATTTGAAACTTCACACAATGGTTTTGGGTTGGTCCTCGTAAGCAACACTGTATGCCTTTAGTCCTTGGGATTTTTTTGTGAACCAATATGTCTACTGGTGATCTGCAAACACCCTAATCTGAGTTAATGCCAGACCCCCAGGGGTAGTGGGGTTCCCCACTTTTGGGGTCTTCAATCCACTGCCACCCTAAAGAGCTCCCTTGCACCTGGCACAACGATGTCACCCAGAGATGACATCATCACTTCAGGCACTTCATGCTGGGGATACTCTACCATTTAGGTAGAAACTCTGTGTGCCAGAAGATCCTGGTGAGCAGCCTGGAGTCCCTGATTGGCAGCTGGTAAGCACCTGGCAACCCCATGCTAATGCCTTCCCCCTTTTTGCAACAGAAAGAGATGGGGAATAGTTGCATGGCCCAGGATAGTCCACACAGGGTACCAGAATACCAGGCCTGTGCAGAGTTTTCTGCTGCAACATCGTGCCTGAGATCCTTTGGAAAGTTTCCACAGAGAGAAGAGATTTCTGTCCACAGAGTGTGACATCCCTGGCTCCCCCCTTCTGCTGCAATCCAAAAGATGCTCTGAAATGCTGCTTCTGGTGAACAGAGGATCCCCTTGAAGAGCATGACGGCGGAGATGGAGGTCTGCCATGAGAGGAGGGAGCCCTGGTGGCAGCTGAAATTCTCCTGGGATTGCAACTCATCTCCGGGAGGCAGAGATCAGTTCACCTGGAGAAAATGGCCACTTTGGAAGGTGGACTTTACGGAATTATATCCCATGGGAGTCCCTCCTCTCCCCAAACCCTCCACAGGCTCCACTCCCAAAATCTCCAGATATTTCCTAACCCAGAGCTGGCAGCCCTAAGGGAGTCAGCAAAAGCCATCCCCTCCACACAAACACACACACATACTATGAAAATTCTCTAGTAGATCTAAGCCCATATTTACTTTTGAGCTAAAATTAATGCTTGTGGCTTGTTTTAGTGGACAGAAGGGGTTTTTCCCCCTGTGTTTTTGCATTTTATGTGAGTGTGTCCATGCCTGGAAGTCATTGCGACCTCTGGCAACTCCTACTGGAGCATGGAAGTCATTCAGAGAAGTGGTTTGATAGCCTGCCTCTGGCCTCCCGACCCTGGTATTCTCTGGAGGTCTCCCATCCAATTACTTCCCAGAGTTGGCCCTGCTTAGCTTCCGAGATCTGCTGATATTGGGCTTGCCTGGGCTATCCGAGTCAGGGCAGTAGACAGAAGTTGTTGTTCAGTTGCTCCAAGCAGCCTGAAATACTGTTTCTGCTCACTTTCTTCCCTTAAATGTAAATGCTGCAGTGAAACTGTGACTTAAAACATATCCAGTAGAACATGTTTGTGTTCCATAATGTTTTGAGCTGTTTTATATACACTTACTGAACAGAGCTCTTTGTTACACAGAAAAAACAAAACACGAGATCAACCAGAATTGCCCAGTTGCTGCTTGGTGAGTTTTCGAAGGAGGTTTTCTCTCTCTCTCTCTCTCTCTCTCTCTCTCTCTCTCTCTCTCTCACACACACACCCCCCCCCCTCTCATTTCTTTAATGTTAAGTTGGGCACCAGCTGCCAGCCTTCCTGATGTTTGTCTGGTTTTTCAGTCAAATGGCATCCCATTACCGTGGCTAGACTTCCTGCCCAAGGACCATAGTAGTTCCTTCTCAAATGGGTGTAATGGAGTTGGAGTACACAAACAAGATGAGTCGGTGAAGGGCGATATTGCCTGGGCAAATTTCTCTGTGAGTTAAGTTCACCGCTGCTATGCATGGAAGTGCAGGTACAAGAGGGTTGTAGTCAACCGTGTGAAGTTTCAGGAACTGTAAATTGCTTTATTCATTCTCTGTGCTTTATGGTTTTTAAATAAACTGTTCTCTGATTTTGTGATCCAGCAGTGTTGCATTGTTTGCGGTATGTTTTACACTGTTTTTGGTGCTTTGCTCCCTGCTTTTTTGCAATCAAGTTTTATTGCATTGCTTTTCATGGCATAATCTGCCCTCTCTGTAAGTATATATCTGATATGCCTTCACACAGCCATGAACATCACTTTTTGACTGGGGTGCTACATGGAGTCACAGAGCAAAAAACAGATGTGGTATTCCCTCTGTATGAATGCATCTCTGCTTGGTGGGAAATAGCAGAAACCGAGAAAACACATATGTGAAGTTGCCCCACCCACCAAGAGATAAGACTAGAACTCCTGGCCCAAATCAATAGTATAATGGAAAAGGGAGATGTAGGAGAGCAAGAATTAGAAGAACTGGATAAAGGAGAAGAAGAATTAGAAAAATGCCATGCAAGATGAATTAGGTACTCCAGTCCTAAAATATGATTTCCAAGATATGTAAAAATTCTTGTCTTTTGCGAGCAATTTAAGGCTTTTTGCTTAGAGCCAAATTGATTTCTTTTCCAGTTAAATAGTCTGACAGTGGCACACATCATGTTTCTCTTTAAGCACCTCTGTGGGTGCAGCCATCCCCTCCCTCTTCTAATGCAAGTTTTATACAAGTAGGAAGTGATGCACATTGGAGCCAAAAAAATCCTAACTATAAATACATGTTGATGGGGTCCGAACTGGCAGAGACTGACCAAGAGAGAGATCTTGGAGTCGTAGTAGATAACTTACTGAAAATGTCAAGACAGTGTATAGCTGCAATAAAAAAGGCCAATGCTATGCTCGGGATTATTAGGAAGGGAATTGAAAACAAATCAGCCAGTATCATAATGCCCCTATATAAATCGATGGTGCAACCTCATTTGGAGTACTGTGTACAGTTCTGGTCACCACACCTCAAAAAAGATATTACAGCACTGGAAAAAGTGCAGAAAAGGGCAACTAGAATGATAAAAGGGTTGGAACACTTTTCCTATGAAGAAAGGTTAACCCACTTGGGGCTCTTTAGCTTGGAGAAACGATGGCTGAGGGGTGACATGATCGAGGTTTATAAGATTATGCATGGGATAAAGCAGGTAGAGAAAGAAGCACTTTTCTCCCTTTCTCACAATACAAGAACTCATGGGCACTCAATGAAATCACTGAACAGTCGGGTTAGAACAGATAAAAGAGTGATTAACACATGGAATTCACTGCCACAGGAAGTGGCGGTGGCTGCAAGCATGGATAGTTTCAAGAGGGAATTTGATAAATGTATGGAGCCAGAGATCCATCAGTGGCTATTAGCCACAATGTATAGATAGGAACTCACAGTCTGGGGCAAGGGATGCTCTGTATTCTTGGAGCTTGGGGCCACTGTGTGACAGAGTGTTGGACTGGATGGGCCATTGGCTTGATCCAACAGTGGCTTCTTTTATGTTCTTATATTCTGTTTCATGGGGGAACAGTCAATCACACAAGCCTCCACCTGCAGACTGAAAAGTGGTATAGCCCTGACACAGATCTATCATCTTGTCTAGTCTTTTGGAGAAATTGGCCTAATATTCATTATTCTTTAGTTTGAAGCTCATCATTTGTCCTTAAAAAGAACAGTATTCCCCTGACCAGGATTGCCCAGGAAAGCCTGATCTTATCAGATTTTGGAAGCTAAGCAGGGCTGGCCCTGGTGAGTATTTGGATGGGAGACCTCCAGAGAATACCAGGGCCAGGAGGCAGAGGCGGGCTAACAAGCCACTTATCTGAACGTTCTCCGTGCCCCAGCAGGAGTTGCCAGAGATCACCATGACTTCCAGGCAGAGGCACACAAACACACACACACAGAGGAATGTGTGCACATGAGCACACACACACACATACAATTCAAAAATGCCAGGAAGAAGAAAAGAAATAGTATTAATCTAGAACACATTTGAAAGACGAACTTTGTAAAGGTTCTCTCTGCATTAGTGCGCTACACTGTCATGCCAGACAGAGCTACATTTCAAACTCAGTCCCACTGCTCAAGTATTCTAGTTAGAAATAGGCATGCATTTTTTGTAACCTAATGCACAGACATGCCACGGCTTACTTCTGGGATTTAGTTATTATCACCAGGCATTGATGAAGGAAAGAATTCCTGGACCACAAAAATGTCTTGAATCTGAATTTCAAAACACATTCCTTTCAATATGAGTTTGTTCAGGGATTATTTGTGGTTTGTCCGCTATCGTTTGCCATTGCGAGATGCCACGGAAATGGCGGGACAAATGTTACCTGACAAATCCCTCTGTTATGAGTTAATTAGTACCAAAAAAATGTGAAATGCAAAGGGATTTCATCCAGTTGCATTAGGCTGGGTTACTGAAACAAAGAAATTTATCATTTTGATAGTTGCTAATTATACCTGCTTTTCTGTTTGGAGAAGGGAGTCTGTAGGTCTGGACCAGCTGCCCTAGGGGACCTATCTGTTAACTTACTGTCACCTTCTCTGGAGATACCATCATCTTGTAACACTGAGCAATAAAATTGTAATTGTCGGTCTTTTGAAGCATATGGCTAAAGGACGCAGAGTTTGTTTACACTGAAGGAATTCACAAGAAAACTAAAGTCAGTGGAACATGATGGTACCTTAGCTACCAAGAATAAGATCTGTCGGTCACTCAGGCTGTTTTATCAATTCATTTCCGTTATGCCTTCACTAACTGGAAAAAACATTAAGTTACCTGTACACCGCATTGAGCATCAATGGATGAAGAGCACAGGGGACACATGTTCAATATAAATAAATACAAGCCTCCTGAATTTATGGGGTTCTTTTCATTAAGTGGCAAAGAAGGCCATTTCTGCAACTGCAGCCGGTGTTGATTAATCATGAAGCAAACTGCAAGCCCACTGATATATTTTAAGTACCAAGGCCGTAGTGCTGTTACTCATGCTTCTTTGGACATGGTGTTCATTGATACCGATGGGACTTGCTTCCCAATGATTTATTTACTGGTTGAATTACATCGTTTATAGTCTGCCTTTCTCATTGAAACTCAAGGCGGATTAGACAATGTAAATCAGTGCAATCCACAGACTAAGATATTTACTAAATTAAGTAATGGGACTAGAATGGCAGACGTCTGAAAACAAAACATACATGTTAGACATGATATGTCAACACTGCCAAAAAGTGGAATTACATACTTAGATAACCTAATGAGTGAAAGATCCGGGTAGTCTGCCGTGTTGGTCTGAAGCAGCAGAACAAATTTAGAGTCCGGTGGCAACTTTAAGGCCAACAAAGGTTTATTCAAGGTATGAGCTTTCATGTGCATGCACAGTTTCCCAAAAAGCATGCATGCACACGAAAGTTCGTACCTTGAATAAACCTTTGTTGGTCTTAAAGGTGCCACCGGACTCTAAATTTGTTATAATGAGAGAACGATAATACATATGGCAAACAGTTTCTACTGTACATAGTAGTGTAGCCCACATTCCCATTCCCTTTGCATCAGAATATAGCTCTATTGTCTTCCTCCTGAACAATTCAGTTTTACCTCATTTCTGAAATGCCAAAACTGTGGGGGCCTTCTTGACCTTCTCAGGCGGGCCATTCCACAAGGTGGGGGAGAAAGCACCTGTGTGGTAGGGCTGGCAACCTCTCAATTCTCCCAGAATTCCAGATCAGACTTACCATGGACTACAGAGATCAGCTCCCCTGGAGGAAATGGTAGCCTTCGAGGACAGAGTCTATGGCATTCCATCCCTGCTGAGCTCCCTTCCCTTCCCAAAGTCTGCCTTCCTCAGGCTGCATCCCCAAATCTCCAAAAATTTCCCAGCCGGTGGAGCTGACAACCCTAGTGGACAGCTTAGCTCACCCATTTGCAGGGCAGTACCTGTAGAAGGCTCTGCCCAGATGCATACATCCTGCGGTAATGCAGAAACGAAGCAATCATACTGGTTTCAGAGACATGGGGAAGAAAAGAAAAAAAAAACAGGCTATAATATTTTTTTTAAAAAATGCTCCATTTCTTGGCTACATCCAAGCAAAACACAGATAGGATCGTTAGTTAAAAATGTGTAATAAATCCTTTCTAAAACATTCTGAACCATGCTCAGAAGGTACCTGCAGAGACAGATCTTTCTTCCCCTTCTACTTACCCAAGCTGTCCCAAGGTTCCAAAAGGTGGTACTTGGGGGGTGGGGTGTCAAGAGAACCTTAGCAACAAAGTGGCATGAGGTGCATGCACTGTGATCAGGTGAAATGGTATCTCTTCCTTCCTTTTCTGTGCCATGCTCCCCTGTGCCAGGCCCCATGCCTGTGAAAGAAAGGAAGTGGGACAATTTTGCCCTTATAACTCTTGATCAGGTGTCTGCAGTCCCAGCCTTGATCGCAGCATGGTCATAACTCTAGCTCCCTTCTTCCTGTCATGTGACCAGTGTTCCCTCAAAGCTGAGTTACTGTGAGCTAGCTCACAGTTTTTTTAGCCTCTGGTTCCACATTTTTGTCTTAGCTCAGGAAGGATGGCTCTAGAGCAAACTAATTTATGCAGTAGCCAAATTGCTGGCTCACAACTTTAATGCCAGTAGCTCACAAAGTAGAATTTTTGCTCACAAGTCTCCACAGCTTAGAGGGAGCATTGCGATGTGACCCTGGTATCATGGGTCCCAGGCCTAGAGAATGAGTAGTCCAGTGTTGTATTGTGTTATGGATCTCTCTGTTTTGAATTTGTTCATCAGAATACTTTGGACAGAAACATGGACAAAACTGCCTTGTGGCTTTGGCAATGGTGGGGTATAAATTGATTGATAAAAATCTTCTGACTACATAGGAAAATGAAGTCTTGATTGTCCTGATTCTAGCATTTTCCCTCATGCTAATGAATGTGTGACTCTCCCTCTCAGCACTTGAAATAAACACAATCACAGTTCTCTCTTTTTGTTTGTTTCATGTAATTGTTGTTCTCCTAGTAGCTCCATTTGGGGAAAGAAAAACACTTGGGTTCTACATTAGTGGATTGCTTCCGTCAGTATGGCTTCATCTTCCCCACTTTTCACACATTCTACTCTGTCTGAGTGCCATTTAGTTTCCAGCAGGATAGCCGTCCTGCTGCTTTTGGTATCTTACGTCCCCAGGACCAAAGGGAAAAAGAGACCACATTTTTCCCTGAAAAGATAACCATCAGCTTTCCCAGTAAGTGTGGTGGAATCAGAAATGCCATCCAAATTGCATGAATTAGATTTACCAAATTTTTCAGCACAACAGTAATACTTGGCAAAGTCTTCTGGGGAATGAATTTTTCTTGGATGTATTTAAAAACCAGCCCTGTGCCTGTTTACTTGGGAAGTTAGGCTCCCTTTATTTACTTCCAAGTAAGTGTTAATAGGATTTTATCTTTAAATATCATCTGGCCCAGGAGGGAGTTTTATAAACCACTCAATTAGGATGGCAACCACTTAAAATCCACATTGAGATGTTGGGCTTGATAATTCCAGACGAACTGGATGCTGATTCCCGACAAAAGGGGGAGAAAATTCGTCAATTCAAAGAGTCCTCTTGTATGATGAAGTCAATAGGACTATAAAGACATGTTTAGTGTTCGTTCAAAGTTTGCTTGTTGGCTCTGTGCCTCCTGTGGGTTGGGACATTCCTGGAGGTTTGGGCATGGAGCCTGGGGAGGGCAGGGTTTGGGAAGGAGAGGGACTTCAGTGGGAGACGATGGCATATCATCCACTCTCCAAAGCAGCCATTCTCCCCAGGGGAACTGATCTCTGTAGTGTGGAGACCAATTATAATTATGAGAAATCTCTAAACACCCACCTAGAATTTTTTTGGGAAACTACTCATACTGTACATATTGAGACTGCCTAAACAGTCAGGGACCCAGTCTAGTTCTCAGATCAAGCCTATGGTAGATATGCACAGAGACTCTAATCAGAAGTTATGCTGAACTTGCATGGAAAACGTGAGCGTGAAAGATAACTCATCCCAAGTCAAACAAAATGGTAATGCCTGCCCAATCCTAATCTTAGTACATTAGAAGGAGAGTGGAACTTGTGTAAGACGGAGGGAGCAAAATGGGTATAAAGAAGCAAACAGTGCACAGTTCAACAGTACACATAGGAACGGTTTTGTGTAAGTGGTTGAATTGGCATGGCTTTCCCCAAAGGCTTTTGGGAACTGTAGGACCAAATCATATGTAAAGACTTGGGACTGGGATCCCAGGCTGGGCTACCCAGGCTGATCCCCACACGGCAGCTGCAGGGAATGGCTTTTTTAAAAATAAAGAGCTTGTTTGGGCTTGGAATGCTGCCATAGGGGGAGGAAGGGTTCCCCCACCCCAATTATCTGGCACCAAAACAGCACAGGGAAGGAAATTATTTCCCTGTTTTTGCTGCTTGATGTGCACATAACACTCCACATCTAGTTTGGCCCTTAGTTCCTAAGAATTCTTTGTTACAGGATTCTAAGGCCAAATTACCTGCTTTTCTTCTCAAAGCCTACACATACACGAAAAATATTTCTTATTTATTTATTTACATTATTTATAGTCCTCCTTTCTCATTGAGACATAAGGGAGATGACAAACCAACAGGCTAGGACATCCAATAAACAAAGCAATAAGGTTTGGATTACAAAAGTCTGAAAAGATGTAGAAATATCAAAGATGCAGAAATAACAAAGTTGAAACAAAACTTAAGTATTAACATAACGTGTCTAGTGAAGCAGAAATTACATAGTAGGACCATACTTAACAGTAACAGACAGTACAGTATTATACACAGCAGTATAGGTCACCATCACTGTACTTTTACCAAAGTGTCTTTCTGAAACACTTTGCTACAGGACAGCCTTAATTAACGGTGTAAAAAAGCCCCCTGAATAGTTCAGCTTTGCATCGTTTGTGATTAAAAAAGGTCAAGGTAAAGGTTTTCCCTTGCTCAAAAGCTATTCGAATCTGACTTTAGGGGCAGTGCTCATTTCTGTTTCCAAGCCGAAGAGCCAGCGCTGTCCATGGTCATGTAGTTGGCATGACTAAACGCCGCGGTGCACAGAATGCTGTTACCTTCCCACCAAAGCGGTGCCTATTTATCTACTTGCAATTTCTTGCTTTCAGACTGCTAGGTTGGCAGAAGCTGGGGCCAGAGACGGGAGCTCACTCTGACATGTGGCACTCAGGTCTTGAACTACCGAGCTACAGATCTTCCGGTCTGCAGCTCAGTGTCTTAACCTCTGAGCCACCACGGCTCTGTGATACCCATTTCCAAATACTTTTCCTCACGGGGGTTTTGATTGGGGCGGGGAGGGGAGCACCCATCTGTCGGAGAAGTAGTGATAGCACCCACTCCTCTGAAGAGGCTACTGGCTGCTTTTCATTAAATAAAACCGGGTGGTGGTGGTGTGTATCAAACTACTTGTAGAATATACTTTGGCCCTTAAATATGCCTGAGACTAGTTTGTAGTACATAGGGTCAAAACAGCGTAGAGCTTTAAAAATAAGCATAGTGATCTTCAAGTTAACAGGAAGCCGAAGTAACCATTTAAGATGACGTATCAACAGGAGAGACAGATGGGTCCACAAAGAGTTCACGACATTTTAGAAGAAAGTGGATGTAAGACAGCCCTGATGCCATTTTAAAATAAATAAATGAAACACTGCTTCATACAGGTGCCGTGAAGTCACAACTGACTCATGGTGACCCCAGCAAGCGGCTTTCACAGCAGGTGAGTCGAAAAGGTTTGTCATTGCCTTCTCCTGCAGTCTTCCGTGGTGGTCTGCTATCCAAGGACCAGCCCTGCTCTGATGAAACTGAGCTGTACCATGCTGTCTTCTCTCCTAAGCACTGCCTTGGGTGTGCAAAGTGCTTGTCAAATTGCAGCCAACTCATGACGACCCTGTTGGGCTTTTGAGGCAAGAGACGAGCGGAGGTGGTTTGACAGCACCTTCCTCTGCATACCGACCCTGGAATTCCTTGGTGGTCTCCCATCTAAATACTAAATGGGGCTGAACCTGTTTAACTTGTGAGATCTGATGAAACTGCCCTCGCCCGCATTAGGGGAAGGGGATTCAAGACAGAGAATCAGTGGGGGAAAGAGGGGCAGCCACAGAAAAGCTACTTAAAGGAGTCATAATCTGGAGGACAGCTATAGTGGACAGGTAAAGGGTGAAACACGGTCTCCATCCTCCAACTTTCTTCTCCTGTAAACTGAAACAAGTTTTCATTGTTTTCAAAAAACGGTCTTGCGGCTCACTTTATATGCATTTTGCCCATGTAATTAGATCCTAAGAAGCATTCTGAAGTCCACAGAGAAAAGTGAAACATGGCAAGAGGAAGTAAGCAGCGAAGAACCACATTATGCCTTAATGTTGGCATAACAGGATATTACACTGATAAATCTCTCTCTTTTAACAAATGATTTCATTCTTAATATCTTAACAATGAAGTACAACAGTTTTAAGGAATTTTAACAAGAGATTGCATAGGGAGGTGTAGAAGCTCCCAAAAAACTACTGCCTGGAGACCTAGGTTAATAGTTGGGTTTGTCTGCTCAAGGTTAGCATGCTTTGCAAACCTGGAAGAGCTGGGAAGTTTGTTCATTCTGTTAATGTTCTAGGTGAGCATGGTTTTGTACAAGGGGGGGAAAGCTATGTCCTTCTTAAAACACACAGAAGCATCCAAAGTCACAGCGTGCCTTTTACAAGGGCAATAAAGTTTTATATGCATTTACAGGAGACCCAGTGTGAAGCAAAATACCTAAAGTCACCCAAATAAAAGGATGGGCAGGAAATTAGCTAAATTCGGCATAGTCTTAATTACTGGGCATTTTAGCTTTTGTGGAATTAAATTCCCACTTTGCCCCCCCAGTTTACACTTGGGTTCCAGAAACCATGTCCATTGAACCCAGACTGTCAGTGTTCGGAGTACGCAGAAGGCTTGACATCAATTACAACATTACACACAACATAAAATTTAACAGCTCAGATCAGCCTTTCACTTTTTTTTTTTTAAAAGCAACGCAGTGGGGCTCTTGAAAGATCTTAAAAATTAATCAGCTCTTTAAAAGGATTATTTTCCAAACAGCAGAAGCTGATGTTATGCTTGAAGGAGTTGGGGATGGGACAGGAGGGTGATATTTCAGCTCTAAGTTGTAACAGGTGTTTTGATTTTCTTAAATATTTATACAGTCAGCTCGTACACAGTGCCAAACTGTCCTGGAATATCTTGATCATCTGTACAATCTTATCATTAACAATAGAAGATTTTACCACATGTTACATGTGCACATATGGTAGAATGTGTGGTAAAAGCTATGGTAAAATGACCATTTGAGTGGGTACTTTGAAATCTCTTGTGAAGTAAAATGTGTAGAGTTAAATTTACAGGACACGGGATTATTTCTTGACACCTCACATAGCCTCCCTCCTCCCCTCCCTGCTCCCCTCCAGTGGAATGAGGCAAACCTTAATATGAGAGATGGGTGAAAGTGAAGGCAGAATTTGGTTCTTGGATTGTGATAGTTTTGTGCTGGAGGGCTTGGAACTCTTGACTTGGGGAGTGGTGCAAGATAAAACACAGGCCCTCTATCTCTTGAGTTGCAATTGATGTGGAGGCTGCTTCCCTGACATGCGATCTCCTCATAAAACGCCAACCGTTTCTGCTTAGGGAGGCCCAGACGAAGCAGGAGCGGAGGCTGAATTACCTCTCACCTCTAATAAGGGTGGTCCACGCAGGTCACAGCCGAGGTCGTAGGAAGGGCAGCATAAGGAAACGTCCTCGTTTTGCAGCTGTGACTTTTCTGGGACTTTGGAAAAAGTAAACGGTTCGGTTTCTAATCCTTTAACCAAATAATCAGATAAAATCGTCTTGCACTGAAACTGTTTTTCTTTTCAACCTCTCAATGACATGTCAGCCTGTCTGTCTTGGTGCATGGGAGTGTATTTAAAAGGCTCTGTTTGTGCCAAAGACTCAACACACAAATCTTTCTAATGAATAACAACAAACTCTGAGGTCATTCCTTTCTCAGTAGAGTTTATGTCAGGAGAGGTGTTACGTATCTGAGCAAATATGGATGCCACACTGATCCACGGCTGCAAGTACATTCAATTTTGTATCCCTGCTTGCTGGCAGCATTGATTTGGTTTTGTGGACCTACAAGTGCAAGCTGTATCAAATATGTTTCATGGGAGAGGGATCAGCTTTCCGTGTGAAGTCAGTGGCATATTTTATAAGTATTTCCACCTACATTTACTGTTGTTAAACACAGCAACATACTTAGCCCTTGTATCAGACTCTTATTGAAAAGTTTAAGGTAAAGGTAAAGGTTCCCTTGCTCGAAAGCCAGTCGAATCTGACTCTAGGGTTGCGGTGCTCATCTCCGTTTCAAAGCCGAAGAGCCAGCGCTGTCCAAAGATGTTTCCGTGGTCATGTGGCTGGCATGACTAAACACCAAGGTGCACAGAACGCTGTTACCTTCCCACCGAAGTGGTACCTATTTATCTACTTGCAATTTCTTGCTTTCGAACTGCTAGGTTGGCAGGAGCTGGAACTAGAGACGGGAGCTCACTCCGTCTTGCGGCACCCGGGTCTTGAACTGCTGAACTACTGACCTTCCACAGCCTGCAGTTCAGCGTCTTAACCACTTGAGCCACCACAGCTCCTTTTGAAAAGTTTACTGCCTAGTAATAAGTTCATGGATGAAACATGATTTGAAACGGACCTTTAAGACTTTCAACTAACACTTGTGTATCACATTACAACAGCTTCTTGCAGTGGGTGATGATAGCATGGTATCTTATTATGCATGCACTTTTGCTTTCTAATACAGATTTGATGGCTCTTTGGGCAACTGCAACATACTTTTTTTGAAAAAAAAAAAATCTGTGTGCCTAAGACATCTCAAGTGCAAAACTGGAAGGTTTAGATTACACTAGCCTCACCTCTTTGCAGGTGTGGGAGATCTATTAAGTGGATCTTCCTCTGGAGGCACTTGGATCCAAATTACTTCCCATATCTGTGGGAGTTCCCTGCTGTCATGGCTAATGCTTCTGTGGTGCTGTGGAGTGAGCCAGATCCAAGAGATGACTCAGGCTGCAGACATGCTTGCTTTTAAGTATTCTCCCCTGCTGAATAGAACTTGATCAGCTCCTTGGTCCACCAGGGAGCTAGCGTCAGTGAAGCGGATAGACAGAAGGCAAGAACATAACTTATGTAAAAGAATAACAACTAAGGCTGAGTTAGGCTGAGCACAGCCGAGTGCTCATTTTAAAGTCAATTCTGAGGTGGCAGTAGTGGAACAAAAAGCACCACCGTTGCTTAAGCAGAGTGTCATCCTTTGGACAGTTTGGTGTGGCGCCTAGTTAGCATGTACACCCAGATGGTATATGTTGGAAATGTGTGTGTGCTGCCAAGTCTAATTCAGTCATTATAGGGTTAATCTGTTTACCTTGTGGGCTATTGACCTGGAAGGGAAACCTGGCTCAGAGGCAATGAAAACAAAGCCGAGAAATCTAAGTCTGTTTACTCACAATCATTGGTTAATGTATTCAGGTGATTTCCTTTTAAGGGTCAAGATGAAGAAGAATCTCCATTACAGTTGTTGTTGTGAGACCATGTGGTCTGTCTGTTCTGGAGCTGTAGAGATGTAGCCCTAGGTCTTTTATTCTGCAGCTTTTCCTGTATACCTTTCCCTTAGGAATAAAGATTTTTACACAAAAAGAAATGCCTCCTCTCCAGTGAAGCAAAGATCCATTGCACACTCTGAATATCTAAGTATTTTTGCCAATTTTTCCAACAGTACAGAGGGAACTCTTGCAGGGCCACTGTAACTTACCTGTGAAACATTTTGCCTGTTGAAATTGTGCATATTCCACTTGGACTATAGTTCTGGAGAACTATCTTTCTTGTACAAATTTCAGTTACTGCAACCAGTAGCTGTGGACAGACCAGAGAGATGTGGTTAACCACTTTCCAGCAAGATCCTCAGCATTCTTGGCTGATAAAATCTAACTGGGATAAAGTGATTTATTGGGTCTAAGAGCTGACTAATGGCTTATTATGAAAGAGAGTGGTACGGGCTGTCTAGAAAGAGGTAGTTGTAAGAAACAGCTGATTACTTGTGTGAACTATGGCTTATCATCTACCAAAACTAATGGTTGACTCAGATTAAATGGATGCATTTTCACTCAGTCTGGTTCCTGGACACCCTGTCATTGATGACTTATATTGGCAGAAAGACAAAGGGAATATGATCCTGTTAATTCTCCTGACTCTCTCAGTGTTTTGTGGGTCAGCCAGGGCTCAGCTAGGGCTCTGCAAGGACTCCTCAGGAGAAAAGGAGCCCCGTGTAGCCAGCTCTGAGTCAGCAGAAGTCAGCAAGCAGTAAGACAAACTTCAGGTTTGTCAGGATTCACAGCCACCTGACACTTTCCAGCCCTGATCCAGCAAGTGAAACTAAGCTAATTGCCCCCAGCCCTCCAGTACAACCCACACCCTTAGAGCGCCATAGACAGAGGCTATGAGCAGAACTACAGGAGAGATGACAAAGTGTTCACCTCCTGACCTGAAGCCAGCTGCTTGAGTAGCTGCAGGATTACTCCTGAGCAGCTGAGTGCAAGCATGACCCTTAGGCATATGCCTATACAAACCAGCCAAGGCAGGCTGTTAGGCATGGAAGCATCAAGTCACCATACCTTTGAATCTGTAACCACAGTTTTTGACTCTGGTCTTGTGACCCACGGATCGGCTCTTGACTCTTGACCCTCTGGAACTGCTATGGTTGCTTGGTAAACAGCTTTGGACTGCTAGATTTCACTCTCAGACAACTCCCTGGATTCCATTCTGAATTCCCAGTAACCGAACTCTGGATCTGACCCTGACTTTGATTCTGGGACTTCTCTCCTCAACCTGCTTGTGTTTCTGGCACAGTGGCTTTCTGTGTTAGGCTGTCTCTTTGAACTGCCTTTTTGGGTTGTAGAACAGGGACTCAGTAGCCCATTACTTGCTACATACATTCAGGAAGGTGTGCTGAAGTATGGCATCATGACACTATTTCTCTCTCAGTACTGTTTAACATTTATGTGAACCAGCTGCATTTGAAAAGTCCGGAGTTATCAATAAGCTGGTGATGTGTATTGTAGACATATTACATCTGAGTCAGAAGAGATATAAAGTAAAGGTTTCCCTTGCTCAAAAGCCAGTCAAATCCGACTCTAGGGGGCGGTACTCATCTCAATTTCCAAGCCGAAGAGCCAGCACTGTCTGAAGACTTCTCTGTGGTCATGTGTCCGGCATGACTAAATGCTGAGGCACACAGAATGCTGTTATCTTTCCACCAAAGTGGTACCTATTTATCTACTTGAAGTTTTTTGCTTTCAAACTGCTAGGTTGACAGGACCTGGGGCCAGAGATGGGAGCTCATTCCATCATGTGGCACTATAGTCTTGAACTGCCGAGCTACTGATCTTCCGGTCTGCACCTCAGTGTCTTAACCTCTGAGCCACTGTGGCCCCCTAGGTCCATAAATTTACAAGGGATTTCTGGATATCCCCTCCCTCCATTTCAAAAGGTGGGCAATTCTCTTTTGTTATAGTAATTGATCAAGGGATTGGCTCCCAAGGTCATCACAAATGAAAAGAGTAACTGAGGAGTAACTGACTAGGACATGTCTTCACTGAAGTCCTGCATTTACGCTGTGGACACTCATATAGCTTGTCTAGAATAAAGAGCCTTTCACTGGCTTATACTAGTAAATCAGAGTTACTCTGAAGTCCATTGAAATAAATAGGTTTAGAAGCCTGTAACTCTGTTTAGGATTCAGATGGGAAGCCGGTTTGGTCTAAAGCAGCTGAAGGTTAGGATTGTACTGTAAGCTATTCGTATTTAGTTTCTTGCTGTTCAGCATGGATTCCCCTGCCCACACAATATCCACCGCACGCAGACACACACACAACATTAAAATTTCTGGGGATGGGCCTGTTCTGCATTTCCCAGGATCCGCAATCCACAGAGATAAAAAAAACTAATTTAGTTTACTTGGAAACATGACAAACAAATAAGGCATGACCTCATCTTAGCACAATTTTTAAACCTTGATGTAGGCTCTTCAAAGAAGTCCACATAATACCCTCCACACATGACAGCAGAAACTTGCCACGAGACATGTTAACATTGACAAGCCATCATACTATGCTGGAGCATGTATGCAAAACCTGCAGCTATCCTCATAAAGTTCTGTCGATTTCTCAGTGGGGTGTTAAGAAGACATGCTACGTTTTCCAAGGCAGTTCGTACAGACTTTTTTTCAAATCTACAAAATGCAAGGATCGCCTACAAAGTATACAACACTAAAATAGCTTCCTAAGTGTCATTCTCTGTTGTCATAATTTGTTTACTATAGACACCTCCTTCAAAATATGCCTCATATACAACATTTTTTGCAATGCCTGTAATGTATAATTTTGTGTATTACAAACATAGAAGGTTCACTGACAGTGATTCATAATGGGTTTTCCACACACAAAGTTGTCAGCTATTTTGCCTTAAACATTGGTGGTTGTTCTACACCCGACTGAGATAAATAGTTCTTAAAATATCGTGGGAGAGGTAGAGGAGGAGGTTTTGAACAGCAAAGGAAATAAAGAACAAAAATAGGTCAAGAAAAAGATGTGTTTTCAGGCCAATACAATTCTTTTCTTGCATACTTTGTTTCCTTCTTCATCTTTCTCTCAATTAGAAGAATGTTAATACGATGATAAGTCTGAGGCTTAAACTCACAACAGTCAGGAAATTCAAAATTAAGACTCCCTTGGTACACCTAATACTGCCCCCACTGTGCATATTACATTTTATGATGGGGGTCTTTCATTATGTGATCGTATAACAAGAGTGACACACTGTGAGTGATATGGAATAGGTGTGAGACTTTCTGTGGAGGTTATAGAAATGTCACTGTGGCTAAATAGTCTTCATTCTGCCTTGTAAAAATGTAATTTTAATTGCTGGTTGTAGAACATTATTAAACTCTGATGTCAGGCAACTGAAGTTTGATAATTTATTGTGTTGCTTGACTAAAAGGTATGTCGTTTTAATTATATCAGATATGAAGCTTTTTTTAAACCAAATATTCTGAAATCTTCTGAGATTTGTTCAATATTTTTCTCCAGTGGTTTCCAAATAGTGTTCTGTGGAACCTCTTATGATCAACCTCTTATTTCCCTCTTTAACTTCTTATTTCCCTATTTAATAGTATTAAGAAATTGCTAATTTCTGGACTTCTCCTAGAATAGGGTTGCCAGCCCGGTGAGGGGGCACAGACCTTGAAAATGAATATTGCACAATGCGTGATGTCGTTTCCCTTTTTGGACCTGAAAGTGATAGCATGATGCTAGAGACATTCTAGGGATTTCCTTTATTTATTTATTATTTATTTCCTTCCAGGACTGAAAACAGAAACGGTGTTTCACAATGCCAGTTTTCTGCTCCGTTACACTCCTACTGCTTCTTTAAACAGCAGCAGAAGCACTAACCCCAGGGGCAAAAGGTTGCTGGCCATAGCAGGCAACCTGACAGTTCTGTTCTAAGATCATGTGGCACTTAGTTATTCTTCTGCAAGAGTACAAGACGTGTTAGTCACTCTTCCCATTTAAGCTAGTTTAAGTTATTCCTCATTCAAGTTAGTCTTTAACTGTGGATCCAGCAACAGGACAATCCTCCTCTGAAGAAGGTAGAGAACTGAGATTGATTACCAGTTAGTTGAAGGCCACCCTGCTGTTTTATCTGTCAACTGGCATTTGCATTTTATACTTTAAACTTTAAAATAGGGACTTCTGAAAAGATCCAGATCCAATATTGTATCTGCTGAGGCATAGAGAGTTAATCCGAGGACACACAACGGCACACAAAGGGTTGCAACCATCACAAAGTGCACAGATTTTCCATTTGTTCCCCTTCTCCCAGGAGTTTCTTTCCACCCCAAAAGATGATCTGTAAAGTTGTAGGACCAGGGCTTTTTTTGTAGAAAAAGCCCAGCAGGAACTCATTAACATGATAGGCCACACCCAACAGCAGAAACTCATTAGCATATTAGGCCACACACCCATGTTACCGGAAGTGTGGTCATCCAGCCTTCTTGTTCTGTTTACCTTGTTTGTTGTCAAAACCTAGTGCTTTTTTTGGAGCAGGAACTCCTTAGCATGCTAGGCCACACACCCCTAAGGTAGCCAATCCTAATGAGTTTCTGCTGTTGGGTGTGGCCTATTATGCTAATAGGTTCCTGCTGGGCATGGCCAACTCAGGAGCCAGCCGGAACTCCATTCCTGTGCGTTCCTGCCCCAAAATAGCCCTGTGTAGGACCCATGTGGACACATAAACACATGAAGCAGCATCATACTGAGTCAGATTATTGGTCCCTCAAGGTCAGTATTGTCTACAGAGATTGGCACTGGGTCTCCAGAGTCTCTGGCAGAGGTCTTTCACATTGTCTACTACACAATCCTTTTAGCTGGAGATGTTGGGGGTTGAACCTGGAACCTTCTGCATTCTGAGCAAATGTTCTACCATTCAGCCACAACCTATCCTGACAAAAACTGAGGAGGGGAAAGAGGGAGAAGAGGGATAGTATTCACCTGATTCCTCCTTCTCGCTTCAGTCCCCTGATCTGCATGGCTTTTTGTCCATGGGGATTCTGCAAGTCCACTCACCATCTTGTTGAGGGACATAGGGAACTGCTGAAGAATGGGGAATGCATGGAAGATAATCTCTTCTAGCGGCAGCTTATTGAATGCAACGCAGTGTATTGCATGAACCCAATAAGGAGAATTGTCGAACCTCTTGAATGAGTTGATTGTTAACTGCTGAGTGACATACTGTCAATCATCCAACCATTTCCCTTGCTCGAAAGCCAGTCAAATTTGACTTTAGGGGGTGGTGCTCATCTCCATATCCAAGCTGAAGAGCCAGCGCTGTCACACATTTCCGTGGTCATGTGGCCAGCATGACTAAATGCCAAGGTGCACGGAACCAAAGTGGTACCTATTTATCTACTTGCAATTTCTTGCTTTCAAACTGCTAGGTAGGCAGGAGCTGGGACCAGAGACGGGAGCTCACTCCGTCATGCGGCACTCGGGTCTCGAACTGCCGAGCTACTGACCTTCTGGTCTGCAGCTAAGCATCTTAACCACTGAGCCACCGCGGCCCCTTGCATCCAACCATTACAGAGGGTTAAAGTAAAACTTGTATCTTGAAGGTATGGGTTTTTCACAAGAGCAATAGCTAAGTGATAGGGGTTCAGTTTCAAAAGTATGATGGGCAAGTAGCTTCATTGTAGCAATGTTAATTTATTCAGTTTTCTAATACCAAATACACATATTCACACCTGCCTCTATCTTTCAAGCTTCTCTCTTAGACTGCCTACCCAAGTCTCAGCTGCAGGAACTCTACTTAAATGAGTCATCCAGTCTTTATTCATAGCAAATGTCGAGCTGATTATCTAGTTTAGTTAGCCAGAAACATATTCCAATTAACACAATTTTAAAAAAATAATAAAATATCAGCAGGAGTTAAAAAAAAAAAATCCCAACAGTGATGTCTTGCTTGCTGAAACTTACAAAGACTGTACAACTGAAATATGTCTGCAGCATTTCTTCCGTTTTACAAACTTCATCTACTGTCTTCTTTGTTTCACATGAAGGATGAGAAATATAAGAATGAAAGCCATACAGATCTAATTGAGATTGCTTATTTTACAGTGACATTTTCCCCCTCAATTAAAAATGATTAAGTAGTTTTGCTGCAGAAATTGCTTGGAGGTTAGCAGCATTTCGTTGTTAAACATTTACTGTGCATTGCCACCTCTGAGAAAGAGATACTGTTAATAATCAACCAAATCTTTGACAGAGAATATATGCATTTCTTGAAGAAAACAATGTCTTTTATTTACTTCCAGTCTGTTCATTGCCTTTGACTCAGGGTTGTAGATGCTTGATCTGGATCCTCAAGAATGCCCTTTACAATCTTTGGAGAGTTCATTCATTCCACTTTGTAGAACTGAAATGATACACATGAAACCTTCAGTGTAGACTTGGATCACCGAGGAGAGGATTTGTTTCTTTTGTTTCGATTTCCAGTGCTTTTCCTGAAGAGGTCATTTTGCTCAATAGGATTTCTGACTTTTCCCCTCTTTGAATTGCTGGCCTGCATTTAAAATTCCAAAATGAAATGCCACTCCATTTTAAAAGAGGCTTGCGGCTGGGAAGGCTGTTGTCCACACCAAACAGGTTGTATGTTTCTATGGATCCAAATCTCTTTGTGTTAATGGAGGGCCAGTGTGTAGTAGTGGTTGGACCTAGTCTAAGTGCCTTTTCGCAGGTTCCCCCCCCCCCATCATTTCTGGCCCCATATTGCTTTGGTTTATCCCGATTTCTGCACAAATTTTTGTGCTTTTAGTTTTCAGTTTGGTCTTTTAAAAATTTTGTTTTGTTTGGTCCCTGTTTTCACCCCCACCTCCCCCGGTTCTTTTGAGATGATTTTTACTCTGATGTATTTCTGAAAGTCAATTTTGAGTTGCTTTTTTCCTCCTGTGTAATGTTTCTGTTGGTCTTCTTTGCCCCACCCACTACCACTCACCTTCAGCTCACTTTTTGATGATAGGACTGTTGTCCCCAAACCACGCCCTCTCCCCAAAACTCTGAAAATGAGTGGTTTCATTTTTTTTAAAATGGCACTAAAATATTGATGCATCTTTACAGCATTGCAACAATAGGCTTTGAACATCTGAACAACAACAGCAACAAAAAAGCGAGTCTCTATCCCTTTCCTTCAGGTAAATGTAAAGAAAAAGGCATATCTCCATGACGGAAAGAGTTAGTGATGCATTTTTTTTAAAATGAAAGCTGGGAATTCAGAGAACCTGCTAAGCCTATTGTTAGAATCCTGTAGCAATATATTGCTATTTTAGTGCTATTTTTCAAAAGGGGAGGGGGTCTGTGGTACCATCAGTGACATAACGGATGACAATCGTACTCTCCTTTGAAAATCCTCATTATTGAAGGCATGTGAGGAAGAAAATAAAGCTGAGGGAGGGAAGACATATGGAAGAATGGATTGCTCAAACCAATTCCGATGGTTGTGGATTGACTGCCAAGAAAATCAGGAGTAAGTCGAGCGTAAGCTCTAATTTTCATCCAGCCATGATGCTAACAGAACGAGTCAGTCTCTTTCCTCACAGCGTTGTTGTGAGAGCACAGTGGAGGAACCATGTATGCTGCCTGGAGTTCCTTCTGGGAAGTCTGAGGTAAAAATAGGCTAGATATGTGTTTGGTGCAGTCTCGCTAGTGGCAAATTAAATCCCTATATCTGTGCCATGTTCATATGATCACACCACACAATCGTCTATGGGCTGGCCCCATCTTGGGACAACCTAGCTACATTTTCAGCCATTTAAAAAATATTCCTGCAGTTTGAGACACAGACGCTGTGCACGGCTGTGATCAGCCTTCCCCCTACTGAGCTGCCAGTCAGATGGTTAGGCATCAGATCTGGCAGCCTTGACTAGTTGTTGGAGACTTTTGGAACTCTGAATAAAATGAGAGCACGGTAAAAAAAAGGGGGGGGGGAGTGGAGTGTCAAGATATCCATCTTCGCTTAGCAATAGCTAAGCTGTTTGTATTTCAGTGCTGGCACAGTTAGTTGCCCTGAGCCAGAGATCCCTCAGCAATCATTTAAAACTTGGCATACGCACTGATCGGGTCACCCTGAATGAATATGAAGAACAGAGGCTGGTGTTATATCCTTCAATCAGGCAGCCGCTTAAATCATACCCTCACCCTAAACACACTCCAGACACACTTCAGTGGAAATTACATCAATGCAAGAGGCAATAGGTTACCCTGTGAAACAACGGTGGGCCATATGTAGCCTGGGAGAGCGAGCTGGGTGGGAAATAAGGAAGCATGTGTATTCAGGAGTGCAACATTTAATGTGCTGTTTTATTTGCATTTGTAGTATATTCCCAGAATTATTCCATATGACATGTTGTTAAAGACATCACATTGGGCTGGATCCTCCCAGCCACAAGTCAATTTCCTGCTTTTGAGGTAGATCTGTCCTGTTCCCTTAGCAGCACTCTGAGGTCTCATATACATAGTTGATCCTGGAAGTCCTGTGAGCATTGTGGGCAAATGTCGTGGGAAACTATAGTGAAGGTGGGCCTGGAAGATACTGCCCCTTCAAGCTCCTCCACCAGTTTCTGGTGATACAATACTCTTCATTGCCTCAAGAGAGAAGAAGGGAGGGAGATGTCAGTTAATCACCCCTCTTCACTGCAGCTCGCCACGTTTCGTGGTGTTTTGTTCATGAGACTCCCAATATCAGCTTTTTGGAAGTCTCAGGGGGCTACCTTGGTGGAGGCGGGGGCATGAAAGATCTACCTGCTGCTCAGCATTGGCAACATACACCTGACTGCAATGTTGGATTTGCATATTGTATTTGGCAGGCGTTGTTTTCTTGTATCTTGAATTACTATCTTGACAGCAGGTTGACACTGGACAGTTCAGTCCTCAATCCTTTTACATTAGGCTCAGAAATGAACTCCTACACAGGTTGTAGGACTGCACACAACAACTCTTGTGTGGCTAAAAACTTATGAGTCCTAGTCAATGGAGGATGGCCTATTCAGGTGAGTTCACCAGATAGTCCAGGGGATGGCAGGCTGACACCTAAGTCTGTCTCTGCCCTGTTCTTTGTTTAAATCATCCCAGCCACTCCCTGTTGTTGTTGTTCAGTCGCACAGTCGAGTCCGACTCTTCGCGACCCCATGGACCAAATTACACCAGGCCCTCCTGTCTTCCGCTGTCCGCTGAAGTTTGCTCAACTTCATGTTCGTTGCATCGATGACTCCCTACAGAGGGCTTTTCTTTCTCTTTAAATTTGGTCCCTCTGCACTAGGGTGCTAGGTTATCAGGCAGGGAGCTGTCCTTATGGGCCCCTCTAAGTCATTGATTTGACAATGAATCCTTAAGAATTGATTGAGTAGGCCTGTCAGTCTTTCTTCTTTCTCAAGAAGGGGAGAGAGAAGGGAAGAAAAACTGACCTTAGACCTTGTCAGACAGAGAAATTTTATGGTGAAATGAATGAGTGCAGGGTGGTGGGGTTTTTTTACACTATTTATTTAGTATATAAAATATTAAACTGCCTTTTCACCCAGCTTAGGGTCCCCAAGGTGGCAAACATGTAAAATGTGAAAACAAGATTCTAAAATAATTAAGAACACATAAATATATAAAAACAATTTTAAAAACAGGACTTATAAACAAATAAAGGCATGCACATTTCACTTAGGACATTTAATCCTGTCCCTTCAGACTCAGACAGAAGAAGGCTGGCATCCCTACTCTCTTGAGAGTGATTCCTACTGACTTTTGAAGGATTTACTTCTGATTAAACATGCACTGGGTTGCATATTAGTGTTAAATTAAGGCCCCTTGCACATATTCTCACTTGGTTACCAGAACATCTGAAAAAATGTAATCTCCAGAAAGGAAAGGTGTTGGGACTTCTGAATGTCTTGTTTCCTGAAACCTTCAACCTTCATCTGTTTGCACTGGTTGTCTGTAGTTACTTGCCTAATGGAAAGGGAATGCTTTCAACTTTGTCTGGTATTACTTTACTGCATGGAAAATGAGTTATTGAGTTCGGGCTTTAGTGAGGGGTTTTTTTTTGTCTTTTTTAAACTGCTAAACTCCTGGGGAGTGTTAACTGAGGTTGCTTTGTGAGAGAACAGAGTTTGAGGGTGAATGGGTAGTTGTAGCCTGCTGGAGAATAGTATTTTTGTCTGGGTCTGTTTTGGCTGGTTTGTTGCTCATTGAGCAAGGTCTGTTTGCTTGGGGCTGATTGCAGGCCCCACCCTCTGCTGTTGTTGCTGGGAGGTGGAGGCTGTGGGCCTCTGAACTGCACGAGCCATTAGCGTGAACCAAAGGGCAAGAGTCAAAGGGCTCTTGGCCTATGGCTCTTAGCACAGGGATTAGGTCTGAGGACTGTGCATCACTCTAGATACCTTTAAGCCACTAATCAGTTATGAAGGCAGAAATCCAGCGGAGAACAATGGGCTATCCACTGTTTTACAGAGAGTGCCACATGTACCCACTGGGTGGAAATCATGAATGTGTACTCACTGCATGGAGCTCATGGCTCTCAGGGAGCAGGTTTGTTCCCTTGAGGCTAGGGTTGCCAAACTGAAGAAGCTGAGGCAGAGAGAGAGGTTTGAGGAAGAGACACTCAGGGACTTACCAGAACAGTCCCACTCCTGTGCTGTGGAGAGTGAGAGACAGAGGGTGTCAGTCTGTGGAGGAGAGATGTGATCCCTTAAAAGGGACCCCTTCCTTGGGCGAAGACAGATATCTTCTCATATCGAGGATACCTCTGGAAGGAGATGGGCTTCTGGTGATTCTGTCATTAGGAATATAGAGAGTGGGGTCTGTGACAGGCATTTTGGCTGCAAAGTGACTTGCCTGCCTGGTGCAAAGGTTGTGGACATCACACACTATCTAGATGGGTTGATAGTGCTGGGGAAGAGTCAGGATTCAAGGTGCACATTGGCACCAATGACATTTGGGAAATGTAGTCATGTGGTCCTGGAGGAAAAAATTAAGTTACTAGGCAGAAAGTTAAAGGCCAGGACCTCAAAGGTAGCATTCTCAGAAGTACTGCCAGTTCCACATGCAGGGCCAGCTAGACAGGCACAGATCGGGGTCTCAATGTGCGGATGAGAAAGTGGTGCCAGGAGGAAGGGTTTAGGTTTGTTAGGCACTGGGAAACTTTCTGGGACAAGCTGAACCTGTACAAAAGAGATGGGTTCACTTGAACCAAAAGGGAACCAGGCTGCTGGAGATTAATATCAAAAAGGTGGCAAATCAGCTTTTAAACCGAAATTGAAATTATCATATGGCATTGCGTGTGGAATAGCCAGGAGATCCCAGAGGGTTTGGCTGTCAAAGCTGTAGCTCTTTTTTGGCACCACTACATGGCCAGCTATGCTTATTTTTTAGGCTGAGAATGCTGTGACTTGCCTAAGGTCACCCAGCTAGCTTAAAGTGGGGAAGTGGGGAATTGAACCTGGCAGTTTTTAAACTAATTCTGGGGGGCCGGGGGGAAGCTGACAAAAGCTGGGAAGCCTCTGATTCAGGACAAGTCAGTCCAAAGAGATAATTCTGTAAACAGGGTAATATTGATAGGAATTTAATAGAACTTGGGAGTGAGTGTAGAATGGCTACTGAGGGCCATGTGTGGCAACGAAGGGTCTGAGGGAGGTGAGGTTTACTGAAGAGGGAAACACATTACTGGAGTCTGTATGCCAATGCTAGAAGTCTCTGAACCAAGATGGGGGCGCTGGAGTGTTTGGTGTTCAATGACAATTTAGATATAGTAGGTACCTCAGAAACATGGTGGAATTGGGAAAATCTATGGGATACAGTCATTCCTGGGTATAAGCTCTATAGGCAGGACAAGGAGGGATGGTTTTTGGGAGGTGTTGCATTGTACATCAAAGAGGGCATAGAATCAAATAAGTTAGAAAACACCAAGAGAATTAACTTCCCAACAGAAGTGAAATGGGTGGAGATACTGGGCCCTAAAAGTAGGGGTGTACTATCACCCACCTGATCAAACCCTTGAGGCTGATCTTGAGATGGAGAAGGAAATAAGGGAGGTGACTAAAGCAGATAATGTTATTATACTGGGAGATGCCAACTACTCTCATATGGACTAGGTAAACATATGCTCAAGTCATGCTGTAGAAATGAAATTCCTAGGCATCATAAATGACTGTGCACTAGAACAGTTGGTCACAGAGCCAACCAGAGGGGTAGTGATCTTGGACTTGGTTCTGAGTGGGTCTCAAAATCTGGTAAGAGATGTAGAGGTTTTATACCAATTGAGAACAGTGACCAATGGTCAATGGAAAGTTACCCCTAAAGTCCAAAACTGTAACATTTGATTTCAAAAGAGGGAATTTTACAAAAATGAGGGGAACAGTAAAAAAGGAATCTGAAGGAGAAACACAAGAGAGTCCAATCCCTAGAGGATGCTTGGAAACTAATTGAAGCCAAAATAGAATGCTTTCCACAGGTTAGGAAAGGCAAAAAGAAGGCTTGTGTAGTTAACAACGCATGTCAAAGAAGCTATAAAAAGTAAAGTGGTATCTTTTTAAAAGTGGAAGGTCTGCCCCAATGAATTGAACAGGAGGGACTACAGGCTCTGGGAAAAGAAATGTAAGTCAATAAGCATGCAAAAAGAGATTTTGAGGAGCAGGTTGCTAAAACTATCAATACAAACAATAAACAGTTTTAAAGAATATATCCAAAGCAGGAAACCAGCCAGAGAAGCAGTGGGGCCTTTAGATGACATAGGAATAAAAGGATTGCTAAAGGAAGATGGGGAGATGGCAGAGAAGCTCAATGACTTTTTTGCTTCTGTGTTCACTGTGGAAAGTGTGGGGCATGTACCCACCCCCACATCTCCTATTTTCAGGAAGGGAATCTCTGAAGAACTGTGCCAAACTGAGGTGACCAGAGATGAACTTCTAGACCTATTGGGGAAATTAAAAACCAATAAGTGTCCAGGTCCTGATGGCATACACCCAAGAGTTCTTTTTTTTTTTTTTATTATAGTTTTTATAACATACTAAACATACATACAAAGAAGAGACAACATTGACATTAACAACCAAAACAAAACGAACAAGCAAACAAACAAAAAACAACAACATAAATTATCACCTTTTCGTTACTTCGTTATCTTATATTTGCAGAAAATTCCCATTTCCATTTAATATTTCTTTTTTTTCACTGACATTAGCTATTTGCCTATCTCTTTTAATATCTTTAAATCTACATGCATCACCAAAAATCCAGCATGAAATACTAAGTTCTCCTTTCTAGCCACCTATAAAAACTCAACCAATAATTTTCAAAAGTTTCAGGGTCTTTTTCGTGTCGTATAAAAGTTAATTTCTCTAATTCCGCTACATCTAATATCTTAGAAATCACTTCTTCCTTTGTGGGTATATCTTGATCCTTCCATCTTTTGGCAAAAGTAATTCTGGCCGCAGTAAGAATCTGCATTGCTAGATACCTTTCATTATTCTTAAAGTTTTCCGGAATGAAATTCAATAGAAAGCATTCTGGTATTAATATAATTTTTTTATCCAGTACCTCCTCCAAAATGTCCTTTATCATTACCCAATACTTTCTTGCCTTCTTGCATGACCACCATAAATGAAAATACGATCCCTCAATAAATTTACATTTCCAGCAGTTTTTCCCTATTTTATTATCATATTTATTTAGCCTTGTTGGGGAAATATGCCACCTGTAGAACATTTTAACAATATTCTCTTTAAACGCGGTTGACCTCACGTATTTAATATTTATTTTCCAGACCTTTTCCCATTGTTCTAACTCTAAGTTGTGTCCTATGTCTCTAGCCCATGCAATCATTGGAGGTTTTATCCATTCCTCTTGCATGTTCCATTCAAGCCAGAAACTATATGCCCTTTTAATAAATTTCTCTTCAACCCCCAGCCATATTTTATCCAATTCAGTCTGATTTTTGTAGAACCCTGTTTTTTTATCTATTGTCCATCTTGATATTAACTGACTTTTTTCCCACCAGGTCATATCTATCCCCTCTTTGTTTGGGACATCCTCAATTCTCATATTTCCATCTGTATCTAAAAAATCTTGGTATCTCCATTTTTTATATTTAATATAAAGAGAGGGTTTTACAAAAGCCTCTAAGGGTGAAATCGACCGGGGGGGCATACACCCAAGAGTTCTTAAGGAACTCAGATGTGAGATAGTTTTTTTTTAAATAAACAGTTTATTGAATTCAGAATGGTTACAAAATTATAAGAATATTAGAATAACATTTAACAATTAATATCAATTTTCAAGTCAGGAGTATCACCACTACCAAAAAGGTGTAACTTACTTTTCAAATGATCATAGTCAATATATAACATGACATAGTTATACAAAGTAATACAAAGTATCAAGAACAATAACCTCTCAGTGACTTATAACAAAGAAAGATTAAAATAGTAAATTAAGTGACTTAATTTTGTCCAGAACTATATTTTGGGACAATATAAAATCTAGAACAGGAAACCATTTCTCAGTGAAATCAGATTGCAATAAATGATCTTTGATCTTTTCCATTACATAAACATTCCAAACTTTGTCTAACCAGAGAGATAGCATAGGGGCTGAGTTAGTTTTCCATTTTGAGGCAATGGAAGTTTTAGCCACTACTAGTAGGGTCAATTAAATATCTTCTAATCTTTGGGATAACCAGATCCAGACAAAAATTTAAAAATAGAATTTCAGGTTTAAACGGGATTTTATCACCTGTTATTTTGTGGATGTTTTCTATAACCAAGGCCCAGAATTTATGTAAAGCACTGCAATGCCACCAGCAGTGATCGAAGGATCCCACCTCCCCACAAAGCTTCCAAAATAATGGGGAGGGTGACTGCTTCATGTGGAACATTTGGTGGGGAGTGAGATACCACCATGTTAAGATTCTTTAAGACTGGAGTTTAATACTAAGGGATGCTGAGGTGAACATAGAAGATCTCAAAATTGTACTCCAATTCTCATCTGAAAAATATAGATTACAATCTGTCTGCTATCTTTTCTGAAAACCAGTTAAACCAACAATCACTGTTTTATATGTCATCCTAATAATTACCCGTTTTAAATTTATCAACTTTCTTTAGAATCTGTTCAAACTGAATTAATATTTTTCTTAATGAACTCAGATGTGAGATAGTTGATCTACTATCCCATATATGTAACCTATCACTAAAGTCGCTGTCCCAGGAGACTGGAGAGTAGCAAATGTTACATCAAATTTTTAAAAGGGATCCAGAGGGGAACCAGGAAATTACAAGCCAGTCAGCCTAACGTTTGTCCCAGGCAAGTTAGTAGAAACTGTAATCAAAGACTGCTGAAGGAAAATCAGCATGGCTTCTACAAAGAGAAGTCTTGCCTCACCAGCCTTTTGGAGTTCTTTGAGAAAGTGAACAAGTGTGCTAACAATAGTGATTCAGTAGACATTTATATACCTGGACTTTCAAAAGGCTTTTTACAAGGTGCCTCACCAAAGGCTTCTGAGTAAATTTAGCAGTCATGGAATAAGAGGATGGGAGGATTAAGAGGACATGTAATATTCTCACATCTATCACTGGTTGATTCTCTTGATGTCCTCCTAAGTGTCTGTCAGTTTAATCAGTTCTAATTTGGCTTTCCACAGCTTTATAGCATGGCTTCTAATAACTCCTGCATTACTTCTCTGTTATCTGGGAAGACATGTGTAAAGGGGAGGCTGGGGTCAGGACAGTGTTGGCAACATTTATCTTATTATTCTGGTGTTAAAAAGTCAGTTCTGGTTTCAGGCAAAATATTACTGGGGAAGCTTCCTTGCATAAATGAAATGGAGGACTTAACATCACAGCTGTGACAGCTTTATGTCTCTTCTTCTTTGGCCTTGTTTCTTGAGCCTACGAACTCTGGAATTATTCAACCAAAATTCTGAGGTGAAATATTTATGGCTTCAAGCTTATTCCCTTTGATTCACCTTAAATTAGACAGAAGTGGAACCAGACAGCCACTTAACTGCATGGGAGCTGCTTAAAAAGGTCCCATGTGGCAGTTCCAACCATGTGGGGAGGCAGCCATCTGTAGGCTATGACCCCATGCTGACTTGTGGGAGTGTGGTGAAGTTCAACCAAGGAGGAATATACAACAGATCATGCTTGGCACAACATGCAGTTGGAACAGTTGCCCGCAAACTTAGAACTGCAGTGTGGGATGCTTTTTAAACCGCATCCATATAATATAAAACTGTTTCCTCTCAAGGTGGAACTGCTGGGGAGGCCATCCTGATGGACTTGTAGACATACTGACACACTGAGACAGTTGTTAGTGAGCTATTGGACTAGGGTGGATCTTCTCTGTTCTTCTCCCAAAGAAAGCAAGCACATTTTTAGCTCTTAGTTCTACCAAAGAATAGGCATGATTCTCTCTTCAGTCAATAATACACTACTTTGCTGCACAAGACAGTATTAAAGCCATAATTAGCTACAGGAAAATGCAGAGTTATGTATATATGTTTGTGTGAAAGAAATTATCTGCATAAGAATTTTATACCTCCCTACCTAATTAGCATTGCTAACTGGAAGCATTTGGAGGGTAGGAGCATTTGGGGGGTGGAGACTGGAAAACAACAGTGTGTGATGCATCTGCAACATTCTAGGAATTCCCATAATCTATTTGGTAAGCACCATAGAGACTAGGGGAATTCTAGAGCATTGTCGATGTCATGATGTTATTTCTGCCCCCAATTTTGCTCCTGCTGCTCTATCAGGCGAGAGTGGGGGCCTGCTGGCTCAGCAATGATCCCTTTACTGAGAGTCTGGGCTTCCTAAACCCCATCTCAGATATGCTCAGTTTGAAATAACACTAGCTACTTTGTGCTCTGGTTTAGGGGTTGTAGTGTAAGGAGAATGAGATATGACAAAACAAGGCTTGTTTCCTGCTGAAGCCATTGGTCATATTCTTCTTCCAAACTACCTGGAGGGTAGCTTTTCTGTTTCAGCCTTCCTTCAAAAAAGTTTCCTCCCTAAAAAAGACAGTGGGTGAAGTGGGGTTTTATATGCTCCCCATGATTGAAAGGTGTTAAATTATTGTTTTTCTTACTGGGAGAACTACAGGGAGAACAATTGACATTGTTTCTGAATATTAGGAAAATGGATAGCTACATTCAAATTTTACCTGTATGGGCTGACAGTTTCTGAAATGATCTACTGGGGGGATCCATGCTTTGGACACATCTATGTGGGACTGCCTTTGAAAACTGTCTGGAAACATCATGTGTGGTGGCTAGGCTATCGTTGAAGGCTGGGTGCAGAGAATGTATTAAGGGTGTCCATTCGGATATTTCAGTGCCCCAAATTCCCTGTTTAGTTTTGGGACTTGAAATACCCAATCCAAAACTGAACAGGGAATTTCAGACATTGTTTTCGAACCAGAAATATCTGAACTCATATCCTTAGTTTGTGTCATTCCTGAGCTGAAACAGTTGTACTGGTTGACTAATTTTTTTCTTGGCACAAATCAACACACTGGTTCCTACATTTAATGCTTTGGACAGTTTGGGACTAGGGTTTTTTTAAATACATTTTTATTTTATTTTCAACAACAATAATAAAACAATTAATAATTCAGTCAACAATAGCAGATTACACATCATCAATATAACAAAAATAAACACAGCTTATATTAACAATACGGTATAAGAGGTGCAAAGCTTAGGAAAACTCATACATGTAGATATCATATGGCCTTAGGAGAGAAACATGTAATTGTGATACTGTTTATTGTTTTTTTTAAAAAAAAGATCATTACCACCCATTTCTTGTGCTGCTGAATCAAACAGGGGGTACCATTTCCCCAGTAAATTGGACTGATACATTGGGTTCCTGTCTCTGGCAATTTTATCCGATACTTTGTCAAGTATAAAAAATTGCCACACCTTATTATACCACTGCTCTATTGTCGGTGTATTTCTGTTTTTCCATTTTTGTGCTATAAGAGACTTCACCACTAATAGCATTATTGTTAGTAGCTCCTGATGGATCTTTGGAATCTCTGGGTTATTTCATAAATTTAGCAAAACTAAATCTGGCTTTTTTGGAATAACATAACCTGTGATTATTCTGATTTGGGAAATGACATTTTGCCAGAATTGCTCTATATACTTGCATTGCCGCTGATGGTGCAAAAAAGATCCATGCTCTCCACATGTTTTCCAACATAATGATGAGACTAAACAGTTCACATGACACAGCCTAGTTGGAGTTAAGTGCCACCTTGTCAGGGTTTTTGAAGGACTGCTGCTTCTGTTGTGTCCAGCCCACCAGTTAAGATATTCTTTCCAAGCCCTGTTCTCTGTGCTCTTGGCTGAAGGTCTTTTTCAGTGGTGGCAACTTGCCCCTGGGGATGCCTTCCCTTTTGAGGCTTGCGTGGTGCCTACTTTACTATTCTTTAAGCTTGTCTTTACTAGGGTTGCCAGTTCTGGGTTGGAAAATACCTGGAGATTTTGGGAGTGGTGGACCCTGGGGAGGGTGGGATTTGGGAAAGGGAGGGACCTCAGCAGGGTATAATGCCATAGAGTCCACCCTTCAAAGCAGTCGTTTTCTCCAAGGGAACTGTTCTTGGCATCTGGAAATCAATTGTAACAGCAGGAGATCCCCAGGCACCACCTGGAGATTGTCAATCCTAATCTTTACCAGGGCCGGCCCACTCACTAAGTGAACTAGACATTCGCCTAGGGCGGGGCCATCATGGGGGCACTGAACTGAGCCACCCTTCCCCCCAAAAGGCCCCCACCCTGCCAAAAGTTTGTGCTGTGTGTGGTGCACCCTGCCACCACCTCTTCTCTCCCCTGATTCCACACTCCTTGGGCAAGGCCAGCAGTTGCTCCACAGGCAGGCAGGCAGGCAGGCAGGGCGTGCACTCGGCTCAGGGCCTCTTCTGCATGGCTTGGCTTGTTCCATCCCTCCAGGGGTGGCTGAGCAAAGCTGGCCTGCGGGCCTGGGTCAGCCCCCAGGGAGCTGAGGGGTGGGCAGGGGTGTGGCCTGGGTGAGCACCAGTGCCACAGGAGCATCGCCAGGTAGGAGAGGGGTGCCCTGACTCAGGTGTGGCGAGGGGCATGCACTCAGCTGCCTGGGGACACAACACCCTCACTGGCCTACCTTCCTTCCTTCCTTCCCCCACAGACAGTGGCGAAGTGATGGTCCTGCCCACCAGACCGCCACCTGCCTCCTCCTCTTCCTCCTCCTGCCAGAGCGCCTGGAGGCTACACTGCTGCGACCCTATGTGGCGGTGGAGACCGGCTTCCAGCCGTGCTGCTCTGGGGACTCCACACTGCTCCAGCCTCCAGCAAGCCCCCTGTTGGGCTCCACCCTCCTTCCCACACGGCTCCGCCCCACACTCCAGTGCTGGCCTTGGGCAGCAGAGCCTCCCTGCGACCACCCTCGCTCACCCAAATTCTCGCAGGGTGTGTGTTTTTGCCGCCTGTGGGGGGCACACGCCGCCCCCTGCTGGGCTGGCCACTTGAGCATGGCTGGGAGAGAAATGCTGTGCTTTAATAAATGCAGAGCGGGGAGCCCAGGTGCCTTAATCCAGGTTCGGCTGCAGCTGTGGTTTTGGCGGCCAGAAATGGGGTGAGGTTTGGGAATGGGGGGGGGAAGGAGAGGGAAAGCCACCTTCCCAGCATCTGTATTTATTTTTGAAAGGGGGGAAAGAATATCGAGTGTGGGGAGGGGAGGAATGCAGAAGAAAACTCTGGGGCAGAAGCCAAGGGAACTGCCAAGCTTGGGAAGGGTGTGACCACCCCCACCCCCCATTCCACCTGGCTGATGCCGATCAGTTTCATTCCTTTTAAAAAGGGGTTCCAAAAGGGAGAGAAAAAGAGGGGGGGAGAGGGCACTCGTCCCCCTCCTAGGAAAAAGAAGTCACCCCAAAGAGTTGAGCGTCTTTCCTTCCAATTTGATTGTATTGGTTGTATTACTGTGCTAATTGTTACTGTAGAACCAGATCAGGAGCAAAGACACTGGTGGGTGCGGGGGGGGGGGGCACCAGAAGGGAGCCTCGCCTAGTGTGCAAAAAAACCTGGGGCCAGCCCTGATCTTTATCCAGGGTTTTAATTGAAGCAGGAGAGCTGGCAAGCCTGGAGAGATGGCATATACATTGTTTAAAAAGAAAAGAAAGATGAGACATTTCCTTAGTTTGACTGAAATATCTCAGCTTGATTTAGGTGTCTTTAGCTTTCCTCTCTTTCATCTTGCTGGTTGGAGTCTCCTGGAAAGGGGGGTGAGATTCATTTAGGGTGCCCCAGCCGCCCTGTCTTGGGCTCTCATATGTCTTTTACTTGTGATAGGTTCTGAGTATTATGCTAGGTACTCTGGAAAGAACAGAAATGTTTGGAAAGTTACTTTTTTATTTTAATAAAAAAGAGTCTTGTTTTTGTGATTGTGGCGTATTGTCGTTGCCTCAAAGGTGGCAGATGGATTGCAGTGGGTTCACAGTGAGGCCTACCTTCTTCTTTGACTTTGGGATTCCACCTCTGTCTGGGAAGGCTGAATTTGATTTATTTGTTTAGAATTTTGGGGACTCTCAGGTAAGAGGCTTTGGCCCCAGAACGTGCTTTTTCCCCTGCCATCAACTCCCAGATACACCCACCTGTCAGTTAAGACCTCCAGCAAAGTTGCTCCTGTCTTCAGAGGAGGTGGGTGGCTGTTATGTCCTGAAGCTGGAATCAGCCCTCTCTTTTCCTATGTTAAGGTTCAGACATAAAAAGGGATTGTAAGCTGTAACATTCCTATTGGTCGGTTTCTGTGACACCTTGTAAATATCCAATCATAACTGTACATATACTTTTGGAGGGAACAGACCTCATTGGTCTTTATCCTTGTTTTCCTATTGGTTGTTAACTGAACTATGGCTGTGGCTTTGACAGCCCGGATTATTTAAAAAGGGAGCTGTCTGATCGTTGAGTTTGCTGTTACAATAAAGCTGAATCACTTTGCTGAAATCTCTGCCTTGTTGAGTTGTATACTTAACAGTGGCTAGCAGAGACAGAGCTTTCTTAAGCTTTTGGATGTTTTTTTTTTTAATTCCACCTCTCCAGAGTTTAGCTGACCCTTGACTACAAATGTCTTTTATTATAGTTTTTAACACTTTTATCTACTGGTTGTATGGTGATATTGTAATGTTTTATGTGGGATTACAGAATCACAGAGCTGGAAGGGACCATACAGGCCATCTAGTCCAACCCCCTGCTCAGTGCAAGATCAGCCTAGAGCAGGGGTGTCCAACTCATTTGTTATGGGGACTGGATCTGACATAAATGAGACCTTGTTGGGCCGGGCCACGTGTGTCATAAAATGTAATGCCGGGTACCGGAGATATACACTTTATGAAGGACACAAACACAAAGGTGTTTGGTTTTTTTTACTTAAAGACCTGCTTAAAACATTAGCACTCTTGCAATATTTTGTTTATTTAACAGTGCCTGATAACTGACACCTCTTGCTCTGAATCATTGCATCAGAATGTCTGTGCTGTTGCAATCTTGAGTATGCTGTTCAGGTGTGTATCTGTAAGCAGCAAACCTACGATGACGCAGCAGCAGCAGAACTGGAAGAAGAAGCAGAAGACAGCCAGTTCCACTGCGGGCCTGGTAGAAGCCCTCCCTGGGCCACATGTTTGACACCCCTGGCCTAGAGCATTTCTGACAAGTGTTTGTCCAGCTGCTACTTCAGGACTGCCAGTGAGGGGGAGCTCACCACCTCCCTAGGCAGCTGATTCCACTGTTGCATAACACTTACTGTAAAAAAGTAATATCCAGCCAGTACCTTCCCGCCCTTAATTTAAACCCATTATTGTGAGTCCTGTCCTCTGCTGCCAACAGGAACAGCTCCCTGCAGAGACTCACTATGAATGTGATCTTGCCCTTGATGTAATGATGTCAAAGGCAACACACTGACATCATTTCTGGCAATACCGTAAGTAATGATGTCAGCTTGTCACTGGTGATGCTCTCATTGTTGGCTAAAACTCTGTGGGTTAATCATAGACTTTTGGCAGAATGCCAGAGAGTCACCAGTGATGCACTAACATCCTTTCCAGTCATGCTGGAAGTGACATTAGCATATCAGGACACTGATAATCACCCCTCCCATTTCCCTCATTCCACCCTGCTAAGTGGGGGCAGGAAGGGCCCTCTGAGGCTGGCAGATCCCTTGTCCCTAGCAGGAACTTAGAACCAGAGAGAACCATGGGAAAAGATCAAAAAACAAACAGAAACACTGTGGAAAATAACAAAATCCAATAAAATTCCAATCATATAAAGTTCAATGGAGAACAATAAAGTCACTATTTCAACATTCAAACCACATATTGCATAGGAAAGTCCAAGTCCAATTCAAAGTGATCCATAACATGAAATGACATGAGTAAAGATTACTTGTGAAAACAAAGTGCTTGTGTGCATAGTTCTTGCCAATACAGAATGTGGGTGTTCCTTGTTTTCTTTTCTTATCTTAATTATGCCCTCAACCTGAAAATCGTTTCACAGAACACTTTCTCAGAAGAGAGTACAGGAACAATACCTTCAATACAGTGAGTATGATCTCACATCAAGCACTAAAACTGAAGCAATATGCTTACAATCTCCTTCCCTTCTTCTTCCCGTAACAGGAACCTTGTGAGGTAGGTGGGGCTGAGAGAGTTCTGAGAGCACTGTGACTAGCCCAAGGTCATCCAGCAGGCTCCATGTGGAAGAGTGGGGACTCAAACCCAGTTCACCAGATTAGAATCTACTGTTCTTAACCACTACACCACACCGGCTCAAGTGAGGTCACAGTTCTTTATGAATTCCTTGAGCATTATGTCATTATTTCCTGTTCCAAAATAGAAAGCAACATCCAACTGTCAATTGATGCCTTTTCTCCATCCCCCCACACCGCTCCATTGAGCAAGGGCAGGGGACAGGGAACATCACCACAAGTACCCTCGTGAGAACGGGCTAAATGCCAATCCTCTCTGGAGACTCTTGGGATAGAGGGTTGGATTGAACATAAGAGGCTGAAGTGACAATTGGTACTCTACCAGCTTCCTCAGATTCCTCCTCAAAATTTAATCTTGGGCAAGTCATCATTTTTAGCCTATCCCTCTTCATAGGGTCGTAATGTGGATAAAATGGAATAATTCCCATGTCCCCAGGCTTGAGCTCTTTTGAGAAAAAGAAGGATACTTCTGGGTGTCTCTCAGAGGTCCAGAGAAGCCTGGAGCACTTCTTGCTTCTGAGGTCTGAGCCATAATGCAAATTAAAAGTGATGACATGAGATATGAATAAAAATAAATTGTAAAACTTATCAAATGCCTCCACATTAAGTCTTCTGAATCTGAGGCCCCCTTTGAGCTTGAGGCCCAGTGAAATGGCCCTTCCCCCCCATTAGCCATGGATCCAACTGAGATAAATAAACAGGAATGAACTGGGGGGGATGACAGCAGCAGAGTCAGTTTTCAAAATTATTTCAGTTGTTATTGGCCACCTATAATTTTTTTACATGTTTCTGGTGGCTAAAAGAGATTGCGCTTTTCTGTCAGCTATCAAAAAAAGAGAGAGAGAGAACCCAGTAGTTTTTAAATATAAGGCTACCTTTTAATTATTGTGCATATCTCTGTGGTAACAAGAACGTAATCTACAACGACATCATCTGCAATTGCAATCTCTGGTTTTTGCTGCAGCTGCTATGGAGAGGTTCCTGGCCTCTCTGTAAAGAAGCTAAATAAAGTTTAAATGGCTGAGGAAACATTATGATACTTGGGGGAAAGAATGAGCTTAATAAAATGAAGGGAACAGCTGGCAAGTGTGTTGTGATCTGAGCAGAGGAGATGCAGAATTGGGCCATGTTCAGAACTCAGTCTTCTGACCGGTAACCGAGCCAGGAAACTGTGGCTTTTCATTGTGGTACTTCCATGCTGATAGCCGAGCGCTCCCTGTGGTGCAGTGGGTTGCCGAATCATCTCTCCGGTTTAGCAGGTCCCTGCTCAAGGCCACTTAGGGGGCATGAGTTTTTAGAAAACTTTTAGAGACATCTTGAAGCCTTGTGGATAAGAGACAGGATTGGGTGTCGGAAATTCCTTTTAGTTTAACCTACCTTTCAGGATTATTGTGCATCGAAATGCTTTCTGGTGCTCCTTGGAGGAAAGGAAAGAAGGAAATAAAAGTAATTACCGGGGTCTTCTCCTGGCTTTGAAAACTGGGCACTGATAGATTGTAGCCCTGTTCAGTCATTATGATTTTGGTGCTCCGATTTACCTTAACAAGAGAGCGTGCTACCCACGATCCTCCCAATGTGCATAGTCACCCCTTGGTGTAAATAGGGAAACATGCAGTTTCTGGCTCTGGGAAAGGCAAACAAAACACAACAACCCCGTTTCTGACTGCAGGTTCCAAAGCTGGGTAAATATGTATTGCTCTATTCACCCAAAATGGTGACCTTGCTCCTATTACATGCAGTTGGGTCTCCAAAATCTTACAACTGACATTATGTGGCTTCAGTTTTCCATTAATAGCAAAGGATCACCTCTACTGTCTCCATCATGAAGTTGTCTCATGTGGCACTGGACAAGGGAAACCTAGGCTGAAATCCCTGCTTGACCATGAATTACACAGGCTGGTCTTGGACCAGTTGCTTTCTCAGTCTAACCTAACTCACAAAGCTGTTGGGAGGATCAAATGTGTTCCTGGGAGCAATTCACGAGCACAATGTGGCTGTGTTCAGGTTTGCTCCAAGATAGGCATGTTACAGCAATGTTTCACAACCGGATTAAAGGGGGCACTCACACAGGCACATCTGTCTGGCGTTCCCCACCCGTAGTCAACCCATCATGTATGGCTTTGCTCCCATGTTTACGAGGTGAAAGTGGTAGCAAATCCCGGAGAGCGCGTTTATCCCGCTTCATTCCGCTTCCGGGAAGTGTGAACGCTAACCCAAAAAGCCGGGAACAACCTGCGATAATGCATAAAGTGCACCTGATTGCCCTGGAGAGGCAGCAGCGATATGATTGGATGTGCTCCGCTCTACCACCCAATGTGGTGCCAGCGCAACAGGATCCTCCCCAAATCGCCCTGATGCGCTTATGCGCATGAGTGCACATACGCACATAGCCAAATTACCAAGAAAAAGCTGTTTACAGCCGTGCCTCTGGGCCAGCATTCTGAATGCTCCCTCGCGCCTCCTCCCGCCGGTATGCTCCCACATCAGTCCGTGCAGTGTGACTGGGAAAACCCGGAACAGTTTGTTCTGGGGCTTTTTTTTGCCACAACTCGCTCCTGCTTCAAACTGCCAGTCTGAACTCAGCCTGTGTGTCACAAATGGGTACCCTTCCCCCCCCCCCAGCTCTCATAAATGGTCTCTATCTGTGAGTACTAGAGCCTATAAGTCAGGAACCGATGGAGCACTATAGCAACAAATTTTCATCGATATCAGGTCTGAAAAGTCTGCCCCACTTTTTCTGCTGCTTAAGGTGGTGGTGGGGAAACATGAAATACTTTGATTTGTGATGTACAGTTTACTTTGTATACTTATAGGTTTTGTAAGTGAATTGTTTTCTAGTATATTCTGAGTGGAAAACATTCTTGTTCATAATAATCTGTTCCTCTTTTTACCAAATTCTATTTATTGGTAACCATCTTTTAAATATAATGAGCTGGAACAAGCAGAATCATCAGTGGAAGGAGCGCGGCTGTTTGCCATGTTCTTTGCTCACCAGCAGTCCTTTCCAGCCCTGAGAAAGTTTATTCCAAGGGCTGCAGGACATGAGAGCCTTGGCAATCAGGTCCCTCAACAACTTTACTTTCCCTCTGAAAGCAACTGTGAGAGGAAGTGGTTTGCATTGGGCGCTTACTCCTTTCCCCTAGTAACAATACCCTGATATACCCCCTGAATAACTGCTCCTAGCCTTGACAGATGGGGGGAAAGGCAACCTTGTTTAGTTAAGTGAACGAGAGGAACAAGCTAGACATAATAGGGCATCTTAGTATTTATATATAAGCCTATACTTTCATTTGTAAAATGGCACGGGAAGTCTGTTTTTAAACCATGGAGTGCGTGGCAAAGGGTAGCTAAATAACATGGCTTCCTGGGCTGTGCACCAGAGCTTTCAGCAGTTCTCCCAGGCTTGAGTTGCGAGCTCTGGGTTGAGAAATACCTGGAGATTTTGGGGTGGAGCCTGTGGAGAGCAAGGTTTGGGGAGGGGGAGGACTTCAAGGGAGTATAATGCCACAGAGTCCACCTTCCAAAGCAGCCATTTTCTCCAGGTGAACTGATCTTTGTGGCCTGGAGATCAGTTTTTAAGCAGGGCTTTTTTTGTGGAAAAACCTCATTAACATAATAGGCCACACCCAACAGCAGAAATGTATTAGCATATTAGGACACACACACCCAACAGCACAGCTCATTAGCATATTAGGCCACACCCCCATGTTACCAGAAGTGTGGTCACCCAGCCACACCCACCTTTTACATCTTATTCTGTTTATCTTGTTTGTTGTCAAAACCCAAGGCTTTTTTTGTAGGCAGGAGCTCCTTTGCATGTTAGGCCACACACCCCTAGTGAGTTTTCTGCTGTTGGGTGTGGTCTGTTATGCTAACGAATTCCTGCTGGGCGTGGTCAACTCGGAGCCAGCTGTAACTCTGTTCCTGTGCCTTCCTGCCCCAAAATAGCCCTGGTTGTAAGTAATTCCAGGAGATCTGCAGCTGCCACCTGGTGGTTGGCAGCCATATGCCAGGCTCACATCCAACAGCTGAACTCTGCCCCTTGGAAACTGCTGAAGGCCTGAGGCAGGATTTAGCACCCCTCACCCAGGCATTGTGTTTTTGTTTAAAAATAGACTCCATCTCCTCTTCAGATGTTTACTTACACATAAATAAAAAGTATAAGGCTATCTCAGACCTCCCAATTGGGTGAGGGGAGAAAAGTTGTGTTTCCCACTGAAGCCAATAACAAATGGCAGAGAGCCAAACTAATAGCTTTATTAATGAATTTAGCAAAACCTAATCCAGGTTTGTTCGCTTATTTTTAATTTAAAAAGAAATGAATGTTTTAATGTGTATGCCTGTTTCCTTATTGTTCGCTGGGCAGACTTGCCCCAGTCTACCTCAGTGTAACAAGGTTTGTAAAACAGTGCACTAAAGAAATACCCGAACCCGTAAATAAATAGGTGTGAGAGAGCTAGTTACCCTGTACCAAAGCCATGTGTGCTCATATGGCTTTGGTGTAGTGGTTAAGTGCACGGACTCTAATCTGGGAGAACTGGGTTTGATTCCCCACTCCTCCACTTGCAGCTGTTGGATGACCTTGGACAAGCCATGGTTCTGTCAGAGCTATCCTTGAAAGAACAGTTTCTGTCAGAGCTCTCTCAGCTCTGTTGTGGGGAGGGGAAGGGAAAGGAGTTTGTGAGCCGCTCTGAAACTCCAAATGAAGGACAGGGTATAAATCCACTCTCTTCTCCTCTTCTCTTCTTCATGCCTGCACATGCACACACACATTTGAGCCTCTTTGTCCTTCATAGTTTTAAGCATGCAGCTAAAAATTTAAACTGTGTTTGGACTTGTATGTACGGATGAGGGAGGGGTGCCCACCTCCAGGAGGGGCCTGTAGTTCTCCCAGAACTACAATTGGTCTCCAGGCAACAGAGATCAGTCCCCTTGGAGGAGAGAACAGCTCTGGAGTGCAGGCTCCATGGCATCACAACCCTGCCAAGCTCACTCGCCAAACTCTACCCTCCCCAGGCTCTGTTGCTAAAGTTGCCAGGTCCCCCCAACCACTGGTGGGGAGTGGGGAGATGGGGTTGACAGCTCCAGGTTGGGAACCTCCTGGAGAATTGGGGGTGGAGCCTGGAGAGGATAGGAGCCTCAATGGGGTACAATGTCATAGAGCTTACCCTCCAAATTATCAATTTTCTCCAGGGGAACCAATCTCTCTAGTCTGGAGTTGAACTATAATTCCAGTCAATCTCCATGTCCCACCAGGAGGCTGGCATGCTGGCATCTCTGTCTGCAGCTAAGTCTCCAGGAATTTTGCAAACTGGAGTTGGAAACCTTAGCTAAGAGACTATCTTGGTGGGACACTCACATGCATACACTTGTCTGAAATCTAGAGTTGGCTGGCTCTAGGGCCGTCCCAGACTTAGCATGTGGAGAGTATGAAATGGCCCTAAGAGTTACTGCAACTATGAGGTTTAAAAGCAGACCTTCATAGTAAAAATCCACTCAAAAGCGGAACGTGGGACTTTCTTTTTTGAAGATGAAAGATTACCCCATACTTACCCACACCATGTAGTTGGACCCGAAAGGTACCACACGGAAAGAGCACCTGTCTTTCCCCCTCCTCTCTTGCTCCAGTCGCCATATGCTTGTCTATTTTAATACAGATCAAGATGATTTTAGCAAGTTTGTTTACACAGCTATCAAAACTTTCAGAAGGATCCCAGGTTGCTACAGTAAAAAGGCCAAAAAAAGGGGGGAATAAATGGCAAGTTTTCCCCAGCGTCGGATTCATCATATTTTTCTTTCTTTCGCCATCAGCCCAAACATTAAGTAATTACACTTTTTAGACTTCTGCAATGAACATAATGAACACGGTGGAGCTGAAAAATAAGCATTTAGGGTGCAGCGCTTGCCAATTTACTTCCATTCCCATCCCTCTCATAATTTGTTCCTTTGCACCGGGTCCAATAGCCACTCTCCCTGGTAGCAGAAATACTGTAGCATTGATGTCTGCCGGCTACTCTATCCCCCCCACCACACACCCTTTCCCTTCAAGTATATTGCTCACTCCTCTCCTCCAAATGGCAAACACACTGAGGAGCAGTCTCTTGCTTAACATGTCAAAATGTGAGTTCTGGCTGTTGCTCACTTCGCTTTTCACTCCCCCCCCCCCGCTGAGGTCTGGCCAGTGCCAGAAATCAAAGTGTAATTTTGCAGATGTTGAGATCCTGTGAGCCCCCTAGGTTGCAATGTGAAGCCATCGAGCCAGCTGGCAGCCTCCGCGAGCGTGAAGAATGTAAAAGTATACATTTTTCGTTTTCAACCAACAATGACAGATCATTGGTAACTCTGACAAAGCCAGGGATTACTAGCTTTATTCTACTTTTTTTTAAAAAGAAAGAATAAGTGGCTCTGTGGAATCCCCTGAGCATGCCTGCCCCGGCACCACTGCTGCTTTGAAAGATGTAGTTCAGAACTCTAGAATGTTCCTCTGGTGCCCTTCCAGTGTATCTGCTACTCTTTAAAGGGATCCTGTTCTCTGACAGGAACGTCAGCCTGTGGCAGAAAATTTAGAAGTTATGTCGGCAAACCTTAACCTTGTCAGCTTCAAAAAGCTTTTGTAAAGGTGCCTTCCAAAAGGAAATTCATTTGAAGAAGAAAAGGGAGAAAGGGGCTGCTAAACTGAAAAAAGGTGATTCTCTTGATGGGGCTGTGTGTGTGTGCGTTTGTGTGTGTTGGGGGGAGCCCTTCCAAAGTTGTGCCCCTTCTGCATGGAGACAGTTGTATCAAACTGCTGAATCCTGTGGGATGGAGGTCCTGTTTGGGGTACAGTACTGATTTCCAGGGATGCGAAGACCCTTGAGACAAATGTCAGTCAAACTGGCCCTGATCAAATTCCTCATTTACATGCAAGTCGAGCCCCTTGCCTGATCGCCTTGATGTTTTTACTCAAAGTTCAACTCAAACGGCATACTAAGCAGCTTTGCGCCTCTGCAGTAGTCACTTGCCGTGGCCAAATCGTGCCTTAGTAAATAACTACATATATAAGTTATGTATCGCAGCAGCTGCTTTTGTGCCTGCCATAGTAATCCAAGGGTCATGTTCAGGCAGGGATAGTTTGGGGAGGGGGAAATGGCCCTGGAAAAGGACCTGCCAAAGGGGGGAGGGAAAGCATGCCTAGCCAGTCCCAAGCAGGACGTGCCAGGCCCAGCTGTGGGGACTGGTGGGGTGAGGCTGACATCCCTCACCATGGTGAAGCCAGGCTGGGCAAGGGCATCCCTCCCCATGGCAAGGGCAGACCAAGTGAGGGTGTCCCTGCCTGTGGAGAGTCCAAGGTGGGGTTGCCAACCTTCAGGTGGTGGCTGGCGATCTCCCACTATTATTCATGGGATATTTGGTTAAGATAGCAGAATTTGCCCAGTCATAGAAGCTTTATGCTAAGTGCAGTAAATAAATCTCCCAAGAACTATATTGCGAAAAAGGTAAACTTACATTTATTTAAGTTGATTCAGTTCACATTCAGCTTACAGTCGGAAGAAGAGAAAGGAGCCTAATCTAAAGAATACTATGAGGGCATTGTCTCTACAGGAGAGACCTGCAGAGACATGTGTCCCTATGGAAGGCCATGAGTTTAAGTGTGAAGACAAAGGGAGAGAGGAGGAGTCAGAGGGCAGCTCCCAGGTTAAGCAAAGAGTGGCATTCCGTTCAAGGAGATAACACCTATAGATACTTAAAGGTGATGTAGTGCCCCCCCCCAATGTCCAGGCACGTGGAGTTGCTCGCTCCAACAATTATAACTGATCTCCGGGTGACAGAGATCAGTTCACCTGGAGAAGATGGCCATTTTGGAAGGTGAATGGTATGACATTATTAGGGGTTTGCACTCGGTATATACCGAGCTGAATAAATGCCTGAAAAATACCTTATCTGTGTTTTTCTGGTATTTATCAGCCAAATAAAGATCAGAGATCTGTATTTGACTATTGAAGTAGCAACATCCAAATAAAAGGAGGTATTCAACTTTTATTCAGGCATGTGGAATGAAGGGAAGGGGTTTGAAGTTTAAACCCCTCCCCTCCCGGAGTCAGGCAACATAAGACAGAAGAGTTATAGAAATCTTGTATTGTTCAAGATTCCAGCTGGTACAAAGCTGTGTTCTTTGTATTATTTGCTTGTTTGTTTGTTTAAAACAAGCTGCCGCTTTAACCTTGCAGTATAAAACTTACTGGCAGTCTGCAGGAAATCTTGCCCCTCAAAGAAGTCATTAATGCAATCAACACTCTGCTCAAGGAACTGATAATGCTTCAGTGCAGCAGGGCGAGCAAATGTCTCTGGGTCAAATCTCACCCCAGACCCAAACTGACTAAGGAACTTTAGATTAACATCCTTCCCTTCCTCAGTCCTCCCAAGTCTCTCATCCGCAACAGGAGAATCACAGCTTACCTCACAGGGCAGCGATAACATGCAGTACATGAAGGGTTTTGAACGCTTAAGGTGTGCCATATGAATGATTTATTACTTTCAAAGCTCTTTTATCCAGTACAAAGGAAAATGTATTCTGGCAGGATTCAGAAAGGACTTGGGAGCCAACAGCTGCAGCTGTTCTCCTTGCATAGAGACCTTTCTTTAAACACTGCGGCAGCAAACACAGTCCTAAAACAGGGTGGTGGTCGGGTTTCCTACAGAAATGCAGGTGCCATTCTTGCTGATCTGAATGGGACTGGAAGAAGATATTCCAAACAGAATATTGCCCAGCTATGTACACTGAAGATTCTTGAGCTTTCAAGGTCTAGTTCGTAAACAGGGCAATCCCAAGTACATTCATGCCTTTCTAAAACCATCAAAATCAAGGTGGCGTGGAACCATCTTCAGAGCACAACTGTAGTGTATCCACAGAGAAACATGGACTCAGGGCAACCATGTGCTCCAACCGGTTCAGACCGGTCCACCACGCGGTCAGGCAAAGGGCCTGACCTTCGTTCCTGAAGACAATAGATTGTAGGCTCTTCACATTCTTCCAATCGGGGAGCCTGGGGTAACTCAATTAACTGTAAATAGCAAATCACGTGTGTGTGTGTGTTTGGGGAGTGAGCTCACTTGGGAATAAAAGCTGGCCCGCGAGCCAGCTTAGTTGTCTTGTTCCTGTTCTAATAAAGTATGTGAGAGCCGAAATCACTCATCAGTCTCAGTACTTTTCAACAACCCTGCATGTGTTTACGCTAGTGTAAGTCCCATGGTGCCCAATAAAGCTTATTTGCAAGTTGGCCTCAGTTTGATCATGCGGCTCTGTAATGAGTCTGAAATGGTTGCCATTGCTTTACAGAAGACAAGATGAGTGCAACCCATTGTAGCATAAAAATGAATGATTTTTGACACACTGCTGTTGGGATTTGCCATGTCTCATGTACAGGAAGAGAAAAAGAGCAGCACATGCAAAGCTAGTCAGGTAGTCATGTGGAGCTCTTCTTCTTTCCTCTGTTAGGTGTTGTTTCCTCGTTGGGTCCACAGAATTGTGTTATCAGGTTGTTTACTGTTCCTCTTCTGAATTCCCTCTCTCCAGCCATGTACCTAACATTTTCTGTCTCACCCTTTCCAATATGTTAGTTCCCGTATAAACTATATTATTTAATTATTTGTTTTACTCCATTTATATTCTCCCTTTCTTCCTAATAGGGATCCACAGCAGGATCCTGAATTCTCCTCTCCTCCATTTTATCCTCACAGTGACCCCAAAGATTCCATCTGGGTCCCCCTTCCCTTAAGACCCTGATCCAAATCAAACATTGTAGCAAAGCAAATCCACTTGATTGGCTGTTGACATGTATCTGTAATGACAGAAGAGTCTGCATGTCCATCTATCTGTCCATTTGTGGCAAGCATAACTCATCAGAAAATAAAACTAAGAACCTCAAACTTGATCATCAGCCTCAGGATGATCATGGGAGTTCTGGGGTCAAAAATGAAAGGAATCGGAATATCCTCCCCTCCCTCTCTCACACACACAAACCCCCCTGCTATTTGCAATTTAAGCTAAAAGTTCTAACTTCTGTTCCTCATTTATAACCACTAAAGCAGATTAACATTCCATTATCATGCATGTAAAAGGTGGAGGGGGAAGCATACTACTGATTCTTTGATAGATCATGGGGAAATGTTAGCTCCCCCATTCTTTTCATAATATTAACACAGATATGCTGCTATAGTACTATTAAATATATTCTAAGTTGCCAACCAGAATGGATAAGAAGGAGTAGAGACCATAAGCAGACCATAAGATGGGGTTGAGAAAATGGGGGGGGATTGGAAACGGGGAATAAAGGAATGAAGACAGATCATGAAAGAAAGAGAACAAATGGAAGAGGAGGAAAATGTGGAAAAGAGGAAGAGAAATTTTAGAAAGGCACTTTTCAAATTTTACTGCAAGATCTAACTGTGGAATCAAAACTATAGAGCTGGGTGGGACTAAGGGAAGACGGAAACCATGACCTGTGAGGCAGCTGCATTCTGGCAATGACTGTAAGCGGCCATGACCTGTGTGGGCTGGTCTTGTCTTGCTCCAATGCTGTCTTGTTAGATGTGTTTAGCAGCATCTGATAGGCAAGGCAAGAGTTTGCATAGGTTGAGTAATAACTTTTGCAGAAAGTCACGGCTAGCAGATAGTCAGAACTGCTGTTTTTTACTGTGTTCTGCCTTCCCTGGGCCCATAGTGGCTGCAGTGCAGAACTGCATTCAAAGTTTTTTAATAAGTAAAAAATCAAAATACATTCCATGAATACACCATGACTCTGGCTTCAAGGGTCCTCCAACAGACTTGGGCCCTTGGGATTTTGTCCCCGCCCCCAGACACCTCCTCTCCTCAGCCCCTCGGATACGTTAGGCGGAGAGCGTGTGTGGCTCAAGGTCACCCAGCAAACTCCCATGGCAGAGTGGGGATCTGAACAGGGGTCAGTTTGAGTGACTGATGCTGTGTACTTACTCTGCCGAGACTGTGCTCCACAGTCCCTTGATCTTATTCATCCAGCCAGGACCAAGGATTTAAACATAGGAGTCCAGCAGGGGAGCTTGAGGGAGAGCAACCACCACCACCGAGTTCATTGTTTGGGTCAGGAAGTGAATGGAATTATCAATGAACTAGGAGTAAGGCCCATTGTGGGAAGAAATACAACGAGCTCTAGAAGGAAGCTCCAGGTGAATGTCCCGGCTGTGGCTGATGGGGTGGCAGAGGGAAAGCGAAAATAGAGGGAGGCAAGCCATGTTTATTTCCTTCTGCTTAGCTATAAGGCAGGGCTGTCACAAGTCATTTTGCTGCCCCAAGTGGGTAGTATGGGAGGACAGCCTCAAGGTAACAGCTATGGTTCCCTCCACACTTGACTTATATTGATTTGGGGCTATACAGTGGCAGCTAAGGTAGAAAAGCACATCCTCCTATGCCATATTTTCTGGGTTCCAATGGTCTAGAAAGTGGTTCCATAGCCAGTTACACGGTTGCCAACTTTGGGTTGGGAAATACCTGTAGATTTGAGGGGTAGAGCCTGGGGAGGGCAGGGTTTGGGGTGGGAAGGGACTTCAGCAGGGTATAGTGCCATAGACTCCACTGCCCAAAGCAGCCATTGTCTCCAGGAGAACTGATCTTAGTCATCTGGACATCAGTTGTAATAGCTGGAAAATTTTCTGTAGGGGAAATGATGTGCTGTGGCTGGGGAACACAGTGGTTTCTGGGAGATCTCCAGGCCCCACAGGGAGAGTGGGGTGTTTATTTTCCCTCAGGACACATTCAGTGACTCCCACAGCAACAGCAAACTATTTAGAATGTTAGAGGCAAAGGCCAATCAGGCTGCATATGCAAATGACCTCTGTGTTCTAACTGGCTATGGGGGGGGAAGGAACTACAAACAGTTTAGAATGTTGGAGGCAGGACTCAGGCAATGCAGCCAGTGGATAGGGAGACCCTCTGAGTGACAGGTCAGGGAGCCAACTGATCTGGGAGCGTGTGGAATGTTCAGGAGAGTCCATGACCAAAACAGAATTATATATAAGGAGAGATGACTGAAATGCCACTCGTTCCATTCACTTCCCTGGTGCCTGGCAGTCTAGTCTAGAGAGTTCAAGGAAGTCAAAGGGATGAGAGAAATTCACTTTCTTATTGAATGGGGAAGGTTGGATGAGGGGGAAAAAAGAAATAAAAGCCTCTTTGTGACTGGGAGTAATGGAAAATAAAATGACCAAAGTCCCAAATAATATTGCCTTCTCTTTTTCTAAGTGAAGCTGAATGCTTGAGTTAGGCTATTTGAAGGAGTAATCCAGTCATGTACAGATGAATTCTGGAAGTCGAAGAAATGTTGCATGTTTGACTATGCGTCATGCGTGAGAACTTATTTGCACAGCTACCCTTCTTGAAGTGGCTACTTTACCCAGGAAACTCCCTTCTTGTGGCAAATGGGTTGTCAGATTCAATTGTCACATTCACCACAGGTAGAAACTACAGCTGAGGTCAGACTGGCAGTTTGAAGCGCGAGGGAGTTGTGGCAAAAAGACCACACTTTGTTCCAGGTTTTCCTGGTCACACTGCACCAACTGATGTGGGAGCATACTGGGGAGGATGCACAAGGGAGCGTTCGCACTGTTGGCCTGCCCCTGGCAGAAGTGTGGCTGTAAGCAGGGTGTTTTTTTTGTAATCTGGTTGTATGCACTTGTGCCCTCATGTGCATAAGCGCATCCCTACTGGATCAGGTTTTTTCCTATCCACACGTCTGGGAAGCAGGATAAGTGCACTCTCCAGGGTTTGCTATCACTTGCACTTGGTATTTTTTAAACTCAGGAGGGAAGCGTTACAAGACAGGTTGAGTGCGGCTGGGGAACGCCTGACAGATGTGCCTGTGTGAACCGGCCCCTTTAATCCATTTGTGAAACATTTCTGAAATGTGCCTATATCGGGCCAAACTGCCAGCCTGAACTTGGCCTACAGTTTTCCATATCACCACAAATACTCTTAATGGCTCAGGGAGAAAAATCAAGTGCATTGTTTGGTATGGAAGTAGGATGGCTAAGTACATCAGCTGAGGGGCTGTCTCACCCATGATGAAGAACTGATTAGATCATGGTGTCAGACAGATTTTTCTTTTTTTTTTTTTTTGTAAATACAATTTATTATTGGATATATCACAAGTTCATACAATTTAAACATAGCAATACATACCCATTTTTCTTTTTTTCCCTTTCTCCCCCCACATCAGGCTTCCAGCACTGCTCCAACCCCATTAATATCTCTCTTGTTCTATTACAGTTGCTTCTAAACTTATTTTCTCTTACTAACGGTAACAATACAAGTCTAATTCTCTTTCCATTTCTTCTTAATAACTGTCAAAGCTAATCAAACCACTTTTAATGTCCCAATTTTTCAACAGATATTTTTGAAAGTCTTTCCAATCTTTAAAAAAAGTTTCATCTTCTTCGTTGTTTAACTTTCTTGTTAACTTGTCCATTTCCGCCAAAAACAACGTTTTTTAATCCATTCCCATGTTTCAGGTACTTTATCTTGTTTCCAACATTGAGCAAAAGTCAGTCTTGCTGCTGTAGTCAAGTACCATAATAGTGTTCTCTTGGCTACATTTATTTCTTCCATTTTAAGACCTAACAATAACATCTGTGGGTCTTTCTTAAAAGTACAATTCAAAATTTTTTGTATCTCATTGTGGATCTCTGTCCAATACTTTGAACTTGGCCTACAATTTTCCATATCACCACAAATACTCTTAATGGCTCAGGGAGAAAAATCAAGTGCATTGTTTGGTATGGAAGTAGGATGGCTAAGTACATCAGCTGAGGGGCTGTCTCACCCATGATGAAGAACTGATTAGATCATGGTGTCAGACAGATTTTTCTTTTCAACCTACCACCAAACTTTCCCTGGAGCCTTTAAATGAGCAGTTTGAAGGAGGATTGATGGAATGACTTAAATGAAACAGTTGTGATCTGTTTATAATATGAAGAGAAATTTATACAGAACAATAATTGTTTACAGGAAACCTATTATACCCTTGATTCTACTCCAATATGGGTGCTTCAACTTTAAATGTTTTCCTTCAATTTATCCATGGGTTTGTTTCAGATCTAAAGGAGCTTCTGGATATAAATAAGTCCAGTGGAAATACATTTGACATGTTTTGTGAGATTGCCCTCCTGGATCAAATTCAAAGGAAATTAGTGCATAGCACTGATTGGTTAGAACTAGTAAAGTCACTATATACCCCCCCAGTAGTTTTCCAACATACTTAAATAGATTCCCTGAAAGAGACAGATGGATGTACAGTTAACTAAATGGATATGCATGTAGGGCTTTAAAATAAAAACCATTCATTTGAAACATGCTAGGAAGGGGGAAAAAAACAAAAGGACTGAATCAGCCCTAGAATATGTGGCATGTATGTCTGTCATTGCTGGATGCTGGCAAGAATGACCATACTCAGGCTTCTCCAGTAAGGGTTGACACTATCCAGTATGATATAAACAAGTCTGTTGAACAGATGAGAAGAGAGGGGTCAGGAGAAATAGGAATATCTCATAGGATAGGGATAATGTTTGCATGGCTTCAGCTTCTGTCCTTCTCCATTGGACCCCTTGGAAAATGCAGTGACTCGAGTGCAAGGATCCCTGGGCAACATACCATAATTATCTAACATATGGATGTATGTATTGTAGTACAGAAAGAAGGAGAAGAGTGGGGGGAGGAGGAGGAGGAGGGGAGATTGGATTTATACCCTGCCCTTCACTCGGAGTCTCAGAGTGGTTTACAATCTCCTTTCCCTTTCCCTCCTCACAACAGACACCCTGTGAGGTAGGTGGGGCTGAGAGAGTTCTTTTGAGAACTGCCCTGTACCACCATCGTATAGACATCTTGAGGCATACCAGCCTTGGCATGGGACTACAGTTCTGTTAGGACACTACTGGAGCAGTGACAAATGTGTTTATTAGAGCATTGAGTGGTATGGATTTTATATTGTGAATTTTTGTTCCGTTGACCGCTGTTTTAATAGTTTTAGTGGTAATGGATTAATTATGGTTTTAGTATTTATTCTTGGCTTTCACCTCCTTGTTCGCCGCCCTGAGCCCATGTTGGAAGGGCGGGATATAAATCCAATAAATAAATAAATAAATAAGTAAATGACTGACCCAAGGTCACACCAGCAGCTGCATGTGGAGGAGTGGGGAATCAAACCCAGTGCTCCCAGATTAGAGTCTATGCTTCTAACCACTAAAATAAAATAGCATTTTACAAAGCAAACTGCTTTTATATTTTTGTTGTTAACCACTTTGGGTTGTCCAGAAAACACACTATGGGGCAGAAATGTTAGACAAAAATAAATGAATAGGCCACAGAAAGGACCCTCTAGTTATAGCTTAGTAATGATTATCTCCCCAATTATGTAACTAAGGTTATATAAGCAAGGTTACATAAACCTGAAAATACTTTCTCTAATAAAGGTTAACATAAATATAGAAGGGCAGAAGGCCTTTAGGGTACCGTGTTGTATTACTATGAAGTAAGAGGATGGGGGAATCCAGCATTCCTCAGAAGAAGCCTCTGTGACCTCCCTGCCACAGTTGAAACAGTGAGTGAACTCAAGACCCCATGCATGTCTCCTTGTCAGGTTATGAATTATTTCAGTACACTCAGTCTAGAGGAAGTTGATGAACTGCTCTTAACTCTACGTCCTACCATGTGCTTCCTTGATCTGTGCCCAACATGGCTCATTAAAGCGGGTCATGATGGGTTTTGAGGTGTCCTAAGGGAGATCATTAACAAGTCCCTCTTGGAGGGCTTGTTCCCTGAGACACTTAAGGAGGCCGTGGTTCATCGCCTCTTGGAAAAAAAAAATCTTTGAATCTAGCCGAATTGGCCAACTACCAGCCGGTTTCCAACTTGCCCTATTTGGGCAAGTTAATTGAGAGGGCTGTGCCAATCCAGTTACAGAGCTTTTTGGATGATGCTTCCATTTTAGATCCCTTCCAGTCCAGCTTTTTCCCAGGACATGGGACGGAGACAGCACTGGTCGCCTTCAGAGGCATCTGGATCAAGGCAGATTGGTGGTGCTCTTGTTGTTGGGCCTGTTGGCAGTGTTTGACACAGTCCACCATCAGCTACTGATCCACTGCCTCACTGACATTGGAGCTCAGGGGCGTGCTTTACAATGGCTTGCATCCTTCCTTCAGGCTTGGACACAAAGGGTGGCACTAAAGGAACAGCTGTCCCGAAGGCACCTGCTGATCTGTGGAGTGCCCCAAAGGGTGGTACTTTCCCCGATGTTATTCAACATCTATATGCACCCCCTTGCCCAGACCTCCCAAAGGCATGGGCTTGGGTGTCACCAGTATGTGGACGACACCCAGTTCTATCTGCTATTGGGCGGCCAGTCTGACTCTACACCAGAAGATCTGGACCAGGCATTACAAGCTGTGTCTGGTTGGCTTAAACTGAGCTGATTGAAATGGAATCCAATGAAGACGGTGTTCCTGTGCCTGAGTCGGGGCAGCCTGGGGGTAGGGGTCCCACTCCTGACCTTCAATGGGGCACAATTGGTGCCACCACTGGAGGTTAGGAGTTTGGGAGTGCTCTTGGATGTCTTCTTAACAATGGAGGCCCAGGTAGCAGCCACTGCCAAGTCAGCCTTCTATCATCTTCAGCTGATTAGGCAGTTGGTTCCCTTCCTCGAACGCAACAACTTGGCAGCAGTGATCCATGTGATGGGGGCTTGCACCATCATAAGTGAAACTCATGGCTCTTTTTGTAGCAGGAACTCCTTTGCATATTAGGTGACACAACCCTAATGTAGCCAATCCTGGAGGATTGGCTACATTAGGGGTGTGTCACCTAATATGCAAAGGAGTTCCTGCTACAGAAAGAACCCTGGTGAAACTTGTGCAGGAATATCTTGGACTTACACCAGTGTAAGGCTTAATCAGCTCCCAGAGCGCTTTCTGCTCTTGGGAGAAAGTGATGTTCAAAAATAAAGTTTCAAGAATATTTGGGAGAGCTTTATGTGAGTAATGGAAAAACGGCGTGGCAAGGGGACAACAGAGCTACCTTCCTTGAGAGGCATGTGTGCATGTGTGTGTGTGTGTCTGTGTAGGCACTACATATAATTTTCAGAGTGTTTCCCTCATCTTCTTTTGTTTTGACAAGTGGGTATGAGTGACAATGGGAATGCAGTGGAACTGGATATAGGCAAATAATCAGGGGTAGATTGAGGTAAACACTAGGGGGAAAGTGCTAAAAGATACCCGGTTTCTGCTGAAAATGGGGGGCGGGACACTTTAGTACAAATAAAGATTACAAGTTCCTACTTCTCCAAAGCTTGACTTTCCACATAATTTTACAAACTAGAAGGGATCTAGCTGCAGGTTGCACTCTGTTCTCTTCTATGTGTTAACTGATCGAGGAAGATCAGTGTGGTGGATAATCTCTCATTCCCCATCCAGCCGAGCTGACTTTCATAACTGAAGAGAAATTACTGTTCTTGGATCCCAGCTCCTGTAGCTTTTATTTCACTTCTGCAAGAGCCACAGATCAGATTCCATGATAATTCCTTAAGTATTGGGGGAGGGGGAGAATATGACTGTTTTTAGATGTTCCATTTTTTTTTTCTTTTTAAGAAAGGGGAAAACTAGACTCATTTTTTTCCCCCCTCAGGGAAAACAACTAGTTTATTGCACTTCTCACCCAGGTGTTTGCTGTAGAATTTGATACACAACTGTACCCCGGAAAACTATAAAGCAATATAATTTATAGAAATGAACTGAGAATCATTATTTTTTATGGGTACCACTTAGTGTGCAGAAAATGCACGCTTTCCAAAAACATGGAATAAACGTTCTGTTAGACTTATTAGGTCCAAATGTTAGAGTTTAAATTATTTTACTATGCAAACTTTCTTTCATATCTTGGCAGTAGTGATTTCCATTTTTATTCCTTCGGCATCCATAATCTTATTAAAATCAAAAACATATGCTTTGAGATCATTGGACAGCTTCCCTGCTGACCCCCCCCCCCATTTTTTAAAATGATCCTAAAGACTGATACATAGTACCAAAAATAACAGGACCAGAACAGGAGAAAATTATGTGGACTGTCGAGGTTGAATGGGAAAACAGTTCAAGAGGTGTAGCTGGTTTTCATGCTTTTGATTTGCAAGTCATTAAGCCACAAAAAAAAAAAAATGTCCAAGTCGCCTGCTGGCAGCCATTCAAAATCCATTTTCCCCCTCCATAATAGAAGATGCTTGCACAGCGATCTCAGATTTATTACATAAGGAGAGCTCAAGGGATTTTGAGCTTTATAACCCTTAAGAGGATGTTACACTTCCTGAAACCTGTACACACCTACCATGGGACTAACATGCAAAACCTCTGCCGCAGATGGATGACTGTCCACTTCCATCACCAGAGCCGTGATTCATCTCTCATCTCCTGAGTCCACCAGCTCTATGGCATCATCAATATGCTTCTGTTAGGCTGTGTCCAAGTGACAGCTTTTCGCAGAGTTTGGTGGAGATATTATAGAACTATCATTGCCTGCAGCATAGTTTCTTCTGTTCCACTGTGGTTGCCGTGGACCAGATGGGTTCTACTTAGATTTGCCTTCTCTCAGATATTATTGTAGCAATCAACATACAAAACATAGGTGCCACAAGCACCTATTGGATAGTACCCATACCATGCTCACATATTTCCCCTGTCTAGATCCAGCAAGCTGTAGTGGTGAAGAGCAGTGGACTCTAATCTGGAGAACTGGATTTGATTCCCAATTCCTCCACATAAAGACTTCATGATGACCTTGGGCCAGTCACAATTCTCTCAGACCTCCCACAGCCCCTCCTACCTCATAAGGTGCCTGTTGTGGGGAGAGGAAGGGAAAGGTGATTGTAAGCTGCTTTGAGTCTCTTTAAGGTAAAGTGGGGCATAAAAATCTAGCTCTTCTTCAACTCACCCTTTTCTGATGTAGAAAGTAAGAGCTTCTTTTATTCCTAAATCCTATGAAATGTTTGATACATACCTTTAGATAGCCATATTTAGGAGTTTTTTTTGTTTTCTTCTTGTAAAATGTATAGGTCTGAGTCTCCCACTCAGCAATAATCTTACAAAAATACTTCCTTCTTCTAAAATAAGTAATGCAAACTCTTGCCTAAATGTAAATCCCATTCTGGCTTTGACTGAGGTCAATCACTGACTTCAATAGACTTATAAGAATGTAACTTTATTTAGGACTGCACTGCAGGTAATCAGTGCTCATCGACTGATACCAGAGAATTTGGAGCAGACTCTTGGGTCACAGGATGGGGTTAGAGATATGAAGTCTCGGGGAGGAAATGTGGGGGGATTGAGAAATCCCCCCCCCCCATTTTTTCCTAAGGACTTTTTTCTGGAAACAAATAAGTGGGGAATTTAGGGGATCACTGGAGGGGAAATCCTCTCCTATGAAGTATTTTCTTTTTTGAAATGAGTAAAATGTTTCTTGGCCCAGGCCAGCCCTATCTGGTTAGATCTTGGAAGCTAATCAGGATTGGCCCTGGCTAGTATTTGGATGGGAGACCTTCAAGGAATACGAGGGTCATGATGCAAAGGCAGGCAAGGGACCTCCAAACGTCTCTTGCTTTGAAAACCTTACATGGTTGCCATAAGTCAGCTGTGACTTGATGGCAAAAAAAGAACAAGAAGCTTCTTAATGCAAGGTTTTTCACACTCAAAATGTATAGCGTGAAAAAGTCTGTGGGCTCTTTCAGTTTTTCCAGGGGAAGCTTTGTGCATCACTGAAAAATCTCCTATGAAATAATTTCTCACCTTGTCCTACAAAGTATTTCACTTATTCCAAATGCACAGCATGAAAATGCCTGAGAGCCTTCTAAATTTTTTTCAAATGGAAAAACGGGACATTTTGAAGAAGCTCTTGGGGGGGGGAACCTCTTACACTGTAGACATTTTGGAAACATGCAGACGATACCACTCTAATGGTAGAAAGTGAAGAGGACCTAAAGAGCCTCTTTCTAGAATGAAAGAGGAGAGCGCAAAAGTTGAAATTCAACATAAAAAAACTAAGATCATGGCATCCGGCCCCATCACTCCTTGGCAAATAGAAGGGGAAGTCGTGGAAGCAGTGACAGACTTCACGTTACTGGGATTCAAGATCACTGCAGACGGAGACTGCAGCCATGAAATTAAAACATGCCTGCTCCTTGGGAGGAAAGCGATGGCAAACCTAGACGGCATAATAAAAAGTAGAGATATCACTCTGCCAACAAAAGTCCGTATGGTCAAAGCAATTGTATTCCCAGTAGTAATGTATGGCCATGAGAGTTGGACTATAAGGAAGGCCAAGCGCCGACAAATAGATTCTTTTGAATTATGGTGCTGGAGAAGACTTGAGAGTCCCTTGGACTGCAAGGAGATCAAATCAGTCAATCCTAAAAGAAATCAACCCTGACTGTTCCCTGGAAGGCCAGATACTAAAGCTGAAACTCAAATGCTTTGGCCACCACATGAGAAGGGAGCACTCACTGGAGAAGATCTTGATGCTGGGAATGATTGAAGGTGAAAGAAGAAGGGGATGGCAAAAGATGAGATGGTTAGACAGTGTTATCGATGCAACAAACATTAAATTAAGCAAACTCCAGAGCAAGATGGAAGACAGGAGGGTCTGGCATGATGTGGTCCATGGAGTCGCGAAGAGTTGGACTCAACTGTGTGACTGAACAACAACAACAACAATTTTGGAAACAGTATGTTATAATGCATTTTATAGTAATACATTATTAAAGAGTTCAGCATTTTCAGTGTTATAAACTTTTACTTCATTTTCAAACATGCTGACAGTGCTGCCTATTGTGACTCTATCAGAGAGTTTCTCCCCAAATAATACACTTTCTTTTTATTTCCCCCCTAAATTATAAATATATGTGCTATGGTAGCATAGGGCAAAGCAGTTTGCAACTGTTTCTCAGGTATTGAGTATACTTGTGATTTTTCTTACAGAAAATGAAGAGATATATATCTTTAAATTCCATAAATATGCCAACTAGCCCAATTGTATACGCTGACTAAATTATAAACAATGCATTTTATGCTGTTGAATGTTGGCTTTTAGGAAGAGCCTTATCTACCTAACCTGAAGGTCCATCAGAGGGCAGAGAGAACTCTAGTCAGGCCTGAAGGAAAGCAGCTCCTTGGCCTCATCCCCTTCTGTACTTGGCAGACTGTATGAACATTTGTCTCTAGGAGCCGACAGCTGCCACAGGGGATAGAGTGCCCTAGCCTGGGCCAAGGGAGACCTACTACTCACCTTCATCCTCCTCTGTGCCTGAGGCCCTGAAATAGCATTTCTTTTCCCTGGGGGAAAGGACTGTGGCTCACTTGATCTGTCTCACATGAGATTGGTGGAGCTGCTTATTACACAGTATGGTTTGCTTTTATTGTAAGCCCCAGGGCTATTTTGGGGCAGGAATGCACAGGAATGGAGTTCCGGCTGGCTTCAGAGTTGGCCACGCCCACTACAGCCAAAACCTCTGCATGCTTGGCTACAGAGGGAAGGCCTGGAGAGCAACCCCCTGGCAACTCCAAAGCGGGCAGGCCAGGGGAGGCCCATGCCTTCCCTAGCCTCTCAGTCTCCCGCAACTGCAGGGTGCCTGAGCAAGCCAAGGGAAGGCAGTTTAAACTGCCTCCCCTCCAAGGGCCTTTCCTTCCCTTCAAGAAGGGCTTACCTGGGCTCCCTGCTGCTGCAGGGCACCCGGGCAGGCCAAGGGAAGGCATGGGGTGTGGCCTAATATGCTAATGAGCTGTGTTGTCACAGGCATGGCCTATCATGCTAATGAGTTCCTGCTGGGCTTTTTCTACGAAAAAAGCTCTGGTAAGCCCCCTTGGATTCTACTTTGCTGGAGATAGACAGGATGGAGGGATGGATGGATGGATGGATGGATGGATGGATGGATGGATGGATGGATGGATGGATGGATAAATAAATGGGTGGGGATGAATATTTAGGGTTGCCAACTCCAGGCTGGGAAATTCCTAGCAATTAGAGAGTGAAGCCTAAGGGTGGAGTTTGGGAAGGGGAGGGAACTCGACAGGATATAATACCATAGTCCACTCTCCAAAGCAGCCATTTTCTTCAAGGGGAATGCTCCATCTGGTCTGAAAATCAACTATAATTCCAGGAGAGCTCCATGTGCCACCTGGAGGTTGGCAACCCTAGCTACATTTCAAAATAAATAATTCTCTCTTGGCACCCTTGATAAATTTAAACCCCAGTCACAAACACATGGGCAGCGTTACCCCTGGGATATCCAGATCCAATGTTCACCTTGTAGCAGCTTTAGGCAGCCTGAACTGCTGATATGAAATATACCTAGTCCTAGCCTTTCTGAAGCTTTGCACTGACATTTATTTATTTATTTATGTATTTTTCATATTTATATCCCGCCCTCCCCGTAGGCTCAGGGCGGCTAACAAGAGGCGTATGCCATGGTAAAACACTTAAACCCAATTAAATACTCCATCCATTCCAATTTAAAATATCGGTGCTTGACTACAGTTGATTATTAAGCCAAGATAGGATCCAAAGACCTTCCAATCCCTACTACCTGTACAGTTCCAGATGATATTCCAGCTAGCTCCCCCAGTATTGCCGACTCTTCTGGTCTTCTTCTTCCCAGGGCCGTCTCATCGCACCATCTAAGTTGACATTACAGTGGTGGTGCAGCGGGGTGGCGGCTCCTACTCAAAAGCCTGGCGGAAGAGCCCCATCTTGCAGGCCCTGCAGAACTGCATAAGGTCTCGCAGGGTCCGGATCTCCCCTGGGAGCTCATTCCACCAGGTAGGAGCCGCCACAGAAAAGGCCCTGGCCCTGGTTGCAGCAAACTTGATGTCCTTGGGGCCCAGGACAAACAGAAGATGTTGTGCCCCAGACAGTAGCGCTCTTGGGGGAACATATGGGGAAAGGCGGTCCCTTAGCTAAGCTGGACCCTGGCCATATAGGGTTTTATAGGTAAGAACCATAATCATGTGTAGCATAGGAAAGAATGACTATCCACTTCCATTATAACAGATTTTGAGCAGTCTTATACAAGATCGTGCTTTGAAGCAGTGGTCCTCAAGACACAGGTAGGGACCCTCTGGCGGACCTCAGAGTCCTGCTTTGGCCCTTCTTAAGATGACTTTTCTTTTCACGTTCCAGAACCTGAGAAATGTGGGCCTTCCTTCATGACATCTTTTGAGATTGTGAGAAGCATGAGGTTTCTGCCACAGCTTGGTTGCTTAACCTCTGATTTAATTCTCGTGGTGTACATGGGGGTGAGAATGCTGTGTGCCCCATGTGGCCTTGTAGCAGCAAGGTGAAGGGCATTCTTAACAAACAAGCCATATATAAAGATGCTGTTTCAAAACACACACACACACAGCTACACTCACTCTGCTGAACAACCCCCCCTCCAAAAAAAGATGCAAGGTGTGCTTTATATTACTGTGAACCATGGGAAACAGCACTGTGCCATTTATGCAGGCCTGACATATGATTTCTATCAAAGACACATTTCATTTACTTTAAGCGTATTCAGTACCATACAGCATTCCCTAGCACAGCTGTACTTGGTTGCTGCTGTTTGACTGTAATTGGATGCATAGTTTCTGGCCTGAGAAAGTGTTGCAGCTTCAGGACTGTCCGGTTTTTGATTTGTTCTTTTTAATGTGGCTCAGTCATACCCACCTTTCTCTGTCTCCCTCTCTCTCTCTCTCTCTTGGTGTTCTCTGCTCTCTTTTGGGGTATGCAATGAGGCTAGGTCCTGTAAAACTGGTTCTCAACCTGTGGTAAATGTAGTCTAGATGGGATGCGGCATTTTCATAACAATTAATAAGAATTCATTCTCCGTCAGTCTCCATGTCCACCTGCAAGAGTGATGTGCCATCTCCTGCCAACCCTACCTGCTGTGGATTATCCATCTGTGACCTTTAGGCATGCTAGCAGTAACTCTGGATACTGGAGTATCTCTCCTAACGCCTCCTTCCCCCTGCCTATCAGCAAGTGTCTTTGACATAGGGTTGCCAGGCCATGTATGGCAACTGGCGGGAGGTTCAGAAGCAAGGATGGAGGGAGAAAATCCGGAAGTGATGTAGTGTAGCTCTGGGAATTGCTGGAAGAAACTCTATGGGTTTACCGGAGTTTCCAGCAACTCCTAGAACTACTCTATGTCACTTCCAGGTTTTCCCTGGAAGAGACATAGTGGTGCATACAATGCCAACATTTTTTTAAAAAAATTCTCTTTTGATCACTTGAATCAGGAGCAGACAAGAATAGGTGCTGGTGGTACATCTCCTGCCACAGTGGAAGGCCTGGCAGCTCTACTTTGAGGTGCTGTTTCTGTTGATCTTACCCGCCGAGGATTATCCGTCGTGCTTTTGCAGGTTTTGATACCCTTGAAGTGGTAAGTAAATGATAAGTAAATTTACAATAAGTAAATGATCAATATAATAACAGAATGCCTTCTCTGGAAGGGTGGGCCTTTTGTTCCTTTTGTTTGTGTTTTTTTAAATATGTGCATGTGTGCATGTGCACCTGGAAGTCATGGCAACCTCTGGTGACTGATTGAGTGTGTACCTGGAAGTCACGGTGACCTCTGGTGACTGACCCCTACTGGAAGCCTGGAGAATATTCAGACAGGAGTCTGAATAAAGCCTGCCCCCCAGGCCTGTAGCCAGGATTTTTAAAGTCAGGGGGCATTTAAATTTCTTAGGGGGCACTGGCTAATCAAATTAATCCAGGGGAGAAGGCTGTGATGCCCTGGGCTGGATGGGAAGTCAGGGGGCGTCAGCAAGTTGGGAGGCCTAGCCCCAAGATGCCCCACTGTAGCTATGGGCCTGCTGCCCCCGCTTCCCACCTCTGGTGTTTTAAGGACGTGACCCTACTCAGATTCTGAGATCTGATGAGATAGGGATTGCCTGGGCTATCCAGGTCGGGGCTGGGCCTTTTGTTTCTATCATAGTGGGACCCAGGTTCTTTGATAGAGTGATTGGTGCAACATATGAAAGGCTGAAAACTACTGCTATCGAAGACCATACCAAATTTCGACTCTTCTGCTAAGCTGATAGAGTTCAGACAGAGTTCAAACCCTCAGCCCTGTGCAGAAAACTGTGCATCAAAATGTTATCTTCCCTTTCTTCCAAGGAACTCAGGAAAGTATACGTGATCCTTTGCTTCTCCCTTTTATCCTCACAAGAAACCTCTGAAGTAGGTTAGGCTGAGAGATAAAGAGTGACTGGCCCGAGGTTACCCAACAAGTTTCATGGCAGAGTGGGATTTGAACTCAGATCTTCGTGGGTCTAGTTTCCCACTTAGACTATACCACACAGGCTCTAAACATGCTTTAAATCAGGGTTTGGCCTCTGTATCAGTCACATGTTTGCTATCTCTTCCACAAGTGAATTTGAGCTTATTAAATTACCCTTAAAAATGGTTTTCCCATTACTAAGGGTCATGTGCCTTTAGCAAACTGAAGGTTCTGCAAAGTATGGAGGCATAATATATTATACATCTGAAACTTTAGTCCCAGGGACTAAACATTAATGGAACAAATGTGCATATGCCTTTAGCATCCAATCATTACAGGAAGAGTTAATACAGTAGTAGCTTTTAAAACTTTAATAGGTTTCTATATAAATAAAACTCAGCATCTGGAACCAATGAGGATTCTCTTTATGAATTTCCAGCTTGCCATCGGGAAAGCATGGGTCCCATGTGGGAAATGTGTGCAAGTAGGGTGCCAGGGCAGAGCAAAGAATTGAAGCCGCATGGTGAGCAGGCAAGCATCCTTCTCCCTGCTACTCACTTTCCCATCTGGTTCAATGTGATCCAGCTTTCTGATTGCAGAAAAATAAGAGGCAGAAAGGGAGTTGTATCTGCTTTTAAAGTTTTGAATTGCTTTCTCCCCCTGCCAAAGAATCCTTGAATTCAGGGATCAGCAAACATATCATTAAAGAGCCAAATGACATCAAAATTCAGAGCAAGAGATCAGCAAAGAGTCACTGTAAGCAAGCCCATCTATAACTGAAAATAGACAGCTGGTAATTGGGTGCATTCAGACGGGCAGCTAATTACCGCAACTGGCCTGGCTCTAATTTGATCCCAATCTTTTTTATCTGGCGCGTTGCACGACCAGACAGCTCCCCTTACCACGTGCGTACTCCATGATGGATTATCTAGACGGCTATATGGTTGGTTTTTTTAAAAAAAATTCTGCTTGCGCATGCGCACCTCAACATGTAATTGTTTTTCTGCGCATGTGTGGAGTTGAATGGTTAAAGCACTGGCAGTGGTACCTCCCTCTAGATGCCTTTTAAATTAACGCAGCTCATAAAATTCACGGGCCGTTTAGAAACATGAAATTGTCTGGAACGTTTGAGTGGAGCTCTGCAGCTGTCGTGCATTTACACGTTTATGCGCATATAGCTAAGACTTTTTTAAAATGGTGCCCACTCGGGATGGTCTGACATCAGACCATCCCAACGGGAGAATTGCATGCTGGAACGCTCAGACGGGGGAAAGTCCGCAGTTGACCTGTCAGGAAGTGAAAACTCCAGACTTTAACTAGTATCTTTTAAGTACAGCTCTGAAGTGCGGCAAAACGGGATGATCACGGAAGAGGCACATTTCCCAGATGTTGCTGTCTGGTCATTACCTAAAGACCCATCTGATCAGGACCACTGACATGTTGAACTGTTTCTGCAGCCTAAACACTGGCTATTGCGAGTCCTTTATTAGGAAGAGGCAGACATGAGATCTTGCAGTGCCATAAATATATACAGGAGCATCCTGAATAATTGGTTCAGTGCGCTGGCATAAACCTGTGCATGGTTTACACTCAGATGTCTAGCAGCTGTTCACCTCTTTCATTTCCCTTTCTGTAAACCATCCCTAAACAAGTCTTTTAGTCCATTCAAATCTTTGTCTGCCATTCCCTTCTCATACTAGCATCCCACCTACCCCTACAATATACCTTATCTTTTTCTTCTTCTTCTTTAAAGAGCTCTGTTTGCTTCCACACTGAGTGGGTGCAGATTGGAATGGGGAAAACAGCCCTGGAAAAGGGCCTGCCCCGGCCTTGCCCCCTCAATGGAGCGAAGGTGAGGCAGCCCACCTGCCCAGCACGCCCTGACTTTCCAAGCCCTGCACAGACATCAGGCTGGCTGGCTGCTGCCTCCGGACTGTGTGGGCCTGGTGCCACCTCCCCTGGATGGGCCAGACTTCTGGTGGGCCATGGGCCACCTCCCCAGACAGGGTAGGCCTCAGGCGGCCTGCACACTGCTTCTCTCAAACTGTAAGCCTTGGTTGAGCCAGGCAGTGCCTGGCTCAGGAAGGTTCAGTATAGGGTTGCCAGGTCTGGATTAGAAAATACCTGGAGACTTTGGGGTGGGTCCAGGAGAGGGCAGGGTTTGGGGAGGGGGGATCCCTCAGCATGGTACAATGCCATAGAGTCCACCCTTCAAAGTAGCAATTCTCTCCAGGGGAGCTGATCTCTGTCACCTGGAGATCAGTTGTAAAAGTGGGAGATCCCCCAGTCTAGTGTCACCTTCCCTCAGCTGGTGGGCCTCTGGCAGGCCATGAGCCACCTCACAAAGTTCAGTCCCGAGCATCTCCAGTTAAAAGGATCAGGTTGAAAGTGATGTGAAAGACCCCAGTCTGAGACCGCAGAGAGCTATCACAGTCACAATAGGTAACAGGGATCTTGACAGACCAGTGGTCTGACTCAATGTGAGGTAGCTTCAGGTGTGCGTTTGCTCAAATGTCATTTGATTTTTGCAGGGGTCATTTCGAGTGGGAATGAGCAGGAATGGCATTCTGGGATCAACAAGCCCAGGAGCGGGCACATATGACGGCAGCTGTAGCCATATCACAGCTCCTTTTGCCCAGTTCCCTCAGCTGCTCCCTCCTGCTTCCTGTTCCTGCTTCGTATGGGAGAGAGCGTGCATGCATGAGATTGTCCCTCCATTGGTTGAGCCTGAGGTCTCCTCCCCCTCCTTTAGGAAGGGGGGAAGAGAGAGAAAGAGAGAGAGAGAGAGCAAGCCTCACCTGCCCTCCATGGGTTTGCCTCCTTTCACCGTCACTTGCAGAGGTCTCAGAAGCAGCACGAGGTCTCAGAATGGGTGGGGAGGGTGGTTACTTCACCGTTCCCTCCTCTGCCCTGATGGGTCACAAATCCAAGAGTTCCAGACACCCCAGCATCTCCCTCCTCAACCTCTGCATCTTTGCTCCCTTTTATTTCTCTTTGGACCTTTCTGGCCCCACCTCCCTTCCTCCCCCATTCTTCCCCTCATTGCTCTCTTCCTCATTTTCTCCTTTCTCTTGGTGTTTTTCCCACCTCTCCTCTTTTCCCTCTCTTGTCTTCTCAGAGGCCTTTCCCCCAGCTTGTCTTCCCTCTCCTTTCCCTGACTGCTTTTCCTTTTGGGGGTGTGGGGCCCCACCCGGAGGCTGGCAACCCTAATCCAGTGGGTTAACAGTGCCCTCATTCTTTTGTCATTGTGCACCTCCAGACATGCCCAGCTATGCCCACCATACTCTATGAAATACAATAGCTTCCATTTTCCCTCCAGAATGGAGATGCAGTGAATTTCTGCCTGCTTTGTAGATTGGTGTGTGTGTGTGTGTTTAACTTAATACAGGGTACAAATAGGGGGGGAAACAAAGGTTAACAGATCAGTATCAGTACATCAAAAATATTGGTACCACCTGAATCTATCTAGATAGTGGGTTTCTGTGGATGGAAGTATCTCCACCTATGGAGCACGATCAGTCTCGGCTCCAACTCCTACTTTAGGCCTAAATGCCTTCTAAGATTGGATCAGATATACTGATCTAATCTATGTGTTGCAAAAGGGCATGTTTGACTGCAGCAGACAGCGGCAGGCAAAAAAACTCACACTCCCCAGATGGAAATCCTTTTGCGGAAATGCATCAGTAGGTCCAAACCAGTGAGAGTTCTCACAAGATATCAAAGGTGTAAGCCCTTTATGGTTGTGCAGAATGGAACATTTTGGTGGATATAGGTGTCTTGCCCCCACATTACAAACTGTGTGATCCAAACTTTGATTGCAGTACAGCTCTGTGTTTGTACATTTACGACCATAAGCTCCCCTCTTAATATTATGTGCCAGTTTCAAATTCTCTGAACCAAAGAATTCTCTAGTAACAGCTAGGAAGTATTCCCCAATCTTCAGCCATCTTGTTCTTTTTCTTTTTAAAACAAAGCAAGGAAATTCCATTCAGGAAAGAAAATAGCTTCAAGAAAGCAAGAATCCGGAAATTCCAAAGGTGAAGGTTAGGCATGTAAAAATAACTCTGATACCCCTGCGCATATACCTTAAAATATGGTCTTTCCTTATGTCATTAGGCTGCATGTGATCTGACACATAATGAAATGCAAGCTGGCATTTCAGGTTGGATGAAGCCGTCAGTTTAGCTTTGGAATTTCCTGGCATGAAAATGAATGAGGCTGTGAATACTAATGGCCACAGCAATGAGAACTCCTTCACTTGGTTGAATTTTTGCATACAGTGTTGTCCAATTTAACTTTTCCGGAACACTTGCAAAGGAGCCACCCAGAATGGTATATTTGGGGGGGAAAGAGTTCAGAAGTACTACGCTATGAGCCTTTGATGAAAATAGGTCAGATTTGGTTTGTCCGTGGACATATACATAATTATATGTACATACATATTCCATTGGTGTCAATGGAATCTTTTTGCTTTGGTACTTTTTGGGCTCTGGGACAGGCTTACTCTGTATGTGTCAAGTGCCATGAAGTTGCTTCTGACTTACGGTGGAGCTATGAATTAATGACCTCCATAATGTACTACGGCTAACAACCTTTTTCAGGTCTTACAAACTGAGGGCCACGGCTTCCTTGATTGAGTCAATCCATCTCATGTTGGGTTCCTTTTCCTGCTGCTTACAACTTTTGCTAGTATCATTGTCTTTTCCAGTGGTCAAAGTAGGATAGCCTCAGTTTAGTCATTTCAGCGTCTAGGGAGAATTCAGGTTTGATTTGATTTGACCCACTCATTTGTCTTTTTGGTGATCCACAGTATCTGTAAAACTCTACTTCAACACCACATTTCAAATGGAATTTCGAATGTGTTATGTACTGAATGTGAATTGCTCCTATCTATTCACATGTTAAACTTGAGTCTGAACGTGGCTCTTCAGATGTCACATTGCTATTGGTCGGTTTCTCCGAAACCTGTGTAATTACCCAATCACTGAGTGATATTGTTGCAAAGAGGGAACGGTCCTGATTGGCCTTTATCCCTGTATTCTGATTGGTCTTTAACTTGTAATGGGTGTGGCTTTGACAGCCCAGGAGAGTTTAAAAGAAGGAGCTGTGCTCCCCTTGTTGTCGTGTGTTCCTGACTTACAGTTGCTGTTTAATAAAGCTGAAATCACTTGAAGCTGAATCCTTTGTTGAGTCTCATACTTAACAGAATGGATCTTCCTCTCAGCTTTCTGCACTTGTCCACCTTTCACACCCATACATAGTAATAGGTAATAATACATTATGAATTATCTTGATCTTTGTCACCAGTGGCACATTCTTACACTTCAGAATCTTTTCAAACTCCTTCATGTCTGCTTCTGATCTCTTGGTTGGAGTCTCCCTTAAAATTGTATAATTCCCCAGGAATTATTACTTTTGTCTTCTTAATGTTCAGTTGCAATCTTGCTTTGGCACTTTCTGCTTTAATCTTCATCTGTAGTCTTTTCAAATCTTCACTGTTTCCTGCCAATAACATGGTTTCATCGGTATATCTTAGACTGTTAATGTTCCTTCCACCAATTTTCACTCCATTTTCATCTACATCTAATCCAATTTTCCTTATGATATGTTTTGCATATAGATTGAAGAGACAGGAAGATAAAATACATCCTTGTCTAACACCTTTGCCATTGGAAACTATTGTGTTTCTTCATATTCTATCCTAACAGTAGCCTCTTGCCCAGAATACAGGTTGTTTATCAAACAATCAGATATTCTGGCACACCCATTCCTTTTAAAACCAACCATAACTTTTCTTGATCCATGTACATTGGGACCACATAGCGTAGCATTCAGACAAGAATAAAAGAATATGAAAGACACTGCAGACTTGGCCAACCTGAAAAATCAGCAGTGGCTGAACATAGCCTAACCCAAACAGGACACAGCATTTTGTTCCAAGACACTGAAAGATTGGACAACACTTCCAATTACCATGTCAGATTACACAGGGAAGCCACTGAAATTCATAAACATAAACACAATTTCAACAGGAAAGAAGAGAGTTTAAAAATAAATAGGGCATGGTTTCCTTTCCTGAAAAACACAAAATGCTTGACAGCTGGCAGTAGCACTACAGATAATATTAGAGTTTCAATAGCCATTCCACACACAAAAGAACCTCCTCAAACCTTCTCAGGAAACAATCCATAGACAAAAGAACCTCCTCAGGAAAGCTCCTCCATTAGTATGTTAATAGCCTGGAGAACTAAATTAGATAATTGACTCAGACCTTCTAGGGTAGAAATAAATTACTTGCCTCTCAGTTTTCTGCTCACCTTGACACAGAGAGTATTCCATCTTTCTGGGTTATACCTCTGAGGATGCCAGTCACAGCTACTGATGAAATGTCAGGTCCTACAATGCCAAGACCATGGCCACACAACCTGAAAAATCTACAGCAGCTAGTGAACTCTGGCTGTGAAAGCCTTTGTCAACACAAGCTGATATTTTTCTGAAATTCTCTCATCTGCTCCAATACCCTCTAGGGGATGAATTTGTTACTTCATCCATAAAGGACATGACAAGGTCAAGTCCTGTCAATACAAGAGGAGGGAAGGGGAGACAGCAGGACTCACTATATAGATAATGACAGGTGCTCGGAAAGACCTTTCCTGTGACCTTGAAGAGCCACCATCATGTCAAGTAAGAACATAAGCAGCCCATCTTAATCCAACATTCAGTTTCACACAGTGGCTAAAATGCTGCCTCAGAGGACTAACAAACTGGGAACAGAGACTGAGGCCTTAACTCAATGCTGCCTCCTAGCACTGGTATTCAGAGATTTATTGCCTGAAATGTGGAAGTTCCTTTGGTCACCCCTCTGTGAATTTGTCTGATCCCCTTCTAAAATCAAAACTCAGGGCCATCACTATGCACACTGGCAGTGAATTCACAATTTACTCATGGAGTAAAGAAGTACTTGTAATGGGTGTGGCCAGTTTGGTGTAGTGGTTAAGTGCGCGGACTCTTATCTAGGAGAACTGGGTTTGATTCCCCCACTCCTCCACTTGCACCTGCTGATGTGACCTTGGGTCAGTCACAAGCTCTGGCACAGCTATTCTCTCAAGGACAGTTTGTGTTAGAGTTCTCTCAGCCCCACCTACCTCACAGGGTGTCTGTTGTGGGGAGGGGAAGGGAAAGGAGTTTGTAAGCCGCTCTGAGACGCCTTTGGGCAGTGAAGGGCGGGGTATAAATCCAAACTCTTCTTCTTCTTCTTCTACTTGGTTTTGTCCATCTTGAATCCATTGCCCATCAATGTCACTGGCTACCACCCAAGGTCTAGTAAAATGGAAAAGGAAGAAAAAATTATCTCTATCTACTTTCTATACCCCATGCATAATTGGACAAACCTTTATCATGTCCCCAAACTCTTTCTCGTTTCCTCATGGGAAGGTGGATCCTTTCTTATCATTTATTTTCTCATTATAAAATGCAATGAATACTATTTATTTATTTTTTATACCTTCCCTTTCTGCCCTGACCGGGGCTACCAAGGCAGCTAACAGATTAAAAACATACACAATAAAAACACATCTTAAAAAACATTAAAACCAAAATAAAATCACTATACCTAAGAATAAACTAAAATACACACATGGCATGATAAAATACACATTCAACAACAATTAAACCTAGGGTAGAAAGGAGGGACCCTCGATGGAATGCCAGATGAAACAAAAAGTCTTTACTTGCTGGTGGAAGATGGCAAACGAAGGAGACAGGCAAGTCTCCCTGGGGAGAGAGTTCCAGAGTCTTAGTGCTACAGTTGAGAAGGTCCTTTCCCAGACTGTCACCTGCCTAACCTCCAAAGGCAGGGCCACCTGAAGCAGGGCTCTGAAAAATGATCATAGCGGTCAGGTAGCTTCATAAGGGAGTAGGCAGTCCTTCAAGTATGCTGGTTTCAAACCATACAGGGATACCAGTACCTTGAATTGTTCCCCAAAATAGTTTGGGAGCCAGTGTAAATGGACCAAGACTGGAGTGATGCGATCCCTACGGCCCATTCCAGTCAACATTCTGGCTGTAGCATCCTGCACGCTTTTCAAGGGTGACCCCACATAGGATGTATTTCCATAATCTAATTTAGATAATATCCAATGTCTATTAAATTGGATATTCTGTAATATCCTTTTTTTTTAGACACAGCAACCAGAACTGTACACAGTATTCCAAAGGAGGCTGCACCACAGGTCTGTATTGGGGCATTAGTGATTTCTCTGGCAATAACCCCCAGTATGGAGTTTGCCTTTTTCACTGCTGCCTCATGCTGAGTCAAGTTTTTCATCAAGCTCTCCAATACAACCTCCAAATCTAAAGTTAGGATTCTTTGTTCCAATGTGTATCATCTTATACTTACCTGTGGCCATATTTGCCCATATTTACATCCCCCGAAGACCTGGCTTTGCTGCTAGAGACCTGGGCAGATAATCCAGCTTGATATCAAAATCAGAAGATCCTGAAGTAGCAGGAACTTCTCTGAATGTTGTCACAGGAGAATAGCTCCTGTGTATATTAATTAAAGACCTATTGTTTTCAGCTTCCAGAACCTCCATCACATCTGAGAATGATTGGCTGGCTAGTTAATAGCCTAAGGCTATAGAATTCTCTTTCTCATTCAGCATAATGTAACAATTGTATTTATTTATTTATCTATCTATCTTTCGTATTTGTATCCCGCCCATCCCACGAGCGGGCTCAGGGCGGGTCACGTCATCTTTCAACAATTACAATAAAGTTTAAAAGTACAGTATAAACATATAAAACAGTGATTATAGCTACTGGTGGAAGTTCCAACCCATTAATGCCAATGGATATGGCCGGTTGCTGATGGTTGGATAGCTGGCAGGTAGGAGATGGCAACCCCGGGGAGGCTATATGTGGATGCCCGCTGCCTCAACCAAAAGCCTGGTGGAACAGCTCCATCTTGCAGGACCTGCAGAACTGAGTAAGATCCCGCAGGGCCCTGATCTCAATGGGGAGCATGTTCCACCAGTTGGGGGCCAGGGCAGAGAAGGCCTTGGCCCTGGTCGAGGCTAGACAGACGTCCTTTGGGCCAGGGACCACCAGGACACGTTGATTATTATAGTGTAAAGTTCTTCGGGGTGTACACGGGAAGAGGTGATCCCTTAGGTATGTTGGTCCCAGGCCATATAAGGCTTTGAAGGTTATTATCAGTGCCTTGAAGCAGATCCGGTACTCAGCTGGTAACCAGTGCAGCTGGCAAAGCACATGCTGAATGTGAGCCCACACATCAGCAGGCATACCACCGCATTTTGTACCAGCTGTAATTTCCGGATCAGCCTCAGGGGTAAGCCTGCATAGACTGAGTTGCAGTAATCAAGCCTGGAAGTGACCATTGCATAGATCACCGAACCTAGGTCTTGGGGGGAGAAGTAGGGCTTCAGTAACCTGATCTGCCTAAGATGGAAGAATGCAGATCTGACAACTGCAACAACCTGAGCCTCCATGGACAGAGAGGCATCCAGTGTTACTCCCAGGTTCCTCACTGTCTGGGCTGGCACCAAAGGTGCCCCTTCCAGTGTGGGCAGCCTGGTGCCCACCTTCATGCCCCCTTGACCCAGGTATAGGACCTCCATCTTTGATGGATTTAGCTTCAGTCGACTCTGCTGTAACCATCCAGCCACAACTTCCAATGCCTCACCTAGTTTTCAGGGAACAGAAGACAGATGGCCATCCATTAACAGATAGAGCTGGGTGTCGTCAGTGTATTGGTGACAACCCAGCCCATAACTCTGGATTAACAGGGTGAGGGGGCACATATAGATGTTGGAAAACATTGGTGAGAGGATCACCCCCTACAGCACTCCACATTCTAGCAGGTACCATGGGGAGACCCTCTCGCCAAGCACCCTGACCATCTCTGTCCCTGACCATGGAGAAAGGAGGAAAACCATTTCAAGGCAGTCCCCTGGACTCCTATGCTGGTGAGGCAGTGGGTCATAAGATTGTAGTCAACTGTGTCAAAGGCTGCCATTAGGTTTAATAACAGCATCACTGACCTGCCTTGGTCCAGATGTCTACGGAAGTCACCTTTGAGGGTGACCAGAGCCGTCTCCATCCCATAGCCGGAGCGGAAGCCAGAATGGAAGAAGTCAAGGACAGAAGCATCATCCAGGAAAGCCTTGAGTTGTTCGGCCACTGCTTTCTCAACCACCTTACCCAGGAATGGTAAATTTGATACTGGGTGGTAGTTGGTCAGGACCATCAGGTCCACTGATGGCTTTTTCAAGAGTGGGAGAACCACCACCTCCTTCAAAGACTCTGGGAAAGTCCCACTAGAGGGAAAGCCTAGGGAAAGCCCACCAAGCTTCAGCCTTTGTTTGAACAGCCTGAGATGTTCCCCAGTCCTGCTAACTGAAGTCCCCCCACCTAAAGAAAAAAATAACCCAACATGCCTCTCTTGCACTTTCTGAGTTTAGTACCCAGGACTCTTGATTTAACTGCAATGTGGATCTCAATCGCATCCTTCTCAAAGCCCTTTAAAAGGGCACCTCAAGCCCCTGGGCCCTGTGGCTGATTTTGTACCCAAGCCTCCACCCGCCCAACCTCAAGGTAGGCTTGCTTGCTAAACCTTTGCCACTTTTTGAAATCAGTGGAATCCCTCGTAATGGATCCCCAGCTTCTTAGTTGGTTTTGATTTGGATTTTCCCTTTGTCCCAGACCAGCTTCCCTTCTCTTCCCAGATCACAGCCCCACAGACTCTTCTTTTTAGGATAAGACAACATATAGTATTTACTCAAATGTAAAATTATTCCCTCCCACAGGTATACCATCAAAAGGGGGGGGGTCATCTTATATCTGCATACACTTTATAGGTATAGATTCAGGTGGGTAGCCATGTTGGTCTGAAGCAACAGAACAAAGTTTGAGTCCAGTGGCACCTTTAAGGCCCATAAAGTTTAATTCTGGGTATAAGCTTTCATGTGCACGCGCACTTCATCAGATAGATGTTATCTGACAAAGTGTGCATGCACATGAAAGCTTATGCCCAGAATTAAACTTTGTTGGTCTTAAAGGTGGCACTGGACTCAATTTATAGGTAAGTCCAATAATATCTTTTTGTGTATAACATTTTAATGGGAGTTGTCTTGCATTAAAGGTCATCTTTTTGAGTAAAAATGATTCTTTTTTGCACCCTCTGTTTCCTCTTAAATTCCCCATTTACTCCAATCTGGCAACAGTCAAAGGCAGCATTACTGAGTTACTGTATTGCAACTTGTTTCATGATCTTTGCTTTCCCTTTAATTTCATCTTTCCAGTGTTGTAACTCATCAGGGGAATAAAGATTACAAAGGTTATTTCTCTCTGTGTTTTGTTTTTCATTCATAATCAGAGTGCTGCGCCAGATTGGGCCTCAAGTATACACCAGACTGTTCAGCCCTGAAATAATTGCCCCAGTAACTCTGGACCCCTTTTTAAAAACTGTTTTGACATTTGCTATTTTCCAACCGTCTGGTTTGGAGGTTGATTTTTAGTGACAAGTTACATTTAATGGTTAGTAGGGTAACAGTTTCACATTTGAGTTCCTTAAGAATTCCTCAGGTGTGTGCCATCTGTATCCCAAGACTTGTTTGTGTTCAGTTTGCATAGCGGTCCTAGGATGTCATCTCTTGTCACTTCAATTTGACACAGTTCTTCAGACACCCTTCCTAAAAATGGCAGCACTGGAATGGGTAAGTGGCCCATATTGCCCACAGAGAAAACAGACACAAAGAATTCATTCAGTCTTTCTGCCATCTCACCATCTTTCTTAAGCAATCCTTTTATTCCTTATTCTGATGAAAGGAAGATTGACTCTCCAGAGCTTATTCCATGAAAATCTTGTCAGTCTTCAAGGGTCTCCAAGGGGTTACTAGAATTGAATCTAGCTCATTTATTCCTTCCATTCCAGTGTATTTGAAAAAGTGTGTATGCACATGAAAGCTCATACCCTGAATAAACCTTTGTTGGTCTTAAAGGTGCCACTGAACTCTAAATTTGTTCTACGGCTTCAGACTAACAAGACTGACCACCTGGAACTATTTATTCCTTTGTTGTCCAAAAGCCCACTACCTCCCTGTTCAGTTTTCTGTTCCTGATGTAGTTAAAGAAATGCTTATTGTTTGTCTTAACATTTTTAGCAATCTGTTCCTCAAAGCCCCCTTTCACTCAGCTTATTGTTAACTTGTTTTCGTGTGTTTTTTTTGCCAGAACTTTCCTGCTCACCTCACTTGGGTAAACCTTCCGCTTTAAAAATGAAGCTGTGAGGTAAAGCACCCCTGACTCCCCCCCGCCCAAGGGTTGATGTGAATGGTTACGGGCCTGTTCCAAACTGCAGGTGTTACTAATTGGTCTCTCAGCCTACATGGTCCTTATCATCTTCAAGTCCAGAGCTGGAAATGTCTAATTAGCTTCTCATGGGAACCTGAAGCACACAGGTGGGAGGGGGAGAATCAGGACTGATGAGGTAATTTTCCACAGAGTTCCAGCAAAAAATGTGTCCTGATTGGGTATCCTCGTCACCTGATGCTGCTTCACCAAAAAACTATAATTGAGCAAAGTGTCTGGAGAAAGAAAGCTAGCTTGGATTCTGGTGGAATGAAGGCCTGGGCTATGATATGCTTATACTGAATTAGACAGCAGCATAAAGAACACATGAGCTGTGGCCTTTAATTCTTGGAATTAAGGTTTGTGCCATCTGATGCAGGGTATGAAAATGTTAGTTAAGCTGGTTTTCTTGTTTTCTGCTGTATGATTTAGAGTACTGTGTTGCCTGTACATTGTATCTTTTGTTTTGACTGAAATTAAATAAAACTTTATATAATTTTTAATAACATTCAAGGGAAGTCTGATTACTTGTATACAACAGCCCAGGGGTCCCACAGGTAGACTTGTCAACCCCCAGGTCCAGGCAAGGGGTCCCTCAGTTTCAGGGGCTTCTCCCTGCCATGGGCCAACTGGCCAGTGGGGGAAACCCTGCCCCTAAACAGGGACATCATGGTACAATGTCCCCAACATGATGATGTCACCCAGAAGTGACGTCGCGTCGTGTGGGGATGCTCTGGTATTGGGCAAACTCTATGGGAAAAATACCCATAGAGTTTTGCCCAAATACCAGAGCATCCCCGTGCAACATCCCCACCACAATGACATCACTTCCAGGTGACATCATCACATTGGGGAAATTGTGTGATGCCCCCCTCAAATCCCCCTGCCAGAGTGATGAGGGGACCTGGCAATCCTACCCATGGGATTCACTTTTGGGTTCCTTGACAAAAGCCTTTTTGCTTTTCATGGCTTCCTTGACTTGGGTTGTTAATGACATAGGCATCCTTTTTGACTTGCCTGTACATTTCCTGACTTGAGGTATGCATTCGATCTGAGCCTCAATTATTATGATTTTAAATAGCTTTCAAGCATCTTGGAGGGGGTTGAGGCTGTCCATTCTCCCCTTTAACCTTCTTGTAATGATTTCATATTTTGGTGTGTGTGTTTCTTTAAATGTTTAGTTTGACTGCAGTACTGTAAGAAGAGTGAGAGAGGGAGACAAGTGTGGTATGATTGGCTGATGATTGAGAATGTGGGAGGAGGGTGTGTATGAGATTGATTCTGAGTGTGAAGTTTGAAGAGAGACTATGGGAGATTTTGAGTCTATTTTGTGTGAAAAAGACAAACAGTTTAGTCTGTGTGAATATGAGTCTTGAGTCTATTCTGTGTGAATAATACAAAAAGTTGAGCCTGTGTGGCTATATATATATATATATATATATATGTATATATATATGAGAGAGAGAGAGTAGACTGAGTGTCTATGCCTGTCAGAGTGGAGTTTTGGGAGTTTGAGAGACTGTTTGTGACACTAAGCTTTGCCAATTATATTTATGAGTTCCTTTCATCAGCAACAGTTAAAGATAACAAGAAACCTGTTTTGTTCTTTATTAAATAAATCACTTTTTGTTTAATCCCTTATCCCAGAAAACAGAATAGTCCTTCCTCAGGGCCACATAGTCCTCTGAAGTGCCCAGAACCTAGGTCATTCTACCAAAAGAGAGAGATTTGGAATTTTTAATTCCTGGTGGCAGCAGAAATCTACCAAGTTTATGTACACAGAGGGTGGTTTAAAGGTAAAACCGTCCCCCCAATAAGCAAGGGCATCACACTCCTTTTGAATAGTTCTCTCATTTTTAAAAAGTTCCCTCTTTTGAAATTGAAAGTGATTGTTTTGAACTTGGGGGCGCAGTTGGCACAAATGCTGAACTTAATAGGACTGTGGTCTTTGTTCCTAGTTGGTGCAACCACTCTGATACTGTGTATGCTACATACATGTTCTTCTGGCCCTTTCCAGAAGAAAAATGTTGGTAGAGTTTCAGCCCCACTCCACAGCACACAAATCTGAACCTGCAATCTATGTAGCCTATTCCAAAGATGAGAATTAACATTGTGCTTTAACCACTGAACTACAGCTTTCTGGGCAAGTAACATCAGTTGGTTGTTGCCTAATCAATGTAGAACAGTTTTAAGAAGTAAATTTATCATTCTCCTTATTAAACTAATCAACATAGGACTGACATATAGGGGAAAGTTATGAAAATACAGGACATTCTTGTACCCCACAGAATACATACAGAAGCTTCTCTTTTCTAGATAAAACAGAAATCAAATGGCACTTTTGATAAAGTGAGTTTTGACTCACAAAAGGTTACATTGGAGTCAGTCTTAAATGTGCAATTTGATTTCTGTTTTATTACAAAAGACTAACATGAGTACCATTTGGCGTTTCCCGCCCTTAAAAAAACCCAAAGCAAAGTCTTGTAAGTGCAAAGTCTTGCCAAGTATAAGGAAGATGTATTCAAACTATAGCCCCCATCCTTCCTCAAAGCCTAAGAACTTAAAAATCCTAGGGCCAAAAATAAAAATAGCAGTAGGGGGATGGGATGGGATGGGATTGGAAGGCGGGATTGCCCCTGAATGCACGCAGCTGTGATCCTGCAGTATTATAGGTGCTCCTCATTTCTTCGTAATCCTCCCATGCCTTGTTCATGTGACATGGAAACAATTACATTAAAATGCAGATGTAGATTCCAGCAATCTCCTTGGAATAGACAAATATACTTTGAAATAATTTACAAATGATGCACAAAATCTGTGTGCCATCTGGTCACTGCTGGGGGAAGAAAAAACACAGTTCTCCCCATAGGCTTTTTATGTACAATATTTCTGTTTTCACACAGAGAGGAATGGGAAAACAATGGATAGTTAGCTGGCAATCTGGATTTAACTCGTTCAGATACAAACTGGCTCACAAAGCTTATTTCAGCCTTTTGTACTACTGCGAAGGGGAGAAGAGGAAAGAAGAACATAATACGTACATTGACATTAACAGACTCAGGGAAAAGTTCTTAACATGCTGTCCCCATGGTACCCAACCTCATCCATCGTACACTCATGTGCCTCCTGTCACCCATGTGTATATGCATATTTCCATCTGCCAGGTTAAGCTGGACAAGCACAGCAATCCTTGTCTAGGCTGCAGTATTTATATGTACTGACTGATTCAGTCATGCTCAATAACCTGTTTGAAAGCTGGAGGTGTGTGAAGTTGACTTTGGAGCTCTTAACTTGTACTTGACTGTGCCAAACAAGTGATCTACAGAGCAATCCTATGCAAAGTTAATCCATTCTAAACTGACTGATTTCACTGGCCATAGAAGACCTACACAGGGATATACATTGGTTCATATTCTACAACAGGGGCATCCAAGCATTTTTCAGCAGTGGGCCACATGATCAGGAATCCATATGTCTGCTAGCTAGGCAACCAGTGGGAGACTAGGATGGTAGGGGAAAGGAGAAGCAGCTGGCAGCATCCGTGTGACATCACTTCCTGGAAATTTCTGGGAATTCTTGGAGAGGTGTGATGTCAATTCCAGAAAACAAACAAAATTATATCTGATGGAGAGTTTTTAATTTTTTTTCTTTCTCCTGCTGGCATGCCAGTTGGCATATGGCAGCCATAGTGTTGGCCACAAGATATATATATATATATGAATGAAATGGTAAAGAATAGCCTGTTAGCTATTTAAAAATAGGGATATTAAAGCAGTAATTAAAAACCATAAAAAAAAACAGATTAACCAACTTCATTCATATGAAAGGGCACAGTCACAGGGCTGCTGCTAATGCATTTGCACCACAGATTGCTTTACATTATTTAAGAAAGGAGTTGCCTTTCTTAAGTCTCCCTGGGAAGAGAGTTCCAGAGATTTGGCGCCACAACTGAGAAGACCCTCTCCTGGATTGCCACCAGCCTAATATCAGAAGTTGGGGGCAGTGTTCCCTCTAATCTGTGGAGTCTTGCAAGCAAAGATTCTACTTTGTGAGCTACTGGCATTAATGTTGTGAGTGAGCATTTTGGCTACAGCATAAGTTAGTTTGCTCTGGAGTCATCCTTCCTGAGCTAAGACAAAAATGTGTGAGCTGGAGGCTACAAAACTGTGAGCTAGCTCACACTAACTCAGCTTAGAGGGGACACTGGTTGGGGGTATAAGATCATAAGGCTCATGGTTGCAGAAAGTAGGCCTGCTGTTGTTTTCCAGGATGTGAACCCAGAAAAAGAAAAGACAGCCAGTTGCCAGCCTCACATGGTTTCTTGAAACTTGTTGCTAGTAGCAGCTGATCAATTTTGTCCATTCATTTCTCTGCATGTTAAAGTGCAAAACCAATAAACAGCAGGGCCTCTCCATTCCACACTTTTCATTAGAGTACTCTGCTTGGTATCATACAAAATTCACTTGCAAAACAGCACAATCACCCATCAGTAAACATCCAGAAACCGAGAGTCAGCACCCAGTGATGAGACTGATAATGATGTGGTTATTTTTACTTTGGTTTCTGAAATTTTAAGTGAACATTTCCCAGCTGTTGTGTGCAAACCTGGGGCAGCAATCCTGCAGTTGCAAGCCACATATGTACCCATGCCAAAGCAACTAAAAAAGAGTAACAATAACACTGAGAAAAGGCTCCATTTAGCCATAAAATCTGATTGTGATTCTTCTCTGCTACCTACTGTTGGTTTTTAAGGAGCTGTGGAGGAAGGAGGAATCACTGATGTACTGGCAAGAAAGGCAACAGTGTTCGGTGGTGTCTAACACAGCCAACCTCCAAAACAAAAAGAACTGAAGGAGCAGAAGCCCTTGGCTGTGAGTGTTGTTGGTCACTGCTGGGTGGTTTGCTGCTCCTTGGCACACCAGCCTCCAGGTGGGACCTGGATTTCTCCAGGAATTACAACTGATCCCCATCTTACAGAAATAAGTTCTGTGGAAGGAAATGGCAGCTTTGGAAGGTGGTCTCTACAGCCTAACATCCTGGCTGAGTTCCCTCTCCAGGCATTGTTCCCAAACATCCAGAAATTTCTGAAGCTGGAGTTGGCAACTTTGCCTCAAAGCCTGGAGTTGTTCTGCATAGTTCTTCCTTACTTGTGCCTGCTCCATGCAGTTGCTGTGAAGCTATGTGATTTTGTTGCTGTGCACGCAAATGCCTGTGATTTCACAGTTGTTGGAGCTGCTATAACATGTCCTGGAGATGTGTACTCCTGATATGTATCTACAGACTGTGCTCTCTTACTAGTCTCATTTTCAGTCTCATTTCAGGGGACCGCCTCTCCCCATATGAGCCCCGGAAGGTACTGAGGTCCACAAATCAACATCTGTTAGTGGTTCCCGGCCCCAGGGACATCCAACTTGCCTCAACCAGGGCCAGGGCTTTTTCGGCCCTGGCCCCTGCTTGGTGGAATGTGTACTCCTGATATGTACCTACAGACTGTGCTCTCCTACTAATCTCATTTTCAGTAATTCTCCAGTGGGGTGGACTGTAATGTCTGAAAGGATTCTTAAGGAGTCTTTTTCCTCTTGAAGGGCTTTTTGACCCTTCTGCCATTCCAACAAATGCTCTTCTGAAGACTTAGAAGGTAATTATAGGACTGGTTGGATGGTTATGACAGAGCCAACCGAAGTTAAATCCATCTAAGACGGAGGTCCTGTACCTGAGCTGAGGGGGATTGGGCCAGGGGATCAGGCTGCCAACCTTTGATGGGGCTCTTTTGGTACCTATGTCAAGTGTGAAGAGTCTAGGGGTGTTCCTGGATACCTCCCTTTCTATGGAGACCCAGGTCACCATCACTGCCAGGTCTGCCTTTTTTTATCTGAGGCAGATTAGGCAGTTAGCCCCGTGCCTTGCTCCCTGAGACTTAGCTACAGTGACCCATGCAATGGTCACTTCCAGATTGGATTATTGTAACTCTCTCTATTTGGGGCTGCCCTTGACTGTGCTCCAGAAGTTGCAGCTAGTGCAGAATGTGCCGGCAAGGGTGTTGATGGCGACACCTGTGCGGGCTCGTATCCACCCAGTGCTGTGCCAACTGCACTGGCTGCCTATTGAATTCTGGATCTGTTTCAAGGTGCTGGTACTTACCTTTAAAGCCCTGTACAGCCAGGGACCAGCATACCTACGAGACTGCCTCTCCCCATATGAGCCCCGGAGGGTACTGAGATCCACAAATCAACATCTGTTAGTGGTTCCTAGCCCCAGGGACATCCGACTTGCCTCAACCAGGGCCAGGGCTTTTTCGGCCCTGGCCCCTGCTTGGTGGAATGAACTCCCATGTGAGATCAGGGCCCTGTGGGACTTCTTGCAGTTCTGCAGGGCCTGCAAGATGGAGCTCTTCTGCCAGGCATTTGGTTGAGGCAGCAGACATCCCCCTTTTCCTCCCTCCAGCTTCTCTGGCCCTAACATTTTCTGCCCAATTCTTCAGGCCAATGGTCCATCAGCGGCCTGATTTTGATTAGTCATCTGACAATTTTTATAATTATATGGTATCTTACGATTTCATATGTAAATGGTTATTTTAATATTGTTTTAATTGTATATTAAATGTTGTACACCACCCTGAGCCCATTGGGGAGGGCGATATATAAATCTAATAAAATAAATAAATAAAATATTCCATTTAATCTGAGATTTTGCCTTTGTGTGTGTGTATGGGGGGATGTAACAGAGGATTAATTCTCTATTTGTTCAGTTTCCCTATTTATAAAGGGGAAAAACACAAAGATTTCTTGTTGGTTTTGTTTTCCAGACTGATTCTACCCACGGTTGTTTTACCATGGTGGTCATGTTGCCAGTGAGATAGTTGCTCAGCTCAGATAATCTGTCTTTCTCCATTATTTGCTGTGGTTTCCCTCTCATACAAGATGCAGATTGCATTACCCCCCATGATCGTGTCACCATCATGATTCTCCATGCATCCTTTTGAAAGATGCTTTTGGCACTGCTTAAGAAGAATGCAATACTTGAATCCTTTGATAATACTAATTGTTGGAAGGGGCTGGGACTCAATGTTCCGTCTAAGCTCCACAGTGCTGTGAGCAAAAATTCTACTTCACGAGTGAACAAAGCTAGTAGCATTAAAGTTGTGAGCAAGTCTACATTTGACTATCACATAAATTAGTTTCTTAGAGTATTATTTCCATAAACTTGTAAAAATCTCAGAATGAATTCCTTTAAATTATATTTAAACTATATTTTAACAATAATTTAAACATTATAAGTGAAAGCAGAATCAAGTCAAATTTCATTACAGAAAATATTGTCCTCTGTGGGGGTAGACTAGGCTTCTGGAGAACAGGTCTACCGACCCCAGTCCACTATATTGGTAGACCTGGCCTTGGACCACCACCCTGCACTGAGCCTTAGAAAACATACCAGTGCTTGAGGCGGGGGGAACTCTTGCAGTTTATTTTTTTTTAGTGAAATATGACAAATTTACAGATCAAGTATAACAGAGGTGGAACAATCACTGTCAGAATCCTGCTTAACCTAACAAACAGGAAGTTACTTAAATGTTATCAACCTGCCCAAACTACTTATTTATTCAAAATATTTATATCCCACTTTTACTGTGACTCAAGGCATCTTACAAATCATACTGAAAAGCATAATAGGGGTGTGCAAAAAAACAAACTATTTTTCATGCTCCATTATAGCCTATGGGGCCCATTATAATCAATGGGCCCCATAGACTATAATGGAGAATTGATCTGGGGGTATTGGGCTCTGGGGGACTTTTTTGAGGCAGTGGCACCAAATTTGCAGCATAGCTGCTAGTGCCTCTCCTCAAAAAATCCCCCAAGTTTCAAAAAGTTTGTGCCAGGGGGTCCAATTATATGGGCCCCAGAATGAGGTGCCCCATCCAATGAAGGAGAAAATGCTCCTGAGCTTTTATTTATTTATTTATTTATTATTAAATTTATACCTGAGCTTGGATGGGCTCAGGGCAGCTAACAAATGAGGCATATATGCCAAGATTAAAACAGGTAAAAACAGGATAAAACAAACAATAAAACGGTCATTCATATAAAAATACAAGTGCTCTAGATGTCACAAATAACAGATGGGGTCACACATGGCAAGGTGGTCCCAGAGTGACACAGTAATCTCCAGGTGGTACAGCGATCCGTCCTTCCTCCCAGGGCTGTCTCATTCCCCGATGACACCCACTCCATTTAGTGTTGGTGGTACGGTGATGGTATAGTGATGGTTTGCACTGGACACACGAAAGCTCATACCTTGAATAAACCTTTGTTGGTCTTAAAGGTGCCATTGAATGCTAAATTTGTTCTACTGTTTCAGACCAACATGGCTGACCAAATTGATCTACTTTTAAAACACTTAGGCTGAGTTCAGACTGGCAGTTTGAAGGGGAGCCAGTCGTGGTAAAAAACCCCAGGAACAAACTGTTCTGGGTTTTCCCAGTCACACTGCGCTGACTGATGTGGGAGTATACTGGGAGGAGGCATGCAGGAGCGTTCAGAATGCTGGCCTGGGGACGTGGCTGTAAATGGCTTTTTCCTGGTAAATTGGCCGGATGCCTATGTGAGCATGAGCACATGATCACATATGCACTCATGCAGACATTGGCATCCAGCCAATTTGAGGAGGATCCCGTTGCACTGGCACTGCATTGGCAGGAAGAGCGGAGCACAGCCAATCATACTGCTGCTGCCTTACGTGCAACACGGGTTGCTCCTGGCTTTTCGGCTGAGCGTTCACACTTCCGGGAAGCAGAATGCAGCGGGATAAACAGGCTCTCTGGGATTTGCTACCACTTTCAACAGGTATCTTTTAATCCTGGGAGTGAAGCGGAACAGCACAGGTTGCCTACGGGTGGGGAACGCCAGGCAGATGTGCCTGTGTGAATGCCCCCTTTAATCTGCTTGGAAAACGTGGCTATAGCGGGGCAAATTGCCAGTCTGAACTCAGCCTGAGAGAGCCAGTTTGGTGTAGTGGTTAAGTGTACAGACTCTAATCTGGGAGAACTGGGTTTGATTCCCCACTCCTCCACTTGCAGCTGCTGGATGAACTTGGGCAAGCCATAGTTCTGTCAGAGCTATTCTCTCAAGGACAGTTCTGGAAAGGGCTCTCTCAGCCTCACAGGGTGTGTGTTGTGGAGAGGGGAAGGGAGATTGCAAGCCGCTCTGAGACTCCGAGTGAAAAGTGAGGTATAAATCCAATTTTTTCTTCTCTCCTTCTTTTACTTACAGATTGCCTTTCTTCAGACAAGCCAAAGCCATGGTCCTAATTTTCAACTTTCATACAGTTTCACTATTTGAAACTGGCTCCTTGTTCCGCCATTAGCATTTTAAAGAAGAAAGGGTATGTTTTCAAAGGGCATGTCTTCTCTTCTTAAAATTTTAATACCAGCGCATGGGAGCCAGTTTTGAATAATGAGGTGAGAATCTGAAGCATAGATGTGGTGGTCAGAGTTGGGGAAAGTTTGCCAGTTCTGACTTCTGACTATTCCAGCTTTCGAAAGGCAAGTGGCTTCCTCGTGAGCCATAAAGATGCAAATGCTGAGGGGAAAAGGGACTGCTTCCTTCTACTTCATCCTACTCTGGGCCATTCTACTGCATGTCAGTGGCCAGTAATAATTATTATCCATTACTATATTGGGAATGCTTTGAGCACTGTAGGAGGGATTACTTATTTCAGGCCACTGGTGCTTATAAATGACTAGCAGAGAAGAGTCACATCCTTCGAAGTCCATGGAAGTCAATGGTCCAAGAACCCCTGCCTTTTCTTTGTCTCCGTATGTTTCCCTGAATTTTCTCTCTCTTTAGATTATGTTTTCATCAAAGTCAGGGCCCAGTTTTGAATTCTGTGGAGAAACAAGATCATTGGTGGTGCTATGCAAATGATAATCGTCATCTATACCCTGGGGCTGACATTAGGCTGTGGTGCAAATTCTTATGAGAGGGTCTAAGATTTTGATCATGGCCATTCTTAAGCGAAGTTCTTTTTCGTTTCAGAATGACTTGATAACACATGAAATAATATTTACATTGGCCCGCTATGAGAGGAAAACATGAATATTTCCAGCAGCGATCCACATGTTTACTTTTCAAATCCTCTTAAGCTAGCTAATTTCTGCACTGAGTCAGTACATTGGTTCTTTGACATTGCAGCCTCATAGAAAATCTATACGGAAAAGATCTAAAAGGGTCTTTATGTCAATTCCCTGCTCATCTAGGATTATTTCCCGCAGGGTATTTGTTCCTAAGTGGTTTGTTTCATCTTGTTTTAAGTGGCCTGTTCTGGGCAACTCCTACAGTTTTGCCGAAGAGGCTTCTGCAGACGTCATCAGAAGTTTTATGTTCCCTGCAGTTGTTCAGCCTAACTTTTTCCAAAAATGCATGGTCATCCTACATTTCTTCTTTCCTATATTAATCTAGTTTTGTTTGACTCTGTAAAATATTTATATCTTCAAGAGAGGATTTAGCTGAGTTATTTTATTTATTTACTGTATTTATAGTTTGCCTTTCTTACAGAGATCTGAAGATAATTACACAGTGTGAATTGATACAACTGACACGAAGACAGATCGGATAACCAATGGGTTAGGACTAGGACTACAGAAATCTGAGAAAGCATAGCAATTAGACATGATACAGAGTGCAGATATAATGCAGAAAAGTAATATTACATTGGTAGAAAAGAATCCAATGATAACCGTGCAGTATATGCAGCAACTAACAGAAGCAGAAGAGAGCAGAAGAGATTAGGAAAAGATGGCAAGAATACACAGAAGAACTATACAAGAAGGACCTCAATGTCCTTGACAACCACGATGGTATAATCACTGACCTCGAGCCAGACATCCTGGAAAGCGAAGTTAAATGGGCCTTAGAAAGCATTACTAACAACAAAGCTAGTGGAGGTGATGGTATCCCAGCTGAGTTATTCAAAGTCTTAAAAGAAGATGCTGTTAAAGTGCTGCACTCAATTTGCCAACAAATTTGGAAAACACAACAGTGGCCACAGGATTGGAAAAGGTCAGTTTACATTCCAATCCCAAAGAAGGGCAACGTCAAGGAATGTTCAAACTATCGCACAATTGCACTCATTTCACACGCTAGCAAGGTCATGCTCAAAATCCTACAAGCTAGGCTCCAACAGTACGTGGATAGAGAACTGCCAGAAGTACAAGCTGGGTTTCGAAGAGGTAGAGGAACTAGAGATCAAATTGCCAACATTCGCTGGATTATGGAGAAAGCAAGAGAGTACCAGAAAAACATCTACTTCTGCTTCATTGACTATGCTAAAGCCTTTGATTGTGTGGATCACAATAAACTATGGCAGGTTCTTAAAGAGATGGGAGTACCGGACCACCTCACATGTCTCCTGAGAAACCTGTATAAGGGTCAAGAAGCAAAAGTTAGAACCGGATATGGAACAACTGATTGGTTTAGCATAGGAAAAGGAGTATGACAAGGATGTATATTGTCACCTTGCTTATTTAATTTATATGCAGAGTACATCATGCGAAATGCTGGCCTGGATGAATCACAAGCTGGAGTTAAGATTGCTGGGGAAAAGATCAATAACCTCAGATATGCAGACGATACCACTCTGATGGCAGAAAGTGAAGAGGACCTAAAGAGCCTCTTGCTCAGGGTGAAAGAGGAGAGTGCAAAAGTGGGCTTGAAGCTCAACATCAAAAAAACTAAGATCATGGCATCTGGGCCCATCACTCCTTGGCAAATAGAAGGGGAAGTCGTAGAAGTAGTGACAGACTTCACATTCCTAGGATCCCAGATCACTGCAGATGGTGATTGCAGCCATGAAATTAAAAGACGCCTGCTCCTTGGGAGGAAAGCGATGGCAAACCTAAACAGCATGATAAAAAGCAGAGACATCACCTTGCCAACAAAAGTCCTCATGGTCAAAGCAATGGTATTCCCTGTAGTAATGTATGGCTGTGAGAGTTGGACTATAAGGAAGGCCGAGTGCCGAAGAATAGATTCTTTTGAACTGTGATGCTGGAGAAGACTCTTGAGAGTCCCTTGGACTGCAAGGAGATCGAATCAGTCAATCCTAAAAGAAATCAACCCTGACTGTTCCCTGGAAGGCCAGATCCTGAAGCTGAAACTCAAATACTTTGGCCACCAAATGAGAAGGGAGCACTCCCTGGAGAAGAACCTGATGCTGGGAAAGATTGAAGGTCAAAGAAGAAGGGGACGGCAAAGGATGAGATGGTTAGACAGTGTCATCGATGCAACGAACATGAAATTGAGCAAACTTCAGCGGACAGCGGAAGACAGGAGGGCCTGGCGTGTTCTGGTCCATGGGGTCGCGAAGAGTCGGACTCGACTGTGCGACTGAACAACAAAATATGCAGCAAAGAGATCATGTGTCCTAAAACACAGCGGCACAGTACACTGTCCCTTCCTGCCATCAAGCACCCTCCTGAATCATTCTGTTGTAATATACTCAACAACTCTATTTTACAAAGGCTGAGTTCAGACTGGCAGTATGAAGCGTGAGGGAGTCATGGCAAAAGGACCCGGAACAACCTGTTCTGGGGATTCCCTGGTCACACTGCATTGACTGATGCGGGAGCATACCAGGGAGGAGGCGTAAGGGAGCCTTCAGTGTTCATACTTCTGGGAAGTGGGATCAATGCATTCTCCAGGGTTTGCTACCACTTTCACCTGGTACTTTTTAAACTCAGGAGGGAAGTGTTACAAGATGGGTTGAGTATGGCTGGGGAACGCCTGACAGCTGTGCCTGTGTGAACCGGCTCCTTTAATCCATTTGTGAAATGTTTCTGAAACATGCCTGTATCAGGCCAAACTGCCAGTCTAAACTCGGCCATTGTTTGTGCAATGACAGAAATGTGGGATTCCTTATGGCTTATAACAGAAATGCCCTTTTGTATAATCCATCCGTCCGTCCGTCCGTCCATCTGTCCGTCCATCCGTTCAGGGCATTTTTTCTGGGGGAACATGCTAGAATGGAATTCCAGAACCTCTTCAATAAAATTATTTTTAAAATGTTTAAAAGTTCATGAGTTTTCAGTATACAGATTGAAAACTTCATTTCCCTCTTGAGAGTTTCAGCATCTCTTTTTCCACCCCCACCCTCCGTGTCTGTCTGTCTGTCTGTCTGTCTGTCTGTCTGGTCTGTCTGTCTGGTCTGTCTGTCTGGTCTGTCTGTCTGTCTGTCTGTCTGCTATCTATCTATCTATCTATCTATCTATCTATCTATCTATCTATCTATCTATCTATCTATCTATCTATCTATCTATCTATCTATCTATCTATCTATCTATCTATCTATCTATCTATCTATCTATCTATCTATCTATCTATCTATCTATCTATCATCTTAGTGGTTAAATGCATAGACTCTAATTTTGGAGAACCGGGTTTGATTCCCTCTCCTCCACTTGCAGCTGCTAGATGAACTTGGGCAAGCCATAGTACTTTCAGAGCTGTTCTTGAAAGGGCAATTCTTCAAAGAGCTCTCTCAGCCTCACCTACCTCACAGGGTGTCTGTTGTGGGAAGAGGAAGGGAAAGGAGTTTGTAAACAGCTCTGAGACTCCAAGTGAAGGATGGGGTATAAACCCAATCTCCTCCTCCTCATCCATCTATCTATCTATCTATCTATCTATCTATCTATCTATCTATCTATCTATCTATCTATCTATCTATCATCATCTATCTATCTATCTATCTATCATCTATCTATCTCTTGGGATTTATATTCCACTCTTCCCCAGAAGTGGGCTCAGGGTGGGTTACAATATACCAATAGAACAGATAAAAACAATATCCATACAATCCAATTTAAAAATGAAAGGACAGACTAACACATGATGGCAAGCTAAAAACATTTACAAAATCAACACATCCTGGAAGCATGTGGGCCTAGGCTAATGCCTTGGCATAAATTGGTGCAGTGCATAATTTAAGTGGGTTTGTGCAGGGGAGGCTGATGGAATTGGACATCCACTGCCTCAACCAAAGGCCTGGCGGAATAGCTCCATTTTACAGGACCTGCAAAGCTGTAGTAAGTCCCACAGAGCCCTGATCTCAATTGGAAGTGTGATCCACCAGGCTGGAGCCAAAGCTGGAAAAGCACTGAAAAGAGCTGAAAAAGCTCTGGCTCTGGTCGAGGCTAAACAGATGTCTTTTGGGGTGGGGGCTACCAGGAGATGTTGTTTCGATGAGCATAGGTCTCTCCACTCCCTCCTGCAAGTATGTTGGTCCCTGACTGCATAGGGCCTTAATTAAACCTTAGTACCATACCTTTGAACCTGATTCAGTACTCAACTGGCAGCCAATGTCAGATTTCTAGGATGGAACATTGCATTCTTAAACAGCATTATACCCTTCTAATTCCACAGATTCCAAAAGGATGCAACACTTTTTAGGATTGCACTGAAGGCAGCTTACATGGGATTCCCAAGAAGTCTCTCATTTAAGCACTGGTTAGATCCAGCCTGCTTAGCTTTAGAGAGGATTCCTATATCATATACCTTCAAACAATACTCTGGGACTAGGGTTACCAGGCCATGACTGGCAACTGGCAGGAGGTTTTGGAGATGGGGAGATGGGGGTGGGGTGATGTCAGCTGCATTGCTACATCACTTCCAGGAAACCCCCCAAAGTGACAAATGGTAGCTCTAAGAATTGCTGGAAACTCTATAGTAAAAACATACCATAGAGTTTACCATACAGTTTCCAGAAATTCCTAGAGCTGCCCCATGGCAGCAACAAGACTGACATCACTGTTGTTGTTTTTAATCTTCTCCCATTGCCATTCAGAACAGTGGCAGGCAACTAGGGCTGCCAGCATGAAGCTTCCTGCCATAGTAGGAGGCTTGGCAGCCCTCCTGAGACTAATATTATGTAATTTACTTTATCAGGCCTACAAAACTTGTCACATGCTAGACAAATCTCTCAGAAGCACCACAGTTAAAAATCAGGTATTGCACTAGTTATGTTTTTGGTCTGATTCAGTTAGGTGGGTTTTTTTATGTTGGTCTGATTGGTGATTGGTAATTGGTGATTGGTAATTGAAACCCCACACTCTAGATGAAATAGTAAACTTCTAGTCAATTCACAGGGTCATTCTCAAGTTCCTAAAGCCAGGATTTGATGACTTACAATATAGCAAAACAAGAAAAATATCAGATTTGTTACTGCAAACATCACAAAAGCATCATAGGTTGACAACTAACAAAACAGTTTTGAAAATCCAGTTGCATTGGCTTCAGTGACACAATATAAAGGGGCCTGCACAACTGATATGCAGATCACATGTGAGTGTAACTATGCCATCATATGCATGGGATATTAAAAAGGTAAAGGTAAAGGTTCCCTTGCTCGAAAGCCAGTCGAATCCGACTCTAGGGTTGCGGTGCTCATCTCCGTTTCAAAGCCGAAGAGCCAGCGCTGTCCGAAGATATTTCCATGGTCATGTGGCTGGCATGACTAAACACCAAGGTGCACGGAACGCTGTTACCTTCCCACCGAAGTGGTACCTATTTATCTACTTGCAATTTCTTGCTTTAGAACTGCTGGGTTGGCAGGAGCTGGAACCAGAGACGGGAACTCACTCCGCCATGCGGCACTCTCAGGTCTCAAACTGCTGAACTACTGACCTTCTACAGCCTGCAGTTCAGCGTCTTAACCACTTGAGCCACCGCAGCAGTTCGAGAGCATGGGATATTACCAGACTCCAAAGCCCCATTGTTATTGTGTGTGGCCAGAGAGAAATGTATAAACTCTTCAGTGTGGATGTGATCGTATGATGACCTCACCCACTTCCCTCCCTCAGAGGCAAGATTTTCCCTCAGTTTTTCTCTCCCTTTCTGACTGAACAGTCTTATTTATCTTGAAATCTGGAGTGAAGCAAGTGCACTACTCTTTAGCCTGTTCCTAAAGGATTTAGCACCTGCTCTTAAACAAGAGAAATCCCACTTGCCAAACTTGGGGCTCTAGAAGTACCTATTTTATTATATGCTGGTGATGCAGTTTTAATTCCACAATCTCCTATTGGGCTACGAAGACTAATATGATCCCTCTCTAACTACTGTCGAGAACAAGGCCTAACAATCAACTTTGTAAAGTCAAAGATATTGGCCTTTATAAGGGAGAGAAGAGTTCTAAGTTATAAATGGATGTTAGAAGGTAATGAATTAGAATAAGTCATGTCCTTTAAAAATCTGGGGGTAACATTTAATGTGCATCTAATTTGGAAAGCCCAGTGCCAGGCTGTGATGGCACCTGTGATGGCATCTGTGGGATACCAAAATTTGTGACTGATAAGGAGGATGATGGAAGACAGGAGAGCCTGGTGTGATGTGGTCCATGGGGTCTTGAAGAGTCAGTCTTGACTATAAGACTGAAAAACAACAACAACAACCATCCTTAGACTGGATTCTGTTTTTTTTTGTTGTTGTTGTTAAAACTCTCCTAAAAAGGAGAGAATTTTATTGTTTTTATAAGAAAAAGGTAGGGTATATAGATGGAGTAAGAAAAGGGTAGAGTGAATTTTTTTCTGTTAAAAAAAGTTAGTTTTAGTTAGTATTTAATACAGTTTTTGGCATCCATCACAGTTGAAAGATCTTCTTTTCAACTTTCCAAAGTCCAAAATAACTCTGTTAATAAAGTTAGTAAAGTCCATTGGGGTTAGTTATTAGTCAGCTCCTTTCAGATGTTACACGAACATTACTTCTTAAGATGTCTTCTTTTTAAGTCTCTCAAATTATAAGTTGAGCCCTTTTTGACCTTGGTATCTCCCGCTCCGGCACCTCCTTCCCCTGGGCTGCTGTCTTCTTCACTGCTTGAATCTGTCCAAATTGTGAGTGCTGCTTCTTCCTCTATGCTGGCGTGTCTCTTCAGAAGTTTTTGTGCTTTAAAGACGGAGTCTGTCTTCTCTCTTTTCTCTTTATCCTTATATTTCTGCCCTCCAATTTTCACGGGCTCCGCAAACACTACACATTAAATTGGATCTCTAGTATACTGCTTGATAAGCTCAACAACCCCTTCTGCTGGCAGATTATTTTTCTTCATAAAAACGGGATAGGCTTTGAAGGCCATATCCACTTCTTCTTTTAATTCTTTCGCTTCTCTGCCAGTTATGGGTGCCAAGACATTCGCCAAAGTAGATCTGAGATCTTCTTTCTCTTCTTCTTTCACGCCCTGAAAACGTAGAGTCAGACTAGATTTCTGTGCGATTTCCTCCATCTTCCTTGTTGTTTCTGATATTTGTTTTTGTCGACTGATGAGAACACTTTCCATTTTAATCAAAGTTTCGTTGATTTTCTGCATTTGCTCCAGCAGAGGGCACAGTATCTCACTTTCCTGTTGATTGACAGCTAGCTCTGGGGGGGGGTTACCTGGACCGGAAGTCCCTCCCCTCTTCTCTTCCGGCTTCTGCGGGACCTTTTCCACCGTCGACATTTTCTTTTTTTGTTTACTTTTTCAAAGTTCGTGCCACGTCCCTCAAGGAGCTAATAAGCTCTTAATCTTCCGTAAAACCCCAAAGGTACTTTCACCAACACTTTTTTCTCTTTACCCCCCTTCGTGTTTCCTTTATAGATCCCGCTTCTCAAAAGGGGTGGGGACTCCTCCCTCCTCCCATACGCTTATACGCTTGCGGGGGGGTTCAAATTCTCACTTCAAAATAGATCTTCAACTCACGATTCGATGCCAATTCTCCTTTTTATTTTAATTCATGTCGCTTTCTTCACTCCTGGAAGTCGGTGGCGTTGCTAATTCCCATTACGGGCACGACGCATTGGGGCCGATTGGGGCGGGGAGAAAGCCTCAATTTCCCGGCTGTCTGCCGGCAAAGAGGCTACTCCCCAAGCGCCCCCGGTTCGGAGCCTTTGCCTAAGGCTCACTAGGGTCTTTCGCACATGCGAAGACCCCCCCCAAACTGCGCGTGGGCTAACCATCTCCGGGAGCGTCCCGAGAGGTGGCCGCCATTCGCTCCGCCGAAACCGAAAGTCCTCCTTAGACTGGATTCTGTTGAAACTAGGGCCTAGATATTGGCATTACATCTGGAACTCACAATAATGTTTTCTGATGATAAGAGCTTATTATATTATATGACATCAGATAACTTTTCCAGTTCATGGAATTAGGCTATAGAAAAAAATCCTCAATATTTTGGGGGATCCAGAGAATGTAGTTTTGGCATTAGGATGGCCTTTAGCTCATAAGACTATTAAGTGGGTGATTATGGAGATTGATAATAATAGTACCATCTGCCGAGCTAGATGTGTTTGTTCTTCTCTCTATATGGGTTATCTCACTGCTCTTCACAATACCAAAATATCTGTTTGGTCTCACAATTCCAAGGTGTAGACGAGCAATTGTGCTCACAAGATTAAATGTGCTACCATCTGCAATTTCTGAAGAATGTTATATCGGAATACTATTCTCAGATAGATGCTGCAGTTGTGGTTTAGGCATGAAAGAAACTGACCCATGTTCTGTTTCAATGTCCATGGTATAATGAGGCTAGAGAGAAATGAATTAAACTCCTTATGCAACAGTGGAATGAGTTTCCTCCAGATATTTAGTTGCTAAATTTTTAATTTTTAAATCAGAAAGCATTCTTCTTTTAGCTAAATTTCTTGTTCAGGCCATTTGGGCAGCCTTAATAGGATATCCTCCTTTATATGGCATGCCCTTGTTCTCTCCAGCTTGAAATCTTCCCTTCTTCCTCTTATTACTAGCTGGATTTGACAGATACTACAGATACTGTAGGTCTGGGGAGTAGAGTAGGAAAGAAAGAAAGAAAGATTGGTAAAGAAGGAGCAACAACTATCTGTGCACATCCAGCAAAGGACCACTTCCAAATTCATGGGTCCAAGTTTTCAAGCAGCAAATAATCCACAAATAATCCAATGGAAGAGCATCAGGTCCTCCACAGCTACACAAACATTAGTAGTTCAGAGCCAGTAACTGCATTCATCTTGGGTACCAGGCAAAGCACAGCAAGATTTGTGGACAGATTCTGGGTTCACTTATAGGGCAAGAACCTTGAGTCGCGGGTTAGAAGCTTGAGTCAAGAGCAAAGGATTTATTTCCATGTTAGGAAAGAAGGAAATGAGGGTGAGGGAGGTCCAGGATCCTGTGAATGTTTCAGAATAAGAGAGCAATGGTTTCTAAGGGAAGATATTGTTTAGAAACAGTCTTGGTTAACTCTTTGAATTAGGATTTTTGTGGGCAATAGTGTTATTGGGACAGCCTGACCTGTTTGTGAGAAATGGTAATGTGGGTATAGTTCTTGCATCAGTAGAATGCTAATATGGCTACTAGCACACTTATTGATCATTGGAGAAGCCTTGTTTAAGGGTCTGATTGCCCAGTACCAAGTGATTCTTCCCTCTAGAATGGCCACTTTCCTTAGTAAGTATGTGGTCCTACTCCTACTCCTCCTGCTGACCCTCTCCCTTTTGGTGTATTAATGAGGGAAGAGCTGTTCCCATGTCAAAATCGAGGGAGTGGAACAAAAAGATTAATCTGAACCTTATGGAAATACCATAAATTTCATGAAGATTAAAAGAAAAGAGGTAATCAATTGACAGTTTTCAGAATGGATAGCAATAAGTAGTGTATTTGCTATTTAACATTCCTAAATAATCTGGAGTAAGAGGCCGTAAAGTGCATTGGTGAATGACACCCAGTTATTCAGGATGATAAAAACATGCTCCCACACTTCTGTTATTCCACAACAGAGCATTTCTATTAAGAGATTAGAATTGTAATGCATTCGAGGAGGGCACCTTTATAATCATAACTATAATATATAGCCTACTGCAGTGATTATTGTAGATATCATTTTGCTTTTACTGCATTGTCTCCTACCTTTTAATTTAACTTCTGCATTGCATATACCGTGCCTTAGGCAGTTTGTTGTTTGCATTGTTTTTTTAATTTCTAATTTTGTGATCTAATTTTATAATCCCAGTCCTATGACATTGTTCATTGGATTTTTATGATGTATAATTGTGTGTGTGGGGGGGTTTATTCTGTAATTTGCCTTGAGTCTCAGTGAGAAAGGCAGGCTATGAATGAATGAGTCAATGGAATGGAATGAAACGAATGGACTGTGAAGCACTCTAAAAGAACTTCTGTTCGCATATGCTCAGGTGGGATTCAAGTATTTTGTGGTGGTAAAAAACAAACAAAAAATAGATCAAATCAAGCCTGAACTGTCCCTAGAAGCTAAAATGACCAAACTGAGGCTATCCTATCTTGGTCACATTATAGGAAGACAAGACTCACTGAAAAGACAATAATAAAGACCCCACATGTGATGGATTGACTCCGTAAAGGACGCCATGGCCTTCAGTTTGCAAGACCTCAGGAGGGCTGTTTTGGAAGTCATTAATTCATAGTTTGCCATAACTCAGAAGTGACTTGATGACACTTCACATACACACACATACACACACCACATCCTAGGAATTATTAGAAAAAATATCTAACATAAAACAAATATGTTCATAGTGCCATTATACAAATATATGGAGCAATTACATTTGGTACTGCTGGTTGGCAAAATCCCAGACTTGAATCGTAATTGGCTCCCAAATTATGAGCAACATCTAAGACAGGAGAGGAGCTTTTTATCAAATTTTAAATTGACTGTCCTTTTTGTACATTTTTGCACTGGTGCTGGGAATTGTAGGGTCATTATGAGGGAAAGTGGGCATTACCAAGGCATTCAGGCAGTGAGGTTTACAATGAGGCTTACCTTACAGTTTTAATGATATCAAGTAAGAGTCTTAACTATACAACTTCAGAGCATGGATCGACTGTGACCAGTAATCTCAGCTGTTTAGTGATGTATGCACAGACATACAAGTACCCCAGAAGCCCAAATAAGTCTCACTTTGAATGGAAATTGGAATAAGAATTTCAGGTCATGGCCTCTCGATTTGAAATAAAAGCAAGTATTAACAGCAGGGAAAATATGAGCCCATTATTTTAAAATTGTAGGAACACTGTGTACAGTTCTGGTTGCCCCATCTCAAGAAAAGCCAGGTGACATGCCAACAAATACTGTCAAAATGATCTGTTTAAGAAAAAGGCTATAACATTTGTGCCTATGTTTGAAATAAGATGACCAAAGGGAGAATACAAATTTAAAAATAGGGATTTATAGAACTGTGAATCATGCTGAGATTTGTTTTCTTCCTGGAATCATCCAATATTATTGGGTTGATTCAAGAAAGATGAAATAAGTATGTCTTACACGATGGGTTGGATCCAGTGGGAAAGCTTGTTGAAGAAGTTGGTGGAGTGGATTTTTCCCTGCCTTCTCCAAGCAGCCTGGTGTTTGTCCTGAAAATCTTTTGAGGGTCACAAGAGCTTCACTGACAAAATGTGTCAGTACAGAGTGCCGTAGTGCCAAGAAGGAAACAGTTCAAATCAACTCTTCTTCTTCCACTGGTATTGCCCCATACTGTGTGGCACATATTGCTTATGAGGCTCTTCAGACCCACAACGAAGAAGGAAAAGGTGGGGAGAACTACCAGTTCTTTCTGTGAGTTTTTCTGCTAGATCTAACCTGATGCAGGATTAATTTATCACATACACTGGCTGAGGTCAGATTGGCAGTATGAAGCGTGAGGGAGTCGTGCCAAAAAGACCTGGAACAACGTGTTCTGGGTATTCCTGGTCACACTGCACTGACTGATGTGGGAGCATACCAGGGAGGAGGCGCAAGGGAGCATTCACACTGTTGGCCCACCCCTGGTGGAGGCGCAGCTGTAAGCAGCTTTTTTTCATTCCAGAAACATGCGCCTATGCATATAGGTGCATAGGCACATAGGCACAGCAGCTATTATCAATGTGGCTTGTTCACATGGTTTTTAGCATGCATATGTCTGGGAAGTGGGATCAACGTGCTTTTCAGGGTTTGCTACTACTTTCACCTGGTACTTTTTAAACTTGGGAGGGAAGCATTACAAGATGTGTTGAGTACAGCTGGGGAACACCTGACAGCTGTGCCTGTGTGAACCGGCCCCTTAAATCCATTTGTGAAACATGCCTATATCGAGCCAAACTGCCAGTCTGAACTCGGCCCCTGTTAGTGAATATCGTCAGGGCTTTTTTGGTAGAAAAAGCCCAGCAGGAACTCATTAGCATAATAGGACACACCCCGTGGTAGGAACTCATTAGCATATTAGGCCACACCCCATGCTGCCAGAAGTGTGGTCATCCAGCCACACCCACCTTTTGCTTCTTATTCTATTTACCTTGTTTGTTGTCAAAACTCAGGGCTTTTTTTGTTGCAGGAACTCATTTGCATGTTAGACCACACAGACCTAAAGTAGCCAATCCTAATGAGTTTCATAAGAACATAAGAGAAGCCAATGTTGAATCAGGCCAATGGCCCATCTAGTCCAACACTCTGTCACACAGCGGCCAAAATATACCAGGAGCCATCAGGAGGTCCAGCAGTGGGGCCAGGACACTAGAAGCCCTCCCACTGCTGCCCCCTCCAGCACCAAGAGTAGAGTGCATCCCCTGCCCCAGACTGTGAGTTCCCATCTATACCCTGTGGCTAATAGCCACTGATGGACTTCTGCTCCATATGTTCATCTAATTCCCTCTTGAAACTGTCCATGCTTGCAGCTGCCACCACCTCCTGTGGCAGTGAATTCCATATGTTAATCACTCTTTGGGTGAAGAAGTATTTCCTTGTATCTGTTCTAACCCGACTGCTCAGCAATTTCATGGAGTGCCCACGAGTTCTTGTATTGTGAGAAAGGGAGAAAAGTACTTCTTTCTCAACCTGCTCAATCCCATTCATAATCTTATAAACCTCGATCATGTCACCCCTCAGCCATCGTTTCTCCAACCTAAAGAGCCCCAAGCGTTTTAACCTTTCTTCATAGGGAAGGTGTTCCAACCCTTTTATCATTCTAGTTGCCCTTCTCTGTACTTTTTCCAATGCTATAATATCCTTTTTGAGATGTGGTGACCAGAACTGTACACAGTATTCCAAATGAGGTCACACAACAGTTTCTGCTGTTGGGTGTGGCTTATTATGCTAATGAGTTCCTGCTGGGCGTGGCCAATTCGGGAGCCAGCCAGAACTCCATTCCTGTGAGTTCCTGCCCAGAAATAGCCCTGAATATCGTGATGGTGATGGCTGCTGGTTCAGATTATTTTAAAAGCACATTAGACAAATACATTGAGCACATGTCTAGCAATGGCTATTAACCATGATAGTTAAATGAGGCAGGGTATCTCTTACTACTAGTTGTCTGGATATAACTGTGATGGAAGATGCTTTGGAGCCCTACTTGTGGGATCTGGAAGCATGTTGCATACCATTGAACTCAATGGACCTTTGTCTGGTCAGTGGACCTTTATCTATAGAGCCAGTTTGGTGTAGTGGTTAGAAGTGCAAACGCTAATCTGGAAGAACTGGGTTTGATTCCCCACTCCTCCACATGCAGCCAGCTGGGTGACCTTGGGTCAGTCACAGTTCTCTCAGAGGTGTTCTCTCAAACCGCTCTGAGACTCCAAGTGAAGGGTGGGGTATAAATCCAACTCTCCTCCTCCTCCTCCTCCTCATATTGTCTGACCGTAAGGCTGATTCACTCATACATTTATGTGTATTGCTTGATGTAGTCTCACCTGATAACTCAAAATAAAATGTGAGAATTTTATTGCCAGATATTGTGTTGAGATTATGACATGTGCTATGAATACATGAAGCTGCCTTAAACTGAGTCAGACTTTGGCCTATCACAGTTGGTATTGTCTACTCTGACTGGCAGCAGCTGTCCAAGGTCTCAAGCAGGGGTCTTTCACATCACCTGTGACCTGATCTTCTTAAGGGGAGATGCCTGAGATTGAACTGTGGGATTGAACCATGGGACCTTCTGCATGCAACTCTGGTGCTTTACCATTGAGCCACAGTTTATTATCCGTAAGACCTATGTCTGTGTGGTGTTGAATCAATGGTACTCTTTTGCACTTGCAAATCAACACTTGATGTTGTGGTCATTAACTGATGACTGTTTAAACTCTACTCCCCCTTTCCCCTCCACTTCTTTTTCTTTAATCAATTGGATGGGATAAAAAGTTGTGTCTCACTTTGGACATAGCATTTCTATGGCGTTTTGGCAGCAACAGAATGTATATAGAAAATATTAAACTGGTAAGAACAGACTGAATTTAATGGAGAATGTGTAAAAATGCCAAAAGGCTAAGAAGTGGTAAACATTAACTGGGATGTGATTAAAATGGTCACATTAGTGATACATGCAAATTATAGTATTCTGATTTTGATCTTGTATTTCAAACAGCAAAGAGATGGCCATGAGCTCTATATTCAATAGTTTTGATTGATTGCTCTAGTTGCCTCCTTCCTTATTTTTACAGGACAAGTGAATATACTGAAGATGCTAAGTTTGTTTCCAGGCAGATTTGCCCTTCTGTCATTATGTGTATTTACGTACCAACTCACAGTTAATATTTCTCCTGAGTCAAACATCTCCTGAGACTACTGTGTATGTCATTCTTTACCTTCTGATCTTTGCCCTTTACTAAAAATAGCACAGAAATGTTAAGAAGGTCCCTTACTGGATATTCTTCTGACGTCATTCTTGCCATCTCTGTGTGATGCCACCCTTACCTATTCACTTCTTTGGTGCCATTCCTTGCTTCTTTTTCTTTATGTATCTGCTTCTTGCTGAGTTGATTCCATGCTCCGTGGAAGACTGTCCCTGTTTTGTGTTCTGAATAATGGGCCAGAGGGCTGCTTTTTGTGGCTATATGCAATTAATACTGTTCTGGAAATTGGTTTCTTTATAGCAGCAGAAACTATGTAAGATTCTTGAAAGTGCCTACTATAATACCTTAGGCCAAGCAAGTACTGCAACTTTTCCCACTTTCCTTCTGAATGAGGGCCAGTTTATACAATCAGCAGAATCAAATGGTGGGAATTGAGCCTGTGATCTTCTTAGGGTTGCCAAGTCCCTCCTGGCAATTGGTGAAGAATTGGGGGGGACTTAACAGTAGAAAGAAGGTCTAGGCCACGTTGCTGGCATTGCACAGGAAGTGACAACATCATAATAGCAACTTCTGGGAGATGCTCTGATATTTGGGTGAAAACTCTATGGTAAAACTGGCTTCTACCATAGAGTTTTTGCCCAAATACTAGAGCATCACCTAGATATCACTGGCATGATGATGCCACTTCCTGTATGACACTGGCAATGTGACCTAGGCCTTTTTCTTTCTACTGGTAAGTCCCCCCCGCCAGCAAGCTGATCAGTGGCTGGGGGGGGGGGCAAGGCCTGGTGGCGGAGGATCCCCACCTCCACTTGTGGGGGGAGGGTCTGGCAACCCTAGATCTTCTTCATACGGTGCACATGCTGTACTACTGAGTCATAGCCCAACCCCGTAATGTGGATATGTGAGTGGGAGAGAGAGGTGGTTTCAAACCTGCCATTTTTGGGAAAGGCAATTGTAGTGGCAGAGCACCTTCAGGCATAGTTAAATGACACAATTACACTTGACTCATTTCAATCAGGCTTCAGGCCTGGTTTTAATTAATTAATTAATTAGTTTGACTTTTACCCCACCCTCCCGCCGAGGCTGCTCAGGGCGGCTTACATAAAACCAGCATAAATACGTACATAAAATATCTAGATTCAGTTCCATATAAATACAGTTAAAACCATTTGTGTATGGCGGTGTCATATGATAAAGTGCAAGTGCAGCTCAGCCGATGTAATGTCGCTCCTACTAGAACACCCAGCGAAAAAATTTCCATTTTCATGGCGCTGAGGAATTGCAGAAGATAGCCTTACTCTCCACTTATAGATGGATCTGGGAGTTTCTTTCCTGCTGTTTTAAAATTGTTGCTGCTGTTTTTGTTACCACTAATCATGGTATCTTGTTATGTCTGTTACAGTATGTATGGGGTGATTAGTGTAACTGTTCACTGGTTCTAGTCTCTTTTTACGAGTAGAATTCAAAAAGTGACTATTGGAGATGAAAAAACACAAACTTGGCTTCTGAATTTTATGGCTCTTCATTTGTTTGTATTACATGACCTATGTCATTTAATATTTATGACTTCTGATTGAAATCATTCAAAACTTTGATATTGAGTATCAATATGCTGATGATACTGGACCCTGCATCTCTTTAAGATTCCAGATGCAACTGCCTTCACCTTACATTTGTGCCTGAAACTGAGGGTCAGTTGGATGGACTGAAGAAGCTGAAACGAATCCAAAAATAAGCAGGTCTCTGGAGAGGTGGCAAAAATTTTTCCTAAAGAAAATGACAGAAGTGCTGGTGCTGGTTGGTAAGTCTGATGTTCTAGAATGGATTGACATTCTTGTTTTAAATAGGATAGCATCTCTGTCTTTTGACCAAGGTAAAGAGATTTGGAGTACTTGACTTTCTGTTACAGTTTGTGAATTATAGTTCCAGGTGGTCAATCTTCAGTTAGAGAAATATGTTCAAGCTGTGGCAGTGTGCTTTCTTTCAGCTATACCTGCTTAAGAAATTGTCCTCTATTCTAAACTCAGGTGATGAAGGTTAGAATACTGCAATGCACTCTCTGTAGGGCTGCCCTTGAAGACAATGGGCAAACTTTGATATGAAATGTGCCCACTCAAATATTGATCAGTTAGCCTTATGTTTAAACAATTTAGCTGGTTGCCTAGAGGCTGGTGGCGACCTTCATAGCCCTTCATGTCCTGGGACGCACATACCTTGACGGACTGCATCTCCTGGTATGAATCTCTGTAACACTTTACACCTGCTTTTTGTTGCTGTTTGTTCCTTTCCCTTGTTTTGCCCACCAGACCTCTGCTAAGTGCTGTATTCTTTCTCATGTAGAACCAGCCCCTCTGCAAGGGTTTCATCATCCCTTGGGACATTGTTAGCTAGTTGTCTTGAGTTTCTTGGGGACAGGAGAAGTATAAATGTTTTAAAGTATGTGAATCAATAAATATGAAGAAGAAGAGGAGGAGGAGGAGGAGATTGGGCTGAGAAAGCTCTCTTGAGAACTGTCCTTTCAAGAACAGCTCTTGTCAGAACTATGGCTTGCCCAAGGTCATCCAGCAGCTGCAAGTGGAGGCATGAGGAATCAAACCCAGTTCTCCCAGATTAGAGTCCGCACACTTACCTACTACACCAGACTAGCTCTTCTGTGTCCCATTGATGTACAGGTCCTGATACAAAGATCTTCATACACATTAGCAGGGTATTAACTACAAGGTTCCCTCCAGCCAAGCAGATGCTCAATATGGGCACAAATAATCAGTTAACTGTTATGATGTCACACTGGAATTCCTAATATTTCATATGGTGATTGGTTGGGTCCTTTTCTTAGAAGGTGAGCGACCTGATTCTTGAAGACCCATTGAGCTCTACAGGTCTGCATTCTATTGCAGTGGGTCGAAGGCACATTCAAAGTCCCATAATTCAGTATCCTTTTTTATTAAATGTCTTCTTTTTAAAACGGTATGGAAAGAATATAGGTTCCTCTTAAAATGATTTATTTAAATTGGTAGACTAGCATTACACTTAAAACGAAGTGTCTAAATGCACCTGTTTAAGTCAGTTTCTTGTTCTCCTAGGTATTATTTAGGCATTGAATTTTCCCCATTAGTAGAGTGATTGACACCATGGTCCTTACAATAACACATGATTATAACTCCTGAAAATAGCAATTACATAAAATGGAAACCAGATGCTCTGTGGAATTTGACTCTCTTGGTTTCTGGTGAAGTAGGTGAATTTGTAAAGCAGAAAACCACAATCATTATGCAGATGGATTGTACATGAATCGTACATGAATTAATGACATACTAGCTAAATCATATATGGTCAAAAGTAATGCTTAACTTCAGCTATCAAGATAACCAAATGAAAAACAGATACTTAAAAACCGTACAAGGATCTGCTCTTTTATCTATGTTTTATCTCTAGAGTCACTGCAGAACTAGATCTGTTTAGAACGTTTCTTCATTTTCACAACTATTATAGATAGAAGGATTTTTTAAAAAAGAATCCCTCCAGATAACAAATAAATCATTAAATCAGAGAGTAGCAAAACAGAGTTTGCTGGATCTGTCTTGTTGAACTTCAACAGATGCGTTGGAGGGAAATACTCCCCCCACCAAGTCTCTTCCTAAGATAACAGCATGAACATAAGTAAAGAATTTGAAGTCTTTAATTAGTTTGCATGGAGAGTCTGTGCTGTCTGTATATGCTCTGAACACAACAGCAAACACTGTGCCCCGCTTTTCAAAATGTCTTATGCTTAGGAAGACTTGGTGCTAGCGTTCAGGAGCCATACCCTGAGTGGTTAAATTTTACCCTTTAGCCCATCACTTTTACTGTCATGTGTTCCCTGTGACATCATTGCTGTAAAATTAGGAACTTTCTTTTCTCTCTTCCCTGCAGATGTGGAAGTTTGAAAATTGCATTCCATGGGCCTGTGCCACATTTCATCAGCGTTTTTCCTTCGCTTTCTCCACAGACTGACCGCATGTGGTGCGTAGATTGCTGGTGCTGTTTGGGATCTCATATCAAATGCTGCTACCTAATCCCAGGCGGGCTTTGGCCGGCCCACACCTGCAGCTGATTGAATCCTCCTGGAGTACAAAGGCTTGATTTACAGCATCAAGGATACAGGGCCTGGTTGCAGCTGGGCTTCAGCAGGAAAAGGAAGTTGTTTATCATCTTTGTGTGCATTTCATTAACAATAGTGTACCCGATATGCGGCTCATACAATAATTTCAAATCACTGACAAAGAGCTTGATGGTATTTGGCATTACTGGGAGAAAATACTTCAGGATGGGCAAATTAAATATGAAGGTGGGTTGCTTTTTTTTTCCTCGTGACCCAGCAAAGTTACAACCACTAGTATAAACCTCCATCATGTTTCCTTTTCTTTCTTTACCTTTGTTTGAGGGTTGGTTTTTTTTGGTAGTCTTTGAGGTAGACTGATAGAAACTCTGCCTGAAGTAAAGCTGAAACTCAGCTCATCCTTCCTCCTACAACATTCAATGTTGTCATGGCATCATGTAGTTGGGTTTTGAAATAAGATTCTCTGAAACTTCCTTTCAGTATCAGCCAGTACCTGTAGTACTGGTTTCCATCCTACGTCTCTCCATAACATTTCAACAACAGCCAGGTAACAAGAAGATAAATTGGCCAAGGCCTCCAGGCTTTGTGTTTTCATGTGTGATTTCAGATACCTAACTTGAATTCTGTGCAAATATTTTAGAAATCACTTTGTGGGATTTTGAGTTGAAATAGATTGAATGGATCCAGTGTGTATCTAGTTTATCGAGCTCTGCAGCCATAAGGTTGAAGAGCTAAAGCCCATTTGTCTGAATCCTAAGTTATACTTCTATTCTCTGTTTGGTTCTGTTCTTCAGAAGTCCCACTGAGTTCAATTTTTATTTATCTAAAAATGGATTTTCCATATTTGCATTATTCAAAGAGGTATACAGAAAGTTAAATAATACCAGCAGTTTAACACCTACCACAGATGGTGGTGGGGGGGGAAATCACAGAAAGTCCTAACCACAACCAGTGTCACACAGATCAGAACCCCGTGAAATGAAGGATGGTCATCCAAAGGCCCAGTGGACCAGCTCCAGTTTACATGTCCTGTAGAAAGATAATAACAAGGAAGCTTTACACCCTTCCTTAGATGTATTTCTTCTTTGATGTGTGGAAGAACACGTGGTCTTCTTGCCTTCAAAAGTGCATTTACTTAGCCTTGACCTGGATAGTTCAGGCAAGCCTGATCTCGTCAGATCTTGGAAGTAAGCAGGGTCGACCCTAGCAGGTACTTGGAAGGTCGACCTCCAAAAAATACCAGGGCCAGGAGGCAGGGGCAGGTAATATCAAAGCCACCTCTCTGAAATGTCCTAGCCACACTAGGGTTCACCCAGAAGTCACCATGACTTCCAGACTCACAAGTGCATACACACACACACACAAGCCCCCCCAAAAGAGTGCATTTACTTTTCCTCTTGCTCTGTTTTGAACCCTTCCACATCTTGTCAATGTTCTCCTTCAACAAGCTATACGGTCCAGAATCCAACTCAGCTATCCCAATGAAATCTCAGGAATTAAGAGAGCATTACTCAGTCAATAAGAATATGCTGAGCAGGCAAAGTCAAAACAGAGGAAGGGCAGTGTACTGTTACTCCCCCCAATTCAGGAAACAATCCCTTTGCTAATGTAACTTACAATGATCCTGGATTTTCATGCCATTGAGGAAGAATGTAGTCTGTCAAATGGCCTTCAAGACCAGTTCTCTATATAATAATTTAAGGCTTGGATTTGTCATGCTAACCCATGCGTGATCCTTCACGGAATCATTTCAGGTTCCACTGATTTGAATTTGTCCAGATGGTCTTTGGAATACTTCCTTGATACCCTTTCCCAATCCATGAGGGGTTTTTTTGCATTTGTGTAACTATCATATCAACCAAAGTTTAAGATCTTTCACTGCTCTGGTTAATATTCCCAGTCTACATGTTTAAAGCTGGGCTACAGTATAATTCATTAACATTGTTCTCAGCTTAAGGTGAAAGGCCTGCCTCCACATAAAAACGAGCGTACTCTGTATATAGGATCTGGAAATGTGATGCAGTGGATGGTCATGACTGCTAAAACTATAACATCTGGAATGCCATCCTGGACGGCTTCCAAGAGATTTCCATGAGGAACACTTTGTAAAAGTTGTTACCCTTCTAGGCATTTCAAAATTTTTGTAAAGTCAAATGTGTTCCCAGGCTTGCATAGGAGCAAAGATTGGATTATAAAGTGCTAAACGTTTTTTACAACTGTATAAGCAACGTTACTATATGGATAATCATTCAGGAGAAAATTATTTTTACAGACAATTTTAATGGCTCTTCTCCAGCGCTCAATTAGACTCGTATTTCAGGAATCCAGAAATGCAAGACGTTTCTCTTCAACTCGTCCCCCTGCCTAGAACCCCAGGAACCCAGCTTGAGAAGAAGAGCTGGTGTAGTGACCCTGCTTTCTATTGCCGCAGGCACAAAAGATTGGTCAGGAGGAAGTAGGCAGCTGGAAAAGGAGGAACAAGCGAGGAAAAATTATACAATCATCATCTGCGTTTGTGAGAAGCGGCTTTAGTGTAGCTGTGACATTATGGGAAGCATTTCAAGACTGTAGGCTGTAGTTATGTGAGTACAGTTGCATGAGGTAATCAAGCAGATCATTGTACCTTCACGTTCCATCACAAGACTTTTTCTTTCACATCCTCAGAACACTCCCTCTGTGAATCTCTGCCTCATTTCAGTTCATTAAAAGCTGACTCGTGTTGCTCCCACCTTGGCCTGGGGACGTATGAATATAAAGCACCTGATGGTTTTGATTTGCCTTGAGAATGGGGCCCTGTTTTCTATACATCATAAGGCCAGTAGGAAGAAAGTACACTAAAACGTGATTGGACCATTGGTTTATATCCAGCAAATGGCTGATTTTTCTTGATATTTCTCAGGCTCGCATGCACACACACACACTGCTCAATCCTTTTCAGCCTCCCGAAAGATTATTCCTGGGATTGTGAGAACCACAAAGCCAAACAGATTTGTGTATCCGGGGGGTTCCATTAAGGGAGGGGGAGGAGGTAAAATTGCTCTTCCTTCCTCAGCACAACTCTGCTGAGTTTTCTCCATAGTTCACTGTTACCATGCTTCATGTTAACTGCATCCTCAGGTTCAACTAGGAATTGTACAAATTGGTCTAAGCAGAGTGGTAAGAATATATATATATATATATATATATATATATATATATATATATATACACACACATACATATATATTTACTTTTCAAGATGAAGACATTAAGTTTTTGAGACAGGATAAGATAGAATCCTGAAGTCTTAGGGGAATACATTAACACAGTGCTAAGTAGTTTGTGACAAGATTACTTCATTTTGTTTGTTTATTGTCAACGTTTCCTACTGAAACTCCAGAAAGATTATAAGCAGGGCTATTTTTAGGCAGGAACGCACAGGAACGGAGTTCTGGCTGGCTTTCAACTTGGCCACGGCTACAGCCTCCCCTTCTCGGATTCCTCAGGTGCCCTGCAGCTGCGGGGCACCTGGGAAAGCTGATCCAGAAACTGCCTTCCGTCCCTCAGGTTCCCTATGCACCCCGCAAGCCGTGGGGCACCTGGGGAAGCCAATCCTGGGAGGGAGCTGTGCTGTCAGGGGTGTGGCCTAATATGCTAATGAGTTTCTGCTATTGGGTGTGGCCTATTATGCTAATGAGTTTCTGCTGGGATTTTTCTACAAAAAGAGCCCTGATTATAAGGGAGCTGCTAATATGATTTCAGAGGGTGGCGAATGTTGGATTGCAGTAGAACACTTACCAGAGTCGAGTCCAGTAGCACCACATTAATTAATTAATTTCAATTTTTATACCACGTTTCTTCAGTTAAGAGCTCAAAGCAGTTTATAACAATGTGCAATTGCATCAACTAAAGTAGGTACAAAACAACATGGTAAATATCCAGTAAAGTCCTGTGTAGTCATATGAACAATACAAAGTGGATAAAACCAATCTAATCCCCAACTCCAAAACCACCGGGATCCTTAGAGACCAACAAGAGTCAAAAGCTTATAGCTTGAAAACTGGTTGGCTTCTAAGGTGCTATGGGACTCAGACTGAACTGTTCTGCTAAGGCAATTGCCAAGTGGAGTGCAAAAAATTGGAAAGTAGGGATGAGAGGATTTTCATTTATTATTTCATGGGTTTGATCTGGCCGGCATGGAATTCCTCCTGAATTTTGGTTCACTAATCAAATCTCTAAACATAAATAAATAAATAAAATCCAGGGATTGGAGAATACACACCATCACCAGTTTCTTCATTCGCTGCTGACTTTTGTCCCAGTGTTTTGGTACCATTGTGCAGGCCCATAGCTATGGTGGGGCAGTACGGGGCCACATCCCCTCAGTCATGAGCAACGCCCCACCAGTGCCCTGCCCCTGCCCCCAAAGGGTCCTTTTCCACCTTCCAGACCAGCTTGTGCAGGAGCACTCACCGTGCTGGTTCACCTCGCACTTTCTTGCTACAGGAGGAGAGCCAGCCAGTGCGCTCTCCACTCTGCAGGAGACAGCGCATGCCCAGGTTTGCAGAAAAATATGAATCATTTAAAAGAATGTAGGGTTCAGTACCTTGAAATCATAGAAGCAATATCTGATTCTTTAAGAAAAGAATACCACTGAGATCTTGCAAGACATAAGGCAGCAGTGGCTATTTTCCAGCCAATGTTGCCAAGGATTTCAGCCCTCAGTTAATGATAGCATGGGAAGAGGGCAGAACAGGCTAAAAGTAGTAAAAACAGGAGGAAGGAATAAAAAGATAAAATGAAAGACACAGAAAGGTAAAATATATTCTCTAAAGACAGGGAAGTGGATCAGAAAAAGATGATTGAGTAAAGGGGGGGCAAAGAATGCTGGGGGAGAAACAGAGAAAGGCAGGTAAGGGTGGGAGAGAAGGGAAGGGGAGAGGCTTAAGGCTCTTGCAGGGAGAGCTAAAGAGGAAAAGGTCAGGAGGGAAAGAGGAAATGAGATTCTTCCCCCCCCCATGAGTCCTCAAAGTTCCCCACTTGTTAAAGCATGAATAGTGAATGAAATGTACAATCAATCACGTGTTCATGCTATTACTGCTGTACTTGATCCCTTGTGTTCTTTGTGATATGTTGATTGCCATGTCATCCTGTTCTTATGAATCTACAGACATGAAGCAAGGTTCTGACTGCCACTGGTCAGCTCCACTCCTTTTCTGCTTTGGCAAGTTAGTACATCATTTGCCTTTCAATTCTACTTGAGACTGGATATGTGTAGTAGAGGCAGAAAGGAAGGAACAGAGGAGAACTATGGTAATACAATGAAACAGAATATCTACTTAGAAGGATGTAACTGTCCCTGGGCTGCACTGCAAGTTACCTGACATATTTGCTGCACCAACTGGTGTAGGACATGGGTCCCCAACTTTGTTGAACCTATGGGCCCTTTGGGAATTTCAAGAAGCCCCAAAAGGCCATCAAAATGTCTGCCATGGAGTGGTGGGGCCAATCACACAGTGGCTGAAATGGGAGTTCTGTCCAATCACAAACTATTGAGAAGTTCCAGAAAATGTTAAGAAGTTGTAAGCCAAGCATCTTCCTATGATGAAGGCAGCTGTTTGTATGCTCACAAAGTTGAAGCTTCCTGGGGTCTACTGAACTACCTTCTAATCCAATGACATGAAAAAACAGGATTCCTCTTTGCTTTGAGGAAGAGATGCTTTGGACACCAGGAAACACACTGGTGGGTGCCATGACACCCATGGGTCATTGGGACATTCCTAGAGATCATGTTGGGAATCACTGGGTTCAAATGGGATGAGAATATGTGGAAATGATTTGGTATGAAATTCTGGAAGTTCTTGTTATAGGCCCAAATTCCTGTACTATGCAGTTATACTTTGTTCCCAGCGTAATCTTCTTTACATAGGATGCAGATGGAAAATATAAAAAGTGTACTGGTATATAAAGAAACTCCATCTGAGAGCAGTGAAGATGAGATTCTTTTGTAAATGGTCTTTTGAAGAAATAGTAAATATTGAAGATTATTATGCAACTAATATATTATCCCCTCTCGAGAACTGTATTCACTTGAGACAGTTTCTTCTTAAGAATTCATCTTAATAGCACTGGGCCATTTCTCCCCCTCTTGAACATTTCTCCAGATGGTCCTATCCTTTCCAGTCACAGCCCCTTAAGGTTCCAGCCAAACTTTCATTTACTTGCCTCTGAAGCTGCCCAGAACAGTAGGCACACATCCCCAATTGTTTCCGAATGAAACCTGTGCCAGAAAGCCGTCGGATTTCAACTCAATTGGCAAATGGATGCTTGCCCATAGTGCTCAAATATAACACTAGGCACCCTGTCAACTGCCAGGTCACATCGCTTGGTTATGCCAGTATACATGTGCCTCTGTGGCTTGCAGTAGCATTCATAGCTGTCAATGGCATATATAAAGCACTTTAGCAGCATCTTGAGTCATTCCAGCTGGAGCCATTTTTTTTTTTTGCTTCAAAAGCTATGGGTAGCCATAGTGGAAGCTGGCATGCAAATATTCTGCCAAAACACCAGGAATAACACTTCTCATTGTTGTGGTAGCTGTGCAGTCCCATATGGGTTACTGAACACTCATAGGCCTGCTGCAGAGAGATTTTGAAGCTCAAAAACTGCAGAGGGTGCTCCTTTCCCCTTTTCCATGCTGCTTTCCCATCTTTTCCAGCGTAGTTCTCTCCCTGATTCCATGGAGAGGTTCTTCTCTTTGAAGCTTTGACAGACTCTGTGCACTGCAAAGAGATTTCAGAGCAACTGGCCTCAAATAACATGGCCCAGAAAGCTCTCCTTAAAAAATGTGTGTCTTGTGGGGTGAAAATCCCCCATATGGATGACCATACCTTATGTCTACTATGCCTTAGTGAAAAGCACTATGTCTCAGGGTGCCTGATATGTAGCCAGTTGACTTCTAAAGTGAAACATGGCGGAGTGTCATGTGTGGAAACCACAATGTGGGAAACAGCTTTGTCTGGCGCTGCTTCCAACCATCATCTGAGCACTATGCTGAGACCAGATCCAGAGAGGGAGATCCAATCATTGTTAGTTCCAACAGATCTAAGAGCAGTTTCAGAGTCCTTGCCTCACTCCACAGTGCCAAAAAAAGGCACAGTCCACTACCACCCTGGCCTTTCCTGGAAGATGTGCTTCAGAGCCTCCTCCTAAAAAGGCTTGTAATAAACACAAGCGTGCCGAAAAAGTGTTGTCAAAGTCATCCAAGTCACCTTCCTCCCATCATAAGGCCATGGTTCTGACATGGCCACCCTTCTATAATTTTTGAGCTTCAAAATCTCTCTGTGGCAGGCCTTCATGTCTGCAGTAACCCATGTGCGACTGCACTGATGACCAGTTGATGAACAACAGTTACAGTTAAAGGCAACCCTGTCATTCATGGAATAGTGCTGCCGAGTGATAGTTCACACTTTTGCTGCTGAGGCAACATTAGTTCTCATTTCTTTTCAGGACGCAAGGTTCAGGACTCAGTGCGCATTCCTAAGCTTCATATGTGTGGGCGTTCCATGCAATCCTAAACAGAGTTACATTCTTCTAACCCCATCAACCTTAATGGGCTTAGAAGGGTGAATGCTTAGGATGGCATTGTTACTTTCGTCAGTGTAGATCATTCATCATCTCAATCCAGATAAAATCAAATACCATCACAGATGGAGGAGAAGCTCTGAGTATCTTACTTTCTCTCGCCCACAGACTGAACCATGGCTATCTCTTAGAACAATGGTCATCAACACTTTTTAATTTAAAGAGCCAAACAACATCAAAATTTAAAGTGAAGGATCAACAAAACACCCATTTAAGAAAGCCTATCTGCATAACACACAAATACAAGTTAACATTAGTAATCATTTGTATGTTGATTAATAATCCACGTAGTTTCTGCAGCCAAAGCACGGATTGTTGAGAGTCATTTATTGGGAAGGGCATACATGATGCTGCCGTACACTGAACCAAACCCCTAGTCCATCAAGGTCAGTATTGTCAGCTCAGACGGGCAGTGGTTCTCCAGAGTCTCAGGTGGAGGCCTTTGTCATCACCTACTACCTGATCCTTTTAACTGGAGATGGCAGGGACTGAACTAGGGACCTTTTGCATGTTAAACAAATGCTCCACCACTGAGTCAAAGACCTCTTCCCTCAAGCAGCACATATGAGGTCTCACAATAATTTATGAATGCACACAGGAACACCCTGTGGGATTGTGCATAAATCTGTACATGGTTTGCACTTGGATTACTGACAACTGTTCACTTCCACAATTACCTGTTATGTAAAGCATCTCTATGACGCCTCTTAGTCCCACAAAAAGATTTGCCTGCCATTCCTTTTATGTAGTGGCTATTCTACTATCTCACTTATCCCTCCAAAATACCTTAAGGTTTCCATTCTTTTAAAAAGAGCCATATATGATTTCATACTCAGCCGCATTTGGCTGTAGAGCCATCCTTTGCATACCCACAGTTTGCTTTGCTTTACCAGGACGGGATGAGTTATAATGTGAGCTAGATTGTATGGATGTTGCAGGGCCAGTGATGTGAATGCTCCTGTCTGTGTGCTGTTTAAAGGTGGTGGGGCAGACGTGGATTTAAGTTATATAGAACTTTATGGCCACGAGCATATTGTAAATTCAGATGTGTCAATATCAGTCTTAGATTGTGCTTCTAAGGACTTATTTTAATTCCTTTCCTTTCCTTTTATGCCCTTAGAAGCTCATTGATTCACAGATCTTGAGCAGCAGAAGATACTTGCTGCTGCTGCTTCTCTTCTTCCTCTTCCTCTTGCAAGGGCTAATAGGACTGAGACAAATTTTGCTAGAGTAAATTTAGGATCCTTATTGCTGAGCAAAAGAGCCAGGGTTTCCAGAGTGTGGGGGGATGGTTCGTTGATGAAAGACTTAATATAGTGATCCCTTATATTCTCAAAGAACCTGCATTCAAGCAGGGCATGGAAGGATGTATCTATCCTATTAAGACTGTAGGCTGTCTGCTTTCCACTCCCACACTGGTCTCTCCTAGGGCCTAGTCTTGCACAGATCATGACAACTTGGATGGGAGACCTCCTTGGAATGTCAGCAGTTGGGAAGCAGGAGCATGCCCCATTCAGCCACCTCCCTGAACATCCTCCAGGCCCCCGGTACGAATCAGTCACCTGAGGCTGCTATGACTTCCAGGTGCACACACACACACACATATGAAAAATACAAAAAAAAATTACAAAATAAAATAAAACCATTGTAGGAATAATATTCAGTCTTGCAAACAACATGGGATAGTAAGGTAGAACATATGGGGGACTTATTTTAATTGAACATATAATTTCATCTTTTCAAAATGTTTTAAACTCTCATTCTTAATTACAGGATTATTTCTCCATTGAAACACAAACTCATTTAAGAAACTTGACTGGATACAATATCTAGGGATGGGCACAAACTGAGGAAATGGAGGTTCGTCCCAGTTCATGGTTTGTGAGGTAACACAAACTAGGGGTATGAGCTCAGCATATGCTGAGCTGAATAAATAACCAAAAAATATCAGTTCAGTTTGCCTTTATTGGCATAAAATATTTTAAAAGAGGATTACAACCAAAAAATATTGGTATTTTTCAGGTATTTATTCAGCCAAATACAGATCAGAAATCTAGATTTGGCTACCAAAGTACCCCTGCCCAAATAAAAGCTGATATTATATGGCTTTTATTCAGGTCTCATCTGATAAGTATGAGACAACACACCGGAGGTAAATTCAAAAGTGATTTCAGCTTTATTTCAGCTCCAAGTTAGACCAGCTAAGGACTAGACCAGCTAGACAAAAAAACAGTCCAAAACAGCGGTTTATATACAGTCCTGGCTGAGATAGCCACGCCCACAATAACATTAATATCCAATAACTGTTGTGCATAATAACCAATCATAATTCACAGTTAATAACCAATCACGTTTCACATTAATAGCCAATCAAAGATGTTCCCTCCACAAGCCCTTTGATTGGGCAATACAGTACAGTATTTCCGATCCGCATAATGAGCGCCTGCTCGATTATGCTGTCACTTATGTCTATGAAGACATAACAACTCCTCCCCCCTTAGATGGAACACACTCGTAATCAGACAAGTGGGGAGGGGCCCTTCTGCTTCGCTGTGACCGCGAAGTGGGGCTTCAGGGGGATTAGGGTCTGTACTAGGCTCAGCGCCAGGCATTGCTGGGCTGTCAGGCTCTTCAGGGTCCGAGAGTGCAGGGGTCTGCCCTGCCTCAGGTTCTTGACGAGAACCAGCAGCACTCACCTCGTCCGGAGGCAAGTGGGACTGCTCCCTGGGCCTGAAACAATCTCCGGCTTCAATCTCCTGGTCCGCAGGAGACCATCGCTGCCGGAGTTGATCTATGTGGCGGCGTATCTTTCGGCCGTCAGATAGCCTTACCACATACATCCTGGACCCTAGACGGTTGGTGACTTCGGCGGGAAGCCACCGGTGCCCCTCGGAGTAGTTTCGGGCAAAGACCCAGTCCCCGGGCTGAAACTCTCTGGATGGCGTGGGCGGTTCGGCCCGTACAGCTCTGCTGCCATCCAGATCCGGGTGCAGGCGGTCGAGGAGGGTTGTCAATTTCCTCCCCATAAGCAGCTCGGCCGGGCTTTTCCCTGTGGCAGAGCTCGGTGTGACATGCTGCCACAGGAGAAAATCGGCCACTCGATGGTCCCAGTCCTCGCCAGGCAGTCGGGCGAGGGTCTCTTTCACTGTCCGAACCATCCGCTCTGCCTGGCCGTTAGAAGCAGGATGGAACGGGGCTGTGGTGATGTGCCGGATTCCGTAGCCCTCTAGGAAGCCGGCGAACTCCCTAGAGGTCAGTTGAGGGCCGTTGTCACTGACCAGTACTTCAGGTAGCCCATGGGTGGCAAAAAGTTGGCGCGAAGCCTTTATTAGGTTTGCCGATGTTGTGGACCTCATGGGGACTACCTCCAGCCACTTCGAATAAGAGTCCACAACCACCAGGAGCATTTGGCCGTTGATTGGCCCCGCAAAGTCAAAGTGCAGCCTTGACCAAGGCTTTTCAGCTCTGTTCATGGGTGCTGGTGGTGTGTGCGGAGGGTCAGGCCGTGACTGCTGGCAGCGCACGCAGCCTCGAACTTTCTCTTCGATGTTTGCATCGAGCCCAGGCCACCATAAATACCCCCTCGCCAGGGCCTTCATGCGAACAATCCCTGGGTGCCCGGCATGCAGGGACTCAAGAACCCTTCCTCTTAGTTTGGGGGGAATCACGACTCTGTTCCCCCATAGTAAACAACCCTTAACAATGGACAGCTCAGACCTTCTGTCCCAGTACGCCTTGAACTCAGGCTCTGAACAGACACTCGGCCACCCCCTCCACACCCAGTTTAAAACACGAGATAGTATTAAGTCCTTCTGGGTGAACGCGGCAACGTCCTCGGACCGAAGTGGAGACTCCGACAGTTCATCCAAGGTGCAAATGTCCGCTGTAGGAGCTGGATCGAAACCAGTCTCAGGCAGAGGACAGCGGCTCAGAGCATCAGCGTGCGCGATACATTTTCCAGGTCTGTGTTCCAAGTCGTATTCGTACGCCGCCAAGAACAGGGCCCATCTCAGCATTCTGGGCGACAGTATGTTGGGCGTGGGGCGGTCTGGGGCAAATATTCCCAGTAGCGGCTTGTGGTCAGTCACCAGAATGAAATGGCGGCCATACAAAAAGTCATGGAATTTCTTGACCGCACTTACTAGTGCCAAACCCTCTTTGTCTATTTGCACGTAGTTTTTTTCTGCACCACTCAATGACCTTGAGTAATATGCAGTTGGCGCCTCAGACCCGTCAGGCATTACATGGCTCAAAACTGCCCCAATACCGAATGGCGACGCATCAGCCGCCAAAACCAACATTTTACCCTCATCAAAATGAGTCAGCACACTGTCAGAAGTCAGTAACGCTTTAACATTTTCAAATGCCTTTTCTTGTAGCCGTCCCCAAACCCATTTTGCACCTTTATTCAACAATCGATGCAATGGCTCGGCTACCGAAGCTTTGTGGGGCAGAAATGAGTGGTAAAAATTGATTAGTCCTAAATATGCTTGTAACTCCGTTTTATTTTTAGGTCTGGGTGCATTGTGTATAGCTGCTACCTTTCCAGGGGTTGGGTGAACACCTTGTTCATCAATCTTGAACCCAAGGAACTCGACACTTGAGACCCCAATCGCACATTTTTCCCGTTTTACTCGCAACCCAGCCTTATTGAAGCACTTCAGAACACTCCGGACCCTTTCAAGCAACTCTTCATCACTCTTTCCCGCAATAAGCACGTCATCAAAATAGGGAATTACTCCCCTGATACCTCTGAGCAACCCCTCCATTAAACCCTGGAAGATTCCAGGTGCGACGTTAACCCCGAATTGTAGGCGCTTAACTTTAAACGCACCTCTATGCGTAACGATGGTTTGTGCTTCTGCAGCATTGTTATCTACGGGCAACTGTTGATATGCCTGGGCAAGGTCTAATTTTGCAAACACCTTGCCTCCCCCAAGAGATGCAAGTACATGGCTTATTACCGGTACAGGATAAGAATGCTGTTGTAATGCCTTATTGATTGTACATTTATAATCTGCACAAATACGTATGCTTCCATCAGGTTTGACAGGAGTAACAACGGGCATTTCCCATTTGCTGTACGGAACTGGCTCCAAGACCCCTTGCTCTAGGAGCTTGTCAATTTCCATTTCAATCTTGGGTTGCAATGCTAATGGCATCTTCCTATATTTTAGCCTGATAGGCCTAACATTTGGATCCAACTCAAATGAAACTGGGGGACCCGTATACGTTCCCAGCCCTTTTGCAAAAACCTGAGGAAACTTGTCATACAAACAATTCCATTTATCATGACATACCGTATTAATACCAGAAATAGCAATGCCTAATGGCTCAAACCAATCGAGCCCCAACAGGCTTACCCTGTCCCCTTCGGCAACAATCAGGGACAGAGCCGCCTTACGCTCTTTGAAACGGACGTCAAATTCCGCCTCACCTGCCAATGGAATTCGGTGCCCTTGAAAATCTGCTAGACAGGCGTTAGTGGGCAGGAGGCGGCAGCGGCTTCGGCTTGGAAAAAGACGATCCAACGTGCACGTTGAAATGATTGTTCTAGCCGACCCGGAATCGACTTCAAACGGGCAGGGAATTCCGTCGAGGAACAAGGTGATGAAAATCTTCTTCCTCCGGGGTGCTCCCGTGGTGAGGACGGACGATGAAGAGGGGTTGGACGATAGGGTCGGGTTTCGGGACGACAGGGATGAAGAGCAGGTTGTGTTGACCTTGCTTCGGAATTGAGAGCGCTGCGGAGGCGACGTAGGCGGCGATCTCTTCAACTTGCAAACTCTGGCGATGTGCCCACGTTTTCCGCAAGCCCGACAAACCAACCCTTTGGCCCAACAGGTGTCGCGCTCGTGCTTCCCGCCACAACCAAGGCACTGACGCGCTAGCGCAGTCTTCACTTGGGTTCGCGGCTGGCTGCTGGAACAAGGCTCTCGTACGTCATCCACGGCGGCCGCCGGCTCACGGTCCTCGACCTGTTGGTGAATGCTGGATTCGGCTGCCGCAGGCCGCTGTCGCACTTCTCGCGTCGACCTTTCAGCAGCTTCAGCGGCGATGGCTTCCTCGAACGCGACCTTGAATGTCAGCGTCTTTAAGGCAAACAGGCGTTGTTGCAGCTTTGCATCGCGGTGGCCGCAGACCAGCCGGTCTCGCAAAGCTGTCTCGAGATCGGCGAAGTTGCAAGCCCTTGCCAACTTCCTCAATGCCGCCACAAACTCGGCTACTGATTCGCTGGAGCCTTGCCGCCTTTCGTAGAACGCGTGCCGGGAAGTGATCTCTGAAGGCTGCGGCGCAAAATGAGCCTTCAACTTCTCCGTCAGCGTGGCGTACGGCATGGTCTTGATGTCATCAGGCGTGACAAGTGAACGAGCAATGTCGAACACCTCTTTGTCACACGAACTAAGCAGTGCAGCTCATTTCTTCGCAGCATCCGTCACCCCGCCGCTCTCAAGGTGAAACTCGAACCGGGTGAGGTACGCCTCCCAGTCCTCGGTCGCGGGCTCGAACGGCTCGAACCGGTGCTTGGAGCTCATCGCGGCGCTTCCTGGAGCGGATGGCCCCCTCGGAAACTCACGGTCGATCGGAACTTCCTCCGTGGTGTCTCAGCGGGGCTGCCTACCCGCTAGATCCCATCCTCATCGCCAGTTGATAAGTATGAGACAACACACTGGAGGTAAATTCAAAAGTGATTTCAGCTTTATTTCAGCTCCAAGTTAGACCAGCTAAGGACTAGACCAGCTAGACAAAAAAACAGTCCAAAACAGCGGTTTATATACAGTCCTGGCTGAGATAGCCACGCCCACAATAACATTAATATCCAATAACTGTTGTGCATAATAACCAATCATAATTCACAGTTAATAACCAATCACGTTTCACATTAATAGCCAATCAAAGATGTTCCCTCCACAAGCCCTTTGATTGGGCAATACAGTACAGTATTTCCGATCCGCATAATGAGCGCCTGCTCGATTATGCTGTCACTTATGTCTATGAAGACATAACATCATCAGTGAAGGGAAGGGGTTTACAGTTTAGACCTCTTCCATCCCCTCCATGGAGTCAGGCCACAGCTGCCATGTGATTCCAGAAAGATGGGAAGGGGGTTAACTTTATACTTTAGACCCCTTCCCTTCTCTCTGGAGTTATGCCGCAGCTGTGGCCCAATTCCAGGGAAGGGATTTAAAGTTTAAACCTCTTCTCTTCTCTCTGGAGTCGTACCACAGCTGCAGCCAACTCCAGGGAGGGGAGGGAGGGGTTTAAATTTTCATTCACTTCACTCACCAAGGCAGCTCTGCCTATGGGGATTCTCAAGGATACCTGATATTCAGGGATATTTGGGAATACCAAAGATTTTGGAGTCCCAAACACCCAAATCTGAATCTCCCTCCAATTTTTCTTGCACACCCCTAACACAAACCATGAACCATGAACCTTCACAAACTTCCCTGTTTAATGAACCAGTTCATTTTGTGAGGTTCATGATGTGGTGTGTGGGGGGTCTTCCCTCCCTTCTTTCTGCTTTGTGCTTCCCTCCCCCCTTTCTCCTTTCAAGGCCAACAAAATGGAAGGGGGGGATCTTGTGTTCCTATTGTTCAGTCGTACAGTCAAGTCCAACTCTTCATGACCCCATGGACCACATCACGCCAGGCCCTCCTGTCCACCATCATCCTCTGGAGTTTGCTTAACTCCATGTTTGTTGCATCAGTAACTCTGTCTAACCATCTCATCCTTTGTCATCCCCTTCTTTTACCTTCAGTTTTTCCCAGCATCAGGGTCTTCTCCAGTGAGTGCTCCTGTCATGGGCAGGGGGGCCGGTCAAAGGGAGTCCAGAACAGGTCAAGGTCAGGAGCCAAGAAGACAGTGCAAAGTCCAAAAAGCCAGGCTTGGGTCAGGAGCCAGAAACACAGAGCCAAGTCCAAATCACTAACCAGAAATATAGTCCAAAGCCAAGCCGGGGTCAGGAGCCAGAAACACAGAGCCAAGTCCAAAGCCAGGGGGACCAAAGGTCTAGGTTCAAGAGCCTAGCCGGAGTGGATGCTAGTAGTATGAAGCTGATTTGTTGCTTCCGCAAAGAGTACTGCCCAGAGTGTGGCGTTAAATGCTGCTACCAATTAGCCAGCTGCACGATCGGCCAGGCTCCTGTTAGAACTCTGGGCTGGCTGAGCATCTCCCTTGCAGCCTGGCCTCTCTTCGCCTGATTGCTAAGTTTTGCTGCAGTCGCTCCCTTAAACGAGTCTCACATAGGGGTGAGTCAGGAGGACTTTCAGTGTGCAGTTCTTCCTTCTTATCTGGGCCAGGAGTGAAGACTGCTCTTACAGGCACTTGCCAGTTCTCCTCCTCTGCTGCTTCAGAGGGGCCAGCTGTGGTTTCTGCAGGCTCTGTCAGCTCATCTTCATCCATGACCATGACAACTCCCTTCTCATTTGGTGGCCAAAGTATCTGAGCTTCAGCATCAGTATCTGGCCTTCCAGGGAACAGTCAAGGGTTGATTTCTTTTAGGATTGCCTGATTTGATCTCCTTGTAGCCCAAGGGATCCTCAAGACTCTCCTCCAGCACCATAATTCGAAAGCATCTATTCTTCAGCACTTGGCCTTCCTTATGGTCCAACTCTTACAGCCATATATTGTTGTTGTTCATGACCCAATGGACCACATTATGCCAGGCCCTACTGTCTTCCATCATGCTCCGGCATTTGAGCCATACATTACTACTGGGAATACCATTGCTTTGACCATACAGACATTTGTTGGCAGGGCGATGTCTCTGCTTTTTATTATGCTGTCTAGGTTTGCCATAGCTTTCCTTCCAAGGAACTGGCATCTTAATTTCATGGCTGTAGTCACCATCTATAGTGAACTTGGATCCCAGGAATGTGAAGTCTGTCACTGCTTCCATGACTTTCCCTTCTATTTGCCAAGGAGTGATGGGGCCGGATGCCATGATCTTAGTTTTTTTGATGTTGAGTTTGGAGATCTTGTAAAAGCCATTTAAAGGGAACATTCCCTTCAAATTGCTTTTGCAAGTGGCACCAAGTGCAAGTGAAGTTGAAGTGGCAAATCGACTTCTTCCAGATGAACTCTCCACTTGGACTTCACTCGTGCAAAGCTTGCAAAAGCCATTTAAAGGGAATGTTGGTGGGGGGAGCAAAAGGAACTGAAAGACATACTAGTTAGGGAACTTCTGAAATGTTTTATTCTTCTAGTGCTTAATCCTTAAAAATGTCAACTGCAAGGTATATCTTTGTTGAATTGCCTCCTGCTTCCCAGGTTAACATGTGCCCATTTCATACATATTTTGGGGATTAGCTCAGTGTTCATTTCAGATGTTGAGTTCACCTTTAAATATTTAGCCTGGTTCCCATGGACATATGCTAGTGTTGGCTCTCATGCTGGGCTAGTACAAATGTTACACAGAGTCTTTGGGCAATCCAGTATCATGGTGAAGCTTGTAAATGCCTAAATTATAAACTCCTTCACCACAGTATTTTTTTAATGCTAGGCTGATGGTTTCCTTTTAAGCTCTTCCTGCCCCCCATCCCCGTTTTTCTGTTTTCCCTCATCTTCCTAACTCCATCTTTCTGGTTACAGGCCAGATCTGATCGAATGACACTATTTCTAGAAGTGTACATTTCATGAGAGGTTAATTTTGCATGCAACATCCCAGATTATCTTTACAGATTGGTTCTTGAAAATAAAAATGAAACCTCAGAATTTTTTCCAGTAGCTGAACAACTGATAGTGTGTTTAGGAAAATAATGAAAGAATTACCCTGTTGAGCACATACTTTCAACAACTGTTTTTCTACAGCCCTTTTTCATTAATGTCTCCTCATCTCTTTCCCCTTCTTTTTCTCAGATTTTTGTCTCCCTTTGTCACTTACTTGACTGGATTTTTAGTCATTGTCTGTTCTGAGGCTTTGCTCTAGCCACACTGCATCTTGGCTTTCCCTCCATCTTAGCTTGTGTATTTTGTGTGAAGTTTTCCAAGGAATTTTTTTTAAAAAAACAAAAAACCCTTATTATTTCTACCTTGTCCTCACAGCTTCTCCTGTTCCTTTTTTTCCATATCAGCATTAGTTCAACTCCCAAAGTTGGAGTGTTGTGAACATTCCAAAGCTGACACCTTTCCTTAGTTGACTGAATTCAAGAAAATTCTACCATGTCCCATCAAATCAGCATTGCACCAAAAGTGTCATTGTTGCTGCCCTCTCCAGGCTCTCAGGAAACAAAAGTGCCATCCTGAGCAGTCTAATTCTATTCTTTAAATGCTTTATTATACAGATGCTGTATATTCCTGTATTGTGTTGCAATTATACCTAAAGAACATTCCATATAACTGATTAGTTGGTTTTTGAGATATGGCTGGGAACTTCCTTCAATAACATTGACAATCTCCTGTAAAATACAAGTATATTTTTTTGAAAGAAGAAATCATAGGATCTCATTCACCTCTTATTTTCCTTGCCCTTCTCTTCCCATCCCTGACCTCACTTTGTTCTCTCTCTCCACTGCCAGACCTTCAGGCTGTAAGCTCCTTGGGGTAGGAGCTTGTCTTTTTTTGTTCCCATTTATTGTAAAGCACCATACATACTGATCATGCTGTATAAATAACCATGTTAAGGACATAAGAAGAGCCCTGCTGGATCAGACCAATAGTCCATCTAGTCCAGCATCCTGTCTCACACAGTGGCCAACCAGTTCCTCTGGAGAGCCAACAACAGGGCATAGAGGCCAAGGCCTTCCCCTCCTGGCTCTGGAATTCAGAGGCTTATTGCCTCTGAATGTGGAGATTCCCCTCAGCCACCATGACTAGTAAGCACTGATAGACATATCCTCCATGAATCTATCTAATAACCTGTTAAAGTTGTTTATTCCTGTGGCCGTCACTACATCCTCTGGAAGTGAATTCCACATTTTAATCGCTGTCTGTGTAAAGCAGTATTTCCTTTTGTCCGATCTGAATCTGTTGCCCGCCAGCTTCATTGGATGCCCTCAATTTCTAGTATTTTGAGAGAGGGAAAAAAATTCTCTTTGTCAACTCCCTCCATCTCATGCATAATTTTATAAACTCTATCATTCCCCCCCCCCAGTCTTTTCTAAACTGAAAAGCCCCAAACTCTTCAGCCTTTCCTCATAGGGAAGGTGCTTCGACCCCCTAATCTTCTTGGTCATCCACCTCTGTACTTTTTCCAGCTCTGCGATGTCTTTTTTGATATACAGTGACCAGAACTGTACACAGTATTCCAGATGAGGCACACCATTACAGTATCAGCCATTTTATTCTTGATTCCTTTCCTACTAATCCCCAGCATAGATCTTGCCTTTTTCACTGCTGCAACACACCGGGTTGACACTTTCACTGAGCTATCCACCACGACCTTAAGATCTTTCCCTCTCTCAGTCTCAGTAAGCCCAGACCCCATTAGCCTATACCTAAAGTTGGATTTTTTTTTTTGTCCCAATGTGCATCACTTTACACTTACCAACACTGAACTTCATTTGCCATATTGTTGCCCACTCACCCAGTCTGTGGAGGTCCTCACAATGAGTAAAATAATGATGTTACTATGAGATAATATTGGATTATGTCTTTTCGAGGATAAATGTAAAATTAAAATCTTGAACGAGTCAGAGGATATTAATCAGCTTAATTTTATTTATTTCTGTAAGAAACCTTTCCAATAGATTTGATGTGCAAGGTGGTGTACAAAAGTTACAAGAACTATTTCAAATATAGAGCCAGGTGGGCAGCAATAGAACAAAGCAAAAAGCAAAAAGGGAATATGAGGAGCATATCGCAAAAAACATAAAGACCAACAATAAAACTTTCTTCAAATACATTAGAAGTAGGAAGCCAGCCAGGGAGGCAGTGGGGCCCTTGGATGACCAAGGGGTAAAAGGAGTAGTGAAGGATGATAGGGAAATAGCTGAGAAGCTGAATGCGTTTTTTGCCTCTGTCTTCACTGTGGAAGAGGAGAAGTGTTTGCCCACTCCAGAAGCACCGATTTCAGGAGGGGGTTTGAAAGACCTGAATCAGATTGCGGTGACAAGAGAGGAAGTCCTCCGACTGATGGACAATTTAAAAACTAATAAATCACCAGGCCCGGATGGCATTCATCCGAGAGTTCTGAAAGAACTCAAATGTGAACTTGTGGATCTCCTAACAAAAATATGTAATCTTTCTTTAAAATCTGCCTCCATTCCTGAGGACTGGAAGGTAGCTAATGTCACTCCCATCTTTAAAAAGGGCTCCAGGGGAGATCCGGGAAATTACAGGCCAGTCAGTCTGACATCGATACCGGGTAAGTTGGTGGAAACTGTTATTAAGGAAAGAATTAGTAGGCACATTGATGAACAAAAACTATTGAGGCAGACTCAGCATGGGTTCTGTAAGGGAAGATCTTGTCTCACTAACCTGTTAGTGTTTTTTGAGGGAGTGAACAAACATGTGGACAAGGGGGACCCAATAGATATTATTTACCTTGACTTCCGGAAAGCTTTTGATACAGTTCCTCATCAAAGGCTCCTAAGTAAGCTCAATAGTCATGGGATAAAAGGACAAGTCCTCTTGTGGATCAAAAACTGGCTTATAAATAGGAAACAGAGAGTGAGTATAAATGGGAAACTTTCTCAGTGGAGGGTGGTAAGCAGTGGGGTACCACAGGGATCAGTACTCGGTCCGATGCTTTTTAACTTGTTTATTAATGATTTGGAATTGGGAGTAAGCAGTGATGTGGCTAAATTTGCAGATGACATGAAGTTGTTCAGGGTGGTGAAAACCAGGGAGGATTGTGAGGCACTCCAAAGGGATCTGTTGAGGATGGGTGAGTGGGTGTCAATGTGGCAAATGGGGTTCAATGTGGCCAAGTGCAAAGTGATGCACATTGGAGCCAAAAATCCTAAATATAAATACACGTTGATGGGGTCTGAACTGGCAGAGACGGATCAAGAGAGAGATCTTGGAGTCCTAGTGGATAACTCGCTGAAAATGTCTAGACAGTGTGTAGCTGCAATAAAGAAGGCCAACGCTATGCTGGGGATTATTAGAAAGGGAATTGATAACAAATCAGCCAGTATCATCATGCCCCTGTATAAATCATTGGTGTGACCTCATTTGGAATACTGTGTACAGTTCTGGTCACCACATCTCAAAAAGGATATTATAGCATTGGAAAAAGTGCAGAGAAGGGCAACTAGAATGATAAAAGGGTTGGAACACCTTCCCTATGAAGAAAGGTTAAAATGCTTGGGGCTCTTTAGCTTGGAGAAACGACGGCTGAGAGGTGACATGATTGAGGTTTATAAGATTATGAATGGGATTGAGCAGGTTGAGAAAGAAGTACCTTTCTCCCTTTCTCACAATACAAGAACTCGTGGGCACTCTATGAAATTGCTGAGCAGTCGGGTTAGAACAGATAAAAGGAAATACTTCTTCACCCAAAGAGTGATTAACATATGGAATTCACTTCCACAGGAGGTCGTGGCAGCTGCAAGCATGGACAGTTTCAAGAGGGAATTAGCTGGGCCCGGCTGCCGGTCCACCCGGCGGAGCCCTTGCTGGGGCAGGCGGACGGGCTGGGGGAGGTAGGCCGCGCCCCCCAACCCCCGGAGGATCCCCCTGGGCCTGGCTGCAGTGAGCCGGGCCCGGCCGCAGGCCCCCGCCTGGCGCGGCGGAGCCCCGGCGAAGCCCTAGCTGAGGCGGCGGGCGGCCTGGGGGGCAGCTGCAGTGAGCTGGGCCCGGCTGCCGGTCCGCCCGGTGCGGCTTGCAACGGCAGGCGGGCGACCGGGAAGAGGAAGGCCACGTCCCCCCGCCGATCGCCCAGGCGGCCTGAGGTCCCCATCAGCGCGGACCGGCCTGATCCGGCTGGGTGAGAGCTGGGCCCAGCCGCTGCTCGCATGGGCTGGAGGGCGGCCGCGGAGAGGTAGGCTGCATTTCCCCCCATCCCCCGACCGCCCCAACGGCTTGAGGTAGGCCCCCCCGCCCTACCTACAAACCAGGCTTGTCTCGTGGTCAAGTGGGGAGGGGGAGCGGCTTCCCTTCACCTTATATCGCCTCCCCTCCGCGACCACCCCCACTGACCCTCCCTTAGCCGGTGGCAAAAGGGGGGGAGGCGCGTCTTTTCCCGCCGTGCACTAGCCCCCCCTTCTGGCTGGCCAGCCTCTCGGTCCCAGCCCATCCCCGCAAATGGTGGGCCCGGCTTACCCGGGCCCTTTCTGCTTTCAAGAGGGAATTAGATAAACATATGGAGCAGAAGTCCACCAGTGGCTATTAGCCACAGGGTATGGATGGGAATTCTCAGTCTGGGGCAGGTGATGCACTCTATTCTTGTTGCTGGAGGGGGCAGCAGCGGGAGGGCTTCTGGTGCCCTGGCCCCACTGCTGGACCTCCTGATGGCACCTGGTGTGTTTTGACCACTGTGTGACAGAGTGTTGGACTAGATGGGCCATTGGCCTGATTCAACATTGTCTTCTCTTATGTTCTCTTATGTTCTTATGTTCTTATGTTAGAGTCCAGTGATACCTTTAAGACCAACAAAGTTTTATTCAAGGTATGAGCTTTCATGTGTGAAGAAGTGTGCATGCACAGAAAAGCTCATACCTTGAATAATACTTTGTTAGTCTTAAAGGTGCCACTGGACTCTTAACTTCTATTTCAAATATAGAACCAGATTACAATATAAATCACATACGAGATGAGATGCCACAATGCTAAGATCCAAAAACAATCTACAGTGAAAACTCATCAACAGCTCTAGTAAATCAGATGACTCTCATACGTCATCTGGAAGAAATTAGAGTAAAGGGTAGGCGAATATGGTTGGGGCTGTATTCCAAAGCATGTAAGACCCTTGATAGCCACCAGCGATGTCATCAACATTTGATTAATAGCATCAAAATAGGAATTTCTGTAAATGCTTAGTTTTATTGTAAGATTGTACCACAAGGGATTAAGATTGTTAGTTATCAACATGATTGTTAATAATAACAAATAATTGTGCAAATTTTCACTCAGTTATGCTCAAGTTGTACTTCTCCCTTATTCTGAAATTCTCATTTCATTCAAAATTCAAGACAGACTGTGGATATATATGGCCATCTTGTTCAGTTTGGCATTCCTCACATTAGGAGCACAGATACTGTTGAAGCACCCTGACCTGAATAAACCAGGAAGGTTATTACAAGAAACAGTTTTTCAGATACTCCAGTACAAGCATCTCAAAGTGGATTTTTGTTTATATTATAGCCATATTATATTTTAAATTATGGTCTTCAGAAAGCTGGTAAAATTAGGACTTTGAATCATTCTTTTCACTCACTAAAGAGTACACAGGTTGAGTCTGGAGTCCCCCCATCCTGTGTCCTGTCACATTTGACTTGCAGGTTTTCCTCAGTTCCCACATGTGAGGTGCCCAGTTCACATTGTGATGGTAGCACACATGGATAAAGGGCTTCAGCCTTCCCCTCTTGAGTGTTTTCCAACCCAGGAGTACACTATTTGACCATCTGGGACATGTACACTTGAGGATTTCCTCAAGAGCCAAATAGTACCCCCTGGCTCATTTCAGGTCAGGAAAATTGTGGTGGTGGTGGGGAGTCTGAAACCTCTTCTCCACAGGTGCCACAGTTGCAGCCAAACTAGGCACTGCATGCATGGGAACTGAGGAGAACCCACAAGTCATGTGTGATTGTTACACAGAACACTGGGAGGGACAGGTGCTCCGACCCAATCTGTGTATTCTGTTGCTATTTACATTATGTGTATGTCACTGTCCGTGTCACATTAAAGTGTAGAGTAACAAATAAAGAATCAGACAGGTATCTTTCCCAAGGATCTTATAATTTAAATTTCAAGAGTGGGGAGAATTGAAGGAAGGAGATGGACAACATCCTTCAAACACCCCTCCACTGGTGTTTAAAGGTGGCCTATTGTTTATTCTTTAGTATACATTTGTTCTATAATTTTTTTCAGGGCTTTTTTTTTGTAGAAAAAGCCCAGCAGGAACTCCTTAGCATAACAGGCCACACCCAACAGCAGAAACTCCTTAGCATATTAGGCTACACCCCTGACAGCACAGCTCATTAGCATATTAGGCCACACCCCCATGTTTACCAGAAGTGTGGTCATCCAGCCACACCCACTTTTTGCTGCTTATTGTTCCATTTACCTTCTCTGTTGTCAAAATCCAGGGCTTTTTTTCTAGCAGGAACTCCTTTGCATGTTAGGCCACACACCCCTAATGTAGTCAGCCCTAATGAGTTCCTGCTGGGCGTGGCCAACTCGGGAAATAGCCGGAACTCTGTTCCTGTGCATTCCTGCCCAAAAATAGTCCTGATTTTTTTTCATGGGCTCTCTTTACTGCACATTAACCTTCTACTCAGAAACTGATACCAGAGTCAAACTATTATCTCTATAGGTCGCAGTCGCAGTGGGTGGTTGTTATTCCATTCATTTCAGCAGAGCTGTACCTGCTTATATCAGCGCAGAGCTGGGTTTTGATGAACAAAAACAACACAGTCGTACAGGCAACTGTATGCTCCCCCCACTTTTTTTTTTCTCCATATCAGCATATTAAACAAAGGATAATATTAAGTTTGGATAGTGGATAAAGTTAAGCTCTGCTAATACTTAGCATCAAGTACCACTGTGTTGAAATTAGAAATTACACATTCCTGAGGTTTCTAGCTGCCGTGCTTGCCAAGAACATGGAGCACACAGCTCTCCAAGCAGCAGCAGCAGCAGCAGCAGCAGGTCCTCGTATGAGAACAGCAATGAGGGCAGCTGCCACTGCCGTGCAAAAGAATCTGCCGCTGGGGAGAAAAGCATTCAGAAGACAGTTGTCTCGGAGGAATGTTCCGCTGCTTTTGTACTCAGTCGATTTGGACTCCACCCAAGGTGCGATGTTCGACATGTGGATTGCAGGCAAAGGCCTGGTTCAGACATCTGGGCCGGCCATCACTCCATCTCATGGAAGTTGCACTACGCAAGCGCATTCGGATGATACGTTTGCTCCAAACTGTTTCGTTCCTCCTTAATTCTAGTTTGGGTGGGGAAATTTCTAAAATGGACAGGGAGGGATGGCCCTCCCTCCCTGGAGGTTTGGTACAGAATGAGGTTCAGCATGAGGCTCCTATCTTCCTGGACTATATCTGACGACCACGACTTTGTGAATGATTTAAAACAATTTGTGCACAACAGCTCTCTGAATGGCAGCACAATTTTCCTCCCTGCTGATCTTGATGCTAAGCTTTGTAGAAATGCAGACCAGGGTTACATCCCTGCCAGATATTCATCTTCTATTTTCTGTTAAAGCCTTCCAGTCTTCTCATCTGGCTGTCCTGAGTCTCACATAAATATGGTTGCTTCTGTGCAGTGACAGTTCCTTCATTGTGCAGTCATTGCTACCACAGAGGCAGAGGCAGAGACAGGCACAGTGGAATCTGCATGGGAGAAGTCTGTATACTTTTCCTTGGTCATTTCATCACGGCTCCCATCACTGGAGCCGCTTTTAAAAATGAACCAGTAATTGTTATACCACCATAGTATTATAACACAGTAGCAATATTTTATTTGTTTATTTCCAGAATTTATGTCCCATGTTTCAGCTCTTTAAAGGCCACCAAAGTGACTAACAATTTAAAACATGCATAATACAATACAATCATTAACATACTATTTACAAGAGTTAAAAACAGAGTTAACGTAGATACCAAACAGTTAAAATACATCCAAAACATAAAAGCATTGGTTAGGAAGGAAGGATAATTGAGGGAGTGCAAAACAAAGTAGAAGTCTTCACCCACTGGTGAAAGATGGCACCAGAAGGGGACAGATGAAGCTTCCTAGGGAGAGATTTCCAGAGCTTTGGTGCCATGCCTGAAAAGGCCCTGTCTAGATGTGTCCTCCCCCCCCCGGGCTTACTTTGCTGCATCAGGCTCATGAGTGACAAAGCGGAGACCCAAGAGTGAGGCAGCAACTCTGGGGGAGAAGTTGACTTCAGGAGGAGGCATTTCCTGCCATCCAAGAACAGCTTGGGAAAAGGCGAAGGCCAGGAAATTGGAAGCAAACTCCAGCTGCTCATGCATGCAAAGCAGCAGGAGTGAGCATGCCAAGAGTAAGCAAAAGGGGAAGGAACAAGAGACAAACCTGTCCTGTCCCGAGGAGCATGGTCAGGAGATGGCCCTTTCATTGGGTATGGGTGGGAGCTGTTTGCACGCAGCCAGGGAGGACAGGTGGGGATTGGAGAGCTCAGAGCTGTCACATTGCAGGGAGGGAGACTTAAGGTAGACTCAGTCTGGGCCAAGTGATGCTCTGTATTCTTGGTCCTGGGGGGAGTAACAGTGGGAGGGCTTCTAGTGTCCTGGCCCCACTGCTGGACCTCCTGATGGCACCTGGCATTTTTGGCCACTGTGTGACAGTGTGTGCCACTGGATGGGTCCCTGGCCTGATCCAACATTGGCTTCTCTTATGTTCTTAGGTTCTTAAGCGAGAGGCAGTTGGCAGGCCAGGGAGGAAGAACATGGAGTATGTTCCCAGCCATTGGCAGGGCATAGAGTAGTCTGTCAGCCAGGAGGAGGAACCAGGGTGGCTGCTTAACCCCCTCCCCCAGTTTAATCTGAGGCCCAGCCAAGCCAACCAGCCAGAATCACTCCCTGAAGGACCCCACAGCTCCAAGCTCTACCCAGGCAACCAAAGGACCCTACAGGCTCTCTCCTGGGTTGCCACCCGCCTAATCTCAGAAGGCAAGGACACCCGAAACAAGGCTTCTGAAGATGACTGGAATGGTTGGGAGGGCTCATAAGGGATTAGGTATTCTTTCAGCTCTGTTGATCCCAAACTGTAGCCCTTTCAGGGTCAACACCAGCACCTTGAATATGTGTGGAAACAAATTGGGAGCTAGTTTAGCTAAGCCAAGACTAGAATGATATGGTCCCTACAATCCATCCAGTGAACATACTGGCTGCAGTGTTCTGTACTAACACAAGTTTCCAAACACTTTTCAAGGGTAGTTCCCTGAATATATAACATGAAATATATAACAACTATAGATTTTTTTTAAAAGGCCACAAAAACTCCTGAGGCCTCTGGTGGGGCATGGTGGCTGTAAAGGGTTGATGGCAGTGAAACAATATGGAAGTAGGCGGGAGGCAGTGTTGCATTGGGGAGTGGAAACTGTTTTTCTGAAATTCATTTTTAAGATGCAGCTATTGATTCCTCTTTGTAGTTTTCTGTTATGCCACATATGCATCCCTTTTGCAAATTCAGCCCTTGCCTGGTATTTTTGGTCTCACCTACCACAGGGTGGTTCTCTAGCAGGAAGTTAGGAAGGCTTGGGAAGACTCACTGCCTGCCTTTGAGCATCTGCAGAGTGGAATTTTGCAGAACCTCCCTTCCTGCCCCTTCTCTCTTCACATTTCTCTTTTGATCAAAAAGGAATTAAACAGACTCCAAATTTCTAAAAAAAAAAAAAAAAAAAAAAAAGAGGGAAAGAAATGGGCTGTTGGATTTCAGGGCAAAACTAGATAAAGAAGAATTAAGACAATTTCTTTTGACACTGCTAGTGGGAGGTTAGAAAATGCATGTCTTCCCACCCGCACAGTGTGCTAATCTGCTTGGACTGTGATCTTCCAGGTATGGTTGTATCAAAGCAGGTTGGGGAAACATCAGAAGAAAGCAGGGGGAACCTTGGGAAGAGAACAAGTAGAGGATAATGTCATGTGAATGCCCTGCAAGGAATATCTGCTCCAGTTCAGGAGCCAAGGTTGAGAAAAGCATCTGTAGAGATGCAACCTGTGTCAATAATGACAGACAAAATGCTGGCATGAACATTTCCATGTGGAAGCTCTCATTCTTATAACTGGTGTACTGCAGTGTGGTCTCGTTTTGCATGTTTAAAAGACTACTGCCACGGGGCTGCAGAAATAGGCATAGGAACTAACTGGATATCCAAGTACAAATGTCTGCTTGAAGTATCTATGTGAATTACATTTGAAAGATGAACTATGTATTATATTCTACTCTTCATTTGTCTTCCCGATCAGGTATCTTTAGAGTCCGAGAGGCAGGATTGGCCCAAGATACACAAATCATGGCCTACATATGTGGGAGCTCCAGAATCAATATGGAGTTTTTGCTTGCCTACGAATTTCTCCACTGATGTTACTATGAAAGAGAGCTTCAGTTGTGCATTTTTGTTTTAACTGTAATGCTGGTGCAGTGGAGAGTCCACATTCAGAAGTTTGGTGCATAATGGAGTGTTCATGAAGCTACAGAATTATAATATGGCTAAAGTCAAGTGTTTATGTTGTGTGGAACAAGAGTCATTTGTATAAATGTGCATGTAAGGTGTGAGGAGAATCAAGACGGTTGACCCTTGATCATATGTCTGATAATGGTCAATACAAAATGTTCGAAAGGATGCATCTTTAGGGAAATGTGCCCGCCTCTCTGTGCTTGACACCTTTAATGGTTTTTCTTAAAATGTGTGAAGTGTTTTCTTAAGAATTTTGCTTACCTTTTCATGTCAGCTGCTGTAAAAATACTGCCCAAACTCCTGTATAATGGAGTAAAGCTGAAAAATTATTTAACTTATGCAATATGATGCCCAATCAGCCATCCCAAAGTCATTTGGCTAACACCAAGCAATAGGTCCAGACAGTCTGCTTCAAATCATAGAGTTTACCCTTCAGGGATGAAGGTATTTTGGCAATGAAGTTGTTCAAGTGCCTCTTTGAATCTCAATTCACTGGCTTTCTAGGGATAAAAATGTGTTTTTTTATAAATAAAGGTAAAAGTTAAGAAAACACATCCAGATTAATAATTATCCATGAAGTCAGGGGGGGGAGACTTTCACAGCTGTTGAACTGTCAATACTCCCATATAATTTTATATTATTGCCCAGTATAACATTAGGCAACTACATCACAGTGCCCATTGCAAAAGTGTTTGTGGAGAAGGAGAAGTCCTGTGAGACAGAGAGGCTAAACATTAGTGGAAGAGAATGTGCTTTGCATGCAGAAGGTCCCAGGTATCTTCAATTAGAAGATTTCAGGTAAATGGTGCTTAGATAGACCTTTCAGTACTACTGCATGGGGTGGGGGGGAGATAGAGAGCCCCATGGATAGCCACTGTCAATCACAGTAGATAATACTGAGCTAGGTGGACCAAGGGCTTTACTCAGTATAAGGCAGGTTCAGCTGTTCAGCCACAGATACAGAATAGGATCCTATGATTCCCTTCACTAAGCTGGAATCTATGACTGCCTTTCTCCAAGTTTTCTTCCAACATGCACACATAGTCTTCCATCAAAAAAGACAGACATTTCTCTATCAGAGGAAGCCTTTCTCCATCAGAAAAAAAAATCATTCTCCATTGGACAAAGTATTTCCTACTTTATAGAAGATGTTTCAGAAGTCTTCTTTAAGATCTTCCATAATGCTCTGTCTTCCTTTGCATTAGGTAAAGTAAGAGAATGCAGCCAAATAAAACAGAAGCTGTGGGTAGAAGAAAAATAACTCCTAGACAAAAATTGATTAAACCAAGAGCTACTCCCGCCCATCTGTAGTGCTTCCAAAAGCTTGTTTTTCCTCATATGAAGTTATATCACAAGTTGTTTGTGTGAGGAGAAAAAAGGTCTTCAGCAAGTTTTAGCATGCTTCCCATAAATAAAAGACTGTAAATTTTCTACTTGGACTAAAGCTCTTGTGTCATTGGAAATGCAAGACAAAGACCATGGGAGTCACTTGCACTAAATCATATCTATTGTACCTCCACTTGTGTTTCTGTTTGTGCAAGATCTTGCGCAACTAATTCCTGAGCACTGTAGTATATAAAGAGGCAAGAGCTAGGTGTTGCACCAGATGGAACTACACTATGTCCATTTATGTTTCTGCTTGTATGTCGCTGGATCTGGACCATGGAGTTTGGGAAATATGTTGAACTGAAATGCAGTTGAAGCAGGATCCTCCATTGGATCCCTCACAAAATTTCCACTTGCACTAGAACTCTTTCACGGGCAGAAATGCAAGAACAGGATCACAGTAGCCACTTGCCCTGCACATTTGGATGCCATAATGGAGCAAGTAACAGAACTCCAGGATGCAGGAGTAGAGCTCACCTCAGGAGAAATAAATGCTATGATTCTGAACAGTTTTCCATGCTCCTGTTTTAATGAGGTTGCAGTCTTGGAGTCACGAGATCAAATAGAAGTTGACTATACTTTAAATTACCTTTATAAAGAGATAGGTTATAAAGGCAACAGGAGCCATGTCTATTTTAAGTTAAGATCGAAGCATGGAAATGAAGATGTTGTATGCTATAGCTACCAGAAGAAGGGGTACATTGCAAAATTTTGTAGAATGAATAAAACATGGAGCAAAGGGAAAGGAATGCACATTTTCCCACACACAATGCAGCTCCAAGCATGAGGAGAGGTGAAAGTAAATGAGAAAGGAAGCCTTTTCAGCAGTTTACATATGTTGTTTCTGATAAAGACTCAAATGTGAAGGACTTTTGGCTATTAGATTCTGGATCTTTTTCTCATATTTGCCATGATAGAAGTTGCTTTGTAGAACTGAATGAAGAGAGTGGGCATGATTTGGTTCACGCAGGTGGGAGTCCGTTGCCCATGAAAGGAACTGGGACCGTTAAACTGAGAGTCTTAAGTGCTGCAGTAGAGATTGTTAAAATTCCTCTTAAGGACTGTGTTTTGGCTTCATGTGCTAATCAGAATTTATTGTCTGTTGAAAGGATTGTGAAATGAGGAAACCAGTTTCTGATATAAGAGAATATGTATAGCATTTTTCATCCTGAGTTCAGTGTTGAAATACTGGGAGGAAAGATTGGTGGTTTTTACTATTTGAAACATGTTGGTGAACCAGTATATCATGCAAGGCAAGACAAATGCTCCCATTCTAATTGCATCCTAGTGTGGCACAAGAGACTGGAGCACAGAATTCTTCAGTCTGTGCAGAAGCAGGAGTGTAATATTGGAATGAATGAATGTGATCAAATGCAAGTTTGCTTTGAAATCTGCTTGAAAGCTAAGGGAACTGCTCCAAGTTATAAAAGGCAGCAGGGTGCGCACAATGAGAGACTGCTTCAGAAAGTCTGCTCAGATTTAGTTGGTCCCTTCCATTCTTCAGTAGGAGGGAATAAATACATTTTGACTTTCATGGATGCTGGAACTCATTTTGTTTATATCTGATAAGAGCTAAAGATTAGGTGCTAGAGAATTTCAAGAATTATGTTACTGTTGCAAAAAGTAAGTTCAATAAAGCTCCAGATGTCTTGTTTATAGATAGACATGGGATATTCTGGTAGTGAGTTCTAAAGATTCCTGGAGGAGGAAGGAAGAAATAGAGCATAATACAAGTGTGGCTTATTCTCCTCAGCAAAATGGCTCACCTGAATGCATCCAGAACTGCACACAATGTTCCAGGTGCGGCCTGCCCAATGCAATGTACAGCAGGACTATCACATCTTGTGATTTGGATGTTATGCCTCTGTTGATACACCTCAAGATTGCATTAGCCTTTTTTCCCCACTGCATCATACTGGCTGCTCATGTTTAACTTTTGGTCCACTTGTACCCCAAGATCTTGTTCACACACACTGCTAGCCAGAAGTGTATCCCCCATCCAGTATGTGTGTTCCTCGTTTTTGTTACCCAGAGGTAGAACTCGGCACTTATCCTGCATCTTGTTCACATCCACCCACTTTTCCAGTGTGTTCAGATCCCATTGAATTCTATCTCTGTTTTCTGGTGTGTTTGCTGCACCTCCCAATTTGGTGTCATGTGCAGTTTTGATGAGTAGCCTCTCCACACCCTCATCCAGATAATTTATAAAAATTGAGAAAAGTGCTGGGCCCAGAACCAAGCTCTGTAGTACCCCACTGGACACCTCCCTTCATTCAGATGAAATGCCATTGACAGCTACTCTTTTCACTACTAATGCACTAAGTTCAAGGGGAGTTACTTCTTTGTAATCATGACAAAAACTGCAGCTTAGATATGTCTCTTAGTAGTAATGGATTTTCTGGACTGTGGCCTTTTCTGGATTGTACAGAAGAGCATAATTCTTTCATGTACAACAGTCTGTAGTATTTGTTCCAAACCAGAGGATATTGTCTCCAATCTAACAGGTACAGCATGAATCTCTCCACCTCGTTGAAAGTAATCTGTTTGCTGATTTATGGACTTGGTGTTCCCCAAAGAAACCCCCTAACAGCCACAGCGTCTGCAGCTGCTGGATTTTGCATTTGGATTTTGGAGCTTATTGAAAGACACACAAGGTCATATGTAGCATGGAAGGTCCCCTGTTGACCATGTATGGGGGAAATGCAGCAAGTGTGGAAAATCTTACACGAAAATCACCAAATAACAGCCGCTTAGAATGGTAGGATATGAATAATTAGAACAGAGGATGAAGACCTGTTGCTTCTCTTTCTAAGTCAGGCTGCCTTTGGGAGATTAACTGTCAAGAACAGATGTTGAAGAGGCCTAAACCCCACTGCAGGCAATACTGGGAATCTGGAGAGTCACAAGTTAAGCATGGTCTGTGCAGAGGTTGTTGCTTCTGAATCTTCGAACACATGCTGTTGATCATCCTTCTTTCTGAGGAAAAACAGGTCTATTGCTTGCCATGAGAAACCATTTGGCAGTGTTTGGGAGGTGGAAGGAAGACAGTTGTTACAGGCAATGAATCCCCGAGACAATTTATTTACTTTGTTTATACCCCACCTCCCTCTCCAAAATGGCTGACATCATTCTCCTTTTTGTCCACTACAGCATTCAGCATTGTCAAAGGAAAATGAGTCTGATCCTGGCTTCATCATCCCTACTCTTTGGATGAACCTGCCTTGTTCTGGAGGGCTGGGAAAGAAGAAGAGATTTCATACAGTGAGCTACAATTTAAAATGGCTGACTGGTAGGGAACGTAAGAGGCTATTTAAAACTTAATCCTGTGGGTGAAATCTGCAAAAAACAAAAACCCTTTGGGAAAACTATTACATATGTATAGCTCTGCTTTTATCTCCCAAGTATATTTAAGTTTTATTTATTTAAATAATGTATACCCTACTTATATGTGAATACAAAACCCAACGTGACTTACAAAAATTAAAATTTACAAAAAACAATATTATTTGTTTGTTTAATTTGTATCCCGCCCTCCCTGCCCAGGCAGGCTCAGGGCAGCTTACAGGATACATATATATATATATATATATATATATATATATATATATACACACACACACACACACATACATACATACATACACACACACACTCAATAAGATATACATATACATATACATACACACATACATATACATACACACATACATATACATATACATATATATATATGTGTGTGTGTGTGTATACATATATATATATGTATATGTATATGTATATGTATATGTGTATATGTATACTAGGAATAAGGCCTACAACGGGCTCTAGAAAGAGGCTCTGGGAGAGTGCCCCGGCTTTGGGCACTCAGTGACAATTTGCTGTGGCAATCTCAGCAAGGTATAATGACAGAGTCCACCATTTTCTCCAGAGGAACTGATCTTTGCTACCTGAAGAGCAGTAGTAATTTTGAGTGATAGTGGTAACAGTGGTTCCCCAGGAGGGAGTGGCTGGTTTGGAGGGTGGAGTCTATGGCATTGTACCTGTCTGAGGTCCCACCCCTCCTCAACACTCACCCTCTCCAGGTTCGACCCCTCAAATCTCCAGGAATTTCCCAACCTGGAGTTGACAACCCTATCTCCCTCCCAGCCAACCATCAACCTACCTTTAGTTTTCCATCTCCCCCCCCTAGAGAGCAGTTGTAATTTTGAGTGATCTCCAGCCCCCACCTGGAGATTGGCAGCAATGGTTCCCCATCAGGGAATGAAACCTCACCCTCTCCAGGCTCCATCCCTCAAATCTCCAGGAATTGCCCACCTGGAGTTGGCAACCTGATCAGGACTGGGCCCAATGAGTTTTCTCCCAAAGGCCAACATAGTTGTGGAAAGGGCCTTTTACTGACAGAGGAGAAAGTACAGGTGCCAACTCTGATTAGGGAAATACCTGGAGATTTGGGGGGGTGGATCCTGTGGAGGGCAGCATTTGGGGTGTGTGTGGAAGGACTCAGCAGGGTATAATGCCATAGAGTCTACCCTCCAAAGCAACCATTTTCTCCCAGGGAACTGATCTCTGTCATCTGGAGGTCAATTGTAACAGTGGGAGATCTCCAGGTCCCACCTGGAGATTGGCAACCCTAGGGGAAAGTCAGTTGCACAGTGGGGAGTTGAAGAAAATGGTTTGATGGTTGCTGGCCCACCTCGTTAGCCAGCCAGCCATGCTGAAGCTAAGCAGGAGAAAGAGCCTTTTTCCATTTATTCTGACAGGAAAGTGGCCATTGGGGAGGGGGTTATGGGCGGGGGAGGGGGTTATGCTGAAAGTCCTTTGATTTTTTACTCACAGAACCAAGCTTGGGTGCCTACCAACAGCCACTGAGGGGACAGTCCCTCACAGGAGGCAAGAGAACTGTCTTCCTTAAGAGAGAGAGCTGTCTGCCAGTAAATCTGACATGCAAAGGGGGAGTGGGTGGGGAAGAGGAGCAGACCCAGCACCCGGCCAATGGCATGCGAGTACTCTTGAGTGGCGGCTGATGGGCCAATGGCTGAGGGAGGGCATTTTACAGCCAATGGGAGCGCATGGAATCTTGCAAAACCAAAAGATAATTATTATAAGGAGAGATATATATACACATACATACACATACATACATACACATACATACATACACACACAATAAGATACGTTAAAACACAAGATTTAAGTAAAACCACAACATATAAAATCATAGGTGCTAGCAGTTGTAGGAGCTAGTAAACAATGGCGGCGCTCTCTCAGCATGTTACATGGAAACATATTACATGGAAACAGTTAACAACATAAAAATAAAAAGATACTTCCTATGTAGAGGGCCTCTAGAATAGGTGAGACTTTAAAAGCTGTGAAGAGGGGATATAATAGAGATCTTGGAGAAAAAGTAAGTGCCAAGAAGGCTTTTGAAGGGGTCTCCGCCCAATGACCCTGGGCTATCACCACAGCACAATCCTCTTAGTCAACCTCAGAGCATGGGCAGGAACATATTAGTGGAGATAATCCTTCTGGTATGTTAGACCAAAGCTAGTTAGGGTTTTAAAGGTCAAAACTAGCACCTTAAGGCCAGAAACTTACTAGACACACTTACATTGGATGTAACTTTAACATCCCATTGAGGATTGTGAATATATCATCTGCCCCATCCTACCATATCTATGAATGTGTGACAAGGTCCTTGGAGAAACAAACATTGTACAAAAAGAACATATGTGTATTGTTAATCTTTAGACAGCATTTGCATGTAGCATCCAATGGATTGATGCAAGGCAGGTTCCATGTAGAACAAGCAGGCCATGGTGAAGAGGCAAGGTCTTCAGGCATGCTCCTCTGCCACATATGGGTCTCTAAACACTTCCATGTATGTACAAGCAAAGCCAAAATCCTGTTGCATCACGGTAAGGGTCTATGGGAACATCTTGTTTTACTGAAGCCTTTTATAGATGGTATTTGGGGTTCTGTGAACACAGTGGGGTCAAAGGGTTGAGAGTGGGATTGTAGAAGCAGCAGACTTGGCTTGAATGACATACATTCATAAATAAAATCTAAGCATGTAGGAAGCTGAGCAAATTGAGAGCCCTGCTTTCCAGGCCTTCAGATTGCACAGAGAGTTCACATGGAGTCAGGTTCTGGGAGACTGTTTCCCCTACCAGCTTTAGATTTAAGGAGCTGATCTGCTGCCTTCGGTTTCTTGGGGAAATTTAGCTAAATGTCAAGCCTCAGCGAGAGGTGGGGTATTGAGCGAGATCTGGCTACCAGTGTTTATGGAGATCTGTCCCTTTAAACACTTTTTCAGAGCCAAGAACCAGGCCAATATTAAAAGAGAATAAATTTATTATAGAAAAATAGCAGAATTTAAACATACACACACAGTCTGAAGAACATATACACAACATATTGGAGGCAGTGGACATATAGAGGGAATAGGGTTTTTATGGGGTGATACGCTACCAATTTTGGAAAGCCTGACGCTCTGGAAAAGGTGGTATGTGACAGCGACCAGCATGCCATGCACAAAGGCCTGATATGTATCAGGGGTGATAGCTTCTCTGGGTGCCCAAGCTCAATCACACTGGGCATATGGAAGACTGGGTATATTTATACCCCAAAATGTATCCTTTCCTGAGGGTGTGATGACACAGATGACCTAGTGTGACAATGATGTGATGGGATTCATATAGCTGGACAAAAGAAGTGTTTGGCGTTTCCCAAGTACATCACAAAAGGTGATATGTTTCCTAATAGGTATGAGAATGAGGCTAGAAGGTGATTATTCAGTTGAACCTGAAAGTTAACTGTTTTCCTTGCTAGCCTGGAATAAAGAAACAACTGGAGGATTCTGACAGGAAGAAAGTTATTAGCCAGAAGGGAGAAATAGCACTGAAACTATAGTGACAGGATTTGAGTCAGGAAGTTGCTTACAAGCATAATCCATTCATACCAGAGGAGATGGGCTAGATGCTTTGTCCTTCTGTCTGCATCCTGGCAGCACCTTAGCTTTTTAGCTGTGAAACCTTGGGGCCAGAGGCAGTGATTATCCAGCCTTTGTTCTACAGAGGAGTAGAGAGAAATGAGGGGGAAATACTTGGAGGAATTCCGGCAAGAATGTCAGTCCTGTCATGAGTCTGTGTCTTCTTAGCAGATCACCTCTCATGCCAAGCCTGGCTATTGGGGTGCAGTGCTGTTAGGAGGTTCAAAGATTCTCCAAGGTATTGGGCTGTTGCCACAGTTACAAGACCGAAGTTCAAAATCCTCACTTGGTCATGGAAGGTTGATGGGTGACCTTAGACCTGTCACAAGCTCAAGAGGAACATTGAGAAAATCAGGGTATAAGTGAAGTAAATAAATAAATACTTTCAAACGAGCATGTTAAGGTTGAAGACAGAGCCTACCATACAGTCCTGTTCTCCAGGACAAACAATTAGGGTTGCCAGTTCCAAGTTCGCAAATACCTGAAGATTGGAGAGTGGAACCTGAAGTAGCAGTTTAGGGAGGGACTGCCATGCAGTCCACCTTCCAAAGCAGCCATTTCCTCCAGGAGAAGTGGAATAAATGTTTTAAATATATAAATAAGTGATTTACATAGTCTGGAAATCAGCTGGAATTCTGGGAAATCCCAAGCCTCCACCTGGAGGTTGGCAACAAACATGCATTCTACCCCAACTTGCTGTTTGAAAGGGCCTAAATAATCCATTATATTGAATTTACATAGCATTCATTCATTTACTCAGGTCTACTGACTTATACATGTTGCAGGAATAAGTTCTCTATAGACTGTGAAAGAAGCTAGTTGAAAAAGGCAAGCCTGAACTAAATTATGGGACCATTTAGTAGCATCTAGCATTTGGTGTTAATGCTTTCAGATGGCCGAAATAATGTTTCCAGTTTGAGGGGTTTTTTTCCTTCCCCCAATTTTTAAATTGAAGAGGGAGTGAATTTAGGACAATGGCTCATTGATTTATAGTTAGTGTAGCAATGGGTTTATAACTGCATGAATCATGCAGATTGCTCAATTCACCACATGCCTTAATAAAAGTTTCACTTTAATAAAACAAAGTTAAGGCAAATATTCCCAGAGTCTGGCTTGACATTCCTTATACATTACCCTGACTCAGGAAATTATTACTATATATTTTACAGCAGCTACAGTAGGTTGGGGATCAGGATTAGAAAATACTAACTACCGTGACATTTAGCAGAACTCCTGTGTATATGTGGTTAACTCTTGCAGGGACGTAAGGGAAACAGGCATTGAGATACATTATAGTTACACGCTATCTATTTTCTTTGGGCTTCTACCATAGTGATTAGTAATGGCAAACAGTCACATGCTGAAATCCCGACTGGATTGCAAATTCTGCGCACTTAAACATTTGGGAAACAAATGCTTGCTTTTCTACTGAGTATTCTAAATTGAGTGTAAATACTTTGCACATGCACATTCCTGCATTGTGGCTTGAGAACAATGTTTTCTTGATGAAATCACCAATCTAGCACTGCTCTTAAATATATATATTTTTTAAAAAAATACTTGCTTTTTTGTTGACTATTCTAAATGGAGTGCAAGTAGGTTGTGCTTGCACTTCAGCAAGAGAATTATGGTTTCTGCATGTGGGAAAGCAGTAATCCAGGACAACGCTGTTTGGCTTCCCAGTCCCCCTTGTCCTCCTTGTCTAACCCATCAATATTTTTTTAGGAGGAAAATCTTACAAAAGAGGTTGTTTGACTCATTTTGTTCAGCAGGGGTGAATAATATTGGGGCTTGGCTTTCTTACCTTATTGCCTGCTTGCTCTTTCTCCTGCCTGAGTCTTGATCTGGGCTGGGAGCAGGATTGTCGGGTCTCCCCTGGCCACCACTGGGGGCTAGAGGTAGAGAAGCAAGTATTTATTGAATGTTTTAAAATGCATTACAAATACTATGTGCATACATATTCTCCATTCAGCGTGGTTTGTGTTAGAAATATGAAAGCACTTTTCACATTGGCTGGTAAGGCGAATTTTGACGGATTGCAAGGGTTCTTTTAAACTCAGTGGAGAAGTTGTGGCTACCAAATAAACAGAGAGATAGCCCTGGGCTGCTGAACATATTCCACTTTAACAGAGAAAAATAGACACCAATATTCAAAGTTGGGGGTTATGTAGGCTTTCTTTTTTCTTAACCTGATCTCTGCTGCCTGATCATTCTTTCGTCATGCAGATGACTCAGAAGAATATTCGACTATGTATACAATGGTTATAAATTGGGAGGCAAGGCTACAGGAAGTCAACAGATAGAAAATGTTTGGCTTAAAGGAAAGCATTTGGCAGTTAGCTTGGGGTGTTCGATACTCTAAATAATTTGTTGCCATCTGCAAACTTTGCTATCTTGTTGATTCACCTGAATCTCATCCCCACAACTGATACATTTTCTTAGATGCTTTTGATAAAAGGAATTTTGGCTTCCTTAGTAGCTATCCTTTCAGAATTCTTTTCTAGCCTGACCTATGTTGGCCATTTTGTTCCATGGATGATTCAGAGATTAACAAAGGCAGAATGATACCCAGACAAAGCCTATTAGAAGACAGGCCCAAAAGAGAGAATAACAGAATACCACTAGTAGTCACATACAGTTCTCAACTCAAAACAGTTCAACGCATCATCAATGACTTACAACTTCTACTGAATAATGACAGTTATCTTTCCCAAGCATGGAAGGCAAACCTTTTCTTACACACAGACAGCCCCCCCAATCTTAAACAACTCCTCACCCACAATAATACAACATCTAACTTGAATATGGACACTGGTATCAGAGCTTGCAATATACCCAGATGCCAACTTTGCTGCCACATACACCCAGACAATGTAGTCACTGGACCTAACAATATCAGCTATGCCATCTCAGGCTCATTCACCTGTTCATCTTCCTGTATATGCCATTAAATGCCAACAATGCCCTTCCATTCACTACATAGGGCAAACAGGTCAAATACAATGCCAAAGGGTAAATAAACACAAATCTGCCATTCAGAATCAGCAGACTGTGAAACCCATAGGAGAACACTTTAGCCTTCCAGGACATTCAGTGGGTGATTTCCAAGTAGCTATTTTATTGCAAAGGAACTTCAGGGACAGACTTAAAAGGGAAATCCCTAAATTACAAGTTATTACAACACTCGGAGCAACCCCGCCCCCCCAGGACTTAACAGGGATAGTTTATCTCACTACATATGCTAATCTCCTTCAGTCCTCACATCTGTATTCTCACCAAGAAGGACCGTACATCTTCTTAATTTTATTGTATTTCTTATTTGGAATAGTAGATTGGAATAGTGATTGTAATGTAATGCAATGAGTAGTAGAATGTAATGTAATTTGGAATGGTCGATTGGAATGTATTTCTCTGGTCTGGTGAGAGAGGAGACATAATTCTGCACAACCAATCACCCCACCTTAAAGAAAAGGATGCTGTTAGTTACCTCTTTGCTTGAGAGGAGACAGATGGAGCATAACAACAAGGTCTCAGTTAATTACTCTCAGCATCCTACATTTAAGAAGGGTACATTTACACATCAGTCTCTAGTCTTGATATATTTATTTGCTTTACTATGTTTTCTCCTGGAATTAAATCCAAACAAATGGTGACTATATAAACTAAGATTGTTATTCCTGTTTGGTCCTTGCATCTGTTAAACATCTTCATTATGTTGCATGCTAATTTGCCACTAACCGGGTCTGATCACACACAGAATTAACAGCGCAAGAGGGACGAATGCCGGGTGGATTTTACAGGTGCAATCACACAGGAACATCTGGCAAGCGGCCCTCACCCGTCGCCAACCCGTCTCACCCCTCCAAAGAAGTGGAGTTAAAAAAATATCTGGGAAAGTGCAGTAGCAAATGGATTTGCAATGGGCCGCAGACGGACATCTCCGTGTCATCGCACTGGCGCCCTCTCATTGCGTCAGTGATCCCTCATTGAAGCGCACCGGAAACATGTGGCAAAGAATTGCATCTGATCGCACGGTGGCATGTCAAATTACTACAGGGCAAATAGCCTCACTTCCCCCTTGCATTATCTGGGATGCGTGACCAGGACCACCCTCTACCTATATGTATGGACTGATAACTTCCATTTCATTGTGTCCGGAGAAGTGTGTGTGCACACAAAAGCTTATACCTTGAATAAAACTTTCTTGGCCTTAAAAGTGCCACTAGACTCAAACTTTGTTCTGTTGCTTCAGACCAACATGGCTACTCACCAGAATCTATCAAAGTGATTGGCTATGTGTACTGGACAGTTGTAAATTAGGAGACAAGCTCTCCGGACCAGTTTATCTTGATTTCAGTAGGGCTTTGATAAGGTTCCACATACTATTCTTGTTGACAAGTTGGTAAAATGTGTTTTGGATCCTATGCCTGTTAGGTGGATCCTTAACTGGCTGACAGAGCATACCCAAAGAGTGCTTGTTAATGATTCCTCATCCTCTTGGAGAGGAGTGAAAAGTGGAGTGCCTCAAGGATCTGTCCTGGGACCTGTATTGTTCAACAACTTTATCAATGATTTGGATGAAGGAATAGGGGGAATGTTAATTAAATTTGCAGATAATAATAAATTGGGAGGGTTAGAAAATATGGTAGAAGACAGAGTCAGGATATGAGATTATCTTGACAAGCTGGAAAACTGGGCTAAAACAAATAAAATGAATTTCAATGGGGATAAATGTAAAGTTCTGCATTTAGGTAGGGAAAATCAAATGCATAATTATAGGATGGGGAGACTTGTCTTGGTAGTAGCATGTGCAAAAAGGATCTAGGGGTCTTAGTAGACCATACACTGAACATGAGTCAGCAGTGTGATGTGGTAGCTAAAAAGGCAAATGCGAATTTGAGCTGTATCAACAGATGTATACTGTCCAGATCATGCGAAGTGATGGTACCACTTTACTCTGCTCTGGTTAGACCTCACCTAGAGTATTATGTTCAATTTTAGGCACCACAATTTAAGAAGGATATAGACAAACTGGAATGTGTCCAGAGGAGGACAATGAAGATTGTGAGAGGTCTGAAGTCCTATGAGAAAAGGTTGAAGGAGCTGAGTATGTTTAGCCTGGAGAGGAGACAACTGACAGGTGATATCATAACCATCTTCAAGTACTTGAATGGCTGTCATATAGAGGATGGTACAGAGTTGTTTTCTGTTGCCCCAGAAGGTTGGACCAGAACCAATGGTTTGAAATTAAATCAGAAGAGTTTCCCGCTAAACATTAGGAAGAGCTTCCTGACGGAGTAGTTTCTCAGTGGAACAGGCTTTCCTGGGAGGTGGTGGGCTCTCCTTTGGAGGTTTTCAGACAGAGGCTAGATGGCCATCTGACAGCAATGTTGAGTGTGTGAACTTAGGCAGCTCATGAGAGGGAGGGTGGGAAGGGTTGTATCAGTGCTTAGTTCTTGTGCCCAGGGAAATGCTGATCATCACATTGGAGCCAGGCTGGAGATCCTGGAGGGTTTCTTTTTCTTTTTTTGGTCATATTCTGGGCATGGAACAGTGATCACTGAGGGTGTGTGGGGGAGAGGTATTTGTGAATTTCCTGCATTGTGCAGAGGGTTGGACTAGATGACCCTGAAGTTTCCTTCCAACTCTATGATTCTACTGGCATTCAGCAGTTTAGAAATATTTGACTACAGGGAAAACAGTTCCCAGTCAGTTTGGGATTTTCAACTGTCTAAATAATTTGTCATCTGCAAACCGTTTTGTTACAATCCATTGGAAAATAATGGGGATATAAGAGGTATTTAAAGGTATGAAACAGCCACATTTTATTCTGCTAAGATTCAATTAAAAAAGCATTTAAAAATAATTTAGATGGGAAGAACCTGGCCTTCTTGAACATAGGCAAACTTTAAAAGAATGGAAAATCTACAGGTTCGTGCATCCTTAGATTGTATGGCGGGAAGGCCTGAGTTGCCCAGGTAACCCTTCGATGCTTGGAGCATGTTATACATCAGATTACTTTGTCCCTGTTTCTGAGTACACCCACAGCAGCTACTGGCTGCCTGCCTAGTGTGATTATGAATGCAGCCAATTGTGCAGTTGCAAAATCAGCACATATTTTTAAAAATACCAGTTACTTTAAATTGTAAACACATTGGCAATTTTAGAGTTCAAGTGACTGCCTCGAGAAAAACAGGCATTGCAAAGGAGAGTTCGTTGGGACACATGTGTAGACTACAAATCACTTATAAGGATGTGCAGATCTGCCAGGTTTCGTTTTCGTTTTTATAAGTTGCTGTTGTGGGCCTTTTCATTTTCCCCATTTATGTTGCTTTTATCTCCAATTAATTTGTTTCTTTTAAAGCATTTTGTGCATTTTGTACCATGGCTTCTTAAAGCCATTCCAGAGTCATTCTGTTGCAGATGTGGTCCTCTATGGCATAGTGCATTCTTCTTGCACTAGGCACTCTTCAGTTCCTTCAAGGAAGTTGTCTTCATGTCAGCAGAAATACCGAGTTGTGCCTGAGGAACCTGCACTCCACAGTGGAAGATCATCTCTGCAATAAATGAAAAGTAGTTGAATGGAAAAAAGGTATAAAATCCATTCCTAGTATTCAGAACTGGTTGGTTATCAAATTCAATAACTCTAGTGGTCCATAATGTGGCTCAGAAGTGGGGAATAATTGCTGCCTTCCGGGGGGGGGGACAATGGGCCTGGAAGAATTTGTCACGTACTGCGTAGCTGAGCAGCCGCAACAAAGGGGCAAGGGAAGATAGATCTTGGAGGACAGTTGCCAAGGCACCTGCCTGCACCCTGTTGGAGGAGGGACTTCCTATCCAGGATGCTGGAGGCCTGAATGGGGCATGTGTGGCTTGTAGAGTTGCCTTCATAAGAGGCTGGAAGCCAGATGATGAAGAAGCACTGGTTTCTCATTCTTAAGCTTACAGGAAGAGGGATGAAAGCGGAGAAGGAGCCAGGGTGCCTTACCAACCTCCTTCCTTCCCATTGAACCAAGGTCATTGAACAGTGATGGGGGCTCCCATACCCAGTCACAAGAGCTAATCAGAAGCTGATGAATCAGTCTACTCTGGGCGGGCTGCACCTCTCCTAGGCTTCTATCATATCTATGCATATTGAATTTTCTTTATTTGGATAGTTTATACAGCACCTTTCCAGACACCTGCTAGTGGAGCCACAATTCTCTTCTATGGCATGAAGCCCCCTTAGCCCGCCTTGGCTGGTGCTCTAGCTGCAGCCCTTCCTTGAGAAGTGGGACATGGCTACAGAAATCCTTGCTCTGGTCTCCTCTGGAGCTTCTCACTTTTCTCTTTCTTTAAGACAGGGCAGACCACCTTCAGTCACAGACGGGAAGAAAGCAGAACATGTGAACTGAAAAAAGGGTTAATAGTTTATTTTAAGGGTCAACAGTTTATTCACAGTTATTTTTAATTAATCAAATATCAGTTTATTTTTCCATATATCTGAAAGTGGGGCTATCTATCTATCTATCTATCTATCTATCTATCTATCTATCTATCTATCTATCTATCTATCTATCTATTTGGGATGCTCATACCCTGCTTTTCTTCACTGAGCCAGGTAAATTAGGCTGAGAGAGAGTGGCTGGCCCAAGGTTACCCAGCAAGCATCCGTGGGACAGTGGGGATCAGTGTTCCCCCTAGCTGAGTTAGTGTGAGCTAGCTCCCAGTTTTTTAGCCTCCAGTTCACACATTTTTGTCTTAGCGCAGGAAGGGTGGCTGCAGAGCAAACTAATTTGTGCAGTAGCCAAATTGCCCACTCACAACTTTAATGCCAGTAGCTCACAAAGTAGAATTTTTGCTCACAAGATTCCACAGCGTAGAGGGAGCATTGGCGGGGATCCAAAGCTGAATCTCCAAGATTCTAGAGTGACAGCCTACACCAGCATGACCTTGCCTTGCCTCTCATAAAGCACCCAGCAAAACCATTGGCCAGAACTGGAAACTCCAGCACAAATACAAAACGAAAGCATCACATTAGTTCAGTCATAAGTCCTCTTTGAAAGCTCTGCCTGGCATATTTTTTCTGATAAGCAAAGATGTCCCAGAACTCACTTTACTGGGCAGCCAATTTCTTCAGGATGGGGCTGCCAGAATTTTTAAAAAATAGGATCATTCAATGGGGCTTAAACTCAAGGAAGTGTCTGTAGGGTTGCAGTCTTGGTGTCCTTTCTGAAGAAAGCACTGTTGAGGGAGAAGGGGAGCCACAGCATTTACCATTTGACACTAATCGGTCTGCTAATGTTTACTGGGTCTTTCCAGGAAAGTGCTTCCTGTTGAACCATGGTTAGACACTAGAAAGTAAAGGTGACACCAGCAACTTCTGAAATGAGACAAAACCTCATTTTTCTGTAACTTCAGAATAATAATTTATGCAGCAAGCAATTAGCCACATTCAATGTGTTTTACCACATGCACACCTAGTGAAGAGGCAATTTACTAAAGGTCATACATTGATCCTGTTTAAAAATATATATAGTATTCCCTTTGTATGAATAGAAATAAAATGTCATTTGGCATGAATAAAATGTATAAAAGTGAGCTTACTTTTCTGTAATTATATGGTGCTCACAGGACCTTTAAAAGAATGGGGAAAATACCTGAGAGGCTAGCAACCGCTTTAGAATGGAAAAGCCAATATATAACTAATGTATGTGCCTTAAATACACATAATCCAGCAAGCCATTCACCACACAGAAGCAGGTATTCATGTACAGATTGCATGATGAGTGTCTTCTCATTCCCTGATGAGAGCCAGTGTGATGTAGCGGTGAAGAGCAGTGGACTCTAATCTGGAGAACTGGGTTTGATTCCTCACTCTTCCATGTGAAGCCTGCTGGGTAACTTTAGGCCAGTCACAGTTCTCTTAGAACTCTCTCAGCCCCACCTACCTCACAGGATGGCTGTTGTGGGGAGAGGAGAGGAAGGGAAGGCAATTGTGGGCTGCTTTGAGACTCCTTAAGGTAGAGAAAAGTGGGGTATAAAAACCAACTCTTTTTCTTTTTCTGGTTCAGATTTTTTAAAAATGCATTATTTGAGGTTGCAGAGGTCCTTGCTGGATTGGGTCCTCATGCACATCCCCAAAACTCTTGCTCATTTGAGTCTGCCCTAAAAGCACCAGATACATGTCTCTTCAGTGCTCTTGACTAAGAAATGGACAGTGCCACTGGAAGTCCAGCGGTATGGACTTATTGGGTTCCATTTGACAAGCTACCTCCCCCTCCACCCCCCATTTTCCCTCTCCTGCAGCAGCCATCCAATTCTCCTCTCATGGTGCTCCTGGGGGTCCCCAGAGATCAGATCCCCTGGAGAAAATGACATTTTCAGAGGAAGTGACATCACTTCTGGGTTGCTTTGGAAGTGGAGTCCTTGCACTGGGCAACATGTATCATCCCCCCATATTTCACCCCCATATTTCTTCCCATTGCTTAGCTGGCTGGTGGTGGGCAAAGGCAGTGGGGAGGGGGGCATGGCCACTAATCAGGTTTTTGGAGTTCAATAAACCCCTATTTAGCCCTGACCTGGATAGCCCAAGTAAGCCCAGTCTTGTTAGATCTTTGAAGCTAAGCAGAATAGACTCTGGCAAGTACTCGGATGGGAGACCTCCTTGGAATACCAGCGGTGGGAGGTGGGGGCAGCTTTATTCAGCTACTTCTCTGAATATCCTCCAGCCCCCCAGTCGGGGTCAGTCACCAGAGGTCATCATGACTTCCAGATGAACACACAGTCGGTCACCAGAGGTTGCCATGACTTCTAGGTGCACACACACTCACACGCATGCACACACATGCACATATGGAAAATATTTTAAAAAATCAAAAATAAATCACCATTTAGTCATAACTTTTTTTTTAAAAAAAAAAGCAAGTTCCTTTGTATCTCAATTTTCCCCCTTCAATTCAACTCCTAGAAATATGCAACAATCCAGAAGCAGCTTAAAGACTAACAAAACTTGTGGCAGGGCTTGAACTTCTTCAGGTACAGCTAGGAAGTGAGTCCATCTGTCCTTATATCTTGGAGAATGAAGTGATTTCAGATGCCAAATGGCAATAGCAGGTAAATGACAATAACAGATGTGATCATATTAGGTGTGCTATGCAGAGAGGTGGTAAGTGTGGAGAAATCAGCATTGGTAACGACACAGAAAAACTAGGTCCCAATTCAGTCCAGGAGGATGCATTATCTTGAGCTTCATTATCAGTTTGAAATCCCTTTGTAACAGAACTGCTACTCTTAGGTCAGCACCTGAATGTCCTGGAAGGTTAAAATGTTCCCCCACTGCCTTTTGAAAATTGTGGTTTCTAATGTCAGATTTGTGTCCATGTATTCTTTCTTGTAGGGACTGGCCTGTTTATTCAATGTATAAGAAGAAGAAGAAGAAGAAGAAGAGAAGAGATTGGATTTATACTCCACCCTTCACTGCCCAAAGGCGTCTCAGAGTGGCTTACAAACTCCTTTCCTTTCTCCTCCTCACGACAGACACCATGTGAGGAAGGCGGGGCTGAGAGAACTACTGACACAAACTGCTCTTTTTCAAGAACAGCTGTGCCAGAGCTTATAACTGACCCAAGGTCACATCAGCAGGTGCAAGGGGAGGAGTGGGGAATCAAACCTGGTTCTCCCAGATTAGAGTCCACACACTTAACCACTACACCAAACTGGAAGGACTTTGCTGACATGTGATGTCATAAATCATATTAGAGAATGAGCACCAATACACCTGAGATGGTATGGCTGATGTTGCTGAGTCCAGTGATGGTGTTGCTCAGATCTATATGAGAGCAAAGCTGGCATCTTGGTTTGTTGCAGGCCTTGGTACCAGAGTCCATGTTACCATTAAGTAGTTTGTCATTGCGGGTGCGATGTCTGTAAGCAAGAAAAGGTAGCCACCCCCCCAGTGCCCATGTGAGGGAAGTGTCACTATCCAGCATGGGTGGTTGGTTGTTAATGATTCATTGGACTGGCTTGAGTTGTGAGCTGTATGTGATCACCAGTGGTGTTCTGTTGTCATTTTCTTTGGACTTGTCTTGTAGCAAGCTGTCCATGGTTATCATTGTGACCTTTCCAATCATCTTTCTTACCATATTGAAAAGATATTGTAGTTGCAAAAACACCTGCTGTAGATCCTTCAACTGAGTATCTCAGTCTGAGGGGCTTGGCAGATGGACTCACATTCTAGCTGTATCTGAAGAAGTCAAGCAGTGATCCATGAAAGCTCCTACCCTGCCACAAATTGTTTTAGTCTTTAAGGTGCTACTGGACTCTTGCTCTTAACTGTTGTTACAGACAGACTAACATGGCTACCAGTGTTCCCTCTAAACTGAGTTAGTGTGAGCTAGCTCACAATTTTTTAGCCTCCAGCTCACACATTTTTGTCTTAGCTCTGGGAAGGATGGCTCCAGCAGCCAGATTGCTTGCTCACAACTTTAATGCTAGTAGCTCGCAGTGTAGAACTTTTGCTCACAAGAGCCCACAGCTTAGAGGGAACATAGGCGGCTACCCACCTTGATCTATCTCTAGCCAGTTTGGTGTAGTGGTTAAGTGCGCGGACTCTTATCTGGGAGAACCAGGTTTGATTCCCCACTCCTCCACGTGCACCTGCTGATGTGACCTTGGGTCAGTCACAAGCTCGGGCGCAGCTGTTCTCTCAAGGACAGTTTGTGTTAGAATTCTCTCAGCCCCACCTACCTCACAGGGTGTCTGTTGTGGGGAGGGGAAGGGAAAGGAGTTTGTAAGCCACTCTGAGATGCCTTTGGGCAGTGAAGGGCGGGGTATAAATCCAATCTCTTCTCTTCTCTTCTTCTCTTAGAAATATGAATTTTGAAATTACTGAATAATTAGCACTTGTTTATTTGTTGCTACAACAACATATGTGTAATTAGACCTTTAGTTACTTCACTGAGTTAAGTTTTTGACAAGAAATTCAGATCAGTCCAAATTGGATCAGACTGGACTTAGTAGGAAATGCTAATGTGGGGTTCTGTACTTCTAAAGCCAAAGTCTCCAACAGGTAGCTCATTGACTGTCTGTTACAGAGTATCTTGTGAGACTCCTAGATGCCCCAGGCAAAGATTGTTTCCCACTCTCTCTGTCTTTTCAGGTTTTAAGGACCAGAACCCTGTTTCTTGGTGCCTCAAGACCAGCAGACAGAAACTGATCCCTTTCCCCTCAAAATGAAGCCAGCAAAAATGAAGGCTTGACAGCAACAGGAAGGGGCACCATATGACATGGTTACCAGCTTTCCATGGCAGTATTGCTGGTTCCTGCTGTAGGGAGAAGATATCAAATGGCCACCATACCACACATCTCTCTAAATGAGATGAATGTGTTTTTTCCCCCCTCATCATTTGCTAGCGAATGCAGTAAAGCCGTAGTGCAGCTGCAGCAGTGGCACATTACATGATTCGTTGCCTATAAAAGTAAGCTCAACATTTACAGATAGCCATGAAATAAGTGTGCCTTTGTGAGCAAAGGCCCTCTGCCTGAGCTTTACACCACATTGCTTAATCTGGCCTACAGCCTAGGTAAAGACACATAGATTATAAAGAAAACACTTCTTTCAGAATGCAAAGTGAAAACTTGTAAAACATAGTCTTTGTCCACACAACATGTATTTGTTAAAGAATGTTAAACAAACATGGTAACATTTCAGGGTTTTTTCCCCCCCTCCCTCCTCTTTTGCACTCTCTTTCGTTGCCTGGATTCAGGTCCAGGTATAAAATGTGTACATTCCCGAGTAAGGTCACAAGAGTGAAGCATGTGGAAAAGCCTGAGAGGTGAGATAGTGTGTTTCTTTTTATGGAAAGGGACAAAAAGGTATTGAATCCACCAACCTTGCTTTGGCAACTCAAAAATATGAAGTCCTATGTTCTGTTTGTTGGCCCTCCAGGGCAACTGGTTGGCCACTGTGTAGAACAGGATGTTGGACTAGATGAACTGGTGGTCTCCTCCTCCACTAGGATTCTTCTTACCTTATGTTAGTTTTACACAGACAACACAGAGAAATTGCCTTGCTGGATCCCTATGGTTCATCTACTCCCACATTCTTTTTCCAGGGGGGTGTCTGGAATTTCTCAGTCCAGGCCATGAAGGTGACAGCTTTTCCCTGTTGCTATCCCCAGCATCTGGTACTTAGGGGAATGCTGCTGTTGAACATGAAGACTCTATTTAGCTCTTGCGCATAGAACAATCATCCAAAAATGAACATCCTGAAGGAAGGTCAGCTATAATGATCTCTCTCTCTCTCTCTCTCTCTCTCTCTCTCTCCTCCCCCCCACCCCCACATGTATTTTCATCCATTGGCCTGCAGCTCTTGAATGATATGCTTGTATTAGAGGGCTGAAGCATGTTCTTGCCAACTTGCAACATGAGTCAAGCAACTCTTGCGCTACAACTGAACACAACAGTTGTGGTAACTGTATTGCCCATTCCACTGATGGGCACCTATTTTGAAAAGTGTGGCAGGAGTCATACCCATAGTATTAAATATTGCTATTTTAACAATCCCCCACAATTCTACTGCTATCTCCTTTTCTTTTACCCTTTTCATAATCTTCACTCAGCAAAACCAGTTTTATTATTGATCTGTGGTACATGTTCCAAAATTTCACTAGATAAAGCCACTCTGCATGCACAGGGGATTGCAGGCATAGAGTTCTTCCTTCCAGAAAGGGAATGTGGCCCTGACCTGGAGAGTCCAGGCAAGCCCAGTCTCATCAGATCTTGGAAGCTAAGTACCATGACTTCCACACAAGCACACAACACACATGCACACAATGTTTTAAAAAGAAAGGGAATGTGAACAGCTGTTTGTGTAGAACACCTGGGAGGGTCTAGATTAGGGACATTGATATCAATGTATGCTACAAAAAAGTATTTATTATTATTATTTTAATATTTAATTTGTTGTTAGAAGATTGGATTCCAGGCCTTCTCTGCAGAGCTCTACTCATGGAATGGCATTTTCCTGCCTTCTCCATCCCACTACAATCCATTGAGCCACCCAAATGTTGCCCCTTAGTGGTCAAGTGGTGCTCAGAAACAGCCACTGGTGCACTATGGGAGGTCTGCAGTTGGAGGGGGAAATTGGCACAAATTGCCTTTGCTACCTCTGCAGAGGGAAGTGCCTTTTTGCCAGCAAATCATGAGCTTTAGATCCAAAGCACTGATGATAATATCATCCTCTTGATATACTTCATCATATTTTATAGGAAAAAATAAATAAAATCCTGATTCCTGTCCCCAGAAACTTACAAGATCCTATTAAAAAGATTGTTTTTCTACTTGGCATATTGCATTATGAAAAACATTATCTCCGTAATTTACTGACAGTCAGAATTTGATCCAAAGAGGATTAATGTAAATCTGATTCAAACAATGCTCATACATAAAGATCATGAATCTCTGAATAATAATAAAAAAGGATTGTTTTGATATTTGGGACACAGTCATTCTGGTGTGTCTGATTTCATTTTTTCCAGGTACCATGAGTTTGAAAAGAACTACAAAAGGAGAGAGTAACTCAGGAGCAATGTGATGGACAGAGCCATTGCCCAGCCCAAACAGTTAGCAGATCCACCCACAAAATATTGTCTCATCCCAGTTACTCTTTAGGTGTACTATCTCAGTGGCTTTAGTTGGGTTTTTCTATATAGACATGGATCCCATTTTGTGTGAACTGTAACATCCCTTGGGACTTTTCTTCTAGGCAGGACACAGATTTACTTATGCACATTACCAAGCAAGATGGTTGGAGTACATGGGAGCAGAGGCTATGACTTCCCATAGCTCACTTCCTGTCCAGGCAGTTTATCAGCCTTGCAAACTGATGGAGAATGAGGCAGAAGCTCAGATGGGGGATACGGGAGATGAGAGGCAGTCAATCGACTTTTTATAAAATATATGGTGTATGCCAGCAACTCTGTGTGTGTGAAACTGTCAGCTTTACTCAAAATACTTTTGATGATTCAATTAACATATGGTGATTTTTTTTAGAGTACTAAGGAGCACCCAGCACAAAATAGCCAATTATTCCAAGGTCATCTTCGTAGTAATTTCAAACCTTGAATCTCCAGGCAGTCGAGTGCTGGGGTGCGGTGCTGAGAAGGCGCCTCTGATAAAGACCGCTTGGCTTTGGCAGACTGTTGAGAAGGGCTGTGATAAGTGGCCTCGTGAAACTGTCTTAGCCTTGAGTCAGACCATTTGTCTATCAAGGCCAGTATTGTATACTCTGATCACCAGAAGCGAGGGGTGTGCGTTCAGCATAAACCAAGTCAAAATTATTTAAGATGAATACAGATTAAGAGAATCTGATCCGCTGCCGGTATAGCTGAGCCCGAATAAAAGCTGTTTTTTTTGGCTTTTATTCGGGTAGATTCAGATATACTGAGGAACATCTGGGACAGAAGGAGCTGAAAGCTCCATGCCGCCTCGGCTGGGGCTGGCTCCTCTTGCAACTTAGTTTAAAGAGAGCTGCAAGAGGAGCCAGCTCAGGATCAGCTGGGGCAGCAGGAGCTGAGACCTCGCCACCACACGCAGATCCCAGGGCCAGCTTCTCCTGCGGTGTAGTTTAAACCATGCCGCAGGAGAAGCCCCCCCAGCCAGGCCTGCATGTGGCAGAGAGGGGGAGACCTCACTGCCACATACAGATTTGGGGGGCAGCTTCTCCTTTGGTGTGGTTTATACTGCGCTGCAGGACAAGTCCTCCCAGCTGGGGCTGGGTGTGACAGGGAGAGAGAGAGACCTCCCCACCACACGCAGATCCCGGGGCCAGCTTCTCCTGCAGTGTGGTTTAAACCATGCCGCAGGAGAAGCCAAGCCAACCCCAGGGCCAGGCTGGCTTTTTTTTAATCAGCATTTTTCTTTTCGGATCTATTGGACTTGAAAAAATACAGGATTTCCAAAAAGAAATCCTGGATCTGAATACCATGCCAGTATTGGGACCTAGGATTTTTTGGAAATACCATTTTTTTTTCCAGGTCCAATAGACCCAAACTGAAAAATGCATTTTTTGCACCCCTCCCCCCACTAGAATCTCTCCAAGGGCCTTCGTCAGGCAGAAGTATTATCCTATTATTATCAATTAGCTGGAGATACCAGGAACTGAACCTGGGATTTTCTGCAAGCAAGTTAGATGCTCTACCACCAAGCCACAGACCTTCCTACAAATGAGCAGCAAATGTCACAGGACAGGGGAGGGCAAAATGGAGGCATCTCATACATAAGAAACCTAAGTTCAGGCACAGTTGTCCTCTCTCTCTCTAACTTATGCCTCCCTATTTGTTTATTTAAGTACTTATACTTCATTTTTCTCTCCCAGTGGGGAAGTGGCTTGCAATATCCTTCCCCCTCCTCCATTTTATCCTCACAACAACTACCCTGTGAGGTAGGTTAGGCTGAGAGAGACTGATTGGCCCAAGGTCACCCAGCAAGCTTCCATGGCAGAGTGAGGTGAGGCCTGGAACATGGGTTTCCCAGATTTCAGACCAACGCTCTAACCAACATACCACTGTCTCTCTCATTCTGTATTTCCAAGGTTTCACCTTTCTCACCTTTCTTTCCTCCCCAGAAATGTCTTGCCACTCAGAAAGGACACTGAGATTATAGGTCTATCAGTGACCACTTGGTTTCTTGCCCTGTGACAACCTTTGACAGACTCTCCTGAATGTGGAGACGGTACCCCCGTCCTTTCACTGACATCCAGGTGGGTGTTTGCTTTTTTACTGGCAGTCACATGGCACTTGTTCACATTTGGGGAGGGTTTCAGCTGGCTCTCTTTGTTTCAGTTATTCCTCAAGCTGCTTTGAGAAAGTAAGACTGTGTTTTTCTGGTGTATGGTTTGTTTCCTTTACCCCTGGCTTTTCGAAGGGAAAAAGTGAAGCTCTCCCTGGGCTGACTCCCGTTACTCTTTATGGTCTCTAATCTCCTTTTATAATTTCCGCCTAACCTCCCCTTGCCGCGAAATTTGACAAGAGCATCTTTTACTCCCCTCCTCTGGTAGTGCTGACGATGACCTCAGCTCCTTCTCTTATTTTCCCACCTGACTTGGCACCTGTTTCTGATTCCATAAATAAGCACAATTATGAAACATCTTGGACTGGTACGCAGTTGGCACAGGTGTGAAAACATTCTGTTCCTTCATGAGTAACCTATCAGCATTTTCAATCTTTCAAAATGGAACAGCAAGCACAAAGAGAGAGAGAAACCTACATATGCTTTCAGTTTCTTTGTGCTTGGGCTGAATATGCCGGGGCTCTTAAAACCGGGAGGCTGGATGACCTTTTTTGCTCCTCTGGATCCACAGGAGGAGATTTTCAAGTGAACATTTTCCCTTTGCTGGCTTCTCCTGTGGACTTATTTCTGCTACTGCCACTTCCATGTGCCACTTTGCAAGGCTTCCAGAACTGGGCAAGGAGGTCGAATGGCACAGTTTTAAAGAGAGCCTCCAAGTAGAAGGACATTTTATTTCAAGGCTTGGCTAGGGGAGGCGGTGTCAGGACAGGTGGCAAAAATAACATTGGTTACATTTGAGGGTGAGGACCGAGCCTTGATGCCTACAGATCCCCTCAGCAGCCTTTATCTTCAGTTTAGGCTGGAGATTGTAGAACACAACATGTTTGTTCTACTCAGTTTGCTGGTATTCGTCCATCTAGCCAGCTTCCTGATTATCGTCCTTTTTTTTTTTACTGTTCCTCGGCATAGGAGCGCCTTTATGTTGGTGCTCCTCAGTGCCTTACCATCTAGAGTTTTGCAAGGGAGATATCTTAAGATATCATACCCTGATAGAGTATGTGACTGCGATGCAGGTTTAGTGAAGACACTTTGTAGCACATGACCTTTGAATGCAATTATTTTTATGAGGCTAGAAATCTTTTAATTCTTCCTTTGCTCCAAAATATAGATTATATGGAGACATTACCTTTTTATTAGAAGATAATAGTAGACAAATCACTCTTTCAGTTGAGAAACTTTATTCATAGGGATGCTTTCACACATGTTGAATAATGCAGTTTCAGTCCACTTCAGTGACCCTTTGCAAGTGGAGTTTGCCATTGCAAACTGCATTGAAAGTGGATTGAAAGTGCATTATTTAGTTAGCATTGACCGTAATTGCCACTTTTAATACCCATTAATTTTCTTTTCTCATTTTAAACAATCTATTTTTATTTTAAAAGAGGAATCACAGCAATATTGCTCTACCCACTAGTATATATTGATCACCACTATATTATAGCTTGTTAATACCAGAATGATTCTGACTTTTAAAACTTATATGAAAGCCCAGGATGTCCTGTCTACTTTTTGTCTTTTGTTCATTTTTACTGTATTTGGTGTAAATGTATTTAAAAGCATTTTTTTGTAAGCCGCTTTGGGTCCTCATTGGGGAGAGATGGGATAAAAATATGCTAAAAATAAATAAACAATCCCTTTGCCATCCTCATTCCTCATGCTTATCGTATTTTTAACTGTTTATTTAAAATAGTCACACCACACATTTTCAGTTCTAAACCACTAAAAATACCCTTAATATTGTGGTGAAACAACTACAAAATCATGGAACAAAGAACCAAGAATAAAGTAAAAATATATAGTGTCTCGATTCACTTGTCTAATTTCATAAAAATGGCATATTGGAGTGAAATTGGTGGACGGGTGTGTTTATAGATAATCTAAACCTGAGTTTAGTGTCAATGAGCCATGAGCATAAGATGTTTGCGTAGCTGATCACCCAAAAGCTTACCGTGTTGGCTGAGGAAGCCTCATAGAGAAAATGCAACAAAGGGATGCAGTAAAGAGGGAAAACTGGATTAAAATAATTAAACCTTCCTCTTCCAGTGCCACAGGAAACACAGTGGAGCAAATTTCCCATATCATTCATGCCAGGTGCAGTTTCACTCAGTTCCCAGGCCCTTTACTCATTTCAGGTCCTCTACAGGTCCTTGTGGAGCTGCGGTGGCTCAAGTGGTTAAGACGCTGAACTGCAGGCTGTGGAAGGTCAGTAGTTCAGCAGTTCGAGACCCGAGAGTGCCGTATGACGGAGTGAGCTCCCGTCTCTAGTTCCAGCTCCTGCCAACCTAGCAGTTCGAAAGCAAGAAATTGCAACTAGATAAATAGGTACCACTTTGGTGGGAAGGTAACAGCATTCCGTGCGCCTTGGTGCTTAGTCATGCCGGCCACATGACCACGGAAACGTCTTTGGACAGCGCTGGCTCTTCGGCTTTGAAACGGAGATGAGCACCACAACCCTAGAGTCGGATTTGACTGGCTTTCGAGCAAGGGGACCTTTACAGGTCCTTGTACTGTTTTGGGGAATCTCCTGTGATTCCCAAGCATTGGCATTTTGGGAGACTTAGAAGGATGTTGAAGGCAGGGAAAGGTGCAGAAAGATTTCTCTCCATGAGTACCTTCCACTCGTGGTTCACAGGACCAAACCCATAGTATCTGATAATCTTTGTAAAGTTACTATCAAGTAACAAATGAATGCTACTTATTCACAAAATTGTCCTTTTCTGCTTCTCGCATTGCATGCTGACTTGATTGGATTGTTCATCCAAAAAAAGGATTTCCTAACCCATTCAATCCATTTATTTTTGTATTATGCTGTCTGTCTGTCTGTCTACCTATCTCCTTTAAAAGGGACAAAGTAGCTTTCAAGAAAAATACATATGTTAACCTGGGCCCATTGCAAGGCAGTCCTGAATTCACTGGCTGGCTGCAAGGGCTAAGATCTAAACAACCAAGAATCCTTTGGCTGTTGCCCTTCAGTTCATGCCCAAGCATGTAAGCCTCTGGCCATGCCCAAACTTTATTAGCTACCTGAGACAGGAAGGGGAATAACAGTCCCCTCAACAAAGATGTTACACAACAGGTAAAAATGTTCTTCCTTTCTTCCTTCACTCCCTCCCTATCCAACTGAAAGCCTTTCTGCTTTTGCTACAAACATATCCACTGTTCTTTCTCTTCAAATGACATGTGATTGGACCTCATCCAGAGCCTACTGGAGTCAATTGCTAGGTGGGTTTTTCTGCAGACTTCGGTGGACATTGGAGTGGGCTCATAAAAGTTAACTGGCCATAATGGTTTGCAGTGATGCAGATGTTGGCCTTATTCTCTTTAAATCCTCAAATGTTCTCATGAGGAAGCTTCTGTTTAAACTTGGAGACGCTACTGCATAATCCTCTTCCCACCAGAGCAATATCCACATTGCCAACATGTGGCATGCAGGCTGGATGCAAGACTTCCAAATCCTTTGAAGGCTTCTGCTGGCAAGAGAGACTCATCACCTGGCATGACGGGAAATGGAAACTTGAACTAGGCTTCTTACCACCAGCCAGGCATTATACCACAGCCTTCTGGAAGAAGGGAACTAAGTGGGTGAACAAAATATCCTCTTTTCCACTGCTACAATCCCAATCATCACATCTCGCCTCTCTGTGTAATTGTTTGCAAGATGGGTAAAACCTGGACCATGATTGTGATCCAACACACATTTTTGGCATATACGGACACACACACAAGTCAAACTGATTTCAGTGGCTCTTACATGTACACAGGATAGTATCCCTTGGCTGTGGTCCTCTATGCATTTACTTAGTAGGAGCTGATTTCAAGGTGGTCAAGCCAGCTTATTGGGGGGGGGATGATAAAACTCCCACCAAATTGAGTAGCACTGGATGGAACCCAATAGCCCCCATGTGGAAAGCGGATGTGTTATAGGAGACAACATATCTGTGGGCACTTCCTGGTCATGCCCACCTAAACTATCATCAATGCCATCAGGGGAAGGGAATATGGAAATGGGTAGGGAACATGGCAGTTAAACCAATTTGTTGCACATTTCTTCCTTTCTCTTACTTAAGAAGCATTTGGTTCTGTTTGAACCGACAGTATCAGTCTTCTGTTAGGCAGTGCAGAAATAACCTGCTCATCTCAGGCTTTGGATGGATGTTAATGCATCTCATCCACACAGTCCTTTCTTCATAATAGTTTAATCAATGCACGGGAAATGTCTTTGTGCTCTTCAACAATAGGGATAGAAGAAGAAGAAGAAGAAGAAGAAGAAGAAGAAGAAGAAGAAGAAGAAGAAGAAGAAGAAGAAGAAGAAGAAGAAGAAGAAGAAGAAGAAGAAGAAGAAGAAGAAGAAGAAGAAGAGGAGGAGGAGGAGGAGGAGGAGGAGGAGGAGGAGGAGGAGGAGGAGGAGATTGGATTTATACCCTGCCCTTCACTTGGAGTCTCAAAGCGGCTTACAAACTCCTTTCCCTTCCCTTCCCCACAACAGACACACTATGAGGTAGGTGGGGCTGAGAGAACTCTAACACAAATTGTTCTTTCAGGAACAGCTGTGCCAGAGCTTGTGACTGACCCAAGGTCACATCAGCAGGTGCAAGTGGAGGAGTGGGGAATCAAACCCAGTTCTTCCAGATTAGAGTCCGCACAGTTAACCACTACACCAAACTGGCTCTTCTCTATATGTATATTCTCTATTTTTTAAATATTATTATCAGTATTTTTGGTATGGAGAGGATAATTTATTTTTCTGGAATTCACTTTTTTAGATATAGCCATTGATTCCTCTTATTCTCCTTTTTTCTCTTTTAAAAGAGGGATTTCTCTGTCATTTATTTTTTATTTCTCTTTAAAGAAGAAGATGCTGTAGCAGGATGATAGAAAGACTCAGGGATACATTGTTTGGCTCTGAGCATCTACACAGTGAAAATCTAAATTTTTGCTGAACTTCCCTTCCTGCCCCTCCTTTCTTTGAATTTCTCTTTTAGCAAAATGGAATTGATTTAAAACAGACTCCAAATTCCTAAAAAGAGGAGAAGAAATGGATTTTAACATTTCAGGGAGAAATTGCAGCAAAAGAAATTAAGAGAATTTCTTCCAACAAGGGTAATTTCAGTTCTCTACTTTTTGCTTCAGGTTTTTGTAGATTTGTTTGATTTGTGTACTCATCTTGCAAGGATTTAATGTGATCTTTATAGATACAGGGTTAGATTCAGAGCTGTAGCTGTTGTGCAAGTGGAAATGCAAGAAAGAGACCTAGGGATGGGCACAAACTCCAGGTTCATGAACCCTTACACTGGTTCGCAAACCAAACTGTTTTGTATTGGTTAGTGAGCCATTTCAAGTTTAAACCCCTGCTTTCTGCTCACTGAGGCTTTTAGCAGGGAACAGAAAGCAGTGGTCCCTGTGAAAAGCCACAGTGAGCAGAAAGCAAGGGATGAAATGGCTAGGAGCCATTTAAACCAAAAAGCTGGGCTCAGCCATTTTTCATGAAGAGCAGAAAGTGGGGGTTAACCTCCTGCTTCACAAACTGCATCAAAATTAGTGAAAGTTCATGGCTGTTCTTCAGTTTGTGAACATTGCTTTGCAAGCCACAAACCAGCCAAAATTCATGATGAACAGTTCATCAGCCAGTTCATGCCCATCCCTAGTTTCCACTTGTACAAGATTTTTTTGCAGCCAGCTTCTCAGCACTATAACACATAGGGAGGGAAGTGCTAGGTGTTGCACAATATCCTGCATATGCAGAATAGTGCTAAGTCAGTTAATGTTTCTGCTTTTGTGCATCTCTGGATCCAAGCCATAACATACATCCTTTATACATATAATGCTGATCTACTGAGCCACAAAGAATGCTGAAGTATGCCTTGGTGGCCCTATGGAGACAGAAAAGCAGGGTAAAAATCTTGTTAAGAATAATAAATAATACATTGAATGGGAACATAAGAACATAAGAACATAAGAGAAGCCAATGTTGAATCAGGCCAATGGCCCATCTAGACCAACACTCTGTCACACAGCGGCCAAAATATACCAGGTGCCATCAGGAGGTCCAGCAGTAGGGCCAGGGCACCAGAAGCCCTCCCACTGCTGCCCCCTCCAGCACCAAGAATAGAGTGCATCACCTGCCTCAGACTGAGAGTTCCCATCTATACCCTGTGGCTAATAGCCACTGGTGGACTTCTGCTCCATATGTTTATCTAACAGAATTACATATGTCATTCACTCAAGGGAGAAGCAAAACTGTTGCGGGAATTTTGGATGAGACATCCCAACTCATCCCCAGTAGAACTAGAGTGGAGGTAGCTTCCACCTCTGCAAGTATATGAAGGCCTGTATCCTTCCAAAATTCTTCCTTGCATGCTTCATTATGTTTGCATGGTGCAATGCCATCAAAGCACAGGGTCTCTTTGAGGAAAATAGATACTGCTAATAGCAAAGTTGCCATTGATTCTTGGATACAAAATACTTAGGAGAATCCTACTGAGGATGACAAAAGAGGTGACAGAGGGTAGGTTGCCTGCCCACCCTTACGCTACAAGGTTTGTGTGCACTAATTCCCTGCATCTGTTCCATCCTCCTCCTTGAGCAGCAAGAGCAGAACATCATTCTTGGAGAGTAATTAAATAACAAGGTTATTATCAATTAACTAATACAGACCACATTTCTCCTGGCTTGGCTAATTTGCTGCAGAAGACAGAGTGCTACTTCAGAATTTTGACTGTCAACATGCCATCCGTCTTCTCTGAGTATCGAAACACAATTCTGGGATCATAAACGTATTTTTAGTACAAGGGGATGAATACACAAGTGTCACCGAACATTCACGCTCTGTTTTGTTTCATTACATTTTTCTGGATGGTTTTCACTAGAGGCTATTTGTGCAACATCTGCTTTGTGGCAGACTTGTGAATTGAGCTGCTGTCTGTCTCACAAGGACCGCTTCAACTATAATGTGTTACAAATCACATTTGGGAATAAAAATATTATTTCGTCCATTTTAACGGGTCATTTACCTTAGCCTTCCATTAGGCCCTGTGGCTGTTCTCTATCTAAGATCCTGCGTGTTAAACAGTTACCAGTTTGCTTCAAATTCATTCTGAAGTTATTTTGACAGATTTCAAGGCTGTGCATCGAAGCAGTGCTGCCACCAGTGTGAGCAGCATTTGCACCGCTGTTGTTTGGGTTTGCAGTGCAAGGGAAGCTTTTTAGTAGCACCCCCCCAAAAGTTACAAGAATGCCATGAGTTACAATGACTGCAGTTGTAACAAAATAATGTTAATTTGGGAAACAAAATTTTGAATCCATCCAGACCTTCCTCATAAGAATGCAAGAGAAGCCAGTGTTGGATCAGGCCAGTGGCCCATCCAGTCCAACACTCTGTCATGCAGTGGCCAAAAAATACCAGGTCCCATCAGGAGGTCCACCAGTGGGGCCAGGACACCAGAAGCCCTCCCACTGTTGGTGCCCCAAGCTTACTGGGTGACCTTGGCCCAGTCACATACACTCTCTGGCTAACCTGTCTGACAAGATTATTTTTAGGGTAAAATGGAGAAAGGGACAACAGTGTAAGATGGTTTGGGTCCCCACTGGGAAGAAAGGCAGGCATAAATGAACTAAATAAATTGCAGATTCAAAATCTGTTCCTGCTATATTATTTCCCTGAGGTGCTGGAATAAGAATATACTCAGCAGGATTTGGAGGACATGGTTTTGGGGGGCATTTCAGGATTCTACCAAGGGGTGGAGGCAGGAAAATCAGAGTCTGTGAGTGGAAGTAGTTGCATCCATGGAAACGCTCATCAGGATCCAGGCCAGGGCCTTTTCAGTGGTGACACCCTTGAGGATCTCTCAGTGCCTACTTTAAGTGCAAGGTCAAAACTCTTCCCATTGAAAACGATATATTTACTTTATTTATTTTATTAGACTTTTAGCCCGCCCTCCTCTGCATGGATATAAATATCACCTGATTACAACAATCAGCAGAGTCTGATATAATACAATTATATTAAATCCTTTTAACTTGCGTTATTGTTTCACTGGTTTTTTTTTTTGTATTTTTACTATTGTAAGCTCTCTTGCAGACATTGCTGAGGAAAGATAGCATAGATAAATCACAAACAAAATGTAATGAGCCAATAAGAAAAGATACAATGTCTGCAAATCTAATCCTACTATGAAGAGAAGCAACATACTTCCCAAAGGTAACAAAAATTATCTCTCCTTATAATATATTTATCTTTTGGTTTCACAACGTTCAATGCACGCCAACAGTGTTTGGCCGCTCAAATTGTCAATCAGGCCTCCCTCACTCCCACCCCCACCCACACCCTGGAGAAAGCCAGCGGCACTGGCCAGGGAGCCGCTGCACCGGCCTCAGTCCTGCCCAGGAGATAGCCGGCCAGGGAGCCGCCGCACTCCAGGATCAGGCCCTCCTCCCCCCACCCGCCCAGGAGACGGCCCAGCCAGCGCTGGCAGCGAGGGAGCCGCAGCGCGCCCGCCCCCCATTCGCTTCTCCTTCTCCCCGCAAATCCGGGCAGACAGGAGAAGCTCCCGCAGTTCCCCCCTTCTCCCACTGGCCTGTTCTCCCCACTCCCCACCCACCCTTCACAGCCAACTGCGGGTGGGGGGGAGGTGAAGGCTGGTGGCAGCGCTGAGCCACCTGCCGCGGCCCCATTCTCACCGCTCCCCCCGCCCTTCAGAGGCAATTGCAGTGTCAGCGGGTTAAGGCCAGCATCGGCACTGTGCCACCCGCCGCGGGATCGCCTTCGGCATTCCTCCCCGACATTTAGCGGCAAACACAAAGGGGGGAAGGTGAAGGCTGCCACACAGCTGCCGCCACTGCCCCATTCTCACCACTCCCCCCGGCCTTCACAGGCAATTGGGGGGGGGGGAAGGTGAAGGCTGGTGGTTGCGCTCGCCTCCCCCCCTTCAGGAGCAACCATGGGAGGGGGAGGTGAAGGCCAGCGGCAGCGCTGAGCTGGCCGCCGCGGGTCTGTTTCTGCTGCCCCCCACTTAAGAGGCAATCGCGAGGGGGGCCGGTAAAGGGTGGGGCGCTGCAGGCCCAGCTACCACAGCCCCGTTTCCGCCGCTCCCACCCCTCTTTTGGTCTCTCTCCCCCGTCTTTCATTCTCTCACTCTCCCCCTCTACCTTCCTTCCTACCTTCCATTCTCTCCCCCTCCTTCCTGTCTTCCTTCCTTCCTGTCTTCCTTCCTTCCTGTCTTCCTTCCTTCCATTCTTTTGCTCTCTTTCTTTCTTTCTTTCTTTCTTTCTTTCTTTCTTTCTTTCTTTCTTTCTTTCTTTCTTTCTTTCTTTCTTTCTTTCTTTCTTTCTTTCTTTCTCTCTCTCTCTCTCTCTCTCTCTCTCTCTCTCTCTCTCTCTCTCTCTCTCTCTCTCTTCCTGCCTTCTTGCCTCCCTCCCTTCCTTCTACCCATCCATCCTCCCACCCTTCCGACCTTTCTAGGCCCGTTGTCTTCCAACACAACGGGCTTTGCTCCTTAGTATGCATGTGTATATATATATTGTAACATGGAATATTAAAAGTGCCCTTTCCTTCTATTAATGCTTGGTAACATCTGTTGATAATGTTGTAAGTTATTTTGTATTTGCTCCAACTTCTCAAAATGTTGCCTATATTGAAGTCTGGTGATATAACAAAATGTTTAAGTGACACTGACTAATAGAAGAAGAGGAGGAGGAGGAGGAGGAGGAGATTGGATTTATTCCCCCCCTTTCACTCGGAGTCTCAGGGTAGCTTACAAACTCCTTTCCCTTCCCCTCCCCACAACAGACACCCTGTGAGGTAGGTGGGGCTGAGAGAACTCTGTCAGAGACTGCTCTTTTTCAAGAACAGCAGTGCCAGAATTTGTGACTGACCCATGGTCACATCAGCAGGTACAAGTGGATGAGTGGGGGAATGAAACCCGATTCTCCCATATTAGAGTCCGCGCACTTAACCACTACACCAAACTGGTTAAAATTAAAAATAGCAGCTTAACTTCCTGTTCCAAATTTGGAACTCTCTCAGAAACTTTAACTTGTCAGTTCTCCTTCATGACAACCTAAATAAATTGGATTCTAATGGATGGTGCTTTTTCAGAATGACACCATTCCCACAGTTACTTACTTCATTGTTCACTTCTGCCATCATTCCTTGGAAACTGCTTACTTTTTTTTTTTTTTTTTACAATACAAGGGACATGGTCCAGGCAAAGGTAAAGTATCCAGGGGAGCCCTAGGTAGACAGTTTCAGAGGGTAGCCATGTTGATCTACAGTTCTGCAGCAGAAAAGCTAGAGCTTAGAGATGTGATCTGTTAACAGTCAAAGCTTCCTTCTTCGTCTTTGACTCTTGAAAGCTCATACCCTGAAAATCTTGTTGGTCTCTAAGGTGCTAACTGGACTTGAATCTAGCAGCCCTAAACTGAGTTACATTCTTCTAATCCTCTTTCACTTCAATGAATTTAGAATGGTGTAACTCTGACTAGGATTGCACTGCTTAACTCATGCTTAACTCTCCAATTTAAAGCAATGGAACTCAAAAAAGTACTTCCCTGTGGTTGGATTGTGCCCTACGTAGCTCTGGAATTCTAGTAAAAGAACATCTAAATGAAAGTTTGGAAGGAGTTTTGGGGGAAAAAATCCCTAAGTACGCCTACATAGTAGGTGTCATTTAAATTCTTTTTGAACTGGGGGGAAAAAACTGACAGGAAAGAAAATGAAATGGGCCATGTATTAAGCCATGTTATGGTTTCATAAGAGATCAGAGGACTCACTAAGTGATGATGTACACTCTGGGTTCCAAAGAGAAACGGAAGAGTTTCCATTTGCATTTGAAGTCAGCAACCAGCTTCAGTTGTTCAAAGAGAAAACAACAGCCTGCCCACACCAGAGGGATACTTCCAGACCAGAGGGATACTTCCAGACTGCGTAGGTGACTAAGAATTCTACTCCCTAGACACCACAGGTGGTTTTAGGCCAACTCCTGTTTACCAGCCTGTACTGCTTAGTCAGTTATATTCATCCCACCATTAAGGGTGGCATTTGTTCCACAGCTTCCCCTTTGGCAACAATATTGTACTCACTTTCCCAGAAGAAAAAAATTACCGCTGCTCCTCTTGAACATGTGTGACACATACCCTTAACCCAAGCACAAGGCCTTGGTCCTCACCTCATTCTTACTCCCAGTCAAATCTTATTATTGTATTGTGGGGACAGAAGGACACCCCAAGATAAGACAGGGTTGTAGGAGGACCACGTTTTTCAGGTTCATAGAGGCAGGCAAATGCTGTGAGTTGTTTTCATATGATGTTTGGGCTGCCTCTAGGAGTGTGCATTCAGCAGAAACCTTATCAGTATTTTTTGGGTATTATGTAAGCCGAATATAGATCGGAAGTCTATATTTGGCAACTGATATAGCTGAACCTGAAAAAAGCTGATTTTATGTGGCTCTTATTTGGGTGCTTTCAGCTATACTGAAACCAAGCTGCCAGGTCAGCCATTTAAACCTAATACCCGAGGAGCCGAGCTGGCCATCAGCTGTTCCATTTAAATGCCTGAAGTGGGGGGAGTAAAAAAGAAGAGTTAAATGGTTTCCACTTTCCTCCCAGGGAAACCAGTCAGCCCATCGAGTCCACTTGCCTGCTAATTGGCTTCCCTAGGAGGAAGCCTTTAAACCCCTCTGCTTTCCTTCCCCCTGCTCTGAAGCAGAGGGAGCAAAATGGAGGAGTTAAATGGTTTCCTCCCAGGGAAACCAATCAGCCCAGTAGGTCCAGCTGTCCACTGATCAGCTTCCCGGGGAGGAAGACTTTAAACCTATCTTCCCTTCTCTCCCTGACGTGTGCTGCTAATGCAGCATTCGTGGGGTGGGAAGGGGGGGTATTTAAAGTTTAAATACTTCCCTTTCCCTCCCTGACTCATGCTGCAGTGGCGGCATGCATCAGAGAGTAAAGGGAAGGTATTTAAAGAGACTATTTTCCATTTTCTCCCTGACAAGTGCCACTGCCATGGTGAGACTCGGAGAGGGAAGGGAAGATATGGAGCTGAATAAATTCAGCAATACCAATTATTTCCTGAATCCCAATATCATACCAATATCATGATTCAGGAATATTGGTATATACAGATATTTTTTGTGTTTGGTATACCTGAACCTGAAAAATACCTTTTTTTTCCTGTATGCACCTAGTTGCCTCTAAGTGGTGTGTGGGAGGACAGTAGGAATATCTACCTGAGTGGCTCTTGGTTGCCCTGTCTTAAACATGGGCTACCAAACCAACTGCTTATCACTGCTAAGCTGTCTCTTTGTCCTTGGCCTAACTAAGATTCTTGCATCCTTGAAATGGCAATAAAACAACTAACAGCTACTTCAAAGCAGTATGCATATATTACAGAATCCAAGTGCTGCAAAAGCGTGGTAGAACTGTAAATCAATAATGCTGGAACTGGATAGGCTGCTGAAAGGATCATTAAGGCACAATCTTCTTGAGAACTTGTCTGACTGGAGTGTTGGATTCTGTTGCCGATCTCTGCTCAAGCAAACAGCCTACTGGATGACTTTTGGACAAGTATGTTCTGACAACCTGAAGTCTCTTACTGCTTATTATAGGAAAAGCATTTGGGGAGGTGTTTGCTTGGTTCTGTGACCTCCTTGGAGGATGAACATTACATTCTGTAAGGTGTGTGAAACTCCAGCATTATCAAAATACAAGCAGATTTCACTATATTTTGCTTTCTGTGCCACTCATTTTCATAGGGGATTCTGTTCTGCTCCATGGACACTAAAGTGCCCTTCATGGTGTGTCACACAGTTCATTCTTGTTCCCTGTGCTGCTTAACTTCTACATAAATCACTGGGAGAGGCCCTTCTGGAGATTTGGATTAAAGTGGCATTGCTATGATCTGTCTCTCCTTTACAGCTCATTCCAGAGAGACCATGGAAACCCTGAACTAATATATGGAGTCAATGAGAAGCTAAATGTGTAAACTACTTTAAAACAACAGAGGCCCCAGTCATACAGGCCAGAAAACGTGGGGGGGAGGCGTAGCTGTTTGCCCTGCAGAAAAATAAAGCACGGTAGCCCGATCACACGGCCCATCGATGTTCCGTAGGTAGCTCACTACTTGTCGATCACACGGCGGTGCTGTAGCACAGCAAAAAAGTGGGGTGGCATGATCACACGGGCGGGTGTTCGGCGCCGCTCCTGTAGCAAACGGGAGTGTTTTTTTTCCCTGCGCATGCGTGATTTCTCGCCCATGTGCATCCTGTGCCTCCCTACATAAACATCTGGTCTGCCGCAGAACAGGGACGGGCGCTGGATACCACGGGATTCCTGCTGGCCCGCGATCAGACACCTGCTCCTGCCCCGCGGTTTCTGGAAACTAGTACTTTGACCCTAGTAGTTTTTTACTCCGCGTTTTCAGAGGGAAGCCACGGGTTGGCCATAGGAGTGCTACACCTCCCAGATGTGCTGGTGTGATCATGCACAGAAAGTCTGCGGGGCTCCCATGCCTTCAACGGGGCAAATGCTCCATGTGAACGGGGTCAGAGATAATTGGAGTGCTGTGGCTCAGGAGTAAAGTTGATATGGCAACAGATGGGATTGTAATGGATGGGATTGAATTCCTCCATAAATTCAAGTGTGCAGCTTGGCAGTTTTCTCAGATTCCTCACTTTCTTTTGACAAGCAAGTGGTGAAAATGGGCAATAGTTTTCTTATCTACTTAGTCTGGTTCACCAACTGCAGCCATTCCTAGAGCAAGTAGGCTTCTCTGTTATCATACATGCCATGGTAACGTCCAGACTAGACTTCTGTAAAGTGTTCTGCTTGGGATTTCCTTTGAAGACTGTTCAGAAGCATCAACAGGTGCAAAAGACAACAGCCTGAGTTCTGGTCTGCCACAAAGAACACATAAAGTTTGTGCTTTCTCCAGCTGTGTTGGCTCCTAGGTTGTTTCCATGCCTAATCCAAAGTGCTGTTTTTGATCTTTAAAGCCTTATATGGATTGGATCCAAAGTACTTGAAGGAACTTTTCTACTCCTATGAACCTGGTTTGGTTGTGAGATCAACCAGCGGGGCCATCTGTGTTAGCCTGTTTCCATGGATTTCCAATCCACTGTAGAAGTAGGATTAAATTGCCCTTACCACTTCAACAATCCATAAATATATAGTTAGTGACAGGCAATCCCATTCACACATGCAGTTTTGGTCTCACAGGCAAAAAAATGTTTTTGTAGAATCTCCTGGACTGCTTCTGCTGGCTTATAAAAGTATGGCTTTGAAATGTTAAAAAACATGGTGCATTCTCTTTAAAACACAGCAAAGTTTGAGTCCAGTGGCACCTTTAAGACCAACACAGTTTAATTCTGGGTATAAGCTTTCGTGTGCATGCACACTTCTTCAGATATCTGCAGAGAACTTCATGAGAACTTCATGAGAATTTATACCCAGAATTAAATGTTGTTGGTCTTAAAGGTGCCACTGGACTCAAACTTTGCTGTGTTGCTCCAGACCAACAGAACTACCTACCTGAATCTCGTTTTAAAATAGGTAGTGTTTTATTATTTTAATCATTTGATATGCGATAGCCAACAAGTTGCTTTTGTTAAGCCATCATGGCAGATTAGAACAAAGTATCTTCTCATCCAATATAGGGCTTTGCATGTCAAGCTGTTCTAAAATGTAAGTATCTTTGGGTCTAGCCCTGGATGTACCTTTAAACCTCTGCTCTAATAAGGAAACTGTAAGGAGAGGCAGCTCAATTGATTAAGAGTAATGAAAGTCTTGTAAAAATAGTTACCAGTATAAAGGAGTTGAGGGAATATTTTGGGAAATGGTAACATACACAGAACAGCCAGAGAAGGCAAACATCAGTGGAGCTGCAGGCAGGCAAAAAAAAAATGTATCAGACTTATGGGAAACAGGATTCTGGTGACTTTTCAAACTAGTACATGGAAAAGATACTGCAGGAAATAGCTCTGCACTGAACAGAACATTGGTCATATGATTCCTCTCCAATCTGAACTATTTCTTACTCCCAAACATACCTTTGGATCATTCTTTTAGGTTGAATTAGTTAAAGGACATGTGAACTTAATTTCTTATTTCACTTGTGTAATCTCTACTCAGGTCTGGGAGTTCATATTTACTTTGTCAAGGACCTCATGGAAAGCTGGGCTTTCCAGTCAGAAGTAGATGTCATGAAACCAAAAGTGACATCTTAATTCTGTTGGCAGAGTTTAAATATGCTAAGGAAGTGGAGCACTGACTGTATAAAGAAAAATAAGTAGGTTTCTTAAAGAAGAACAAACTGCTATAGGACACAGAAGGGAGAGAACCTTAACTGTCTAACCTAACAGCTATGAGAGGAGCAACAACAAGAAAGAAGCTCTGCAGGAGCAGGAAGTCTCCAGAAGCAAGAATCAGGAGACAGCAAGGATACAATTTAAAGTCCCTAGTCTAGTTATGCTAACTACCAGTCCTTCAGCTTTCCCTCTGTAGGATGCTCTTCAGATCTTCTTCATAAGGCTGCACTATAGAACTTGCATATTCCAATGTCCCTTCTCAGGGTCTATTGTGCTGGTCCACAAGATTCAGTCTTCATAGAATCTCAAATTTATCATGAGGAAGTGGTTTGGTAAGGACATCTGCAACCATGTTCTCAGCGGAACAATACTGTAGTTCAAACAGTTCCTTCTTTTAGAAAATCCACTTGTGTTTCATCTTCCTTTCTGGAGGAGATTGTGCAAATATCCCTTTTTGATCCTTGATTGGAGATTTAATCTCTTCCTCTGCTGTCTTCCTCCGTTTTTCTGCTTGGTCAGTGTGCATTTTCTTTGGCCCAGGACAGACTGGCAATTTGCCCCGGTAGCCAGTTGCGGCAAAAAAAACCCGGAGTATACGATACCGGGTTTTCCCGCCCACACAGCGGGGGCCTCTGCCGGAAGATACCGGACGGAGGCGTGCGGGAGCGTTCAGACTGCCGCGCCAGAGGCGCACTATATTCGTTTTTTCCCTGTTATTTCAGCTGTGGGCGTATGTGCGCATGAGTGCTTGAGCGCTCATGCGCTCATGCGCATAAGCGCATTTTGCTGTTTTTTTTTTTGCCCTGCAATGCCAGCACCGCATTGGGCAGTGGAGTGGAGCGTAGCCAATCACACCGCTGCTGCCTCATGCCCAACGCGGGTTGCTCCCGGCTTTTCGGCTGCGCGTTCAGACTCCCCGGAAGCGGAGAAACGCGCGACGAACGCAGGCTTTCAAGATTTGCGCCGGCTTTTATCAGGTGTTTTTTTAATCCGGCAGTGAAGCGCGAGAGCACCGGTAGGCTACGGGTGGGGGACACCAGGCAGATGTGCCTGTGTGAACATCCCATTTACCCCGATATTGAGTCGTTGTCAGCCCGGGTCCCATCCCGCGGCAAATTGCCAGTCTGTCCTGGGCCTTTATGTCTTCCCACGTAAAAGGTTCAGTCTCAGTATTTGTTTTGGTCATATAGGGGTCTCCTCAGTGGTACACCTTTGTTGGTTCTAGATGATTATCTGATCAATTGTCCTACTTCCCCTTCTGGTTCCTGTGGTTCCCCTGATGTATCATCTCCCAATCCATAGTGCTTAGAAGCACCTCTTCTGGCTCTTGTACTTTATTTTGTTACATCAGTGTAGATTCAATGATGTCTACATTGTCTGCTGTTTTGAAATTTTCTTTTTCGTCTATGAAGACCTGTCTATGAAGACTACTTTGCAAAATTTTATGGTGTGTGTTTTTGGATCAAGAATTCTATATCCCTTACATCCCAAAGCATATCTAATGAAAATGCCTTGCTCAGTTTTTAAATCCAGATTGAATAGTTTTTCTTTGGGAATGTAGGTAAAGGCTTTTGATCCAAACATTCTGAGATGCTTCATGCTAGGTTTTTGTCCATACCATATGGCATGCTTTTGGGCCTTTTTGTAAGTAGACAGTTCTGCAGATAAGTAGCTGTGTTGATGGCTTCGCCCCAGTAGATTTCTGGTAGATCTGCTTCTGGCATAATGCACCTACACATTTCTGTCAAAGAGCGGTTCTTTCTTTCAGCCACACCATTTTGTTCTGGGGAGTATGGAGTAGTGAGCTGGTAATTTATACTTTGTTCAGCCAAATACCATTTTATGTTGTGTCCAATGTACTCTCCTCCATTGTAAGTTCCTCTGGAACCTGTTTCTACCCATAGCAACATACACTTTGAGTTTCTCAAATACCTCATTCTTCTCCCTGATTAGATAGGTAACTGTATATCTGGAGAAATCATCAATGAAAGTTAAGATATATTTATTTCTACTAGAGGCTGCAGTTCTCATTGGGTCACAAACAATGCTGTGAATGAGCTCTAGAGGGTGCTTTGACTTATCATGCTTCCTAAAACTTGGTCTTGTCCCTTTTGCTTGAATGCAATACATGTCATCCTTCTCAATTGTGCATTTATTTATTTGCATGCGCTTTGTTAGATTTTGGCTCTCTAATTGTGCAATAGCATTGTTATCTCTGTGGCCTAATCTCCTGTCTCCTTCTATCACTGTCTTCCATCAGCAGGTGGAAACTAGGGATGGGCACAAGCCACATTTTTGCAGTTCAGTTTATGGATTGTGGCTGAACCATGAACTGAACCACAAACCCATATAAACTGGGAGACTGGTTTGCAAACCAACCTGGTTTGTGAGCCATTTAAAGTTTAAACCCCTGCTTTCTGCTCCCCATTGCTTTTTGTGGGGAGCAGAAAGCAAGGAGCAGAAAGTACTGGAGCTGACCAGCAAGGTAGCTGCTATGGCTAGGGAAATGAACCCTCACACAGGGAAGTTGTTTGGCTTGGTCCAGGGTCTGGACCAAGGGAATAGATGAACTAGAGTTAGGCTTATCATTTTCCCATGGGTTGTATACAAACTCCCATCCCTGGGAGTGGGATTTTGTCCTGTCAGGCCTCTTTGCTACAGTGGGAGCAAGGAATGGGAGTCATGTAATGTGACATCACTTCCAGTACAAAGAAATGGTATCAAGATGCTCTAAGAATTCCTCCATATCTATGGGGGGAAAAAATCCATAGAGATGGATGAATTTGTATATCATCATGATGTCATTTCTGTGTGCATACCAGAAATGATATCATTATGTCACGCATCATCACACGGCATTGCTCTCCAATCCCAAATGGCTCTCATTAGTTGCTAGCACCCTGCTGGCAACTCTAACTAGGGATCAGATAGTTGTATTAAGAAAGTTACTGTTATTTTCTTCCCAGGTTTCCTTTTACTCCATTAGCCTAGTGGTGTATTTTCTGTAACTAAAAATTGGGCCAACTGTTAACTGTTTTGAAAACTGTTATTAAAAATTGCTTGCACTATTTTTTTTGCTCTTCTGTTAAATGCAATCCTTTAATAATTCTTTTAAAAACTCTGCTGGGGTTTTCAGACCTCTGGCTTGGTTGCACATTTAGACATCAGATCCAGTTGTGTGAGGAGGCATGTCCAGGGAATCAGAAGGAAAGGGTGGGTAATTTGGGTCCTCCCTAAGTTGTAATAAAATGATAAAACCAGCTTGGTGGCAGCAAGTAGCTGATTGGTTAACAGGGACAGGTGGAACAGCAGGGATGATAAAGGGGGTGAGGTATGTAGATTTCTCTGCTGCTGGGAAAGTGGCTCCTCAATTGGACTCCCTCCCCATGGAAAACCTGCCCACCTCTGCAATGATCTTGTATAACAGTTGTATGTGAGTTGCAGTTTCTTTTCAATTTCCACACATGCAGTGCCTGATTCAGATCACAGCTGCAGTACATGTGGAGAACGGGTGTCAGCATCATTTCCCCAAACACTCAGGGGAGCACTATTTGTCTAATGGGGCTGCGGTCAGACATGCAGTTTGATCCGCTGTTGCCCTGCCTCAAATTGAGCCAGGTTATTTTTTTAACAGAGAATTCTGATCAGACTCTCCTCTTCTAGCACTCTTCAAAATACTTTTACCTCATCCTTGAGTGATCAGACAGCAGCAGCCAGGGAGTCAGCCTGTTAGCCATTTTTTTTAAGTGTGTCCTTTGAGCATGCCTACAAGCATTGATGAGCCTGCTGGGACATGTAGTTCATTGTCATCCTCCCTCTCTAAATTTTTTAATTAACCCCTTCCCCAAAGCACAGAAAAAAGCTGAAGTACAGAGGTGTCTTCCTTTGAAAGTTTTTATAAAGCAAACAAAGTTTTGAGCAGCCCCTGTAGGAGAGGGAGAGAGAGAGGGAGGGAGGGAGGTGTGAATGTGCAATTATGTGCACATCGCTAACTAGTAAAAAAAAAAGTGGCCAAAAAACAAGAGACCAGTCAGACCTACCTGACAGCTTGGGTGTGCAATAGAGTGATCAGACAACAGAAAATCCATTTTGGAACCAGCTCAGACCAACAGGACCAGACTTTCACAGATATCAAAGAAACACGCAGTGGGGGGTGACTCTGACAACTGGAGCATGACAGACAGATGTTGTTGTCTGATCATGCATTTTAAATCCATAAGGGAACAGCAATGGCAACAGATCAAACTGTACATCTGATCACAGCCTGGGAAAACCTATGTTTGTACACAAAGGTTCTTAACACTGCTGATCATGGGGAGAGGGCATGCACATAGGCACTTCTTCCACACATTTGCACCAGGCAGATGACTCGGCAATCTCATGGAGGCCGGGCCAGTGTGCTTGTAATTCTCCATCGCATGCCATGGACTGTGATGGGTTTTTTTTAGGCTGCTAGAGAGAGAGGTTTCCAGGGAGCATTGGTTCCATCTATTTATTGGGAATGTAAAGAAGATCCAGAAACATGCATAAAGTCCTGGGTACATGTGGTTGCTGATTCCACCTTCACAGTTATCTGAAAAGATAGAACTGGTAAGATTGTTTTGATATTGGTTTTGGAATGAAAATTGTATGTTGTCAAACTTGGAATATTATAGGAGTACTACTGATGAGAGCCTTTGATTTATTCCTTTTTGCACATTCCTGAGGATATATTTACATTTAAAATATTAGTGTGATATTGTTGACAAGAAACTTTGATGTATGCCAATTTTGTGAATGTTTTATTGAATACACGGATTACATAATGTATTGAAATTACATATATTGAATAGTCTTGAGAATACATTATCTTTAATGTGAATAAGAGTTTGTCTGATTGTAAAATATTGCCTTATTGGCTGTACGGGGTGTGATTTTGGTTTTTGTGGCTTTGTTGCACAGCTGTTCAGATCCAACAGGCTGATGGAACAGTAATGTTATCATCATCAATATATGGACATACAGTATTATGGTTTGATTATTTAGTTAAGCAATGGTTACCAATTTTTGATAGTCATATGATTTCCAACAGTTATACGGGATTTTTTGTATTTGTTATTTTGTTGTTGTTATAAATCATTTTAAATGTTTTTCCCCTGGTTATTTTAAATTCGGACAAAAGGGTGAGAGAATTTGTTTACTCAGTTTTCTTCATAGTTCCTTTCAGACTGAGAATAGTGAATAATGTATTTTAGGGAACTAGTGTTATTGGTAATGCTATAGCGTTATAATGATCTACCTAAACCTATCAGTTCATTCATGTTTATATTGACTTTAATATTTGTTTTTAAAAAGTGCCTTACATTTACTTTACTTTCCCCCTCACACCCCTCTTCTATTTCTCTAACCCATATAAAATTAAAATAAAATATATATCTGGGGGTGGGGGGTGGGCATCCCAGCCCATCCCTTCACTCCCTGAAGCAAGCACAGGAGGTCCACGTTAATCAGTACTTATTCAATCAGTGTATGGTGTGTGTGCAAACTAAACATTAATTTACTGAAGTTGTGATCATAGTCCTAGCAGTTTAGGATTTTCTTTCTTCATTACCTAAAATATGCTGATGACTTGCAACCTGAGTAAATATAGAGGAAAGACACCTCTGTTTATGTCACTCCATGCTAGAGAAAATATACTTCTTTATCAGAAAAACCTTTTCCAGTAGTAGCTCTCTCTAGACAATAATTTGCTGAGTTGCTTTTCTGGACTGATTGCCACTACAAGCATATATCAGTTTTAAAGCAGTTTAACTATATTTTTTCCCCCTCTTATAGAATCTTGGGAATTATAGTTTGGTGGGAGAGCAACACATTTTGTGTTTAGAGGGTCTATAGAGAACCCTGGGAACTTTGAGCCTCACAGAGAACCCTGGGAGCGTTGAGAGCTGGAATGTTTACCAGAGAATTCTCTCTACTTCTCATCCAACCATAGTTTCCAGTTGAACTGGTACATATATTTGTATTTCACACCTTGAATGGAGGAAAGGGAATATAAACTACATATAAAGAAATCCTTGGTTCCAGCGTTTTGTTTTTTGTTTTTTATGATGGAGCCTTTCTCTACTTATGGAACATACCTTTTAGAGACACAAACCTACAGGTGTGAAATGACAGCTAATCTCCAGATTACAGTTCCCCTGGAGGAAATGACAGCTTCAGGGGCATCATACTCCACTGAGGTATGGAGTCCAAAAACCCCACTTTCCCCAGACTCCATCTCCAAATCTCCAGGAATTTCCCAACCCAGAGTTGATAACCCTGAAACCTCTTCTGGCAAATGAATGGTTTTTGAACCAGAGAAAGTCTACACTGTTAGTGGAATGGAACCTTGGATCCAACAATACCTGTATATAGTGTACATTTGCCCAGATTAGCAGCTTCAAATGCATTATTAGAGCCAGTGTGGTGTAGTGGTTAACAGAGCAGACTCTAATCTGGAGAGCTGGGTTTGAGTCCCCACTCCTCCACATGAAGCCTGCTGGGTGACCTTGGGCCAGTCACACAGTTCTCTCAGAACTCTCTCAGCCCCACCTACCTCACAAGATGCTTGTTGTGGGGAGAGGAAGGGAAGGTGATTGTAAAGCCACTTTGAGACTCCTTAAGGTAGGTAGGTGGAGCTGCGGTGGCTTGAGTGGTTAAGACGCTGAACTGCAGGCTGTGGAAGGTCAGTAGTTCAGCAGTTCGAGACCCAAGAGTGCCGCATGAAGGAGTGAGCTCCCGTCTCTAGTTCCAGCTCCTGCCAACCTAGCAGTTCAAAAGCAAGAAATTGCAAGTTGATAAATAGGAACTACTTCAGTGGGAAGGAAACAATGTTCCATGCACCTTGGTGTTTAGTCATGCCGGCCATATGACCATGGAAACGTCTTCGGACAGCGCTGGCTCTTCGGCTTTGAAACGGAGATGAGCACTGCAACCCTAGAGTCAGATTCGACTGGCTTTCGAGCAAGGGAACCTTTACCTTTACCTTTTTAATGTAGAGAAAAGCAGCGTATAAAAACCAAGACTGATCCAGCAAAAGCAGTTGTTCTGCCCTTGGTCTCCTGTTTCCTCTGGTTGTACCTCTCAGTTTCCCACTCTTTGCTGCCCAGCCGCATTTTGACCTGCATCCCCCCCTCCCCCAATTTTCCCTGTGTCTTCTTAAACAGGACCACATAGGGATATGAAAGATGTTTCTACAAACCTGCCGGAAACTCCAGGCTTGTGGGGAAATCTGAACAGTGAAAAATCAGGGAGGTGATGTTAACCCATATGTACACACCATGAGATAAAAAGTCATTTGGGTGGCATTTTGGCTTGCTTTAGCAACCCAACATGGCGCCCATGCATCAAGCTTTTTTTTTTTTTTAAGAAGAGTGAAAGGAAGACAGAGTTCAGCAGAGGGTGTGAGGACTGAAAGGAGAGAGGGAGAGGACAAGAGTTACAAGTGATTAAGGTGTCAAATTTGCTGCTAGAGGATGCAGTGATGGTCACAGACATAGCTAGCTTAAACAGAGGATTAGATCGATTCATGGAGGCTAGGTCTATCAGTGGCTACTAGCCAGGAGGCAACATCAGGTCTTGGCCTCTATGAGAATGGAGAGTTAGGTTTGATTCCCCACTCCTCCACATGCAGCCTGCTGGGTGACCCTTGGTCAGTCACAGTTCTCTCAGAGCCCTCTCAGCCCCACCTACCTCACAGGGTGTCTGTTGAGGCGAGAGGAAGGGAAGCAGATTCTAAGCCGCTCTGAGACTCTGAGTGGAGGGTGGGGTATAAATCCAATCTCCTCCTCCTCTTCCTTTCTGCTGTTGGAGCTCCAGAAGAATTGGTTGGCCTCTGTGTGAGACAGGATGTTTGATTAGATGGACCACTGGTCTAGTACAGCAGGATTCTTCTTATGTTCTTGTGTTCAAATATAATAGAGGATGTGATCAGCTGTGGTGGAAAGCACATCTTTCACACCTTCCCCGATCAGGTGGCTGGTGGGGGCTTTGCTAGAGGTTTTGAGCCAAAACAGTGGGGGATCACCTTGCTATGGGTTTACACAGTTTGAGGCCAGGGAGTGGTGGGGGAGGAGGGGGTAGGTCTTCCTTTTCCCTGTGAGCCTTTGTGGATTCCCCGTTTGTTGATCCTGACTAGCCAGTCTGGAGATAGCTATCACTTACACTGATTGAAGTCTTTAAGGATGATGTACTCTCTGTTTCTTCATCACCATTAATCATGATGCTTCAACAGTGAGCTGAAGAGCAAATTAGAGGACCCTTGCCTTGCCATCAATGCCCTGTTGTAAGCAGCACAATGAGACATAAGCCATATCGTGCCATTAAAGTGTGTTTTTGTTAACCATATTTTTGCTCAGTCTCATCCCGACTTTATCTGCCGCTCTGCTCTCCAGTGTTGAAAGCTGAGGCACAAATGTCTGCCATCTGCTCTAGGCTACTCAAGGATGATTTCTCTAATTAGGCCCAATTGACTTTCTGTCAATGATTAAATGTAATAGGTAATAATAACTTGGCTTAATCATCGGCCACCATTATTATTAGCTCATTGATTGCAATAATTTCAGAAATTACCCATCAGAATAAAATATGTTTAGCACCTGGTTCGTCCTTTTTTTTTTTAAGCAACATCTGTGGTAAGTGTGTAATAGATGTGGAATTTGATGTCTCTCGATCTGGAAGAAGTAAATAATTTTCAGTTTTAAGTGTGTGAATGGGCATAGATTTATTATTGGACAAGGAGAGGATCAAATAAAATCACTGTAAAATTTACTGCTGGGATTTACAAAACTGTCAAATTGCATGAATCATGTTCGCTGTACTGAGGATTTCTGACCATTTCTGCAAGCTTCAGTTTTCTAGAGATTTGTGGCTCTTTTTAGTGATAAAATCAGCACATGGATAGATTAACAGTAGATCCTCATATGTTGGGAATTTGGGCAAGGCCATTTCCTTCTGTAAGTTTCTTTCTTTGGATCTCATATCAAGTTCTTTCTCACATCTAAGCTGAGATTTTGGCATCTGTAATGATCGACATGGGATCCCCAAAGAAGCAGACTAGGCTTTTATAAGCATTTCCTAATTTCTCAATCCTTTTTCTGTTACCTTCTGTAAACGAGAAGGAAAACCTGTGTGGTGTCGTGGTTAGAAGGTTGAACAAGGATTGAAGAGGCCCCTTTTTAACTTCCCTCTGTGCCATGAACCTCTACAGTAACACTGAAGCAGCTGCTGTCTCTCAGCCTAATTTACCTCACAGTGTTGTGGTGAGGATAAAATAGTGAAGAGGGAGAGCCATATACACCGCTCTGAGCCGTTTGGCAGATTAAAAAATCCAGTAAATAAAGGACTAATTCATTTCTCTTATCACAAGCAGAGATATTCCTAATGAGACATTTCTAGGGGAGGCTCACTATGGACAGGTGAGATATGGATGGCTGAGGACATGAATCTTTGAATGTTTAGATAACCTATTTGGAGAGGAATATGATTTCTGGTCTTAACTGCAGCCTTGATGGCTGTTTTCCTCATAATGTTATGTTAGTTTGCTATGTGTAAATATGAAATGATTATATATACTACCTAGAGCTATGGTCAATATAGCAATAGGCCTTATTCTGATAGGATGTGCTTATGTGCATCCGGGCTGATAGACACATTGGAACGCTGTCTTTTAGAGTGTAGCCTGTTCACACAGATAAGGAAGAAACTGATTTCTCCTTGTTTGTAAGGAGTTATTGATGCGCCTGTAGGTGACAATGCGAGCCCCGGCTCCCGCCGAGCCTGCGCTGGCGGGGGGGGGGCTGATTTGCCTCCGCGAGAGGCATGGAGAAAGAAGACGCCAACAGGGGGCAGAGCCAGCCTATTTAGGTCTGGCTCTTGCCCCCCCCCTCACCAGTTCGTCGGCGCGCTCGGCCCACCCTCCCACCCTATTTTTAGTGCAGGTCTGACCGGCTGCCTTTTCCTGGAGCCAGGTAGGAATTTTTCGCCTCCATCAGTTTGGCCCGTGGATGGGGGTGTTTTTGCCTACCTTGCACTGATGATGGTGGTGTTGGTGTATTGGCTTTGGGGGGCCGGGTTGTTAAATAGTATGGTCACTTTAAGTTTGGCGGGGTAGCGCAATCTGGATGGAAATGGTGAGCACCGGGGCATTGTTATAAAGGAAATAAAGGGTCCTCCAGGAACAGCTTTCGGGCCTTTGCGGCTCAAGGCTGGGAAGGGGTGATCTTCCTTGGAACAATCTGGCCCGGCCTATCTTAGCAGACCTTTGCGGCTTCTGGGGTGGTGGGTCAGGGGTTCTTTTCAGCATGCCAAGCTGCTGGTCAAAAAGCTACCTTCGGTGGCTTGTGATCGGAGCAGGTGCGTCGCCCAGAAGGAAATGCAGGTGGTCTGGAGTTTGACACCTGTCATATTCCTCAGTACATTCTGACAACCCCTCGCTAGTATTTGTCGTTATTAAATAATTAATAAAGTGGCCCTTGGTGTCTGTCTCTTCATTCCGACTGGGGGGGCAAAGTGAAATTTCTGCTGGCTTGGTCAGATCCTGACATATCAGTTGCAAAATGTTTTTCCATGGTAATGGTAGACAGAAAATGACTGAATGATTTTGTCTCAGGTGATTTTACTGCGATTCAGCTCATGGTCTTTAGGCCGATAGAACTGTATAATTAAAGTAAAAGGGTAAACTACAGACCTCCCTAAGATGTTGTGTCTTGTGCCAAAAGATGAAAGTATAGGTCCTCAAACAATTCCCCACCCTTCTGCACAACCTCAGCACTCTTGTTCCAGCACCTGAGAGGAAAGCAATTTGGCCACAGAAAAGACAGTATAACTACTACCACCACCCCCACCACGGCAGCCAAGCAGGAAGAGAGCAAACTGACCACTGATTTAACCCAAGTCTCTATTGCTGTAGAAGATGGCCTCCAAAGGTTGGTGGACCTAACACATTTAATTGTATTCTGACTAGTGCTCCCTCTAAGCTGAGTTAGTGTGAGCCAGCTCATAGTTTTTTAGCCTCCAGCTCACACATTTTTGTCTTAGCTCAGGAAGGACGGCTCCAGAGGGAACTAATTTATGCAGGAGCCAAATCGCGCGCTCAAAACTTTAATGCCAGGAGCTCATAAAGTAGAATTTTTACCCACAAGACTCCACAGCTTAGAGGGAGCATTGATTCTGACTTTCTCCTTCTATCTATCTAGTGTATTTTTATCCTTCCCTTCCTCCAAGGAGATCAGAATGTTGTACACAGTTCTCCCCCATTGTACCTCAAAAAACCCTGTGAGGTAGGTTTGGCTGAGAGAAAGCAACCAGCCCATGTCAGTCAGTAAACTGTGGCAAAGTAGGAATTTAAACTGTTATCTTCGAGGCTGTAACCACTACAGCACACTGGCTCTCTCAGTCATTGATTGCTTGGGTTGTTGTTGTTGTTGTTGTTATTGTCATATGGCATCCTAAGATTGTCTGGCATCCAGAAGTTCTAGCTCTTTTAATGTTATGCACCACTAGTTGCTGAGCTAGACTTGCCTGAGTGTCTATTATTAACATCAATGCTCATGGATTTTCCCCTAGTTCTCAGTTGGTTTGGACTGGTACAATTAATTGTGTCTGCCTTTTTTAAAAAGAAAAAAAAATGCCGTATGCCATTAAATCAAATGTGGTGTTTCTTGCAAACAATCTTTGCAAATCAATTCTGGGTTTCCTATAATCATATGGAAATGCCAGGGAAAATATACTGTCTGGGAATTTTTTTTAAGGACACTGTTGAGACATGTAATGATTTCCAGCTTCTAAAGATGCCAACTAGCTTCCTGCATCTCCATCAGGCAGTCTTGAGCATTATCAGGTTTGAAAAATATATATCCATTTTCCCCAGTGTGTTCAAGAACTGGCTACAGTTATATTTTTCATTTCCCTAAGTTTCCTCTTAAACACATTAATGACTAGAATTTTATTTTCAATAAACACTCCCCTATGCGGGAGAGAGAGAGAGAGTTCTTACAAATGTGAAGACAACCAGTAAAGAGTCTGGATACTATTTACCCATGGAACTTCTTTTTTGACTTGCCAGGTTTAACGAACATTCATTTTGGTTGCGTACATCTGTGGCTACAAGAGTTTGAATGACACATTTTTTGTAATAACCCAGCCTTGGAAAAATGAGTGAGGCTTTGGCTGGTCTCACCCTTTGTCTGCCACTTCATTGCCCATTTTCCTCAGATTGTTGACATCTGGAATGTAAATTATATTAAAATAATACTCTCATGTTATCAAATGTTCATTATTTGGCTATTGAACATCATGCAGATCAGTAAAGTTATGCTTATTCACTGTAGTTATTATTCACAGGGAATGTTGTAGAATGTCTTTAGGAAATATAATAGCCTAATGTTCAAGCCTCTGATCTTATTTTGCAATGGTTGTTCCTAAGAAATATTGAACCTTGAGTACCTCTACTGCCTGCTGGTTATTTAACTTTTTTAAACAAAACAAAACAAAACAAAACATAAAATCTCCACTTCTGATTTCCTTGTGGCTACTGCAGAGGGTTTCTAGAAATTACCACCTTTCTTTTACAGATTGGGGAAACCTGGTAAAAGATGCGGGGACTGCGGCTGACCTGAGATCTAAGAAGTGAAGAACGACATTGCAACTTCTGCTGCTAGGCAGTGGTCCAAGGGCCACTCGAAGGTTATACCTACCATCTTTTCTAGTTCAACAGGCAATGACACAGGTCCTACCCACTGGCCATAGAATGAGCTTCAATCTTCCTCACTGAAAGAACTCTGCCCTAGTTGCCAGTTGCCCAAGGACTATAAATGTGAGGGGAAGGACACTCAGGCATCTTCCACTAGACAGAGAGAAGTCCAAGGGGGACTAGAAGGCTGTAGCCCCCTATATTCCCGGAAGACTGTCATCAAGGGAAGATCAACTTGTCCCCACCTGGGGATAAATACTGACATTGTCTAACAGACCTCCCACTTCCACCTTCCCCTTCACTCCCCTTCTTTGTGTACCTTGTATTTTTTAGCTTGTATTCCTGAAGCAGAGGCCTGGGTTCCTCAGCTGGTAATGGGTACTATAGTGGGAGACAATTGCCTGAAAAGTGGGAGCTATAATCAAAGGATGTGTGTGTGTATGAGAGAGAGAGAGAGAGAGAGAGAGAGAGAGAGAGAGAGAGAGAGAGAGAATTACATTTGTGGTATGGGAATCACTGGGCTTTAGCTACCCCTTGTGCCAGAAAAGGAGCACAAGAACCTTACCCCATGACTTTCTAAGTTCATCGTTCAACATTAGTCACAGGGACTGGAGCATTACCTTCTCATGCTCCATTGTACAAACATAACCAGAGAAAGGGGCCTCAATGGTAGAAAAGGAGATTCCACATTGCCTAGTCCTGAGAGTCCTTTATAAAGTATGCATAAAGTACTTTACCAGCATAAGTGAACATGGTGGCAGCATCAAAAGTGTCCCCCTTTTTCTTTTCTTTTCTGGTACTTTTTATAACCACAGACATGAAGTCCATTCTGAATTTTGCAATCTTATCTGTTATGTCTATTCTGAAAAATTCATCAAACGGTTTCCAGAAATTTTGTCATAGATCTATCTGCAACTAAAGCCAGGAAGTTAACATTCTATGTACAATACTTGGTTTCATGTTTCTCCCAGGTGTTTCTATTCTATAAATGTTACCTATTCCTACTTTCCTATCATGTCTACTCCAAAGTGTTTTCCTAATTTGCATTTTAAATCTTAGTAACTCTACATTTTCAAAGCTGGAATATATTTGGTCTTTTCCAAACGTTGGCTTGGTTTCCAAAGCCAAAAATTGTTAATAAATTCCTCTTACTGCAATTTTTTAAAAAAGCAAGGTGATGATTTAATTCTAGGAAAATATAAGAGTTTTGCACCATGTATTTTTTGACTGCAACAGGTGGCTGTGTGCATTTCTTCAAAAAATGAACGGTTGGCACCATCGGCTTTGAATGTTCCCTGTCCCTGTTGAGACTGCTGATTCTGCTCTATGACTAGGACCACAGCAGGAAGGCCCACTTTTTAGCATACACCATCACTACAATTCCTTTGCAGTTGTTTATTAGTGTGTAAGACAGATTCTCCTTATAATCACCTGAACCTTTCCTGGGAGTTCATGCATTCACACATAGTGAAAAATGAAGTGAAAGTCATCCGTTCAAATATTTCTATCAAGATTGCTTATTTCTAACAATTATGAGTGCCAGTGTCATGTTCTGAGTGTCATACTATGATCTGGGAGATCCAAGTCCAAATCTTCACTCTGCCATGAAGTTCTCAAGTAACTTTAAGTTAGAATGTGGTCAGATGGGCAGTTTGCAGTGATATCATTGCCTTCAACATCTGCCTTCCAGACGTCTGAACTTCCCTGTTGCAAACTGAAGCCAGCTGGGATGTGTGAAATATCAATTCCCTTTCTACCTTTTTAAAAAAGTCATTGGTGATATGTGCATAAGTGCACATGATTCCATATATTTTTTAAAAAATGACCAGACACCACACTCCATGGTTGAGGTGCAGCAGTTATGTGGATGCTTGACCATGGGATGAGCACACGGGGAAGCCACCCCAAGCTGTCTGGTCAAACTTTCCTGCTACAACTTAAACTGGTGCAATCTGCAGCGCGCCCAGCAGTGCCAAGCTTGTTGTCTAACCACAGCCTATATCACAAAGTTGTCATGAGGATAAAAATGAAAATTATGTATGCCACCTGAACTCCTTGGAGGAAGGGTGGGCTAAAAATGTACCAGTTCCATAGAACAGCAGTCTTCAGCCAAGTGGGTCACACTTAGGGATGCCAGCCCTTGTGTAGCAACCTCTGGGAGCATTAGGGTTGCATGTGGAGACTTCCTGGAAGTCACATTCTGTTTTAAAATAGGAAGTGATGTCATCCAGTAGGGCTATGTGGAGGGTCCAGGAAGCAGTCACTCACCTCATCAGCGAGATGGTTGCTGTGGATGACCAATCCTCCTCCCTCATGGAGGATGTAGGCTTTCACCAGCTGCTGCAACACCTGGCTTCTTTGTATTTTGTCCCCTCATGGAGGACCAATGAATCTTGCCCCTCATGCAACACTCTGCCAATCCCCTGGGATACTGGTCACACAAGGCTGCCATCCGGTCTGACCTCTCTTGTGCGGCCATGAGTCTTCTTTTTCTGCCCTTCCACCAGTGTCCAGAGTGAGCAGGTGTTCTTTTACCTGAGAGACATTCTCAGCCCCCACTTCTCCCACCTGGACCCAGATAGGATGGACGTTGTCCTTTCTCAAGGTCTCCTCCAGTTGAGCTACCCCCTCTCTAGACCACACAAGGTAAGACCCAGGCCTTATACAATCATAGAATCTAGAATTGTAGCATCTCTTGTATTTTTCTCGTGGGTCTGAATACTGTTTGTAGGTTGTGTTTTTTTTCATAAGTTTTCCCATCTGATCAGTGATTCCTTTGATATATGGCAAAAACACTTTCCTCAGTTGTTTGTTTTTCCTTTGGTTTAATCACTCTTCTGATTTCATTCTTGGAGTAGCCATTTGCTTGAAGTGCATGTTTTAGATGATTTAGTTCATCACTGAGAAAGTGCAGTTCACATATCCTCAGCTGTTTGTTTTACGTTTGGTTTAATCGCTCTTCTGATATCATTCTTGGAGTAGCCATTTGCTTGAAGTGCATGGTTTAGATCATTTAGTTCATCACTGAGAAAGTGCGGTTCACATATCCTCAGCTGTTTGTTTTCCCTTTGGTTTAATCGCTCTTCTGATTTCATTCTTGGAGTAGTCATTTGCTTGAAGTGCATGGTTTAGATGATTTAGATCATCACTGAGAAAATGTGATTCACATATCCATCTTGCATGGCAAAAGACAGAAGAGACCCCCCTCACTTCTGCAGGAGTATACTGCATACCCTGCAGATGTGGACAGGTTTACATCAGGACCACACAGCATAGCATCCAGACAAGAATAAAAGAACATGAAAGACACTGCAGACTTGGCCAGCCTGAAAAATCAGCAGTGGCTGAACATAACCTAACTCAAACAGGACACAGTATCTTATTCCAAGACTCTGAAATGCTGGACAACACATCCAATTATCATGTCAGATTACACAGGGAAGCCATTGAAATTAATAAACATAAACACAATTTTAACAGGAAAGAAGAGAGTTTAAGAATAAATAGGACATTGTTTCCTGTCCTGAAAAACACAAAATGCTCTACATCTTACAACAATACTACAGATAAGATTAGAATTTCAACAGCCAATCCATATGCAAAAGAACCTCCTGATGAAAGCTCCTTCATTAGCATATCATAGCCTAGGAGACTCCTACAAGAGCCCTACCACACCTTCCTGAGTAGATATAAATTACCTGCCTACCATTTTTTCTGTTCACCTTGACACAGAGAGTACTCCATCTTTCTGTGTTATACCTCTGAGGATGCCAGTCACAGCTGCCGGTGAAATGTCAGGTCCTACAATGCCAAGACCATGGCCTTACAGCCTGGAAAATCTACAACAACTAATGTTTTCATACTGTTTCTCAAGGCATCACACTCTTGGATCTGCATCTTGTTGTGGTGATTGTGGTGGTGGGGTGTTATAACTGATCTCCAAAGGGCACCCATGATAGCAGAGCCTTCCCCTAACCTGGCTGGCTGTAGAACAAGTTGCTCGAGAGCTGACTGTGTTAGCTCTTCCCACTTATGGGCAGTGGCCAGGCTGCTACAGGGTTAGGATCAGGCTCCCTGCATGTGTCTATAACTTTGTGTTGTCACTGCTGGTTGTTAGGAGAAGAAATGTGGAAGTCAGCAGAGTGGAGGGTGACAGGCTGCTTTTTCCCCTGGTGGCTCTTTTGCCTCTCGCCTTCACTTTGCAGAACGCTTAGGTGTGCTTTTCCCCTCCCTTTCCACCCCCTGCTTCATCCCCTACCTAAAGTGAAAGGAGATGGAGATGCAGTCCCAGGAAGCGTGTAGCAGTAAGAATCTGTTCAAAAAACAACTCCTCTCCCCCTTAATTAAATCATCACTAATTAGATTAGTTACTTCAGTTAGTGCTTTGCTGGCAGCACCTTCTTTGGGGGGCTGTAACTCGGGCCTCCTCCCTCATGGTTCACTGCCTTTTTGTGGCGAGGGGTCTTGCGTGGTTTGATGAGGCTGTGGGCTATGCCGTGGAGGGCCATCTAGGACAGACAGATCCTGAAATTGAAGCTCAAATACTTTGGCCACCAAATGAGAAGGGAGCACTCACTGGAGAAGACTCTGATGCTGGGAAACATTGAAGGTCAAAGAAGAAGGGGACGGCAGAGGATCAGATGGTTAGACAGTGTCATCAATGCAATGAACATGAAATTGAGCAAACTTCAGAGGACAGCGGAAGACAGGAGGGCCTGGCGTGATCTGGTCCATGGGGTCGCGAAGAGTCGGACTCGACTGTGCGACTGAACAACAACAACAAACTCAGGCCTCATAAGTACAATCCTTGCCAATCTTAGAGGGCATACAGAGGAGAGTCATCCAGAGAACTTCTGTGAGTTTGGTATTTCTAGCACACCAGAGGATTGTTCAACTGCATTATGAACCTCACAAATTGAACCAGTTCATTTAGCTCTGATCTTCTCTTCTGTAACATTATTGTTTTTAATTGTTAATTGTTGTTAATTGTTAAATAGTGTTGAAATACTGCTGAAAAAATTGTTGAAGATATCTGTTGACCCAGCTCATGCAAGACCTTGATCCCTTGTTCTGTAACTCTACTGATTGTCAAACAGTGTTGAAACAGTGTTGGGAAAATTTAATAAAATACAATTTAAAAAAAAAAATAGCCCTGAAAAGTTCATGATGGTCCACGGTTCGTGAACTGGGCATGCCACAAACCATATCATGTTTTCCTGATTTCTGGCCATCCCTATTTCTAATATAGATTTGCAACAGAAAAGAAGCAGTTAAGCATTCACATGTGCGAGTTGGCTAGCAATGTGTAGTTCTGGGCTCTGAGATGTGGGAGGCTGACAGTGTTAGAAAGAAATGCATACAATAGATTTTCAGGTCCCTCCTAGCCACTGGCAGGGGACGAAGGGTAGGGTTGCCAGCTCCAGGGTGAAAAACTCCTGGAGATTTGGGGATGGAGCCTGAGGAGGACGAGGACCTCAGTGGGGTACAATGCCATAGAGTCTACCCTCCAAAACATCCATTTTCTCCAGGAGAACTGACCTCTATAAGTATAGAGATGAGCTGTAATTCCAGGGGATCCTCAGGTCCAGTGTTCCCTCTAAGCTGAATTAGTGTGAGCTAGCTCACAGTTTTTTAGGCTACGGCTCACACATTTTTGTCTTAGCTCAGGAAGGATAGCTCCAGAGTAAATTAATTTATGCAGCAGCCAAATTGCTCGCTCACACAGTAGCTCACAAAGTAGAATTTTTGTTCACAAGACTCCACAGCTTAAAGGGAACATTGCTCAGGTCCCACCTGGAGGCTAACGTCCTCAGCATACAACCATAGGATTATTCTGGAGAACTGAGTACTATTTTGTTTACAGGACAGCCACTCCAGAAGAGTCTGTTGCATATAAACCACAAGTCACAGTGAGTGTGTTACAGGAATCGAGACATAGTCTTCTACAATCATGATGTAATGTAACCATGGGGTTCTCCAAGTCCCTTATACATCCCTAGTCACAGCATGATTTTCCTTGTCTGCTGTTAATCTGCAGCGGTTTAATTCCCGGTCCATGAGATAGTAAATGTATGGCTTTATGCATGCTGCCTCTCAGCAGGAGTGCAATTTTTTTTTTTTTGAGAATTCAGCATGATCTCAGCTTTCATCTAAAAATAGAGCAAGTTCTAGCCCTGATGGAGGATATGCATGCTTGAAAGCAATGTGTGCTGGAGTCTCAGAGGCTAAAAGGATTATGGAATAAGATTGCCGGGGTTTGAGAGCAAGCCTAGAGTGCCTTGACCTTCTCATTGCTAGTGGAATTGTAATAAAGTGAGAAATCTTGCAGAATAGATTAGGTCACAAAAAGAGAGCGAAATTATGCAACTGGCCTAATTTCTTATAATCTGCGGAGGTTTTTCTGCTTCTCCTGGGAAAGAATGTGGACGGCCTAGGTTCATTTCCTTTTTCTCTTCAATGTATAGCTCATGCTGTTCTAAGGTTAAGGCTTTGCTGTGACTGCAGTCCTTTTTTCATATTGGGGGATTGGTTCTCTAATACCTTTTTGATGCTGATTAATGTTGCATTTGCCCTGACCTTGATGGCCCAGGCTAGCCTGATCTCGTCGGACCTCAGAAGCTATGCAGAGTTGACCCTGGTTAGTACTTGGATGGGAGACCACTGAGGATGCGCAGAATCACCACGCAGAGGCAGGTAGTGATTAACATATGGAATTCACTGCCACAGGAGGTGGTGGCAGCTACAAGCATGGACAGTTTCAAGAGGGAATTAGATAAACATATGGAGCAGAGGTCCATCAGTGGCTATTAGCCACAGGGTATAGATGGGAACTCTCAGTCTGGGGCAGGTGATTCACTCTATTCTCGGTGCTGGAGGGGGCAGCAGTGGGAGGGCTTCTGGTGTCCTGGCCCCACTGCTGGACCTCCTGATGGCACCTAGTATATTTTGGCCGCTGTGTGACAGAGTGTTGGACTAGATGGGCCATTGGCCTGATTCAACATTGGCTTCTCTTATGTTCTTATGTTCTTAGTGGTAAACCACCTCTGTTCAGCTCTTGCCTTGAAAACTGTACAGGGTCGCCATGAATCGGCTGTGACGATGGCACGTCACACATACAATGTTGAATTGGAGCAGTCCTGTAGCCATGATTTTTTAAAATGCAGGTGGCTTTTAAATGTCAGGGGGCACCCCGCACAGACACCCCCCAAGGGAGTGCTACAAATAAACAATTGGAAGTCGGAGGGTCTGGGCTGGATGGGAAGTCAGGGGGCCTTGGCAGTAAGTCAGGGGGCCGGGCCCCGAGATGCCTCACTGTGGCTATGGGCCTGAATTGGAGTGTGTTTAAATTGTCACCCGGTGCTGACGCTTCAGGTAGGAAAACCATATATCAATGAAGTCTCCAACTGAGGGTCCAGCAGCTCAGTGGTGAACATTCGGTAGAGGTCCTTTGTATATTAGTAAACTAGGAATAAGGCCCGTTGTGGAAATAAATACAACGGGCTCTAGAAAGAGGCTCTGGGAGAGTGCCCCGGCTTTGGGCACTCAGTGACAATTTGCTGTGGCAATCTCAGCAGGGTATAATGACAGAATCCACCATTTTCTCCAGAGGAACTGATCTTTGCTACCTGAAGAGCAGTAGTAATTTTGAGTGATCTCCAGCCCACCCCCAAGATTGGTAACAGTGGTTCCCCAGGAGGGAGTGGCTGGTTTGGAGGGTGGAGTCTATGGCATTGTACCTGTCTGAGGTCCCACCCCTCCTCAACACTCACCTTCTCCAGGCTCGACCCCTCAAATCTCCAGGAATTTCCCAATCTGGAGTTGACAACCCTATCTCCCTCCCAGCCAACCATCAACCTACCTTTAGTTTTCCATCTTCTCCCCCATCCCTCCTACAGAGCAGTTGTAATTTTGAGTGATCTCCAGCCACCACCTGGAGATTGGCAACAATGGTTCCCCATCAGGGAATGGCTGGATTGGAAGGTGGAGTCTATGGCATCGTACCTGTCTGAGATGCCACCCCTCCTCAAACCTCACCCTCTCCAGGCTCCATCCCTCAAATCTCCAGGAATTGCCCACCTGGAGTTGGCAACCTGATCAGGACTGAGCCCAATGAGTTTTCTCCCTAAGACCAACATAGGTGTGGAAAGGGCCTTTTACTGACATAGGAGAAAATACAGGTGCCAACTCTGATTAGGGGAATACCTGGAGATTTGGGGGGTGGATCCTGTGGAGGGCAGCATTTGGGGTGTGTGTGGAAGGACTCAGCAGGTTATAATGCCATAGAGTCTACCCTCCACAGCAACCATTTTCTCCCGGGGAACTGATCTCCGTCATCTGGAGGTCAATTGTAACAGTGGGAGATCTCCAGGTCCCACCTGGAGATTGGCAGCCCTAGAGGAAAGTCAGCCGCACAGCGGGGAGTTGAAGAAAATGGTCTGATGGTCGCTGGCCCACCTCATTAGCCAGCCAGCCATGCTGAAGCTAAGCAGGAGAGAGAGCCTTTTCCCATTTATTCTGACAGGAAAGTGGCCGTTGGGGAGGGGGTTATGGGCGGGGGAGGGGGTTATGCTGAAAGTCCTTTGTTTTTTCACTCACAGAACCAAGCTTGGCTGCCTACCAACAGCCACTGAGGGGACAGTCCCTCACAGGAAGTCAAGAGAACTGTCTTCCTCAGGAGAGAGAGCTGTCTGCCAGGGGGAGTGGGTGGGGAAGAGGAGCAGACCCAGCACCCGGCCAATGGCACAGGAGTACTCTTGAGTGGCAGCTGATGGGCCAATGGCTGAGGGAGGGCATTTTACAGCCAATGGGAGCGCATGGAATCTTGCGAAACCAAAAGATAAATATTTATAAGGAGAGATAGCCACTGGGTGCTACACATTTTGCTTTATACCTAAGATGTCTGATACGTGCAGAAGAGAAAAAAAAAGTAAAGGCTGAATCATGGATTTGCAAACATGTACTGTCTGAACATGAAGCATGGACTGTGACTGCTTACTGAGGGCATACATGGTGGTAAACGTTGGACCAGTCATGCTCTCTCAGCCTAACCTGCCTCACAGGGTTGTTGTGAGGATACAGTGGAGGAGAGAAGGATGTAAACTGCTTTGGGTTCCCACTGGGGAGAAGATCAGGGTATAAATTAAGTACATAAGTAAGTAAATAAACTGGAGTTTGCTGTTACGTAAGGTGTTTGATAATTCAGAGCCAGGGTATGCTGATTGGTTTAAAGTTTCCTTTCTGTTCAGCGAAAGGAGGGTTTTTAAAAAAAAATGTGTTAAAAAATTTTCATTCCCTTTTCAGGGATTCATTTTCCTCTCCTGCGACGATGTCTCCAATATCTTCAAGCAACTGCAGCAGCTCAGGCATCTATAGTTTGTTAAACATAACCTGCTCCATTCAGTACTGCTTACCCTTAACCCAAATGCTTTTCCAGGTGTTCCTGCCTTCATATGTGCAAGTTTCCAAAGCTTTCCCTCCGACAGATGTGAAATGCACTGATCTCCAGTTTCCTGGTCTTTAATCTCCTGACCCTTTTAAAACTAATGGAGTTGTATTTGCCACTTTCTAATCCTCAGGAATCACCCCCACCCCTGGCCCAAGTTTTTCAGAGTGTCAGTTTAATTCCATGTTCTGTATTAAATTCCACAAAATTGCAGTACCTTGCAAGTCACCTACTTTCTAAGAAATCTGTGGTGTCTTCCCCTCCCCTAAGTAACAAGTCTTAAATCCTAACTGCATGCTGTTTGTTGCCTTCTCTCTCCTCCCCCCACCCCATGGAACCATCTGTTGGGTTTTCAGACTTGTGTTTTATTCATGGACAAACCCCCTGCTCTGAGGACTGATTTGTAATTAAACTCAGAAAACTCATCCTCAACTTGCAATCAGAAAATAGCTCAGTTTGAGATGATTATGGAGTAACCAGACCCTACCGTGCATCCTCTAGAGTATGAGAGCGTCTGGAACCTCTCCCAGCCCTCCTGCTATCTTCCACTCTTCCTCACCCTGCAGCAGCCATTGCTGCTCTGGTCCTTGGCCAGAGATGGAAGTGTTTCCTGCGCTTCCCCTTGGCATGCTAAGAACTTTATGACAACCTGTTTTCCAGGCAAGCATACCTTGTTTGGACTCTGATGCAATGCAAGGCAAGCTCCTGACTGGATTGGCTCAATGTTTCCAGGTGAAGTTCATCTCAAGCATAGAACTGTATGCTTCTGTTTTGTACCTGCAGAGTAGCTGCTTGTTTGTTGCATCTTGCAGCTGCTTTTGCTCATCCAAGAACTAAATTGTCTTATCATGTATCCCCTGGGGTCATCATTGTTGGGCTCAATGAAATGATCAATTTGTATAAAGCACTGACTTTCTTGTAGTTCATACCCTCTACATGGTAGAACACATCCTTGACTGAGTTGTAGGCATTTTCATAGCTTTGTCCAACTGGAAGAGGTGGTGGTGACAGCCCGGAGAGCAGTCACTAGCAAGAGAGTGGGAAAGTGAATGGTTAAAATATGGGCCATAACTCAGTTTGCAAGACCTGAGCAAGGCCGTTAATGATAGGATGTGCTGGAGGACATTAATTTGTAGGGTTGCCATACATTGGAAGTGACTTGACTGCACTTAACACACACAATGATTGCTCTAACAGTGGGCTGGGAGCACTCGCTGTGAATGTGTTGCTACCTCTGGTTTTTTCTATTATCTCTGTCTTCAGCCTTAGGGTGGAAACTCCCTCATAATCCATAGTTCTCATTCAACAAAACATTTGGTCCTACATTGTTTATATCCTTTCTCTCTTCTAGTGTACAGCACAGACCTGCTTAGATTCAGCAGCGCTGCTCTTTCATGTGCCTTCAGCCCATACCCAATGCCACATGAAAACACTCAGGAAAGTTGATTTGATGTATATTATGATGTTTGGATAATGAAATAACAGGCCTCAAAGAATAAAAAGTAAGCAAAGCCTTGGTGGTTCCAGACTGGGGGCCTCTTCACATGCATAGCTTACCTAGAAGCCATGGGCCTGCCACCCAATGTGACAGAAACTGTAAACACAGCTGGCCAGGAGTAATTGATCCTTAATCCCTAGCAATTCGCACTTTGTTAGGATCATGTGTATAAGTTTATATGAAGAACTCCATAAGATGCTGGATGCCAGTGCTCCAGTTCCTGCCCTTCTGTATCACAGAGATAGGGCTAGAAGGGTTCTTCACCCCACGCTTTGTTTTGCTGCACATTCCCATAATGCTATTTATGAAAAAAACACAATACAGCTAATGACACCAAGTGGAAACTTCTCATGCTCAAGATACAGGTTTCCTTAGAAAGATACTGAGCACTATACTCATCCATCACAGGTGAGGGCAGATGACCTTACTAGAAGGGTAGCATAGCCAAATAAGGCCCACTGGGGAGTTGAGTGCTCACGATAAACTCACAGTATGGATATTTTTAGATGCTTCTTACTGGTTTTCTAGGGATATACATTAGTTTTGTGAAATGATAGCATCTTCCTCACAAGCTCTACACTGTGTATATATTGTCTAATAAGAAATATTCATGGACCCACATTGTGGCAATTAAATACACAAGCGGCAAGAAGAAGTGATTGCCTCCAATATCTGTGATGTACTTTTACCTGGAGCTGCTGGGAGATCCATCAAAGAGTGGGGCTCTCATGGCATCCCCTAAGCCACAGTGCTCCTGCGTGGGCCCAGGGTACATGGCGACGGGGCTCTCCTGGTGTCCCCCATGCCACAGTGCTCCTGTGCAAGCCCGGGGGACACGCAGTGGGGCTCTCCTGGCATCCCCCAAGCTGCAGCACTCCCATGTGGGCCTGGGGAACATGGCGGTGGGGCTCTCCAGCCTCCCCCAAGCCACAGCTCTCCTGCGCGGGCCCAGGGGACATGATGGCAGGGCTCTACGGCCTCCCCCAAGCTGCAGCGCTCCTGCGTGGGCCTGGGGGACATGGCAGCGGGGCTCTATGGCCTCCCCCGAGCTGCAGCGCTCCTGCGCGGGCCTGGGGGACACAGCGGCAGGGCTCTTTGGCCTCCCCCAAGCTGCAGCGCTTTTGCGCGGGCCCGGGGAACATGGCGGTGGGGCTCTCCTGGTGTCCCCCAGGCTGCAGCGCTCCTGCGTGGGCCCAGGGGACGCGGCGGCAAGGCTCTCCGGCCTCCCCCAAGCCACAGCTCTTTCGGCGCAGGGAGCTAGGGGTGGGGCTTGCCACCGCCACCATTAGCGCAGGCTCCTGGGCTGCCAGAGTGGTGCTCTGGCGCACTCCAGCCCCAAAAGACCCCTGATTGATGATGGATGGATGGATGGATGGATGGATGGATGGATGGATGGAAGCTGTTCACAACTGAAGGCCACCAATTCAAATTTGACAGATGTGTCCTGTTCTAACAAGTGCCCAAAGTACTTCTTCAGTGAAATGGCACTGTGTTTTGAGCTGAAACTGAGCTTCATTCAGGGAGTATTCAATTGAAAAACTTTTTCTTGTGTGTGTTCCAAAAGGTCAAAATGCATCCTTTCCCATGCCAGAGACTTGTGGTTGCAGGGAACTATGCAACTCTACTGAGGGCATGAAGATATTTTTTCTATCCAAACCACACTCCTCTGCTACAGACTTCTTTCTACTCGTTCCATATTGGCACCTGCTTGAATACTCTCCTGCTCTCTGTTGCTGCTGCCATGTGGAACCTGCAGCCGTGTCGGCAAGGCATACAGGAATTGGGCTTTTGACCGAAGTCTGGGCTGGGAGGAGACTACTTTGACAGGCTTTGAATCGGATAACCATATTTACCTTTGCCTTGCACAGGTATCCATGGAAAAGAACAAAGGAGATCAAGAACAAACCTTGTAAGATTTTAAGACTGTGTTTAGACTGCCTGTCAGATTTACACCGTGATTTGAGGGTTTCAGATGTCAAAGAGATTAGTTTGGTGCAAATCACCAGGCGTGCAATGTGAGATTTATACATGGCACATAAGAGGAGGCAGCAAATTCTTAAAACATAGAATCCATGCCCTGAAGAATGTGCAGTCCAGTGGCAGCAAGAGATACAGTACACTAAGCAAAGGGTTTCATGTGGTTATTGTGGTTGGAGCCATTGATGCAGCAGGTGTGTTTTCAGAAGTCCTTAAGAAGAGGGGGGAGGTCTCAGAGATTGACAAGTACATCCTTAGAGACATTTGATCTACTAGCAGGTTTTATATTTTCAGTTGGAGGCTGCCATTCTTCTTTCTTCTCTCCCCAAAGCTAAAGATGCAAGTTGATACCGGCACCATCCTGCACCATCAAATCCAGGGGTCCCCAACTCTGTTGAGCCTGCAGCCTCTTTAGGAATTTTGAGAAAGAACAGTTGGTGCCTGCACAGTGGGCGGGGGAGACAATCATAAAATGGCTGCCACTGTGGCAGAGCAGATCTCAAAAGACTGGGAGGCTCCGGAAGATACGACAAGGTTCCAAGCCAGGCTCCTCCTCCTATGAAAGAGGCTGCTGTTTCTGAATGGAGGCTTGCTGCAGGAGCAACTATTATGCTACCTGCACTGAAGTGGTGGCAGAAAGCTGGGGTTGGTTTTTGCTTTGGGAAAGAGAGACTGTTTGAGTTTCAAAAGAAAAGGGAGATTTTGCTCCTACAGTGGCCCAAGAAGAGATTACCAAACCCAGAGATATAAGAAAGTCTCTGTCTACTGTCAGTCCAAGGGCCCATAGCCAGACCTCCCAATCAGGTGACTGTCCCATTCCAAACTCACTAGATTTTTATCCTCAGGACTCAAGAAGCAAGTATGCGCACATTGGTAGGCACTGTGGTGGCCCCCAGGTACCACTCTATGGAATCGCTGGTTGTATCTGCTATTCTGGTTGGTCTTAATATGCTCACTGTATGGGAATGAGGGAAAGAGACAAAGAGGTGAGGACAAATGACAATCACTTGCTATGTAAATGCCGATGGTTTGCCATGGTGGTATAGGGAGGCTAACCATATATCAGTGTCTTTCGCTAGCAGGGAAGACTTCTTTGTTTTGTTTGGCATACCTCCAATAGTGGTTATTGGCCCTCCTCCCTGCTTCTGGTATTGTTTATGAGTTTATATTGAATTATTTCATATTTTTTAATGTTTTAATTGTTGAAATGCTTTAATGTTCATATGTGCGCCGCCTTGGGAGACCTGATTGGGTGGAAAGGCAGCCTAAAAAAAAGTTATAAATAAATAAATGACTTTAAAAACTGCTATAGAAAATCTGGAGAGCTGGGCAACCGCAGTCAAAGCCAGGAAGACGTGATCACTCTGGAAGACAGGATAGCGACCAGAGGCAACAGAACAGAGAAGGAAAAGTAATGATGAATGGGCGGGTTCACAAGACTTCTTGAGATCTCAGGTCAAAAGGGAAAACAGAGGGGAGGAGAACTTGGGAGACTTCCCTGTAAACAGTGGCAGAGATTACTTGGATCCTCCATATGAGTAATATGTTTATTTAATATTGTGCCCTATTCCCCACCCCAGGGACCCAAAACAGCTCACAACAAGGGGGGAAAAAACTATATAAACAAACTACTAAGCAGCAAATAAACAAAAGAAACACATCTGTCTTGCCAGGGGAAGCCTTTGTTTTCTCCTCTTTGGAGGCTAGATAAGTTTGGGCAATAGTAGCTTTCTGGAACAAGTTTGGAGAAGCAGACCTGCCTTCCCCATCCCCTTGCTCAGCCAATGGCACTGCGTTCAGTTATGGAAGGGTGGAGTAGGGTAGACAGTAGAAGAAAGCTCCACCCAGCCTTTTTGCAGCCTCACCTCTCAGAAAGCCATTGCACTGTAGCAAGCGAAGCAAGGGTGAGGTCAGGTCAGCTTCTTCTCTTGGGGAGTGTTTGTGGTGAGCAGAGCTGGGAGAAAAACTCAGGTTTTTCCATCCCTCTTCTCTACCCTGCCTGTCAAATGTGACAGGTATCATTATACTCCTGAGAATGAGTCTGCCACAACAGTTTTTGACAGCTGATGGGAGCCAGGACCTTTGATATGAGAATGCTAATGCCATTCTGTGGCTGTGGATGTTTCCTCAGTGGAAGCTGTTTGTTAGGTCTCTTGATACTTTTGTATTCCTGAATGAGAACTAGGGGAAGAGGACACAACACAGTGGTAGCATTTGGGAAGACAACATAGCCCATCCACAAGATGGATTGCAAAAGCTTAGGAACCAAATTAGCTTTCCTGGGGAGGGAGGGAGGGATCAACAGCTAATTTGGGGTCATGTAAAAAATGGGCATGGTTGGGCATCTGCTAAGACTCACACCCCAGCAGGAGGTCCACCACCAACCACAGCTATTTGACCCCTCTGTTCCCACTGGGAAAGGGAGGTCTCTCCAAAGACCCCTGGAATGATCACTGGAGTGCAACTCTTACATGAGAGAACCATGTTCTGGTTCCTCCAACAGACATCTTTCCAATCAGGAAATGAGATAGCCAAGAGGTATCTGTAATGTCACATCTACTGCTGAGGTGATGTCTGGAGGAGAAAGGAAGGCATAACTCTCTTAGTCTCCTTTAAGTCTCGTCAGTTGAAAGAGTTGTGTCAAATAGTTGGGGTCCATCTTTTCTAATAGGAGAGGCAGTTAGAGAAGGCAGTGAAGCATGGCTCTTTCTTTTTTTCCTTTCAGCCTTGCTGGCATCAGCAGTGCTTCAAAGGATGTGAAAGTGCTGAGTTTTCTGCCTCCACCAACAGAGGAGGAGGAGGAGGAGGCGAGAGAGAGAGATATTGGATTTATACTCCACCCTTCGCTCAGAGCCTCAGAGCAGCTTACAAACTCCTTTCCCTTCCCCTCCCCACAACAGACATCCTGTGAGGTAAGTGGGGCTGAGAGAGCTGTTTTGAGAACTGCTCTTTCAAGAACAGCTCTAACAGAATTATGGGTTGCCCAAGGTCATCCAGCAGCTGCAAGTGGAGGAGTGGTGAATCAAACCCAGTTCTCCCAGATTAGAGCCCGCACACTTAAGCAGTACATCAAAAATGTACATGCATGTGCATTTCATTGTAATTTGGTTTATAATGAAAATGTGGCCCAATATACAAGAGAAACCTTAATGGGATCTCATCTGAGACAGTAAGTGATTAAAGACGGGTATATGATAGACAGGTCAGATTCTTGCCCATTTCCTGAAGACTACCAATCCTTTTAAACCAGGCCCTTTCTGCACCTGTATGTTGCCTCAGTCTCTGAGCACATCCTATCCTTCTATTCTGCATCCCCCCGCCCCCGCCTGTCACTTTCACTTTGTTTCCGGGCTTTCTCTTGTTTTTGCATTTGTTTTACAGGAATCTGCATTCAGGCCATTTCCAGCACACTGTTGCCCCGCAGCTACCAAAACTCCTTTTGCAGCTATTCTTTGTTCCTATCCACTTTCAAATCATGAATCCTTTCTTAGGTAGAATTGTTTCTGCAGGTATTACCAGTATTGTCCACTGCCTTTCCCCCATTTCTGCCCCTCTCTCTTTAGGTTGATGCTCCCTCCCTGTTCTGTTTTCCTTCCCTCCTCCTTCAAAGACAAAAGAGGATGTGTCCTCCCACTCAGGCAAACTTAAAAAGACAGAGAGCATAAGAAGGAATCAGTAAATATAAAGTTCTAGGGGATTCCCTGCTCCCAAATGTGTCAGTCTTGCATGTGTGGGGTTGGATTTCCCCCTCCCTTCCTTTTCATGGAGGAAGGGAGGGAGGGTATAATGATTTCTTGTTTTGGTGTGTGTTTCTTTAAATATTTCATTTGACTGCAGTAATGTAAGGAGAGTGATAGAGGGAGACAAGTGTGATGTGATTGGTGGATGACTGAGAGTGTGGGAGGAGAGATGTCTCTGAGGTGATTCTGTGTTCTGGAAGAGAGGAGTGTGGGCAGTTTTTGTGAGAGTTTGTGTGACAGAGGAAGCAATTGGAGTTTAGTTTAGCCTGTGTGGCTATATGAACAAGAGAGTAGCCTGTGTGGCTATATATGAGCAAGAGAGTTCAGCCTGTGTGGCTATATATGAGAGACAGAGTTTAGGCTTTATGGCTATATGAGAGAGAGAGTTCAGCCTGTGTGGCTAAATATGAGAGAGAGATAAGCCTGAGAGTTGGGATTTTGTGTATAAGAGATTGTGTGTGACGCCAAGCCTTGTCAGTTATATTTTCTTTCTTCAACAACAGTTCAAAATTACCCAGAAACCTATTTTGTTATTTTATAAATGTCATTATTTGTTTAAACTTATCCCAGCAATCAGAACAGTCCTTCCTCAGGGCCACATAGTCCTCTGAAGTACCCAGACACTAGGTCATTCTACCAAAAGAGAGAGATTTGGAATTTTTAATTCCTGGTGGCAGCAGAAATCTACTAAGTTCATGTACACAGAGGGTGTTTTAAAGGAGAAACAGTCTCCCCAATAAGTGAGGACGTCACAGAGGGGTTGGCAGCCAGTTAGCTCAAAAAATGTGAGTTTTGCTTGTAGATGCAGAATGCATACAGAATACACAAATAAATCAACTGAACGGGGGGAAACTAGAGCAGAGGGAATGCGTGCAACTATGAAGTCAACCCATAAGGCTTGACTCCTAGATTCTCTGGAGCCAGCTGTCAGTGTGGAAAGGGCCAGGTTGGAATGTTAACTGAGCCTGTAACAGCCAGTCAAGTCTCTTGGAATCTGGACAGAGAAGACAAGGGAGGCTGAAACAAACAAACAAAAAAGGAGATCTCTTGAGGGCATCTTGCCCCAAATACAGAGCTGGTTCTGATCTAAGTAAATAGTTGTTATAAAAGAAGAGCTTTTTAAGCAGATGGTAGCCAACTGATGGCCTACAGGTATAGTTGTCAACCTCCAGGCGGGGTCTGGCATTCTCCAGGGATTAGAACTGATTTCCAGTTCTCCAGGAGTGAATGGCTGCTTTGAAGGGTGGGTTCTATGGCATCACATCTCCACTGAGTTCCCTCCCTTCCCCAAGGTCAGCCCTCCCTGGTTACTGCCCCCAAATTTTCAGGAATTCCCCAGGCCAGAGCTGGCAAACCTACCTACAGGCAGCATTTAGCCCTGTCACCACTACCACCCCCCATCATGAAACGAGAATTTGACTCTTCCTGTCTCTTCAAAAAATGTACATGTCCAGTAGCATGTGGCAATTACAGAAGTAAGCAGATCAGGGGAGGGAGAAACCGTTGGCTTATATAATTTACAGCATGGTGTTGTAGTTAAGTGCGGCGGATTCTAATCTGGAGAACAGGGTTTGATTCTCCCACTCCTCCTTCACATGAAGCCAGCTGGGGGACTTTGGGCCAGTCACAGTTCTGTCAGAATTCTCTCAGCTCCACCTACCTCCCAAGGTAGCTGCTGTGGGGAGAGGAAGGGAAAGGCAATTGTAAGCTACTTTGAGACTCCTTAAGGAAAGAAAGTGTAGTATAAGAACCTTTTATTCTTCTTGCCCTCCTTTACCATGAACAGGTCCCTGAGCACCCCGACCTTTAAACATAACCCTTCCCACCTTTAAATAGTTTACCTTTTCTGATTTAAGGAGTCCAGTGGCTTACCTTTAGTTAGCATTTCAAAAATATCTCTGATTGTGGAGCACTCGAGAAACAGAGTCTAGCTGTCATCCTGGACTTTCTTGACCTCTCAGTTAACAAAACTGTGATATTAATTTCTTGGCGCAATCATTAAGTTTCCCTGGATATCCCAGAGGATGCCCATCCAACGAAAATCACTCCATAATATATGTGGAACAAGTAATTTCTGGAAATATTTATCATTACTTAGTGTCAACAAAACGTCTGTTTCATTAAAAAAAATGTCCGCATATTTTCACTCTGAGAAAACAGATTTGTTTTTCAACCATCTGAAGACCACAAGCTGCAAAGAGGAGAAGAAGCGGCGCTATCTGCAGTGGCTGCCTTCCTTTCGGCATCTGGTCGCAATCCACTGGGGGGAAATGTAAGTAACAGTTTACCACGTAGATTACCAAATGTGCTGAACTGCAAGAATGGATATTAAATGAAAATATCCATAGCACCTGCAGCTTGTCCTCGATGATTCCCCCCGAGTAGTGTGGGTGGGTTGACTTCAAACCCCCCAGTGACATGCAAACTGCAACTGCAGCTGCTGGCCATAGTAGCAGCTTGTGGAGTGTTCACAAATGGCTTGCAGATCTCCTTCCTTGAAATGAATCAGCATTGATTGATGCTGCCAATAGGCCGGGGGTGGGGGGGAGAGAGAAAGTAGAAATCTTAAGGTAATTATTCTTATTATTAACATTAGACATTTATGTCTTCATTTTGGGACTTTTTTCTTTGGATGGAAAGCCTGCTCCAGAGTTTTGGCCAGTCCAAGGAGTCACGTTCAAACTGGTCTGAATCCCAGTCCTAAAATGGGTCACATGAATATATCGGTGCTTGGAACTGGTAACAGACCTGCTTGGACCAGGCTGGAAAAAACAGGACATTGTTCTGCATGCGTTACAGAAACAATAAGGGGCCAAAGCTCAGGACCATGTTGCCAAGTTGAGTCTGAGCTGGCATTAGGGCTGGACAACCTGGTTGGAAAAGGCTCTGTCCTTTTAACAGAGTCCTAACGTGTGGAAATGTGCAGCTTTTCGTGGCTTAGAGGTAAAAAGCATCACCTGATAAGTTAAAGCCCATGAAGCTTCTATTACAGGGACAGGACATTTCTTCCCCCTCAAGGGAACCCTACCTGACCCTATCAGAAAGTACTTGGGTTAACAGCCTCCAGGTGGGCCTGGGGGTCTCCCAGAACTACAACAAATCTCTAGATTATAGGGGTCCATTCCCCTGGAAAAAAATGGCTGTTTTGGAGCATGGAACCCATTGCATTGCATCCCTGCTGAATTCCCTGTCCTCTCTAGGCTCAGCTCCAAATCTCCACGGATTTCCCAAATTGGAGCTGGCAACCCCAGGAAGTGCTGGAAAGCTGCTTCAGGCTTCAAATTCAGAGAGCAGCCAGTCGGGGAATGTCTTTTCTTTTTTACCCTCCTGGGCACATGGCGGGAAGAAGGAGGGAAGGAGGAAGGTGTAAGTGGTCGCTTGCAAGCTGAGGGGAGATTATTAGGACTAGCAGAAAGTTATGTGTAGTATGCTTCCGTCACTTTAATCACTGTTCATTGAAAGGGCATGCCCAGCTAGTGCCATTTCACCACAATACTCTTTGGCTGGGAGCACCTATGTGTCTTGTACAGCAGAGGGCTCAGAGCTACTCACGGCCTCACTGAAAATGGTTCGCATTTCTCTTTCCTGTTGCCCTGGTCCCTGTCCTCTTCCACACATCCTGATCAAATTCTAAGCCCCCTCTTTCCCCCATTTCTAAAAGAAGGAGGAGCATGGTGGGTGACTGCAGTTCCCCATTCCTTCACTACAGCAGCACCCCCAACTTCCCCTGAGAAGTGGCAAAATTGTGGTGGGGTGGAGGTCCAGCTGCAAGGTGGGCACAGATTCACTCAGGAGCCTAGCTCGTGGTGGAGGGAAGTTGGGCAGGGCCACCAAGGGGGCATACTAGGGATATAAGATTCCCTGGGTTCATGTCATGTAGTCCACCTGCTTCATTTTGCTCTCCTTGGAACAAGGGAACAGCCAGCTTGATGCACTGTGGTCTGGGCAGCTCTTGGGGCTTCAGCAACAGTGAGAGTCCTCTCTAGGAATCCATAATCACTCCCCTTACTTCCTTTCCCTGACTTGTTAACATAGCAAGTGCTCTCCCAAAACAAGCAAAACTTTCCCTGTTCTTCAGGATTGGTAATGGTAAGTCTCTGCCATTAGAATTTAAGAATATGAGATGGCCTGATGGATCAGACCAACGATTCATCTTGCCCACTAGTCTGCTTCATCCAGAGGCTGACGAACTGGCCACAGGGATCTCTTTCTCCTTGGCTTGCCATGGTGCGAGGGAATCACACACACCCTCAGGTCAGACTCTCTCACACACTCTTTCCTACTTAATTTTATGTTTCTCTATGTATTCTGTAAATCTGTGGGGTGTGGCCTAGAGGGAGCCTTTGGCCAGTGGCCTACGGTAGCTCTCAGCACAGTTGAGACTTGGGAAAGTATTATGGGACAGCCAAGACACAGTGCAAAATTCCCTTCCAAGATTCCACCTGGCTTGCATCCTCAACCAGACAGGACCTTCGTGAAGCTTGGTTTTCCGTCTCCAGTCTCCTGCCCCCCAAACTCAATGGAAGGGTTGCCAACAGGCCTGGAGAACAACATCCTATCCCTTTGAATTTGAATGGGAAGTAATTTACCAGGTGATGTTATTTACCTCTATGCCATTAAAGCTTCAGCTACCCATTTCCACGCATCAAATATTTTATATAGTAACACTGACTACTCTTGCATCCTTTCAGGGGGAAGGCAGGCTAAAAATGTCGTAAATAAATATAGAGAGATTCCAAAGGCCAGGAATTTTGAAATCTTCAAAAATCTACAATTATACATCTTGTATTTGTGGCCCTTGTAGGCAAACATCTTATTGGTTTTAATTTAATGGATTGGTTGTTCACGAGGCCAGGGTTATTTCAGAATGGTGGTGCTAGATTTCCCTCCCCACCCTAACGGCCAAACATGTGTGTGACACATTTTCACTGTACATGAGATTTCCTAACTTGGACATTCCTGAACAGGAGATTCAGAAGGCAGGAGCAAATGTATTATTCTATGAATCACTTACTTCTACTGCAATTCCCAAATCGCTTTCAGCAATCAGCAGGCACGAACCAATACAGCGGCTACCTTTTGGAGCCCCTGATTGGAGACACGCATGCCACGCAGGTGCAAAAGGGGAGCATACCCTCATAATATCCTAGACTTAGAATTATTAGCATGACGACTGTTTTTGAACAACAAAGTTCTCCCTGGATTATATCCAGGCATTGCGAGCTGAGTAGACTTGTATTCTGAGCACATTATTTCCAAAGTTGAGCAGCATCTCCCGTATCAGATTTAGAATGGGGTAGGATGGGGTCTGAGGAGACGCATCAATCAGAAATCAAAGCACTCCTTTTAAAGGTCTCTCAAATGCATGTGTTTGTGCTGGTGAGAGGAAATCAAGGCTCAGTCTGAAACGAAGTGCTCTTTTGACATAAACTCTTTTGATGTTGCATACGAGGGCCAAGCATAAGAACACAAGAAGAGCCCTGCTGGATCAGCCCAGTGGTCCATCTAGTCCAGCATCCTGTCTCACCAATCAATTCCTCCAGAGGGCCAACAACAGGGCATAGAGGCCAAGGCCTTCCTCTGATATTGACTCCTGGGATTTAGAGGCTGACTGCCTCTGAATGTGGAGGTTACTAGGCTAGTAGCCACTGATAGACCTCTCCTCCATGATTCTATCGAACCCCTTTTTAATGCTGTCTATGCCTGTGGCCATCACTACATCTTCTGGCAGCGAATTCCACATTTTAATCACCCTCTGTGTAAAAATATTCTAGGCAGAGTTATACCCTCTTTAATGGATTTAGAAAGGCATAACTATGCTCAGGGTGGCACTACAAGTTGCACAAATCTCTTCCTCAGCTTAGGTGTGCTCTGGTTTTAAGATGGCAATGGAGGGAGTTCTTTTAGAGATTACTACTGGTTATGCATGAATCATGCTATGTGTTAATAGTACAAATTGTGGAAAGGCACAATGAGACAACAAAGCAACCTCCAGCAATGCATCCTCAACACCCTTCTCAATCCATTGAAGGCCAATGGCCTTAGAAGGCTGTGCATCTGCTTCAGACGGCAATGTGGGAAATTTAAGTTGAAAATGTGAGCAAACATTAGAATAGTGTGATCTGAAATTTTCTGATTGACAGTAATAGTAGAAACATTCCCTCTTGCTTTTTCCCCTTAATATTTTTTTTACATGCTGCTAGATTTACTGGAGCATACAAGAGAATTTCAGAAGAAAATCAGCTTGTATTTCATAGATTATGGTAAAGCTTTTGACTGTGTGGATCATGAAAAGCTATGGTTGGCTTTTGGAAATGGGAGCGCTGCAGCATCTAATAATTTTAATGCACAACCTGTACTCCGGACAAGAGGCCACCACTAGGACAGATATGGAGAAACAAAATGGTTTCCAGTTGGCAAAGGTGCCAGACAAGGATGCATTTTATCTCCCTGTCTCTTCAATCTGTATACAGAACATATTTTAAGGAAAGCTGGATTAGATTTAGATGAAGGTGGAGTGAAAATTGGTGGAAGGAACATGAACGATCTCAGATATGCAGATGACACCACATTATTGGTAGAAAACACTGAAGACTGAAACAACTATTGAGGAAAGGTTAAAGAAGAAAGTGCCAAAGCAGGATTACAGCTGACCATCAAAGAAGCAAAAGTTAAAGTACACAGCTTTAAGGCTGTTGGAGAAGAAATTGAATTTGTTCAAGATTTTCTTTTCCTTGGCTCCATCATCAACCAAAAGGGAGATTGCACCCAAGAAATCTGAAGGAGCCTGAAACTGGGAAGGGCTGCCATGAAGGAGCTAGAAAAGATCCTTAAGAGTAAGCAGGTGTTGCTGGTGACCAAGATCAGATTAATTCATGCCATAGTATTTCCCTTTCCTACGTATGGGACAATGAAGAAAGGTGACAGGAAGAAAGTAGATTCCTTTGAAATGTGATGTTGGAAGAGAGTTTTACAGATACCATGGACTACCAAAAAAGACAAATAAGTGAGCTCTAGACCAAGTCAAGGAGCTGCGGTGGCTCAAGTGGTTAAGACGCTGAACTGCAGGCTGTGGAAGGTCAGTAGTTCAGCAGTTCAAGACCCGGGTGCCGCATGACGGGGTGAGCTCCCGTCTCTAGTTCCAGCTCCTGCCAACCTAGCAGTTCGAAAGCAAGAAATTGCAAGTAGATAAATAGGTACCACTTCGGTGGGAAGGTAACAGCGTTCCGTGCACCTTGGTGTTTAGTCATGCCGGCCACATGACCACGGAAATGTCTTCGGACAGCGCTGGCTCTTCGGCTTTGAAACGGAGATGAGCACCGCAACCCTAGAGTCGGATTCGACTGGCTTTCGAGCAAGGGAACCTTTACCTTAGACCAAGTCAAGCCTAACTCTCCCTAGAAGCTAAAATAACTAAACTCAGGCTTTTGTACATTGGTCACATCATGAGAAGAGAAAAGTCACTGGAAAAGACAATAATACTAGGGAAAGTTGAAGGAAGCAAGAAAAGAGGAAGATCCAACATGAGATGGATTGATTCCATCAAGGAAGCCATGGCCCACAGTTCACAAGACCTGAGAATGGTTGTTGTTAATGATAGCATATTTTGGAGGACATTAATTCATAGGGTTGCCAAAAGTCGGAAGTGACTTGATAACACTTAACATACACATTGATCCCATACATGTGCCTCTACATACGTTTATGTTAAGTGCAACAATTCAGTGGTCATAACACTGAGAGAGAGTGATTGGACCAAGGTTACCCAACAAGCTTCCATGGTGGAGTAGGGATTTGAACTTTGGTCTTCCAAATCCTAGTCTGAAAATCTAACCACTGCACCATGCTGACTCTCTTATGAAAAAGGCAAGGTGAAAGGAAAAGAGATACAAAGAAAGGATTCTGTTTATGGCTAAACACACACCACATGCTCAGATCTTTACCTTATCTGGATCCAGGACTGATTCCAAAGAATCTTAGTTTCTGGTTTCCCCTTTTTTGTATATTGGAAGAACCCTGCAGTTCCATCATAAGCAGAGTTACGCTCTTCTAAGCTCCATTGACTTCAGCACAAGAGAGTAACTCTGCTGGGAACGGCACTGCTAGTTGTTTAGCATTCTGGGAAATGACCTGTAGTCAACATTATCATGACTTCTGTTAGAAAGTGCATCATTAAAAATTAGATGTTCTGTTTCTTATAAGCTTCTGGGTCATCAATCTGGTGCATTATGGCAGGGAAGCACCATTTGGATTTTCTGTTTCAAATAGGAAATATCTTGCATTGGTTCTGGATTCCATAGATCCATGCTAAAAGTTCAACAGGTGATAATGCATCATTGTACCATTGCTTCAACACATGCTCAGCTCTCAACATCACTCATACCAAAGAGGCCAACATCTTTATAATTTACCATCTGTTTTCAACTGTGGCCACTGAGATGCATCTGAACATGAAACTTGGGACATGAAAGTGACAGCCATCACAAAGCCACTGTAGTTCCAACTACTGGAAATGATGTGTTACATGATGTGGGTTGAGTTGGAAGGTAAAAATTCTGTAAAGTACTGGGTTCGCCGCATGGAAGACTCAAACGATGACATGTGTTTAGATGCATTTATTGTACTTCACACACTAGACAGTGAAAACAGCCCTGCAAGGCCAACTATATACATTCCACTCGGCACACCCATTGTCCCCATTGGAAGGTCTGAATTTCCCACCAAGGTTCTATTGGTGGACTCGAGGTGGACTAGGATCCTAGGTCCCCTTTGTGTTTGGGGACTAAGCACCTGCTTAGCCACGGACCCCTGGTGGCGGTCCACGTACATAAAAAATTCCATGCCATAATCATTGGATGCTTCCCCGTGTGCCAGACTGTGCATGGATATGCTCAAGCCACATTCCTGACATGCCAATTTTGTTGTGTGGATTTATTCTAACTGTGGCTGAAACCCCAATACTTTGGTCTAGCTGCATGGGTTGTTGTTTTTTTTGCAGCTGGATGGGTTGGGTTGTTTTTTTTTTTGATGAAGTGAACATTGTCTCTTTTTAAGATGCTCATGAAGTGCGCAATGAAACATGCAGGCAAATTTTGATATACTGCGATTTTGATTCAATGTTTACACGGCCAAAAGGTCGAGGCTGCTTTTATTACAACCCAAATCCAGCCGTTGTGTGCATTCTGCTGACTTCATACCCTTTCTGTATCTGGAGAGCACAGCACATATGGGGGACTTGGCTGCATTTCAAATGGTGTGTTTGAAAGGCTCCGACTTGAGAATGGCTCTGCCTTCCTTATTATCTCCGAGCCTGGTTCTGTGCTTTTGCACTTGGGCCCATTGTTTTCTACAACACCAAACGGCCAGCACAGGTGATGCTCGCTCCGATATCTAGTGGCTCCATAGAAGGCTTAAATGTTTGGACATATTGAATGCAGAAGGGAAATCAAAGGCAGATCAATGCTTGGCAGCACTACAAGGAAATATGACTGGCTTCCCTTTGGGTTTTGTGATGTCAAGACAATAACAAATGTGAATGTCAAGTGGTGTTTAATATATTTATATTTGCAGTAAGATAACATAAATAATCTTTTCTTTTCTTTTTAGTTAGGACTGGATGCCAACATCTTCTGTTCTGGATTGTGTGTGGGATCTTACTGGGAGGGAAAATCCTCACATATAAATACATGCATCCCCAGAAGAAGGCCAAATAGTACAATAGATTTCAAAAGGTTGCAAGCACTGATTAATGAAGGGGACACTGTGAACGGCATGCGAATCGTTATACAGAGAAACCTTCAGGACATTTCCTTCAGATGTGGTCCTTCTTTCATATAGCCTCTTTAGAATATGCAGGGGCAAATTGGATTTGCAAGTCTTTTACAGTCTTGTAGATCATGGTCCTTGACCAGGAAGGGTGCATATAAATGTTTTGACAGGGCAATCCTGAACAGCCTTGCACCTTCTAAGCCCATTGACTTCATCTGTTTTAGAAAGTTATAAACTACACAGAGTGATGCTACAGCTACAGACTTCCATTCTGGAACTGGGATGGGATTCATCAATCCACTCTTGAGTTTTGGTGGAATGCGATTAACTTGTTTGAAAATTTGCCAAGACTTTCAGAGTATAACCTAACGGTCCACATATTTTTTTCATACTGCACAATCCCTATACTTCAGGGCATGCTGTTGTTGACCCACCATTGAAAAAGGCTGAACAAATAAATGGAAGAAAGGAATAGGAGTGGTAATTAATGAAGCAATCCAGGTATGCTCAGCCCTGGACTTTCTTGGTGGTCTCCCATCCAAGTACTAACCTGGGCCAACCCTGCTCAGCTTCTGAGATCTGATGAGCTTCTGAGATCTAAGGAGATCAGGCTAGCCTGACTGATTCAGGTCAGGTCATACTCTTTATTAGCAATCGCTAAAAATTAACAGAGGCTGATTGACGGCCTTTAACATAGTCTCTCTTATTGTCTTTTGTTGTTGTAAACTTCTTTTGCATTATCAATTCATGAACACTCTAGGAACCAAACAAACGGAATGTTGGTCTGGATTGGTGATCAGTATAGTTGTTCCGATGTTCTTAAGTGTTGTTTAAACCAAGCCAGATTATTCATAGGGAGCTCTCTCATGGAACTTATCTTCTGGGACACATCCGGAGGCTGATTCACACAGTCAGTAGAAAAGAGCAAGAGCCTAGTAGCACTTTAAAGACTAACAGAATTTCTGATAGGATATGAGCTTTCTTGAACAGTGACTCATGAAAGCTCATACCCAATCACAAATTGTGTTAGTCTTTAAGGTGTTACTGGACTCTTACTCTTTTCTACTGCTAAGGTAAAGGTAAAGGTTCCCTTGCTCGAAAGCCAGTTGAATCCGACTCTAGGGTTGCGGTGCTCATCTCCGTTTCAAAGCCGAAGAGCCAGCGCTGTCCGAAGACATTTCCGTGGTCATGTGGCCGGCATGACTAAACACCAAGGTGCACGGAATGCTGTTACCTTCCCACTGAAGTGGTACCTATTTATCGACTTGCAATTTCTTGCTTTCGAACTGCTAGGTTGGCAGGAGCTGGAACTAGAGACGGGAGCTCACCCCGTCATGCGGCACTCACGGGTCTTGAACTGCTGAACTACTGACCTTCCACAGCCTGCAGTTCAGCGTCTTAACCACTTGAGCCGCCGCAGCTCCTTTTCTACTGCTACAGACAGACTAACATGGCTAGCCATCTTGATCTATCACACAGTCAGGTCCATCATGTAATGATTTCATTATACGGCATGATGCACAAGGGTACATACATGACCACAGAGAGAATCTTCATGGCACCTCTAGTTGCCTCATAGAGTATGCTTTTTTAGCATCTGCACAACTCGCAACTAATCTAGTTCTCATTTATTGTTAAGTTCTGTCCCACTTCTCTGCATAAAACCCTCCCAAGAGGTGTACAATCCTAAAATAAAGTCATTACACTTACCATGTATAAGCATTACCACACAAAGAGTAAAGTCTCCTTCTCCCCCCCTCCTCAAGTTACCCTTTGATAGTTGTGTTTGCACCTATACACACTCCATTGTAGTAAGCATACTTATCTATGCCTTCACCAATTTGGAGGCAACCAAGCAACCTAAGGAGGAGGCATAGAAGCTCCGAGTAGAATGCTAAACCCTCCCTCTTTAAAGCTTCATTGTTGGTTAATCAGATGATGTATGATACAACTCCTTGTCTTTCCTCAAAGGCAAAAGGGACTTTTGGTACCATCCTAAGCAGTTAAACCAGTCTAAGCCCATTGAAGTCAATAGCTTCTTCTTCCTGTGCGGTAGGGAGTAACTGTGCTTAGTAGTAGTAGTAGTAGTGAGTTTATTACAATCTAAGATCAGAAAATCATAACCACAGTAATCAAACAGACATTCCAATGGTTACATTACATAAATTACATTAGTTAAAATTGGATATATATTGTAACAGTAAACATAGATTGTTATGCTAGTTAAAATTTGTTAAAGTGCTTAGTATCATACTGTCAATAGCAGTCCTGCTCTCCTTTTGGGGTTGTTGAGTGTGTCTGCCTTCAGTGATGCCTTATACGCTATTTATTTGGGCTATGTTCGAGATACCTTATTGAACTGCAGTCTCTTAAATATACTGCCCTGATTTGCCTATGTTGTTTAAAGGGAGCTCGATGGTGCTTTAAGATACCACTACTAATCAACAGGGAATGGAAGAGCTTGTCTTCTGCTTGACTGGATTGCAACAACGTTCTAATGAAGCGCTTCAACCTGCTTCCTCCTTATGGCACAGCCCTTGGAAACTGTTTTGAGTTCTGTCAAGAGGTGTTTCTTTTATGAGGGTAGTTAAAGGGACACCTGCTTGGACTGATATAGCTAATGCTGTGTCAACATTTCCACTGATTTGGTTTATAACCCAGCTGTGAAAACTCATTTGAGCTCAAGACTCTGTATAAAATATCTAAAACCCAAGAGAAGGGGAGGAAAAAGTCCATCACCACCCCGATGTTGTAAGGCACAAGAGGGCAAAAAGAAACTGAAGTGGATTAGAGTTGAGGCAGCTCCTTTCCATCTAATGTAACCACTCAGATGGAGCATAATTTGGATCTATTAAGAAGTTCAGTGACTCGGGTTATTCAATCACATACAGATTAGGTTGGATCAAGTATAATAAGTGCTACTGTTTCAGTTTGTTCATTAATAAGAGCCCACATCAGTATTTATCTTTTCCAGCCCAATTCTATCAAGGTAGTGATAGTTCAACTATACAATTTGCTCCTACCCTCCCAATTACTATTTTTGAAGGAATTCTAGGAAATTCCTTAAAGCCTGTTGAAGGCACCTCCTGCTCTTTTTAAAAACCTTTTAATTTTTTTTTTGTAAATATACACAAGTCAAGAAAAGATCTTTTACTAAGGTTCATGATCATTGTAGCACATGTCTTCTCATTTCAAAATATAATAAGTAAAGGTAAAGGTTCCCTTGTTCGAAAGCCAGTCGAATCCGACTCAAGGTTGCGGTGCTCGTCTCCGTTTCAAAGCCAAAGAGCCAGCGCTGTCCAAAGATGTTTCCGTGGTCATGTGGCCGGCATGACTAAACACCAAGGCGCACAGAACGCTGTTACCTTCCCACCGAAGTGGTACCTATTTATCGACTTGCAATTTCTTGCTTTTGAACTGCTAGGTTGGCAGGAGCTGGAACTAAAGACGGGAGCTCACTCCGTCATGCGGCACTCTCGGGTCTCGAACTGCTGAACTACTGACCTTCCACAGCCTACAGTTCAGCGTCTTAACCACTTGAGCCACCGCAGCTCCGTTTATAATATAATAGATCATTGATAAATAAATCAAGCTCTTAAAAGTTACTTCTACTAGTTCTACATTAGTTCTGAAAAGAAAGCAGTTGCCATTCTTTTATATATGGTGATTCCACCCCCACCCCCCAGTTTACAGCTATATGAGTCGCAGCTGTGAATAAATATTAAACTTGAATAAACATTAAACTGGAATAAACATTGATTCCAAGTCACAGGGTTTCCAGATCCTCCCTGGCCACTGGTGGCCAGATCCAGGTTGCAAAAGTCCTAGAGATTTGGGGATGGAGCCTGCAGAAGACAGGGACCTCAGTGGAGTACAATGCCGTAGAGCCCACCCTCCAAAGCATCCACTATCTGCAAGGGAACTGATATCTGTACTCTGGAGATGGCCTGTAATTCTAGGGGATCCCCAGGTACCACCTGGAGAATGACATCCCTAGTTATCTACATAGCCTTTCAAAAAAACCAATAAGATCAGTTCGTGCTCAAAAGGCATATTCTTACTCTGCATTTCATTGACCTAGTACACTACGGTTCTCAAAAATCCCTGGATTTTAGGATATAACCAAAAATATGGATAGTATAAATGGAGGGAAAGGCAGGTTTGTTATATTTACACAAAGATTAAAAAAAGAGATCAAGAATACAATAGGTCCAAGATAGCATTAAAAATATGGCCAAAAAACCAGGTTAAATGGATGCCTCCACTTTCAAAGTGGGCCCCACTTGAATCACTAAATGAGAAATTAAAAAAATTGAGGTAACTTTTTGGAAAGAGCTAAGGAGAAAGGACTTATGGAAAGTGAAAGATATGTATAATGCTCAAGGGAGTTTAATTCAGATGCAAGAAGTAATGAGAAGAGTGGGAGAAGAATATTGGTTGAGGGTTATTAGTTTATATAATACCTTGAAACAAATGAAGTATACTGGAATATTAAATGAGGACACCCCAGTGGAAGAATTGTATAGAATTAAAGAGGATAATAAAAAGGGTATTGTAAGAAAGATATATAGTGGATTGACTGAAGATAAAAATTATATGATTGGTTTAATACAGTCAAAATGGGAGAAAGATGTAACGTTATCAAAAAATGAGATAAATAAAATGATGAGCGGTATTAATGATTGTCCCAGTGTCAGGACTGCCCCAGCCCTCCTACTGTTGCCCAGGACCTTGCTGTCACCCACAGCCCCAGCCCTGGGCCCCGAGGCACCAACCTGGAAGTCAGGGGGAGATGCAGGGATGCCACCGGACCAGTCCACCCCTGACAAAGCACCAGTGCCTCGATGCTCCATGCCCCATGGAGAGCACACACATGGAGAGCATGCACGTGGCCGTGGGAACTGTGGCCCACACACCACCACGTATGAGGGCTCTGCCCTGCACCCAGGGAGGAAAGCAGAACCAGGGACACACCCACGGCTCAGCAGCCTTGGTGGCTCTGGATAAGAAGGGGGGTGGAGCCACAAGAGAGGGGTGGAGGGAGGACCACAAGGGAATTGGAAAGGCATGAGGAGAAAATAAAAGCAAAGACAACTGAAGGGGGCTGAGGAGCATGACCTGGCAAGAGGAAAGAGTTGCGCACAGAGAGAGAGAGAGAGAGAGAGAGAGAGAGAGAGAGAGAGAGAGAGAGAGAGAGAGAGAGAGATGACTGCTCCACCAGAAGGAACGTGGGTGAGGGTGGTGGCGTAACCTCCTCCCCCGCTTGGGTGTCTGAGGCCCTTGCTGTTCCCAGGGACTTATACCAAGGTGGTGGAGTGCTCACCCAAATCAGGATCCAGTGATAGCAAGGGGGGGGGAGTAATCTGATTCATGCAACAGTGATATAAAAATGGAAACATTCAGAGAAATTGAGATGAAAATAGTTTTGAAATGGTATAGAACACCTGTTCAACTGTCTTATATGATCAAGGGATTGACATCCGATTGTTGGCAGTGTAAAAGGCAAAAGGGATATTATGTACATCTTTGGTGGGAGTGCTCTAAGGTGGTTAAATTTTGGCAAAAGATACTGGAAAAGGTGGAGGAAGTTTGCAAGGTTAAAGTGGAGTTATCAGGGAAAGTATAATTTATGGGAATTTTAGGGAACTGCAAAATAGGGAAATCATACCAGGATCCAGGGGTCTTTTTGGGCCAGAGCGTGCCAGGAACATAGCTCCGGCAGCCCAGGCACTGGCACAAAGGGCAGTGGCAGCAAGCCCTGCCCCCAGCTCCCCACCCCCAAGTGCTGCAGCCTGAGGGAGGCTCGAGAAGGCCCATTGCTGGCCTACCGGGGCCCGTGCTGGAGCACTGCAGCCCCAGGGAGGCTTGAGGAGGCCCACTGCCGGCCTCCCGGGGCCCGCACTGCAGCGCTGCAGCCCCACGGAGGCAAGAGGAGGCCTGCCACCGGCCTCCTGGGGCCTACGCGGGAGCGCTGTGGCCCCATAGAGGCTTGAGGAGGCCCTTCCAGCCTCCCAGGGCCCGCGCTGGAGCACTGCAGCCCTGGGGAGGCACGAGGGGGCCCGTCGCTGGCTTCCCGGGGCCCACGCTGGAGCGCTGCAGCCCCGGGGAGGCTTGAGGAGGCCTGTCGCCTGGGAAGGCCTTGATTGGTAAGTGAGGGATCCAAAGGGGTGGGGGTGGGGGGAGATTGATGGGGGGTAGGAGAGCCTTCCTCCCTCTCCCCATCTCTTTGCCCTCTTTCTGTCCCTCCTTTCCTTTCCTTTTCTTTCTTTCCCTTCTCCTCCTTCTTTCCCTTCTCTCTTCCTTTCCCTTCTTTCCTTCTCTACTTTTTCTCTTTCCTCCTTTTGTTCTCTCCTTTTCCCCCCTCCTTCTTCCCTTCTCTCTCTTTCTTTCTCTCCTTCTTCTCTTCTCTCTTTCCCTCCTTTCATTCTCTCCTTTTCCCCTTTCCCTTCTCTCCTTCTTTTTCTTTCCCTCTTTCCTTCTCTCTTTTTATCCCCTTTCCTTCTCTTTCTTTCCCTCTTTCCTTCCTTCTTTCCTTCTCTCTACTCTCTCTCTCTTTCCTTCTCTCTTTCCTACTTCTGCGGGCCAACTCTAGTGAGAAAGGGTTTAAATTTTAAATTTCTTCTCTCTTTGCTTCCCCCCTTCCCGCAGGCTGGCTGGGGAAGGGTAGGGAAGGCTTTTGAAGATGCCTTCCCCCCCTTTTGCTTCCCCTTCTGACATCACTTCTGTTGATGTCAGGGGGTGTGGCATATGCTAATGAGCTATTATGCTAATAGCCTAGTAGCTCTTTTTCTACGATATGACCCCTGCCAGGATCTATTTAAAGCTATGATTTTAGCTGCCCATGCGGTTATAGCGCTTGGTTGGAAAGATGTTACAAAATGGACTATAGACAGATGGAACTGTTATTTATATGAATGGGTACAGTCAGATATATTAATGATATTGCAACAGGAAAAGTCAGGTGAGGACAAGATTGGGGAAGTTAAGAAGAGATGGTTAGAGTATATAAGATGGGTAAAAGCGGAGGGGGGTGGGCAATAATAATATACTGGTTAAACTCCAAAAGGTGTGCTTATGGTTAAAGTTATAAAATAAGGAATTATTGCTGGTCTTTTAAGGGAGGGGGAAAGGGAAAGGGGGAAGAAATATGCAGCATATTGAGGTATGTAATATATACTATGTTATGTATTATTTGAGTTATATGGAAGCAGGATTAAATACTTCAATTATTTTTTTAAAAAAAATAACCAAAAATATGAAATGTGTCAACAGCTGGTAATTCACACTTCCTGCATGTTTTCTTTTCATAGTTGTTTTGGATTTGCACAATTAACATAGCATCAGACTATCTGGAAGGAAGTGTTTGAGAATTACAAAGGATCTTGCTGCGTGACCATAAGCAGAGCTACATCCTTCTGAGTCCACTGAAGTCAATGAAGGTTATTAGAGTATAACACTGCCTAGGATTGCCTTGTTAGCAGCATTTCAGAGTAGTAGAAAATGAAGTTCTTACCAATAAGGAATGCTTATTGTAAAAAGATTATCTTGTAATAATATTTCAGGAAAAAGTGATTGCGAATATTTGAGGAAAAATAGATATTTATTTATTACATTGGATTTAAAATGCCCTCCCCTGTAAAGATAGGGCTCAGGGCAGTGTACAACACTGGAATACATTTATATAATAAACTAGGGAGCAAAGCCCATTGTGGTGGAAGATAACGGGCCCTAGAAAGGAAGGGAGGAAGGGTGGAAGGGAGAGAGGGTTGGAGAAAGGAAGGAAGGAAGAGGTGAAAGAGTGAAAGAAAGAAGAGAGGAAGAAAGGAAAGGGGAGAAAGGAAGGGAAGAGGGGTGGAAAAGGGCTTCTCTGGGCCTACTGCCCCCATAGAAGGCCCAGGGGATGATGTGGAGGGGCGGAAAAGGGCTTCTCTGGGCCTACTGCCCCCATATAAGGCCCAGGGAATGGTGTGGGGGGGTTGGAAAAGGGCTTCTCTCACCTGCCTTGGCCTTGAGGGCCTGTCCCTGAGCTCACACTCCAGACAGTCCTCTCCTGTCGGAGGACTGGAGCAGACTGAGGCGAAAACACTGACCGGGACTGACGTGGGCGGGACTTCGCCAAGCAGCCAGTCAGCCCTGGCCAGTGTCTTCTGACTGCCAGTTCTTGAGCCGAATCAATTATGGCAAGCATAGAATGCTGTGGAACCAAAATTCAAATATTAATAAGGACAGGATATGCAGTTAAAACAGTTAAAATACAGAAAAAGCACAACCACCAGCCTAATAGATGATGCTAAGAACTTCCAGTTCTGCCACTGCCTCATGGGGGGAAGGCAGACAGTAGGAGAGCCAGACAGATGGAACCATCACTGTCCTCAATCAAACATCTGGCAGAACATCTCTGTGTTACAGGCCCTGCAGAAATACATTAGGTCTCGCAGGGCACAGATGTTGTTCAACAAAGTTCCACCAGGTTGGAGACAGGGCGGAAAATGCCCTGGCTTTGGTCAAGAACAGCTGAGTATCTCTTAGGCTGGGAACCACCAATAAGTATTTATCAGCCAAACACAGAGCTCTTCTGGGTGGTATACCAGGAGAGGCAATCCTGAAGATATGTGGGTCTCAGACCATTAAGGGCCTTAAAGGTTAACATCAAGAACTTGAACCTGATCCAGTACTCCACTGGGAGCCAGTGCAGCTCACACAGCACAGGTCCCCATAAAGATCCATGCCGCCACATTCTGTACTAGTCTGAGTTTTTGGGCCAGTCTCAAGGATAGTCCGACATAGAGCAAGTTACAGTAGTCTAGTCTGGAGGTGACTGTTGCATGTATTACTGTGGCTAGATCAGGGAAAGACAAGTAGGGAACCAGTTGCCTGACCTGGCATAGCTGGAAGAATGCCAATCTGGCAACATTTGTGACCTGGGCCTCTATTGATAGGGACGCATCCAGAATCACACCCTAATGCTTGACAATTGGTGCTGGTCTTAAGGGCACACTGTCAAGGGCTGGAAGTTGACACCTCAAACCTGAATCCCCCCCTTCCCAGCCACAGAACCTACATCTTAGCGGTATTCAGTCTCACCCAGCTCTGTTTCAACCATCCCACCACAGCTTCCAACCCCTCAGCTGAATTTACTGGGGCAGCATCCTGCTGGCCACCAACCAATGGGCAAAGCTGGGTGCCATCAGTGTATTGGTGACACCCAAGCCTGAAACTCCACACCACAATTCCTTCTTAGCCTGAAGTATTTAAGGTTCTATAAAAGACTGTGGACCTGATCCAGCTCCATAGGGTTGCAGAAGCCATGAATACCTGAGCACATATTGAAATGGCACCAAATGCCTATTGGCAGAAAGGAAAGGAATGGGTGAGCTGAATCCAGCCATTTGCTTCCTGTCTTGAACAGTGCTATTATGCCTGGGGCTTAGCGTGTGCAGTTCCAAGTAGTACACTGGGCCGAGGGATTGTGTCCATAGCACCTGCTTATATCTCATTCAGCGAGGGATCTGTGTGGGATATGCCTCTCAAGAGAACAAGGCTCATTTAAAGTTTTCAATTTTGTTAAGTCTCTCTGCTGGCTAACAACAGTAAATTAAAATAGATGTTCTCTTTTAAATCCAACTAAAAGGAAAACAGCTGCAGCAAACAAACTAATAAATCCACAGAGCAAACAAAGAAGCCAGAAACAAAATCAGAAACAGTGAGAGCCATTGAAAGGCTCTGAAAAGCACCACCTTCTGTGAAATTCTGATGGAGAAGGGGCAAAAAGATCTGGGCATGAGTCTTGGTGTTGAGAAGTCCCTATCCTACATAACCACGCATCATACTTCTGCCAGTGGGGGCACACCAAGATAGGGCTCTGAGGAAGATCTTTACATGTATGCATGTATATATAAGGACCATAGTGCTTTGGTATGGAACCTGCTGACTGGAGCAAAATTTGCACTAATCAAAAAATGGAGATCCAGAGACATTCCAGTGGAAACAGGACAGTTTACTATATCAAGATATATAGATGAGATATAATCTATATAAATTAATTATATAAATGAATTAACTTCTTTCTCCATGAACGTATAGCAGCTATTTTGTTGTTTGTAAAACACTGTGGTACAAGATGAAAGAACATGTGACTTTTTTGCTCACATGATATGGCTCTTCCTGAAACATGAATCATTCATATGATCTAGCTATTAAATCAGAAGGATAAAATCACCCCAAATTTTTACTCAGCCAGACAAATACTCTATCATGTTCAGCATTACCAAGGGCCAACCAGTAGAAATTCTGTATGGTCAGAGTCATCCTAAACAAAATTAAGTTCTAAGTCCATTTAAGTCAATCTGTTTAGGATGCACTTTTGGTCCCTTCTAGTAGCCCACAGAGACTGGCTAATAGCTAAGTCCAGACAAAAAGAGGCAACACTAAAGGCAAGTTTAATTAAGGTGGTGATATTACAAAGGCCGATTCCAGTCAAAATCAAACCCTTTCTAACAGTGTCAAGATTTCACACAGGTATTGGAAGATTTTTCAACCATAGCAAGGAAACAAACAATGAAATAATTCCAAGCAGAGTAGAATTAACAATAGACCAGAACTTCTAGAACTCAAACTACTATATTTTAAAAGGGTAATGTTCAAGAAAGGGTGAAGTTCATAATCATCAGTCTTGTTAAAACACATCGTTGAACACTAAACAATGGTCCCTTCAAACGGTGACATCTGGCAGCCATAAGTGTTACATCACACCTGCAGCATGGACTCAGACAGACTTCGAGAACTGGTGTTGTATAGTGCTTATAGTTAGAGGTGTACATTCAGGTATATCTGAGACAAAATATCCCTTACCAATATTTTTCAGGTTGTTGTTTTGTTTTGTTTTAGCCAAATACACATTAGAGAATTTCCCAGCAAATCTGGTTATCCTGAATTCAAATAAACCCCAAAATATTCAGGTTCTATTCAGGGTTTTGGGATCACAGCAGTTAAAGGTCTTCAGGCTTGTTCCCCTCCTCAAAGGTTTCCCAGGCAACAGGAGGGAGTGAGGAGAAGGCAGTTGTCACAGGCTTATCTGAATTGTCATTGGTTCTGTTGCACTTACAAAAGTGTCCCCCTTTGCTTTAGATTGTTCTGCTGTGCTTCTCTGGCTTGACATTTGTTCTGCTAGGTGGGCAAAAGTGCCCCCCACTTGACATTGTTCTGCTAGGTTTCTGTGTATTGCTGTAAGTTCTGTTGCATTTGCAAAATGTGACCCCCTTTGCTTAAGATTATTCTGCCAGGCTTCTGCGGATCACTATTGGTTTAGTTGGGCTTGCACAAGTAGCCCTCCTTGCTTAAATTTGTTCTGCTGGGCTTCTCTGGGTTGATGTTGGTACTGATGGGCTTGCAAAAGTGGCCCCTTTTGCCTAAAATTATTCTGCTGGGCTTCTATGGATTGCCCTTGGTTCTGTGGAAGGAAGGAAGGAAGGAAGGAAGGAAGGAAGGAAGGAAGGAAGGAAGGAAGGAAGGAAGGAAGGAAGGAAGGAAGGAAGGAAGGAAGGAAGGAAGGAAGGAAGGAAGGAAGGAAGGAAGGAAGGAAGGAAGGAAGGAAGGAAGGAATCTATTGGAGTTCTCTGGTTTGACATTGGTTCTGTTGGACTTATACTTCCATGTTGGCCCTAGGTTCTGCTGGGCTTCTATGGATTACCATTAGTTCTGTTGGGTTTGCAAAAGTCCCTCCCCTTGCTTGAATTTCTTCCAATGGGATTATCTGATTTGATATTAGTTATTTGAGGCTTGCAACATTGGCTTGTGGTTGTGGTGAGATCCCTGTGTTCTGCACTGGCTCTATTGGGCTTGCTGTTGGTTCCTGGTATGGGAGGCATTGACAAGTGGTTGCTGAAGGCATGCCTCTTTCTTTTTGCCCTGGAGTAAAAAAGACTCCCCTCCCCCCGCATTGAAAACAATGGAGGATAGATAGGGCACTTTGCCTTGTCCTAATCTTTTTCAAACTTGGGGGTTGTCCTGTGCTCAGGCACCAGCAGTTGTGGAACAATTTGGTGCCTCTAGCTTCGAAAATAGTCCCAAAGTCCCCTGGAGAGTTTCTTGATAGGTTATAATGGAGCCAAATAAAATCAGGTTCCTGAATAAAATGTGAATCCAAATACCATACAGATACTGGGATCCTGAAAAATTGGGAATATCAATATTTTTGGCTCCAATATACCTGGATTAAAAACCTGTCAGACTGGGATCTGAGAGACTCCATGTTCAGACAGTGTTTCTACCTTAGAAGCTTGCTGAGTGACCTTGGGCCAGTCCCACACAGTTGGCCTAACCTACATCACAGAGCTGTTGTGAGGATAAAGTGGAGGAGAGGAGAATGATGTAAGGTGCTTTGGGTCTCCACTGGGGAGGAAGGCAGGTTATAGATGAAGTAAATGAGAAATAACTATTCTGCACAGGAAAAAATGGAAGCTGGCATGGATCCCAAGAAGCCTTTCCATCAGCAAAAGAGTACTTCTGCCTATGAAATGGCATTTCAGTTGGCAGGAAAAGGGAGGGTGATTTCCACTTATTCTTCTCTCCCACTGCAGGCTCCAACTTGCCTCTCCTTACTGTTCCTAAGGGTCCATTGATTTGCAGGACTGCGCAGAGGGTGGGTGCGGGGCAGAAAGCTGTAATGGGAGGCAGAAAACTGGTGAGTTGCCTTCTTCTGGCATGAGAAGATCCATGGCTTGCAGGTAAGGTGGCCACGAGACATATCCCTTTAAAAGAGGTCACTTGTGAAAGATACCCCTTGAAGCTGACATCGCCTGTAGTGTTGCTGATTGGGAAGGATCTGACCTGTGAATCTCATTATGCTGTGATGTAAAACAATCTATATGCTGGGAAATAGTTCTGCAACCCCCCACCCTCGCCTTCTCAACTTACACTGCAGTCATCAAGGTGGCTAGCCTCCCTTGAGGTTTCGGTGTGTGTTTAACTCCTGTGGGTTTGCTAAATACGTTTGTGTGCAGTGGGACAAGTATCACTTGCTTCAGTGCGAAGAAAGTGATTTGTATAGTGGATGTCTCAGTTTTCACTGACGCTAATGTCTGGGATCAAATGTGAGAAGAAATCCAAAGCTACTCCATCTGGGGTCCAAAGGGATGGAGGTGCATGAAAGTGTGAAGCGTGTGATCCATTACTTCTTCAGGTCAGTGATAATGCGTTCCTTGACTCTCTCGGCATGGACCCACATGGGTCCTTCCCATGCCCACCATGAGTGCAAAAGGGAAGCGTTGCAAAACAAAAAAACTAGCCAGTTATTTATTCTGACAATTTATAGAGTCTGCATTTGCCAAAGAGCTCTAGGAGGTAACCATAAAACCAAAATACAGAGCTGACAATAAAGTAAAACAAAAATAATAGATCCCAATATCATAAGAGAACAAAACCATTCATAACTACATGAGGGGGAAAAAAATCCAATTAAAATGTTGCAGAGATGTCTAAAAGATGTCCATATTACAAAGTCTGGCTAAATAACCATGATGAGAAAACTATGGATTTTGTATTGCTGGATTAGATCCAGACTCATCTTGTCCACTTTCTGTTTATAACAGCCGTCAGCCAGATATCTCTGAAGTTTACAGGACAGGTTTCCTGGGGCCTTAGAACTTTAGCATCTGGTCAAAGATAAAGACTACACAGTTGCGTATATTGCAAGTGTGGAGATAGGCTTAGGATAGTTTTGATAACAAATAGCACAGGGGCCACTTGCAAAAAGGCCATACACAGTCTTCTTACCAATGTGATTTCTTGTGGTGAAAGAACAGTAAACAGATTCTCATGACCATCTCAGTGGCTGAGAACAATTTTTTTTTAAATTAATGTTTTTATCGAGTTTTTAACCCCTCTACAGTAAGCAACATAAACATTATATTAGTTACATCACAATATGGCAATGACTTAACTGTAAACCATGTTCTAACTTACTAGTAACTATGTAACTATGTAACTAACATAAAAGCATTTCGATTTGTTGTTTAGAAGGTCATTTTGTGAGTTTGGAGTGTTTTCATCTGTTTGTCCTATTATTTGAGTCCAGTGGCACCTTTAAGACCAACAAAATTTTGTTAGAGGTATAAGCTTTTGTGTGCATGCACACTTCTTCAGATACAATGAAATGGAAATTACCAGTCACACTCTACCTATATGTATGGACTGGTAATTTCCATTTCATTCTATCTGAAGAAAGGTGTCACTGGACTCAAACTTTGTTCCGCCTCTTCAGACCCACATGGCTACCCACCTGAATCAGTGAACATAAGAACATAAGAGAAGCCAATATTGAATCAGGCCAATGGCCCATCTAGTCCAACACTCTGTCACACAGCGGCCAAAATATACCACGTGCCATCAGGAGGTCCAGCAGTGGGGCCAGAACACTAGAAGCCCTCCCACTGCTGCCCCCTCCAGCACCAAGAATAGAGTGCATCACCTGCCCCAGACTGAGAGTTCCCATCTATACCCTGTGGCTGAGAGAACTCCTATGACTAGAGATACTCCTGGGCCTGAGATAAAAGGTTTAAACCAGCACTTTGAATTGACCTTGGAAAACACTTCAGAACTCTGTGCCCGTGAGAAAGCTAGTATTTCAGGGAGAAGGAGCTTGATCCTTGTGTTTTCCTTGCTATGCTAGCTTTACGTATGATTTCGACAGCTGCATTCTGGAGGGGTGCGGTCCAGGGAGGAGGGGTATGCCCTTTCTTTGAATGTGACTTCAGCCACAGATCGAAGGGAATGCTTAGTAAAAATTGCAAAGGTCAATGAGTCTGACGGGAACCTTGTTTTGAAATCCGTCAAAATTATAATTTCATAGGGAGGACCTCTTTTTCGTTTCTCTCCAGGTTTTTCCTCAGCTGCAGCTTGTTAACGTTTTTAGGGGAGTTTACTAAAATTTGATTGCCAGAGTACAAATCTCCAGTGATTACCTTCTAGCTGCTCTTGTTTCCAGTAGTATATCCTTTTTATGGCACTTGGCATGTAAATGATGCTGACCTTGAAGAAAGCAAGGGAGGGGGAGAGAAAGATTAACATTTTAGCGTCATTCCTTGGCTACTCATGCTGTGTTGGACTCTGTTATTTATGATTATTTTTGTGACCACCAACCAATCAGCTTGGAGACTCCCAATAAAACAAGGAATGTCAATGCAACCTGCGCAATTGCACTTTTTATTGGCTTGGTGGACGTTCAGGGGAATTGTGTTGGAGACTTGTGATCTTGTGTTTAGTTAGGGTTCATTGCTATCATTCCGAAATGACATTCTGTATCATTGTGCTATCTGACATGTCTGTCCAAAGGAAAGGCCTCAGTGACCCAGTACTCTTCATATCATTTGAAATAAATATGCGTACATCATGCTGTTTAATGTAGGAATAGGATTTAGACTGTTTTAGTGTTATAAGAACTGCCAGCAGGGAGAGATATCCTTTAAAGGGTGATCAATGCACTTCTTCTAGTCTGTGGCTTGCATGGACTATTTTAGAAAAAGGAGAATTCCTCTCCTTGTATATGGCAGTCAACACTATGCCTCATCATTCACATGACTATGAAACAAAACCAAAGATAGGTCTATGCTGATGAAGAGGTGGAGCTATGCTAATGGCATCTGGCTTGCTGCTCAGTGGCTGGGACCATCATGTGCAGTCAGCAGGCTTAGCTCCCACCCTTGTGATGGCCCTGAGTTTCTACTCCTTCCCATTTAAATGAATGGTGGCCAATTGATCCCTCATGCTAAAAAGTACAGTACTGCATAAAGGGATGTTTGGAGTGAGGACTAAACTCATGAAATGCCCTGTGATGATGTTAAAATTACTGTCCCATCAACCTGTCAGCTCTGAACAGCTGTACAACGAGCCACAACAATTGAAAAGAATTTGGCTACAGCCAAATTATCTCTCAGAAGCCAGGCCACCCTAACAGGGGTTGACACAGAGGACAAACCTTTAAGAGGGGGCATTAGTATAGCCTCTGTGCAGTCCTCAAGCAACTTTGCTACCTCTCTCATAAGGAGTAAGAAAGGGGGAAACAGGTAAAAGAGGGTGCCTGTCCAAATGAATTAGAAAACATCCCCCATGGATAGGGGGTCGTAGCCAGCTAGAGAACAGAAATATGGAGCCTTGATGTTCCACCATGTGGTGAATAGATCTACCCTGCGGTTACCCCAAATTCCATGATTGGAGGTGTGGACTCTGCTGAGGGTATCGGCTACTGGGTTATGTTCCCCAACTATGTGGATAGCCCATATATGAGTGCCGTGCTCTAGCACCTAACACCATATTTCTGACACTTCTGCACGGAGCAGCCTGGAGCCAATGCCACCTTGACTGTTTATGTAGAACATGGCCAAAACATTGCCAGACTGGATAAGGACCAACATCCTTTGAATGATATCTGAGAAGGAGTTAAGCATATACTTAATGGCTCTTAGTTCCAGGACCGGCTCCAGGTGTCTGGGCTCCCTAGGCAGGACAGCCTGGGGCGCCCCCCACCGGGGATGCCAACCTCCTGGTGGGGCCTGGAGACCGGGGGGGTGGAGGCGGAGCGCTGGCTTTCCTGGAGGCTCCGCAGCTGCGGGGCCCCGGGAAAGCCAGGGAAGGGGCGGGGGTCTAGCCACCACCCCTCCCTCCCAGCGCCAGCTTTCCCGGGGGCTCCGTGGCTGCGGGGTCCTCAGGAAAGCCGGGAAGGGGGTGGGGGTCTAGCCGCCGCCCCCTCCCTCCCAGCGCCGGCTTTTCTGAGGGCTCCACAGCTGCGGGGTCCCCGGGAAAGCCGGGAAGGGGGCGGGGGTCTAGCCGCCACCCCCTCCCTCCCAGAACTGGCTTTCCCGGGGGCTCCATGGCTGCGGGGGCCCCAGGAAAGCCAGGAAGGGGGTGGGGGTCTAGCCTCCACCCCCTCCCTCCCAGAGCCGCCTTTCCCAGGGGCTCCACGGCTGCAGGGCCCCCAGGAAAGCCGGGAAGGGGGCGGGGGTCTAGCGGCAGTGGCGGTAGTGGGCGCCCGGTCAGGGCGGCGGGGGGGTGCTTTTTTGGGGGAATGGGGCACCATTTGGCACCCCTGAGGCCGGTGGCACCCTAGGCGAGCACCTAGTTCGCCCAATGGGAGATCTGGCCCTGCTTAGTTCTAAGACATTTATATGTAGGTTGCCCTCCTCAGAAAGTCATTTCCCTTGAACACACAAATCACCACAGTGCCCACTTCATCCTTCTAGGGAGGCATCAGTGGTGATAGTCACTTCATGCTGCCTAACTCCAAAAGGAAAACCTGAAAACAGGTTAGCATCCTTTGACCACCAAGAGAGAGCCCTTATAACCTGTCTGGGTATGGAAAACTGGCAATAAGGGGAGTGTAGTTCATCATAACTGTAGAAGATGCATAAAGAGTCTGGCCATGGATAAAACAGCAGTGGTTGCTGCCATCAGCCCCAGCAACTTCAGGATGAGCAGCATGCTTTGAAAGCAGCAGTGTGAAAAGCGGTGAACCAAGCCTTGATAGCTGAGCCCCTGGAGGAAGGTAGACAGACCCTAGCAGACAAGGACTCTAGTGAAGCCCCAATATATTGAGCTGTTTGAGCAGGTTCCCCTTCAAGAGGGGCCATTAGTGAGGACAAAACTTGCTTTCCACTCCTGGCATCCCAGTCTTCACCAACAGAAGTCCCTCCCAATAGGATGCAGTCATTCTCTTGCAATGTACCAGGCCTTTTCCCATATATGTCCCACCTGTCAATAGGGATGGAATAATTTAGCTCAGCTCACTGTGATTTACAGTTGAGCTTTTCTTGGAAACATTCAGAGATACCTTGGATTTTTTTTTTTTTTACTAAGCACTCTCATAGCATCTGTGTCCCTCTACAGTACTTCTCTCTACCCTTCTATTAAACTGGCCACAGAGTGGCAGTAGCAACAAAGTCTGCTTTCTCTACTTTCTGTCTCCTTCAGAAGGGGTGGACCAGTCTTTAAGGCCACTTGGAAGAGTTCCAGTAGGCCAATGGGCAGGGTGGCATCCCCCACTGGGGCCACCAGAACCCAGGGGACATCCTTCACCAGGCCTACCCCAATCCGGAGAGACGCATGGGGAAGAAAGGCTCACAGTGGTGAGGGAGGTACCCTCCCAGCCCACCTTTGCTGAGACATGGGACGGGATGGGCTGGCCCAGCCTTAGTGCAGGAGGGACAGGACGGGCCAATCCTACCTTACATTAATATGTAATCTTTCTTTAAAATCTGCCTCCATTCCTGAGGACTGAAAGGTAGCTAATGTCACTCCCATTTTTAAAAAGGGCTCCAGGGGAGATCCGGGAAATTATAGCCAGTCCGTCTGACATTGATACCGGGTAAGTTGATGGAAACTGTTATTAAGGAAAGAATTAGTAGGCACATTGATGAAAAAAAACTATTGAGGCAGACTCAGCATGGGTTCTATAAGGGAAAATCTTGTCTCACTAACCTGTTAGTGTTTTTTGAGGGAGTAAACAAACATGTGGACAAGGGGGACCCAATAGACGTTGTTTACCTTGACTTCCAGAAAGCTTTTGATAAAGTTCCTCATCAAAGGCTCCTAAGTAAGCTCAATAATAATGGGATAAAAGGACAAGTCCTCTTGTGGATCAAAAACTGGCTTATAAATAGGAAACAGAGAGTGAGTATAAATGGGAAACTTTCTCAGTGGAGGGTGGTAAGCAGTGGGGTACCACAGGGATCAGTACCTGGTCTAATGCTTTTTAACTTGTTTATTAACAATTTGGAATTGGGAGTAAGCAGTGAAGTGGCTAAATTTGCAGATGACACGAAGTTGTTCAGGGTGGTCAAAACCAGGAAGGATTGTGAGGCACTCCAAAGGGATCTGTCAAGGATGGGTGAGTGGGCGTCATCGTGGCAAATGGAGTTCAGTGTGGCCAAGTGCAAAGTGATGCACATTGGAGCCAAAAATCCTAAATATAAATACACATCGATGGGGTCTGAACTGGCAGAGACTGACCAAGAGAGAGATCTTGGAGTCGTAGTAGATAACTCAATGAAAATGTCTAGACAGTGTGTAACTGCAATAAAGAAGGTCAACGCTATGCTGGGGATTATTAGGAAGGGAACTGAAAACAAATCAGCCAGTATCATAATGCCCCTGTATAAATCATTGGTGCGACCTCATTTGGAATATTGTGTACAGTTCTGGTTGCCACACCTCAAAAAGGATAATATAGCATTGGGAAAAGTGCAGAGAAGGGCAACTCGAATGATAAAAGGGTTGGGACACTTTCCCTATGAAGAAAGGTTAAAACGCTTGGGGCCCTTTAGCTTGGAGAAATGACGGCTGAGGGGTGACATGATCGAGGTTTATAAGATTATGAATGGGATTGAGCAGGTTGAGAAAAGAAGTACTTTTCTCCCTTTCTCACAATATAAGAACCCATGAAATTGCTGAGCAGTCAGGTTAGAACAGATAAAAGGAAGTACTTCTTCACCCAAAGAGTGATTAACACATGGAATTCACTGCCACAGGAGGTGGTGGCAGCTACAAGCATAGACAGTTTCAAGAGGGAATTAGATAAACATATGGAGCAGAAGTCCATCAGTGGCTATTAGCCACAAGGTATACATAGGAAGTCTCAGTCTGGGGCAAGTGATGCACTGTATTCTTGGTGCTTGGGGGGGGCAATAATGGGAGGGCTTCTAGTGTCCAGGCCCCACTGATGGACCTCCTGATAGCACCTGGTATTTTGGGCCACTGTGTGACAGAGTGTTGGACTAGATGGGCCATTGGCCTGATTCAACATTGGCTTCTCTTATGTATGTTTTTACCTCCCTCACCCAGTGAAGCCCACTTTAAAAACGTATGAGCTGAAAGTGAGATAATCAGTGTGAATGTGCAAGTCCAGTAACACCTTAAAAGACGAGACCATTCCTTTTGCTCTGGTTTCCCAGATGAAATGAGTTTTGACTCATAAAAGCTCATAGCCTGGAAACATTTATTGGTCTTTAAGATGCTACTGGACTCAAATTTTGTTCTGCTACAACTAGGGTTGCCAAACTCCAGGCGAGGGCATGAGTTCTCTCAGAATAACTGATTTCTAGATAACAGAGATCAATTCCCCTCAAGAAATTAGCTTTGGAGAGCAGAACTTCTGGCATACCATAGATTCTAGGCAAAAATCTCTCCCCCCTAATTCTCTCCTTCCACAGGGCCTGTTCCCAGGTCTTCAGGAATGTCCTGTGCCGGAGTAGGGAACCCTCCTACACAAGAGCAAGTCTATCCACCTGAAACTGTCTTGATGTAAATGTTAACTCTCTGCCTGTATCCTTCAGGTGTCCAGGTCATAACAAGGCCTTATCTAACCTGCAGACTTACACCAGTTCAGGGCCTGGTTAAGGCCTGCTAAGGCACTAAACTAGGTCTTATTTAAAAGGTCCTACATAAGAGAAGCCAATGTTGAATCAGACCAATGGCCCATCTAGTCCAACACTCTGTCACACAGCGGCCAAAAATACCACGTGCTATCAGGAGGTCCAGCAGTGGGGCCAGTCCTATAGCACTGCCAAAAATTAGTAATGTAGTATTTTAGTGTTTTTTATTTTTTTAATTAACTTAATTTATAATTGGAAGACCTAAACTGTAACTTACTTAGCTTGTACATAGATCATTTTCTGCACAGTTTTTTTTAATGATTTGTACCACCATATTGTCATAGAAAGAATCTTGGAAATTGTCATTTCTTTCAGCACTATGAGCTCTTTGCTAGAGATCCATAGCTGCACCCCATACCCCAAGTTATAATTCCCAGAGTTTCCTGGTATGAAGAAATGACCATTAAACTGGTTTTGGTCTCTAGTATAGATTTTCCCCAAGAGGAACAGAGTACTGAACACACGAGAGTACTTGTAAGGTATGTGGTTTGTTGATGTATGCTGTTTTGAGTTCTCTGCTTGGTTTCCTAGAGGCAATAATGTGGAAGGGATCAATCTTTATGTTCCTAGTGGAAAATAAGTGAGGCCTTTTTTTGGTACAAAGGAAACCAAACAAAAACACCTGCAAAGAAACCATACACACATGTGCTCTCTCTCTCTCTCTCTCTCTCTCTCTCTCTCTCTCTCTCTCTCTCTCTCTCTCTCTCTCTCACACACACACACACACACACACACACACACACACACACATGGAGTATAATGTGTTCAATTTATCATCATTGTCTGTAGGCTGAGCAGAGGAAAGCATTCCAAACACTGTTGTTGCTGAGGAATGCAGTCATTCTTCACAATATCCTTTAGGGCATAAAGTGTTTTTTAAACTGAAAGTGTTTCACAGCATAGTTTAAATAATCCATCATCACACGGAACTTTCTCAGGGTCTCCAGCACTTTGGATGGAGAGTGGCTACTTATAAAAGAAATGCTATGAGGTAAAATAATTCAGGTTCTGATTTGACTTTGACATAATGAGAGGCTGTTCCGCCTCCTCTCTCCAGCAGGGTTCTCTGAAGGTGTTCCTAATGGCGGTTGCTAGGTGTCATAAACCACATATTGTTCGTGGTGATTCCAAGCCAAAAGTCCTCAGGTCCATTTCTTTCCTCCTACCTCTTGGCTCCTGTTGTTTGCCATACGAAGCCTGAAGGCTTCCTGGTTTAGTCTTTAAGCAAATTGATATTGGTTATTTATTTATTTATAATTTAAATTTATAGACCACCCTTCTCTGAGTACACAGATCTCTGGGCAGTGAACAATAGTTTAAAAATATACATTAAAACAATTCCAACAATTCAATAAATCACTAAAGCAGTTGGCTCTAAAATTTTGAGTCCCAAGATTACGTGACTATCTCACAGGGGATATAAAGAAAGAGTAAGATGAAGGGGAGAAGCAGACCCGTAGGTATGGTGGAACATTTCGAGGCCATGCCACCTTAATTTACAACCACACCCCTCAAGGTTATATCAGAGATAACTTTTTTAAAAAATAACCCTGGTGCTGCCCTGGCCACCAGGAGCTGTGCTCTCTTCTCCGTCGGTCTGGCTGGCAGAGGAAAGGCAGGAGGCAAAAGAAGGGAGGCAGTGGACCCAGCACTGTCCTGCAGGCTGTGGACTGACTCAGCTGGGCAGTGGTGGCCTCAGGAGGCATTCTTAAAAAACTCCCCAACTCGGCTCAACTAATCAATCACTGAATGAATGAACGAGAGCTGAGCCCTGTTTGCCTGTGGGTTCATTGTTTGACTCTCTGCTCTGAGAAGCCAGGAGGCTGGCTCTGCAGTGATCCAGCCAGTTCTTTGTGCCAATACTGCACTGTGCTGCCACCACCTTATCCCCCAGAGTCTTAGCGTGAAGCTTACCATGGGGTGCAGCAATGTGGTCGTGACGGAGCCTGCTGAGAAGCTGTACGGAGCTGAGTATGCCAAAAGCATCCAGGCTTCCTGCAAGAAATGTGGAGACAGCATTGCCAAGGATTCGCTGTGCCCGGGCATCATGGTACAAGTACCACAGGCAGAGGCCAGGGCTGCCTTTCCACCCTTCTCACGGCTGGATCGTCCATTGGGTGAAATAGGAGCTCGCCTAGGGTGCGCCAGCCTCAGGGGTGCCAAATGGCACCCTGCTCCCCCCCCAAAAGCGCCCCCTGCTGCCCTAACCGGGTGCCCACCGCCGCTGCTGCCGAAAAGCACCCGGCTAGGGCGCAAGTTGCCCTCCCCCTCCTCCCTCGGGGGGAGGAGGAGAAGGAGGAGGAGGCAGCCGGTGGCAGCCAGCGGGATCTCCCTGCTGCCACTGCCGCTGCCAAGTGCCCAGCCAGGGCGCAAGTCGCCCTCCCCCTCCTCCCTGGGGAGGGAGGAGGAGGAGGCAGTTGGCGGTGGCCAGCGGGATCTCCCTGCTGCCGCCACCACCGCCGCCACCGAAAAGCACCTGGCTAGGGCGCAAGTCGCCCTCCCCCTCCTCCCTGGAGGGGGGGGGAGGCGGCGGCAGCCAGTGGGGACTGCCCGCCACTGCCGCCACCGCTGTAGAGCACCCAGCCGGGGCACAGCTTGCCCGCCCTCCCCCTCCTCTCTGGGGGGAAGGAAGGGGGGGCAGCATGTCTGGATCTCCAGGCCCAACCGGGAGGTCGGGATCTGCGCCCGCCTAGGGTGCAGAAATTCCTGGAGCTGGCCCTGACCCTTCTTCCAGGGGTTCCGGTCCCACATGCCACATTACTTGTAGCGACAGTCATCTTTTGGACTCAGAGCATCTCCTTCACTCATCTGGCTGTGGTACTTAGAAGGTGAGTGGAAGCTGCCTAAGTGCTTCTGCTCCTCCTGCTGCTGCTGCTGCTCCTGCTGTATGCACAGCTCCTGGTGGCTGGGACACAGGAAGAGGGGTTCCTGGAGGAGGACAGTAGCAAGCTTCTAGAGTAGGGAACAGATTTTCCCATGTGGAAACAGCCTTCTGGAGTGACTAAGTAACTGAGTGAGTGAAATTTCTTCTGGAAATTTGGTGTATTTACCATATTTTTAAATTATTTTTTATTTATTTCTAATTTTGTGACGTCATACTCCACCAGTGGACCCGCCTTCTGAGAATTTTCTGGCTACAGGCCTGGGGAGAAGGGAATGCTGGACAGGATGGTGCCTGTCGTTGTCCTCAACCAAAAGCCTGGCTGAACATCTCTGCCTTTCAAGCCCTGTGGAACTGCATTAGGTCCTGAAGGGTGTCGATCTTATTCAGCAGAGAGTTCCACCAGGTAGGAGCCAGGGCTGAGAAAATCAGCCAGTAAGTTGTTCTCTGCAGAGCGTCAAGCTCTTTGGGGGACATACCAGAGGAGACAGTCCTGAAGATATGGGGGTCCCAGACCAATAAAGGCCTTGAAGGTCAATACCAAAACCTTGAACTTGACTCAGTACTCCACTGGGAGCCAATGTAGCTGACGTAGCACAAGTTGAATATGTAGTGTTCATGATGTTCCCGTCAGGACCCATGCAGCCACATTGTGGACCAGCTGGAGTTCCACATTGCAATGGAAGTTATCAGTCCATACATATAGGTAGAGGGCAGTGTTCCCTCTAAGCTGAATTAGTGTGAACTCGCTCACAGTTGTTTAGCCTCTGGCTCACACCTTTTTGTCTTAGCTCAGGAAGGACAGCTCCAGAGCAAACTAATTTATGCAGCAGCCAAATCGCTTCCTCACAACTTTAATGCCAATAGCTCACCAAGTAGAGTTTTTGCTCACAAGACTCCACAGCTTAGAGGGAGCATTGGTAGAAGGTGGACACCAATTTAACATACAACATAATGGAGATGTTTTAATAGATGTGAGAACCAAACAGGAATAACAAGCTAAATTTATACGGTCACCATTTGTGGGAGTAATACTGAGAGGTGTGGTTTGTGGTGGGAAGAAGCAGAAGAGCATGCTCTCTCCCTCCCCTTGCTCCTGCACCAAAGTCATAGACCCCTTGATTCAGGAAGTTTTCAATCTATGTTGACCAGGTGGTGGGTCAAAAGATCATGATCAACCGTGTCAAATGCTGTTGTAAGATCGAGCAGTAACAGCAGTGCCGACCCGCCTCGATCCAACTGTCTGAGGAAGTGCGCATGCACACGAAAGCTCATACCTTGAATAAAACTTTGTTGGTCTTAAAGGTGCCACTGGACTCCAACTTTGTTCTACTGGTTCAGACTAACTCAGCTACCCACCTGAATCTTAGGAAGGTGTGTAAGGGAGTTTTATTGAGTGAAAGATAAAACGTTTTAGCAGATTTGGCTGCAATTTTAATTTGTACATTTTTGTGCATTTGTAATTAGTGCTTGGTTTTTGTTTTGACAATGGCCCATTCTATGGGGGGGGGTTGGTTTCTGTTAGGTTGCTTTTGTATCCTTGCCAGGGCCCCTGCGAGAGGTAGGACTGGGGGACAAATTATTTGCACCCCAAGTCAGTTGGAGGGCTCCTGAAGCCAGTGTCATGCTGCCTTCAGAATGCATCTTGGTTTATTTTACTTCTAATGCAATTCTGCACTGCAGCCACAAGGGGCACAGGGAAGGCAGAGCACAGTAAAGAGCTCAGCCATTCTGCAAAGTTTGCTACAAGGAGGCAAGCCCTTGCATATGGTGCTAAACCCATTAACCAAGCCAGCACTGGAGCAAGGCAAGACCAGACAGCACAACTCATGGCTGCTACAGTCATTGCCAGGCTGCAGCCTCCTGACAAGGTTGTTGCTTCCAGCAGTCTGATTCACTCTTCCTTTCCTTCCATAGTTTTGTCTGCTCAGACCGAGCTTCCCTGTTAGAGTGTTGTAGAAAATAAAACAATTTTTCCTTTGTTCTTAACTTCTCTTCTTCTTTTCCACATTTTCCTCCTTCTTCATTGTACTCTCTTCCTTACATCACATGCCTTCATTTCTCTCTCCCTGCTTCTAAATCTACTCCCTTTTTTTGCCGGTCTTGGTCTCAACTCTTTTGTATCCATAGATAGCAACTTAGAATGTACTTACTAGTATAATAGCAGCAAACCCTTGTTAATCTAATGAACAGAAGGGATGGGTTAGTATTTTCCCCATGATCTATTAAAGTAGTAAAAGGACATATGTGTGTACCCCCTTTAAGTAAAGGTAAAGGTTTCCCTTTACATGCATGGTAATGGAATGTTCATCTGACATGTGTGGAACAGAAGTTAGAACTCCCTCCGGCCCCCCCAGATTTCATTACATTTTAAACAGGATTCAGGCACTGAACACTGGCTATGTTTGCTTGTTTCTATTGGCTATGCCAAGGGCCATGTTTGCTTGTTGCTATTGGCTATGCCATTGACTGTGTTTCCATTCCTTGTTGCAACAGGATCCTGTAAGGTAAGAGCTGTAAGTAGGAATTCAATGGAATGACATTTTTGACCTATACTGACAAATGGTAAAAATAATTTTGCTGCACATTGTCTGCAGATGTATTTATGGAAGTTAATGGATAAAATTGTATGGTAGAATAGTAAGCCATAATCCTGCCTCAGTTTAAAGGGAATACAGGAGAACATTAGGAGGTGCATCCTAATGGCAGCTGCCTGGCCTCTGGTTTTGAATATCCAGCTAGGGTGCAGAAAGGAGAAGACAGATAACCTTACCCCGGCTCCCTATAGCCAATTGTGTGACCTCATTGTGAAATTATCCCAGGCTGGTCTCACAATCATTCAAGCCATCTAAATTGCTGGGCAGCAGTCCCAGAATATGTAGTTTAGCTCTTAGACCAAAGCTGATCTCCGAAAATGTCAAGAACTGTAAATGCTTGGCTAAAATACGTCGTATGTGGTTATACTATACTATAATTTAAAAACAAACAACATAGCTGGGCATGGCTGTTTCTTAGGGGACTACATACACATTTGGGCACATCCCATCCTCTGAAGTTTACAAGTTACACAGTGACAGGAACCACATGGGACAGCTATGAGAATGCATATAGAGGATGTGATGTTTGAAAGTTCCTTCAAGTGAAAAGCACACACACACAAAAAAACCCCTAGCATTTCTGAATGGATCATGTTCAGGTAGGTATGTTTTGGAAGGTAACTCCAAAGTTCTATTGTCTACCATGAAGAAACCCCATTCCAGATAATTTCACTGAACAGATGATTGGTGTGAGCATGTGAGATCATATGAAGGATAGTCCCCCAAATCAGCCAGAGTAAAGCCTCTTGGATCATGTGTACTCCTATTATCTTTCCACATCTCTCCAGCACGTATTCATTCTCATGTGTTGGAATAACTCTGAAAGGATTTCTGCCTTCAGAGAAAAATCCAACAATACAGAGAGTAAGCCAAGATAGAATTAGCACTGTTGTGCATTTAATGAAACATAAAAATGTAAGAGGAGAACTGCTAGATTAAAACAGTGGTCCAGCAGTTTTTCACAGTGGCCAAGCAGATGCTCTGGAAGGCCCATAGCACTTGGCACAAGGCCAAAGGCCTGCCCCCCCCCCATTTTTGCCTTTTAACTACTGCTGCATAGAAGTATATTGCCTTTGAACATTAAGGTCTCATTTAGCTGTGAGGGGTAATAGCCATTGATGGGCCTATCCTCCATGAATTTGTCTGGTTTGGTTTTAAAGCCAAGTCATGTGATGGAGAAGACAAAGAGAGTTGACAGTGGACTAAGGCACAGTATGCATTAGTTTGTGCACCATAGAAACATTCATGGCCTAGCCCCTAAGGGCAGGTGGCTTGGGACAAAGTATGAATTTTAACAAACATGCTTGACATGAAAGAAACCCCTGCCTCTAGGAGTTTACAGTCTAGATGATAGATTACTCATACATATGGCTACTAACATATGCCTAGGCTGGTGTATGAGTGTTTTTCAGACAAATAAAAGATGCCCAAGAGAGCATTCAATCTGCACTGTTCAAGAGAAGCATTTTTCTGTGAATCATTTTTAGGACATGTTCCGAGAATTTTTGATTGAATAAATGTCAGGGCTTTTTTTTTTCTGTGAGGGGGAAAAATGTGAGAAAGTGAAAATGTAACAATACTGTTCTTAAGATGATTTAAGCTTGTTAGATGAACAGACTTCAGCCAATTTTGGCTCCACAGAATAAATCCTAAAGGGGTTACCCATATTGTAGCCAACTGAAAGCAATAAATGTTTGAAAGTGACGCCAAACACATAATAGTCGATAGATAAAACAAAGAGGAAAGTGTTAAATGTGAGGGGAACTGTAGGGCTTGTAGGTTAAAAAAAAAAAAAGTTCCAAATCAGGCAAGACCTGCTTGTTTTTGTTCCTGACAACCTTAGACCGGGCTTATCAAAAGGCTCATTACCATCTTCTCCTTTCTGAGCGAAAGGGGGCCAAGTATTATGTAAAACCTGGCAGATTTATGTGCCACATTTTCACATGATTTTGACATGAAACCTGATAAAACTTGGCAGTTTTTCCTGTATGCCTCACTGTGGGATTTTGCCTTTATTTGGATCTGAAATTCAGAACATAACTCATACTCTGAGAAATCACCCTAAGATACAAAAAAACCATGGAAATAAGGGCTCTGTCACCTCATGAGTGATATGAGACACCGAGAATGGAAACTGGACTCCTGATTGTAAAGTGCATACTCCATGGAGGATGGTGGAGAAAGGGGTTTAAAGTCAGAGGCATAACAGCGTGTGTGTGTGTGTCTTGGGGGGGGGGGAATTGAAGCCCACAGTGAGCTTCAATCCCAAAGACACCAATTTTAATTAACTTAAATCATAGGAATCGGCAACTATGACCAAGTACTTTGATCTCAGTTTCAAGGGAGAAAATGTAAAGCCCAGAAGAATAAGGTATTGGAATGGATTGTAGTGAAGTTTCTAAAAGAAATGTTGGTGCAATACCCAGGTTAATACTAAACTATATTTACTTGTGGAAGACCATCATGGCTGTAGCATACCGTTATGAAGGGTTAATGGTGGATGGCAGTTGAGAAGGACATAAGAGACAGGGAGAAAGGGACAAACACATTTTCACATATTAGACTGCAGGAAGAGTTAGAACATTGCGGAAAGAAAATTTTGAGAGCAATCCAAAGCAGGTCTACTCGGAATCATAACTGGGCCTTTTCAGTTCAATGGAGCTTACTCCCAGGAAGGCATTCTTATGATTACACTGTTTGACTAGGAAAAAGAACCTACAGCTAAGAAATAACATCATAGTGTACTAGTCCTTGACAAGTGTGAACATCCACAGAGGCCAATGGCTATGATGTACGCATATATCTGTAATGGAAGGTCATTTGCTGTACCATCATGAGCAAACTAACACCCTAATGAACCCACTGACTTTAATGGAGTTCAAAGAGTGTAACTCTGCTTAAGGGGGCACTGACACTCAAGCCCAAAGAGATACAATAATAGTGATAGCCCCAGAGGAATTCTGAGAAGCACACTAACATCACTCTGCCAACAAAAGTCCGTATAGTCAAAGTGATGGTATTCCCAGTGGTAATGTATGGCTGCGAGAGTTGGACCCAGGGCCGGTGCTACCATTAGGCTAACCTTGGTGGCCACCTAGGGTTCAGACTTCAGAGGAGCACTGTGACACTCCCCCATCCCAGCCCTGCCCAGAATGAGAGTCCTGCCAACACAGCACTCCTCCTCCGCAAGCCAGGCACATGTGGCAGGCCATAAATCAGTGGCCCAGCTGCAACCTTCCATGGACCTCTTGTCAGCGGCTCTCTCTCCAGCCCTGGCCCACGTGCAAAGCTGTGCCTTCTGTTGGATGGAGTGCATCGCTGGCTTTTCAGCCAAGGTCCGGGGGGGGGAGACTATTTGCAGCAGGCACTGGAACGGGGGCTGACCCACAGAGGGCTCCTCTTTTTTACCTCCCACCCTCTGGATCTGTGGGGGAGGCCATGGATGGTCCATATGCGCCCCCCTCCCCCAGGGCAACCACCTCCCACCTCTGCCTGGATGCAGGATCTCCAGGGTTCACCCCCAGAGCCCCTTGATCCATGGCAAGCATGCTTTTCAACATGAGAGGGGGGCAATGTTGCTCAGGTGGCCAGACGCCAAAGTCAAGATTTCTGGAAGAAATATGGGGAGAGGGAGGGGAGAAAACGTTTTCTCCCTGCACGCAACAATTAATATATTCACATTTCCTCCTACTTTCCTGATGGGCTACTGTTAAGTATGCCACTCAACAACAGGATTTCAGCAAAACTGATTTCAGCTTTATTTGTAACAGAAAACGCCAACTAGAGAACACAATGACAAACAAGTGGAGCACAGCTTAGGAGTGTTGCCTTCTTCCTCGCCTCGTCAGTAATCTGGTTTGCCTGGAGGTGGAACTCAGACCGTGACAGGTAAGAGTCCCAGTCCTCCGTTGCCAGGTCGAATGCCTCGAACACCGGATTGATGGCCATTTCAACTGGTGGTGCTGCCACTACTGCTTGTGGAGCTTCAGCCGGCTCGGCCGGGTGTGTGTCCTCATCTGCCGTTACTGCGTTGGTTCAGCGGGGTTGCCTAACTGCTCTAGCATCCCATTTCGTTGCCAATTGTTAAGCATGCCACTCAACAACAGGATTTCAGCAAAACTGATTTCGGCTTTATTTGTAACAGCAAACGCCAACTAGAGAACACAACGACAAACAAATGGATCACAGCTCCCTTTTTAAACTATCCCGGGCTTTCAAAGCCACACCCATAACATGTTAAAGACCAATCATAACACAGGGATAAAGGCCAATCAGGACCATTCCCTCTTTGATACATTTTCACACATTATTGGATATTTACAGAGGTTTCGCAGAAACCAGCCAATGGTAATGCGACAGATGAAGAGCCACATTCAAACTCAAGCTTAACACAGTAAAGTATAGGCTTGATTCACACTTCAATACATAACAGCTACCAGCTGCAGAAGTCCTGAATAGCATGATTAATTGTGTTTTGATGCAGAATACCTCCCTTTTCTACAGGGGGAGGGCCTAGGCACCGAGGGTAGGGGGGTGGCTCCTGGAAGATTTGGAGCCCTTCTTTCTTGGCAAAGGTGAGAGCTCATTTGCATAGACCACCTCTTCACCTGCCATACCCAGGTAGCACCCCATGCCCCCCCCAGCCTTTTCTCTCCCCACAATGCAACACGGCTTCTGGTTCTTTAAAAAAAAAACCCACTTCCCCCCCCCCAATCACCCTCTTGCCACCTTTATCAACTCCCATTTGGGTAGGATTCTTCTTGAGAAGCACCCCCTCCTTCAATGTCCTGTTGCCCTTTCTGGGTTGCATTTCTCAGGGCTGGCTGTGAACTCAGCAACTATGGCTGGCAGTAGATGATCTCAGCCATAAGTGCCTGAGAGATGGCAAACTAAATTAATAAATACACCGAAGCATCAGCACTTGACCTGAAGGAATTAGTGAGAACATCTGCAAAGTAAAAGGCATGGAAAGTGAGATTTTGATGTGTCTGAAATGCAAACATTCAAGAGACTTAAATTTTAACATCAATACACAGGATTATTCAAAATTATTTTTGATTTTTGTGCTAAAACTGTTTTCTGTTTGAGGAAAAATCAAAGATTGTTGTATTAAGTTTTGTGCTTTTCATTTTTCCTACAATTCATCTGTTTTTGAAAATTGATTAGCGGGGGGGGGCAGGGGGTGCAAGTAGTTAGCCTTGCCTAGGGAGCAAGAAAGCCTAGCACCGGCCCTGGTTGGACCATAAGGAAGGCCGAGTGCTGAAGAATAGATGGTTTTGAATTATGGTGCTGGAGAAAACTCTTGAGGGTCCCTTGGACTGCAAGGAGATCAAATCAGTCAATCCTAAAGGACATCAAACCTGACTGTTCCCTGGAAGGCCAGATACTGAAGCTGAAGCTCAAATACTTTGGCAACCAAATGAGAAGGGAGCACTTACTGGAGAAGACCCTGATGCTGGGAATGACTGAAGGTAAAAGAAGAAGAGAACGGCAAAGGATGAGATGGTTAGATAGTGTTATTGATGCAAAGAACATGAAATTGATCAAACTCTGGAGGACAGTGGAAGACAGAAAGGTCTGGTGTGATGTGGTCCATGGGGTCATGAAGAGGACTTGACTGTGCAACTGAACAACAAAACTGCCTCAATGTGCACTTTTAATAAAAATGAATCCACTCCTGTAAACTATAGAAAGGCCTAAATTTTCAGGTGTGGGTGAAATCAGACATTAAAAACATGAACAAAAAGTGAAGTTTGCCTCCCACATCTTTCCAGATGTTAAAACAAGAAAACTCTCTATTAGGCAGTTGTAATTCTTCTTTATTTGGCCTGGTGTTTGGATTAACCTTCACCTGTTTTTTTCACTTGGCCCTTTATTACAACATTTGTCGAGGGTTCAGAGGTGGTCTCTCCAAGGTGTTAATTTTAAACTTTCTTTATAATGTAAACATACCCACTGAGCATTCTTTTATTATGGAGGGAAAGCTAACTCCAAACAGTTTTTCTCACTTAAGCCCTCAATTCTTACATATTTTAACAAAAAGAAGGGGAAAAAAGTTTCACTCAATAGGTATGTTTCAGTTGAAATGGTGGTGTTGTGTGTAATTGAATTAGTGGTGGTAGCTGTCCTTCCCCGGGAGACTGATTCAAGGCAGATGGCAATAAAATGCTATTATATACCACTAATAATTAAAAAACCCAACATGTGGTTTTGGCAGCAGGGAAATTTATTTGCTTGGGAGGAAATCTGTTCTTCTGACAGAAGTTCATGTAGTTACATTCTTTTCTGGGACCCAATTCATAAAAACATCAAAAGCTCATTTTACATATTGTTCTTATTGATGTCCCAGGACTTATTGAAGTTGGGCTAGACCTGACTTTTTGTACCCATGACATTGAATAAAATAGCATTTTGCAACTCAGTCCTATAACCATTTTTGCACATGAGGTATAAATTGGGATCCATGCCATTTATGATGACACTAGATATTTGATAACCTAGAAAATAATGGCATTTGTCATCGGTTAATCTGCTGAAGGTCATAATGAACAGGCTTGCAATCTGAACACTGACAGCTCGCAGCTTATAATGCTCACCTACAATATGAGGTGAGCATCAAAGGCCAGAAAGTTCTTCCCCACCTTGGATGGTATTCTGACCCAAGAGAAGAGCTCCTCCAGGCATTACCATCTCCTTCTCTTCTTCTATAACTTCTTGGCAGAAGAGCCTGGCAACCAGAGGGGGGATTGGGGAGTGAGGACATGAGGGTGGGAGGCATGGGAGGTTGACAATGTTGCCTCTGAGTAGTAAAACCATAGAGTTTTCACTGATTCCTATAGCTACCCATTGTCACTTCTAGGTTGTTCCTGGAAGTGACATACCAGCGCAAAGGCTGGTGGTGTTTTTTCTCTCTCCATGCCCCACAATCTGCTAGGTCCTCTGAATTCCCAGCTTCCATTTTTTTAAAAAAGTATTTAACACTTTCAGTTTTAAACAGAAAACAGCCAGAGTGGTTTCAAATCTGTTTTTTAAAAAACTCTTCAAAACTGTTCATACACTTCTTGCCTATTCAAACATACCCCTAAGATTATGACCATTTTTGTTCATTCCGGGGGGGGGGTAATTTTACAGCACTCAGAGTATTTCATTGCTATATTTATTTATTTCAGTTATTTTTACTGCTCTACTAAAAGTGCTCTCCAAATAAAATCACAATGTGCACTTAAGGAGTCCCAGAATAATGCTGTAACATCCAGAGAAGCCCCTCCTAAACAGTTCTGCCTGAATGCCAAAATACAGCCCATTTCAAGCAGCCCATTCTGTAAGGATGAGGCTGCCACAGAAAAAGTTTGTGTTCAGGAACTGAGAGTCCTCCTGACTGCCTTTAAAATAAGGAATGGCAAACAAAACCTGCTGGGAGGACCAGATCTGTAAAATGGGCTCATAGACAGAGAGGCTGTACTATGTAATTATGATTCATCCGCTAAGCCTTAGTTGTTCAAGAGAAAAGAACTCATCAACACTGTATCTCACCAGGCAACCAAATGTTCTTGAGTCCAGCAAAAGTGTGTGCTCATTTCCCTCCTGAAAGGGCATGCCTCCAGCGACAGGGACCGTGTTTTGCCCAGAGATCAAGCATTACCTAATGAGGTCGAATGGGATTATTTCACCTGAAGGCTTGTCATCACCGTGGCAGCTCCACACAGCCATCTCCAAGCCAGCCTCCGTAATGCAGGGGCTGGGTGGAGGCTCCATGTCCTTAAGAGGATTGGCAAGACAGCAGTACTCCATCAAGATGTTATCTCCATTTTCCTTCACCATTGCCATCTCTGAGCGTTGTCGTCCCTGGTGGTATCCGTCTGAGTGTCTCTGGCAAGGCTGTAGACTGTGAGGGAGTGTCTCTGTCTTCGGGGTCAGACTAATATGTTTTATGTACCTCCAGCTTAGTCACAATAATTAATATTCATTAATGAGAAGCTGTTTCCATATGTGTTTGGTAGCCTGGAGTTGTAGATTTGACAAAACGGTTTGGAGTTGATTGGTCAGGATGAAGGAACAGTAACGTAGTCTACCCTATTCTATTATTCTTGGCAGGGGCACTTCTTTTTTCAGTATGCCCTGCTGCAAAAAAACCCTTCAGGTAGCCGTCGCAAGTAATTAAAATTAATGGCACATATTGAGTTCCTTACAGCCCAGGTCTAAAAATCAGTGTCTGCCTATTTGTCTGCAAGTATCTTCATATCTCCACAAGGTGGGCTTCCCATCCTGTTTTTTGTACATGGCTCAGTTCAGTTATAACTGTGGTTATTTTTATGAATCCAGGGTTTGGCTCATAGACAATCACTCACATCTTCATTGCTTCAGTAGTTGCCTTTGCACTGTCACCTGGCCAGAAGGAGAGTGAGCCGACAGCAGGGAACAAGCCAGGATGTTGCACTCATATATCACATGAAACCATAGAGTTGGAAACAGCCAGATTTTTCACTCAATAACATTCAATTCCCCGCCATGCTCCTGCCCTCATCTCATTCAGTTTTTGTATCTGAAGATTCCACAATTCTCAGCATAGCCCTTTTGAGTAGTCAAAGAGGACAAACACTTCCTTTTTCACCAACAGAAAAGCTGGTTGGATCCAGCCCATAGTCAAGACTATGAACTCGTGGGCACTCTATGAAATTGCTAAGCAGTCGGGTTAGAACAGATAAAAGGAAATACTTCTTCACCCAAAGAGTGATTAACATATGGAATTCACTGCCACAGGAGGTCGTGGCAGCTGCAAGCATGGACAGTTTCAAGAGGGAATTAGATAAACATATGGAGCAGAAGTCCACCAGTGGCTATTAGCCACAGGGTATAGATGGGAACTCTCAGTCTGGGGCAGGTGATGCACTCTATTCTTGTTGCTGGAGGGGGCAGCAGTGGGAGGGCTTCTAGTGTCCTGGCCCCACTGCTGGACCTCCTGATGGCACCTGGTATATTTTGGCCGCTGTGTGACAGACTGTTGGACTAGATGGGCCATTGGCCTGATTCAACATTGGCTTCTCTTATGTTCTTATGTTCTTATGTTCTTAAGACTAACAGTGGATAACAGGTCACTTTCTTTAAAGAAAAAAAAAGAGGTGCCAGAACTCTCAAGAGGGAAATGAAGTCTTCAGTCTGTATACTGAAAACTCATTAACTTTTAAACATTTTTAAAAGAATTGTGTTGAAGAGGTTCCGGAACTCCATTCTGTTGCATTCCCCCAGAAAAAAAGAAGCTCTGGACTGGTTAATAAACCAACTTCATGAAATCTTTTCTGTGATTTTTTTTTCCATATAGGCTATTTCTATCTACTGCCATGGATGTCTACATTATCTGTATCACTGAAATACCCCACCAAAGGATTGTTTTTTTAAAAAAAAACTACTTTATTTTTGACATTACAGTTTCCATTCAAAGAATTGGAGCTAGACTTTAGAATTTTTGGTTAAATTTTTCTGGGAAAAAAAGAAAATCTGGGTTGCTGAGCACTGAAAAAGGGCTGTGGCTCAATGGGATGCTAACCACTCTGCTTTGCATGCAGAAGGTCCCAAGATCAATTCCATGCATCTCCAGTTAAAAAGGAATAGGCAGTAAGGGATGTGAAAGACCCTGGAGCACTGCTGCCAATCTGTTGGTCTGAAGCAGTAGAACAAATTTTGAGTCCAGTGGTACCTTTAAGACTAACAAAAGTTTATTCAAGGTATGAGCTTTTGTGTGCACGCACACTTTTCATGTGTGTACATGAAAGTTCATACTTTGAATAAACTTTTGTTGGTTTTAAAGGTGCCACTGGACTCAAAATTTGTTCAGTATCAGGAAGCTTCATGTGAGCATCCCTCCAAAAGCACTCTGATCTCCAGCAGCCTTTTCTGCCCAGTTCTGCCCACCCAACCCTCTTCTTGGTTTAGGGTAGGTTTTTCAAGATCGTTACAAGTAGGCAAAACCTGGCTTTAAATATCCCCATCATGATTTTGCTTCTCCTTTGTGAGAAACTATCTGTTGTATTTTAATCCCATCCTTCTGCCAAAAGGCTCAGGGCAGCAGCATCCTTGGGTTTTCTTCCCTCCCTTTTATCCTCACAAGAACCCTGTAAATTTGGTTACACCAAGATACCATACCTGGCCCCAGGGGTCTTTTTGTAGAAAAACAGCTGCAGGAGCTCATTAGCATATAGTATGCTAATGAGCTATTAGGCTATTAGCATATGCCACGCCCCCTGACATCATCGGAAGTGATGTCAGAAGGGGAAGCAAAAGGGGGGGAGGCATCTTCAAAAGCCTCCCCTCCCCTTCCCCAGCTGGTCTGGATGGGGGAGCTAAGAGAGAAGGGGTTTGAAATTTAAACTCCTTCTCATGAGAGTTGGGCCACAGAAGGAGGAAAGAGGGAAGGAAAGAGAGAGAGTAGAGAGAAGGAAAGAAGGAAGGAAAGAGGGAAAGAAAGAGAAGGAAAGGGGAGGGAAAGAAAGAGAGGGAAGAAGGAGGGAAACAGGGAAAGGAGGAAAAAAGAGAAGAGAAGAAGGTGGGAAAGAAAGAAATAGAGAAGAGAAGAAGGAGGGAAAGAGGAAAAAGAGAGAAGGAAAGGAGGGAATGAAAGAAATTCTGCGGCAATTCGGCCCCATTATATCCTATGGGCCATTGAAGTCAATGGTGAAAACATAGGGTATATTCTGGGGGCTGGAGGAGGGGTTTGAGGGAGGCTCCAAACTCACAAGGTAGCTGATGGAGCCTCTCCCAAGATACCCACCAAGTTTCAAGAACATTGGACGAGGGGTCCAATTCTATGGGCCCCCAAACAGGTTGCCTCTATTCCCTCCATTGTTCTCTATGGTGGGAAAAAATATGACTTTTTTCCCACCATAGAGAACAATGGAGGGAATAGAGGCAACCTGTTTGGGGGCCCATAGAATTGGACCCCTCGTCCAATGTTCTTGAAACTTGGTGGGTATCTTGGGGAGAGGCTCCATCAGCTACCTTGTGAGTTTGGAGCCTCTCCTCAAACCCTCCCTCCAGCCCCCAGAATATACCCTATGTTTTCACCATTGACTTCAATGGCCCATAGGATATAATGGAGCTGAAATTGACATTCGGCTGCCTGAAAGACTCCCCGGGATGCCGGCTGGGGGCGGGGCTTGGCTCCTGAGCTCCCGGAGCGGTGCGCTCCCCCCAAAAAGACCCCTGCCTGGCCCCATACCACCCAATGAGATTTATGATTGAGTGGGGGAGTTGAACCCAGGTCTTCTAAGCCTGGGACGCTAACCACTCTGTAACACTGCCTCTCAACCATTTTCTGTTGTTGTTGTTCAGTCGCACAGTCGAGTCCGACTCTTTGCGACCCCATGGACCAGATTACGCCAGGCCCTCCTGTCTTCCGCTGTCCGCTGAAGTTTGAACCATTTTCTATCTTTAGAGATTTTCCATGTCCACATTTTCCAACATTTTCTGTGCATTGATTGTACAGAAATCACATGATACTAAAATGGCATAAAGCAGGAGCTCCCTGACTTGTTGAGAACTTTTGGAATTTTAAGAATGGAGAGTGAGGAGCAACACAAAATGGCTGCCATCCAGAGCTCGGACCAATCCCAAAATGCTTAAATGAACACATGAAGCTGCCTTATACTGAATCAGACCATTGGGCTATCAAGGTCAGTATTGTTTATTCAGGCCGGCAGCAGCTCTCCAGACAAAGATTGTCCACAATACCCACTACCTGATCCTTTTAACTGGTGATGCTAGGGCATGAACCTGGGACCTTCTTCATGCCAAGCAGATACCACTAAGCTGCAGCTCCTCTTGTAACTCCCATGGGATACTGGGACCAATCACAAAATATCAGGAGGCTGCAAGCCAAGCATCCTTTTACAATGGAGGCTGCGTCTTCTGAATGGATATTCCCTGCAGACACAAAGGTAAGGCCTCCTGAGCTTTTCCACACTGCCTTCTACTGCAAGGTACTAGAGGAAAGCAAGGATTGGCTGTTTGCTTTGGGGAAGAAGTAAATGGGCGACAAGAAGCCCAACAGCAGTTACCACATTGGGGATCACAACCAAGAAAGCAACAACAACAACAAAAGATAACCAACCAACAAGAAAGTGAGAATATACAGAATGAAAAGGAAGCGAAAATATTTCATCTGGTCTTCCCTAAAAATCTCCCATCAGGCTGCCAGCATGCAGGGCAGTCTATAAAGCCAGAGGCTAACATTAGGTTTATAAACCCTGTCTTTTGTTGCAGAGGCAAGATTTCTCCAAGCAGCTGTCTTAAGAAGGCAAAGAGTCGGACATTCATTGTAGTCAAAAACCTTGATAGCAGACCTCTTAATTAAAGAGCTCTCCAGGCAAAAGTTTTCCCCTCCGCCTGTGGCTGGTTTAGTTTTACCGTCACTCTTCCTGACATGCTTTTCCTATGCTCACTTGTTGGTCTCATGACGGTGGCATAGTAAATTATACTCCCGGCAGGGCTGAGGAACCTTCCATACTGATCCTAGGTCCCCGTCCCGGTGGCATTGCTAATGATTACACAGCTGCCCACTAGGTTGCTAGAAGACAGACTCCTGGGTCTTGCTGCTTCAAAAAGTTGCAATAAAGTTTATTTTCATTTGAAACAAAATATATTGGGATCATTGTCAGAGCAACCCCAGAGGCTTACAGAAGGGGCCTGTGAATTGGTGGTAGAATATTAGAAGGCCTTGGGCTATTTGTACTGCCAGGCCAAGCCGAGGTGTAACTTACCTATTCTTCTACCATGCTTTGAAGGAAAGAAATCAAGTCCAGGGGTCAAGGGACCCTCTGGAGCAACACAAGGCAGGCCTAAAGCCGATGTTCAGACAAAGAGTGGAATTCTCGGCTAGTATAAATATAATTAAGCAAGGTTGCTACATTGGTTTACAATGGCTGGGCATATAGTCTGGGGGATTTGCAGCCTTTGTCAGGGTGAGTTTCCCTCCGAGAAAAGAAAACAAAATGTCAGGCCTCCTTGAGTGTAATAAAAAGCCACAAGACAGACAGATGGTTCCTCTGGCAACCTCTGTTCTTGTTCTCGGTCTTGGGATCAAGGAGAAGAATCAAAGGAAAATGGAGGATCTCCGAATGGAACTACATCAGGCTTTCAAAGTCCCTGCATGATGGGCCCAGAAAGGCCAGAAAACTTGGGGGACTATAGAACCCTGGTTTATTCTTGCACTGATACTCATCACACAGGATGCAGGCATAGATATGATCAGGGCTATTTTTGGGCAGGAACGCACAGGAACGGAGTCCCGGCTGGCTCCCCAGTTGGCCACACCCAGCAGGAAATCATTAGCATAATAGGCCACACCCAACAGCAGAAACTCATTAGGACTGGCTACATTAGGGCTGTGTGGCCTAACATGCAAAGGAGTTCCTGCTACCAAAAAAGCCCTGGGTTTTGACAACAAACAAGGTAAACAGAATAAGAAGCAAAAGGTGGGTGTGGCTGGATGACCACACTTCTGGTAACATGGGGGTGTGGCCTAATATGCTAATGAGCTGTGCTGTCAGGGTGTGGCCTAATATGCTAATGAGTTTCTGCTGTTGGGGGATGGCCTATTATGCTAATGAGTTCCTGCTGGGCTTTTTCTACCAAAAAAGCCCTGGATATGATGGTTGATACTATGCCAGAGGAGGCCTAAGATTCCTCTCTCCTGCCCCCAACCATGAATTGAATGAGGGCAGAGAAAGGCTCCAGTTCCTCTGGCAATTCCATATTAGAGATGAGCTGAAACTAGTTTGTATGTGCGTGTGTGAACATGCTCGGCAGTGCCCAAAGCACCTCATTTTTTGTTTCGATGATTTCCCAGCAGTTCTTGAAAAAATATCCTCCTATTCATTTGCATTGCCCATTCTTGTTCGTATTCTCAGTTGACTTTGCTTGCCCTTATCTGGCAGCCAGCAATGACTGGCTTTGTAACACTGTAACATCATGCCCATAGTATAATTCCCTGACAGAGTAGGGTTCACTTGTTCATCCCAGCCAGGAAATGCTGTTCTCAGTCTTCGTTGCCTTCATTTCCCTCATTTAACAGCATCACATAGTGTAAGCGGATTGTGTTTGCAGCACTGAGATATTAAATCATTAATAATATGGATGGAGTGATATGAGACTTTAACTAGTCTGGTTTGTTATCAAGGAAGGAGAAAGACACAGTGACCAGGGGAGCAGTAGCACAAAATCAGCAGACGCTGGAAGAAACAACAGTGCCGTTCTAATAATCATACTGAGATTTTTTTTTAACTCCGCTTTTCCTGCCAACCACAAAAAGAGTAGAAGATAAAGTAAGCCAGGGTTCCATTCAACCGGACACTTGCTTGGGTTCACAGTGGAATTACTGGCATGAGGAATGGGAAGGACTTGTGCACTGGGGCAGGTGATGCACTCTATTCTTGGTGCTGGAGGGGGCAGCAGTGGGAGGGCTTCTAGTGTCCTGGCCCCACTGCTGGGCCTCCTGATGGCACCTGGTATTTTTGGCCGCTGTGTGACAGAGTATTGGACTAGATGGGCCATTGGCCTGATTCAACATTGGCTTCTCTTATGTTCTCTTATGTTCTTATGTTCACTGCTTCATATGGATTGTCATGACAATCTGACAGCATTTTCTTTGTAAATTTCTGTTGTCCAACTGGACAATAATCTTCAGAGGTTCCTGTGGTGAAATGCCTTACACCCCAGAATTTGCACACCCCAAAGTGTGTATAGGCTCAGAGTTTATAAAGTTCCTTTTGCTGGCTAGCAGAAGGGAAGACGAAAGAGAGGTGGGTATGACTCACATCCCAAGTACAAAACCATCCAGGACTATAAAAATACAAATGGACCTAGCCGAGAGAAGGACAATGGGCTACATCACATCTCACTCACAGTCACATCTAAAGCTACAGAGCTTGGGAGGCCAAAAGAGAAGAATGAACCTTCTTTTTTGGATAGGAAGAGGAAGATGGTCTGTGGGGGGAGGGAAGATGCAGAAGAGGGAAATTATGAAATTCCTAGACACAAGGAAGAAGCTTTCATAGCTCTCTCTTGCACTCTCTCTTCTCTTAGGCAGCCATTTGCCATGAGGTTCTCTCATCTCTTAAGCAGCTATTGGCCTTGAAGGCTTGGGTCAGAGGACTGCAGTGCTATCAGCTTCTGTATTTCCTTGTATCCACGTATCAGGGTTGAGCCCACATATGCGATGTGCACTTCTTCTTTTCTTAATAAACTTCCTTTCATTTTCAGTGCAGTCAGTCTGAGATCCGAGAACTGTCTTGTGTTCAATCCACACAAACCGAAAGGGGCATGAGGGGGAGAGGAGACAGGCATTAATCCCACTCCCTTAGAGCATCAGACCAAGCATGTCACTCCTTTGGTAACCAGAGAGAGAAGTGAGGAAATGTGACTGTGGAGTCTCTTGACAGCAACGCAGTAGAGGATTCCTGAGTGCTGGTCCTCAGAAGGAAAGTGCCCTACTAACTGAGTAGCTGATGGCAATGAAAGTAACCCAGAGAGACACCTCGATGCAAGTCCAGTAACACCTTAAAGTCCAACAAGATTTTCAGGGTATGAGCTTTCGAAAGTCAAAGGTGCCTTCATCATATGCCCAAAATCTGCTTTGTCTCTTAAGGTGTTCCTGGAACTTGGATCTGTTTTACTGCAGACCAATTTGGCTACTGTATGGCTGAGTTCAGACTGGCAGTTTGAAGCGGGAGCCAGTCATGGCAAAAAAGCCCCGGAACAAAGTGTTCTGGGTTTTCCCGGTCACACTGTGCTGACTGATGTGGGAGCATACCGGGAGGAGGCGTGCGGGAGTGTTCAGACTGCTGGCCCAGAGGCGCCGCTATAAACGACTTTTTCCTGGTAATTTGGCTGTGTTTGTATGTGTGTATAAGCGCATGAGCACATATACGCTCATGCGCATAAGTGCATCCGGCTGATTTGGGGAGGATCCCGTTGCACCGGCACCACATTGGGTGGTAGAGCAGAGCACAGACAATCATATTGCTCTGCCTTATGTGCAACGCGGGTTGCTCTTGGCTTTTAAAGGTTGGCGTTCACACTTCCTGGAAGTGGAATGAAGCAGAATAAATAGGCTCTTAGGGATTTGCTACCACTTTTACCAGGTATCTTTTAAATGCGGGAGCGAAGCGGAACAGCACGGGTTGACTACGGGTGGGGAACGCCAGGCAGATGTGCCTGTGTGAACACCCCCTCTAATCCGCTTGTAAAACGTGGCTGAAACGTGGCTATAGTGGGGCAAACTGCCAGTCTGAACTCAGCCTATGAATTTACCCAGAGAGAGAATGAGATGCTGAGAATGGAGGGAAAAGGGCGGAGCTGGGCAGGTGAACCTGGAAGGCTGGGTACCTCCCTCCCTCTCATGTGGGCAGAAATGAAGGCTTGCAAACCCCATGTTTCCACAGAGCATCTTCACAAATTACATACCTATGAACATATACATGAAAAAAAATATATAGCACTTACACTTGTTCTCCACCCCACCTCCAGTTTGGTGTTTTCTACAGAACATGATGTACCCAAACTGGATAGTGTTGAAGAATTAAAGCAAGACACATTATGTTACCATTCATTAATACATATTAGTTAGCCACAAGTCTTTGAACTCATTGCCAGGATAAGAGCATTGAGGTGATGCCAGTTGGCTGTTTTCTCTGCTATCGTCAACATTTTTTTTCACAGACAAGATACTTCCATTTCATCAATCATCCTCTGCAGTGAAATATTTATGAACGGAGATCAGCATCCTGCACTTTTGAATGCATACCCAGAAATGGGATAAATGTGAGACAGTTTACCTTTGGCTTTTGAATGGCAGGTTCCCAAGTTTTTATTGGTTTGTTCTTTGCAATCCAAAAGGGAATAAATTTCTGATAGGTAAATTCCTTTCCATTTTAGTTACCCATTCCAGAAATAAACTCTTCAATAACCAAAGAGAAGGTCCGCAGTGGAATCCTAAGCAATGTTGCACTCTTCTAAACCCGTTGATGTCAGTGGGCTTAGAAGGGTGAAACTCTGTTTAGGATTGCACTGATAATCTCATCCAGTTGTCCACTGACCTCTCACCTCCCATGGCCAAATGCCACCTGGCTGCCAATTGGCTACTGACATGCACTAGGAAACAAGTGTCTCATGGGTAATTCCTCCTCTTATTTTTAGCCTTGCCGAAAACATCACTTTCAACACACCTTTCCTCCAGTGCCCATTTTATCCTGAAAAGGATGCTCTTTCCACAGGTGGCTCTTGAACCTTTGACCCTGAGTGGTTAACTAGCAGCAACATATCTCTGGGCTCACACTGCCCTTAAACAAATTCCCACTCTTGCAAAATGTGTCTTCTTTTTTAAATCCTTGCCCCGCAAATGAACTACGAAAACATAAACAGAGAATAATGTGTGAATTCAGGTTTGGGAGGTACAAAATAATGCACTTGGGCCTCATGAGACAGGAAATGAACAAATGCGGACATACAGTGTGAGGCACACAGACCGTTTCTGTTTCATATCGTTAAAAATGTAGGTGGATTCCAAGCTTCATGAAATTTCTCTTTGTTTGAATGTGCTGCATGTTCTGTGACCCTTTAGCCTGGTATCTCCATAGGGGGTTTCTACCTGGCTTCAGCAGGAATATGACCCTTCATATACATGAAGCTCTGGCCATGTCCCAATTGGATCCCATCCTGAAAAGCCGACCAGTTCTGCAAGGAACAGATACTGCAGCGGTTAGCTGCTTATGAGACCACTCCTCCACTTTAGACATTCCAGTGGAGCTGCAGCCCACACTTTAGGGAAATCTTGAATATTTCTAGACCGTAACATCTATCACCCCATTCTTTTCTCTGAGTAGCAGAGGACACCATAAATGGTACCCTGTTCCTCATTTTACTTTGCAGCTGAGTGGAGATTTGAACCTGGGCCTCCCAGTTCCTCATATAACCCTCTGACTGCTAGACAATACTGGCCCTGAAGAGTTGTTTGGAACCCTCACACTTCCATCTCTTCTCTGCCCAGCCTGAGACTAAACACACACACACACATATATATATCTGTTGATGTTCTGCCTTGAGTTTTTGGAAGCCACAGACAACCCTACAAAAGATAAACCTAAGTCTGGTTATAAAATGTCCTGAAGTTGGGACATTATTTGACAATGTTATCTATGCAAATAATGTGTCTCTTTTTTCCCACATACAGGAAAACTGTCATTGGCATAGCTAGTTATCCTAAGCTATGCTGTGTATGGTCTTTAAGAATACTGAGAGGCAATGAGAGAGCCAGCTTTCTTCTCAATGGGAGCATTTAAATGTGTGCCAACATTTTTGCCAGTGTGATGTTACACTGGAGTGGGATGCAAACTGAGGGGACTTAGGACTGTCTAGCTTCTCACCAAGCAGATTCTCAGCACTGGCCGTTTTTAGCTCCTATTTTTAGCACTGCCACTTCAGCACTTAATTTGTACTGGTACAATGTCAACTGGGCTTTACCATGGCCTGTCTCCAGATATCTCGTTGTATTTCTGCGTTGCACTGGTACGTCTCCATGCCATGCCAGTATGTGGCTTAGAGACTATCCTAAGCAGTTTGCAGACTGGCCTTAGGATTGTGCACTGAGTGAGCTAAAGGTCCAAGAAACATTCTTTTGGGAGATTCAGAGCAGTTTTATATGTTCTGAAGAAACCTGAAATAGAGTATTTGGTGGGCTGTACCTCTTCAGACTGCATGTTGGCCAGTGGTAGCATTTATTTAAACATTCCTCTATGTAAAACCCAGGAAAAGATTAAGGTAGAATCCCTTTCCTGATTTGCTAGGGATTCGTTGTCTTGTGGGGGAATATTCAAGGGATTTGTTTTCTCATAGGGGAATATTCAGTCTATCTCCCACTTACAGGCTCAAGTGGTATGGTCCAGAATTTTTTTTTCTGACAGTGTAAAGACACTTTTGTTATATCTGTTTTCACTCTGTGTTTGTGGTAAACTATGATCAAGATATAAATGTATGATGTGCATTTAGTTACTGAGTGGGAACTTAAAGCAACGAATCTGGACTCTCAAGATCTGGTCTATAGGCAGCACAATCTTATGCATGTTTACAGTATGCCCCACATAGTCCAATGGGATTTAGGTTCAGACAACTGTCATAGGATTTCATCTTTAGCCATAAACTAGTCAAAAGCTGCAATCACACACACGAAATAATCCACTTTCAATCCACTTTGAATGCACCTTCCAACTGGATTTTGCCAGTTCACATTAGTAAAATCCAGTTGGAAAGTACATTGAAGGTGAATTGAAAGTGGATTATTTAGTGTGTGTGAATGCAGCCAAAATGTATTGGGCAGTTTTATTTACCTCATTTATACCCCATCTTTCTCCCCACTGGGGACCCAGAGCAATTTACAATATTCTTGTTTCCTCAATTGTATTCTCACAACCACCTTGTTAAGTAGGTTAAGCTAAGTGTGTGGATGACTGGCCCAAGGTCACCCAGCAAACTTCCATGGCAGGGTAGGCATTCAATCTCGGGTCTCCCAGATCCTAATGCAACACTGTAATCCAGGGTTGTCAATCATGCAGCCTATGGGCTGCATCTGGCCCCGCAGGGGTTGTATCAGGCCCACAAGCAACTGGCTGCCATCTGCTTACTTCTCCCTCTCTCTTGCTTTCTTCTGCAACACAGCTTGCTTTGCCAGGCTCTCTCAATTGCACAGCAGAGCCAGAGAGCAAAGCCTCTTTTCCCTCCATTGGCTGAGGCTCCTCCCTTGGGAAGGAAGAGTGGGGAGGGAAAGAGAGAGCTTGCTTTCCCAGGCTCTCTCAATTGCACAGCAGAACTACAGAGCAAAGCCATTCTTCCCTCCATTGGCTAAGGCTCCTCCGCCTCCTCATCTTTGGGGCTTGCTTTGCCTAGTTCCCTCAATTGCAAGGGAGAGATACAAAGAAAGCGCCTTTAAGACCAATAAAGTTTTATTCAAGGTATGAGCTTTTTGCATCTTCTCTCTTCTCTACTTGCAACCCCTCTTAATCTTCCTGCTTTTTATCTCCAGTCCAGTGCATACTCTCTTCTCTGTCTGGACCCAATAGCATAGGCTTTCTTCTGTTTCTTTCTCTCTGCACCCAGAAGCTCTCTGTTCTCTTATCAGTCCAAACCCCTTTTTTTCTCTCCACGTGTCATTCTTCTTTCCCCCTCTATGCAATGACATTCCTTCTTTGTACCCAAAACTTTGTGTGTGTGTGTGTGTGTGTGTGTGTGTGTGAGAGAGAGAGAGAGAGAGAGAGAGAGAGAGAGAGAGTTGGGCTCATTGTGCTAGGGCTCTCCTGGGTGCAACTGGGTTTGCCCCCTCCTTTTTTTCCACTGTATTCGTGCCCTCATGATCCAACCTTTATCAGTAGGAAAGCAAAGTGAATTATTTAGATGAGGAATAACAACAAGCAAGTGAGGTGGATTAGGCTGAATGTGTGTGTTCAGACCAAGTTCACCCAGGACATTTCCTTTCTAGACTGGGGATTTGGAACCTAGACTTCCCAGATAGTAAGCTGATATATTTTGCTCTCTATTCTTGCACTGTCACATAGGAGTTGTAGCTATTCTCTGGGGAAGACTATAGTTTTGTAGACACATAGTGCCTTCACATATTCTTGACCAGCACATGAAGCAACTTATGTACAAAAGCTCACAATGCCCAGCCATTTCATGTTTTCCTCTGGGTTTTAGGCTCAAAGCATTGACTGTGAGATTTCTGTAGTAAATGTCAATAAATTGAAAGTAGGTCTGCAACTTACAGATACACACCTGAACAACACCTGAACAGCATACTCAAGATTGCTACAGAACAGGCATTGTCTCTCCAGAAATCTAGCAAAATAAATTCCGGGGTAAAATGTATTGAATACCCTGTGATATTTTTAATGGCATTCATAATTTTTAGCCAAATTTTCTTGACTACTGGATATGCAGGGAACTTATTTCAATTTTATTAACTGTGGCAAAAATAGTTATTGTTAACAGTTGGAAAAATAAGAATGTTTTGACTTTAACACAATGGTTTACTAAAATTTGGGAATTTTATTCTATGGACAAGATTTCAGACAAGGTCTCTTCCTTTAATAATCCATCTGGCTCTTGTAATTTCCAATCTAAGTGGTTTCCATTTTTAGAATACCTTTTCAGTGGTGATATACCTTCTGCTTATAATGTTCCGAGCAAATTCTATGATGTGCTACATTTTATGTGATAAAGTCTGCTCTCCTGAATTGCTCCAATTGTATAACATTTGCTTGATTTTAGGTGCATATACATACCTGTATTCATAACTGGTTCACTATGTTTGCATTTTTGTTTTGATTGTAGTTTATACTATGTTTGAAAAATCAATTTAAAAGGGTTTTTTTTTTAAAAAAAAAAAAAAAAAAGGACAGGCATTGTCTCCAGATTTTGATGCAATAATTCAAAGGAAGAGGTGTCAGTTATCAGAGACTGTTAAGTAAACAAAATATTGCAAGAGTGCTAATGTTTTTTAAAAAACTTTAATTGTGTTTGTGTCCTTTATAAAGTTTATCTCTCCGCTACCTGGCATTACATCATATGACACACACGGCCCAGCCTGACAATGTCTCATTTATGTCAGATCCAGCCCTCATAACAAATGAGTTCAACATCCCTGCTCTAATCACTGCAACTTGCTGGCTTTCACATTGTACGCTCATTTTTGAAATGTGACCATATAAACCTGAGTTTCTTAGGCTGGATCCAAATAGTTTTTCTGCTGGTAGAAGAGGGAGGAGAGGGTCACCTTGACAACCAGAAAAAGGTATTATGAACAAAAGGCATGTGCAATGGGAGCTGGAGTCAGGAAGGGAATTAGGTGAGACTGAGTTTAAAAACTGGCTGGATCCTTATATCCAGTACTTCTCTGAAAGGACCAAGCTGTTTTGTTTGATGATTTAGATTTACTGAAATCACTTTGTAAGGTATTGGTTACTGCATTGCTACTTTCTATGCCATATGGATCCAACTTATTTCAGAGCTCGTCATAGTTTTGAGTTGGATCTCAGGTTTGGCTTTACTGGAGACAATGGTTTTAAGAGAGCAGGGAAAGGTATGAATTCAGTGTCAGGCAGGAATCCAGCAGGTGAGGTTTTACTAAGCATCAGAGATGCAGTGACATTTTACCTATAGAAGTCCTGCCTGTTGTGCAGCTGTTTAAGGGCACAGGAGCAGGAGGAAAGATGCAGGTCCCATTTGCAGGTCCCAGAAAGCTTTAGCTCCCCTCTCCAAAGGCCATTTGAAATGGCAGTGTAAAATCTTTCTGGGAACATTCAGTGAAAAACCGAGAACAGAATGAGCTGTTTGCCTGACAGATGTGCTAGCCAATAAATACTGGTCTGCATTTGTATTCTTCCAATGGAGGACGACACCTGCTTCAGACATTATCCTCATGAGCTGGATGGTGCAGCAGCTTTCTGCGGGTGTCTGCATAATTGAATTAAGCTGTCCGTTTAATCCGCGTGCCAGAGGATTACTCCTATCCAGGGATCAAGCTCCAGTGTTGATGACACACTTTTGCAAAAGGCATATGCTTCAACTTCCATTTCCTGTTTTGCCAAGACGTTTTAATCTCCGTGCAGGGAGGACAGGAAACAGGAAGCTTGGAGGTAGAAGTTGTCCGAGAGAAGACAGCAATTTGCCTGGAATGACCCAATTCTCTCAGCGGAGTTTTTTTGGGCAGGTGGCACATATTGCTGCCGTTTGGCAACCACTGATGGAATGGTAAGCACATGGGAGCGGCGAGGACTCCAGTGTGAGTTAATGCTTTCGTTGCTTGAACTAAAGATGTGATATAAATCAGATGGAGGTGCTTGGAGGCCCTTCTCTATTCTTAGCCTCGAAGTCGCAAACGGGAAAAGTACGTCACTCCTCCAATCAGCACCCCTGTTAATGTTTAATGTGGAACACATGGTGGTTTGAAGAGGTTACCGAATTACAGAAATGTCATTAGAGAATCTTTCTACGTTAACATGGATCATCTGTCACATAATTGTTTGTTTTACAACCCACACCTATAGGCAGGCAAAGTGGAGTCTATTTATATCAGTTAACAATGAGTGCCTTTAATTAGTACTTCATGCAACTGGAACATGTTAAAGATCCTGACATATATCTGGCCCGGTCTGCTAAATTCCATATGAATTTGATTAAGAAATTGCTAAGATTTTTACAATGGCACAAGTACCTGGTTTTATAAATGAGCTCTGTAATTCGACAGCCTTTGCAGAAAGGAAAGTGTATGTTTCCTTTCAAAAAAACAACAACACACCAAAAAATGGCCTGATAATTATGAGGGTTTGGTGTGTGACATAGTCTGATTGACAATAACAAGAATATTTGAGGCTGTCTCTGCTGCAGTGGAACTGTGGCCCAACCGAGCTGTGCCCATAAGGGTAGCCTGGGACAGTCTTCCTAAAACAGGAACAGCCACTTCCGGAAGACACTTGACACCCTCTAAGCTGACAAGTTGCTTGAAGGCATGATTTGGAGTGGGAAGATGGCAGGCAGGAAATGTTACACGTCACTTCCAGCGGTGCTGTCAAGGCTGAATTTGTGGGTACACATCTGGGACCCCAGTCGCTCTTGGCTCCTCCAAGGAACAACCAAATGCTCCTCCCTTCCCTGCCCCACCGAAGTTTGGGAACTGTAGTTCCCAGAATATCTGATATTAATAATGAGGGGGGCCCAGACCAATAAGAGTAGGGATGCTAGCCTCCAGGTGGGACCTGGGGAATTGCAGTTCATCTCCCAACTACAGAAATCAGTTTCCCTGGAGAAAATGGATGCTTTGGGACTCTACAGTGAACTCTATGGTATTGTACCCCACTGGATTCCCTGTCCTCCACAGGCTCCATCCCTGAATCTCCAGGAATTTCCCAACTTAGATCTGGCAATCCCCATACCCCTCCAGTTGCCTTTGGGAATCTGATAACCCTAGTCCAGGGTCTAATGTTGTTGTTTTTTAACTGCACCCCTGGCTGCTTCCCTGCTCTCAACCACATACTCCTCCAAACACACTAGAAGCACTTTGTTTTGTTTTAAAAGGGCAATCCAAGCCCTTAGCCAGGATTTCTTTTTTTGGGGGAGGGGATTTAAATTTCTCTGGGGGCACTAAGTTGATTAAATTAAAGTTAATCACTCATTCCAAAGGGAAGCTTCCCAACATGTCTGCCTCCGGTTCTCTCACCTGGCGCTCCTCCAGCAGGTGGAAGGGCGGAAGTTCAGAACATGCCCTGATTGGCTGGAGGGCGGCTGAAATCCAGCAGGCATGCTGGAAAAGTGGGCTGTGTCTCCTCCACTGTGGTGGTTGCTGCTTCTTCTCTCAGTCTGCTGACCACAAGCCCAGCCTTCCCTACCCAGCGTGCACTGCATCAACTGCCCACCACTCTCCTGTTTACAGGGGCCAGAAGGGGAAGGCAGGCAGGTGGTAAGGTGGGGGAGGAGTGCACTGGTGCGCTTGCCTGCTCTGAGAGCTGCCAGCCAGCCAAGGACGAGCATGGCCGGCCTGGCGAAGGGACACCTTGGGAAAGGCAGCCAGGGCTGAGTCAGCCTCTGCATCAGCCCCTCACCCTGCCCGAGCACCACCAGGCAATGCCAGGCCAGAGTCCATGCCAGGTTTGGCTTGTTGTCTTTGGGATCCTGCGCCCAGGCCAGCCGGGACTGGCCCTCTCGCCTCACAGAAGCAGCAGCATCCCCTTGCACCAGACCTGGCTCCTTCCCTGCTCCCACACCACGTCCTCTTCTGCCCTCTGCTGCCATCGGGGGGGTGGGGGGTGGGCTGGACGGGAAGTCAGGGTGCCCTGGCAGAAAGTTGGGGGCTGGGCCCTGAGAGGCTCCATCATAGCTCCGGGCCAGCTACTATCACACATCTGGGGCTTCAGGTTTGTTTTCTGAAAACAAGAGATGCTAGGGGAAGTCTTTCAGGTAACAGAAACAAAATGTGGAATGCTTCTTTCCATTCCTTAGCATATGGAAATCTTCTCTGCTTATTCAGTGGTGAAAAAACTACTCTTTCTTCCCTCTTCATACAGCCAAGGCTTCAGCCCTGGCATAGAAAACAGATGCTGATGAAGGTAAAGGTAAAGGTTTCCCTTGCTCAAGAACCAGTCGAATCCAACTCTAGGGGGCAGTGCTCATCTCCGTTTCCAAGCCAAAAAGCCAGCGCTGTCCGAAGGCTTCTCTGTGGTCATGTGGCAAGCATGACTAAATGCCAAGGTGCACAGAACACTGTTACCTTCCCACCAAAGTGGTACCTATTTATCTACTTGCAATTTCTTGCTTTCAAACTGCTAGGTTGGCAGGAGCTGGGGCCAAAGACAGGAGCTCACTCCGTCATGCAGCACCCGGGTCTCGAACTGCTGAGCTACCAACCTTCCGGTCTACAGCTCAGCATCTTAACCTCTGAGCCACCAAGGCACCTTAGTTTGGTGTAATGGTTACGTGTGCAGACTCTAATCTGGGAGAACTGGGTTTGATTCCCCACTGCTTCACTTGCAGCTGCTGGATGACCTTGGGCAAGCCATAGTTCTGGCACAGCTGTTCTTGAAAAAGAGCAGTTACTGTCAGAGCTCTCTCAGCCCCACCTACCTCACAGGGTGTCTGTTGTGGGGAGGGGAAGGGAAAGGAGTTTGTAAGCTGCTCTGAGAATCCCTTGGGTAGTGAAGGGTGGGGTATATATCTAAACTCCTACTCCTACTCCTACTCCTCCTCACGCTGATGAAACTCTGGTGCAAATGTATTTTTAAAAAATCCTGAATATTTTGGTTGTCCTCCTCGTTGTGAATATTCAGTGTGGTTTGGCTACTATGCTCTGTCTACTGTGAACAAGCTGAAGTGATCAATGCAGAGGATAAATGTTTGCGTTAAAGAGGGGGCTAATTGAGAGGCTTGGCACAGATGGTAGAATGCAGCCCTTGCCACCATGGACACATGCTTATCCAGAGCAAGAAAAGAGTCAATCTGTACTCCCAAGCTCTTTACAGCATCCACGACAGTTATTTGGACCCCACTGAGCACTGGTAGTGAAGGCCATCCCTGTGTCCTGGCCTTCTCCTGCCATAAGACTTCCATTTTTGATAAACATCAGACAACTCTTCCCCAGCCATTCCACCATGGCATCCAGGCAGGAGACTAAGGCTGAGATCCCAGCCACTGGTTGTATCCTGAGCAGAAGAGAGCTGGGTGTCATCAGCATGCTGGTGGCACCCAGCTCCAAACCTCCTGACAACCTCTGAGAGAGAGTGCATATAGATATTTAACAATATTGGGGACAAGATTAGGTTCCTTGCTGCTGGCCAGCTGGCTAGTGTGTGGGGGGGAGGAATCCAGCCCCCGAATTGATGTGATGATGTCACACAGAAGTGATGTCATCACGTTGGCAATGCCATGAGGCAACACTCTGTATTTTGGGGAAAACTTTATGGTAACCATAGAATTTTACCCAAAAAACCAGAGCATCACTGTGTGACGTCGTCAGTGTGATGACATCACTTCCAAGTGATGTCATTACATTGCATGCATGTCATACACTCCTCCCCCACTCCCAGAAAGTCCCTTCTCCTTCCTTGCCACTGGGTCAAACCAACCTGGGAACACTAAATAAGGTAGACCATTGCAGAACCCCACAATTCAGGGGCCGCTGTGTCAACTGCTCACCCCCAATGGCCACTCTCTGTGAGTGTCCCTGGAGGAAAGAGGAGAAGCACCATAAGGTAGTGCACCTTACCCCTAGAGAAGCAAGGCAGTCCACCAGGACCAAATGGTCAACTTGTCAAAAGCAACTGACTGCTGACACATGAGCAAACACTTAGTACTATTTTAATGGAATTGCTTTGGACTGATTTCTTGTGCAAGCACATGGGCTGGTACGACCCAGCTGCCTATTGCACTTTTTGCTCTATGTGGGAAAGGCTTAAAAGTTCTGTTGCTGATTGACCAATGGTTCATTTGAAGATACTAAATTCTGGAGAAGTAGGACAGGGAATAAAGAGTATGAAAATTTGCCAAGGTACAAGAGGTACAAGAGATGTTTCCTCTTATAAACTGCACAGGGTGCCTCTAAAACCCACAGAACAAAGAAAGGGAAATTACAAAAATATATTGGATTTGGGAGGGATTTGAGCAGCTGAAGCGTGTTAGAGGCAGCATTATATCCACTTATTAAGGAGGAAAGGTTTGGAAAAGTGGCACTTAGCACTCTTTCCAGCTTCTGCTAAACTATTTATGAAGAGCTAAGTATAATTAGAATTTTTTAAAGAAAAGGTAAAGCCATTTTTGTAACTTTAAAATAGGCTCGAGTCCCAACTGTTTTTACTAGGTAGCACTGGAATGTTAACACAGAGCATACGCAATCCTGTTGTAAAAATGGAATAATCAAAAAAATTAAAAACCACATTGTACGAATATGTAAAGCGAATCAATGATAATCGTATTAGCCACAAGTTGGAAGCCAGTATAAGCCTCTGGGAAATGGTTACCTACTAGGATATATATGATACACTATTACTCATGTATGGTTGTTCAAAGTCAAGTGGAGAAGAAGGAATATTTTCTTTCCATGAGGAGGAATATTGTTGGGGGTGGGGCAGGGGTGCTCAGTTAATTTCTTTGAAAAAAACAAACACTGGCTGCGGTCACACGGAAGGGAGAAAATGCGGGCAGGAAGCGAGGCTGTTTGCCCCACCTGCAATGATGCCCGTTTGTTGATCATACTTCCCACCGTGCGCCCGCAGTTCCCAATTATAGTAAGTTTTCAGCAGTAGCTTTTTACCACGCTACTGCGGTGCGAAACAATGCCACGACGACGACTCCGGGATGCCAGACAGCTGTGTCTGTCTGATCACGTCCCTTTAATCCGCGGGGGAATCGCATGTCTGCCGTGGCTTCCGGTAAGTATGATCGCACCCACTATTTATAAAATGTAAGATTTAAATAACATGCAAACTCCACAAACAGTGAGGCCTGCCAATCTGATGGTTTGTTGAAAGCACACAGATCAATGCTCACTCTCAATCACCTGAACAAAGAGGACCATTCTATGGATGTATTATATGGTCTTTTGTGATCTGGTTGCTCAGTACTAGATGGTGTGCAATTGAATTTAGGATTTGGTTTTACTAAAAAGTGTTCTGTCATTGAGTGGTACGAAACACAAGAAACCCCTGTCGTGCATTTGTGGGTATATATTTTGTAAAGGTTCCACAGTTTCCATTCAAACACAACACGAAAACATGGTTTAATTAAATTAACTGCATTTAGTGTGAAAGTTTGAATGTAGAGCACACCACTAACTATGCTAAGTTAGTGTCTTTCAAACCAAGATCTGAAGCAAGGACTGAAAGCTGCTTTATTAACTACGGTAATAGTGCAGTCCTGTGAGAAATTACCCCAGTTTAAGCCCATTGAAACTGCACCCAGTGCCAAGTGAAGCTAGCAAAACATTCTATAGAGGAAGCCAACAAAAATGCCAAAAGATAATGATTTGAAAGATCCCTACACACACACAAGATCTTGATACCAAGTTCTAGAGAATGTTCATGCTGACATATTGAGTTGTGTCGGGTGGGGGGAAGGGGTTGGTCTTAATAAAAGGAATTGGATGGTTTTTGTTCTTTTGTTGTTGTTGTTATGGACCAACATGGCTTCATACTTATTTTAGGTGGATATATTTCTCCCAGGGAAATCAGTTATCTAAAAAACAAATAAGTACCTAACCAAATAAAGAGGTTAGTTGCTGTAGATTTTCTGGGTTGTGTGGCCCTGGTCTTGGCATTGTAGGACCTGACGTTTCGTCAGTAGCTGTGACTGGCACCCTCAGAGGTATAACACAGAAAAATGGAGTACTCTCTGTGTCAAGGTACTGGTCACAGCTACTGGTGAAACGTCAGATCCTACAATGCCAAGACCACGGCCATACAACCCAGAAAATCTACAGCAACTAATGAATTCTGGCCGTGAAATTCGACAACATATCAAATAAAGAGGGTTTTTTAAATTTCTTTTGAAAGGGAGGGGGACTAAGAACATTATTAATTTATTTTTTACATGGCCCAATTTGACGACATAGATCAACTACACGGAGATCTCCTTCTGCAGCACCTCTTCTCCCCCCCTCTCCCAGTATCCTAACTGATAGGGGCATAAGATTTTCCAAGTGTTCTGGAAAGCAGGCATAAGACTGGCCAAGAGATGGAAGTGGGAAATCCCTCATTCAGGTCTCACTTCAGCCGCTCACTAGGTAGTCTTCAGGGGGTCTTTTTCTCCTTCCCTACCTGTTATGAAAGATAACTGTGTGTGTGGAGTATTTTGAACACTTGGACTCTGTCACATAGGCAAGCGAATGGGATGGAACAGCCCTAAAAGGGTGTAATAGGCTGTGCCATTGTAGACCCCCTGGTGAGGTATTATTGATGCCTGACACTCCCTAAACTTTGTCGAGTGGGACTTTCCCACTTTACTCTCCCACTTCAGGCCATTGACCCCCCCCACCACCCTTGAAATTTTGCTCCAGGAGTTAGCAGACCCTCAAAAACAGCATAAGTGATGATCTGCGGTGTGTGTGTGGGGGGGGTTGGTGGAAATTGCCAATCTGATATCACTTCCAGGTGAGGTCAGCACATTGTGCACAGCATTTGGGGTGGGGATTGGCCAGCAGTGGGCAGGAGCACACAAAAGCGGGGGATCCCCCACCCCCAGCTGGGGAGTGGTATCCCTAGTCCAGCAGGAAGAACGGCAAGGCTGGATCGTGCCGTTATTGACTTTTCTCTTCCTCCTTCACTCTTCTCTTTGCAAGTTATATCAGTTACTCTGGCTGTTTTACTGCAGATTTATTTATTGTTTTGGCTCTGCAGACTCTCAATGGTGATAAACTGTAACCTGCCGATCCATTCACCGCTGAGAGAAAAAGCTTCCTTCATGCAGGTGACTGCAGCAGTGTAAATCATCTGGATTTTTGCTAACCTTAGAGGAATGACACAGGAACATTCGGCTCTTTCTTCCTGAAGGTGAACTTGATAGTATCCCCTTCTATCGCTGTCATCTGTCAGCGGGTGAAGAAGCCTTTCTCTGCTTTGTCTAGTGTTCTCTTACTGACCCTTCTTGTTTGTTTAAATTGATGGTTATCACATATGTACTGTTTTTAAAGTTGATTTGTCGTATGTTTGCCACCTTGATGGCCCTAATTGGGCATAAAGGTGGTTTACAAATGTGTTAAATAAATAATAAATAGTAGAGTCCTAGGTTGAGAAAAGGAACAAAGCTTCTGGGTTTCATCTGGGGTTTCCAGCCTCCTGGTGGAGCTTGGAGTTCTGTTGGAATTATAGCAGATTATTGCGGAAAAGAGCAAGAGTCCAGTAGTACCTTAAAGACTAACAGAATTTGTGGCAGGGTACAAGCTTTCATGAATCACTGCCCGCTTCTTCAGATATCTGATCTGCAGATGACTTAGGTCAGTTCTCTAAGAAAAACTGGAAGGTCTGCGGGGCAGACTCTATGGTATGTTTGCCAGCCATCACTGACAACTGGAGGGAGAAACGGGAGAGGCACTTTAGTGTTGTGCGAATGCACAACATCATTAGCAGAACGCTGCTGTAAGATTCACTCCAAACACTGCGGTTAAACCATAATGTTTGGGGGGAATCCTAGAGGATCGCCCCAGTGCAATGATGTCACTTCCACTTTTGTGCTGGAAATTATGTTGTGCGTTGGCATGATACGGAACTGCCCCCCCTCCAGTTTTCCCTACCAGCCTGTCAAGTAGCAGCAAGAACAGCCTGCCAGAGGAGGTAAGGAGAACCTCTGCTGATGGACCTTTTTACATGAACAGGTATAAATCTAGATGGCTAGCCATGTTAGTCTGTCTGTAGCCCTAGAAAAGAGCAAGAGTCCAGTAGCATCTTAAAGACTAACAGAATACGTGGTAAGGTATGAGCTTTCGTGAGTCACTGCTCACTCACAGATACCTGAAGAACTGAGCAATAACTCACAAACTAACATATTTTGTTAGTCTTTAAGGTTCTACTGGACTCCTGCTCTTTATTACAGGTATAAATCTGTTTTGGTTCCTAGAACTTTTAGTGTCATTTGAATTCCTTTTCCTGAATTGGGCTATTGACTGTGTAGTTCTAAGCAAAGTTAAACCCTTCTAAACCTACTAAAGTCAATGGCCTTAGAAGTGTGTAACACTGGTTAGGATTGCACTGTGAGAGCACTATTTGGAGACTATTGTTTTGGTTTGTTGTAGGTTGGTATGTAGTGCAGAGGTCCTCTAGTTGCCACGGACCAATTCCACAAAAACAGTTGTTCTGCCCTTGGTCTCCTGTTTCCCCCTGTTGTACTGCTCAATTTCCCACTATTTGCTGCGTGGCTGCATTATGACCCACATTCCCCCCCCCAATTTCCCCTGTGTCTTCTTGATCCTTTAGGGGGAAATCGGGGGGAGATGCAGGTCAAAATGCAACCATGCAGCAAATAGTGGGAAATTGAGCAGTACAACCGGGGGGAACGGGAGACCAAGGGTGGAACAATTGCTTTTGCAGAATTGGTATCAGTGTGGTACAGTGGCCAGAGTGTTGGACTGGGATCTGGGAGTCCCAGATTCAAGTCCCCACTCAGTCACAAAGCTTGTTGCATCACCATGGGGTAGTCACTATTTTCTCAGTCTAATCTACCTCACAGGATTGTTGTTGTTATTGTAAGGGTAAAATGAAGAATGATGTATGGTATCCTGAGGTTATTAAAGGAAGGGCATGATAAAATATACTCAAAAATATCAAATTGTTGGTGCTGTTTTATGGGTGCCATGGTATTTCCTTGTTGTAAGCTTCCTTGAGACCATCAAGGGGAAAGGCGATGAGTTTTAAATAAAGCAAAAATTAAAATGTTAAGTATTGTTATTTGTGCTTTTTGATATCTAGGGAATTGTTTTAAGATTATTGCAAGGAGCCTGCATCTATGGAAGATTATTTAAACACACTCTGAAAGAAGGAATGAGGCAACCCAAGTACAGAGCAATGTAGATGTAAGGGAATAACTGGAAAACTCTCGAGGTTGGGGCCTTAACGACAAGTTGAAAGGTACTGCTTGATCAAGGGGGTTCCTTTCTCTGAGTAGTTCATGACAAATGCTGAAATCAACATGACATGAGTGGAACAGGTTGCTATGGAACATGAGTCAGCCTAGCAGAATGTGGCCTTAAAAATACGTTATTTCCCACTCTTGGTAGTTAATTTTTTATACATATGATGTGAGATGAAGTAGCAGAATACGCGCACATAATCTTCAATTAACTCACTGCCCAGAAGCCAACATGCGCTCATGGACTTACAAGGCTTCCAGTTTGTGAAAAAACACGCACAACATTTAAGTGTTTCTGCTACACATTTTGGTTGCCATGTTAACTTGGCTTGCGTTGCCCTGAAACAAACCAAAAACACCTCCTTACATACTTACTTTATGACATGTTTGGAGAATGCCAATAGAACCATTTTATAGTGAATGTAGGATATGGCAGGAGACTAAAATAACACCATATTCTCTGAACACTTTAATCTAGGTTTAATAATTTTATGATTTTTTTTTAGACATTTGTAACTTAACCAGTGGGCATAATCTAGCACTTACGGCACTAGGGAAGAGAAGTTATGAGTAGTACATACTGAGATTATACTGGATCAAATAACGCAGGGGTTCCAAGGGAAACTAAATCTTTTTAAAACCCTCAAACATCAGTTTAAACTGTTAACTTTAATTTTATTTTAAATGCATGTCAGAGTAATTGCATCAAGCTGGGATTACAGAACATTTTCTCCCTTTTTTGTCTTATGGCACTTCAGCCTCTTTAACTGTTTCGTGAAAGAGCAACTTGGTAGCTTCGTTTTCCAAAGTTGATGCCTGAGCACTGGAAGCTGCTGGATACTAAGTCAGATTACAGGTCCTTCTAGTTTAGCATTGTCTGATATGACTGCCCGTGGTTCTCCAGGACCTCAGGCAAAGAAGGGTCTTTTCTAACACCTGCTCTCTTAGATCCTTCTTTGCCTGAGGTCCTGGAGAACCACGGGCAGTCATATCAGACAATTCCCCAATGGTAATGTATGGCTGTGAGAGTCGGACCATAAGGAAGGCCAAACGCCACAGAATAGATGCTGTTGAATTATGGTGCTGGAGAAGACTCTTGAGAGTCCCTTGGACTGCAAGGAGATCGAATCAGCCAATCCTGAAGGAAATTAGCCCTGACTTGGAAGGCCAGATACTGAAGCTGAAGCTCAAATACTTTGGACACCAAATGAGAAGGGAGCACTCACTGGAGAAGATCCTGATGCTGAGAATGACTGAAGGTAAAAGAAGAAGAGAACGGCAAAGGATGAGATGGTTAGATAGTGTTATCGATGCAAAGAACATGAAATTGAGCAAACTCCGGAGGACGGCAGGAGACAGGAGGGCCTGGTGTGAGGTGGGTCCATGGGGTCACGAAGAGTCAGACTTGACTATGTGACTGAACAAAGAAAAAGATCCCTTCCTATCTTGAAGCACAAGCCATAATTGCTGGCCATTGATAGATGACATGGCCATGGAAGAGATTTGCACTGTCAGATTTATGATGTGCCTCATGAATGTAATCTGTGGAATCGTAGTCAAGCTGCCATTTTCCCACTGTCATTCTCTCCCCCTGGAACTGAGATCTTATTGGCTTTTGCCAATATGGGTAATGTATAATAACAATTCCACCAAGCTTGCATTCTCCATTAATAACCTTGTTAAGCCTTAGCTGGACCCAGGATTGCCAACCTCTGGGTGGGAGACTGGAGATCTCTGGAAATTACTGCTGATCTCTACATGACAGAGATCAGTTCTCCTGGAGAAAATGGCTGCTTTGGAGGGTGGATTCTAGGGCATTATACCTTGTTGAGGTCCCTCACATCCCCAAACCCTGCCCTCACCCAGCTCCATCCCCCAAACCTTCAGGTATTTCCCAGATCACAACTGGCAACCCTAGCTGGCCCAGACATGCCAGGAGAAGAAGGAATTGGAACACCAGCCAGTTCCTGTGAGCTTGCAGCTGAGCCCGTGCTCTGTACTTTTAAAGTCTGTACTGGCCCGGAGCAGTTCTCAGCCTGAGGTTCATAGCCAGGAGATGGGTAGAAGGTCTGCTAGCAGACAGAGACACAAAGAGACTGCTTGCTTATCTATGTTCTATTTTTTGTATTGTAGGACACCTTGGGTTTCCACTGGGAAGAAAAGTGGCATATGAATGATAAATAAATAGGGTGAGAATCAAAAAGGCTGATCCACGCTGAATTGGATCCGCACAGACATCTCCTAAGAGATAGTTGTTATAGTCAACTTTGACAGCATCATTTGGGGGTAGGGGGTGTTGACTCCAGCCTACAAATTCTCTTCTCCCTCCCAAACAGGTAGTCAGCCTGGTCAATGTTCAGTGTAGGAATGCCGCCCTCCATATGGAACCTGGGGATCCCCCAGAATTATACCTCATCTCCTGAGTACAGATATCAGTTCTTCTGCAGACAGTGGATGCTTTGGAGGATGGACTCTGGCACTGTACCTCACTGAGGTCCCTGTCCTCACCAGGCTCCATCCCCAAATCTCTAAGAGTTCCCCAACACACAACTGCCAATGCTATATTCAGCATCCCCTGCAGGTGGCCAAGGGGGACCTGGGAACTTTAAGAACTTCAGTGGGTGCCAGGATCGTCCAAGGGGAGATACCTAGCTTTCAAATTCAGACCATTCTGGCACTCCAGACTGTGCTGAAGATGCACTAAGACATGTAAAGTACACTGACACATTGTATTGGTTAATGCAGGGCTGTAAGGAAAAGGCAAACTACATCAGAAATGGATTCAACAAAGGGCCAAATGACTTTGTCCAGGGCAATAAAAACACCATGAACCCTGTGGAGAGAAAAGCTAAAGCACAATTCTAAGCTTGTTGGAGACAAATATAATTGAAATAGCAAATATATACATTCTCTGGGCGTCTCCCAGGATCCCTGAAGAAATAGCTACTTTCTCTCCTTCAGTGGAGCCTACAGTGGTAGAAAGATTAATCTGCCTTGATGTGGTAGATTTCAAACACACACACCACCACCACCACCCGTGAACAATGTGATGAAGAAAAGTAACTTCATATGGCACTGTTCCTCGGTTGTAAATTATGTCAAGAGAATCTTGCTGAAGTTATTCTCTCTCTCCTCCCCCTTTTTTAAAAAGCATGAATCCAGCACATAAATACTGTCATTATGCTGATTAGCTTTGTTTTCATGTGGAATTAATGAACGTATCCATTCCTGCCATGAGAAAAACACTGTTGGTGATTAATCATTAATAATGGCTGGTGGAATGTTGGCCAGTAATTGGAGGGGAGGAGGAACAATTATGGCTAATAGAATTCACTGAGTTATAACATCACTCTCAGAGTCATGACATCAGCGAAGTTGACGGGCTTGGGCTTCTAGTGACTGGATAGAGGACTACTTTGCTGTGAATACAACCATTGCCCTAGAGAAGGTTACTTGAAGGTAGTAATCAACTCAAGGGCTCTCCAGTCCAGATAACCATGGCACCAGCCTGTGTATTCCAGTGCAATACTGAATAAGTCTAGATGGGAAACACAGCCAGTGTAAACAAAAACACCAGCAAAACATAACAAAGGACTTACCTGTCATTTACTGTTCTGTCAGTTGATATTTTGGAGAGGTTTTTGGACAGGGGTCTTTTCGGGGGGAGTTCAGGAGCCAAGCCCCGCCCCCAACCTGCATCCCGGGAGTCCTTCAGGTAGCCGAATGTCAATTTCAGCTCCATTATATCCTATCCAGTATTGTATCAAAGTAAAAAGCTAACACAAGGGCTGCAGTCATAGACACTAAATTTATTTATTTATTATTTGGATTTATATCCCTCCCTCCTCATGGGCGGACTCAGGGTGGGTAACGACAGTGTAAAATACAACACAGTTCAAACCAGATTAAAACTACAGTATAAAATGCCATACTCCTAAGTGTTGGAAAAATAGTCAAAAATGTTTAAATTACTCAGAGTTTCAATGGATCCTGCTTCACTGGAGAGGAGACATTTCATTGTTTTTAAAAACCTTTTATTTCTAAGGATATACAGGAGACCTATGAAAGTAACAAACATCTAAGAGCTACATTTTAACATCTTACTTCTATACAAGCATGGCTAGACAAGACTCCTAATCGATGGAGTATCTGCTTCTTCTTGACCCCTAGAAAGGAAGTCACCTGAAAACAGTAACCAATCATTGTTTGTAGACACACTCAGATTCGCAGGCTTTTTCCACATTAGCTGACTGCCAGGTTTCCCTTCCAGGTCAGTCCAAACAATAGCACAGCAGGTAAACAAGTTAACCCTATAATGACTGGAATGTGAGACCTCGCAAACACATACATTTCCAACACTAAGTACCATGTCAGAACCATATCAACAGTGGTGGAAGATTTTAAGATGTTAGGATCCAGGCCACTGGTGGCATTGGCCACAAAGAGGAGGCACTCACCACCTCAACCGAAAGCCTGGTGGAAGAGCTCCATCTTTACAGGCCCTGCAGAATTGTAATAGATCCCACAGGGCCCTGATCTCACTTGGGAGCTCATTCCACCAGGTAGGGGCCGGTTTCAATACACTTTCAGTGTACTTTCCAAATGGATTTTACTGTGTGAGCTGGCAAAATCCAATTAGGGCACTGAAAGAGGATTAAAAGCGGATTATTTAGTGTGCATGACCACAGCCAAGAAGTCACCTTTAACTCCCGAGAAGATGACAATCAAGAACAGAGATGATTATGCAAAACATTTGTGTGCCAGTACAATAACTAAAATATCCTCTCTCTGTGTGTGTAATTTCTCTGTTCGATCACTTTATTCTTGATACGTTCATAAAGTAAATCAACAGAAGATTTGCAATTAAATCCCAAGACAGGAAACTTGGTGTTGAAGACGCATGACTTAATCTAAGCCCTTTAAAATCCCATTAAGTTTTAAAAGTGCTCAATATTAGTTGGATCACACCCATAGCAAGAAGACTTGGCTAGCAGATGGAAGGGAAGAAGTGGGGGGGGGGTGGAATCAGCCGCATGAAACAGTAACCATGGCAAGTCAGTATTTCTGATCGCTGGAATTTAAAGTCTTGGAAAGGCATAAGGAAAATGTTCACAATGAAGCCACAGTTCCAAACATCTGAGCCTCGGGCTTCCTTGTAGATGCTGAGGGCCCAGGTGCAAGTTACTTTGTGGTTAAAAGCTATTGCTGTACTGCTTATTACGAACCCTGGAGAAGATGCTACAGGATCCCAAGTGGAAACATGACCTGTCCAGAATCACTAGGCTGGAGATTCTTGTGGTCTCTTTCTCCATTTCAGCCAAAGTGAGACTCGAGAATTATCAGAGCCCCTCGACATCTTCGAAGCTTCCCCTGTTTGATTGCCTTTCCAACCCAAACACCAAGTCCCGTCTTGCAAGGTAAAAGAGTGTTGGAGGGAGGAATTAACAATACTTTGTTCATTAGGAACTAACAGCAGCTGGGCCAAATACCACCAAGTAGGCCTCCTCTGTGATGTACAATGACAACCTATCTGGGAATACTTTCTCAGGACTAGAATGTCTTAAATAAATAGAGCCGTGAATGGCTGCTGCCAAGGCCTCCGATGACCGCATTGTCTCACGAACAGTACGGTGCGTGTCTGAGGATTCCAGGCCCCAGGCTGAGCACTCTGCCTGTTCACCTGCATGACTGAAGGAAGGCCAGAGACAAGACCTTGTGGACCTTGTGGCTGCTAGCTGATGAACCGGAGATGTCACTCTGCATGCACATTGCCTGTGGCTGCTTGTCCAACTACAGTGAACCCTCAATCAAACCTCAGAGTTACAAACATGCTGGGAATAGAGGTTGCTTTTGAATCTGGAAGTCCCTGCTGCCTATCATTCACTTCCCCCCCCAGCCTGTCAGGCTCCCCAAAGAACTGCCCTTCTCTCTTCAAAAATTCTCAGTCTCCTCGGGGAATTTTGATGTTAAGTATTGGGATCTGGAAGCATCTGTATGATGGGCTTGGCTTAAAATGGCATGCCTGGGGAGTCAGAGGTCCCGATCAGACGGCTCTTTAGATCCGCAACATGCACGATTCCCTGGTGGATTTAAGCAGAATGACCAGACACAAACATCTGGGAAATGTCCCTGTTCCTTAGACATCCCGTTTTGCCACGCCTCGTAACTGGACTTAAAAGATAGCACTTTAAATCTGGAGTTTTCCAGGCCCGACTGGATAACAGCAGACTTTTACCCATCTGGTCATGCCACCAGCATGCAATCCTCCTGTCAGGGTGGTCTGACATCAGACCATCCTGAGCAGGAACGATTTTTAAAAAATCACTACCCAATATTCGCTTAAAGTAAAGGTAAAGGTTCCCTTGCTCGAAAGCCAGTCGAATCCGACTCTAGGGTTGCGGTGCTCATCTCCGTTTCAAAGCCGAAGAGCCAGCGCTGTCCGAAGATGTTTCCGTGGTCATGTGGCCAGTATGACTAAACACCAAGGCGCACGGAACGCTGTTACCTTCCCACCAAAGTGGTACCTATTTATCTACTTGCAATTTCTTGCTTTTGAACTGCTAGGTTGGCAGCAGCTGGAACTAGAGACGGGAGCTCACTCCGTCTTGCAGCACCTGGGTCTTGAACTGCTGAACTACTGACCGTCCACAGCCTGCAGTTCAGCGTCTTAACCACTTGAGCCACCGCAGCTCCAATATTCGCTTAAATGCATTTAAAAACAAGGGTGTGCAAACCCAATTCAGCGCTGCGACAAATTTAATGTTTATGAATGACCTGTCACTTTATGGACAACCAGTTAATGGGATGGGACCTGGAGGGAGGATGAGTCTTCTAACATGCAAAATAGTCCCTCCATTGAGCATGATCTCAATGGCAAGGGGGATGGCTGGGACTCCTTTAGTCCATCCCTGCAAGTGCTTCAGATCTACAAGGACATGCAGTCATGCCTATATGCATGCGCAAAAAGCATGCCTATATGCATGCGTGCACCTCCTTCAGTGGACGCCATCTAGACAATCCACAGTGGAAGCAGCGTGCAGTAAGGCGAGTCCCATGGGGGGATGTCTGATCATGCGAGGACGGATTAAAAAGATCTGGATCAAATTTGAGTTGGCATAATGGCAGGATTAGCTGCCTGTATGAACGCACCCAGAGCCTATCACATAAGGAATGGTGATGCTTCTTCACAGTTGTAGATATCTCCTTGATGGGCCTTTGTTGCTGGGAAACGGCTCTGTTCAAACACCATCAAGGCCTGCAGGAAGTGACCCCCAAGGGAGAATATTTCTGTGTGCAAAGAAAGATTCTAGATGTCGGAAGAGACAAGACTTCTGCAATCTCATTTTTGTCCCTCATTTCTCCCTATTGCTTTGGGTCCCCCCCTTTTCCACATGTGTTTTGCTCCCTCTCAGGCTACTAGAGAGAACAAAACACATTGGAGGGGGGACCCTGAAGCAATAGGGACAAACGAGTGACAAAAATGACAGTGCGGAAGTGGCAGGAGAGAGAAAAAAGATAGATACTGTTGTGTAAGTCACCTGAACACTTTGGGAGTATAGAATCTCTCTCTCTCTCTCTCTCTCTCTCTCTCTCTCTCTCTCTCTCTCTCTCTCTCTCTCTCTCTCTCTCTCTCTCTCTCCCCTGGAATCTGGGGTGTAGTAGTGGATCTTCTGTCCTGCAGGAGTTCCTCAGTGCCTCCACCTGTGCTCTATTTGTATGCTATTTATACATAAAGCAAATACTGCAAAAACGGCACAAGATTCCAGTGCTTTCCTCTTCCAGTGGGAAGCAGCCCCAGGTCCACACTGGGACTCCTCACCACTTTCAGAAGTAGGAAGTAACATCCCTCAGGTGGTTTCTGAATACCTGAACATTTCTGTCTACTGCATTTGTGTCCCTCCTTCCTCCAAAGAGCTCAAAGTAGCATATGTGGTCCCCAGTCATAATAATCCTGTCCAAGGCCTATAGAGCTTTCTGATGGGTTTATGTGATATTTGCACTTTCTCTCCTTTCCCCATTGGTTGTGCTGTTCTCTTCCCTTCTCTTCTCCTGTCACTCACAGCCCATTCCAACTTTCTCCTTCCATGGTCCTCTCTAAGTTTTAACCCTTTGCTCCAGCCACACATGCTTTCCATTTTTTTTCCCCTGCAGTTGGAGGACGTCTGTACCACTTTAAAAGCAGAGGATGGAAGGATGGAGTTTTCTTACTCCTTTAGGTAAAAAGTACACAATATTAAAGCCATGTGGATTCAATCCCTTCCACGCTCCCCTTTGCAGAGAGGACATCCTGAAGGAGATGCAGTGACCTGTGGATATTTCAGTGATATAAAACCAGTCTACCATAGCTTTTAGCTTCATGATATTGCTTAGCGTGTACTTGCGAGGACATGTACCCTGAATTTTGCTTTCCACTGTAGCAGGGTTGCCTGCTATTGGTTGAGGATAAAGCCTGGAGAGGGTGAGGTTTGGGGAGGGGAGAGATTTTAGCAGAGTATAATTACACAGTGTTCACCCTCTAAAGCAGTCATTTTCTACAGGGGAACTGGCCTTTATAATCTGGAGATCCACTGTAATTCTGGGAGATCTCCAGGATTTATCTGGAAGTTGGCAGCCATACACTTCAGCATTGCCATGAATTTCACAGCAAACACATTCATTCCTTGAACAAACATTGGTGGAACACTGTCATGTCCTGTGACCCAGTCAATTGATCTAGTCACCTGTCCATAGACCACCTTGCACTGCCAAGGCCTTCACAGCTACACACAAGCTGTGCTGTTAGTTTCATTTCACTGTGGTGATGGAGCTTCATTTCCTTGCCTTGTAGGAGCATCTGTAAAGCAGGTGAGATGACTCTACCCAGAGTCATGGAAGGTCAAGTAATTACATGATGTAGTGGTAGGGAACCACCTTATATAGCTGATATTTTTTTTTTTTAGTGGAGCATTTATTTACAATCACTGACTGACTAATCTGCTCACTACAGGGACAACTGGTCACTGGGATATCGAAGAAAGTAAAGTTGCTATCAGACGCTATGAGAATGTGCATGAGTAAACACATCGCTACTTGCTCTGTACTGTTTGGATACTTGAAAAGTCATCTGATAAACTGGTTTGAACTGCTCATGAACAGCAAATTGATTGATGGATGTGCACAACTGGTTAACAGTTGGTGAGCTGAACCAGCAGGTATTTGAACAACTCTGTTGCATTGTCATCTAGACTAGCTGAGTGGCCAATTATCACAGATGAACCTCTATTTGCTGAGAAGAGCAAACTGAATACTGAGATGCAAAAGCACTTGTGATACTTTTCAAGAGTACCTTTAGCTCAAGCAACTTTGATTCATTCATTGTTTAAAGACTGAACAAGATTTCTTAATAATGGCCAAGTCTACTTCTTGAAGGATCCACCTCATATTTGCTTCAAGGTAAAGCTGCCCTGTAAACAGATGGGAAAGGACACAAGGCTGCACAGCATTCATCATATCTAATCTACACTATGTTGTTTATTTACATGTGTCTGTATCCCAGGTTCCAGTTATTTCTTTCAAAGAGTTTGAGAGGGGCTGTTTCTCAGTGCTGGAGCATTTGCCTGACGAGCAGAAGGTCCCAGGTTCAATCTCTGTCATCTTCAGCTAAGTAGGATCAGGTAGTAGGTGATGTGAGAGACCTCTGCCTGAGACCCTGGAGCACCACTGCCTGTCTAGACAGTACTAGCCACGATGGACCAACTGTCTGATTCAGTATAAGGCAGTTTCATGTTTTCATGTGAATTCATGTGAGTTTAGGGCCAGGGCCACCAAGGTGAAGAGATTAGGAGTACAAAGTTAGGGAGACACTAATCTTCCTGGGAGCCCAGGGAGCTGGGTAGATCATATGATTTATTATATGACATTTGACTTCAGTCTGCATGATGTGGATGGAGGGGCCAGAGGATAGTTTCATCTGAGGGGCTCATGGTGGCTTATAGCAGTCCTGTTCAAAGTGATGTATCCCGAGTTACTTTCACTCCAAGGATCGATTTACAGTAAGCAGTCTGGTGTAGTGATTAGAAGCGCAAAGTCTAATCTGGGAAAACCAGGTTTGATTCCCCACTCCGCCACTTGCAGCTCCTGGTGTGACCTTAGGTCAGTCATAAGTTCTTTCAGAGCTGTTCTCTCAAGGGCAGTTCTCAAGAGAGCTCTCTTAACCCCACCTACCGTACAGGGTGTCTGTTGTGGGGAGGAGGAGGGGAAGGGGAAGGGATTGTAAACCACTCTGAGACTCCTTCCACTCTGAGGTATAAATCCAATCTCTTCTTTTCTCCTCCTTTCCCAAAGCAGCTCTCAATAAACTTTCACGCTTTTCATCTGTAAATATGCTTATTCATATTGTATTTGCAAGCAATGGGTTGTGTGAATGTCTGACTGCATGTTCATTCTGATTTTGAGTTCAAGAACCAGTATCCCAGAAAATCCAGGCCTTAGATGCCATCTACTGATATCTGTACAGTAAATGCACATGTGTATGAACTGCTCGGTAAGTATTTTATGCTATTGTTATTCCCTGGCTTGTTTTAATAGTATTGGCATGTTTTTAATGGTTGTACTTTAATGGCTTTGTTTTTAATGGATGTTCTTTAACGGTTTCCTGTTCTTATCTTAGCTGTAAGCCATCTGGAGCAGATCTCTGGAGAGGCAGCATATAATTTTTATAAACAAATTAATTAAAGCATTCAAAAGTCACATACATGGGTATATAGCAAACATGATCACAGGTGCACTAATGAATTAAAAGCTCAATTTTATATTTCTCTACATCTCTCTTCAGGTCAGTATAATGGTCAGCCAGGTAAAAACTGCACTTTCTACAGTACAATATTTTTTTTCTTTTTTAAAAACATGACGTCTTCAAACTCCGTGCATCAGATATAATTTTAATATCTAGGTAGGTAATCTCCTGAGAACAGATGACATTCAGGAAGTTCAAACATTTTGCACTTGCACTTCCCCTTCCTTGTGAGGATGCTGTCATGAATGCTGGGCCAAATATTTAGTCCCGTGGACCTGCTCCAAGCCACAACCACCCAGAATTTGTTAGCCCGTTGTGGCCCACAGATGATCTGGCCATTAATGTTGTAGCCAACTGTTCTATTTGTAATTATCCTTACATTTTCCATTATGGCCTTTGGCTGACACAGTTGTTAAATAAATATAATCTAATCTAAATGATAATACTTAGTCTTCTTAATAATGCTCTCTTGTGGGCTTTCATTCAATATCTGACCAGGGTTAAGTGCTTTTAAGTCCCACTGGTTTCAACCATTTTAAAAAGTTGCAAATAATGAGAGCTGACTTTTCAGTGGGTTTGCATGTGCTTGTGGAATGGTTCATCAAATGTCATGGTTAATGCACCCTGGTTCACTAGACCTACTTTTACAAGACACTTGGGAGGTGTGTAACATTTTGTAGTGATGGACTGACTGAATGTGTACGGAAATCAGCCTGGAACTTTAACCTGTGTTGACTTCAGCACATCATAAAATGCAATCATGAATTTGATTTCAGATGGAGTCAGAACTGAAGCACAAGTGGAGGGCATCAGAACCTGGTGGGGTTCAGGGAGGGCTGCAGCTCAGAGGTAGAGCATCTGCTTGGCATGCAGGAGGTGGCAGATTCAGTCCCTTATATCCCCAGACTCAAGTAGCAGGTGAAGTGAATGACCTCTGCCTGAGACCCTTGGAGAGCTGCTGCCAGCCAGAGGAGACAGTTCTGAACTTGTCAGACCAATGATCCGAGTCAGCCTAAGGCAGCTTAATCTGTGTTCATATGTTTACTAGCTTCCCAATTTCAGCTTTCTGTCATGAGGTCTTGAGTCACATCAGATCTGTCCAGGATATAAGTGCAGTATCCCATGTTTAGGAATGATTATTAATAATAAGCTTGGGGAGGGAGAGCCAGGACTTCTCTCAATGTGGCGCTGAATGAAATAGATGTTGAATCTCATTGAAACCAAGAAAATCTTCCGGGTTTATAATTTTCACTGATTATTTAAGTTAAAAAGCCACATGAAAACACGGCACAAAGCTAGCAGAAACCAAGCCTGTTCTCCAAGGACTGGATATTAATGAAGTAGCAATCTGACATATACACAGTTTAAACGGATAACTGGATAGTTACATTCAGTGAGGCGTTTTCTACCCCCTCTATACAAGAACTGAAATGAGCCTCATTCCGTGACCAGCAGGTGGTGCATTTTCTTCAAAATTGTTCTTGCGGAGAGTTTATGAACTCACTCCTTCAAGGGGGGGGAGGGGGGAAACGGTGTTCCAGTACAAGTTTGTACACAATGTGTATCTTAAAGTAACCTCACAGGCCTGACCTTACACAGCAAATAGCAAGTCATTCTCGCTGAGTGCCGAAGCTCTCTTGTTACTTAGCCTCCCAGGGCCCAGATATTACAACACTCTTGGTATTTCTGATCACCACAGGCACAGACAACCCCTGGTAGATGACCTTCGTATGCCCTTCGACAAACATAATTGCCAGTCTGAAGACTTCCTTTGCTTTGCTAGTTTCAGCCAGATTCTTAACATTATATCTATGACTGTTTGTGTGTACTTATATCTTTTTATAACATCAGCGCAGGGGGAGAAAAAAACTTTCTTTAGAATATGCCAAAGCCAGGAAATATAAAGTGACTTTACTACGTGAGAGCAATAAAGGCCTCTGCCTGATGTTTATCTGTTTGAGCTTCTGGCCTGGAAGTGAACCTTCATTTGCTTCTTGTGCTGGCTGTGGCTTCCTGAAGGCCCAGGGGCCCCAAGGCTAGAATACTGGCTCTGTGTTGGGTCCAAGCTTGAAAGGTGGGAAAGGGAACACACGGGAGTTCGTGGGAGCCTTGCCCAGTCTATAAGCCCATTACTCAAATACGATGCTGGTCTATTTATGTCATTTCAGAAATACAATAGATTTTTTTTTCATGTTGTGTGATATTGTCTGATGGGAAATGTTCATGTGTAGTAGTATGGGCCCATGTGGCAAGCTTGTACCAGGCATAGGGAAATGATGCTTGGGCGGGCCCTGGCTCATGACTGGCAGTTTGAGAGAGAAGAGTGGAGAAACTGCATGAAGCTACTTCGTAAACCTGCTGTTGGCGGTTGTTCTTTGCTGCTTGAAGTTAAATCTGTTTTTTAAACTAAAAAGAAGTGTATTTTTGCAAGGACAGCTGCACTAGCAAGGTACTTTTCCTGGGTATTAATTTCTGCTTGAGTACAAGCTACCAAGTACTTACACATAATAGCCAGTGTGGGTGTTTATCTTATCAACAATGTTTGTTACCTGATCCCCTCAGATCTTGAAAGCTAAGCAGGGTTGGCCTTGACTAGTTTTTGGAAGGGCGACCTCCAAGGAATACCAGGGTTGGGATACAGAGGCAGACAACGGCAAATCACCTCTGAAACATCTCTTGCCTTAAAACAACAAGTCTAGCTCACCACCTTGTGGTGCATAATGTTAAAGAGCTAGGACTTCTGGCTGCCAGACAGTCTTAGGATCTCCTGGCTATTCTAGACACACTGAAATATTATTATTCTACCAGCCATTGATGGAGGGAAGTTAGCAAGGTATAGCCCAGTCTCTTCAGATCACAGAAGCTAAGCAGGGTAAGTACTTGGAAGGGAGACCACCAAGGAATGGCAAACTACCCCTTCTCACTAGCCTTGAAAGCCCCTCACCTTGGTCACCAGAAGCTGGTTGCAATTTGACAGCACTTATGGCCACTGATGTGCAGATCTAGAAATTAAATGTTTTGATAGGGTTGCCTTTTTGCACCCCTATGGAACAGATTCCCAGGGCTCCTTCCAAGAGCATACCCATTAAAAGATTACACACAGTTGCTCATTCCTAGCATCTCCATGCATTGCCATTCAACAGATTAGACAAATACTTAAAAAAAAAAATGTTGGACCAAGGAAGCCTGGGTTCAAAGTCCCATTCAGCCAGGAAGCTCCTTGACAATGCCATCCCAAGTAGTCAAACCTACTTCACAGGGTGTCTGTTGTGGGGAGGGGAAGGGAAAAGAGTCCGTAAGCCTTTCTGAGACTCCTTTGGGTAGTGAGGGCAGGGTATAAATCCCATCTCTTCTTCTTCTTCTTTCTTCTTCTTCTTCTTCTTCTTCTTCTTCTTCTTCTTCTTCTTCTTCTTCTTCTTAGTTCACTGAAGTAAAGGTGGAATTCTGGACACCATTTTGGGCCAGTCACCACATCTCAGCTTAATCTGTTTCTTGTTGTGAAGCTAAAATGGGATCAGATGTATACCCCACTGAACTCTTTACAACAAGGATAGGATTTGCTTGCACAGTGCATTTGCTTGCACAGTGATTAACAACAGTGAGCTGTGTGTCTATAGAGACCCATCCACCTACAGAAGGGCCATGGCTCAATGGCAGAGCATGGGCTTTGTGTGCAGAAGGTCCCAGCTTCAATCCCTGTTAAAAGGATGTGATGGCAGGTGATGTGAAAGATTTCTTCCTGAGACCCAGAGCAGACAATACAGACTCAGTAGGCAGTCATGGGGAGGGAGAATACCTGTGGACAGGGAGAATGCCTCTGTGAATAGGCCCCATGTTCCTGAGCTGATGACCATGCAGAAGTGGGGGATGGGCAGGGGCCAGCACGTTCACACTCCCTCTGCACATTTAATTCATGTAGGAAGAGGTAGTGTGCACAGGGCCAGTATAAGGCAGCTTTGGCCGTTCACCCACACATCATTCCAAATCTCCTTCATTAAACGCTTTGTCCAAACAAATGACCTATCACACTTCTGTTACTTGGAAGAAGTCTTGACAGCAGAAAGCTGTTTTATGTATTCCAGTTATATCCTGTCTTTCTTCCATCAAAGAACTCAAGGTAGCTTACACAGGATTCTCAGGAGTCCACCCAGCCATCCATGTCAGCCCAGCTTCAGCAAAGTGGTTGCATCACATGCTCCGCAGCCATATTTAATGCATTGGTGTGCCTGGCAGATTGTCTGGCTGGATCTGATACTGGAGTATCACTAAGTTAGCAGTGGGTTCAAAGACTGCTGGATACCCCACAGAAGCAGCTCTAACCCTTTTCAAGAAAGCGCAGAACTAAGCCATAATGTAGGAGGGATCGGAAGGAAACAATGAACTAACAGGTGATAGCGCTGGCCCTTCAGCTCTTCTGTTTTCATTTAGCATCAACATTTATATCAGAACACACAAACTTAAATCATAGCTAAGTGGACAGAACAAAAGGAGATGGCAAATTTGATAAAGGCATACGGAGGTTAGATAAGAACTTTCAATTAGTACTAGTACTTTTCAATGTAATAATTGGATTCTATACAGTAGAAGGAATCCGAAGTCTAGAGTTCCTTCCCAAGTTGCAGATAATAGACCACAGCCATTCAAAGAACACTTATATGACATTTAGTAAAGCCATTGTGGCAGAAAATAGTGTGTGCTTTTGAGTATTTGCACTGGTTGCATGGAAGAGACTGAGAAGGTAATATATGTGTACGCATATGTGGATAGAACCCATCAGTGCCCATCGATGTGGCTGTGGAATCTTCTGGTGTGGCATAGAGTCCAGTCAATATTCAAGTTGATGGCCCAGAGTGAGAGGAAGCCTTCTGTGTATATTTTTGTGACAGACATATGAAATTAAAAGAGGCTTGCAACTGATCTTAGCGAGCACACTGGGATGTACAGTAGGCATTAATCTTCAAGTATATAATATCCAAGCCATTAAAGGAATGGATGGCATGTGAAAGTACCTCACATTGTATATGAAATACTATGACTGCGATCATATGCATCTTTAGATCTGACATAGCTGTGAATGCCTGACGGATCCAAAGGGCACGATCAGACAGCAACATCTGGGAAATGTCCCGCAGTCATTGGCAACCTGTGCTGCTCTGCCACAGAAGTGGAGGTAAAAGACACCAAGGAAAGTCCAGCTCTAACTGGTTCCGATGGGCCACAGATGGACTTTCCCCTGTCTGATTGCTCAAGCACACTCTCATGCCATCAGGATGGTCTGATCATTCCATCCCAACTTGGTGCTGGATTTCCCCCCCTTCGCAGTATGCACATAATCACATACTTCATGGGGAACCCTCAGTGTGGCGGTGCAATTCCTTGTTTATGTGCATGGGAAACAAAAGACAAAAAAAACCCAGCTCACCCACGGTGGCATCTGCTCACGCAGTGATGGCCTGAGTTCACAGCACAAAAGGATGTGTGATCTCGCAACTGCAAGTCAAATTCCTCCAGAGGAAATTGCCTCACTTCCCCTCTGCTCCAACTGGCATGTGTGACTGCAGCCTATGCCTCCGATACAAATGACAGCACACTGTATAAATATGCTAGTAGTGAGTGTGATGGACAGGTCAAAGTCCTCCCCATTGCCTGAAAGTTACGAATACCCTTGAAGCATGGTTGGAATGTTCACTGAGCCAGTAACAACCAATTAGGGCCCTTGGAATGATAGAGACCCAGCCCCACCAGCATGTGGTCCATCATGTTTATCATCAATGTCATTCCTCTCTTGCTACTGTCATAACAGCACACTACTGGGAATGAATGACAACTTCTGAGTCCACATCTGAAAAGAAGGCTGCTGGCTTCTCAGTGATTGGAACTAGTTTCCATAGGACGTGCCCGATGCATGGGTATCACACACCATAAATATCTGGTAATCCAGACCAATCCTAAGGTCCTTTACTAAGAAATGTTTTTGTGATTTCAATGGAACTTCCTCCCCAGACCCAAATGAAGTATTTTGACCCAGTAGAGTTCTAGTCTCTTGGCAGTCATGGGTGGGACCTTCCTATCTGCATCCATTCTATGTTACCAGGTGAACATCTGGTTGCAGATGCAAATCCAGACATGTGATGTTCATCTATATCCATGAGTTGCACTGAAAGCAAGCTGCCTGTGGGAAAGTGATGAATTCATTGTAATCAACCCTGCTTTTGGGAACAAATTTGTAGCACCATCCCAAGCAGAGTTATAGCATTCCAAGGCCATTGACGGGTTTAGAAGAGAACATGTCTCTTCTTGGGAAGGGCTCTGTCAAAGGCTGAGTGCCTACCAGCACGGCAGTGAAACAGGAGCCCTCACAGGCAGGGTGCAAGCGTGGGCATACTTGTAATACTCCCTTAAACATACAGAAATCAAATTAATTTGTGAATATTTAATAAAGAAGAAAAATGACCTGATAAACTGAATATGCTCCAGGAGGAATGGAATGTTAGAGCTGTTAAGCACTGTTAAAGGGGGGAACAAAAATATAAAAGAAGGGAAAATGGGGGGGAGAAATTTGTTTGCTGAGGCCCCTGTAAGTTTAGAACATTCTGGACTAGAGGTTTGTTTCAGAAGGAGGAAATTTCATGGCAATACAGAGGGCAATCCTAAACAGGGCTACTCAGATTCCTGCTCAGGCCTCTTCGATGGGCCTTACTCCCAGAAAACAGTTCTTTGAGTTGCCTATTATTTTCCCTGTGGTTCCTTGCAGCCCCCAATGGCAATATGTAATCCACACTGGCTGCACATGCAGAAACATGCTCTTTCCCCCTGCACATATTTCTTTGTTCCTAGACTGGTATATATGGGTGCAGTCCAGGACACTGAAACATGCCCTGGTACCATCAGAACTCAGACAGACCTAAGCGACTAGCTGTGCTTGAACTAGGCAGGTGCTGAAGTCAATGGGAATTTAGAACCCATAAGTGTGCGCTGGATCGTGCAACTGTGTTTCGAAGCATTTTTTAAAAAGCTGGTATTTGACCTGATCGTCTGTAATGGCTCCAAAGGAGCCACTGAGTCATTACCATCCATCAAGTCAATGGCTGCTTAGGGACAGCTAAATCCACCGATTATTTGACTGCTGTGCAGGAATACGGCTAAGAGGAGGCTAGAGAAGAGAATGCGAAACCCGCAGGAGAAACATCTGCAGCCCTTATAAAAGCGCTCACGCAGATTCACGCTCAGGCACAGCAGTCCAATCACTCGGCCGTTTTGATGTCAAATACTTCATGGTTTTCAAGTTCATATTCTGGATGAGTTACTGGCGAACGATGGGTCAGTGCTAAAATAAGGCCTTTTATGGAACGATAAAAAAGGGGGATGTTTGTTGCCCTTGACTGGAGGGGAGGTGCTCTGGATTCTGCACAAGCCCGGAACGTTTTGTCTGCTGTTAATTATACGCTTTGGTGTCTTCACTTTTGCACACGTTGGGCAGCTTTTGGAAAACAGAGAGCCATAAACTATACAGCCGTGCTCTCCGAAGCCCTGCATCCACTTCCTTTCGTTGGACTGTTTGTAACATAAAAACAGATAGATGGTTTCCTCTTTCAGACACAACCTTTTTCTAAAAAGAGAAAGAGAGAGAAAGGAAGGGGGGGAGGGAATGGGCTCCGGGGAACAGCCCGAGGATGCCAAGTTTGAACCTGGATTTCATTTTTATAGCCACTGTAAAACTCCTGGAAATAGGAAATGATAATGGAAACGCTGACATCAACGGCAGCCCATGGCAGGAGAATCACTGCAGCCCCGACCTCGAGGTCAAGAAGACGTGGGCGTGCAAACAGGAGCTTTGTGTGCAGCTCGATTGTCAGGAGCCGGGGAAGAAGCTCTTCTGCGGAGTGATTTCCCTGGGTTTTGAGGGACACAGTGGCTCTCCAACAGCCCAATCCTTCCACAGAGGTTGCGTCTGGAATCCCCGGCCCGGGTTACCTTTACAGGCAACTTGCAGGTTCTCCCCGATTCTCATGCATGCAGTTCCCAGTTTGTTTATTTATTTGCATCATTCGTAGTCTGCCTTTCTCTCTTGGACTCAAGGCAGATGACACAGAGTGAGGCGACGCAGTCAGCAGGATGGGACTCTCAGTTCACAGTGCAACGGGAATTAGAGCTGTAGAACCAATCAGGAATCTAAACACAATGGCATAAGCAAAGCATAAGCCAAAGCGCCATACAGCAAGCAATACAAAACTCACATATTAGGATCCTCATTCCCATAAGCTGAACACCGTCCCTAATAATTGTGAATCACTGCAAAGAAAGAAACGCTGTGGCTCATTTAGAACAGGGCGGATCTACTATCTGCACAGAAAAGCTCTCTTGACAGTTCAGCTCTGCGTAGTTTGTGGGGAGCCAGGAGACTGGGAGCTTTCCTGACCTCCTCCGGCAGGCCGTTCCAGAAGATGAGGGCCTCATTAAGTCTGTGGTGCATGTGAAGAAGGGGGCATTAGCCCACGGTTGCCACCTCTGGTCGGGGAAATTCCTGGAGATTTGGGGCCAGTGCCTGTGAGAGGGTTTCACCTAGAGTCTATGGCCTCCCCTCTGAAGCAGCCACTTTCTCCAGGGGAACTGAGCTCTGTGGCCTGGAGATGAGATGTAATTCCCAGAGAACCCCAAGCCCTGCCTGGAAGTTGGCAACCCTACTTCAGCCTCCCCCCCCAATACACCATTTTCCAGACCTGGCACTAATTGGCTCACTGAGGAAACCCACGTGTATCTTTGTGGACCACATAACACCCAGACGGACAGCACACCTCTCCGCCACGAACTTTTGAAGTAAGTTTACTGCAGTCACTTTTGACTCACATTTCTAATTGATAGCCTCATTGTATCTGTCAGTCAGTCAGTGTTTATTATGGTCAAAAACCAGCATAAGACCAGAGCATAAGATCAAAGCATCTCTTAAAACCATCTAATATTCATAAAACTTCGAACTAAAAAAAAACCCTATTACAATAATTCCAAACATTCCTGTTTTCTAATTGCTATAATACAAAATTTTGCTACCACATAAATTACAGATTTCTGCATATCTTCTAAGAGATATTCCCAGAGTACTTCAGACCTAAAGTTCATAGAATACTTCTGTGGTATGAATTTAGAGAGCGGTGGGATAATTAATTGCCATCTTTCTTCTTGATAAAATCCACAATGCAGGAGAATCTCTGTAACAAATTCAATCACTTTTCCAGAATGGAGACAATATTGCTTCTGCAGTGGCAACTGAGAAAACCTGCCAAATAGTACTGCGGAAGGAAATGCATTGAGGCATGCTGTCAAAAAAGTCCATCTATCTCAAATGATATTTGAGAGGTATGGGGCTGATGTATAATTCCACCACGTTTTGCCCCATTGTATCACAGTTAAGTGTCCTTGGCCACTGAAAACTATGGGTCAAAGGGGCCTTTCTCTGAGCTCAGTTTAGGATTATATTGTGAAGTCTGCCAGACAGAAGTCTGTCTTTTGCTCATGGTGCTCAGTACCTCAAACCATGTGCACATGTGATGGAGCCATAATAATATATATTTTTAGAAAAGAATATGTGAACTGGCAAAATATTAGAGGGGCCCAAGAAGATCCTCTGAACTTTAGTGCTAAATGAAGCAGTTCAGTTCTACTGGCTCAAACCAGATTTGGATATGGCGAATGATCATTGGATTAACCTCAGTGAATCTGAGACCAAACTGTGAACAGTTATCTGTGCTTTTCCTGATTACATTTCGGTGTTACATAATTACCCCTCCTCCCATCTTTCCTGCATTCCTTTGATCCCACTGTTTACAATTTTGTTCTTCACAGCCTCGTAAATCTGTGTCTGCCTGGCGAGGATCTCTTTCGTCCACCTAAGAACAGAAGAGGAGCCCTGCCGGATCAGACCAGTGGTCCATCTGGTCCAGCACCCTGTTTCACACAGTGGCCCATCCAGTTGTCCTAGAAAGCCAACAACAGGACAAGGCCTGCCCCTGATGTACCTTCCTAGCACTGAAACAAAGGGAGCTCCAGTCCACTGAGGTTTGGGCTTAAAAAAACAAACTTGTTCATCTCTGAGGGGTTGCTTTTTGTGAGGGTATCCTCATGTCCACAGGCACTGCACGGGGGGGGGGGGCTGATGCAGTTCTCCAGGCTTTCAAGAGCAGCTGTTCAGGTAGAGCAACTCCTTTATCTGCAGATCGGATGTCTGGGTTGCTTTTGAGGACTCTCCCTTCTTTAGCAACAGCCACTTATAGAGAATCAATGCTCTGTCACTGCAAGTAGTTTGTGACAGTAAGTGTGATGCAGTGGCTTGTCTTTTGGATTATAAACCGACAGACCTGGCTTCAAATTAAACATGCATTGGAGCGGGCAGCAGTGTCTTTGCGCAGCAAATTTCAGCAGGTGACCTAAGGACATATTCACACACATACACACATCCTTTCTCCGCAAGCCAGCTCACAGGGCTGTTGCAAGGATCAAACAGAGGAGGGGAAGCCATGATGTGGGCAATGCAGATCTCCTTGGAGGCAAGGTACCTTCTCATCCCCCTCCTCCAAGGAATCCTAGGTAGTGCCACCAGGGTTCTCCCTTCTCCGTTTTGACCTCACAACAACCTTGTGAGGTAGGTGAGGGAGAGAGTGGCTCAAGGTCTCTCAGCAAAAGGAAGGATTTGAACTCAGATCCTACTCCAAAGGTCTAACCATTACAGGGCGCTAGCTCAGGCTTGACATGGCAACCGTGTCGTCGTGTCCCCCCCCCCTTTCCCTCACCTGTTAAAAAAATGGCTGTGGAGCGAACTGAAGGAAGGTAAGCAGCTTTCTACGGACCACGAGGTAGCAGTTTGGAGCAAGTTGCGCGGCTCCGTAGCGGGGTCGGGGCCCTTCTGAAGCAAACCAAGTGCCCCGCATTTGTTGCCCCCTCCCCCACCCGGACACCTCGTGGCCACTGGCTCCCCTCCCCCACCCGGGGAAGTTCTGGATCCCCCTCGGGGCCGATCGCCATTCCTCCCCATTCCGAAGGACTTACTTGCCTTCTGCGGCTGCAGTCCCTACCTGAGAGTCAAGCCCACGGAACTTTACTTTCGGGTCCAGAGGCCCAGGACCATGACGCGCGACTTTCCGCCAAGCTTCTAGATACGCGCCTGGGCCACATCAGCTTGCTGGGATGTAAACGTCGGCTCCTCTCGGAGGACGCCGGCGCCCCGTTCCGCTCTCCCCACTGCCTACACAGACCCGGTCCATCCAACCCAGCCGCCAGTCTGTTGGTAGCTAAGGGGTGGTTTCTGACGTGACACTCGCGGACACGCATCAGGCGGGCACCCAGAGATCTCCAACCGGGCGCTTCTTGGTCTCCAGGCCAACCCGGAGATAACCTTCCCCACAGCGGGAAGGGAGCCTTTTAAAACCCTCCTGGCCCCAAGTTGTTTGCCGTGGCAATTGGCGTCAAGTCGCAGCTGACTTACGGCGACCGGAGGGGGTTTCGAGGCAAGAGGCGTTCCGAGGTGGTCTGCTACTGCTGCGACCCTGGTATTCCTTGCGGGTCTCCCTTCCAAGACACCATCCAGGCGGCCCAGCCCGCATAGCTTCCGAGATCAGGCTGGCTGGAGCCCACGACAAGAAAGGTCCGAAAGGAAGGCCAAGGACGTGGGTCGCGGTTGCTGCTCGCAGCGGCTATAGTGGAGACGAGGACCTCCAGAGGCGGCGGCCGGGAGGGACTCGCCCCTTCAAGCAGGGGTTGGCCACGCTCCGCGTTGTCGCTCCTCCGTTAGACCCTAAGGCAGGAAAAGTTCCCCGAGAAGTTCGCGGGGGGGGGGGGGACAGACTGCCGATCGCCGCAGACTCGGAATCCGCCTTGAAAGGCTTCGCGCGCCCCACCCCCAGTCCCGCTCCCGCGTCCTTTATTTCTCTCCCTCGACCCGAACTGTCAAATCGAGGCGGAGAGCTCGCTTTAAAAGCCACGGGATTTTCAGATCGCCAGGCCAGGCAGCGCGCTTCGGATCCAGCGCGGAAAGGGAAGGGGGACAAAATAGACCTGGCAAGGGGACCGGGGGGACAGGGGGCCCGCCGCCCGCCTGGCTAAACGCGCTCCCCGCAGCCGCCCCTGGATGGCCGGTGTCAGCGCCCACCTGAGGCCTGGGTCCATTGGCGGAGAAGCCACGTACTCCGCGGCCGCTGGCTCGCTCGCTCCCCGTAGCCTCCTCTCTTGCGGGGGACCCGAACCCAGAGGAACCTTCGGATGGGTTCTGCAGCTTTGGGCCCGAGTCCTCCGGGTGTGTCTCAGGGAGCCCCTCGCGCAGATTTTGTTTCCAGCCCAAAAAAGGAGGGAGGGCGAAGCTTCATATGCTGCCTGGTGGTTAGAGTCGTGGACGAGGACCTGCGAGTCCCGAGTTCAAATTCCGGCGGGTGGGGAGACTTCGCAGGTGACATTCTCTCCCAGCGTAATCTTGCCTCGCTGGGTTGTAGGTGTTAGGATTAAATGGGGGTGGTGGCGGGGGAATCCTATCGACTGCCCTGTACTCTTCGCAGGAAGGGCGGGCTGAAAAAAATTAATAGACTGCAGTCACACGTGCTAAATAATCCACTTTCAGCGCACTTTACAAGTGGATTCTGACTGTGTGAACTGGCAAAATCCAGTTGGAAAGTGCATTGAAAGTGGACTACTTAGCGTGTGTGACCACAGCTATTGAATAGATAAAATCGAGAAGGAAGGTTAAGGAGACGGAGTTAAGTGGGAAATATTCCTCTTTCTCACCGCGGATCGCCGGAGCGAAAGATTTTAACGCTACGGATCCGCATCCTATTGCGCGAAAAGGTTTGGGGTTGCCCCCAGTGACTCGGCGGCTGTTATCTATGCCTTCTTGGCAGAGGCAACGTCCACCCCACTGCTGCCGAATAAGGCCGCGCTTCGAATTCAGTGAGACTTGCTTCTGAGAAAACTTGCTTAGGATCGCAGCTCTGGTTGCGGCGCAGTGCTGCTGAGGCGCTCTGATGCCGAAGGCGGCTCTCCTATGCCCACTGACCGGAAAGGGCCTGCCACTGAACTCGTTGGGACTTAGTTGTTGTCGATTTCCCGGGCTGTATGGCCGTGGTCCTGGCACTGTAGCACCTGACCTTTGGCTAGCAACTGTGACTGGCATCCTCAGAGGTACAGCACAGAAAGATGGAGTACTCTCTGCGTCGCCATATCGTTGGAACTTACTTCAGAGTTTAGAAGGTGGCCGCGCAGTTAACCACCAGGGCCACTCACGGGTTACCTCGAGTGCTTGTATCTTACACACGTTTAAACCCCGATCCTAAACCCATTGCTCCAGCGGTAAGTGGTGCTTATAGCCTAGAAAGTATTAGTCTTGCAGCCTAGGCTAAGATCCTGAATTCGCCTGAGTGGCAATCAGATCTGTGGAAGCAACGTTGTTTTTGAGCGATCGTGTCTCGCTGCCTTTGGAACGCCGGGCAAGCGGAACTCCGCGGGACCGCGCCGGCTGCAGGCGGCGAACGCGTCTCTCGCTACCTTCCACCTGCGCATCAGTGTCGTCCAGCTGAAGGAATGTGTGCGTGGCAGTTCTTAGGATGCTGGAAATTAACCCCCCCCCCCAATATATATATATATTCTGTCTCCTTTGGACAGCCTCTGCGAGCTTCCTTGCCTGCGGATCGCTGAGATTCCGGACAGAAGGAATTTAACACCTGAGAGTGAGCGCGCTCAGTCGGGAGGAAATCCCAGGTCCTTCCAAACCAGTGGCATCGGCTTCCGCCTTAAAAAGCTTCGAAATTCCTCTTGAGTGAGCCGGTGTCAGGGCGGCGCACGATCCCCCTCAAGCAAAGCCCTTTTCGGCCGGACATTTAAGAAAGGCTGCGCTTTTCTCGTCTCTTTCTGAAGAAAGCTCAGATCCAAACTGGACAGAGTTTGCTTTGGAGTAAACGTAGAATTGTTTTGCACGCTTACAGCCCCCCCCACACACACAAACACACACCTCCAGTGTTCGAGAATGCACGCGACGACCTCCCCCCCCCCATATCAATGGCAACATTTCAGGATTTCTCCGGTTCATGTGCGCGGGATGCCCCAGTCGCGCTCTTTTTCCTGCCCCAGACGAGAAGGCTTCGCCCCTGTTTATCGGAGCCAGCCAGCCCGCCCCTCGGAAGAGTTGGGTCCTCTTCAGGTTTACAGTCTCCCTCCTTCGCTTCGTAGCACCGAGGTTGCCCTTGGAAGCAAACCAGGCTTCTTCTGGGTTTTTAGGCGGCTGTTCAAAACCCAGGCTTCGTTTCGAATCGCCGGCCGATTCTTGCCTGGGACGAGGCGAGGGCATTCCCTCCCTCCCCGTCTTGGCGGCATTTTTCTCCTCGAAAATGTTATTATTCCGTTCCCGGTGCTCGAAGGCAAGCGGGCTTCCCCTCACCCCCCTTGGACTGGAGCCGCGCAAGGGTAGCGGGGATGGCCAGAAAGACCCCGACGCGGTGCAGAAACGGCCGCTTCGAAGCAACTACCCCGCTCTGTTACTCCCGTGTGAACGGCCCGTGTCAATCCTCTCCTCTCTTGTCTTCCCCGAAGGGTCTGTTTTAAACAAACGCGTCCCAAACGGGCTCCGCGGGCGCTTCCCCTGCCAAGCGAGGCTCAGGTTGGATTTCAGGCGGCTTCGCACGGGAGCCTCTTCTAACGAGGTTTGCCTGCTGGTCGACTCCGTTGAAACCGGTGGGATCCAAACGTTTAGGATCGGGGAGGAAACCGCCTTCGATTCATCCGTTCTGGATTTTAGCCGCACTTACTTGCAAGCAGGCTGCCATCTCAAAAGCCATACGTACTACGGGGTGAGACTGCCACCCTAAACAAAGTGACACCCTTCGAAGCTCATCGGGGAACTCTGCTTAGGATGGCACTGTTAAGTCCCCTTGAATGAAAGGGGGGGGGTGTTCAGCGCTTAGGATCCGGCTGTGTGCCGGGTATTGCGGGAGTGGTGTGGAGTAAATCGCCGGGACCGTTAGTGGCGCTTATTTCCACAGCGCAAATGCAATCCTAAACATCTTTACTAAGGAGGTGGTGTGCCCTGGGACCTTCCACGGGACTGGCTCCCCTCTTGTGTAGTAGAATCCAAGCCCGGGCGCGCTTGGAATTGAACGGGGTTGCAAGAGCCCGCTGAAAACCAGCTTTATACGGGACGATCTGATTGGGGGGCTAGGACAGGTGTGGCGGCGGGGGGGTCAGTTTGATTATTTGGGTCATCCTGAAGGCCGGGGGGGGGCAGGACCACGTCGGGGGGCTCCGAATGTGTCATTGGCAGACTGGGCAATCCGCAACGGTGACTATTTTGCTTTCCAGGAATACTTTTCCGAACGGAGGTCGTGTGGCTGGATTTTCTGGTGCCCTGTTCGCATTTTAAACGCAGGATGGTTGGTTTGGTTTTTTTTAACGGAAATTTCAAAACCCAGGCCAGTGTGGATGTTGCACTTTCGTTACTCTGAGACCCCTGGGTCCAGCCCGCGTTTATCGCCTTGGGATCCCGTTGCTTTCGGTGGGAAGGGGAAGCCGGCGGCGAACTTGTTCCCATTGAAATCAAGGGGGGCGCTTCAAAAAGGTGTCCCCAGCCTGGGCCCTCCTGCTGGCGGTGGCGCTACTTCTTTTCAGCCACCAGCAGCAGCCCCGGGCGCTTTTTGCGTTGCGGAGGTCAGGTCTTACCCGCCCACCCGGCACCTCTTGGTTTTGCTGGGGCTGTCAGTCATCCCCTGTCTGTTTTTCGACAGCACTGAAAAGTTCCCCCTCCTCACCCGCACACGCACATTCCGCCCCCACCCCATTGGAGAGGCTGAACATTTGACAGCCGGCTCCTCTGTGGAAAGTTTGCTCAGAAGGAACAGCGCGGGGGGGGGGGCTAATTTTCCGGACTACGAATGTCATGGGCAGCAATGGGCAGCAACTCTCCGCATGCATCCGGAGAAGGCAGTGCCCGCCTCGAGTGGCAGGAGGCTTACCCCCAGTCCCTGAAGTCGGCATCAGGCAGGTTTGCTCGGATCTGTTCCGTGGGAATAACCGCCTCCCCCGTGGGTGGGTCCAGTGTTCCCTCTAAGCTGAGTTAGTGTAAGCTAGCTCACCGTTTTCTAGCCTCCGGCTCACACGTTTTTGTCTTCGCTCAGGCACGATGGCTCCAGAGCAAACTAATTTTACGCAGTAGCCAAATCGCTGGCTCCCAACTTTAATGCCTGTAGCTCACAAAGCAGAATTTTTGCTCGCCAGACTCCACAGCTGAGAGGGAGCATTCGGGCTCTGCGCCTTCTCGGTGCCCGGCTCGGGGGCTCACACTTGGGATCGAGAAAGCAACCTCGGCTGGGCTGATCTCAGCCGCCGCCCCCCCCCAGCCGTGGCTTCCGTCCCGCTCTTCCTCATCCCACCCACCCACCCACCCACCCTTCAGTGGGAAGGGAGCGGCAGCGAAGCGGTGACAAGGCCGTCCCGAACAAGAAGCAGAACCTGCCCGGGGCTGGAGGATCCCCAGAGCCGGCGTTATCAGGGCGCCTCTGTCTGCACCTCCCGATTAGACAGCGCTCCCGCCTCTCGGGCTCCCCGCCGGTATCACCGAGGCCGTCGCGCCCATTGGCGTCGGCCGGCTGCGGCGCTGACAGACGCGGTCCGACGGCGGAGGGAAGGGATGCGGGGCCGCTTCGCCTCGAGCGTCTCCGGGACCCCCTGGAAGAACCCGCGCCGTTCCGGATTTCGACCCCCGCTCCCGGCCTTCTCTTCTAGAAAACCGGGGACGTGCGGTGTGGTTCAGCAGAGACGTCGGGTTCTCCGCACTAAGCTTGGAAATTAAGATGCTACCTAAAGGACTCCGTCGAGGTCTTCTCAGCTGGATCAGGACTAGCAGAACCAAGCTGCATAGGATTGCGCCGGCAAGGGTTCACACACACACACACACACACCCCGCCTTCGGGAACTACCCTCATGATTCCGTGTAGATCCCGGCCCTATGGGGTCCACTTTTCCATACACATGGGATGCTAGGGACCACCTAATAAGGAGAATCCTTGAGGGGTGTGGAGGGGTGCGTGCGTGCGTGTGTTTTAAGGAGACAGTGAGTAAATAGGGTAGTGGACCCCTAGAGGGATATTCGGAGTGGAATCCGCCTGGCCTAAGAAGTGCAGGTCCCCAACCCGCGGTGAGTCCGTGCCCACAGGGGCAGCAGAGCAACCCGAGGCAGAGCGACTCCAGACTGAGCCGGCGGCTCCAGACTGCGCCGCGCGTCCCGTCGGGGCTTCGCTCTACGGAAGCGCGGATCCCCTTGGGTCCGAAAGTCCAAAAAGGCTATTCCAGTGGATTTGTGGGGCCCAAGGGGGAAGCCTGCAAACGCCCAGCTCCTTGACTCGCGAGGGGTCAGATGCAGCCCAAGCGCGCCGTCCCAGCGGAGCCGGTCTCCCCGCATTCTCCGGGGCGAGGGTCAGTCCTGTCACTTGCAAAGCGCCTTTCGGAGGCAGGAGCGGATTCCACAGCCGGGCGATCCTTCCTGTCCCGGGGCGGGGATCCTCGGACAGGATCGGGGGGGGGGGGTTCTCTGACTCCGGGCCAGGGCTCTGTTCCCCGGAGGGCTGCCGGTGGGGAGGAGAGATGCCACCGGAGCAAGGGCGGGGCGGGCCGGTCAGCCGGGAGCCGAGCCAGCGGCCAGCAGTCGGAGCTTCCCAGCGCGAAACTTTCTTTCTCCCCCCCTCCGCAGTGCGCATGCCCGGGGGTGGGGAAGGCGAGGGGAGGGGGGCAGGCAGGGGGTTGAAATAAGGAGGCGGCGGCGGGGAAGGGATCCGTTCAGTCGGAGCTCTCCTGCCTGCCGGCCTCCCTCCCTCCCTCCCGCCAGGCGCCTGCTTGCCCGCAGCCTCCCAGCCAGCCCGGCGGGGAGAGGGGAGACCGTCGTCCCCCTGCCCTCCCGTCTCCGGCACCTGGGCCGCGGCCTCCCCCCACCCCCACCCCCACCCCGCGCCAGGATCTGCACTTGCCCCGCTGGAGACGGAGCGGAGGGCCCGGCCCGGGCAGCTCCTCTCTGCCCAGCCTGCCTGCCAGGGTAGCCCAGGAGGACCGGGGAGCGTCGGCCTGCGGCGGAGCAGAGATCGCGGGATTAGGTAAATATCCCTCCCGCTGGGCCCCCGGGTCCCCGGGCCTCCCTGCCGCGCCTCTCTCCTCCCCCGGAGCCGAGCGACGCCCGGGCGTGCTCCGCCAGGCCGGCCGGCCGGTCTCTCCGCTGTCCGGATGCTGGGCTCTCCCTCCAGACTCCACGAGCGAACCCGGCAGCCTCCGGCTCCGGCCGGGCAGAGGCCCCCAAGGGAGACGGCAGCGGCCCTTCCCACCCACCCCCACCCCCGGGGGCATCCCCGCAGACGGGTTGGGCGGGGGGAGTTCCGCGGGGTTTCTCCACACGCGCAAAGGGCGGCAGAGGGGAAAGGGCAGCTCCTCGGGCGGGTCGATGGGATCGAGCGGCCGCTGGAGGCTTGACTCGCTCGGACACGGGCTGGGAAGCCGCGGCGCGGAGAGTCAGACGGAGCGGGCGCTCCACGGAGGCAGCCCGGTCGAGTCCCGCGGAAATCGCCGCTCGGCCTCGCTGTCATGCACCCCGCGCGTTTCCCGGCAAGGGAACTCCACGGGATGCCGGAGGGCCCCCCTCCCCAGCTTCTGGCTCTCGTTGCCCGGCAGCCTCAGGCTCCCCCCCCCCCGATCCTGACGCCTTCCCGGGTGCCCCCCAGACTTCCTGGGGAGCGGGAGTGCCCGGGGGCCTTGAGGATGCGGGCGCGGACTGCCCAAGCGGTGTCCTCTCAGCGGGCGGCCAGCAAGGGCACTTCTTCAAGGGTGCAGAGTGCATTGGGGCGGGCGGGGGACCACAGTCATCCCATAATATTTCTATAACTAGCTAGTGATTCTGATGGTGTCTGCTGCCTGTACATCGGGGGTGAGGGTTTTATATAGGGTGGTTCTGGGGGAGCGCTGGAGTAGTGTGTCTTAGATCAACCAACTTCTGGGTGGAACCCAAAGTTCAGAGCCCCTGACAGAAACGGGCCTTCGGCCAGCTTACAACCCGATCTGATGCATCTTCACCCCGAACTGAGTTCATTCGAATGTAGTCCCCAAGCAGAGGCTCAGCGGGCATACGTGGAAGTAAAGCTTGTTATTTCCCTCTTCAAACTGGCTGAGAGTTGCCATTTTAAACGGCGAGAATGAGTCCCGATGGCTACATGGAAGCCCCACGCCAGCCAGCCAGTGTCTCTCAACTCGGGCTGGGAGGGCGTTTAGAAAGGCCGCTTTCACTTCCTAAAGAAGCGTTGTCTCTCTCCTCCTCCCCGTTCCACTAAACAGACCAAGTAATAGTAGGGGAGGGGGGGTGGACAGGCCAACAGAAGTGAAAAGCATTTCTCTGGTTCCAGCACAGGGGGAACTTTCTGAATACGACGCAGGTGTACCGCTCAGCCAAGCTTTCGAACCGCTCCGATTTTCTGAAAAAGAAAGGTCCATTCCGAGCCTTTAAAAGGAACAACCCGGCTGGTTGGACGAGACCGCTCTCTGGTTTGTTTGAGGAGGCTGTAACAGAAAGGAAGTTTCGATGCTGACTTTGCTTTGCTTAAAAGTACGTGTCTCAATTGGAGCGTGCGTGGCCCCCGCGGCAGAGATCACAAAGATCGGCTGGAGTTCCTGCGAGGCCTACCGGCGTTTCTTAGCGCTCCCCTTGCTCTTAGAGCAACGTAGTTTCAATCGGTTTTCGACAGCCCGGTCCCCGATTTAACGGCCACATTAATTCGGATTGGTGTTGCAAATTATAGTTGGTTATATTTACATAATTCGGCGTCTCTGGGAAATTTGCTTCCAGTCGCTGTCTCAACAAGGTTTTTTCAGACTTGCAACTGTGGGCCTATGGAAAGGGGGAAAGAAAACGTACCTCTATGTGTGTGTGTGTGTGTGTGTGTGTGTGTGTGTGTGTGTGTGTGTGTGTGTGTATACCCCTCCCCTCAATTGGCGTGCAATAGGCATAATGGCAGTCCAAGCGAAAGCTATGTTTGTCAGAATCAATGTAACCTTGTCTCGATCGCGGCGCTAACATTATTTAACTTGACAGAACAGAATTTGCGACGGATGTGTACAAAACGTGAAAATTAGAATTGCAGCTCAAACGGATCGGTTTTGTGTGCCAGGGTCTTCAAACGGATGGGACATTGTGCTCTGTGTGTGTGAGTGAGGGATCGCTTTCCAGAAGGAGCCTTTATGATGTCTTTGGGGGTCTTTTTGGTAACTGTCCCGGGAGGGGAAATTTGCTGTTGGTTACGGCTCTGATGGCCATCACAGCCGCACGCTGATTTTGGAATCAATCCGATCGAAGGGTGGGTCTTACTCGCGAGTAAACATGCGCAGGGTGGAGAAGAGGTGGGACTCCCCACAGCACGACTCTTGGGGGGGCGGGTGTCTTATTCGTGGCTTCGACGGCCCGAAGGCCGATTTCGCCGTGTGACTGCTGGGCTTAGGAGCACTCTACTAGTCCCCCTTGGGAGGAATGTGCCAGGCTTGTTTTAGCGCCCTTGTGCCAGGACGGGTCCCACAGGAGGCAACCCCGGCCTTTCTCCGAGTCGGGTAGTGTCGTTGCCTCGGTCTTCTTGTGGGGTCCCCGGCTCTGCCACCTTCTGCTGTCCTCCAGATGTCAATTTCACCGGAAGCCACCCGCCATTGGTAGAGCGCCTTTCCTTTTCCGCAGCTTGAGACTGCGGTCACCCACACACACACTCAATAATCCACTTTCAATGCGCTTTCCAACTGGATTTTGCCAGCTCACACATCCAGTTGGAAAGTGCACTTTAAGTGGATTGGAAGTGGATTATTTAGTGTGTGTGTGTGTGACCGCAGCCTTAGTGAAGCTATTTACCTAGAAAAGTTATAGGCCGCTTTTCCCGAGGCGGAAGTAGCAAGCCCAAAAGATGAGAAGGGCTCTTTGGTTCTCTGTCTCCTATTAACATTCCCACAGAGGACGGGCAAGATGCTCAAAGACCTGCTTTAAAGTCAGCCGTGAGATGAAGACTGTTTTTTTCAAGGGGACTCTGTGCCCGCAGCAAGACAACTCTGTCGAAGTGAGGGGAATGTGCGAGTCCTTGGTTTGGTCTTCGGCTCATTACAACTCGGCCTCAACATGTGCCATTTCCACACACCCGCTCCGTTTAGAGTGGCATTCCCTGGGTCTAGATTCACTTTGGATTCCCAGGCAGCAGGGTTTACACGCGGGCTGTTAGATCAGGGCAGTTTGTCCTCCAAGAACTGCAGATTTCTGGAATCTGAATTTGATTTACCAAATCTCTCCCGTCCCCGCCTTGCAAGCAGGGAATTCAGTGTTCCCTCTGAGCTGAGTTAGTGTAAGCTAGCTCACCATTTTTTAGCCCCCGGCTCCCAGATTTTTGTCTTCGTTCAGGAAGGATGGCTCCAGAGCAAACTAATTTATGCAGTAGCCAAATCGCTGGCTCACAACTTTAATGCCAGGAGCTCACTAAGTGGAATTTTTGCTCACAAGACTCCACAGTTTAGAGGGAGCACCGGCAAGGATGCCGCCCAGATTTTTTTTGTTGTTGTTCAGTCGCACAGTCGAGTCCGACTCTTCGCGACCCCATGGACCAGAACAGATTTTTAGCACCCCTTTATTTCCATGTTCGTTTCTCGTAGCGAAACGAAAACCGGTGGCACCTCAGAGTCGAACGGATCGAGTGCTGAGACTGCCCCGCGCGACTAGTCCCTGTTTATTTCCGCCGTTCTCTCCTGGGTATGCGGGAATCCCAGTCCGGCGCGCCCGAGGGGTTTTGCGGATTGCAACCTGCTCCCCCGCGCCCCGCCGCGCTGCAGTCCTGCAGGAGGCGCCTGCCGCAGAGAGAGAGAGAGAGAGAGAGAGAGAGAGAGAGACCCTGTTGCAGGCGCTCCATTCGCTCGGCCTGTCGAGATAGACTCGGGCGGGGGGGGGGTGGTTAAGGGGAGGGGGCAAGGGTTGCTCCGGTGTGTGCAAACAACCCCGAGGGAGTCGGCGAGTCTTGTCAGCACCGATCGCTCGATAACACGTGAATGATTTCTTGGGAGGACGCCCTCCCCGCCTTCTCCCCCCCCCAGCCGGGCGCAGCAGAGCCTCTGGACGGCTGGAGCCCGTCCAGCCCTCGTTAAGGGGCGCAATTAAGCCTGCCCACGCTCCATTACCGCCCGGGAGGAGGTGCTGCGCGCCAAGCCCCCCCCCCCATCCCGCGATGGATTCGCCCCTCCTGGAGCCGAGCGGGCGACCCTGCTCCTGGCCGGCCCGGCCGGCCCCATTTCCTGTTTTGTTTCCTCGGCGCAGGTAGAAGGCCGCGCTCCATTTCCTCCGCGGCTGCGGCTGCTGCTGCTGCCGCCGCCGCCGCCCGAGAAAAAGAGAGGGAGGGAGAAGGAGAGGGAGAGGGAGAGCCGAGCCCGGCCTTTTGGAAGGCCCGTTAGTTTGAGGAGCCCCGTTCCCAGGAAAGCCGGTCCCGGGGAGGCTGCAATCCCCCAAGTGCTCGGAGCTGGAAGGACAGTCCTCCCTCCGGAAAGCGCTGGGCTGCTCCGAAAGCCCCGTCCGCGGAGGGGATCCCATCCCACTCAGCGCTACCCCCTGCCCCGAGGAACTTGCAAACCGGTCTCAATAAACCGAGTGGCACCGTTGCCAAAAGAGTTGCCAAAACAGGACAGGAGACCAAAAATGCCCCTTGATGTACGGGAATGGGCAGAGGAAGCCTTTTTTTTCAGGGCATGGAGGTAAAGGGCATCACCCGTGATTTGCTACGGGTCAAGCCGATATTCCAGGGACGGGGAGAAGGTCCAGCTTCAAACGTAGCAGAAACCCTAATCGTAAATACAGAGCGACCCTGTGCAGAGTTGCTCCGGTCTAAGCCCGCTGGTTTCGTTGGATTTGGTTTGGGGGAACTCTGTGTAGGATTACACTGCAAATCCTCTGCGCGGGGGTGGTCGCGGTGTTCGTCTCAAAGGAAAACCCTGCCCTTCTTTCTGTGGAGACCAACCCACAGAACAGCTTTCCAGGCCTCCGGAACTTTCCGTTCCCCCTTCTTTTTTTGACACCCTGTTTGATGAGCGGTCTGGAGGAACTCCGCCGCTCGCACGCCCGGTGGGCCTTCTTTCGCTTGGTCTTCAACGAAAGGGGTGGTCAGGTGGCTTTTGGTTTTGGCTTTGGCCCTGGGAACGAAGCCCGCCGGAACCAACGAGATGGATTTCCAAGCGTGCGCCCCAAACTGCAAGGTCCGTTCTGAAGTGCCCACGATTTCGAGCATTCCTTTAAGACTGGAGGCGCGTGAAGGGTGCTCAGTTCTGGCAGAGGCCGAGCTCCAGCTAAGCCCTATTTAAATAAATGAGCGTGTTCCCCCCCCCCCAAAAAAAGCAATGCCAGTGGAGTTTAGCATTTTGCAAAGGCCTCGAGGCTCCGAGTCCCGCGCTTCACCGCCGACGGCGCTCGTTTGCCTCCAGCCTGACATTTTTTCCCTTCGCTCGAGTCCACGCGTTTCAGGCGCTCGCCACTTTATCATCGGGAAAGAAAGCGAGCTAATTTACCTCGGCCATTGCCACATGTGGAACTAATTAGGAAGGGGGAAAGCCCAACTCATTATTTATGAGAGGAGCATTTCATCTGCAATCGCCCCGCCTTAAAAGAAGAAGAAGAAGAAGAAGGGGGAAGACAAAAAGGGGGGGGGACATTCCAGGAGCGCTGAGAATTCAGCCAGAAAAGTCTCCCGAAAGATAACCATAAAGTTACCGGGGTGGGGGGGAGGAAGGGTTCCTTGCCACCCTTCGCGTTTGGCCAACAAGGGAGGAGGGATGCGCTCACCGCCGCCGAGCTAGCCGGGGAAAAGGGTTCCACCTCCAGTCCCCTTTCAGCCGCTGTCGAAATCGATCCACACAGCCCCCTTTTCCAAAACATCTCACCGATCTGCCCTCGGGTCCCTCAAAGTCGTCCGCGAGAATGGGGGCGGAAGCCGAAGGGTGACCACAACGCCTGATCGGCGAGGGACTTTCGCGTGGAGGTCGCAGCCTCTCCTCTCCGTTGCCGTCGATTTCACTTCCCAAAGCCGAGCGTGTGCCTGTGTCTGATTCAGCTTGGTCCCAGCCCAGAACCGCCTTAGAGACCACCAAGATTTTGGGGAGTGTAAACTTTGGAGAGTGAAAGCTCACTCGAATCCAGTCGGGCGCCTTAGAGACCAGCAAGCTTTGACTCTCCACATTTTATACCCTCCAGATCTCGTTGGTCTCTACGGTGCGACGACGGGACCCGAGTCCCACTGCAGACCAAAAGGGCTCCCCTCTGACACCGTGTCTGCTCTGCGTCGCCTTCCTGCAAGGAGGCCCCAGGGCAAGAGACGTCTCCTGGAAGGCCCTTCGGTTTTTTCCCCGCCAGCGTCATCCAGCCCCTCGGGGCCCGTAAAACCGAGGCCTGCTCATGCTTTAAGGCTGAATGCGCTTGCTAGGAAGCGAGCCCCAGCCGAGCCCAGCGGGACCTGCTTTCTGGGTCAACAAACACGGGTGACAGGATCAGGCCGCAGGGGGACGCAGGCGGGATCCGGCTCTCCTTCTCCGGGCGCGCCGGTGGGCTGCAGGCCGCTCACAAACCCGGAGCCTTTTCCACCCGGGCCTCACACCGGCGGCCGCGGCTATTCTGCACGCTGCTGCGGTTCACACGCAAATGGGGCGTGTCTGTGGGGCCAGAACGAGGTCCCACCCGGCCTTTGCCTCCCTCGGGGTTCTGCCCCTCCTGCTTTGTCTCTGTGTGTGTGTGTGTGCTGGCGGGGGGGGGGCGTGAGCTGCGATTTGCCAAAACACTCGCAAGGCAGGTGGAAAGGTGAGACTGATCACCTGAACAGCGGGTTAAGGCAGCGGCGAGGCCGGAGGGCGAAGAGACCAGCGGCCAGAAGGGGTGTGTGTGTGATTCATCAAGCAAATTTTCATCAAGCAGAATCCAGTTGGAAACTGCATTGGAAGTGGATTGGCAGTGGAGTATTCAGTGTGTGATCGCAGCCTGAACCTTTCAGCCTCCCCCCACCCCCGGAGGTCTAATTATGTTAGGCCTAAAGTAATGTTCGCGGGACTTGATATCAATGCCAAACAGAAGTAGGGTTGTTGTGTTTTTTAAAAAATAATTATAATCTATTATTGCAATAGAATAAATGTTGGTAATTTTTTTTAAGAAAATGAGCCTTCAGATACCTGACAATATCTCCCCGCTTCTGAGTTCGTTCCCCGAAGTGACCGGAATATACGTATCTTTAATTGATCAATGTAGTAGCAACCTGGTCTGAACGGGTTTAAAATTTGTACTTTCCTGGTGTGTGTGTGTGTGTGTGTGTGTGTGGGGAGCTAGAGACCTACTTAAAAAATGAAAGATGTAAAATCAGGGAAGAGCTCTGGGATGCCCCTGAAAGCCCCACCCCCCATTCTAAGGAGTTTCGTCCCCTCCTCGAAGTGGTATAACTTGACCTGCACCTAAGCAACGGGGGACTGCCCCATTTCCAGATGTTTCCACCAACAGCTGTTGGTTAAGTCAGTTCCAGCTCGACTCCGACCCGGGCTAAACTCCTCACCTGGACAAGTGCTTCAGGGGCAGGAAATGTCCACTGGGAATCAAAAGGATTTGCTCATAACTTGAATGTTACCTAGACTGAAGGTATAAGAACACTTAAAATCCAAGTTACCATTATTATTTTTTAAAGTATGATTTATACTCCACTTCCTTGATTTGCGTTCTCGTCCCCACGATGTGTGGATCTGTCTGGAAGTTTGTAGAAAGGACGATAAGGAATGGAAGGGCGTTTGGGAGGAAGCCATAGATCTGGCCTGATTACTTTGGTTTACACCTAGTTGTCTGTTGGGAGCAGGCCCCAGTGAATCCAGCGAGTCCTGCTCCCGAGTAAATATGCATAGCCCTGGGTTGCCTGTACCGTCTGCAGAAGGGGAAAAGCCGATTAGCACTGAGTTCAAGTGACTCCCGTTATTATAACTGGGCGAAGAGGGGCAGCCGGAGGGCTTCCTCTAACACCCAGAGCTTGTCTACACGGAAGTCAGTACCGCTGAGATCATCAATGGGACTTGCTAGGAAACAGAAGGGAGTCTTCTCGGGGCGTCTTAAAGACAGGACAAGATCTAATAAGGATGCTGCCCTACACAAAGCGCCACTTACTTCTGAGTAAACCCGCGTGGCTCGGCTGCGATCCCCGGCCTTCCTAATCGGAACAACCGGGGAGGGGGGGTTCCTTCTGATGGGAAGCAGATGCCCTTGAAATCCGGGGGGGGGTTCCCTGCCTGTCGGTGCTTAAAAGGAGCCCCAGAACTGGAGGACATTAAAGTCCACGAGAGATCTGGCGCTGCCTTCCGTGGCCTGTCTCCCCCTGATTTGGGAGCTCCCTTGAAACCGGGGGGGGGTCCTTCCCAGCGAATCGCCCAGTGTTATTCCCCCGTCCGCCCAGCCCCTGACTGCAGGCTCTTCGGGGCCCTCTGCCAGGTGCCTTGTCCCACTGAGGGGCGCTCTGTAGCTATTGATAAGAGCAGGCCGAGAGAGACGCAGCAGAACGTGCACGACACGTTCCGGGTGGGTTTCGAAGGAAGAGCTCCGGCATAACCAATGCTGCTCCTTCTTGTGAGCAAAAATTCTACTTTGCGAGCTCCGGGCATTAAAGTTGTGAGCCAGCGATTTGGCCACTGCATTAACTTCGTTTGCTCTGGAGCCAGCCTTCCTGAGCTAAGACAAAAATGTGCGAGCCGGAGGCTAAACACCTGTGAGCTAGCTCACACACTAACTCAGCTTAGAGGGAACACTGGGCATAACCCGCGTGGGGTTTCAGTGCATTGCGTGAAGGTCTGTGGATATGCATCGTGCGTGTGTGGAAAGGGTCCCTCAGCCCACCAGATCCCCCCAAAGCTGGCCAGGGGTCGGAGGCCAAGACCCGTCTCAGTGGGGGGAAGGGAGGGGGCTTTCTCCAGAGGTGGCTGGCCCAGGGCTGCCGCCTAAGAAACAGGAGTCCAGCGACACTCCGACAAAATTAACCACGTTTCCTTCCAGTGCAAGCGCATGAGGACTAGAGCCCCTCCGAATCCGTGGGCCGGGGATGGTAGAGAGAGGACGCGGGCGCTGAAGACTCCGCGTGGCCTTTGCACCGACGCGCCGCCCTCCTTCTGCCGTGGCCCCGAAAGGCGGTCGCCAACAACTGGCCGAGATTGAGTCGGGAGGGACGCCCTTCTTGCGGGATCTTCTCGCCCCTTCCAGCCCGGACCCCCCCCCCGCGCGCCTCTTTCCTGGCCACTCCATCCCCATCAACGTCCCCCGGGAGTCACGCTCTTTCTCTGGCGATAATACATTAATAAGAAATACCTCCGCCGGGCTGTCACTCCCGGAGGGACTCCTTCAGTTGACCCAGCGGTTCTCCAATCCTGGTGCGTCCCGTCCCGTCCCCCCCAACCCCCCCCCGCCGGGACTTCGGTTTTATTGCAGCGGGGGGGGAGGAAGGTGGGAGCGCGGAGTGGCTGAGAACTCCCAGGCGCTTCTCATTAAACCGGGGGGGGGGAGGAGAGGAGAGAAATCTGTTGATAAAGATCTGCTGACATGAAACAGGATTCTGCCCGGTGGAGGAGGTGACACCGAAATAAACAGCCGGCTCTTTCTGGCGTGTCACTCTCGGCCGCGAGGGAGTCGGGCCTTTGATGTCCGGCGAGGGACCCGCCGCTGCCGCCGCCGCCTTCCGAGCCGGGCCTGCCTGCGCCGCAGAGCCAGCCGAAGGGGGTCGCTTACAGCTCTGGAGCGGGGCCAACCGGCGTGTCGCGGCCTGCACCGTCTCCCGCGCTCCCCGCGGCAGCCTCGACCCAGGAGCCCTTTGTGCGGAGCCCGGCTGCGTCCCAGAGCGCAGGATCCGGAGCACAGAGGAGGCCTCTGCTGCTGCTGCTGCTGCTGTCTTTGGGAGCCGCTTTCTCTCCCCCTCCGGGGGGGGGGGAGAGGATCGGCTAAAGGACAGATGAGTTACACACACCCCCTCCCAAAAAACCACACCAGTCTGGCTTTTGAAAAAGGCCCACCTCAGCTCTCCACGCCAGACCTTCTTCTGCCCGGGCGCGCCTGGTGCCAAACCAGACCCAGTAGAGGCTGGATTTAAAAAGGGGGTGTGGGGGAGAACACCCGACGTCCTCAGCCCCTTGTCCCTTGGAACTAAAATCGCGCTGGAATCGACGTCGCTTCGTTTAGCGGAGAATTGGGGCCTGCACCCTCAGGTCTTTCCGCTTCATGAAATCCCATTGTTTTTATTTTTATTTTATTTGCTCGATTTATATCCCGCCCTGCCCGCAAACGGGACTTCTGGGGAGGCAGGCAGGGGAGCGCGCCGTTGGAAACGCGCGGGGGATCCCGCGATCTGTGGGGTTGGGCGAGGGGGTCGGTATTATTCCGACGCGCATACTTGTGTTGGATTTCGGAAAGCCTCGGGACGTGGGACCGGCGCTTCCTTTCCTGCTGCGAAACGAACCCTTCCCAGAAACGAAAAGAGAGGGTGGGAGGGAGGGCTTGGTACAGATCTGGCGCCCCACAGGCCAAATAGAGCTTTTGTGGTAAGCTTTACAACAGACCTGGAAGGTAGGTCGGTGGGAAACTGGTCAGCGCGGGGGAAATGAAACCAGCGACCTCGCAGATCACCGCTCCTTTTTCTTAGCTTGTGCCAACGTCTATCAATTAAACAAACCAACAACAACAACGAAAAGCCGACCTAACTTACAAGGCTGATCTGCAAACCCATTTACTTGGGGAGGAAATCCCATTTGTGAAACTCGCTTCTGGGCGGACAAACCGCTTCGGTGTCAAATAGAAAGAGCAGCAGAGGAGGGTGAATTTATTTTTCGTTCTAATGTTAAGACGGTGAGAGCCTTGCCGACCCTAAGCGCGCTTCTTTGCCAGAGTGGTCGATGGATCTCAAGGGGCTTTACTTCCACGTAAACGTGTTTACGCTCCGTTAGGGCAGACTGCCTGGGGGTGGGGGGGTGGGCTCCGTTTCTAGCAGCTGCCCCGCGATTCTTCAGAGTTGGTTGGCACCCAGTAAGTATGGTTCTCTCCCCCACGTTTCCAGATATGGCTTTTCAAAACGGCCTGCTCCGCTTTGGCCACCCTTCGCCGGCTCTTAACGAGTTAAGGAAAAGTGAGCGGGGGGGAGGGGGGGAGCCTTGCCGTGTCTGTGGCTGCGTTTTAATCGACCACGATACCAAATTTGTCCAATTAGAAAAGGCAAATCTGGGCGAGATGTCAGCCTCGTTTATTCTGGGTCAGTGCGATGGAATTCCTCGAGGCTTCGCGATTCCGCTCTTTGAGGCTGATTTATGGAAAGTGGTGTGAAAGGTGGACTCGGGGCAGCTCTTGAGTGAGAAGGGCCGCCAGCGCTCACCCCCCTCAGCCCACCCCGCCCGCCCAGCTCCGCCGCTCCCCCCCCCTTTCGCTTTTCACTTACTCGCCAGGAAGGCGACGATTACTTTTGCCCTCCGATTCCATATCCCGTCTTCTCTCACGCCCCCTCCCCTTCCAGTTCGTTTCCCTGCTTATTACACCTTATACGTTGCCAGATCTCCCTTTTCAAAACTCGTTTGGCAGCTTTTAAAAAATCAAACTCCGGCTGCTGCGCGGAAACAGAGAGGGGATGAGAAGCCGCCTTTATTTCTGAAGCGCTGCCGCCGATCAGGTTGGCGCAAAAGACGGCTGCCCCGGGGGGATCAGAATCATGTTGCAATAAACTTGGGTACGGAAGATAACGCATGCTGTGACATCACAAACGGTGTAATGACGTAGCACGCATGATGATGCAGACGGCAAGCCCGCAACTGGGGAGGGATTAAGAGAGGCCAACAGCTAGATTCGAGTCCAGTCGTACCTGACGCCGGACGCGTTAACTCTGGCAAGCTGACTCTCCTGAACATCTGGCTGGTCTCTCCGAGGTGTTCAGACCAAGCTGTTTCACTGCAAACCGGCACGGCTCCCGTCTGAAACAAGAGGCGAATACTGACGCTGGCTGCAAAGTTATGCAGTCTGTCTTGTCTTGTATGTTGCCTTTGTGCACGACTGGAGCCCAATAGTTAAGTACTGGTGGAGAGTATATGGGAAGTTGTAAAGCTCTGTACAATCTTAGACAAAAATCAGGTTATATGAATAAAGTTAGTCTCCGGGAGGGCTGTCACCAATAGCAGGTCTCTGGAGGCAGGATGTCACCGAAAACGAAAGCCTGTTCGTTTCAATGGAAGAGCCGGGCTTATAGACTCCCACGGGTGCACCAAGCGCTCTTCTAACCCTTGGCAGAACTTTTTTTTTTTTTTTGGGGGGGGGGGGGGAAATGCCTCTTCGCCTAACTGTAGGTCACCGAGAAAAATCCGACGCGTTTCTACAGGTATTTCTCTTGGAGCCTTTTTAAAAAGCAAGGTCGACTGCTGAGGCAGAGGGAATTCGGACCCGGAATTATTATTATTTAGTGTGTGTGACCGCAGCCAAGGAATGGCTCTTCTTGAAAAATAAAACCCATGATCAAGGGGTGCGTCAGGAAATGCAGAACTACAAGGAGAAATGCCATGATGTAAAATGCAGATCTAATGAAGGGGACAGTTATGATAAGCTGATCAGCACGTGTTAGAATCCCCCCCCCCAAGTTTGTGCTCCAACGCGCACGTCTTCAGGATGCCCCCAGACTTCCCCGGGTTTTTGCTGCGGAAGATGGATAGGGTCACTCCGCTGACGTTTTGACGCTGCCTTGAACAAGACAGAGGTCAGAAATTTCGGCTCATCCTGAGCATAAGATCTTCTTCCTTCATACACGTAATTGTGGAAATCCTGTGATCAAGTCGCCCCTGGTAGGGTTGCCAGGTCCGGGCTGAAAGAAGAAGAGATTGGATTTATACCCCGCCCTTCGCTACCCAAAGGAGTCTCAGAGCGGCTTACAAACTCCTTTCCCTTCCCCTCCTCACAACAGACACCTTGTGGGGTAGGTGGGGCTGAAAGAACTCTGACGAAACTGCTCTTTTTCAAAAACAGCTGTGCTAGAACTATGGCTTGCCCAAGGTCATCCAGCAGGTGAAAGTGGAGGAGTGGGGAATCAAACCCAGTTCTCCCAGATTAGAGTCCGCGCACTTAACCACTATTCCTGGAGGCTTTGGGGGTGGATCCGGGAGAGGGTGCGGTTTGGGGAGAGGAGAGGCCAGGCCTCAGCATGGCAGAATGCCATAGAGTCCACCCTTCAACGCAGCCACTTTCTTCCAGGGGAGCTGATCTGTCAGCTGGAGATCAGTTGTAAAAACAAGAGATCCTGGAGGCTGGCAACCCTACCCCTTGGTCTCTTTCAGGATCGTGGCTCCTCCACAGTTGTCGGGGGGCTTTTGCCCCCTCTCCCGAACATTCTAAATAACCCCTCTCCTTTCTTGATCCCAAATGCAAGGGAAAGAACGAGATCTCTCTCCCCGCCCCGCTCTCCGGGTTTCACATGCTTATGTCAAGAACAGCTGCCATTCCCGTGCAGGGCTTGGCGTAGGGGGGAAACGGCCGGCCCTTTCCCTCGGCTAAACTGCAAGCAGGCAGGCAGGCAGGCAGGCAAGGCAGTCCTCTACTGCCGCGGAGAAAGCCCCTGCACGGAGGCCGGGCTTTGAAGTCAGCGCGGCTAAATCCGTGTTCTCTGCTTTCTGAAAGCAAATTGGGGGTCAAAGTTGAGGCGGCCGCAGGTCAGACGAGCGAACAAAGCGGAGTTTTCTTTCGAAGCGGAGGCGGCGGCTGCCCGCGAAACCTGCAGGCTTTGAACCCGGCGTTTTCTTGTGTTCTCGCAAGAAACGTTCCTCTGGCAGGATTATTGGGCTCCCGCTGAAACTTCCCGCACTTTTCACACTGCGGCTCGTGAGAGTTCGAGCCTGGGAGAACTCTCATTGGCTCCCTTTAAAGAGCCAATGAAAAGAGCGGGAATGTTTTCCCCTGGGTAGAAGCTGGTTCTTGGGTTCTGCTTAGCCGCTGCGTGAATCCCAGGCCCACCCCTCGCCTGGAGAAGGGAGCCAGTCTCTGAGGGGTGGGGCAGGAAAGAAACCTGCTGCTGGGGGCCTGGCAGCGCCCCGTTTGGGCTGGGAACTGGGACTGATGTTGCCCCGGTATGAGCCCCACGGTCTTCACCCTAAAGGGTTCCTGAGTCAGTGCCTACTCTGGGGCAGCAAAAATAAAGCACAGCTATCCTGAAGCCTACCTCTGGACTCCCTGCCTGATAACTGGGTTAGTCTGATGGCCCCCTCATGGCTGTAAGGGTCAGCAACAACCTGGGAATAAAACTGGTGTCTCCCCCTTAATAGGAGGGCTGCCAACTCCGGTTTAGGAAATACCTGGAGATTTTTGCAGTGAATCCTGAGGAGGGTGGGTGGGTGGGTTCTGGGGAGGGGCTTCAATGGGGTATGATGCCACAGAATCCACCTTCCAATGTGGTCATTTTCTCCTGGCAAACCGATCTCTGCCACATGGAGAAGAGGTTGCCAGCCTCCGGGTGGCACCTGGAGATCTGCTTTTACAATTGAACTCACAGGACCCAAGATCAGTTCCCCTGGAGAAAATGGCCTCTTTGGAAGGTGGACTCCATGACATTGTATTCTGCTGAGGCCCCTTTCCTCCCCAAACTGTGTCCTTTCCAGGCTCCACCCCCAACATTTATTGATTGATTTAATTAGGTTTATATCTTGCCCTATCCCAGAATGGGCTCAGGGTGGCTCACAACGATCAAAGGGATAAATAAATAGCAAAAACATGATAAAAACCAAGTTAAAACAATCAAACAGTAGATGGCAATAACCAGGTAGAACTCTGGGGCAGTCCTTAATATCTCTTTAAAATCTCCAGGTATTTCCTAAACCAGAGCTGGCAAACCTGTCTGGAGATCAGTTGTCATCCCAGAAGCTCTCCAGCAACCACATGGAGGGTGGCAAGCAATTCTACTTAATAAGGTGTTATTTTCTAGGTCCATCTTATTTACTGCTATGCCATGAAATGCATTGCCTGTGTCTGTTAAAGAAGCAGGACATTTTTTGTCAGGTTGTTGACAAGCAGAAGTGACTGGTATTTTGTGTACAGTTTGTCTGGTCTATAAATCCTGGTGTTAGTGGAACAAGCCTTTTGGCTTCCACAGAGAAGCTCCCCATTCAGTTACTTCCAACACAGCCATTTTCTCCAGGGGAAGTGATCACTGTCACCTGGAGATCTTTTGTAATTCCAAGAGATCTCCAGCCACCACCTGGAGGTTGGCAACCCTAGAAGAGTCAGAGGATTAGCCTAGATTTCACTCAGCTGGTAATGTGGTGGATGCCAGGTTTCAGTTGCACACCTTCTCTCTGTTCCTGTGACATGCTTCTGTGAACTGTAAGTGGTGACTGTAGAAAGATCTCCCTTATGGGTACTGAACCTCATCGTGTATTTACTTATCCTGTTCTTAGCCTGGGAATCATACATTTGCTGCTTCTTTTTCTTTACTGTAGGCACTCTCTTCTTCTCAAGCTTCTTCATTACCATGGGTAGTAAGACTCTGCCAGCACCAGTGCCCATCCACCCTTCCCTGCAGCTCACCAACTACTCCTTTCTGCAAGCCTTCAATGGCCTGCCAGCAGTGCCTTCGGACCACCTTCCAAACCTCTACGGCTTCAGTGCCTTACACGCTGTTCACCTTCACCAATGGACCCTGGGCTATCCGGCCATGCATTTGCCCCGTTCATCCTTCTCCAAAGTGCCTGGTGTGGCCAGCCTGGTGGATGCCAGGTTCCAGTTACCTGCCTTCCCTCTGTTCCCGCACGTCATCCATCCCAAGCAAGAAGCCACCGGTGTGCCGCTGAAAGCCAAGCCCAGGTTTGATTTTGCGAATCTTGCTGTGGCAGCCACCCAAGAGGACCATTCGAAACTCGGACAGATCGAGAACCAAGGTTCCTCGCCAGGCTTAGGCTCATTGCTTGAGGTGACCAAGCTTTCTCCCGAGAAGAAACCCACCCGCGGGAGGTTACCTTCCAAAACCAAGAAGGAATTTGTGTGCAAATTTTGTGGCAGACACTTCACCAAGTCATATAACCTTTTGATTCACGAAAGAACCCACACGGATGAAAGGCCGTATACGTGTGACATTTGCCACAAGGCCTTCAGAAGACAAGATCACTTGAGAGATCACAGGTACACATATACTTCTACTTGAGTTTGTAACAAAACCTGTAAAAATGTCAAAGTCATGTTCATGTTAGTTAGTTACAGATTACAATGTACCTTTCAATAGATATGCACCACATATAGCTGGAATAACTTGCCAAAACAAATGCAGTGATGGCATCCCCTTCCCTCCCAGTTGCGAAGTAGCTTCTGGATATGCTTCTAAGATGGTCTCCTCCTATTCCTTTAATCAGTTGAAAGCTAGAAAATCCAAGTGTAAAACTTTTAAAAGTTTAAATCAGGGATCTCCAATGTGGTTTAAAACTTTTAAAAGTTTAGATCAGGGATCACCTTTCCTGGTGCCCACCCAGTGTTTTTAGAAAGTGGACAGGAACAAATGAGGGTTCTGCCCAGCAAGGTTTCTTTTCTTTTTTGTATTGTGTGTGAGTGCCCATGCCTAGAAGTCATGGCAACCTCTGGCGACTCCTACTGGGGCATGGAGGACATTCAGAGAAGGCCTACCTCTGGCGTCCCAGCCCTGGTATTCTTTGCAGGTCTGCCAGCCAAATACTTGCCAGGATCGGCCCTGCTTAGCGTCCAAGATCTGACGAGATTGAGCTTGCCTGGGCTGTCCAGGTCAGGGCTGTCCGACAAGGTTACTGATTGACCATTGGAGGTTTGATTGGCTGTGCAGATTTTTTAAAATGTTGCTTTGGCACCAGCTGCCACCACTGCACAAGGATCTTCACTGTGTCACTAAAGGTAAGCTGGAGCAGCCATTTTGTGGCTGGCTCTGCCTATTGCAGCAGCCATGTCGTGGCAAACATTATGTGACTGCGCTGCATCCACCACGCTATGTCAGAATTCCAAAGGTGCCCACAGGCTCATAAAAGTTGGGGACCCCTAGCTTCAGTATTCTGTAACAGGATATGTTCCATCCCCATTGCTTGTATTCTGCTTTCTAGAGCCATGCCGAAACTAGTCACGATCTTTGCCAAAGGTCTGCTCACACATGCGGCTGCCTTATATTGAGTCAGACTGGTGGTCTAGCCAGGAGAGTATTATCTAGTCTGACTGACAGCGGCTCACCAGAGATTCTTTTAAAACTACGAATGCCAGGGATTGAAGCTGGGACCTTCTGCAAGCAAAGGAGATGCTGAGCCATGCTCTCTTCCCCCACCCCCCCATACTCATTTTACTATTTCACCAGAGTATGCCTGTATCAGGGCTGTCTAACCCAAATGAGTTGGAGAACCAACTTCCCACCACCAAGCAGATGCCCAAGGGATGCCTTCATACCTTTTCATCAAAAAAGGCAATTTGATAAACATCATTTCCCCAAACCCTTCTTTGTGACACTGTCTACCTCACATCACACATTTTGCTTCCTGGGTTATATCCAAGGCAGGGAAGCACTACTAGGGTGGCAGGAGGTGGGCTGTGGGGAGAAAGTTCGTGAAAGAGGATCTGTTACCAATGTCCAATACCTGACGTATGCCTGCCTCAGTCCTCCAGTCTGAGGGGCACGGAGTTACTGCAACCTCACATTAAGCACATGAGACAATTTGAAGGGCAAACTGTGGCCATTTCATGTGTGGATCTACTTATGAGTAAGCACACCAGCCTCATATTTTTGGCTCTGAAAATGACTGTATTGCATGTGACAGGGCAGCATTGATGGCCCAAGAATGTGCCCTAGCATTAAGTCTGATTCCCTTGATTTGATTCCCTTTAATTTGCACCAAGGCTTGAACCATATGGGAAATCCCTCTGGTCATAACCAATGTTCCCTCTAAGCTGTGGAGTCTTGTGAGCAAAACTTCTACTTTGTGAGCTACTAGCCTTAAAGTTGTGAGTGAGAGACTTGGCTACTGCACAAATTAGTTTGCTCTGGAGTCAGAGCTAGAGGCTTAAAAACTGTGAGCTAGCTCACACTAACTCAGCTTAGAGGGAACACTGGTCATAACCTAGGCGATGCCAAGAATTTTTATGTCAGCCCATGTCTTTGAGAGTCCTGCTTTCCTGCTAACTCCATGGGGCTGGCTTCCTAGTGTGGTGAAGGATTGCAGCTGCATAGCCTGATTCTGTGTCTGTTTACTCAGAAGTAAGTCTTCATGGTGTGTGGGAAATATTCATGTTTTCCACATCAGGAAGTATTGTTCAGGAATGATGGTAGCTTACCCTTTAACATTTGCACTTTCATGACGATTGCTGAAGGTACTGTGAATTTTGACAGATCAATAGCAAAGCCTGGTTCAATCCTTGACTACTGAACCATCTTTTTCTCTTAGGTTTTGGTGTGCTTGCTCACTAGTGATGTCCATATGGCCAAACACAAGCAATAACAGTACTCATCCTCCTGTATTTCCAGTTGCACATTAGAAAGCATGCCTATTTCCAAGTCATTTAACTGTTGTGGCTCTCAACCAAGAAAAACTATGGAAAATTGCAGCGAATTCTCAGCACCCTCAGAAAAATTGTAATTATCAGGGCTCTCTTGGGGGGAGCCATGACAGTTAAAAGTGGCATCACACAAGTAAATAGTAAATATGTCCAAGGTACAAATTTAGTAATGTGGGAAGTTGCTGTGTAGAGAGGTGCCTTCTGTTTCCTATTAGGGAATGTCATTTATTTGAGTATTGAGGTTTCAGGCCTTTTGTTTCAACTGATCCCCCCTCCCCGCCCCATTTTCTTGCTGACAATTATTTTGAGCAATAAAGCATGAGTGAACTTCTAAGGAACTTTTCAAAATCCACGGACAATGGATCCCATAGGATTTGTGTTTTAGTTATTTAATTTATAGACTGCCCTACCGCAGAGGCTTCATAACAGTGTGTTTATTTAAGTCAAACTCTAAGTTCATTATGATTCACTTTGTACAGATGGGAAGAGGGGTACCTGGAGAGTTCCAGGCTAAAATGGTAGGTTTGAATTCAAGAACCACAAGCCAGTTGCTTTCTAGGATTTCAGGCCTATTCATCTCTCCCTGGGAGTAAGCCCCTTTTAACAGAACTTACTCCTGAACAAACATGGGCTGAGGCTGATCCTATGGAAATCAGTGTGACATAAAAGCAACACTGTATCAAAAAACCCCAACAACTTACGTTGCATTTGGCGTATATTTCTATCCCAAGCCAAATCCCTGATGCATCTTGGGATAGAACAATTGTCACAAAGACATTGTTTGTGATGGCAAAAGTCATTGTGTTCTGCAGTACTAAAACATTCAGACCTTGGAGAAAACAAAAACAACAATGCTGTGTCATGAAGCAGAATGTTTCTTTTGGTATAAACGCATCCTTTCCCCTGTCTATATTAAGTAATATGGAAGAACCGTTTGACAAAGCTATAATTTTTAAAATCTGAAACAAAAATGATACTTTGAACCTAAGATATTAGAAAACGTAACATAAACTTTAAAACATTTTAAAGGAAAACATTAGTAACATCTAACAATAATTTCTAATGTTTTTGGATCTTGAGGTATTTTTCTATCACAAGAACATATCTTTCTGTGGCGAGGTGAATATTCTTCAGAAATGGTTATCAGGTTGTCATGAAGGGCTGTATCTCTCCAGAGCACTCAGAAATGGCTCCCTGGACCAGTATTATCTTAATAAACACAAGGGGTACTTTGTACCCCAAAAGGTTAAATGGACTTGAAGTAAGGAGGAAAAAAAGAACCCAAAGGGCAAAATGCATAGATTTCTGGTTGTTATGTACTGGGTGCTCTTTAGTTTACAGAAAGCAAACTGTAAGCAGTAATTGACTGTACTCTTGGGACATTATTCACTATTGTACACAAGTCACAGCATCTTAAGAGGACAAAGTTGTACAGCCAGTCCAGTGTTCCCTCTAAGCTGAGTTAGTGTGAGCAAACTCACAGTTTTTTTAGCCCCTGACTCACACATTTTCGTCTTTGCTCAGGAAGGATGGCTCCAGAGCAAACTAACTTATGCAGTAGCCAAATCGCTCACTCACAACTTTAATGCCAGTAGCTCACAAAGTAGAATTTTTGCTCTCAAGACTCCACAGCTTAGAGGGCACTTTGACAGCCCCTTGTCTTTGCATTCTTCCAACAAAAGGGCAACCTGGGTGGGAAACTCATCCCAGTCATAGAGATGTGACAGTGTGCTTGCTTGCGCCTGAGTGCTTCCAGTCCAGCTATCTTCCTTGGGCATATGAAAGCTCTGATGGTGCATTTGAACTCTCCTCCAGCCCCTTTGCTTAAAAGAAGGGTACAGCCCCAAGAGTACCTTGCTTTGCACATGGAACATAGCCATAGGAGTGTACAGGAGTACGCAGCAGAAGTGTCAACTCCTGCTTGGGAAATTCCTGGCGATTCAGGAATGGAGCTTGGGGAAGGGAGAGGAAGAACCTTATCTGGGCATAGTGCTAGACAGTCACCCTTCAAAGCTGCCATTTTCTCCAGGGGAATTGATCTCTGTCATAATGCAATTTTGGAGGTTGGGAACTGCAATGCCAAGGTTCTTCCAGTTTGGTGTAGTGGTTAAGTGTGCCAATTTGGTGTAGTGGTTAAGTGCGCGGACTCTAATCTGGGAGAACTGGGTTTGATTCCCCACGCCTCCATTTGCACCTGCTGGATGACCTTGGGCAAGCCATAGTTCTGATAAGAGCTGTTCTTGAAAAAAGAGCAGTTTCTGTCAAGAGCTCTCTCAGCCCCGCCTACCTCACAGGGTGTCTGTTGTGGGGAGGGGAAGGGAAAGGAGTTTGTAAGCCGCTCTGAGACACCTTTGGGTAGTGAAGTGCGGGGTATAAATCCAATCTCTTCTTCTTCTTCTCTTCCATGTCTAAATTCATAGGTATTATATTTTGCTTTCATGTATCAAGGCTTCCTTTTGAGGAACTTTCGTCACCACTTTGACCCCCGTTTTTGAGTTCCAGGAAGTTGAGACATAAGTCATTTTTTAACTCGAGAGGCCATGTGGCTAAATATGCACTTTTTCACAAACATGTCTCTCTTATTTTCTCTCCCCAGATATATCCACTCTAAAGAAAAGCCATTTAAATGTCAAGAATGTGGGAAAGGATTTTGCCAGTCCAGGACTCTCGCAGTTCACAAGACACTGCACACACAAGTGAAAGAGCTTAAACCTTCCAAAATCAAGTGCTAAAGCTTCCAGTCCCCCAAGAACTTCATTCCCCTTTCTGACTTTTTAGGTCAAACTCATACCAAAGACAAAGGGGAACACGCTGAACATTAATTTAATTGCTTTTTAAAAAAGAAAAACAAATGCACACAAAATACAGCCAGCTTTTCTACACCCTGAGCAATAACACTGATTTGCTTCCGAGTTACACAGAAGAGTGTAAATCTTGCATCGCTTTGATAAACTTTATGTCAAAAGGTGGTGCTCAAGTGTTGGAGAGGAATCTTCCGTTGTTAAGACACAAACAAACTCCAAACTCGCTTCCAAAAGTATTGCTTTTAAATTTTTGGGGTTTTTTTGGTTTTATCCTTTCGTGTGTGTCTGTTTAAAAGCTTATACACTTCAGATGAGGAAACATTTTTAGAAGATCTTTAAAGAAAACTGGCTTCACGTTGCAGGCACTGCCGAGACAGACAGAAGGCCACTGAATACATTCTGTGTTTTTAAAAGGCAACATTCCGAACAACCATCCTGTACACAGACCCCGTGGCCCACTACAAATCTTAATGCCTCGGTCTTCCTTCGGCGGGTGTCCTTTGTGCACACTTCCAGCAAGCCCCCTGGCGTTTCTGTTTGCTTGCTTGTTTGTTTGTTTCTGCCCTGGTGCCTTGAGAGGTGGTTTCTGATTTGTGGATTTATTTAAACAAAAACAAAATACCCAAGGTGGGAAGGGTGAAGGGCAGGTACATAGCAATAAATCAAAGCGACTGCTATGCACAGCATGGCTTTAGTAGTACTTCCAAGTGAGTGTGTGTCCTGGTCGGGGAATGAGTGGATTCGGGGGTGGGGTGACAAATCTCAACCTGAGAGCTTTATCTGAAGTTGTTTTGTTTCCTAAGCAGTGTAAAGAATTGAGACATTCCAATATGTTTTTATTTTTTGGTTACAGTTCTTGCTATGTGGCACTTTATGCTGATTCTTGATAATGAACATTTATCACTGGATTTATTTGTGTTTTTTTTAAGTATTAAAATAAATTGGTATTTTACAGGCAAGTCTTTGTCGGATAATGTTTTCGTCCTGCGTTAAACGTATTTGATCAAAGCCTGGGTGCTCTGGTGCTTTCTGAAAACTGTAATCAATAGCCATAGGTTTGAGAAGAGCAAACTTTAACATTTGTTAGTCTTTTTATTTTTTAAGATGAGTTATCTAATCGAGGTTGTATTCCTAAGAATTCTTGAAATGGAGTATGGTGGGATTTTCTGCTGAGTCAAGGTGCTGGGCTGCAAAAAACATTGCAAAATTAAGAGGGGACATTAAACAGTTTCATAGCAAGTGCTACTTCACTTTTTTAAAATGAGAAAGTTGGTTGTAGAGGAAATCATAACATAGCACCAAGCTGTGTCGGTTGTACATAGACACAGTCCTATCAGTAACGAGCCCTTTTAAAAATCCAGCATGTAACACTTAAGTCCCTTAAACGTTTGAATGTAAATGCAGATAAGCCATGTAAAGGGCCAGAAGTTTGCTTTCAATGTACTCGGTGGTAGTTCTTAATGGCTCATTCATACATGCAAAGTCATTGTGGGATGCTTCAGTGGCTGAAGGACATACATTTACCAGAGAACTATGTCTCAGTGGCTTCTGTAGAACTAAAATTATTTTAATACTAAAATTCTCATTTTAAATGACTCTTCAATAGAACCATAAAAGGGCCTGCCTGATCATCTCCGAGAACCACCTGTGTAGCTCCTAGATCCTAGCATTTGGCAGAACTGAGACTGACCTCAATTCCTCTGAATATCATGCAAGCACCTTGTGAATTAACAACCATGCAAGGAGATCTCTAAACTGGATTTCAATCCAAGTAGTCTATCAAAGTTGGTGAAAATAAAATGGCACTAACTGGTTGTGGGTCCAGAAAGGGGAAGAATGATTTGGGATCATCTATAAAATGTCACACTTCTCAGAATCTTCCAAATTGTTCCAATGTTGCCCCATTTTAACCAACATGAAATCCACCTTTTGTCATTATATTGCTGTTCATCAGTTTGCCATACTTTGTAGGCTCTGTACAGTGCAATCCTAAAAACACAACACTTTCCTGGAAGTAAGCCCCATTAAAGAGACCTGAGTAGGATTCTGACTAGAGCTGCTTAGGAACGCTCTCTTCACCTGTGTATACTCAGAAGTAAGTTCTACTTTGTTCAGTGGGGTTTATTCTCACTGAAGTGTGCAAAGAGTTGTGGCGTAAGTCCAAACTATTAGCTGGAAAGTTTGTTTCATTGAACTGGGGAAATGGAAATAAAAAGGTGAGTAAAATGGGAATATTTTTTTTCTTTTGCCCTCAAGTCACAGCTGACTTATGGTGGCCCTGTAGGGCTTTCAAGGCAAGAGACATTCAGAGGTGGTTTGCCATTGTCTGGCCACACCTCACAACCCCTGGTATTTCTTGAAGATCTCCCATCCAAATGCTAACCAGGGCTGACCCTGCTTAGCTTCTGATATCTGACAAGAGCAGGCTAGCTTGGGTTATCCAGGTAGAAACATGAAGCATCATTAAAAGCATAGCAAAAAAATAACTTCCCTATAAAGAAGTGACAAAGTACACTAGGTTGCTGAGAAAAGCTTTCTCCATTACCGGCGAAGAAAAAGCAAGCAATTAGCCAAAGCAAGCATTAACTCCTCTCAAGATCATCTCACTGGCCTGGTTTCAAAGCAAGTAGCAGACCACGAAAATCCCAGAGCTGCTGGGAACTCTGGGAATGGAGTGCCCAGAATTATTTTTTCTTTTTTTAAAAAATTGGGGTATGGGGCTTGATTCTGGGGAATCCAGTAAGCCGCCTTGATTCCAGAAGGGCTGCTGGTAAAAGACGTTGGCTTGGGTAGGGGAGAGGAGGCACCCCTGAAGAGACTGAGCTTCCTCACAGATGGCACTACTCAGCCAAAGCAAGCAGTGACCTCGGAAGCCAGCTGGCATGGATAATAAATTAATAAATACCTTCCAAATCAATTAGTTTAAATTCTTGGCTGGTGAGCTTAATAATAATAAATACAAGTACCCAGCGAAGCTTCGTTGAAGTGTTCCTCACCCTGTTTTCCTTGTCCGACCATTCTTGGTGGGAGAAGTTCTAACGTCATCGGAATGGGATCACTGTTGTAGACTTTTTCAATTTGGTTGCTCAGGCTCAGAGTGTTTCACAAGGGCAGCCTAACGGTATTTATCGGATAAGATTGCTGACTTTTACAACACTGTCAGGGAAACAGATTAGAATAAACCTTGTTGGTCTGAAGGAACAGAGCAAAGCTTTGAGTCCAGTGGCACCTTGAAGACCAACAAAGTTTAATTCTGGGTATAAGCCTTCCTGTTGGTCTTAAAGGTGCCCCTGGGCTCCAACTTTGTTCCACCTAGAGTAAGCCTTGTTTGCAAATGTTACCATCCCAAACCCTGCATATAGCAAAATCTTGGCCAGCTCCATTCACTCCCTCACATCTTTTGTTGTTATTGTTATTAAGTGTTTATTAAATTTGTCAATGAAAGTGCAAGGAAAAACAGAGGTCTGTATTAATCACAAGGAGATTTTGTAAAATAAATGGAGACATTCAAACAGCGTCTACATTAATTGTCCCTGATGGTAAATGTTACCCCTTCAGTGAGTTACAAAAATATTACAAATTACCCCACAATCTCAAATCTGTGTTCAAAGTTTATTTTTCCTACGTATAACACTTTACAGTTTTCCTTTCTGAAATGCTGTTAATGTTGCACTGTGCCCACTGCTTTCCAACTTGTTGGGATCTGTTTTGATCTATTGCCTGAGGTATTTGTAGTCCTTTCGACTTCTACAGACTGTGCCGTTTTGATGAACAAACTGGCAGTGAATGAAAACAGACTGTGAACCCACCTTTCAGGAAGTGTATGACTGTGATTGGCCACAAGGCATGCCCATCGTGGCTGAGAGATCCCATTGCTGAATGAGGGTTGTCAGGGTTTGGGTTACAGCCCAGTGTGGGAACTGTTGAGCTATAGCATGTGAACCTTCTGCTTGCTCCAGAGAAGTAGCCTGCTGGGGGGTTGGGAACCGGGGCAGGGCCCTTTGCACTTGATGTAGTTGGCTGTCAGAAGACGGAGGGAGCGCTGTGTGCATCCTTCTAGCAGTGGCTGAATCAGGCCGCAAACCCCATATGGTGCAGTCTAGAACCTCAGGATCTTCAGACGAGTAACTTGAAAAATGCAAAAAGAAGAGGGGAGAGAGCATTTTCAGCATTCTGTATCAGCAAACGTTTATGCAGATAATAAAATGTTTTGTCATAAATTTTAATACCACACGATAACAGCTAATCCTCACAGCCTCTCCTCAGCAGTAATAGTGTAGGAAAACAGTCATGAAACTGCAAAGGAAAGTCATTTCTGCCCTTTGAGGAATGCGTGTTTGGAATGGGGTGGGATATTTCCCCAATAAACACAGTTCTGGATTTTCCTCTTTTCTGGTTGCAACTGGGTCAGATCCCCTGGAATCATCTTCCTGCAATATCTTGTATATACCTGGCTCCTGGGGGGGTGCTTCAAAATCCAGCCATCCAGACACACTTGCAGGGTCAGCGTCCAGAGCGTGCCTATAATCTGAAAACAGGAGTCATGCAACGCAAAAGTAGTAGGTGCCGTGACCAGGCAACCACCTTCCACACAGCCTGTGCTGTTAGGCTAACATGGAAGTGAAGGATATGGGAGGGTCATAGGACCATTTTAAGACGATCTCACAGAAAGAAACCCAGGCTTGCCATTAGGTATATATACAGTTGGGAGATGCAGCCATCCTGTCTCTCTGGGAAGTCAGACATATTTCTGAACACTTGTTTGTCACATTTACACTTCAGACTTTTAGGTGGACGAATGTAGCTAGTGTGTATCCAGTGCTCACTCAGAAAGAAAAGTAAGAGGGAAGATGACCCAGCAGGAGCTGAATGCATAGCAAGTACACTGGAGGCCATTGTGGCATGTAAAGTTCAAAGGTTCCCTTTGTGTTTTAATGTACTTCTAGGGTAATAGAATCTGGAGGAATACCAGGCCAGGCTTTACTTACGGCTGTATATAGGATGGAGTTAGGCAAGCTGTTCTGAAGGACTCTGTTGGGCCCCATTCTCTCGTCTTTGTTTCACACAGTTTATTCTAAATTAGATTATATAGGAAGACCCTCAGCATATTCCCCAAGTAACTGCATCTTACATGATGCCCCCCTCATCCACCCATCATGGAGCTGTGTGGCAATGACACCCCCCTCCATTGGGTTGCCAGGCACATGCATGAAACTCCCAGGAAACTTTTGGGTGTGGGGCATGGGCAAAAGAACATGATGCACCCCCAACACTTCCAGCTGGAACCCAGAAGTGCAGTCGCCAGAACTCTAGGATTTCACCCAGTCTCTATGGTAAAAACTACAGCGATTGGGAAGGTTCCTAGAGTATCACAAATATCACTTTCGTGTTCCAGCAGAAATTGACGTCTACACATCCCTAACATCCTGTTCCTCATATTCCTTCTGCCATTCAAATGAGCACCACTGGGGACAGTGGAGCGTTGGCAGGAGTTTTGCTTCAAACGGAGGGCAAATGGTAGGTCTAGAATCCCCTCCACACATCAGCCCTATGTGGAACCACTCAACCTAATGCAGAGCAATGCTAGTACACATCACCCCCACCCAGACCCAAAACACAACAAGGGCAGGCACAAAAGAAACATAGCCCCTTCTGCTCTATGGAGGACTGTGGCATGCCCAATGGGAGCCCTGTTGCTACCACACTCCTATGCGTGTTTGAATCCCCTCTGGCTGCAAATGTGTTCAGTTTTGATGGGCCGACACATGGGCAGGATGTTCATGCAAACCATGACACCCAAATGCCTCCGCTGCTACAGAAAGGCCATGACCTCTGCGGAGGATGACAGTGGAAGAAGATTGCCTGGAGGAGCAACTTAATTTGCAAGGCAAGGTGGATATGGACACTAGGACAGCAATAAGAGAACATACAGCAACTGGCAGACAGGTGAGAGGGGAATCTTGATTTCACTCCTATGGCGTTTTTCCTGTGGCACAATGTTATGCTGGCACCAAGGGCAGGACATGGGCTAAAGGTGGTTAGGACACCAGAGCTGGGTGGGTTGGTGGGAGTCCTGAACAGACGCCTGGAGAAGATAATATGACAGATGATGGCCAATAAGCTGAAGCTCACCGCAGACAAGACTGAGGTGCTATTGGTCAATGAAAAAAAAAACAACAACTGCTCTAGAACTGAAGAGTCAGCCTGCCCAGGAGCACTGGAGGTAAGGGAGATACAGCAGCCATTGGTGTTATGTGGTGCTCTAGGAATATCCCTCTCTAGGAATATTCCACTCTAGGAATATGGTAAAAATACAGAGATTTGTGAAATTCCTAGAGTGTTGCACAATGTTGTGCCATCACTTCCAAGTATATATCTCCATATTTTTGTTCCTGCTGCTCCATCAAGCAGCAGCAACAGCAACTTTGGGGGCTGGAGGCAGGAGGTTGCTCACCATAGAGGGCAGCTGGTCTCCCTCCCTGGAGAGTTTTGCATGTTCATAAATTGGGGGTCATGTCAGACTATGGCCTAAGGTTGGAGGGTCAGGTCTCCTTCATGGTAGAGAGCATCTGTCATGAGCTTTGGCTGATCATCAGCTACAGCTGTTGACAAGTGTGATCTGGTCACAGTGATCCATGCTCTGAGCTCTTCCACAATGCATTACATTGCACATGATGCCTTTGAAAACCTCTGGAAACTCCAGTTTGTCCAGCTCCTGCTGGGAATTATATCACTCCTGTGCTGAAAGATCTGCCCTGGTGACTCTTCTGTTTCCAGGCCCACTTCGGAATGCTAGTTCCAAGCCTTCAGGTCTTTTTCTAAACAGCTTGGTACTGGGGTTGTTCAAGGTCTGCCTTCTTGTGTTCTGATCCTCTACCCAAGTCCTCTGCTTCAGGGGTGGGGAGTACAGCAACCCGAGATAATGTTTTTTCTGTGGTGGCTAGAGAGGTCCACAGAAAAGGAAATGAATAACTGAAAAGATATATATTTTTTAAAAAAGAAAAAAGAAAAGAAAAAGAAAAAAAGGAGAAAGAAGTCCCCCTCCTCCTGCCCCCCCTGGTCTTTTAAAAACCCCTTCCAGAGGGGGGGAAAATGGGAAATAATGAGAAATTTGCGGAAGCGCTGAAAGAAAACAAACCACACAATTTGGGGCAGGGTATTCACTGACTGAAAAAAATGTGAATTTTGGGGGAGCACTAAAAAACTATTTCGCCCCTTTTTGGAATTAGTATTTTCTGGGTATATGTTGTAAGCCAGGCCTAGTTTATAACAAGTATTCAGAACAGAGACCTGACACAGCCTCAGCTTTCTGGTAAGAACCAAGTTTAATAATGTTTTAACCTGGCCCCCAACAGTCCAGTAGGTCTCCTGTAAAGCAAGAGATTAACCTTTAGGTGACCACAGTAGATTTGCAAATTAGCTTGTTAAAGACTAAGACTGTTAAATTCCGCAAACCTTCCAGTTATAAATGATGCATTTTATGTTGTTAAAGCAGCAAAAATAGTGTTAGGTTTGACAGGAAGAGATATCATATATATATATATATATATATATATATATATATATATATATATATATATATATATATATATATATATATATATATATATATATATATGTATGTTGTTGTTGTTGTTGTTGTTGTTGTTCAGTCGCACAGTCGAGTCCGACCCTTCATGACCCCATGGACCAGATTACGCCAGGCCCTCCTGTCTTCCGCTGTCCTCTGAAGTTTGCTCAATTTCATGTTCATCGCATCGATGACACTGTCTAACCATCTCATCCTCTGCCGTCCCCTTCTTCTTTGACCTTCAATCTTTCCCAGCATCAGGGTCTTCTCCAGTGAATGCTCCCTTCTATGTATGTATACTACATTGCCATTTTTTCCTGCAAAATGGGGAAGAATTCAAATTTCTGGACAGTTTACATCTTTAATGGTGGCATCTCACTTTTAGAATGTCCTTCTCTTAGATGATTTCCTGAAGCCTATCTTATGGTCCTTTAGCCAGCAGGTCTAGGCCACTCTGTTTACCCAGGCTTTTAAGGGAGGGGTTCTGTGTTTTAAAGCTATGTCAGCTTCTAGCCTGAGGACTGTTTTGTGGATATAAATTTTGGCTGCTGAATGTCATTTTATGCTGCTTTTTAGGGTTTTATCGCCGATCATTCTTATGATGTTGTTTTTAGGATTTTTATTATATTGTTTTTATTTTGTGAAGTGCTTTAAGCAGTCTCTGGAAGGGCAGCACATATACATTTGAAACGAACAAATCATAACACCAGGCAAGCCCTGCTCCTGTCCTGGCACATCCCTGGTCTCACCCATTCCTTGCCCCTACATAAATGTTGACTCTTCAGTGGCACAGCATCAGTGAGCCATTATGCCACTGTGTCTTCAGTTATGTCACTGTTATCTTTAACTGGCACAGCTGTGAGGCTTACTCATTATCCCGGCCTTCATAATGCCATGGATATTTCACATTGGTGGCTCTGTGGGTGGTGTCACTAGCACTGATCCTGCTAAAACTTGCCCTTGGGCTAGGAACAATCTATACAGGGACAAACTCTACCTCTCATGTGGGTGCAGGTGTGAAGCACTCCCCATATCCATTGTATTGGATACTTAGAAGCCATGCTGCCACACACTCCCATGACTTGTTTTGTGGGGATGGTAGCACAATTATGCAGTCCCAGTGGTCATACTTGGGTGCTGGGCATGTTGGGCTCAGATCCCTACTCACTGGTGATCCACTCAAACTTTACTCCTAGTCTGTAAAATAGGAGGAATCTGAGTTTCATTGGGATCATTGACAGGCACAGACAGAAAATGGCCACAAAAAAAGAAGTAACAATAGAATAATAATGGAGCTATAGGCATGAGTGAGCCAGCCACCATGTCTGTTGCTAAAAGAATGTAATCCAGGGAAGGGCTACTGGATGCTGCTGCCTTCAAGAAAGTATGCCAAGCATTTGGGAGAAGTATCTTGCTCGGAAAGTGTGGGCTGCAGCCCTCAGAATGTAACTTCATGAAAGGAAGGAAGAGTTACAGATTTCATAGGTGTCAAGAAAAGCCAGGAATGCACACCTATCTGTGTTCCATTGCTGCAGTCATTTCAGTGGGGATGCATATGTCTCCCTGCAGTCCATGCTTGGCAGGGGTGGAGAGAGAAGACGCTTATCGCTCGGAGTTCTGTCATCTTTTTATCTGAGTAATAAATAAAGGAGAGCTTTTTGATTTGAAGCCAAGGAAAGGATCAGTCAGATGCAACACCCTAAGCTCACTGGCTCAAGTTTTTTATCCACCATGACTGAATTCTGAAAGGGAATTCAACCCAAGAGGAGACATTTATCTTATTGTCCATGGCCCCTGAGCGGAGGAGGGGAATGGAGTTGTGGGGCAGAGGAACAACCTGCAGAAACAATGGATGGGCATTTGAAGACTTGAGCTGGATTTCTGACTATGAACACTGGGTGTGAACCAAGAATCTCTCTAAGCAGTGGGTTTTTTTTTTCTTTCCCCAAAGTAGTTTTATTCATTTTTCAATTACGACAAAGATGAGTAAGATATATATAAACTATATGTATATAGTTTACATATACATATAATACTCTATAGTACTCTATACATTCTCATTTGCAATGTAGTATGTTCATTTCCGTATAGTCATACTATGTGTCATTAGTACTCTTTTGAAATTCTACAAAAGATGGAGAGTGCTTATTAAATCAGGTATTGTTTCTTTAGTGGTTAGATATGCTAAAATGGGAGACCAAATACATGTGATATCATTATGTTCGCCTTTGGGTTTGTTTTGTTTCAAAATGTCTGAAATTTTTTCCATTACGTATAGGTTCCATAGTTTTTTATACCAGAGGTTTACGTTTAACGTGTTTTGGGATTTCCGTGTGGCTGCAACTGTTGTTTTCACTGCAAATAGTAACATACTGATTCTTTTCTTTTGTGTTGAAGTTAGCATGGTTTCATCTCTGAGATTTAAAAGTAGTGCTTCTGGAGTTTTGTCAATTTTATGTTCAGTTGTAATCCTCATTTCTTCTATTATTATGTCCCAGAAGGTCCCTACTATAGGACGTTCAAACCAGCAGTGTATGTACTTGCCTGTTTTTTTACATCCCCTCCAGCAAAGAGGATCTGAATTGTTTGAGATATGTGATATTTGTTGAGGAGTTTTGTATTATTTGGACAATATTCTGAAATTTTGCCATTTTTGTGTGATGAAGGGAAATCCATTTTCATAGGTTCTCCAGATGTCTAACCACTTCTCGTGAGTGAGATCACTTTTACAATTTCCCCCCCAGTACTTTTGATATGGTAGTGTTGTGTTTTCTTGCAGCGCCCTTAAGATGGCATATATTTTGGATATTACTCCTTTTTTGCTTTCATCTGCATTTTTTATCAGCGTCTCAAAGGGAATTGTCAGTTTTTGTAAGGTTTCTCTAAGTTTTATTTTTGAGCATAGGTGATTGAGTTGAAGGTACTGATACCAAGGTATCCTTAGGTTGTATTTAATTTCCTTTGTGTTTTTGTCCATTATCTCTTTGTTTGATGTCAGGTCGTCTAGTTTTATGATGCCTGCTTCTTTCAGTTTTCTGTATACTTGTCCTGGCGGGTACCAGGTTTGACCATAGAATGAGGAGAGCCTTGAGGTGATTGGTGTGAGGTCTTTCCTGAATTTGTCCCAGATTGTCAGTGTTGAATTTAAACGTTTGTTTTGTTTCGCTTCTTTAGGTCTGATGCCAGACTATTGCCAAATGATATCCCTAAGGGTGTATGGTTTTACGTTTTCTGATATTATGTTGATCCAGTCAGGGATATTTTCTGTTTTAAGCATGGTTATTATTCTGGCCAGATGAGTGGCATAATAATAGTTCTGCAGATTGGGGAGTTTCATTCCTCCCATCTTGTCTGTTCTGTATAATACTTGTGCCCTTATTCTGGGCTTTTTTTGAGCCCAGAGGAAGTTGTTTAATGTTCTTTGCCATACTTTTATTTTTGCATTCAGTATTCCCAGTGGTATGGTTCTGAAGAGGAAGATGAGTTTGGGGAGAATGAAAGATTTTATTAAGCTACATCTGTCTGTCCAGTTTGGGTTTGTTTTTCCCCCAGCTTTGTAATTGGTTTTAATTTCCTTAAGTATACATATGTGGTTCTGTTCTAGTAATTCATCTAGGTTTCTAGAGATTCTGATATCAAGGTATGTTAAAGCAGATTCAGTCCATTCATATTTGGATACCTCTAGGATTTTATCCTTTGTAGTTTTTGCTATATTAATTGGTATCAGTTAAGCAGCGGTTTAATGTGCTTTAGTTTAAAGCAGAAAAGAAAATTGACATCAGATTGCGACTTTACTCCAGGTAAATACTTTTTTATTTATTTACTTACTTACTTACTTACTTTATTTACATCTTGTCTTTCTCCCCAGTGGGGAGCCAAAGTGGCTTACATCCTTTTCCTCTCCTCAGCTTTATCCTGTGAGGACAGTTAGGTTGAGAGTGTGTGACTGGCCTGAGGTCACCCAGCGTGCTTCTGTGGCAGAGAGAGGATTCAAACCTGGGTTTCCCAGATCCTAGTCCAACACTTTAACCACTACACCATGCTGGCTCTTTGAAACCCGAAAAAACCTTCAAAAATCAAATTTTGTTTTTGTATGCACTATCCCCAGCCCAGTGTGGTGTAGTGGAGACCCTGGTTTGAACCCCAACTCTTCCATTCAAGCTTGCTGGGTGATCTTTGGCACGGTCAAATACTCTCAGCCCAACCTACTCAGCTGGGTTGTTATGATGATAAAATGGAGGAGGAGGAGAGGACAGGAAAGTAAGCCACTTTGGGTCCCCTGGGAAGAAAAGCAGGATATAAATGAAGAAAATATATTCAGTTCCGAATTTCAACTGTTAAGAAGATCCATGTTTGTGGTAGCAGAAGTGAGGTGTTTCACAATACTCAAACCTTCAGCCCAGGGTGTTAGAAGACCAAAATAAAATGTGAAGGAAAAAGTCTGCCACTGCCATCATTGTGGGTTTTGAGGGGCTTATTTGTCTATTCCTAGCACATATCTGTCTGTGGTGAGGTAAATATTTTCCAAGAAAAGATATGGTGTCTGCTAACTTATTGACTCAGCTCTGTCCCCTCCCCATAGAGGTTTTTAATTTGGGGCATTCCTACCCTTCACAAAGGGAAAAAAATCCCCATGTGGAAGTTGTCATGTACAAATGATAATGTCCTAACAAAACACAGGAAGAGCAGTCAGAGTGCGATCCTCCATCTCAAAGACACCAGCAGCAAGCAAAGTGGAATTAGTTTCTGTTTTATAAAACATGGCTACCAATGGCAGGCGTCCAGTGAACCATGCATTGTGCAAAACAGCATTTGTTCAAGATGAAGTGCAAATCCAGGCACAGAGAATGAGCAGGACTAGAGTAGTAAACAAATATCCAACAGGTACCTGTAAATGTGGCCACAGTCAAGGGTAGTTTGGGGGTGGTTACAGCATGTCATAGTGCTGGGTTTGTAATGCAAGTGCCCCAGTATAGCCTGCGTTCCTCTCTTACTATTTTTCTTTGCCATCCCTCAACACATTACAGCACCATTCTCTGCTGGTCTACTCAGAAGTAAAGTCCGTTCTGGTCAGTGGGGCTTTCTCCAAGGCAAATGTGCAGTGTGTGAACTGTTAAGTGATTCAGTACTCCTCCTCCACTCCTCATACCCTGCTTGCATGTCCTCAGTTCCTCTCTGCCTTTGGTTTCTGCAGCCCTGGCCAATTCGGCTTCTTTTTGCTCCTCATCTTAATAGGGAGTAACTGTGTTGAGAACTGCACTGTTGGAATCATAGCAGTGGCAGGGAGCAAATTAGTCCTCACCCCCACCCCTGTCCAGAAATAGGATCTCAGAGATGGAGGCAGGGTGTGAAATATGCTGATGGGGAAGAGTTGGGGACGGTTCAGCAAGGCCCCCGGGGCATTACACTTTTATTAGTTCTTGGAGATCAGTCTTTGTTTTGTAAAAAGCCTTTGGAGAATCTTTTCTGGCTTAGATGTTTTGAGTAAGGTCTTAATATCCTGAGGGTGAACATGTTCTAAACGTTTTCCAGTTGAAATAAGTGTGACTTAAACATTCTTTCTTGGATCATACTGCTGCTTTCGAAAGAGAACCACTTGTTGGATTCGTAGATGACATTGCAACGGAATGTTCTATCAGGGCAATAAAAGACATGGCTAATCCGCACCCATGCACGCGAGAAGGGCTCTCCCAGGTCAGCGCTCTTTTCCTGCCTTCCACTGGCCAACAGTTGACTGTGTGTTGTGCTGGGCTCAGTGCGGGATACCTGGCACTGCAGATAGTAGATGACCATGTGTTCCTCCCTGAGAGAGATCTAGTGACCCTACTGTCCCTAGGGCCCCAGTCTGCAGCTACTTCTTACCCAGATCATGAACAGGACCTACTGTAGACCAAGTGAGGAGGGATCCCATTATGGGAGGGCCTCCTCTTCACTATAGGCTGGTGGAGGGCAAAGTGTTTAGTGATGTTTGATGGGAATTCCAAATCCCATGTGCAGATGAATCGTGCTTTGTTCACCGTAGAAAAATGAGATGCAGCATTAGCTTTCCACCTGCTATCTTGATTCCATTCTGTTTATTTTACCGATCACACCATTGACTCTGGAGTTCTGCGTGATGGGCAAGTAGGAGCTCAGTTTTTTGATTTAAGATTTTTGTGTGTGTGAAACAGCAGGATCTGGATCAGATACCTTAGTGGGACCTGAAGGGGAGGATTGTAGCATCCCTCTTATCTGTGTCAGTATTAGGAGATCTTAGTAAAGATGGAATTCCACTCAGTCTTGAAGCACGGTATGCTTTTCTGTCTTAACTGAATGTACTGTGGTTAAAAATGGATCAAGCACCACGAGTCAAATTTATCCCCAGAGAAACCTAATTGAACTCAATAGCTTTTGCAGGAGGGGTTTTTTGTGTCGAAGTCAGTTGGCTGACTTTGGGCAAATGTTTGCTGCATTCATTTCCTCTCATATGAAAAATGTCTCCAAATGGGGTTGGAGCTGAAGACCTCCTACACTTGGACATAGATTAAAATTCCCTTTAAACTTTTATCTGTCCACTAGCTTAAGCTCCTTATAAAGAATCAACATAAAAGGCAGTCCAACAAATCCAGAGATTTCACGTCTTTTCTGTAGGATGGACTTTCTTCAGCATGGTGGCTGAAATCCATAAACTTGTACAATCCAAAAGAAGCATTTGGATTTAAGCCAGCTTAATCTAGCTGCGGGATTTACATTCCAGTTTTAAACATTTGGCCTGATTTATCTGGCCTGATGCTCTTACTGTACAAGCACACAGCAGAGCACCATGTTCAGTGTGTCTCATCCAGAGCATCTGGGGAAGCAGAGAATCTTCTGATCTGCCATAAATGGGCCCGCATCCAAATACTATGACTAATTAATAATTTTGTGGACTTGGATACACTCAGAGTCCTTGGAAGAAAGACTGTCTCCTGGCAAGGCAAGCTTGTGAGGCACCCCTCCCTCAGTCGCTGATCTACTTCCTATTCTCTTAGTTTAGGGCTCTGCAGGAAAATAGTCTTATGGTCACTCAGACCTGTAGCTACAGTGGGCATTTCGGGGCCTGGCCTCCCAACTTCCATCCAGCTCCCAGGCCCCCTGAATCTCTGGCCACATGGAGAACTCCCAACACTCTGGGCCACCTGGAGGACTTCCCACCACGGCCCCTTCCCCAAGCATGGATTGCTCCCCCATGTAGGCAAGCAGAGTGTGAACATCACAAAAGTGAATTTTTAAAATTTTATTTTTATTTTATTTTTTATTTTGCAAAATCAATGCCCCCTGAATTGTTTAAAGGCCCCCTGAATTACAAAATCCTGGCTATGGGCCTGTGGTCACTTCCATTCAAGGTTGTCTGACAAGGGTACTGTCATGATACACATGCTGGCAAACAAGTGTATGTTTCAGTCGCCTTGAATGTTGAGGAAAAGTGGGATATAAATGTTTTAATAAATAAACTCAGTCACACATTACATTTAAAACTTCTTACATATTCAGCTACAACATGTATTGTGCAGTTGCATTCATCTGGGAGCTGTGGTTAGCTACATTTTCTTTTTGTGTTTATGTTCAATGGCAAATTAAGTTTGCCCCTGCATAATCTCCCATTATTAATGTGTGAAAAGGCTCTTAGGAGTCATATAGTGCTCTGACTAAGTATTGGAAGTACTTTCCTAATATCATAATCAGTCAGAAAAACAGCAAAGCTCCCAGTAGGGCACAATGCTCCTTTTAAGCTGTGAGGTCTTATGAGCAAAAATTCTGCTTTGTGTGTCACTGGCATTAAAGTTGTGAATGAGCGATTTGGCTACCACATAAATTAGTTTGCTCTGGAGCAATCCTTCCTGAACTAAGAAAAAAATATGTGAGCAGGAGGCTAAAAAACTGTGAGCTAGCTCACACTAACTCAGCTTAGGCCCTGGTCACACAGCAAGGTAATTGCACGTTGTTCCCACTGTAATTTAATCGGGAACATTTTTCTTCGCATTGGGCTGACTAGATGCAGCCAGCCCCTCTTTTCCAGCACCCACTTGCCTGCTGCTGCACTGTCCCTCCAGGCGATCCTGCTGGCCACAGGGAGGCTCGGGCGGCTGCTGCTTCTGCCGCCACTGTGTGTGGGGGGTCCCCTGCTGCTGCTGCCGCCATTGCCTCATGAAAACAGGCTCCGTCGTCTCTGCCATCCTCCTTGCTGGCCCATCCAGGCTGCCGGAGTCCCCGCCTCTCTTTCCCGGCTCCAGGGCCATCTTTGTGCGTTTTTTTTTTAAAGCTTCTGGTTTGAGCGCTTGACTAAACGTGTGCTTAATAAATCCATTATTAAATGTTAAATGGATTTATTAAGCGCATGTTTACTCAAGCGCTCAAACCGGAAGCTTTTTTTTTAAAAAAAAAGCACAAAGAGCGTTCAGACGGCCCTAATCGCAATCACGGTGAAGATGGGCTGTCCAGATAGGCGAAATCGCGCATTCAAAGCGGAAGCACCAGGAAAACACTTGATTTTCCAGGGGTCAGAAAAACCCACCATCATTGCCGAAGTGAGCCTGCTTTGGGGCGGGAGGTGGATTGGCGCGTGTGAACATGAAACTGACATGCACAAGGGAACAGCCGCAAACCCCGATCAAAACGGCAGTGTGACCAAACCCTTAGAGGGAACACTGGTAGGGGTTACTCCTTACCCAAACTCCCCAGGTATACTGAAAAATGTGGCTTTGTAAATGAACTAAAAGGAAGGAAAAAGTCAAGGAACCCTAAAATGTCCTGATAAGGATGGAGTGGGTGATGAAAATGACATTATAAGTTGAGGCCAGAAGGCTTTGCAATCCAAGAGCTGGGCATATAATATTATTATGGGAGATATGGGGTTTTACATTAGTGTGCAGATAAGTTGATGTCCTGGAGCACAAACATAGTGAAGCTCTTAATATAAGCAAAAAAAGAAAAGGAATTACAACTGTTTTATGAATTATCTATGACAGTTCCTTAGGCTATCCCGAAACACTGTTGGCACCTTGTCTGACCTTCCCCTTCACCACAGGGGGTGAAATTTTCCCCAGGCAATCCGCCACTGGAAGGAATTACTTGACATTCCGAGAAGTAAGTGAAAAACGATAGAATCCAACAGCTTGTTCTTGAAATCGAGCATATCTTTCAGAAAGCCGCCCAGCCTCAATTTCAAGATTGCAAGCCATGATGAATTTACTATTTCCTTTGGTGGGCTGCTCCAGCGGTGACTTATTCTTGCTGCTCAGACAGTTTTTGTCCCACATCCAGTTTCAATTTTTCTAACTTCAGACTCCAGCCATTATCTGTGCATGTACCTTGTTGCCTCGCCTCACTCCCAGACTTTTAAATAGCAACACTTCTTTGGCTTTAATTTTGGTCTGGCTGCATTTCAATTTGTCTTCATATGGTGCTATTTGCAAAAAAAAAAAAATCATCTTCTGACTCAGCCCTCATCAATCCTGTCTTGCAATTTTTTCCTTGGCTTTCTCCTCATGCAGATCAGTCTTTTCCTCGTCTTCCAAGGCCCAATCCACCTTTCTGTGTTCAGCCTATTTGGGTGGGGGCACCATTTCAGATAATCCTTGCAGGGACAGGGAAGAGGAGACCATATTGCATTAACAAGGGGCAAGATTCAACAAGGTCCAAGCCCCTTTACAGGATATACTCAATGTTAAATTACAAAGATCTTGTACCTTTAAAAGTAGTTGTAGTGATGGTTTTCTTTTCTATAACTTATAGCAGCTTCAGCAGGACTACAAAAAAGTCCTTTCTGGGGAAACAATGGGTTAGATTCCACAAGTGCAAGTGGAACACAAGAAAAAGATTGTGTTAGCTACTTGTGAGAAGTCCAACTTACTGTATCCCTGCTTGTGTTTCTGCTTGTGCAAGATTTTGTGCAACTAGTTTCTGGGTACCAGGGGTCATTTCCTGCAGGAGCACACAGGAGTGGAGCTCCAGCAGTAGGGAGCCCAGGGGGTGGGCACATGCAACAAGCCCCACCCCCTGCTCCCAGCAGCCCTCAGTTGGGCCAGAAGGAGCAAGAAGCAGCCACAAGTTGCAGAGCCCCCCCCCCGACCTGTCTTCAGATACAAGCTCTCCCTCCTCTGTGAAGGCAGATCTGCACATCCCCCCCACAGCTAGCAATCCAAAACAGCTCAGTGGCAGCTTTAAGACCAAGTTTTATTCAGGTACAAGCTCTCCCTCCTCTGAGAGGACAGATCTGCACATTCCCCCCCTCCCCCCAATAGCTAGCAATCCAAAACAGTCCAGTGGAGCCTGAGTGGTGGGTGTTGCCTTCTGACACACTGCAAATAAGTTATGCTAATAAGTTTTGCTAATGAGCTCCTGCACCTCTTTTTCTATGAAATGACCCCTGCTGGGTACTGTAATATACAGGGGAAGAAAGTGTTAGGTGTTGCACAAGATCTTGGGCAAGTGGAACTGAGCTAGGTCTGTTTATTTTTTGCTTGCCCATTGCTGAATCCAAACCAATGGGATTGATTCTTTGGCACATGTGCAATGTTCATTTCAATGGGAAAGGTAAGTGTATGTTTCCCCCCTGTCCTACTGAAATCAGTGGTTCTGGTTTCCATCGATGGAGACAGTACATGCATGGATAATGCACATGTTGCTGAGTTCACTTGACAGAGTGATCATGAATATCAGGTGCCATTGGCACACTTGGTGGGCTCCCAGTTTGCACAAACATAACATCTGCAGAAGGCTTTAGAGCTTGGGGCAGAACAAAATTTGAGTCCAGTAGCACCTTAAAAGCTGACGAAAATTTTCCAGGGTATAAGTCAAAGCTCATGATGATACACTGACCCCATCTTATTTCCACTATTAGGACAAAGAGCATGCATAGACTTTGTCCACATGATCAGGATTCTGGCCAATGGGGGATTTTGGCAAAAGCTTTTAGATGCTTGTACACATGTAGATGTTGTCTGTATGCACTGGCTTAAAGTCTAAACAGGTGCAAGTGTAGGCTCCCATTTACCAGCTACACCAAACTCACTTGGCAGCGGGGCCAGCGGGCTTCTCCTTATACATGCCCATTCACACTGTGAACAGTCCTTTTAGTGCAATTGTGATGAGATGAGGCAACTGGATGGCAGACCAAGTCAGATGAAGTGAGGATGGCTCAGGAGAAGCTTTGCTAAAGAAGTGGGCTTTGAGAAGAGAGGGAGATGGTGTGATGATTGGGGATGTAGTGTTTTTTTCCAAAGGCAAGGAGCAACATGGCAGAAAATGGCATGATGACTCATCAAGTTGCCTGTTCCAGGTGCGATGTAAACTCTTTTCCAGCCATCCAGGAATTTCCAAGCAAACAATGTGGGCCATGTTCTTCTTGTTGAACTGTCTCGTTCTTTCACAGAGGCATGAGTGTCATCTGATGGAGCAGGCTCTGGACCACAAGTCTCATGCCTATGACACATCGGTTGGTGACAAATTCTAGAGAGTAACCATATTAGTATGTTGTGGAGAAAGAGTCTTGTAGACCAACTGTTCACTTGGGTAACTGAAGAAGCACAGCCTATTATTAACTTGGATTACAATGTACTACAAGGACTGAGATGAATCTTGTCAGATGGAAAGGAATGCTGGATTCTAACAAGCCAGCGCTGCTTCAGCAGAAAACAGAAATCCCACCCCTTGAAGTAATAAGGACCACTGAGTTTCTCTGAGTCTCTGCCTGCCGTGGAAAACACTTGTCATATCCCACTGCCTCCTAGTGGGGCTTCATATGCACATCTGATATACCTCAAGGGTGGAAACCACACTTTAGAAGGAAAGCAAATCCTTCTGGGCACTGCAGGTCCTCTGCATTCTATCAGGCATTTGTGAGCAATTTGTGCCTAAGAGATTCTTTATATTCTTGAGGTAAATTAATATCTTGAATTATCCAGGCATGAAACTGATCCACCAGAGAAGCCAAACATCAAAAGACCTTGGAATAAGAACACCACATTGCTCCAACGTGTTGCATCTTCATAATGGTCTGTGTCCTACCATTCTACTAAGCACAATCAGAAGCTGTCCTCCAGCCTGAGGAAGAAGAAGAAGAGGAGGAGGACGAGAAGGAGATTGGATTTATACCCCACCCTTCACTCGGAGTCTCAGAGCAGCTTACAAACTCCTTTCCCTTCCCCTCCACACAACAGACACCCTGTAAGGTAGGTGGGGCAGAGAGAGCTCTGAAAGAAATTGCTCTTTTCAAGGACAGCTCTGACAGAAGTATGGCTTGCCCAAGGTCATCCAGCAGATGGAAGTGGAGGAGTGGGGAATCAAACCCGGTTCTCCCAGATTAGAGTCCGTGCACTTCACCACCACACCAAACTGGCTCCAAACTGGGGCCTAACTCCAACTTAAGTGGCTTCTCATCCGATGGCTCCTTAGGCTGGAGGTGTTTTCCCTAGCCGAAGACAGGTCACTGCTCCATAGGTTGAACTTCTTACTGTGGCGTATGCTGCCTTTGCTCACAAGCAACCAGGAGAGCTTTGCAACCCCAAGAGCTGACTGTAGATACTCATACATTTGTGGACCAAAGGCAAACAGTCTCCACGGGTAGGAACAGCAACTGGTGGCGAGTTTGTGGTTAAAGGTAAGTTGGGGGTGCTTAATGAGGAAGTAATGTATTATGTCATGGCAGAGCACTGAGATCTAACAACCCCCCCCCCATGTCAGAATTAAGCTCTGGAGATCACTTAAAGGACAGGGAGGAAAAGGAGGTGAGTCCTGATAATAGCAATGTTTTCTGTCCCTGCTTCTCCCAAATGTTAGGAAGTTCCAGGGCAGCTGTCCAACAGAACAGTCATGTTAGTCCGCTGCAGCCAAAACAACAAATGTTCTTGTGGCACTTTAGAGACTAATTTATCATTACATAAGTTTTTGCGAACCAGAGTCCTCTTCACCAGATGCACGAAGGGTTACCTGCAGTTACCAGTCACCTGGGCACAGACGAAAGGTGTGCATGGTGTTACTACTGAGAGAGGCCAGCACTTCCAACAACCCAACAAGAAGGGATTTACTGACAAAGCAGAGCACAAACCAAAGCGGTGCCAATTCTTAAACAGCCCCAGTTTCTAAAAGTGTCTCTTTCAGCCCCACTACATCCCCTGTTCCTTTGGGCCAGCCCTCAAAAACGCAGAGCTTTTTCTTTTCTTTTCTCTGCCCCAGTTCGAACTGATACTTCTTTTTTTCTCAGATCAGTATCAGTTACATGTCAGTTTCCGCAGCAAGTGCAAATACTGGCTCACTGGGGCAATTTCAAATCTGGAAAATGGCATTGTGGGGGGAGACCTAAGGCCCCTCTCCCTCCATGCTACAACAATGACTTGAATCAGCCCCTCCACACACACCTGAAAAGCTTGGAGCTCCCAGAACCCATCTGTGACCCAACCCAGGATGTACCCAGGAAAAACATGATGCCTAATTAGGACCCTGTTTTTCACCTTCCTGTCAGGTGGATGAGAATATTGTCCACCTAGTTAGGCTTTGCACAGAAAGGGCAGCTTGATGGCCCCTCCTGGACCAGGCTTAAGGAAAAAGCTACCACATATTGAGAGAGCAGAGCAACACCTATTATTTCACCTCACTTGGCTGTACCCAGGCTTGTAAAAAGGAAGACAAGCAGAGGGTATGGCAGATGTCAGGAGACTAGACAGGGCTACTTCTGCTTCCTGTCTGGCCCTCTTCTGGGAGTCTTATCTGCCCCACAGAGTGGTCCATCCCCAAATAGCAACTGCCCCAAACAGCGGTTCATCCACGAATAGCTGCTCTTGAACTGAACTTGTCCCTTGCCTTTTCCCCACCAAAACATTTCATCCTCATGTTGTGGATGGGGTCAGATGGTGCCAAAGGGATGATTCACTGACCATGCTCGTTGGCGGACCACTTCATTAGCTCAGGCAGAGCTCCAGGCAAAGTCATCATTTTTGCCTTCTGCACAGACAGCCTCTGTGGCAGGAAGGATGCGGCATTTCTCTAGCGTTCAGGACTTGTTGATGTCCAGCCGTTTACTCCCCTCAGTGGATTAATAACACAGTTTTGAAACACTACAGAGAGGCCAATGGCCTTTCCAAAGAGGACCAGAGAGAAGGATCAGGAGGTGAAGTAACGGCCCAGACAGAAGATTTTTCACTGTAATAGTGGGAAGAAAGTGGCTGGGAATTGCCTCCGTTTTCAGAACAAGACGTTTTTGTTTGCTTATGCAGGAACTGTAGACTCCAGAGTGTTTTAACATCACAAAAGGGCATACAAGCAATGAATATTGGTTCAGTTCAGACATCACACAGAACCCAGGTTTATTTTAACTATGATTTGTTCGTGAAACCAGGATTTTTCTTGCAGATGATGACTCAGATCCTTGATACTGTTTTCATTGCTTTCTCTCTGCAGCCCAATAGGACTCCATTGGGGATCAAGCCAGGATTAAACCAGAATTTCTATGTTCATATTTTACATGGAACAATAGTTAAGACTAACTGTGGTTAATAAACCAGCTTCAGATCTCAGTTGGCAGACTGTAACTAATCCTAGTTACGGGAGTGTCCTGCATTTCCCTTTTGAGGTAAATATGGGTGTGGGAAGCCCATGATGAGGCAGTGGCCCCATGGGTGCTGGGAGGCGGCCTTGTGGCTCCAGTAACCTGACCACAAATAAACATGGCCAACCTGGAAATGATGCAATGCTGGTACAACAGGAACCACCCCTTCATTTCCTCTGGGTATAAAAGGATGAAGACGGTGGGTGGCAGCAGAGTCGTTGCAGCAGACTGTGAAGACTGTTTAGAGCCCCAAGTGGCTTTCCTCCATATGGCCAAGGCAAGCCAGGAAGCCACTGCTTTTGAAGGGAATTCTTCCCCTCTTCAACTGACTCTCTGGAAGCTCCCCAGGCTCCTGGAAAGATTGGAAACATGATGACCCTCAGGAGGAGGACACACCCACCTACTCAGAACATCAGACTAAAGAATGGATGGGATTGTGAGTACAGCAGGCCACATCAGTTAAGAGACTTAACTAGACATACCTTACCTTACCAGCATAACAGAACCATTGAGATCAGGGGCAGGGAGATTTGCCACCGTCCTCCCCTCTAAAGCCACCAATTTACCCATTCTTCCTCCTTCTAGGGCAATTGCTACATCCATATGTCCACCCTCATATATCAGCACTTGCAGAGGAAAAACAGGAAATATGGTGCTGTTTATTGTACCAATTCCTGTTGGTGTCTTTTGCTTGTTTCCCTGGAATCAATGTAATCTTCATTTTAGGGTGGTATGAATTGAAAAAGAATTGAAGAGGGGGAAGTGTATAGAAGGGAGTGTGGGACTAAGTTTCAATGAATGGGCATGAAATTTAATAAAAATCATTTTCTGAGCTGTAATTATCAGCTTTTCCAGTGCTTTGAGGCCTAGTGAAGCCTGAGTGCCAGTATACCCACTCACATGCAAAAACAAAACTGAAACCTTTTTCTTTTCTTGTGACAATAGCACCTCCTAAAGGAAGAAATGCATCTTGTTCTTGCATTGCAGAGTTCAGTTTGTAACCTAGGACTTGCTTGTCTTCAGTGCACAGAAATTAGATTAATCTGATACCAGACATATTTTTTAGAAATGATTTGGAAAATATTTGAACACCTTGTCTTAAAATATTTCATTCATCATGTTAAAATAAAACGTTCCATAATCTATTTCTTTTCTTTTTTCAATGTTTCCCAATTTTGGGGGGGAAAAACCCAAAAAGGCTTTGGAAAAAAATGGAAAAAAATGTTTTTTCCCCGAATTTTTCCGTTTTTTTTCCTGGGCCTTCACATCTCTACCCTAGGGCATGCATTGTCCATGCAAGCCAGTATGTCCCAACAGTAGTGACCCAGTTAGCTGCTGCATTGAAAGTTGCTCTAGTATGGATACCTAAATCACTTGAAATACTGCTTATTTTTTTTATGTGCATATGTGTGTGTGTGAACCTGGAAATCATAGTGACCTCTCGTGACTGTCTCTTACTGGGGCCTGGAGGATATTCCGAGAGGTGGCTGAATAAAGCCTGCCCCTCTTCCTGACTGCTGGTATTCCAAGGAGGTCTCCCATCCAAGTAGTTGCCAGAGTTGACCCTGCCCAGCTTCCGAGATCTGACGAGATTGGGCTTGCCTGGTCAGGGCTGAAATACTGCTAATTTTGAACTGCAGACAGATGAGATGTTTGTGAAGAAGGTTAAGTTTGATTTTGGAATGTCTTGCAAAGGTGCCCCTGGGCTCTAAATTTGTTCTACTGTTTCAGACCAGCATGGCTGACTACCTGGATCTATCCTGCAACAATCGACTCATCCTTGCCTCTGTCCTGCACTGAAGATTCCCTTAAATTACTTAGAGGTTCTGACTCATTTTGTGAAAATAAGTAACATGGGAAACCTGATTCCTAAACACCTTTTGGGCTTACATTTACAAAGTGGGTTCCTTAAAGGCATCTTTGTTGACTTGATTTTTTGAGGGTGGGGTCTATGGCTGCTGATTGCACAGAATTTAGCACCTTTGAGCAACAAGATACTCTGAGCAAGGTTCTTTAACTGTGGGTGTTTAGATAGCACATTTGTGAATGGCTGAACTTGGTCTGCAGATTGCCAAAAGTATGTAGACTGAACAGTCTGAGCTCCAGCATCTGCGAAGAACATGGGCCTGGTTTCTGAAGCAGCTGCCTTTGCAACTAGGGTTGCCCACTCTGTGTTGGAAAATTCCTAGAGAATTGGGGTGTGCAGATTTGGGGAAGGGCAGGACCTCAGTGGACTATTAATGCCCTAGAGTCCATTCCTCTAAAGCAGTCATTTTCTCCAGGGGAACTGATCTTTGTAACCTGGAGATCAGTTGTAATTCCAGTGGATCTCCAAGTCCCACCTGGAGGTAGGCAACCCTATTTGCAACTGTCCCTGGCATATTAGGCACAGCATTGTAACTGCTGCTTAGGGTACTGAGTGCCAATTTCAGGCAACCTCTGGGGATGGCCATTAGTGCAAAAATGCTGGAAAAGGGATGCATTCTGTTGATATAGGCAATAAGGAAGAATGAGGATACAGCCACCTTGAGATACCTCTTCAAGATGAATTTTTGCAAGGTTCTTTCAACTTTCACTGTTTAAATGAGCAATTCAGACTGAATGCAGGATGCCAGGGACCCTCTTGGAACTTCTAATGTATTGGGGGAGGGGGGGAGGCATTATATCTTTGAGATTAAACTAGATTGAGTTGTTGCATAGCTGCCAAAATGCAGGCTCCCGGTATGGACTGTCTTCAGCCCACAACTAATTGGGGCAATCCATCATTCAGTTCCAGGGCATCCAGGCAACACACAAGTACTTGTTCAGCTAGATTTTTTTCTCCTCAGGACAGAATGAACCCAATTATTCCATGAAAAACACTTCTGTGCAAAAGTCTTAACTGCGAGTAAAACAGAAGCACCGTAAAGACACACCCAGCTGTTCAAGTACTCTGCGGCTGTAGTACGCTTCTATCCCACTCTTTTTCCAAGGAGCTCAGGGCCGGGCTCTCTGTGCCTCCATTTTGTCCTTACCAAAACAGAGGTTTTGGCTGAGAATTTGTGAGGGTCTCAAGTCTTGCCTGGCAACCAACAGGGGACCAGTGGAGTGGTGCATGGGGAGGAGACCTTCAGCTACTTCCTAGAGAGGAGTAAGGTCACTTCTGGATGGACATCCCTCACCTCCAATAAGGGGCTGGCATCCATACACCAAGGTCACCCAGTGCACTTCACAGCAGTGTGTGGGGGGAGCTGAACCCAGGTTTCCCAGAACCTAGCATGTTGTGTGGCCCCCCCAACCACTACACTATGCACTGGCTGTTGTACAGTCTGTTCACATTGCACTTGCTTTGCTAGACAGGCAGGCGACTTTTTCTGGTTAGTTGGCAAAACAGCCTTGGCCTTCCACTCAGTAATCATTCTTAATCCAAAAAATGTAGCTGGATTAAGATTGTGGCCTTGGTGTCCTGTGACAAATTTAAATGAGAAGGGTATGACAGTCTAGTGTGAGTCAGAAAATAAAAGACATTATCATTAACAAGTGCTGGAAAAGTTGTTATACCCTCCAATTGTGTTTGTATAGAGCGTTTGTTTTGCAAACAATGTCTTCCCAATGGAATACTTTAATTGGGAGTATTTTGATTAAAGAACTGGTATAAATGGAGAGTGTGACTGATAAACTGGGCCATCCCTCGTTCAAGTCTTGCTTCAGCCACAAACTCACCAACAGTGCAGGCCTAAACAGAATCATACTCTTCCTAGCCCATCATCTTCCATAGTTTTATAAAGGTGGAACTGTATTTAGGATCACACTGCAAGTGGCATAAAGCAACCCACTTATCTTTCATTCTCAATCTGTGCCTTTGGACCCCACCCAAAATAGATAATAATCAAGGTCTATCATACATGGTTATTGTAAGGATTATGTACATGAAGTGCTTTGAACATACAAAAATCATTGTAATCACACTGATTACTGCTATTATTGAAAACAACCTTGCCTTTCTGTTGACAAAAAGCTTGAATCAAATCTTACACACTTGTCTATCAAAAAGGAACTCAGCATGCCAACAGAATCTTAGTTTTCTGTCCGGCAGAATAAATACCCAGTTCTAACTTGTGAGTCTACAGTTTTGAAAAGCCCTGTTTATTATGGTGGAAGTTTAAAAAATATTGTTCAGTTTTGTGATTTACAGAGCCTTACTATGATTCCAAACTCAGTTTGAGTTGTACGCCATTTTAATCCTGCGTCCAGGAAAAAAAAGAAAAGACGTCGAGTGCACTTGAATGCAACCAGCTTTACTGATTTCAGTGGAATGAACAACATGCCCTGGTGAAAGCTCTGCCTAAATATTTTGTTTAATAGAGGCACAGATGGGATGAGAGCCTCCAAGTAAATATTCCAGAAGCATTGAGCTTCATTTTCCAAGAATCACATTTGGAAATGGGACATAGGTTAAAAAGTCATCTCTTCCACTATAATAACTGTACCAAACGTCCTTTGAGTATCTTCTGTGTGGTACATATAAAATGCTCTATTTCCAACAAGATGCCACACACAGTGAAATAATCCAGCCAAAGTAGCACACGGTTCTCTTGGAGCATTTATTTTCCTGGGCACTAATAAGAATACACTTTTTTAAAAAACAAAAAGGATACACCCTTTAAATGGGATGCCATTTGGCAAGTATATAATTAGACTGTTAATTAACTCAATTTATGAGCAACAAATTATATGGCAGAAAATACATCCCATTACTAACAATCATGGAATCACATTACTAACTACTTATTACAAAGCTTTATTGAGACAGAAATACAACCACAACGCTCAGCCGCCCTTGTTTTATGAGATGACATTTGGCAAAACACAATGGTCAAAGAGTACATCATCTGAAATTTTACACTGCAGGCACACGCACACATAAAAGAATAATAAACTAATCCTAAAGACATTAGCTGTAATAATGAGCAGCTAGATATGGGATCCACTGTGGCCTCCCACACAAGGAGGCACATCAAAAGACTCAACATATGGATTGTAATGTGCAGGGGAGACATCCGATGTCAAACCAAAGTATCCAAGCCAACCAACTGAAGCAAGGAAAAGGAGTCCAGACCAACAGAACCGATGTCAAACCACAGAAGCCAAGCAGAACCCAGGGCTAATGTGGCAGCACAAGCCCAACAGAACCAATGTCAAACAAGAGAATCTCTGCAGAACAACTGAGCAAGCTTCCCTTAATGTGAGATCCCATTTCCCTGAGGAAGTTGCTTATTTCTCCCCTCCCCCTGTGGCCCAGGAAACCTACCAAAAACATTTCCAGGAATATTTGTGATCAGGATGCCAGTTTTCATTGGGATGTTCTAATATGTATTTTGGATTTGGAATATCCCACCCCCCCGCAAAAAAAAAAAGGGTGTTTAGGGGTATATTTTTCGACTGGATATATCTGAGCTCTTATCCCTATCAGGGCTCTTTTTGTAGCAGGAACTCCTTTGCATGTTAGGTGACATACCCCTAATGTAGCCAATCCTCTAAGAGCTTACAGTAGCCCCTGTAAAAAGATCTCTGTAAGCTCTTGAAGGATTGGCTACATTAGGGATGTGTCACCTAATATGCAAAGGAGTTCCTGCTACAAAAAGAGCCCTGCCTATCAGGAAGCAAATTACTCATTCTCCTCTTTGCTTCTTCCCCCTTCCTGTCTTCCCCCTTCCTGTCTTCCCCCTCTGCTGTAAGTACCTATGATAGACAATTATGGAGCCCATGGGGAATCATAGAAGGGGAACAATCTGGAAACCCTTTACATGCCAAAGAGCTATAAGCTCTGAAAGGATTGATCATACTCAGTTTCCCTCCACCCTTTTCTTCATTTCCCCCTTTCCTCAGCTGAATGTTACATTCTATGCCCTTTGGAAAACAGTTACTGTTCGTCATGCTAATGCTGAAATTTTGTGTTTGGTTAATTTGCAAAGTCACATTTTGCTGAGTAATTGGGGACTCCCTCAAGTATGTGGAATCCTCTACATCTTCTGTAGATTGCATGTTTTTGCTGCTTTTTTGATTGGCACAGTGGCCAGCCTCTCTAATATTAGATCTAGTGATGAATGGTAACAGTCCAATGATAGGCAAGAATAGTTCATCCTTAGACAGATTATAGATTCTGTTTTGTGATGGCCTGCAGGCTTGCTGGATTCCAGAAATGAAACGAAAAGTAAAAAAATGAATACCGGATCAGGTTCAAGGTCTTGGTTTTAATCTTCATATCCCTACACGGTCTGGGACCAACATATCTTCAGGACTCTCTCTCTTAGTATGTCCCCCAAAGAGCATTGCCTCTTGGTGGTCCATGGCCTGGTGGAACATTTTTCCAGATGACATCAGGACCCTGCAGAATTTGAAGGCCTGTAAGACAGAAATGTTTTGACAGGCTCATGATCGAGGCAGCAAAGTTTTCCATCTGAACTGGGTTCCCCCAACCCCCTCCCCTCCTCTGCCATTCATTTGGTCATCGTACCAGTTCCATCAACACACAGTTTGTATGAACCCAGGTTGGATAATTGATGCTATTTTGTGCCATATACCACCATCTCATTTTATTCTAATTTATTACTTTGATAATTGTTTTTAACAACTAATCTATGGTATTGTTTTAATTGTTGTTGCCACCCTCCCTGAGCCTTGCTATGCAGGGGTGGGCGGGCTATAAGTCCAATAAAACAAACTAATAAATAAAGAAATGCTGATATCTGTTGACATTTCAAAAGCTGAACTCCAGACTATGGCTTTCAAATAGGCAACAGTGGAATTATTTTAGTTTAAGTAACATTCTGTCTTTTAGTGAACATAGTCAGTTTGGATGTCTGACTTCACAAAAACACAGATCACCTCTGTTTGGATTTTTCTTATATGGGGAGAAAAGCCGTGAGGAGGCAGGGCAATTCTGAATGGAAAAATAACCCAGCTCCAGATGAAACTGTTAAGGACCTCCACCCAAACAATTATTGGTCTGCTCAGCATCACAACCTGCTGTGGTTGCTTTTCATTAAAAACAATTCTGGGGCAATGCTCCCTCTAAGCTGTGGAGTCTTGTGAGCAAAAATTCTACTTTGTGAGCTACTGGCATTAAAGTTGCGAGTGAGTGATCTGGCTGCTGCATAAATTAGTTTTCTCTGGAGCCATCCTTCCTGAGCTAAGACAAAAATGTGTGAGCCAGAGGCTAAAAAACATGTTAGCTCAACTCAGCTTAGAGGGAACACTCTTCAGGGGTGAAGTTAAATACAGGATTGGCATGTCTACTTTGACCCTGAGTTAGGGTTTTTTTGTCATTAAGTTGCAGCCAACTCATGATGACCCCTCATGGGGTTTTCAAAGAAAGAAATGTTCAGAGGTGGTTTGCCATTGCTTGCATCTGTATAGGAACACTGAACTTCCTTGGTGATCTCCCATCCAATTACTGACCAGGACTGATCCTGAGATCTGATGAGATCAAGTTAGCTTGGGCTATCCAGGTCAGGGTGAGGTAGCAAGTAATGAATGATTAATTTAGTGAATATAGATAATAATTAGTGATAGATATAAGAGAAAGAGAGATCATGAAATAGCACTGAATATCAAATATAGGGTTAGCAAATACTATATAGTGTTACATGCTACATACTATTGACCTTCAAATGCCCGATATACAGAGCTGAAAGCTTTTGACTAGCCCTGTTCCTCTCACTTTTTTAAACAGCAGGCAGATATGCAGAAATTTAACTCAGTGGGTTTTTTTTCAGAAAAAAATGAAATCATGGCATGAGTTCTAATAAACTCTAGACTGAATTTATTTAACCCTTTTGATTGATACAACCCTAATATTTTCCTAATTGCAAAGGGTATTTTTATTCAAGGTATTTTTTAGAAAGACTAGTACCCCAAAACTTTTTTGCAATCTGTTTTTTTGCAATTAGGGTTTTTTTTTTAATTGTAGCATAGCATCCCTAAAAGGGGAATCAATTTCTGTAAGCATGCTAATGTGACCTATTTTGTTGAAATGTTATGGACTGCTCAGAAAGGAACCACAGAGGATCTTTATCCCATGTTTGGTGTTCCAGAAGATCAACAGTAGAGCAAAAGCTTAAGCCAGCAACCACATGTGTTTTTGACATGAGTGTGAGGGTCATTTTCAAACTGGTTGCTAAACCCCTGGTGACTGACAGCGAATGTAAAATAATATTCCATGGTCCTTATTAGATGCTTAATATGAATATGCCTCCTTTTCCATATAAATCATCTTGCATGGAGGAACCAATCAGTCACTGGAAACTCACTAAATATAAGCATAGATGACAAGTTGGAAGCTTTTAAGGAACCATTCCGTGCTGTTGATTTAGATCTTTGTGAAGCTGTTACTTTTTTCAACCAGGAAAATCTTGCTCTGTGTATTTGTGATAGTACAGTACAACCTCATTTCTCAGACTGGGCCAAGAGACATCTAAAACCTTCAGAAAAGCTGACACACCTATATTAATTGAAATGCTAAAAAGAAATGAGCACTGAGTTGTTCACATTGTACCTAAGCATTGGGATAGTACTAGAGTTTGACATACTAAAGCTTAAACAGGAAGACACCTGGACCCAGACCATTCAAGGCCTCCCAGGAAATAACCCCATTACACACCTATAGAATCATAGAATATTAGAGTTGGAAGGGACCTTGCAGGTCATCTAGTCCAACCACCTGCACTCTGCAGGAGCATAGCCAAAAGATAGCTTGACGTACCTACAACATACCCAAAAGATGGTCATCCAGCCTCCGCTTGAAAATGTCCAGTGAAGGAGCATCCACCACTTCCCGAGGCAGACTGTTCCACTGCTCAACCACTCTTACAGTTAGGAAGTTTCTCCTGATATCTAGCCGGTAACGACTCCCTTATAATTTTCACCCATTAGATCTAGTCTTGCAATCCAGAGCAAGAGAGTATAGATCTGCTCCATCTTTTACATGACAGCCCTTCAAATACTTGAAGACTACAATCATGTCCCCTCTATGTCTTCTCTTTCCCATGCTAAACATATCCAACTCTTCCAGCCTTTCCTCATAAGACTTGGATTCAGACCCTCTCACCATCCTGGTCGCCCTCTTCTGGACACGTTCAAGCTTGTCAACATCCTTCCTAAAGTGTGGTGCCCAAAACTAGACACAGTACTCCAGGTGAGGCCTGACCATAGCAGAATAGAGCGGAACTACCACCTCCTGTGATCTGGACACAATGCTTCTGTTAGTGCATCCTAAGATTGCATTAGCTTTCTTCACAGCCACATTGCACTGCAGGTTCATGCTGAGCTTGTGATCAACCAGAACACCTAGATCCCTTTCACATGTGCTGCTGTCAAGCCAAGTCCCTCCCATTCTATATCTGTGCCTTTGATATTTTGTGCCCAGGTGTAGAACTTTGCACCTGAGCACTCTAACCTGAAGGGAGAAGCAGAATTGCAGGTTGAGTGGGGCCTGGAGTTCTCCTGAAATTACAAGTGATCTCCAGATAGGTTAGTTCCTCTGGAGGAAATGGCTGCTTTGGAGAGTGGACTGTATGAAATCAGACCTCCATTGAGCTCCTTCCTCTCTCCAAATTCTGGTCTCCTCAGTCACCATCCCTGAGGGTTGCCAGCCTCCAGGTGGCCAACAAACACACAAAAATGGAAATACAGTGAATGCAGTTATGCAAACAAATAAACAGAATAATCTGTCATGCTGTACAAATCACACTACAGACTAATACTGTCTTCTCATACAGTTCTACTTACAACCAAAATTAACACACATAACAAATAGTTTTGCCACCATGCATAAATGACAAGTGCACAAAAAAATTAAGTGAATATGAACATATAATATGATGATAAACTTGCTAATACAATTTCTTTCTAAATATACAAATGAAAGAGAAGTCCTCAACAGAACAGGATGGATGATGAAATTCTCCAGAGTAAACTTCCATTTCGTAGGAAAACTTCTTCTGGGAATGTCCTTTAATAAAATATACAATTTTCTTAATACTGTATTATACAACAGTTACTAAAACCAGGTAAAGTACACATATGCTTAATAAAATACATACATGAGTGTCTGCTCATTGTTTCCTAGATTGCAGTCTTTTTTCATACAGGATAATATACAAAGTCGAAAAAGAAGAAGAATAAATTCATTTATTTACTAGGAATAAGCCCCGTTGTGGAAATAAATACAGCGGGCTCTAGAAAGAGGCTCTGGGAGAGTGCCCCGGCTTTGAGCACTCAGTGACAATTTGCTGTGGCAATCTCAGCAGGGTATAATGACAGAGTCCACCATTTTCTCCAGAGGAACTGATCTTTGCTACCTGAAGAGCAGAAGCAATTTTGAGTGATCTCCAGCCCACCCCCAAGATTGGTAACAGTGGATCCCCAGGAGTGAGTGGCTGGTTTGGAGGGTAGAGTCTATGGCATTGTACTTGTCTGAGGTCCCACCCCTCCTCAACACTCACCCTCTCCAGGTTCGACCCCTCAAATCTCCAGGAATTTCCCAACCTGGAGTTGACAATCCTATCTCCCTCCCAGCCAACCATCAACCTACCTTTAGTTTTCCATCTCCTCTCCTATCCCTCCTAGAGAGCAGTTGTAATTTTGAGTGATCTCCAGCCCCCACCTGGAGATTGGCAACAATGGTTCCCCATCAGGGAATGGCTGGATTGGAAGGTGGAGTCTATGGCATCATACCTGTCTGAGGTGCCACCCTCCTCAAACCTCACCCTCTCCAGGCTCCATCCCTCAAATCTCCAGGAATTGCCCACCTGGAGTTGGTAACCTGATCAGGACTGGGCCCAATGAGTTTTCTCCCAAAGGCCAACATAGGTGTGGAAAGGGCCTTTTACTGACAGAGGAGAAAGTACAGGTGCCAACTTTGATTAGGGAAATACCTGGAGATTTGGAGGGGATCCTGTGGAGGGCAGCATCTGGGGTGTGTGTGGAAGGACTCAGCAGGGTATAATGCCATAGAGTCTACCCTCCAAAGCAACCGTTTTCTCCTGGGGAACTGATCTCTGTCATCTGGAGGTCAATTGTAACAGTGAGAGATCTCCAGGTCCCACCTGAAGATTGGCAGCCCTAGGGGAAAGTCAGCTGCACAGCGGGGAGTTGAAGAAAATGGTTGGATGGTCGCTGGCCCACCTTGTTAGCCAGCCAGCCATGCTGAAGCTAAGCAGGAGAAAGAGCCTTTTTCCATTTATTCTGACAGAAAAGTGGCCATTGGGGAGGGGGTTATGGGCGGAGGAGGGGATTATGCTGAAAGTCCTTTGTTTTTTTACTCACAGAACCAAGCTTGGCTGCCTACCAACAGCCACTGAGGGGACAGTCCCTCACAGGAGTCAAGAGAACTGTCTTCCTCAGGAGAGAGAGCTGTCTGCCAGGGGAGTGGGTGGGGAAGAGGAGCAGACCCAGCACCCAGCAAATGGCACGCGAGTACTCTTGAGTGGTGGCTGATGGGCCAATGGCTGAGGGAGGGCATTTTACAGCCAATGAGAGCGCATGGAATCTTGCAAAACCAAAAGATAATTATTTATAAGGAGAGAATTATTTATTTATTTTGATTTATATCCCGCCTAGCCAGGAACTGGCTCAAGGTAATGTGCTCATAATATGATACAACACATTCATAAATTCACAATATTAGAAAATATTAGAAAACATGCTTTTACCCTAATCCATTACGAGTAGTAATTCTTACAAAGGCGGGCAAACGCCTTAACAGGTATATCCACTAAAGCCACTATATATGTTAATTTCAGTCACATATTTAAGCATGGAAGACAAAAGTTTTGAACTTTCCTGAGTTAGAATTTTAAAAAGAAATTAAATTTGTGTCTACCTGCACAATCAAGCGGGTCATTTACCTTCTGCAATGTGGATTTTTCTAATATTTTCTAATATTGTGAATTTGTATATTATCCTGTATGAAAAAAGATTGCAATCTAGGAAACAATGAGGAGATACTCATGTATGTATTTTATTATGCATATATGTACTTTGCCTGGTTTTAGTAACTGTTGTATAGTACAGTATTAAGAAAATTATATATTTTATTAAAGGACATTCTCAGAAGTTTTCCTACGAAATAGAAGTTTACTCCAGAGAATTTCGTCATCCATCCTGTTCTGTAGGACTTCTCTTTCGTCTATATATTTAGAAAGAAATTGTATTAGCAAGTTCATCACCATATTATATGTTCATATTCACTTAAATATTATGTAATATAAGCACATTTTGTACGGTTTCCTTTGGATCTTTGGTTGATTATTTTCTTGGGGCTCTGACCTGCTTGGTGTTTGTAAATGACAACTGCACCCGTCGAATAGTGACCTAATAGTCCTTGAAAGTACAAGTCTCTCTTCAGATTGATGTGGTCACCAGCTCATGGTGCAGAGAAGAGTTTCCAGAAGAAAGCATGCAATAGACGGCATGAGCTCAGGACTAGCTGTAGTGCAAAACAAAGGAGCAGTGATGGCACACCTAGGTTGCTTTGCCGTTTCTTAGGGCTTCGTCAGGCCAATTTTCTCAACCCAGCTCTGGCAAGATCCAAAATGACATGAAGTCTACAGGTATGTTCAAATAGCTAGGAATCAGTTGTCATTGATGCATGGTGGCAGAACTATTTGTTATGTGTATTAATTTTGGTTATAAGTAGAACTGTATAAGAAGACGCTAGTCTCTAATGTGATTTGTACAGTGCAACATATTATTTTGTTTATTTGTTTGTATAGCCTCCAGGTGGTGGCTGGAGATTACATCTGATCTCCAGGCAAGAGAGATAAGTTCACCTGGAGAACATGGTTGCTTCAAAATGTGGACTCTATGGCATTATACCTCATTGAAAACCCCATCCACAAACCCCACCTTCTCAGGCTCCACCCCCCAAAATCTCCATGTATTTCTCAACCCAGAGCTGGGAACCCTACCACCCCCCACACTCTCCAGGAATTTCCCAAGCTGGAGTTGGCGACCCTAGGCGTAGGCCTTAGAGAGGCAGGGGCATGGCTGTAGACCTTCCAACATGGGTCTGTGGGGGAGCAGATAAGAGAAATGATAGCTAGCACTGGCTCCCTATGTAGGGTTGCCAGACCCCCCAGTGAAGGCAGGGGGCCCCACCACCAGGCCCTGTCCCCCAGCCACCAATCCACTTAACGTTACTGATAACTAAGGGTGTCCAGCTCCTGGTTTGGGAAATACTTGGAGATTTGGGAGGGGGGTAGATTCTGGCAAGGGGAGGGATTGGGGAGGGGAGGGAACTCAGCTGGGTACAATACCATATAGTCCACCCTCCAAAGCAGCCATTTTCTCCAAGGAACCTGATCTCTGTTGTCTGAAGACCAGTTGTAATAGTGGAAGATCTCCAGGCCTCATCTGCAGTTTACGAACCCTACTGATAAGTGACACATTGATTAATAATCCATAACATTTCTTCAGTCCAAACACTTGTTGTTGTGCATCCTTTATAGGAAGCAGCCCACATGAGGTCTCACAATAAGAAACATTCTGTGCAATCGTTTTAGGGCACTGGCACAAAGTTGTGCATGGTTCACACTTGGGTTAATGGTAACTGTTCATCTCTACCATTCTCATTTCTGCAAAGCATATCTATGAGGTTCTTTGGTCCCACAAAAATCTCTGCCAGCCATTCTACATAATGGTTACTCTAGCATCCCACCTATCCTTCCAATATATGTTCATGTAAAGGTTTAATTTTCATTTTAAAAGGGCCATATTTTATTATGTACTGAGCCACATTTTGCTCCAGAGCCATAGGTTGCAGATCCCTGCATTAAGATAACTAAACCATCTGATGGGTTCAGAAAGGCACAGGAAGAAGGCCTCAACAAACAAGCTTGGCTTCATTAAAACAATTGGGGTAAAACAGGGAATCTACAGAGGCCTATAAGAATCTTCCATGGTTGCCAGGGCCATGTCCAACTTGTAGGGAGGGTTGGCAATAAAATGTGGGCTAGATCTCATCTGTATTCTGGTATACTAGAATTGCTACAAAACATGGAAAAGGATTAATGGAGTGGACTCCTAAATATTACCTCCATCAGTCCAGGATGTCACTTTTTGGAGTAAATCTGTTTTAAATTACTTAGCAGGATGGACAAATAGTATTTTATTTTAGGTGAATGGTCAGCAATGCCATTGCCAAGAAAAAGGGTTTTTTAAAATTAAAAATGATTTTAACCATATTTTTAAAATTTGTGAGCTGTCTTTAGCAGGTCTTTGGAGGGGCAGCATACATATTTTCTAAATAAATAAGACTCTGGGCAGATAGAAATTAAAAAGCAGATAAAACAGGGGGCAGGAAGAAGGTACCTGAAATGTGCCGAGTCTTTGAAACTCCTGAACAAAGCTGTCCCTAAGAATGGCGAGAGAATTACACATACTGAAATAGGGAAGAATCAATGGTGCAGCTCAGACTGCTCAGAAAGAAAACAAACACTCATTGGCTCTCACTCTTTTGCAAAAGAGCAAAGTTAGAGTTCAGTGGCTCCTTTAAGACCAACAAAGTTTTATTCAAGGTGTGAGCTGACAAAGTGTGTATGCACATAAAAACTCACACCTTCAATACAACTTTGTTGGTCTTAAAGGTGCCATTGAACTCCAACTTTGTTCTGTTACTTCAGACCAATACAGCTGCCCACCTTGATCTGTTTTGCCAGAGGTTCAGGGCAAAAAGGCTTGTGAACACGAGCTGTCTATCTAGCAGACCGGGCCTAAACCGCAAAAGCCCAAGAAACTGGTTCATGCGGTTAAATAAGTCAATGTCCAGCTGAATTATGTACTAACACGTGAATGGAGAAGAAGACACAAGATCTGCATGAAACCTTTGTAAACAGAACCATACCAAAGGGAACCATTTGACCTTCCTTAGGAGCCTTCCTCCAACAGTCTGCTGAGTTTAATATGAACTAATCAATAAATTTAACTAGTCGTATAGTCAGTGCTGTAATCTATACATAATATAAGGTTATGAAGTTTGAAAGGAAACCACGGCCACACAACCCGGAAAATCTACAGCAACTAATGAACTCCGGCCGTGAAAGCCTTCGACAACATATTGAAATTGTATTCCTCATTTTCTCTTTTTATCGTCCCCCCATCTGTTTCTTTATAAGCAGTCCTCCATTCCCAATGGGAAACACCTTATTTCTCAGTGGACAATTCTTTTTGATAATATACAAAATGTGTTTAATTCATGCAGAGTACAACAATTAGGGTTGCCAGCAACCTGGAGGAAAAAAACTGTCTTGCCCCTTTAAGAGATGCAAATTGGCATTGAAGGTCCAGGCATAAACAACAACCCATTCTGACTCTGTTAAAGAGGCAGGACATTTTTTCCCCTCCAGATTGTTGGCATCCCTTCACATATTGAGTGGGCAGGGAGTAAAGAAGCCCATGACAATTTGCTTGACAGTTTCTCAAATGTTAAGGTGTGAGAGATAGCACCTGGGTTTGTTTTCTCCATTCCATTTAGCTGTGGGCCAGAAATAATCACCAGGATTATGTCTGGCAACACCTAGTAAGCCAGTTAAATTTGAAGAAATAAAGCTCCTGGTCACCCTAACCCGCTCCTTAAAAAGTAGGCCTAAACTGAGATCTTGTAAAAAAAAAAAAAAAAGCTTTAGTCAAAAACCTTAGCATTGTGTAAACAGAATCTTAAAATCTGCTCCTTCTCCTTTTAAGCAGAAGATCGTTTCATTTCCCCCCCTCCAATGTTCCTGCCTAAAGGGCTAGCTTGGATGGCTCTTCTTATACCAGTTGTAAATCACTGAAGTATCTGGAACCAAACATGCAGAGCTGGTGTAAGTGAGATGTGAAAAAGAGTAAAAAAATTTAGACTCATTTATTTCTTCCTGTTCCTGGTAATCTGTAAAGAGACAGCATTAAATTGACCTCTGGCTACCAACCAAACGAGAGAACGCTAAAGAGATCAAAGGACTACCAGCACATTTCTGTTCTTTGCAGAATATTGTTCATTTGGCTCTCAAACCTCTCTGATAAGCCTTAAAAATATCTTTTTAATGGATATTTTATTCTCCTGACCAAGGCTGTTTGAGATTTGAAAGTGACACAAACCTAATTTACTCTGGTACGTTAAAAATAGACTCACTCGATAGAGAACAGGCATTAATTTGATTCATTCTTATTGCATGCTTTGCAGACTAATCTCTGCATCCCTCCCTGTTGGAGGTTGTACAAAGTCCAAAAATGAACTGACTTAAAATGAGGTGGGAAGGGAGCTGGGAGTTCAAATGTTTAGTGCTAGGTCTCTGGGTTTTTTTGGGGGGGGTTAGCCATTGATCTTATTTGCAGAGAACAGTTTTAAAAAGAGACGAAAAAAAACCATCACTTTAAGGCTTCCTTGATCTGCTTTCTGTAGGATCAGAGAAGACCCTGCCGTGGAAGATAGTGGCACAGTTCAGAACACTTCTGAACCTATGAAGCTGCCCTATCCTGAGTCCGACCGTGAATCTATCAAGATCAGTATTTTCTACTCTGACTGGCAGCACTCTAGGGTCTCAAGTGGAGATCTTTCACATCACTTAATACATGATCTTTTTTAACTGGAGATACTGAGGACTGAATTTGGGACCTTCTGCATGCCAAGCAGATGGTCTTCCATTGAGCCACAGCCCCTCCTTGCCTTCACAGCAAACCGTAGTTTGTCATTTCATCTTAAGCATGGACTATCTCTTTTGTCTAAACCACAAGTCCAAACATGGTGTAGAGAATAGAGAACCACAGTAGGGAGACAAGGGCAGGAGTGCACAGCACCCTTTCTGCTCACAGCCTTGGCCTATTGGAGTCAAACAGCTTGCCACCTAGGAAAACTGTTTCTGGACTATACCACCTCAGACTGCAGGTAGAGATGGCAGGATTGAATGTTTTTCAATTTTTTAAAGAAGCTTTAGACCCAGAAAAGTAGATAAAATGGAGGAAAGAATAACAACGTAATTTTGTTTTCTCACTGATTTGGAGAGGTAGAAGTTTTATATTGTGGGAGAATATTCAGATCTGAAATTATCCACCTGCCATCCACAGAAGTGCAAGTTCCTCATGATATCCAGATGTGCGAAATATAATCTACAGGTCACTCACACATGCTGTACTTCCACTTTATTGTTGCAATGTATAATGGGGCAAAGAATACACACGAATGAAGTATGAAGGTCATGGACTGGGTGTGAAGATGATGGACTGGATATCTATCTGTGATGGACTACAACAGTGGTTTGGGTACCTAAAGAATACCACAACAGTAGTCTTCTCATTATCCCTGTTGCTACCAGCTAAGATTCCACGCTCTGAAGCTGTGATTTCCTCCAAGGGAACTAAATCTCTGTTGCCTGGAGATCAGATGTAATTCCAGGAGGACTTCTGGTCTCACCTGGAGGTTGGGAATACTAGCTGCATCACTTGTCATGTGTGTAGTATTTGCTTTTAAGTCTGGAACAACAGAACAGGGAGTGTTTATACAGCAGCTTATCTCAGCTGAAAGGTACACAGCATCGGCCCACAGGACTTTCTCTATGTGCTTACCTGGTATTGAACCAGAAGAAACCCTTGCATTCAAGTGGCAGAGTGTTACCTGAAAAGGTGTTCTCCAGGTGTTGATGGGTGTGGCTTTCTTATCAATGAAATCTTTCCATGGAAGGCACTCAGTGTTTTATGTTTATATCGACATCTTCCTGAGAATTTCAGCAACTGCCTGTATATGGAAGTGGTGAAATGGTCTCACACTGTAGGCTTGGACAGCTGCACAAATAACTGAAAATGAAACTGAGGTCCGCAAACCAGGTGGAACAACAATAGGTTCATCTGGGTTTGCAGCCACCTATTCTACTAGCTGGAATCACTAACAGAAGCAGGTGAAAAGGCAAGGAACAAATCAGACAAAGTACTGTACCTTTATCATGGTAAGGGATTTCAATCAGCATACACACACACACATATATATATATATATATACTCTTAAATTATTTAATAGGTCCCTTTATCCCATCCCTCCACAAGACCAGTACAAATTGGACCTTAACAACTGATGCCTATGCTGATTCCCTGGTGTTTCAGCATAGATTTTGCAAGCAACAGTGGCTTCAGATGTGATCCTCATGTGGAGCACAAACATTTACATTTTCTGTTTCCTTATTTCTGTCTTGCTAGAAATACAGTTTTCACAGCTCTCCTGCCCCGGAAACACATAAGCTTTTGAGGTGGGGGCAGCTCGTGTAGATCCCAACTAAGGGATTGATGTAAGCATTCACTTTTGAAGAGAAGGAGGGATATGGAGGAAGTGGGGAAGGGGGCAAAGCCCTTGTCCTCCCGGTCATGATATCTGTCCATATTGTATATCTGAAATGACAATCAGTTAACTGAAGTATCACTTCATGCATCTGATGAAACAGGCTCTAGCTCATAAAAAGTTACACTATAATAAATCCATTAATCTTTAAGACTCCATGCGGATTTTGCTGCAACAGACTATGACATCTACCCCACTGGAATCTGTTGAACATATGAATCTGCTTTATTCTGAGACAAAAAAAAGGGGGGGGAACTGAACCTAGAAACCTGGGATCCAGAACCTGAAAAGGTTAGTCAAATAGAAAAGAGGGCCAACAATAAAAGCTTAATATATCTACAGTATATAAAAAGATACATGTACTTATTAACAAGAATTTTAAAAATATATAAGGGCCCAATCACACCTCATGTAAAAATACCAGAATCTAACACAAAAGGGGTAATGGACTTAACCTGATGCGTTTCGGCCTGCATAGGCCTTCTTCAGAGGTCAAACACAGTGAGGAACATATTGGCTTATATAATAGTACAGTACAATCATACAGATATAAAATATAAATACAAGAAGGACCAGATGAAAATTGCTGTAAAAAATAGAAAAAATGGAAATTAAATACATACAATAAAATAAATACATTATAAGTATATTCTACTAAAAACATACTGACTTCCAAAATGAAACCACTAGGCACAGAATAAAAGTACAAATGAGGCCTCCAAAGATGCAATCACATGCCAAGTAGTGTTTCACTGGTAATAATCTAGAAACAAAAAATATATGAACCAATGCATTCTACAGTTTTAAAACTTAATTGAGAAAGTAATTAATAAAGAAAATAATCTTGTTACTTCTGGTCCAGAAAGTGCCTTCCTATGATTGTTTAGCCAAAGTGTCCTCAGTAGAATTGTCCTTAGGCAAAGAGCAGTGCTGATCAAGTAAAAATGCTGGAGCTTTATATCAGATGAAGGTGGGAAAAAAGTAACATAGAAAACAATGGAGAGAATGGGGGCAACCTGTTTGGGGACCCATAGAATTGGACCCCCTGGTCCAATGTTCTTGAAACTTGGTGGGTATCTTGGGGAAAGGCTCCATCAGCTACCCTGTGAGTTTGGAGCCTCTCCCTCAAATCCCCTCCCCTCCAGCCCCCAGAATATACCCTATGTTTTCACCATTGACTTCAATGGCCCATAGGATATAATGGAGCTGAAATTGACATTCAGCTGCCTGAAAGACACCGGGAATGCCGGCTGGGGGCGGGGCTTGGCTCCTGAGCTGTGGGAGCTGCTCCGGTGCACTCCCCCCCAAAAAAAGACCCCTGTGTTATTTTAAAATAATTATGTCAAAACCTGGAATGAAATTTAAAAAGATATGTTGAAATGGGGTAATATACAACTGTCACTTTTGGATAGAATATCTGTGATTAAGATGAATGTTGGCCAAATGGGAGATGGGTCCCAAGTGCTGGACATGGACTGGAGCACCAATCAAGTCACTCATAGGTGCATTTCCAGATGTTGCTCCCTCCCCTTGCCTTAGGGTTACCAGGCCCACATTAGGAAACACCTAGAGATTTGGGGAGTAGAGCCTGAGGAGGGTGGGGTTTGGAGAGGGGAGGGACTTCAGTGGGGTATAAGGTCATAGTCTACCTTCCAAAGCAACAGTTTTCTTTAGGTGAACTGATCTCTATAACCTGGAGATCAGTTGTAATCCCAGGAGATCTCCAGCCGCCACCTGGAGGTTGGCAACCCTACCTTGCCTACAAATACTGTTTGTTTATTTATTTATTTAATTAATTAAAATGTTTATACCCCGGCCTTTCATCTTGGCACAAGACAGCTGCCATTAAGTTGGAAGATGGGGAGATGCTGGGGCGAGGGGTGTGGAAACAAACTGAACTGGGTGAGAGAACTCTGTGTGTAAGTAAACCAGGACACTATCTAGGGTGCATCACCATCAAAAAGACCTGTAGAGCAGCACCTTGAAACAGCTTTAAAAGGGGATTCGAGTTGAAAGCTCAGTGCTTTAACACTACTTTTATTAACATCTTGCAATAAAACTATAAACTTCTGTCAAGATGGTACTTAACACCAGTACAAATTCATCAGGCGAACAAATCTTACTCTCCACTATGTTGGAAATGTGAGAGTTTAGGTACATACAAACATTGCTGGTGGGATTGTGCAGTTATTAAAACTTTTTGGTTGAAAGTCTTGACTCAAATACATAATTTGACTGGTTACAAGATCCCAGAAAGTCCCGAATGTATTTTGTTGAATTATTGAAATGCTGATAATGTTATTTCTGGGAAATCTTTAGTTTTTCTTTTTTTGTCTGCTGCAAAGTTAACAATTGCACAACACTGGAAAGAACCTACATCAATGGGGCACCAAGGTCTGGGACCATTTCATAATGGATAAGATCTCCACAGGTTTGAATGTTCAAAACTCATACTTAGCTTATAAATCATTTCTCAGTAAGTGGAATTCTGTACTGGAAAATATAGACAATAATCCCATTAGCAGATCTTCATTTGAAAAACATAGTTGTTATAGATTGATGTTATTACCACAGATATTGATTATGAAATCTTTTTATTTGTGCAGGTTCATTTGTTTCATAAAATTATGTATTGATTTCTTTACATGTTAAAAATTACCATAGTTCACTTGTTATTTGTATGTTATATGGAAAATAAATAAAAACGTTTTGTAAAAAAATGGGTGGGATTAGAGAGATTCATGGAGGATAAGTCTATCAATGGCTACTAGCCATGGTGACTGAGGGGAGCCTCCACATTCAGAGGCACTAATCCTCTGAATCCCAGTGCCAGGAGGCAACGCCCTCTTGTTGGCCCTCCAGAGGAACTGGTTGGCCACTGTGTGAAACAGGATGCTGAACTAGATGGACTATTTGTCTGATCCAGCAGGGCTCCTCTCTTATGTTCTTATGCTCAGTGCCTGCCAGAGGGCCTATCCCTGGCTGCAGACAGTTGGCTGATTTAACATTTCTCAGTGAGAGGAATGGGAAGGAGACCGTGCCTACACCAGAAACCCCTTCCATTTCTTGGAGGGAAGACAGAAGCTATTATCTTATGCCTCCTTTAGAGCTGCCAATATCAGTGGGGGGGAGTGCTCAAAAGTTATGCTGTGTTCTCTCAAGCGTAACTGCTGCTGTTAGGGTTGCCAGGTCTGGGTTGGAAAATACCTGGAGACTTTGGGGGTGGATCCGGGAGAGGGCGCGGTTTGGGGAGGGGGAGGACCTTGGCATGGTCCAGTGACTTAGAGTCCACCCTTCAAAGCAGCCATTTTCTTCTGGGGAGCTGATCTCTGCCAGCTGGAGATCAGTTGTAAAAGCGGGAGATCTCCAGGCCCCATCTGGAGGCTGGCAACTCTAGCTGCTGTGGGGGGTATAAGGGATCCACAATTGGGGGGTGAGGTGGCTACAATGGGGGGTATGAGGGAGAGGAATCATGGACACCCTGTGCTCAAAGACCTGTAAAACCCTACAGCGAGCTAGACCCTTGACAGTCTAATCACAATCCCTGCAAGGCAAGGCAAGCTAAGGAAAGTCACTGTTCCATTTGAAGCACATGTAGGACTGCCAGCTATGGCTTGGGAGATTCCTGGAGATGGCCTGGGCACGGTGGAGCTTGGGGAGAGGAGGAAGCTCTGCAGGGATGTGATGCCATAGAGTCCATTCCCCAAACCCCGACCTGGAGGAAAACTTAAAGCACTAATTTGGCAATATAACGAACTCTCCAGCTATAGTACAGAGGCAAGATTTCCCACCTTTTGTTTTAAAGTATTTTAATGTCTCATAGAATTGGAGCAGTTCAATATGTTGGTTTCTGGGATAAATAGATGACATTTAGTTCGAATAAATAATGAACAGTGTTTGATTGTGTAGTACTTGGATAGGTGAATTTACACAAGAAAAATATGGAGGAAATGTGACATCTAGTGTCTGCCACTCAGCCCTGCCATTCTCCCACATTTGTTATTTCCCCACATCACAAAAATCAGCTGAGAGGCCTCTGTGGCACACCAAAGCTGGGTAACATGAAGACAGACAGTACTGCATTATGATGAGTGTAGGATCTGGATTCAAATCTCCATTCTGCCATAAAGCTTTCTGGGTATCTTTGGGCCAGTCATTCTCACTCAGTCCAGTCTATTTCACAGGCCTGTTATGGGAATAAAATGGAGAAGGAAGAACCATATATGCTGCCCTAAATACTTTGGAAGAAATGTGAGATAACATGCACCAGTGATGGGTTGTGGCATATATTATATCACATTTAGATTTTTTTAAAAATCCCCAAATATGGCACATTTTGGTACCTTTTTGTGGAGCTGGCATGGTGTAGTGGTTAAGAGCTGCAGGACTCTCACCTGGAGAACTGGGTTTGATACCCAACTCCTCCACCTGAAGCCTGCTGGGGGACCTTGGGCCAGTCACAGTTCTCCTGGAAGTCTCTCAGCCCCACCTACCTCACAAGGTGCCTGTTGGAGGGAAAGGAAAGGAAGGAAGGAGATTGTAAGATGCTTTGAGACTCATTAAAAACGAGGTATAAAAACAAACTCTTCTTCTTCTTCTTCTTCTTCTTCTTCTTCTTCTTCTTCTTCTTCTTCTTCTTCTTCTTCTTCTTCTTCTTCTTCTTCTTCTTCTTCTTCTTCTTCTTCTTCTACCATGTCTCTGTTAACCTTTAAGAAGCTTACCACATCATGGAGCTTCTCATCATTACTTCTCTCCTATAGTAAATCAGATAGATAGTCCCAAACAGCCCCACAAAGAGCTTAATCTTTCTATGATTAGTACCAAACCTGACTTTATAAAGCCCGTTTTATTTTCCCAATACCTAAATGGCCCTCCTGTGTGAGCTTCATAACTAGAGATTAATAGGCTACTGGGACCATTGCCCAGTCCCTTCTGCCAGCCCAGGAGCCATTCCAAGAGACATGTGAGTCTCCAACTTCTTGGTAGGATTTCAGTCTTTTTCAGTTTTCCATTTGTAAGTTATAATTTTTCCAGCTCCTGGCTTTTTAGGTAATACTTGGGTTCTACTGGAAAATGGAATCTGCAACAGTTTCCCATGCTAATTCATTCACTTAGATGGCAGCACCTAAATGTCCCCTCAAAAGCCTGATAGACCAATAAATCATTCCATTTTCATGGTGGTATGCGGTAGTTGAAAGTCTGCTCTTTGCATCATTCTCATTGAGAAGTCTAGCGTTAATACTGGCTGAAGGAAATCCTTACCAACAAAGTTATTTTGTAGCAATATTACAAGACAATCCCACATAGGCAAGCTCTGAAAAATATAGGACACATAGATATGTATAAATATACCCTTTCAGATCACTTTGTGTAATCCTTCCTTCCTTCCTCCCTCCTCTCCCTCCCTCCCTCCCTCCCTCCCTCCCTCCCTTCCTTCCTTCCTTCCTTCCTTCCTTCCTTCCTTCCTTCCTTCCTTCCTTCCTTCCTTCCTTCCTTCCTTCCTTATGTGTTTCTGGTTTCCTTTTGACACTATTATAAAAACAATGTTTTACTTGATACACTCTTTCAAAATGATTGGCACAAAAATGAGCTTGAAAAATGTAAACAGTTGTTCTTTATAGACTAACAAATTTTATTTCAGCATATTCCTCTGTGGACTGGAGCCTGGTTGCTCACTGGAGATCTCTTGGAATTACAACTGGTCTCCAGATGACAGAGTTCAGCTCCCCTGGAGGAAATGGCTGCTTTGGAAGGTGGACTGTATGGCATTGTACCCTCCCCAAACCCCACCCTCCACAGGCTCCACCTCCAAAATCTCCAGGTATTTCCCAATCCAGAGTTGGCAATAGCAGGTCCTCATCGGGCAGACTTTTACATAGGAGGTTCTAAAAAAAAAAAAAGACAATTATAAACAGCAGAATGAAATGGCTATGCAACATAGAGCAAAATGTAAAATTCAGATCTAATCAATAAAAATACAGAGTATATGTATTAGTTTTGCTTCGCTAATTAACATCTATATTTTTATAGATGTTTTACATCTATACATTTTTTACATTATAGGTTTACAGCTATACATATTTTACATTATTACATTTCACTCTGTGGTCTTTCCCATGTTTCATAGTCCTTCAATTCTGCCTTTTATTTTTTCCTATCTCCTACATGAAGAGTATCCCAAGAATCCTTTCACAGCATCTGATTAAGTGGGCCATGAAAGCTTATGCTGAAATAAAATGTGGGAGTCTAAAAATTGCAGCAACTCTTTACATTTTTCAATGTTATTTTAGCATCCATTATTTTAAAAGTTTACCAAACACAAATGGGTTTAAAATGGCATCACACAACTTCCCCTTAAAATTATTTTTTTGTTGTTCAGTTCCGGAAGAGCAGCCATGTTAGACTGTTGTGTCAAAAATAACCAGGAGTCTTGTGGCACCTTACAGACGGACAAGTTTTATTCAAGCTTCCTGTTTATTTTTGCTGGATCAATCTGACCTGGCTGCCCTCTGGAACTGAAAAAGAAATGTTGATTTTAATGAGAACACAGACAACTCTGGAAAAAGAAACAGTCGCGACTCACAGGTTTGAGTTGCACAAGAGAGAGGCAGAAATGAAATGGTGATTTTGTGGCTGAACCAGCAGAGATAATAAGACTGGGAGCTGTAGCAGATTTACACATGGAAGACCACTGTATTGAGAAGAGATAGTGAATCTTCACAGAACCCCAGGAATGCCCTCTACTTGACCTCTTTATCCCTAAGCCTGCACTGCCGATTCCTGGCCAATTAGCCCCAGCTCTAGGAATACTGAAGGCACTAGTGTTCCCAACCTCCAGGTAAGCACTGGAGATCTCCCAGAATTAACAACTGATTTCCAGATGACAGTAGGGTTGCCAGCCTCCAGGTGGGGCCTGGAGATCCTGGTTTTTACAACTGATCTCCAGCTAACAGAGATCAGCTCCCCAAGAAAAAATGGCCACTTTGAAGGGTAGACTCTATGGCATTGTAGCCTGCTGAGGTCCCTCTCCTCCCCAAACCCCACCTTCTTCCGGATCCACCCCCAAAGTCTTCAGGTATTTTCCAACCCAGAGCTGGCAAGCCTAGATGACACAGATCAGTCCCCCTGGAGAAAATGGCAGCTTTGGAGGGTGGGCTTGTTGAGGGCTCTCCCCTCCACAAACTCCACCCTCCCTAGGCTCCACCCCAAAATTTCCAGGAATTTGCTGACCTAGAGTTGGCAACCCTAGAATTCACCCCATGGATTGAAAGTGCTGTCAAGCTGCAGCTAACTTATGGCCACCCCATGGGGTCTTCAAGGCAAGAACCACCCAGAGATGGTATACCATTGTCTACCTCTATGTAGCGGCCCTGGACTTCCTTGGTGGTCTTCCATCCAAATACTAATCAGGGCCAATTCGACATAGTTTTTGAGATCTGACAAGATTGGTCTAGCCTGGGCTATCCCCTTAGGCCTCAGCAACTTTTAAAAAGCTAAGCAGGCCTCAAACTCTTTGGGTCTTGCTGGTTGTAAGGGAACTGCACAGATGTGTCACCAGCAATTCATCCCATAGAGCACCATTTAAAGAAGACTGCCAGGGATCCCCAGTCTTCAAAGAGGGATGTTGCAAGGCCATCTTTGCTTGATTTTGCCTTGCTGTGTAACCACCACCCTGGTTATAACATCTTGTTAAACCTTAATAAACATAGATCCAGGTGGTCAGCTGTGTTGGTCTGAAGCAGGAGAACAAATTTAGAGTCCAGTGGCACCCTTAAGACATCTTAAAGGTGCCACTGGACTCTAAATTTGTTCTTAATAGACACAATCACAAGTGATTTGTGTTCTTTCTGAGTATCCTACAAACCTAAAAAGGTTGTTTCCTGGGAAATGGTGAGAAAAGTTAAAAGATAATAGGCAGGGAATCATTATGATTGACTTGGATATATCCTATACAATCCAGTGCTGGATAAATCAGGAAATATTAGGGTCAACAATATCCAACTGCACAACCCTACCTGCTACAGTTGCCAACTCCTGCTTGGAAAATTCATGGAGCCTGTGAAGGGTGGATTTTGGAGAGGGGCGGGACCTCAGTGAGGTATAACGCCAGATCCCAGCCTCCAAAGCAGCCATTTGCTCCAGGGGAATGTCCTCTAGAGAGGAGTTGTAATTCTGTGAGATCTTGAGGCCCATCAGGAAGTTGGCAACCCACAATAACTATCTCTGCTCCCTGACTGGACGACATCCCACAGAACTATTGCATTATCCTCTTCAGTCTATGTGACTTAGAAGACCAGCAAAACATGGAGTTACGGTTAGATTAAGTACACAATTTACTAATCAGCATTTGAGAATCAACCAGTACCAGAAAAGTATAATAAACTGTCTCACAGAAAGCTATGTAAAGACTTTTGAAGATTCTAAAATATTTCCACTGGGAACATTTATTAAGGTAAAAAAAACCCAGAAGCCAGTTGAGTTTGAGGTTCTCCAAAGGGAGTCTCAGCTCCATACTTAAAAGAAATCTGATCTCTTCCCCCCTCAAAAAACAAATCCCCTCTGCAGTATAGTGTCATAATACAAGCCTGAGGCAAGCCCCTTGTTCCCATGACCCTATCCGAAATTTTGACTGACATACAAGCTGGCTTTCAAGAGCCCATTGGTTTTATTTCATAGACATCTTCTAAGAACTATCAGAAAAAAATGTCATCCCCCGCATGCAAAACTAAAGTCATTGTTAAGAGACATAAAGAGATGGGAGGAAGGCGAGTGGAGCCAACGGGAATTCTGAAATAGATCCTTCACTTCTATGTAGTCCAAGCCAGGACCTTGGCTATTGCTAATGAATTGTTGGCCCTGCCCCTTATCACAGCATCTCTTCTTTTGTACTCACACCCTACTGCTGTTTCTCAGCCAGAAACGCTTGGATTCTCAGAAGCGACAACACTCCTCGTGATCAAAAGCATCAGAAGAGGGAGGTCGAGTGACATGCTGGTTATAATGGACACATCTGGCTCACAGTGTTTGTCCATCGTATCCAATGTTTGCTTTAAGCAGCATGGTGGAGAGTTTGGAACAGCATGCACGAGCATGAGTATGTGGGAGCAGAGCCCAAGTGGCAGTCGGCTCACGGGGAACTTACTTAAAACCCTGCTACAATCATTCTTTTTCATTCTCCCAGCCCTGTGTTTATCACCAGTCGCTTTGTAGTCAGATGAATGAAATTGTTTGAAAAGGAATGCTACTCCCAATAATCATCGTTTTTACTACATCATAAATCTGCTGATGGTTTGTTGAGGTTTTTGGACAGTAACTGAGCAGACAATGCTTGGCGTGACTTGATCCTCTGTGGAAGCAGGCCTTGTTTGGCTTCTGCTACAAGGCATTTCTGTGGAGGAATCAAATTCTAGAAAGTAACCTTTATTTCCAAGCAAATCTTTTTCATGAATAACCACCTGGTAGTCTCACATGCCCTGACCTGGATAGCCCAGGCTAGCCCGATCTTGTCAGATCCTGGAAGCTAAGCAGGGTTGGCCCTGGTTAGTATTTGGATGGGAGACCAAGGACGTCCAATGTCCCAACATGGAGGCAGGCAATAGCAAACCACCTCTGAATGTCTCTTGCCTTGAAAACCCCATGAGGTCACCATAAGTCAGCTGTAACTTGACAGCAAAATATACATACATAGTCTCACATGAGTGACTCCCAGTCTTCCCATCTTCAGGAAACTGAAATATTCACGTCTACCAAGTAGGGTTGCCAAATCTGGATTGGGAAATTCCTGGAGATTTGGGGGTGGATCCTGGCAGGGTGGGATTCAGGAAGGAAAGGGATCTCAATGGGATTAATGCCATAGAGCCCATCCTCCAAACTGCCATTTTCTTTGGGGGGATTGATCTTTGGTAGCTGGAGATCAGCTGTAACTCAGGAGCTCTCCAGGTCCTAGAACCAAGACTTACCCCCAGAAGAGGTAAGTCAAACAGTATAGAGGGCCAACAATAAAAACTTATTGTATATAATATAAAAAGATGCATGTATTTATTAGCAAAGAATTAAAAAACATATAAGGGCCCAATCACACCTCATGAAAAAATACCACAGTTTTACACACAAGGGCCAATGGACTTGACCTGACATGTTTTGGCCTGTATAGGCCTTCCTCAAAGGTCAAACACAATGAGGAACAAGTTGGCTTATATCATAATACAATACAATTATGCAATTATGCAAAATGAATACAAAATGGACCAGAAAAGAATTGTTCCAAAGTGAAACCACCAGGCACAGAATAAAAGTATAAACGAGGCATCCAAAGATGCAATCAAATGCCAAATCCTACTTGGATTTTGGCAGCCCTACTGTCAAGGAATCTCTGCACATCTGCCATGAAATCCCATGCCCAGCATATCACAAAGCATTCTGACTAGTGTGCTAGGCTGTACAATCAATCCACCTGGAATACTATCCAGGATGACCTCTTTTTAGTCATCATGTTTCCAATGTGCCTACTGGATCATTGCCTGGAGTGTAATAGTCATCAGAGTTTTTGACTGTGAGTATTGAACATGGAAATGTACTCATGTTGCTTATTTAGACAAAATGGTGATTGTGTGTGAATAGGGATGTGCAGCAGCCCCATAGCCTGAAAGTTTTCAGTTGCAGGGCATTGCCCGATGTGCTTACATCACTTCCAATGTCACTTCCAGAAGTGACATGGGCAAGTGGGGGTGATTGTGCCAGGTTTTCCTTGTTCTCCATTCACTCCCTTGTTCTCCATTCGTTCAGGCTTTCCTTCTTGTTGTCTGGCATTCCCAGTGTGGAGGAGGGAGGGAGGGAGGCAGGGAGACAGGGCAGTGGGCAGCAAGCTCAGCAAGCTAGCAGTTACACCTGCCATTCACCCTGCTCTGGGACTCATCACAATGGCCTGCCCCGGCTCACTTGGCACCTCACTGCACCTGTGCCAGCCAGCCCACCCTGGGTCACATGCCACCAGCAGTGGACACTGCCCACTGCCCTGCCTACCTCCTCTGTGGAACGGAGAGGGAGAAGGAGCCCGGCAGGTGAGGCAAATGAGTGCGGCACTTCCCTCCTCTTGTTCTGGTGGTTGCTCCCCTCTTTCGGAGTCAGAGAATGGCAGGGCAGATTTGGGAGGGGGCGTCACCCAGTGGACCCCACTGGGGGCTATGGGCCTAATGCACAGTCAGATATTTCTGGTCCAAATATATTTCTGAAAAAAATATCTTATTGATTTTTTTCTGATATATTTGGGTGTTTAGATGGTATTTGGGGAATCTTTGGATAATACTAAATAGGTCCCCCAAAACTCCAGAGATATTTGGGAATATATGGAAATATTCAGGACCAGCATTTTAAATCTCCCAGGACTGTTTTACAATTTTACAGTGTGTCTGTATCAGTCTCTTTTTGCCAGGTCTTGGTATTGGCCTGTCAGATTAGACTGGATAAATTCTCTTGCTTGAAATTGATTCTGTTGGTCTTGCAACAGTGTTCATTGCTTAAGTTGGTTTGCCTTGGATTTTCTGGTTTTACATTGATTTTGTTGAGCTTGCCACATTGGCCTGTGATTCTGCTAGGAATCTCTGGTTTGATGTTGGTTCTGTTGGGCTTGTTGGTTCTGTTTGTATTTGAAGACCTTTGGTCAGTGGTTGCTTGCTGTTGTGTGTTTGGCTGTTGGCTTCTTGACCATGGAAAAAGCATGGGATTTTTTTTCCTTATAGGAAACAATGGAGACAAGTTGAATGACTGGAAGAACCTTGTTCAAGGCCCACAGAATTGGACCCCTTTATGCAATCTGCTTGAAATGGAGGGGTGTGTGTCTTTAGTGGACAGGTAGGACTAGATTCTCTACAATTTTGATGTCATTCACTAGAAAAACAGCCAGTCTAGTCCCTTGGACAGATTCCCCATAGGGAATAATGAACCCTCAGAATGTCAGAATTCATCACCCACCACCAAAGCGCTCTAGTCTGAATAACGAAGTGATACTGGGGACCTGTATAAGCTGTGATACTGGCATATATGCCCTTCCCAAATCCATATATGAAAAATAAAACTAAAAAAAGCCAGGGGCACATCCCTAGTATTGAGACTCTCCCAGTAGGTGCAAGTAGGGGCACTGAAAAGCCTTTTTTTGTTGAGCCTTATCACCCGGCATGAAAGAGAGCCTGTGACCTAAAACATTCTCCTGAAGCTTCACATTCTGTGTATCACGGGTGTCTTTCATTTATGAAAATCTTTATTGCAGAGCTCTTGATAAACTGATGAGGGTCCAAAGTATTCCATGGAACACTGTTGGAAGGTCACTGTGAGCCAAACTAGACCTGACAGTTTTCCCAAGTCCACCACTGTCACACCTTTGCCATTTTAGGGATGAAATTCCCTTGTTTAAACTGAGTTAGGCTGAGGACAGACTGGCAATTTGCAGCGGGAGCCAGTCGTGGCAAAAAAGCCTGGTCACACAGCTCGGACTGATGCGGGGGCATACCAGGAGGAGGTGCACAGGAGTGTTCAGACTGCTGGCCTGGAGGCGTGGCTGTAAACGGCTTTTTCCTGGTAAATCGGCTGGATGCCTATGTGTGTATGGGTGCATGAGTGCATGAGCACCCATACACACATAGGCATCCAGCCAATTTGGGGAGAATCCCACTGTGCCGGCACCGAATTGGGCGGTAGAGCGGAGCACAGCCAATCATATCGTTGCCCCCTCATGCGCAACGCGGGTTGCTCCCGGCTTTTCTGCGTAGTGTTCACACTGCCGGGAAGTGGACAAACGTGGCATAAAGGCACTCTTCGGGGATTTGCTACCACTTTTATGAGGTATCTATTAAACGTGGGAGCGAAGTGGAACAGCACAGGTTGCCTACGGGTGGGGAACACCAGGCAGATGTGCCTGTGTGAATGCCCCCTTTAATCTGCTTTTAAAACGTCGCTGAAACATGGCTACAGTGGGGCAAACTGCCAGTCTGAACTCAGCTTTAGTGTGAGCAAGCTCACAGATTTTTAGCCTCCGGCTCACACATTTTTGTCTTAGCTCAGGAAGGATGGCGCCAGAGCAAACTAATTTATGCAGTAGCCAAATGGCTCGCTCACAACTTTGATGCCAGTAGCTCACAAAGTAGAATTTTTGCTCACAAGACTCCACAGCTTAGAGGGAGCATTGACCATGGGGGCCCACTGTTATTGGGACTGTGGCATGGGGGTAGGGGTATCTTTTCCCTCTACCTGCACTCCATTTCAAGAGGCCAGACACTGGGGGGTAGCTCCTGTAAGCCACTGTGACAGGACAGCAGTGCATACAGTCAAGCACTGTGGAAGGGCTGTGGTGTAGTGGCATGCAGAAGGTCTCAGCTTTAATCCCTGGCATTTCCATTTAGAAGGGTCAGCTCGTAGGTTATGTGAAAGACCTCTGCTTGAGGCTCTGGAGAACTGCTGCTGGTCAGAGTAGACAATACTGACTTTGATAGACCAAAGGTTTGACTCAGTGTTAGGCAGTTTCATGTGTTCATACATGTGCCTGTTCATGCACAAGGATGCCTTTGCTGACCAAGCATCTTTGGGTTCATTAAATGCAAGTCAGCTGACAGACCCTGATCAGGGCTGCTGAAAACACACTGGAAGCCAAATGCTTATTTCAATGTCACTTAGTCACCAAATAGTTGCACATCTGGACTGTCTTCACTTAATCTTTTGCCATCAGACATTGCAGAGAAGTATGTGGCAGGGGGGAGTTAATTTCAATTCCAAATTCTGCCTGACTTGTCATCTACAAAACCAAATGCAGCCCAAGAACCGCAACTGACCACCTACTAGAAGTACTTGGCAACCCCTTTGTCTTTGCAGCCTTCCTGGAACTGCAAGAAGGAGACAGCTGTCAAATACCACAACATTCGTCAAGGGAGGAGTAACAAAGGCATTTGGTGCATGCAGATAAGCAATAGGCTTCTACATGTTGATTCTGATCACAGATCCAGTCTTTGAGAATTTGCTTCCAAAGGAGAGCTTGAGCACTGGGTGCTTTATGCCACCTTCTGCGGAGTCCTGTCCTTCCTGCCCTAACTCCATCCCATCTCGTTGTTGATGCTACCATCTTCCTGGGATGCTAGAATTTAATACACAAAACATCTTCTATAGATGCATGCACATTAAATGCTTCTGTATGGGAGCAAATAGGGTGATATTATGTCTGTCTTAACATTGGAGCTATTTAAGATGTTTCGGAAAAGTGACAGCAGCAAAGTAAAGGTTCTGGGGAGAAGGCAGAAGTGGGGAACAGGATCCATGACCAGTGAGGAAAAGTCCTTGCTCAAGTGCAGAATCCAAATTGTGGCTGGTTCCTTTAATTCCACTGTTTATCGCTCTCACAGGGACAAGGGTCAGCCAGCATCAGTATTTGTGAGGACCACTGCATTTCCCACTTCGGAGTTTGGGCACCAGAGAAGGGATGCTCAGACGCTCGCCAGTTAAATGCCCATTTGGGGCACGTTGTGCTTTTTGATTGAGAGCAGGGAGCTGGTTTTTCCATAAACTGTTCACCAGCCGCTTGAATCTGTTCAGTAGGTTACTTTTTGCATATTCAGACTGTACAGTACAATAGACAATATTTCATGCCTGCATGTTCTTATGGAGCCCGATGGCAGTCCTAGTTTCCCCCATCCCAGCAGACCAGGCCTTGCTGCTCCCCGCTTGGCAGCCAATCCTATAAATAAACAGTGAGCAAATTAATGAGCTGTCCACAATCTGCTACTTGACCATCCCAGTTAAAGGTGATACGTACAAGTATATTTTGAAATTTGCCACCTCCTTCCTACCTACTTTGAGTAGCTAATATTTCATTAAATGCAAAACAGTTCCTCTGGTAAATGTCAGAGGGCTTGAATTAGCAAGGAGAGGATTGTCAGGGAAGTTAAATGAGGGCCAGCATCAGGAACCTGGCCAAGGCAGCCAGCTGAATGCTAACAACCAGCAGGATCGGGGTGTGTGTGTGTGGAGCAACATCACATGATGACACACAATGTTTTGCTGTCACTTTCCGTTTGCACCAAGAAGTGGCATCACCGTGTTCTAGGAATTCACTAATCTTTATGGGCTTTTTAGCATAGGGATGGATGAATTCCTAGAGCACCAAGACATCATTTCTGAGTACCATCCAAAAGTAATATTATAACACTGCATGTCACCCCATGACATCAGTCCCCATCTTTTGGTCCTACTAGAGCAAAGAGATCCAGTGGGGCCTGCACTTTGAGGGCAGGAATTTGCTCAGGGCCCACCACCAATCCCTCATCCCAGCTATTCCCAACAAGGCCTCTGTGATGCTGCCAGTGACTCTGGAAGAGAGTTTCTTCCATTTCGTGCTGGCTGAGGTATATATAGAGAGAATAGTGCTGTTCTGTTCAACCTTGTCTGCACTTATGGAGCTTAAAGAACTGTGAAAGAGTAACACTCCCTCCCCTCTTCCAGGAAAGTTCAAGTGTACATGCATGCACAATGGGGGCAGTGTGCCAGTCAGCTGTCACACCTATTCATACTATCCAAAAAATTCATGATAGGTTCCCCTGGGAATGGACCTCTTCTCTTGTGGTCCCAATTTATAAGAAGGAGGATACTGATCCAGCTAACTATAGGCTAAGAAGGCTGCTGGATGTGATAGGAAAGCTCTGTGGAAGGCATCTGCTACTGCAGCTGAGGCATGGGTACCTGAACAAACTGGATTTAGATGGGGGCATTTGACCCTGGACCATTGCCTTCTGTTATACCATTTGGAGAATTTGTCCTGAGCCATTTATGGTGTTCCAATATTAATACTGATACTGAGAACCAGTATAGTGTCATGGAGACTTTTTAGACTGCCTATGTCTTCTGTTTCAGTAACTGGTTAATAACTCCCCCACCCTGTCATTTCAGACAAACCCATTTTAGTAAACGGCTGCTAGCAGAAATTATTTACCTTTCCACACAATCCAAGTTGTCTCCCATTCAAGAAGTGTGCCTGTAGCTGCTACCTTTTTCTTCTGTTTTCAGCCCTTCCTTCCGCTTCTGAAGCACTATGGGGTGCTTTGTGAAATGCCCCATAGTGCTTACTGCTTTGCCATTTGTTTTCCTGCCCTTTTTCACCCTCTGCACAATATTCCTCCAAGGGTTTTTTTGACATTCTACGGGGAGCACTGTGGTGCTGAAAGAGGACCACAAATCAGCGTCATAGCAACCCCATTGAGATGCCTGTACTCCATTGGGACACATTGAGATACATGCTATCATGACTGTTGTCACCTGGAAACATTTGTCACACCAATCACAGAAGCCCAAAGTTCCTGCTTAAACCCACTGTCCAATGAGCTACTTCCATCCTCGTTTCCAGGTGACAACAGTCGTGATCGCATGTATCACAGTCTATTTCAATGGAGTTCAGTCATCTCAATGGGGTCGCAATTGTGCTGATTTGCTCCATAGCACTCCAAATAGAATATTATTTTTTTAAAAAAACCCACCGAGGAAGATGGTAAATGGGGTGAAAAGGGGCAGGGAAAAGCAGCGCAGTTTGGAATTGGCCATAACGCTTCAGGGACAGCTCACTAATGGGAAGAAAATTGCTATGTGAAGCCCTTATCACGTTACAAGATGACAGGCCAATAACGAATATCTAACCTAATCAAGTGTTGCTGTGAAGATAAAATGGAGGCACAGGAAAATGATGTAAGCTGCTTTGGGGAGAAATGCAAGGTAGAAAAGAAGTAAATAAATATTTGAAACAGGGAGGGCTACATGCCTGTCCATATTCACACGTTGTCTATGTGTAAAGAACGGTCCACGGACAGTTCTCATCCTCAATTCAAAGAAGATGTTGGCATTTTGAACTACTGGGGGCTGTGTAGTGGCTGGCTCTGCGGCGCTCTCTGAGACCACCCTGTGACCAACAAAGCAAGGAGAAATGTGGAGGGCTGCTGAGCACTAAATTTTCACAGCAGATCAGCACACAGAGCTATTTGAGCACAGATGTTTCTGTAATTGTGATACACTGGGAAAGTTCTGAGCCCTGTCCTCAGACTTCAGTGGCTCCCAGACTCACACTTCCACCTGCATGTTGCGGTGGTCTAAAAGTCTTAATACGCTGGCCTGTAATGTAAACCATGTGGTCGGACGTGTTTGGCTCAGAAACCTGTTAAACCTCCCCTCCCTCTTCCCCCCAGTCTTTCTACACATCTTTAAGGTACATTTCTTTGTTTCCACTTTTATGCTTAAAAAGATTTACAGAATGCAGAAAAGCTTTAAAAGACTGTACAGCTCTTGGGACAGGTTTTTTGTTGTTGTTGAAGAGGAGGGATGGAGGCAGTTTGCCTCCACTCAGTGATGGATGTTTAGTGCTCTGGTGAAAAATGTGTATGGTAATCCCAATTAGGGCCTGGAGGAACTCTCAGAGGAGAGAAAATTATCTAATGCACTTAGCATTCTGCTTCTCTTAGCAAATTGTCTGTATTGGTGCTTTCACAAATGTGTTTGTTATTAAATTAATGGCCAGTGCAAATAGGCTACAACCAATGGGATGATCTTGAACTAAGGGCTATGTCAATTATTTTTGGATTGTGGACTTTTTGCAATTAATCATTCTGTGCTTCATGAATCACTGTGTAGTTTGCAAATGATCTCCCCCAGGTGATCTGTGAAGCACACTTACCTTTCCGGGGGGGGGGTTGGGTTTTTTGGGCTTTGTTCTTTAACCTCAGTCTTCTTGTTGACTTTCTTCAAGCTGGGCTGCTTTGGGCACTGAAAGGGCAAAATCCAATGCCTCTTCACTTCTCAATTCCTGCAGCCACCTCCCCACCACCTAATCTTTAATCCTTAGTTTCAGGATTAAGGAACCAGTTTCCTCATCTTTCCTTCAGCAGAATACAATAACCTAACACTTAGGGTTTCCAGGCCTGTGCCTTCAACTCCTTTGAGACGTTGGGGGTGGAGCACGGAGAGCGGAAGTGTTGACATCATTTCAGGGTTTCACCTGGAAGTGACATCACTGTGTACTAGGAATCTCTTATGGTTTTTGCCATATAGTTTAGGGGAATTCCTAGAGCCCCGTGAAGCTGTTCAACATTACTTCCCCCATTTTCCTCTTGCCATTCATTCAAGGAGTAGGGGCTGGGAAGCCATCAAGGGAGACCTTTCACTATGTTGGGTAAGCTTGCAACCCTACCAACTCCTCTTACAACTTTCAGAAGCATAAATTATCAAAGCGTAATAATGTGGTGGGCTTTTGTTTGTTTGTTTTGCCATCAAGTTGCAGCGAATTTATGATGACCCCTTCAGGTTTTCAAGGCAAGAGATGAACAGAGGTGGTTTGCCATTGCCTGCTTCTGCATCATGACCCTGGTATGCCTTGGTGGTAATGTTTCTCAACAGTAATGTTTAGAAAATTATTTTCAGTTTATTTTCTTTTCATCAAAAGATTACATACATCATTAAACAGGCTACAAAGTTCTTGGTTCTGCACATATTTCTAGTTCTTGGATTGTGTTTATGGCCATATTGTACTAGTCTGGATTATGGCTATGGCTTCACATCATCTGGGGGGACCCACCTTCTTTTTGAATTAGGAATTCACCCCTGTAGGGAGCCCTGTAGTTCCTTGGAAGTTTATCAGTGGGGTTCCTCAGTGAGAAGATCAGTAATGGTAGACCAGCTTCCCTGAACAGCAGTCTTGCAATGCCCAGTTTTGCATTCCATTGAGTGTGTTCTAGCATGAAAGGCAATGATAAAACCACATTGGTCGAGCACCCCTAAACATGTCCCCAGAATGGTCCAGGAATTAGTTCCTTGAAGGTGGAAAAATTATTCCTGAAGACACAATTTTGATTTTTAAAAAACATACTGTAGCTGAAAAACTTGGACATAGTTGGGGAAGTGTTCTAGTATTTGACTAACTTTCCTAGAGATGCAAACATCCTCCCTGAAATTTTGGTCGTCTGAAAGGCCATCCCCTCTCAATTAACCATGCAAAATAATGAATAACAATGTGTTTCCCATTATTGAGCATTTTTATAAATAATAAGGGGATTGTGAACATCTTTGGCAATCAACAACAAACAACTCCCTCTTCCATTTTGTTGTCATTTGTCCTTGCCATGTTTGCATAATACCTTGAGTATGCCAAGAATTAATACAGTACTATTTAACAATGGATGTCTATAATCTGATACGGTATATTAATGATATTATGACTATGATGGCATTTGTCATGCTTGTTTTTTTAAATGCAATAGTCTATGATGATGAATAATAGAACAGTATGTGTCAGCATGTTCATACCTACTCTCTCACATGGCAGTAGTTTATTCCAGAAGGAACATCAGCTGTAAAGTACTTTAGATCTATCTGCACTGCCCGTATGGTTCAAGGACTGTATTTGTCTCTTTACCAGACTTGAGCCCTTTGCTTGTGATCCTAGGAACTGCTGCCTTCGTGGAGCAACTCACTAAACCAGACCATCATTTCTTAGCTCAGAGATTAGTAGGATTTGTTTTATATAAAAATCAGAATTAACTACCTTTGCTCTTGCTGAGATCATGCAACATAAATATTCAGAGGTAAACATGAAACACTCAATAAACATTTTCTCTTGTACATATGCAGCTTCGCCAGAAAAAAAATAGGCCATTATGTAACATTAGTCTGGCTTCTCATGACTTAGAGAGCATGCAAAATACTGAGGAACATGAGGGTCAAACTGTAGCATGACCAAGAAAGGGGACACAGGTTGGGGACTATGCAAATGAAAGGGTGTTGCTGTACATACAATGATATTAAGCTCTAGGGTTCAGAAGGGTCCCAGGGTATGGTCTGAAGACATAGGATTTAGTACCCTTGCTTACAAGAGGATTAGGAAAATCAATTCAATCAGACAGCAAGAACTTCCGTGTAAGTAATGCACTAGGACTAGGATTATAGAACTGGGAAGAAAAACATTGCAAACAAACAAACATACAAACAAACAAACAAACAAACAAACAAACAACTAACTTTAGGGCATGACATAACATAATGAAAAAACAGGGTTACACAAAGATAGAAGACACTGCAATGAAAAAGAAGGTGATACATATAATGAACATAACTATAGACTACCATACTGTCTCTTACAGAGTTAACTTCCTGTGCTGGTCTATGGATGGGAGAGTGCCAAGGAACCCCCCTTTAGGTTGCACAGAACAGTGGTATTCAGCTTCTTCAGACCCAGGACTCCACTTCAGCTCACAGGTGGAAGCATGGGAGCGACTGTGCATGTGACAGGAAGTCAATAGCCCTTATAAAGCTGCGATTTTGCTGCTTCTTGAAAAGATCTGTAGCTCAGAGAGCAAGGGTAACAGTGTGCAAGTATGGTGCCTCTTATCTAAAAAAAAGAAAAAGCTCCCCAGCCCCCCTTGATACCCCTGGATTGATTCCCTATTATACAACTCCACATCTTCAAAAGTTGATCATTCTGTTATTCTTAAAATCTTATGTAGGGTAAGTCAATGCAGAAAGACACTTCTTATACCAGAGGGATAGTCGTAGCAAAAACAAACAGGAGTCCTTAAAGACTAACAATTTTTATTGTAGCATAAATTTTATACATAGGTAAGATAGAAGGCTGGATGGGTGGACAGACGTTAACACTAACGGAGGAGATGGGTTCTAGTTAGGGTTGCCAGGTCAGTCCTGGGCTGGCCCCAGGTGTCTGGGCACCCTAGGCAGGACAGCCTGGGGCACCCACCCCACCGGGGATGCCAACCTCCCGGTGGGGCTTGGAGATGGCCCAGTGCCCGGGAGAGCCAGGGAAGGGGCGGGCTTAGAATGCCCCCCCTTCCCTCCCAGGGGCGGCGGCGCGGCTCTCCCGGGTCCCTCACAGCCGTGAGGCACCTGGGAAAGCCGGGGCTGCCGGCGTTGGGTGGCCCGGGGGGGCTTTTCACGGGGGGTGGGGGGCATTTGGGCACCCCTGCAGGGCCGGCACCCTAGGCGAGCACCTAGCCTAGTGGGCGAGCCGGCCCTGAGTCCTGGCCACCAGCAGGGGATGAGGAGGTAAGGTTGGGAAGCTCCTGGAGATTTGGGGGATAGAGCCTGGGGAAGACAGGGACCTCAGTGGGATACAATACCATATAGTCCACCCTCCAAAGCATCCATTTTTCCAGGAGAACTGATCTCTTTAGTCTGGAGATGAGCTGTAAATCTGGGGGATCCTCAGGTCCCACCTAAAGGCTAGCATTCCTAGAACTTGTAGTCCATGGAAACTTATGTTTAAGGTGCCACAGGACCTGTTTGTTTTTAGTCCCCCTTGCAATACATTTATGAAAGAGCTGTCATTATGGTAGGTGGACTCTTTGTGCTAAGACCGTGATCTTCAGCCTTTCCAGACCTGGACTCACCAAGCTGCAGACATGTGACAGGGTTATGACCTCATTGGTATGAAGGCCAGGACCATAGACTACGGTTGCCAGGTCCCCTCACTGTTGCGGCAGGGGGATTTGGGGGGTGTTCTGGAGGTGGATAGGACATTGTGTGCAATGTCCCCAATGAGATGATGTTACCTGATAGTGGTGTCATCATGTTGGTGACATCACATGAGATACTCTGGCTTTGGGGCAAAAACTCTATGTTTTTTGGCTTCAAAACCATAGAGTTTGCCCGCAAACCAGAGCATTGCTGTGTGATGTCGCTGACACAGTGATGCCACTTTTGGGTAATGTCATCACACCAGGGACATTGCATGACTATGTCCCTGTTTTGGGGTGGTGTTTCCCCCACCAGCCAATTGGCCAGTGGTGGATCAGAGCTTCCAAAAGTGGGGGCTGGCAACACTACCATAGCCCTAAAAAAGTGATGTAAGGAAACACAGGACAGACACCAGGAGTTGTAGCATAAAGTCTTCAACTTCTGAAGATGCAGAGTTGTATGTATGGTATCAGAAGTAACCTCTATTGCAGACAAGGGAGCTCACTTCTGAGTAAATATGCATAACATTATACTACATCTCCCTTTGTTTACTGAGACCATTAAAATGTAAGCATCCTGATAACATGGTTAATATAATGGTAGGACTCAGTGTAAGTTCTTAATGCTTTTGTTTTATAAAGATGCAATTAAACTCCTGAGATTGATCTAAAGATAAGTTTAACATAATGAACCAGCCCTTAGCATCTAAACCATAGTAATTAATTAAAACTTAATGTTTTGCAAACTAGGCAATTTCTGTAGCAGTAAATCAACTGTTCCCTGTCTCTATTTTACAAGCGTTACATCCGTTTACAAGAAAATCTTCCCTTCTTTGAAAGGGATTCTTACAAAAACATCCCTCTTACAAGAAGCAACAGGCCTGACTCCATGTGGCTGGCCTTTGTTAATTGTGTTTCTTAGGACATCTCTGAAAGCACCTTTCTCTAATTACACCTACACATATTTCTTATTACCACCGCTTTCCAGCTGTTTCATACTGATTCTGTTAATAACTAAGGCTTGTCCCAGTGTAAAGCTCACCATCACTTTCTTTGGCTAGTGTGGCAGATGAAGACACTGTCTTCTTTGAGTGGAAACTACTCTGCCTCTCAATGGGAATAATAGTCATGGGAGGAGGACCTCTCAGGGAGTCCTCATCTGGTCACAGTGACCCCTAAATGCACTTGAAAGTTGAAATGGGAATATAAGGCTAACTTACATTTCCTGCCTGGACCTTAGCAGTTAAGTAAATGGATTTCTGCAGTTTTCACTCATGCACAGGGACCATGCAGGAGAATTTCAAATGGTCTCAGTCGTAAGTTGCACCCACTGGATGGAGCAGAGTCATTCATCACTACCCTTGTGCCAGCAGATTATAACATTGGGCTGGTGGTGGGGGGGTATTACTGATGGTGCAATACCATTGCCTTGGTGGAATGCTATGCCCAGCTTGAATTATGAAGCAGACCATTTGGTAGTGATAGGAGGCAGTGGTGTTCTGTTATTTAATACGCCCTTCTGATAAGTGGTATCTGACTAAATTAATAGATTTTCATCTCTTGAAAAAGGGTCTTCTCAAAATGGTCTTTATTGATTGTCTTTTGGGATTTGCTTAGCTGATTATAGGTTTCTGCTTGAAGTCTTTGTTCCAAGCACCATGGGAGATTTACCTGGAGATCGTTCGTGTACAGGAGGACTTCAGTTTGTATATTCTATATTATGTGCTCATTATTAGATGATGTACTCATCATTAGATGATGTAATGATGTACTCATCGTTAGATGGTCCTTAAATTGGTGACACTGATTGCTTTTTGAATTGTTCATGCCTTGTATAATATGTTCTGATATCTTTTCCTTATGTGTTTATAAATTCTATTGAATCCCTATTATTAATTCACTACAAGTTGTATTAAATTGTTTTATCACAACTAATGCAATATATTGTTAGTTAGCTTGCTTCAAGGCATTCTTACAGTTTTCTATTAGTGGAAGCCACCGGCAGCAAATTCTTTTCATCAGATTCCACCAGGGAAAGTAGGGAAGTGGGAATAGATGGTGGCATGGTGGGAGGAGAATGGAATTCATTGAGATCCTGTGCAAGAATTGGTCTTCCTAGCTCTGATGATGACATAACTACACCTGCCCAAGAGGTGCAACTTTCTACACTCCCATTACAGTCAGTAGAAACCTCCAGTCATCTGCCCCATGTTCACTTTCCTCTTCCCCTGAGAACAATGAAGTAACTCTGCAACCCATCATGGCACACCTCCAGGGTATACATGATTCACTCAGGGAACACATCGCAGCATTTGTCAAGGGCCTGGATTTCTCTTTATCGAGAACTGTTGGCATAAAAGAAGGTACTTGTTGATGCAACACTTAGTACGAAAGGAATGCCTTGTACAAACAACAACATCGAGCAGATTGGACAACAAAAAGGAAGGAAGGTTGAGGAACAAGATTTGTTTTCTCTCAGCATCATTCCAGGTACTTTGCCTCCAGATGCCAACAACCATGAGGAACATCAGCTCCAGTCCTGCAGCTGAGACTTCAAAGAAAAAGCACATGCCAGGAAAGGGGCATCAGGAAAGAGAAAATCATACTTTGAAGTATGACTCTGGTGCAGTTGTTCAGTAATGGGGAACAGCACTACTTTCCCTTCCTCTGCCATGCAATCTTCTCAGATACAAGGGCATTCAGGTACTGAACATTTGATGGCCTCACTTCTCTGTTACACTTTCAGAATTCAATCCACAACTTGCTCTGTTCAAAGGAGAGATTGTTTCAACTATGTCACTGTTTTCATAGATGCCAATAGGAATCCACCACCTCTCGAAGTTATTTTTCTCAGATGTCTCCATGATAGGACAATACATAGTAGGAAGTAGGATAAGAAGTTCTTCACCATACTCCCCCAGAGTTTCATGGCCTCACCACTGGAGCACCACTGAGAATGAAAAGAGTGGTCCTAGTGGCTCAAAGTCCAGCTGATCCTCTTCCCAGTTACATCATTGTGACAAATGATCCATAAGTTTCATGAAATAGAATGTGGCAGGGGAGAAAGATGGACAATCAGGTTTCATGGGACAATAGCCAGCTGACCTTGGCAATTATTCTAGTAAATAAAATGTTTGTCTAGACAGGATAAAGAGCCTGGGAAAAATTAAAGGTATTCTGGAGGATGAATGAGGTAGGCATGTTACTCGAGTTGTCCTTGTGCTCAGCCCACTCCAATGGGCTGCCACATTTCATATACAGGTGCCTTTGCTTATATGTCTTTCCCAGCCCCTTATTACTGAGAGAATATGGGGGACTCTTCAGTACTGTTGGCTGAAACCCATTAAACGCACTTGGATACCACAAAATTCTACAATCAATCTTCCTTCTGTTTTCTGTTGCAGCTGTGTGGCAGGAGAGCTGCTCTGTGGAGCAGCCGTTGGAAGATCTAGTCCTCACTGCCACTGCCTTGGTCCACCTGAACTAACTGTAGCCAGCAGGACCCCTTCCCTCCAAAAAACCAGATATGAATTGTGGGTGGCCATATTCACAGCTCCTCAACACAGGGATCAACCTCTCCCCTCCTTTGCCCTTTTCAAGAGATTTCACAGATCTGCCTGTAGCTCTCTTCTACCTTGAGATAGTTGTTCCCCTCATGGCCTCCTTTGAGATAGTTGTTCCCCTCACAGCTACAGCCACACAAATATGTCATTTACAGAGTCATAGGACTCATCTACATGGAGGCATGGCTTCTTGAGCCCTTCTTCTTCAGGTTCCACCCCATATGGAAGTCTCCTATCTTCATTGCCTCAGAAACTTGGACTAGGGGAGGCACTTTGGTCTTTTTCTCTGCTTGATGCATGGAGGGTGGATTTGAATGGCAATGAGTGTCACAATATCATCCAGCCACCACTGTGAATTAATTGGTGCCTTCCATGCATGGGTTACGTGGTGATGTTGTTCTTAGCATACACTGTCCTGATTGCTGCGTTGTGGTGGGAATTTCCAAGGACACAGGGGCAGAATCCATTGGCGCTGCTTTGTTAGCCTTTGCCTATACTATTGTTTTATTGACATGGCCACCTTACACTAACATTAGCATTGCATACTGGGGCCATAGGACCACTTTGTCAGCCTTGTCTGTGGTAGACCTTTGAAAAGAGAATTTGGGGATTTACCAGAAACTGTTCCATAGCTAAGGGTTTGCTCAAATTGTGTGTTCTTTGTATGTTTTCCTGGGCAATCTGGCAATTATTTGATCACATCTGTAGCTTCAGTTTTTTCATTCTCTTTGCCATAACTGAATATATTTCTTATGGCTTTTGTTCACAGTTTGTTTATTTTATGAACTTTAAAAACAACATTTAATAACCATTGAGCTGGAAGGCATGTCCACATGTCCCTTTCTTCTGGTTCGGTACTTTAACAAAAACTAGAACAGGCAACAAGAGGCCACAAGGTGCGGGTTGAGATTTTGTGCACTTGTCTTTCTTTCCTGCAGACCACAGCTGCTTGCTCATGAAGATCCGCATAGTGTTCCCAACAAAGGAACTTGTTGAATTCATTTTGTTAATGTGGCAGTTATGGGGTGGGGTGGGGGACTCTGAGGCAACTGCCTTCCTGACTGAAGAATATCTAATTCCCCCACTCTGGCCTCTCCTATAGATTCCTTATACCCCAACTGCCCACAATCAAGGAAAACAGGGGACCCTAGCTTTAAAATGAAGATTAGTACCATGTAAGCTATGTGCTCCCTAAAGTCTCTTATTTGTAGACCTGCTAGACTGGTATTGACATGTGAGGTAAATAGAGAGCATTGCTTCTTAGATTTTTAACAAAAACACAAATGGAGATAAACAACAAAAGTTTATTTAACAGAAAATAAAGTATTTAATAAGGTAAATATGATGTGTGGATAATTTAGATATATAACTTAAATATATAAAGTAAAGCTGGTGATTCCCCTTTCTCTTGACAGGCTACCTCAGCAGGTTCAAGACTGTTCTTTTCTCTCACAGAACACCTCACCACAGAACCTAGACAGTTAGGAATGACAAACCCTTAAGAGGATGCTTATTTGTACCACTAAAATAAACTTTCTTCCCTAAGCCGACCCTCAAACCCTAACTAAAAAACCAAATAAAAGCCTGGCTAAGCTGATGTTCCTTTCCAGAGCCACAAAATCCCTATCCAAATATTAAAAAAAAAGTTTATTTGCCCTTCTTAAGCTGGCTCACCCCCTTCCATCCAAAGAAGATGCAGGGGCTTTTATTTGCTGACAATCACTTGGATTTGCATGAGGCCTAAATCACAAGGATTGGCTCAGACCCCTGGATGTGGAGACGGGACTTTTAAGGGTGATTGCTGCAGTTATTTTTTTCTAGATCCAGACAATTCTGAATTAAATCTGAGGGTGCTACTTTGCATCTATAGACAGTAATTACCAATGGCAAGTTTCAATTGAATACCAAAAATTTAGGCTTTGTATGGTGCTGGACTTTTTATGGTTCTGAAAGTGTCTTCCAGGCTCCAGGAGAGCCAGTTTGGTGTAGTGGTTAAGTGCACGGACTCTTACCTGAGAGAACCGGGTTTGATTCCCCACTCCTCCACTTGCACCTGCTGATGTGACCTTGGGTCAGTCACAAGCTCTGGCACAGCTGTTCTCTCAAGGACAGTTTCTGTCAGAAGTTCTCTCAGTCCCACCTACCTCACAGGATGTCTGTTGTGGGGAGGGGAAGGGAAAGGAGTTTGTAAGCCGCTCTGAGATGCCTTTGGGCAGTGAAGGGTGGGGTATAAATCCAAACTCCTCCTCCTCCTCCTCCTCCTCCTCCTCCTCCTCCTCTCTTCTTCTTCTTCTTCTTCTTCTTCTTCTTCTTCTTCTTCTTCTTCTTCTTCTTCTTCTTCTTCTTCTTCTTCTTCTTCTTCTTCTTCTTCTTCTTCTTCTTCTTCTTCTTTCCTCTGTGTGTGTTTGTGAGACAGAGGGGGTTGTGACAGCAGCAGCAGGCAGAGGAGGGGAGGAAGAAGAAGAAGAGTTGGTTTTTATACTCCACTTTTCTCTACCTTAAGGAGTCTCAAAGTGGCTTACAATTACCTTCCCTTCCTCTCCCCACAACAGGCACGTTTTGATGCAGGTGGGGCTGAGAGAATTCTGAGAGAACTATGAATGGTCCAAGGTCACCCAGCAGGTTTCATGTGGCGGAGGAGTGGGGAATCAAACCCAATCCTCCAGATTAGTCTGCCACTCTTAACTACTACACCACATTGTGGATCATGGACACAAGCATTGATGTGGCTTTCCACACATGCTTTGAGAAGGGACAGTCCAGCATGTGCTATCAGCAGAATGAAGGGGAGGGGAAGGCTTTGGTCAACATGAAAGTTCCCCAAGTTGCCAAACTTGGATTACTGCTGGGCTAATGCTTGTATAGAGGTCAAACAGCATATCAGTTTCAGTAAATCACTGCAATGTTTGTCTGAAGCACACAGATAGACCCCAGTTTCAGAGCCTTCCCAGATGTGGTTTCTAGTTGTTCTCCCTCATGCTGTACTGTGACTGGCCTTGTAAGGGTTTTATAAAGTATTGCTCACCTCAGACCTGGCCTGCAGTAGGCCTTTGTACTACTTTCCTGCAGTTAAATTTTATCAGCCTGTGCCATCAAACATCACTGAAACCATCCAGAAAATTTCTACAGTTCTGTCAATCCCATGGTCAAATGCAGGTGATATTTGTATACTGACCAAAGATAGTCAAGATATTTTTGCATGTTTCCGGCTTGAAACATTTGAGGTTTGCTGGGCAAACATTAACAGGCTTGAAATCTGGTTCACTACCCCTCTTGACATGTTCACTCAAAAATGCTTTTAAAATCCTCATATATCTTCAAGCACATGTTGCTATTTTTTCATTTGGTGCTCAACTTGTAAAAGGTATTTACTACCCAGCCCGTTTTTTTCTTTTTTTGGGGGGGGGAATGATCTTAAAAATGGTAGACATTTCTATTTAGTACTAGTAATCAATGGCACATATCCAGTCATCCCTGCACACTTTCCTCTCCATCCAAGCAGCCCCTTTTGATTCCCAGGAAAATCATTTCCTGATCATGGGAGCTGTGCAGAGGAACCATGATATAGGTTGGTAGACTGAAGTAAGGACTAGAGAATGAAATCGATCCCTTCCTGCTGGGCTTGTGAAGGAGCAATTTCACCACCTTAATCTAGCCCTCCCCAAGCCATGTGGCTATTCTTCCACAGTGGTCCTGTTACTCTAGGAATGATTTTACCAGAGGTCGAAAGCGGCTGCAGGAGAGAACAGAGGAACGCAGGAAATTCTGCATTCCTAGCATGGATGGGTAGGATAATAACCAATGATTTATCCTCATTATAGTCAAACCTTTTCTCTCCCCTTCTCCTGAAAAGTTCAGAGTAGCATTTGCCTTCAGGAGAGTGTCCTGAAGTCCAGTGATATCTTCATTTACACTTGGATTACTTGAAACAAATCATAGGGGACCAACAGCACCAGAAGCAGTGTTAGATCCAAGACAGGCATCATTTTCTGGTGCACCTCTGAGGTTTTGGACATTCAGATATTTTTATAGGATTCTCAGTATTCAGATATTCACTGTAAAATCTCTCTCTCTCTCTCTTACAACCTGATTGACATTCACAAAAGAAAAAGTTGTGAACATCTCAACATGGATTCCTGGTTTGAATCCAAACTTGTTGAAGGGCACAGTAGTTTTGCTCAGATGAATATATCACATATTAATGTCTAGGAAAGTTCTCAAGAAAGTTCTCAAGAAACACCAAGGAAAGAAACACCAATGAAACCCAACAAGTCCTCAAGTTAGGCTTCATCTGTAGTGCAATTAGCAGCAATGGTTACTTTTTTGTGTTCCAGATTCCATACCTATTTTTAGTACAATGAGAATGCTGTGTAATGGGTCTGCTTCATCTTCACACCATGTGTATTCACTTGTATAACTCAGATCCTTCAGTATGGAATGAAGGACACTAACTTAGGCTGCAGTCACACACACGAAATAATCCACTTTCAATGCACTTTCCAACTGGATTTTGCCAGTTCACACGGTAAAATCCAGTTGGAAAGTGCACTGAAAGTGGATTGAAAGTGAGTTGTTTAGTGTGTGTGACCACAACCTTAGAGGGCTTTCTTTTTTTTTCTTTTTTTTAATATATTTATTGGGTTTTTTGACATAAAGCTACACCACTATACAAACTTCAACAAAAACATCCACAAAAGTATAACTACCAACTCTAACTCTATAGTAACAATTTTCCAATTCAGCAACACAAATTTACAGTAGAACTAGACCCAACATTTTTATACTACCCTAACCCTTATAAAGGACCTTAGGTCAGTTTTCTATTAGGTGACTACTACTCTCACAATTTACTTTACAAGATTACTTTATCAATTCTTGTTGGCAATTCGAAAAAGACAAACAAACAAACATAATCACTATTTATAATCATCATTTCATTAATCAGTCATTTTTATAACCCTTACTATTCCCCCTCTTACAATAAACTGTTCATTCCTTACATATAATATATATATATATATATAAAGCTTGTCATTACTATAATTTCAAACTTTTCCTTTTACTGCCTTTTTCCAATATCCATTTTATCCCTGCAGTTTACAAATTAATTTAACTTTTGCAGAAACCCCTATAACAGATTTAACTTTCATGTTTAGACTACCCCACCTAAACCTACTAAAGCAAACAGATTACTTTACACATAATGACCCGTACTTTAATATCACCTCATTCTGGATCATATTATCCTTATACAGTTTAACTATATTTTACTCCTTTATTCTACTGCACATCTCCAATATTTACCACCACTTTTTACCTTTGCTTTGCCACTAAACACACTTATTTACCCATCATGTACTTACAACATCAAAAAACAACGTCATTTTCCCCAGTTCAGTATATAGCAGAGAGAAAAAAAAAACTATTCCTTCCCTTTCCTTATATAACTTAAATTTCCTCCTTATCATCTGTACTCTACTTTTCTGCAGCAACATTTCTACATGTCTTCTCCCTTTATGCTTATACCAGTAGTTTGCCTTTCCCTCTTCACCTTTCTCCCATTCTAAATCCCACATTTCATTGTCTCTTTTGAATTTCCAAGCTTGTAGGTTTTCCTTTTTCATTCTTCTCCTTCTTTCTGTTTCATTTGCCAGTCGCTGTTTCTCTTCCCTTAACAGTTCAAGCTTTACGTCAAATAGTTCTTTTGCCACCCTTCTGAACTTCCCAACTCGTATCTTCCTCCTTTTCGTCTTTCTCTTTCCTTCTCTATCGGTTTTCAATCGTTGTCCCTCTTCCCTTGAAGGTTCCAACTTTACGTCAAATAGTTCTTTTGCCACCCTTCTAAACTTCCCAACTCGCATCTTCCTCCTTTTCGTCTTTCTCTTTCCTTCTCTATCGGCTTTCAATCGTTGTCCCTCTTCCCTTGAAGGTTCCAACTTTACATAGGCTGCCTTATTTCGGTTCCTTCTCATTATTTTAACTGCCGGGCATTGTATTTCTGCATAGTCTTTCTCTTGAAACAGCACCCAATTTTCTATCACGCAGCAATCACCTTTCTCTCCTTGCTGCGCCTCTAGGGTTTCTGTCATGATATATTGCTCCTGCTCTTCCTTTATTTCCGTTACAGATTGGGTGCTATATGCTTTCTCCTGTAACTTTATACATGCTTCCTCGCACCCCTTTTGTATTCCCTCTTTTAGAACTTTAATAAATTGTTCAAACGTTAATTCCTCCACCTTCATATTTTCATCCAACTCTTCCTCCACTTTTAATGCAAACGCCATTTTAGTCAGTTCCTTAGAGCCAGTTCATTCAATATGAGGTTTCAGTCATTTTTTCCTCTTTATAAGTCCTTGCCAGTGAACCAAAAGAGAAAAAGTCCCAGAAAACGAAACAGCCAACAAACAAGAACCCCAAAAAATAAATACTTGAAATTACAAAGTCCTCTCTCTAACTTCTCACAGCCGCAATCCTTCTCCATTTTGAGCACGCTTGATAGGGGTAACTAATATTTTTTTTCCTTTCTCCATATAAAACTCCAGAGTATGTACTCACAGCTCTTCTTTTATGTTGCTGAGGTTGGTGAAAATCATTAACTCCCAGTACAGTTAAAACGGATGGCTGCGTCTATGTGGAGCATGGCGTCCATGCTCCACCCCAGCAAGCCGCTCCCGCTTCGGGGCGATACTGGTCACCCCCCGCCTTTGCCAGGAGCGGGAGGGGCCAGAAACAAGCCCCTGCACCAGCCCTCTCTACGGGAGGACTGGTTCGAGCTCTCCCGTCACCGGGAGGCTCAAAAAGGAACGAAACGGTTCGGGTGGCCTGGGGAAGTCCAGGGACCACCCGTCGACACGCCGTACCGGAACCCGGAAGCTCACCTTAGAGGGCTTTCAAAGGGGATTAGGCCAATTGGTGAAGGATGGGTTCATCTACAGCTATCAGCAATGAGGAATAACCTTCATGTTCAGAACCAGTTTCGGGGGGGTGGGGGGTAGAGGAGAATACCAGAGCATTTTTGCTCTTCTTGAAGCTGTTCGAAGAGCAACTTATGAAGGGAGCTTTGACTGTCTTAAACTTATACCGGAAAACTCTTGTTGGTTCTAAGGAGCTACTAGATTCAAAACCAGCTATTCTAGGAGCAACTGATAACTGGGCACTGAAAAGAGTTAGAAATTTACTTTTTGAAAATGAAATCTGGGAACTAGTAGAGATTGTGGCAATAGATCTAATATACTGTACTATAATGTAATAACACTATACTATGTAATGTAATAATGCTACAGCAATCTAACACATCCTGATTAAAAAAAACCCCACCTTTCAATGTGATTGTGGGCATATGGGGGGAATGGCGGCCCACAGGGGCTGAAGCAAGGAAAATGGCACCAATGTAGGTAGCATCTGCAAAAAATGCACATCTTCCCATCCACACAGCAATCATTCCAGAAAGACAGTACAAATGGGGTTTGGGAAAGATCACGAGGGGGGCAGTGTAGACACACGCAGAATCAGAGCAAATGGAGGATGATGTCATGCGGATGTTCCCACAATCAGTGCAACTGTAAGAAAAGCACAGTGGAACAAAATGTCTGTGTGGAAACAGCCCTTGGTTCACTTTTGGGACCCTGGTTTATAGTTCTGTGCACAATGTTTCTTGACAACTGTTAACAGTATTAGGCCACCACTCACAGTAAGCTTTAACTAAATTTGATGCCTATTCATACCTATGAAAAATTTTACATTGGCCCTGGTCACACGGAGCATTCGCCATGCAGAAGCCACAATAGTCCAGTGGATTTTCCAGGCGCAATCATACCAGAACATCTGGGAGGCATAGTGCACCCATAGCCAACCCGTGGCAAGCTGCCGAAGCTGTGCAGTTAAAAAGTAGCACACCGGCTGAGTTCAGACTGGCAATTTGCCCCGGTAGGGATCCATTTCAGCGATGCTTCAAACCCACACTAAACAGGGCGTTCACACAGGCACATCTGCCTGGCGTTCCCCACCTGTAGCCAACCGGCGCTGTTCTGCTTCACTGCCACATTAAAAAGATACCTCATGTAACTGGTAGCAAATCCCGAAAGCGTGCAAGTGTCCCGCATTTCCCTGCTTCCAGGAAGTCTGAATGCTCTGCTGATAAGCCGGGAGCAACCCGCATTAGGCAGAAGGCAGCAGCAGTATGATTGGCCGTGCTCCGCTCTACTGCCCAATGCAGTGCCAGCACTGCGGGGTCCTCCCCCAATTGGCAAAATGTGCTTATGCGCATAAGTGCATGAGCGCACATATACCCATACACCCACAGCTGAATTAATGGGGAAACACCGAATACAGCGTGCCTCTGGGGCAGCAGTCTGAACGCTCCCACGCAGCTCTGCCCGGTATGCTCCGGCAGCAGCCCGGGCTGTGTGAACGGGAAACCCCGGAACAGTTTGTTCTGGGGCTTTTTTGTCATGACTGGCTCCCAGTGCAAATTGCCAGTCTGTCCTCAGCCATCGAATGTGCTAACAAATGGTTTGCCACAGGCTGCCCACAGAACCATTCAGTGTGATCATGCCAGTGCGCAGCTTTCCCCGGCTGTCCCTGTTTATGTGCATGTGCTGACTGACGAAACCAGGGTATGCTGCTGTCGCATCTGGTCGCATTCTGGCGGGTCTAACTGTGCCGGTGCAAAGAGCCATGCCTCCCCCCACGTTATCTGGCCCATGTGACTGGGGCCATTGTTATGTTTGCCATGAACGTATCTGACTTTATAGTTCCACATATATGATTAGAACTCACAACACAGAAACTTTAAAGATCACTCTTGGTTTTCATGGCTATACTTTCTTTGTTAATTTTTGGCTCATGTCTTTCTCTCAGGCCTTTTCCTTATAGCAGCTTAAGCTACTTCCAGAGAGGTTTTTTTTTTTAATACATTTACCTTCAGGATAAATTCATAATAATATTTGGAAACAGCCTCGGTTTTATAATTAAAGCTTTACCCACTCCTTCCCCACAAATATGTTGGCAGCTGAGCCAAATCTAAACTCTCAAGTGGTATTTATTTAATTGTGATTTGCTGTAGTGTTATTTAAAAGAGGTCATTAGGTGAAAGCTATTTAAGCCTATCTGCATCAAACAGAGCAGTCTTTGTGCTGGCTTTTATCAAAATTGCATTGCTCATTACATGAGGCTAACTTAAAAACACAGTGTATTTTTATACTTGAGACTTTTTTCCCCTCAGGAGGATGAAGCTTGTGTTATAAAGGAAAACAGGATTATTATCTGCTGTTCAATACTGTTATGGCCAAGCACAGTCAGAAGGCATTTGGACCTAAAGTCACAGAAGTCCAAAATATGAGAATTTTTCTGGCTGGTATCTTCAGACGCTTGGTTTATGACAAGGCAGACTTGAATTTTGAAGGGAACTACATGGCCTGTTTCAGTGCTACATACATAATCCTCACCCATAGGCTAAGGCATGACAATTCTGTTCTCAGTGTCACATATGTATCTTTTTCAAAAAAGTTGCCCTTGTATGCTGCATTTCTCTTCTCCCATGACTAGCACTTAACCTGTGGTGAGAACTTGAACCAATATTTGAATATTTACATTCACTCAAGATATATTCCTCATATCTTCTAAACTTGAACAATTGATTTAGATAGTATTATGGCTTGTATATGTAGGGCTGCCGCCCTCCAGGTGGACAGCTGGGGCCTGGAGACCTTCCAGAACTACAACTGATCTCATGTGTTCATGTGTCCAGATGACAAGGTTCAGTTCCCCTGGAAACAATGGCTACTTTGGAGAGTGGGCTCTATGACATTATACCTCTGCTGATGTCCCTTCCCTCTCTAAACCCTTCCCTCCCCAGGCTCCACCCCAAATTGCCAGGAATTTCCCAACCTACAGTTGGCAACCCTACTCGTATCCTATCACTATGCAGCAAAGTATGACGCCTTTCTCCAAGCCTAATGAGCCCTCCTTCAGTGAAAGTGGCTTTTCCCTCAGGGGGTACCAACCTCAGTGAGCACAATAATTGGATGCAGGCCTGCACTTCCACTGTGTAGTCTCCCAACAGTTTGCTGAGAAAGGAGGTGACCAACAGTTAAAGAAGAATTCTTTTGCTAACTCTGCACTGCTTCAGAGCCCAGATCTCAGGTCTTCCAAGCAGAAGGTGCAAGACCTTAGATCTGAGCCATCTTTATTTTTCTTTGCAAATAAACTGAATGTGTTGCTGAAACTCGCGTATATTGAGGTGCGCCAGGAGCTGGTTTTCCCCTGTCACAGTTGCCCCTCCTCTTACAGCCAATGGTAAGGTTGCGAAATCTTGAGTTGGGAAATTCCTGGAGAATTAGGGGTGAAGCCTGGGGAAAGTGGAGTTTAGGGAGGGAGCAGGACAAGGATGTGATGCCGGAGTCCACCTCCCAAGGCTGCCATTTTGTCTGGGGGAGCAGATGTATATAGTCTGGAGATCAATCATAATTCCTGGAGAACTCCAGCTGCCACCTGGATGTTGGCAACCCTAGCAGTTGCCAGATGAGGTTTTCTTCATGTAATAGCCCACCTGCTGATCTCTTGCCAGACTATTGCCTTAGCTGTCCTGCGAAGCTCACATGAGGGATTGTCCCACTTTTTAGACTACTGATAGTGGACAAAGAATTGCCTTGAGGGGAGGGAGTAACAGCAACATGGGTGCTACACACGTGGAAACATATGACAAACCAACAGTGAAATCTTATGAAGTTACTCCAGTCAAAACCCATTGAAATTAATGTAATTTATGCACATTTTTACTGTATGTTGAGTTGTAGCTGGGAGACGTCATTCTCTTCTGAGTGGTTAGACCTAAGCAAATACCTTGATGTTTGTACTACAAGCAACTCTGAGTTATGTTTCACAAGTTTCATATTGACGCTGGCATGTTACAAAATGCTAATGTAAACAAGATTTGAGACAGAAGCAGATGTCTTTTGCTGGAATCTCCCCCCCCTTTTTTTGCTACCCACGTTGAGGCTTCAAAGAGATCTTCATCCTGCCACGTGAAGCAAACAGCATGTACACAATCACACGTAGAAACTGCTTCTGCAAAGGTGTCCCCTAAAGAAATTGCTTCAGTGCTTTGCTTCTTTCTAGAAAGATTTTCTCGGGTGTAAAAGGTGGATAGATGCTGTAAGTCATTTAAACGTTCTCAGACCTTCACTGTTCATTCCCCAAATTTCTCTGGGATATATTTTATGTCACTTTATAATAATTTATGTTAATTCACAGGGTTGCAACACAGCATCTGACCACGTGACAGCAGCAGCAGCCACCGATCAGCATGGCAGCCCAGCAGATACATGCTGGACTTTGCCACTGTCAAACACAGAAGGAGAAATGCCTACCTACCCTTGCCCAGTTTCCATCTCTGCCATGGGAACCCCATTTGTGGCCTTTGTATTTACTATCTGTGGTCCTTCATTAAATTAAAGAATGGCTATGTTGTTCATCTCTCTATAATATAATTCTGTTTTGGTCATGGACTCTCCTGAACATTCCACACGGTGCCAAAATCAGTTGGCTCAATGATCTGTCACTCAGAATGTGTCCCTAGCCACTGGCTGCATTGCCTGAGTCCCATCAAGCTGCCACTCAAGAGTACTCACATGCCATTGGCCGGGTGCTGGGTTTGCTCCTCTTCCCCACCCACTCCTTCAGCCAAGGTGCCCTCTCAGAATTTTTGGCAGTGTCAGGTCAGTGTCAGACAATTGCCTCCTGTGTGAGACTAACTTTTCCCCTCAGTAGCTGTTGGTAGGTGTAACAAAATGGTAGTTACCTATGTGTGTAAGATGGCTGCCATGTGTATATTTAAAATGTTCCCCAGAAGGCTTAATTGAGCTGTAGTTCCAGAGAGGGGCATGCAGGGGTTGAATGGGGCTTCCTCATCTGCTGGATGTTCCCAGCTGCCCCAAGGCCAAAAAGAGCGGGAAAACAGGGACTGTCCCAAAGCAGTCCCTGGGAGGCAGCAAGAATTCAGCCACTCCACAGTTGGTTGGGCTGGGGAATGAATGGAAGTTTCCCTGCTCTCTTGGGTAAGAGAGAGAGAGGCTGCAGCAGAGCCAGTCCAAGGAGAGATCCTATCCTGAGCCTACAACCTCCAGAGCTAGAGAGTGTTGTGTGCAGGGAAAGAGGACTGCATTTAACTCCTGTTGGTTCATGGTGAGTGCTTACTTCTACAGTTGTGCCTTATTTATTTAGTGTGTATGTGCTAATTGTGTAAATAGTTAAATAATTTTTTGTGTGTAAATAGTTAAATAAATTCTTTTATTTGGGCTAATAATCTGTGTTGTGCTCTGACCACATAGTCTCCCCTGCTCTGTTCAATACCAAAGGGAGGAGGTAGCCCAAGGAAGCAAGGAAAGGCCAGACCCATGGGTTGCCAACTTTCCAGGGATCCCCCAAAGACTGGGGATTCCATCTCCAAATAGGGAGATTCGGCCAGAAGGATCTCACTGTCCCTCTAAAAAGGCAGTGACAATTCAGTGAGTCGTGGCAGCCATAGACTATCCTCCCAACCAGCCATTCCCTCCTGGGGAACCACTGTTGTCTGTCTCCAAGTGAGGGGTGGAAATCACTCAGAATTACAACTGATATGGGATGGCAGAAGTCAGCTGCAGTCAGAGGGGCAGATAACAGTAAGTTGGTGGTTAGCTAGGAAGGAGATGGGGTTGCCAACTCCAGGTTGGGAAATTCCTGGGGATTTGAGGGGTGGAGCCTGGAAAGGGTGGGGTTTGAGGAGGGGTGGGACCTCAGACGGGTACAATGCCATAGACTTCACCCTCCAAACCAGCCATTTCCTCCTGAATAACAATTGTTGCCAATCTCCAGGTGAGGGCTGGAGATCACTCAAAATTACAACTGCTCTTCAGGTAGTGGAGATCAGTTCCTTTGGAGAAAATGGTGGACTCTGTGTCATTATACCCTGCTGAGGTCACCACAGCAAATTGATGCTGAGTGTCCAAGGCCTTGGCACTCTCCCAGAGCCTCTATCTAGAGCTCGTTGTATTTATTTCTACAATGGGCCTTATTCCTAATTTAAAGATATATGAAAACCTTGGTTGAGAAGTTTATATGCTCATTTGAGGAGGGGGTTATGGATTTGGCCTGTTCAGATCTCTATAAATACAAATTTCACTTATGTGTTTTATTTATGTATTTATTTGATTTATACCCCACCCTCCCTGCCAAGGCAGGCTCAGAATCCTAGTTTGGCTGAGGTCCTTTCCGCACTAAACCTTAAATCCTGGCTCAACCCTGTCCCCAAACTTACATTCTACACTACACTTGAATTTACTCCTGTAATTATCTTGGGGTATTTTTTGTTTCCACACTGCACTGAGGTCACCCTGGTTTTGCTCCGCACCTGTCCCAGCATAAACGGATACTGTTATAACCAAGAATAAATGCAAGTTATTGTGTCCTGAGTTGAACTCTGATAAAACCAGGGATGAGATCCAATTGCAGAAAGGACCTGACTCAACAAATGGAATGTGACTTTGGTTCTCCCTTTTGTTCCAATGGAGATGTGTGACTTTGTGTGATGGAAAGCAGTGTGGATTTCCACCCCCACCTTCCAAAGGTATGAGGAATCTTCTTGTATTTTCATTTTCGCCTTGCAGAGGCCTCTTTTGGATCATGACGCATGCCCTTTTGCCTGGATGCGGATGAAGATGGATGGACAGAGGGAGACACTGATTTTCCAAAGAGAAACGGAGCAAGACAGATTATCTCCACCTCAGCGTGACACCTGGACCATGTCCTTATCTTCACGGTAAATGGATCAGAATGTTGCTGCCTGTTTATTTTTTTGCCTCCTGTTTGGAGACTTTCCCTGATTAATTGCCCTGTAGTAATTGCTGCTGTTAACGAATGTCAGACCTAATTAACCTGTAAGGCCTTCATCTAGTATCCCAGTCACTCCATCGATAAAGAAGAGAAGGTCATCGGGTGGGAGGGGCCCTGAAGATGGCCACATTTACCCATTCGTTTGTTTGTTTTGGGCCCTGTTTGCTATTCCTGCTGCAGTGCCTGGCGACAGCTTTCTCGAATTCCCATCAAGTCTAAATGGCCTGCAGAAGCCGTGCAAACACACAAATTAAAGAAGTGTTTTCCTTAAAAACTTCTGGTTCGGCAGACACTTTGGGATCAAGTTTCATGTTGCTGACATGTCACATAGTTCCCCGTGATTTCCTTGAGAAATACCAAAGAAGAAAGTATTGAAAAAAGAAACACTGGTGGTAACAGAGCAAGGCATCTCCAGTATCTTTGGGAGCTGCCAAAATTAACACATACAAGGTATTCAGTATCAAAGTTCTCCACATTTGGCTCGGCAAACACAATACCAATTGCAAAAACAAAGCTAAGGATTTCATGCTGATTAGTTCAATAAAAACCCTTTCATTAGGCGCACTTGGGAAATAAAGCTCTGGAGCACTGACTGAGATTTCTGTGGCTTCCTAGTGTTCGTACAAGACTGTGAACACTGTGCCAGCATCCTACTGTTCAAGCATGTTGGGGACACTCTGGCCAACATAGGGCAGGTTTAATGAAAATGTTTCGGAAATAAAACACTGCCTTATGCTTTAGCATTAAACAGCTTTTGAAGAGGTTGTCCGTATAGTCCACTGTTAGTATCCCTTTGAATAACTGCTGGAGCTAGAAAAATTCAGGTGGGTAGACCTGTTGGTCTGAAGCAGCAGAACAAAGTGTGAATCCAGTGGCACCTTTTAGACCAACAATGTTTTGTTCAAAGTGTAAGCTTTTGTGTGCAAAGCACACTTCTTCAGATGAACTGGAATAAAATCTCCTCAAGGGCTAGTTAGAGGAAAAAAGAGGGTGAGGAGCAGCTGTTAGGAGGAACCACTCAGAACCAAGATGCATAGGTAGAGCTGAAGACTCTACCTCCCAGGGCACTCAGTGGGGGACCTCAAAGTAGCTGTTTTCTTGCAAAGGAATTTCAGAAACAGACTGGAATGGGAGACTGCTGAATTACAAGTTATTTCAATGCTCAGGACAATGGAACCCCCAGGGCTTAACACAGATGTCGGCTTTTTATCTCACTACACATGCTAAGTCATTCTGTTATTATTTATACCCAGAACTTTGTTGGTTTTATAGAGGCCACTGAACTCAGACTTGGTTCTCACATCTGTTGTTAACTCCTTTATTATCTGTATGCCAATTTGCTGCTATTTACGTGTCCTACTATATATGTTATTGCAATCTTAGCTATATTTATTGCTCAGTTACTTATGCATCTTGACTCTAATCAGCTCTTCCTGGCAACAATCCACCACCACCGCCTGCATGTAATATTTGAGGAAACCTGTTTCAATGTATGTGAAGAAGGGTGCACAGGTTGAGTTTCTGTTCTCGCATGTACACAGGGTTGAGCTTGGTTGTTCTTGGGGGCACTGCTGGACTCTAGCTTCATTCTCACATCTCTTCATTAACTCTTGCATTTACATGCTAATTTGCTGCCATCCATTGATCTTGCCGGCTCTTCATATGCATCTTGGCTCTGATTGGCCCCTCCTAACAGCTCCCCCCACTCTTTTTTCCTGTAAGTAGCCCTTGAGGAAATTTTATTCCAATTTGTTTGAAGAAGTGTGCTTTGGACAAGAAAACTTACATTTTGAATAAAGCTTTGTTGGTCTTAAAGGTGCCAGAGGACTCAAACTTTGTTGAGCTGGAGCTAGAGTTTCAGTTCCCTCTGTTGGGGACACACAGAGCTGCGTGCACCTTTGGAACCTCTCCGTTCCTGACATCATCCTTCAAGGGAGTTCTGTGGGTGTCCCACAAAAATGTCCCTGGAGGCCTAGATTTCCTCCTAATATGGTTCTTTGTATCATGTGGGAAGAAGGCAGAGCTGTTGCTAGGGAAACAAGGATAATGCACATCTGGTGTGGCAACAATATAAAAGGATAGAACCAATTTTCCTATTGCAGAATAAGTATGCCCCCACTTCAGAAAAGTAAGTAGGAAGGGAAGCCCATCCTCGTTTTCTTCCTAGTCTTGAAAGCCTCTACATTTATTTAGTATCCACCTCTAAGACATGCATGATTGCCCATGACTAAGATAAAACTGGTAGGATCTACACCTTACTAGATAAGAACATCCAGGAGGCGAATGTGTACAATTGTGCAGAATTGTGTGATTCCATTGCTGGTTTCTTTCAACTTTTTCACTTTGGCTTCAGTTAGGAAACCACCAAAACTGTAAAGATCATCTCTTCCTTGTCTACCAAGCATGCTCCTTTCTCTTTATTGAATGTGTTTGCTGAGACTCTCTAGGTATCTAGCTCCTGAGAGCCAGCATAGCATAGTAGTTAGGGTGCCAGACTAGGATTTGAGAGATGCTGGTTTGAATCCCAACTCCTCCATGGAAGCTCACTGGGTGACTCACTGGCCAGTCACTCCCTCTCTCAGCCTAACATTTCTCACATGGTGGCTGTTGTGAGGATCAACAGAGAAGAGGAGAACAATTGGGAAGAAAAGTGTGGTGTAAAAATCCAAACAAAATCTAAACTATTCCTTGTCCTGGCAGATATATTTTTGGTTTTTTTGGTTTTTTTTAACAAAGTCAATCAGTTCTATGTGTGTAAAGTGCTGTCAAATTGCCGCTGACTTATGGTGACTCCATAGGTTTTTCAAGGCATGTGATTAAGCAGAAGTGGTTTGCCCTTGCCTTCCTTTTCAAAGTCTACCTCGATGTTCTCCCATCCAAGTTCTGACCCCACCTAGCTTCTGTGATCTGATGAGATTGGGATACGCTGTACCATTCCACATCCCCAGACAACCAGTTAAATGGGTCAAAGTGGCTTGGGATTCTTTAAGGTGCAAAACCCTCGAAGGACAGTGCTCTCGAACACAGTGATATGGTCATGTTTCTTGCCCCAAACCCTTGAGGTAATAAGACACATGACTGTATCCATAAAACTGACTTCAACTGGCCAATAGTTCACAGCCAAAGGACTCCTAAAATTATTTCATTTCATCATGAACTGAGAGACCTGTTTTCAGTTTCATGAACCAGAACGGGAAACAGGAAACTGCCTCTATTATTTTATAATCTTGAAAGCTTGAACAATGACTTGTGTTGTACTGAGGAAGGGAGTACAGGTGGAGTTTCACTACAAGTCTTTGTCCTCGGTCAGTGCCTAAGGCGACATGTGGCTGCCAAGCAAGTAACAGTAGTGTTATCCATTACAAACCGATATATCATTTGTTTTGCCTTTTATCCAATGTGTGTGTCTCATTGGATAATATGACAGTTTCATCTCTGCTGCTTCTACAGAGGGTTGATACCTTTGATGAATTTCCAGGGTCTCTTCTCATTATATATGGTACTATTTTACAGGCATGCAATAGCCCCTTGCTTATATAGGTCAAAAATACATCACAAAGATTCATCCAGCTGTCTCACAGATATAGGTCTGTACCCAGTGCCACAGTTTGTCTGATGGAATGGCATTTCCATTTGTGGGAGAGGGGGTAATATTTTCCACCAATCTCTCCCTACTGCTGCAGACCCCTCACTTTTGTCTTCTATGGCATCCATTGACCCCTAGGAACAAAATTGCAGGGGGCTGCCAAAGGAGGGAGAAGTGGTGGAAGTCCCACTCTGTGAAGTCCACAGGTGTTTGGATACACAGCATATGAATAGGTAGAGCCACCATTTGGAACACTGTGGAGGAAGTTAATGATGTATGTGACATACTCTCAACAGATATACTTTAAGAGTGATAACTCTGCAGTTGCAGATTGCAGCATGACTGAATGTGGCATGTTCATGGATGCCCACCAATGAGCTGCCTGCCAGTGAAAATCCTGTTGTGGGTGTGCTGTCTTTCACCAGGACCATTCAATAGCAGCTTGAGGTCTCCATAATAGTGAAGGAGGACAACGGAAAACAATACAGGACAAAAAAGAGGGTTGCCATCTTTCTGTTGACAGAGCTATTCTGCCTTTGACAGCAGTACTCCTGAATCAGAGTCAACAGGTGAAATAGGTACCATCATCATATCTCCGTCTGGGGGAGAATGGACTTGGTACATTTTTAGCCTCACCTATGACTGTTAGGACCAAATTAAACATGATATCAAGAAATCTGTGAATGGATCTCATTGGTTGTTTGAAAGTATGGACAGCGGCTGCAGAGGAATCCGGAATGTGGCACGGGGGAGAAGAGGGGTTCTGTATATTTTCTCCATGGGGCTTTGCCTAACATCATGAAAATGGCACAGACCCTGATTGAATCTGAAGCCTCACATCCAGTGAGGTGCAATTTAGTCATAAAGATAAACAAGCCTAGTTTAGAACTCCAACAAAAAACAAAGAAGGCATCCACCCCAACAAGAGATGTCTGCTCGCCATGGTGAATAAAGGGAATATCCATATTCAGAGGCAGTAAACCTTTGAAACCCAGGGTTAGGAGGCATCATCAGGGGAAGCCCTTGGCCTCTGTCTCCTATTTGTTGGCCTTCTAGAGTAACTGGTTGGCCATTGTGTGAGGCATGGTTCTGGACTAGATGGAGCACTGATTTGATCCAACAGGGCTCTTCTGAGATTTTTAAGAGATGAGCAGTCTGACCCTATTCATGGTTACTCTGAATTAAGTTCCACTTTATTCAAAGCAGTTTGCTTCAAAGTAATGTGCACAGGGTCCTGACCTGGATAGCCCAGGCTAGCCCAATCTCATCAGATCTTGGAAGCTAAGTAGGGTCTGCCCTGGCTAGTGTTTGGATGGGAGACCTCCAAGGAATATCAGGGCCATGACACAGAGGCAGGCAATGGCAAACAACCTCTAAACATCTCTTGCCTTGAAAACCCTACAGGGTCATCATGAGTCATCTGTGACTTGACAGCACTTTTCACCAACAACCTGCACAGGATTGTATCGTTTAAGTCAGTGGTTCCCAAACTTATTTGGCCTACTGCCCCCTTTTCAGAATAAAAAAATTACTCAGTGCCCCCCTGGAAATCTACCTCCAAGAAGTGGACAAAAAGATGCCATGACAAATTTGCACATAGTAAAGAAAGATGTTGTTGGCCTGAAGCCAGAGGCCAGCAGCAACCACCACACAATAGCCCTGCAGCAACACCAGTCTTACAAGGGTGCATATGCATTTGCACTTTGCAAATGCATGGCTGTGATTGGCTGTGGGGACCCCTCCCTCCCTGATCCCAGGGAAGACCAGGAGAAGGTAGGAAAAGGCTGCTTTAGATACATTCTGGACTCTTCTTTATGCATCCACTGCCCCCTTATTTTTATTCAACACCCCCCAATTGCACCTAAGGCTCCTACCACCCACCTGGATCGTTCCATCACCCCCCAATTGCACCCAAGGCTCCTACCGCCCACCTAGATCGTTCCACCGCCCCCCAGGGGGCAGTATGGCCCACTTTGGGAATCAGTGATTTAAGTAAATCTGTAACTCCTTGCTGCTTAGACTGGTAATAAACTCCTCTCCCCTTTCCAAGCCATTGCCTGAAGTTTATGTTTATACTTTTCTGCCTTGATTTTTTTTTTAAAAGCATTTGTGTAGGCATGATAGGGTCACTATGTCTACATACAAGTGAAAACCAGTCTTTGATATATATTATACATGAGTCTGGATCATGACAGATGTGCACACTTCTGCCAAGTTCTAAAAAAAGAATTGCCCAGAACTAGCTCTACCACTTCATGTGCCTACATAAAACTCAGATACATGGATACATGTGTTTTTGCATAAAATAATATAAATGATTATGAATGTGAAAAAACAAACAAACATTTGCTTACACCATCTTAGAAGCTAACTGATTTGTTGTGGTCTGAGCTTTTATAAGGGCTGCAAAATTTAACGAAATACAAATGGAAGTGACATCATCCCGTCCGGGATGTTATGTGGCAATGCTCTGCATTTTGGACAAAACTCTATGGTTTTTTGGCCTAAAACCGTAGCATTTTGCCCAAAAAGCAGAGCGTTGCCACACGATGTCCCTGTTTGGGAGTGGGGGCCAGCAAACAAGTGGCGGGCAGAAGCCCAAAAAATTGAGGGAACCCCCACCCAGACCAGGGGCCTGGCAGTCCTATGTGGGAAGGGGAAGTGAGTGCAATTGTAAGCTGCTTTCAAACTCCTTAAGGTAGAGAAAAGCAGGGTATAAAAACCTTCTTGTCCTCTTCTTCCTCCTTATGACAGCCACTGTCCCACATGGCTTTTGTCCATGCAGGTCCCATGATCCCCAGTCTATCCTTTTTCAGTGGTCAAACAGAAGGTCATGCATTGTTTTCCCCCAGTGGTACATCTGTTTAGATTCAACACAATCTTCCTGTTGAAGGACACAAAACAGAAAATTATTGCCAATGTAGCCCCTGCTTACCCTGTTCCTGTTTTAAAAGCTGTACTCAAGATTGCAATGGCACAGCCTCTTTTAGGGGCGCTTTAAATTTTTTTTTTAAAAAAAAGAAAATTGCAATGGCACAGACATTTTGATGCAATAATTCAGAGCAAGAGGTTTCAGTTATCAGACACTGTTAAATCAACAAAATATTGCAAAAGTACTAATGTTCTAAGCATGTTTTTATTTTAAGTAAAAAACCACCCTTTTTGTTTGTATCCTTTATAGTTTATATTTCCGCTACCTGGCATTACATTTTATGACCCACGTGGCCCAGCCCCACAAGGTGGACACCCCTGCCCTACAGGGTTTCCATAAATCAGCTGAAACTTCATGACACTTTCTGCCTGTTGGCAGAATTCAGGAAATAATCCAATCCAGGCTTTGGAGTTCAATGAATTTACTGCAACAGGAATTTTGCAAAAAGACAATAATTCACTGCAGGCCACTAATGCATCAGAGAGGCCTTCAGAGTGCAAGTAGAGAGAGAAACAACAAGAGGTAGGCTGAACTGCAAACGAAAACATTCAATAAACCCTAAACCAGAGGTGTCAAACTTAAGGCCCATGGGCTGGAAGCAGCCTGCCCATGGATTTAATGAGGCCCACAGCTCTTTTCTTCCCCCTCCTCCCCCTCCCGTACTCACCCTTTGAAGTTTGAGGCTGCCAAAAGTTCCCAGCTCCCTCTTTGCCTGCTTCCACAGGAAGCTCTTCTGGGCTTGCAAAGTTACACAGAAAATACAGAATGGATTATTCCATTAAGGTCTCTGCACCCAGACAGACTACTCTGGGACTGTTTCTAGCAATAGAGACAGTGCTGTGGGTCTGGAATGACAGCCCCCAAAGTAGAATGATGGTCCCTAGCAATAGAATCTGTGTTCTGGGACTGGAATGTCAGTGTGAAGAGTGGAATGACAGCCCTTGGGAATAGCAGCAGCATTCTGGGAATGGAATTCCACTGTGGGGGCCCTCATTCTAATCCCACAACACTTCTGCTACTCCCAGGGAACTGTCATTTCACTCTGATGGCTGTCAATCCAGTCCCAGAATAGTCTATCTGGGCCCAGAGACCTTAGTGGGGAAATCCATTCCACATTTCTTCTGCAACTTTGTCGGTGCTGTGCTGTCATGTATTTCAATGGAGTGGAGCTCAAGTAGTTTCACTTTCTAGAGTTTGTATAGCTGAAATCGCTTGCTGGAGTTGTCTCCTTGCAAATACAGGGTTGATGTTTTGAGCCAGCTTGTCTCTGCTGAATACACCTGAGAACAGGTGCCTGAGTGAGTACTCTAGCCTGGGAACCCACAGCCAAAGGGGGACATTGCACTGGAAAGCCACTGTCATTCTGAGTATACAGGGGGAGAAGCTTGCAGTGCCCAGCCATTTTACATTCCTAGGCTCAGAGAATTTTATATTTTTAGTTCATAGTTTAGTTTCTGCTGTGATCCTTGGCTTTTTCTTGATGTCTTATTTTTAAAATTGCGTTGCCAAATCCCACTATTCCCTGACCTTTCCTTTTTTGGCAGGCATCTCTTAAGGGGGGCAGGGAGGTTTGGGAGGTGTTAGCTATCAAAGACTTTTAAATAAACAAAATATCACAAGTGTTTTAAGCATATTTGTATTTTAAGTATATATATATATATATATAGTTAAACTACATATATATATAGTTAAACTACATATATATATAGTTAAACTGTATATATATATATATATATATCTTTAGTTGTATTTGTATCTTTTATAAAGTTTATATCTCTGCTACCTGGCATTACGTTTTATGACACACATGGCCTGGCCCCACAAAGTCCCATTTATGTCAGATCCGGCCCTTGTAACAAATGATTGCTACACCTCTGCCCTATACAATAGGGAATGTTCCACAGCTCCCCCTAGGGTACAAGGGGACTAAACTACTCTTTCAGAAGTATTTACAGTAACTAGACTCTTAGGAGGCTGTCACTTCTCCAACACTGCCACCAACAACCACCATCACCTTTAGCTTGTCTGTATTCAGGTTTAGCTTCTCTTCCAGCCATGGAGCAAATCCTCAAAATAATGGCCCAGAACAGAAATAAAAGTTGCTGCATCATGTTTAAGAAAATATAGACTTCAAAGCTCTGCATAATCATATTAAGCAGCTGCACATAAATTATAAAGAGCACTGGGGATAATGCTAATCCTTGAGGGACCTCAGATAATAGGTACCATACAGTCACCTTATATGTCCATCCTGTTAAGGAAGTTCTCATTCACTCAAGAACAGCTCCTGAAGCACCTGTCTTCAGCTCTAAGAGAGCAATCCTAAGCAGCTGTACTCAGAGTCCTACATAGGTGTGTCCTTCAGTTTACAGCTCAATTGGAGACATGATCAAGAATATCAAATGCTGCAAGTAAATCAAGCAAGAAGATCATCCACCAGAGCAACTAAGGCCCCGGTCACACGGGCCAGATAACACGGGGGGAGGCATGGCTGTTTGTGCTGTCGCAATCTGATCTGCCATTGGGCGATCAGATGTGATAGCGGCACACCGGGGCTTCTGCTGTCGGTGCACGCAGCAAAACGGACGACCCGGGGAATAGCCGCGCGCTGGCATGATCACACCGCAGGAGTCTGTAGGCAGCCTGTGGCAAACCATTTGCCAGTAGGTCACTCCAGGTACCTTTTAGATGTGCATATTCGGCAGAAAGCCATATGTTGGCCACAGGAGTGCTACGCCTCCCAAATGTGCCGGTGTGATCGTGCCTGGAAACTCCGCCAGGCTACCATGCTTTCGGCGGGGCAAATGCTACGTGTGACCAGGGCCTAAAGCAATCTCTGCCCTATAGCTGAGCCTGAAACCACATCAAATGGATCAAATGGATCAAGGACACTGTGTTTTCAGGGCGTAAAAGAAGAAGAGAAAGAAGATCTCGGATTTACCTTGACGAATGTCTTGGCACCCCTAACTGGCAGTGAAGCGAAAGAATTAAAAGAAGAAGTGGACATGGCTCCCAAAGCCTACTCCGCTTTTATAAAAGAAAATACTCTGCCAGTAGAAGGGGATGTCGAGCATAGCAGGCAGCATATCAGAGATCTAATCTCATGTGTAGTGTCTATGGAGCCCTGGAAATTTGAAGGCCAGAAGTACAAGGAAAAAGAGAAAAGAAAGAAGTTGGACTACATCCTTAAAATGCAAAAACTTCTGAAGAGACATGCCAGCATGGAGGAAGACACAGCACTCAAAATTGGGATAAGCAGTGAAGAAGACAGCAGCCCAGGGGAAGGAGGTGATGGAACGGAAGGCATCAAGGCTAAAAAGGACTCAATCCATAATTGGAAGAGTCTTAAAAAGAAGACACCTTGAGGACTGTTCGTGTAACATCTATAAGGAGCTGTTTAATTACTAACCCCAATGGACTTTACTAACTGTATTAACAGAGTGATTTTGGACTTTGCAAAGTTAAAAAGAAGATCTTCTAACCGTGATAGATGCCAAAAATGGTATTGATTACTAATTAAAACTAACCCTTTTTAACAGAAAAAAACTTCACTCCACCTTTTTCTTTCTCCATCTGTCTACCCTACCCTTTTCTTATAAAAAGAATAAAATTCTCTCCTTTTCAGGAGAGTTTTACCACTAAAGGACACTGTGTTATCCACCAACCTCTGGCACTGCTCTGCCATAACCTGTTTTAGTGCCTTGCCTGGAAAAGGAAAGTTTGAAACTGGTCTATACATAGTAAAATCTTTTTTCTGTCTGCAAATGTTTGTTTGTTTAATTTTATTTCTAGCCCACCTTCCCCTGCACAGCAGGGCTCAGGGTGGGTTACAACAATAAATATAACAATAAATTTAGACAATTAAACCATTTAAACAAGATTAAAACCTCTACAAAAAAAGCCAATACAGTTCACAAGATGGTGGATAGGCACAAGTTGACAAGTGCTCCCTATAAAGGTTTCTCTATGTGTGCCCATGGATGATGATAAATAATGGTCTAATCACTGTTTCTTTAATAACTCACTTTCTTAAAGAGGCATTCATAATATCATCATCAGTTGGCTGATACCCAGAGCTGTCTGAGACTCAAATTTCATGGAATGTTTTCTTCTATTTTGTATCTAAAGCTTAGGAAAGGAGAGTTTTGCATTTTTAAGGTCAGACTTAAGGATTTTTCTTCTACCTCTTTTGTTTTTCTGCTACAAAAGAAGGATTCCATAAAAATACCAGAAAGTCATGCTAGGTATATACTTGGGCATGGCCAGACACATGAGCCCTTGGCTCCCTTGGGAGATGGTGAGCTCTCCTTTTTTGGCCATCTGACAGCACTGCTGATTCTGTGAACTTGGGCAGATCATGAGAGGGAGGGCAGGAAGGGTTATATCAATCCTTAGTTCTTGTGGCCATTTCTTACATGCCCAGGGAAATGCTGACCACCACTTTGGGGTCAGGAAACAATTTTTCTCCAGAATTAGTAATGAAAAGGGGGTGGGTTCAGTTTTGGACACCACCGTTTAAGAAGGATATAGACTAGCTGGAATGTGTCCAGAGTAGGGTAACAAAGATGTTGAGGGTTCTGGAGACCAAGTTCTATGAGGAAAGGTTGAAGGATCTGGGTATGTTTAGCCTGGGGAGGAGACAACTGAGAGGTGATATGATAGCCATCTTCAGGTACTTGAAAGGCTGTCATATAGATGATGGTACAGCATTGTTTTCTGTTGCCCCAGAAGGTCAGATTAGAACCAACGGGTTGAAATTAAATCAGAAGAATTTGTGACTAAACATTAGAAGAACTTCAAGATATTTAGAGTAGTTCCTCAGTGGAACAGTCTTCCTCAGAGGGGGCTGAAATTGGTTCCTTATTCCCAGTGTCTCATTCATTCCTTATTCACATCTTATTCATGAATTCATCCAAAAGCACTGAGGAGAGTTTGAAAGCTCTGAACCCCAAGATAAGGTCTAGACCACCACATATCATATACCCCCAGGTTCACAGGACTCTCCCCTTCAAGGGGGTATATCCTGTTTCCTAGGCCAAAGCATGGTTTTTGTGCGAGCTGCTCCAAAGTGTAGTGCCCCTAGGATATTCTCACTGGCAGACACAGGAGTCAGGCTGCACCCCAAAACAATCTTTGGAGCCAGTTTGGTGTAGTGGTTAAGTGCGAGGACTCTAATCTGGGAGAACTGGGTTTGATTCCCCACCCCTCCACTCGCAGCTGCTGGATGACCTTGGGCAAGCCATAGTTCTGGCACAGCTGTTCTTGAAAAAGAGCAGTTTCTGTCAGAGCTTTCTCAGCCCCACCTACCTCACAGGGTGTCTGTTGTGGGGAGGGGAAGGGAAAGGAGTTTGTAAGCTGCTCTGAGACTCCACGTGAATGGCAGGGTATAGATCCAATCCAATCTCTTCTCTTCTTCTTCTTCTTCTTCTTCTGGACCACCCCAAATGACACATCACCATGCTCTGGAGACTGTCCTTTTCAAGATGATGCCTGGTTGAAACACTTGTTCTGATGCCATGAGTGTCTATTCGTATTCTTTAAAGAAACTTTGGGTAATTTGTAGGCTTGTGCAACCTGATGTAACTTGCATAGAACATTAATTACAATCAGAAGAGTTAATTATGACATTAATTATAATCATTAGCATCATTAGAAAGATGAAAAATATTTGCTCGCAATTCCTATGGGAGTAACGGCTTCATGGTGACCTGAGATTTTGTGCACTATCACTTGCTTAATCAAATGGCAAGAAGAGAATCAAAATAGTGGCAGTTACACCACCTTTTATAAAGGGAATAAGGATATAGAAAAGAGAATTCTACAGGAATGGCACTTTCTCTCTGGATGATTTCTAATTTTAATTGCCTGTAAAAGGTTTGGGCAACTTTCTTTCCTTCCCACTTTAGACTACATTGCTTATTAGAGGTATTATACTGTGTACTTCATCAGTGTATTCTCAGTGTGGCCAGATCTGTGGATACTTAATTCCAGAGACTGACGCTATCAACATACAAGACAGATCTGTCTACAATCCTGGAAAAAGCTCCAAGTTTGCAGAAAAATCTGAAAACTAAAAATTAAAAATACACTGGGGGTTAACCCAATGCACCTCTGTTTGTGGCTGTTTAAAAAGTTGCAGGAAGTTTTGATCAGTCATCCCACCCTGAACTGGATTCACTGTGGGCTCACCCCATGGTCCATCATTCAGATTGTTGCAGCATTCTTTTTTTGTTTTGTCGTCTTTCACCCATGCACCATAAGCATGCATCCAGAGCTTGGGCTCCTTTTCGATAGCGCCACAGTCTCTCTGCCAAGTACTCTGGTTCCTCTCAGCCTCCTTCCTTTCACCTATCTTCTGTGGAATACATGGGGGGGGGTTAAAGTGCAGATTTACATGAGAGTAGTCTCATTGACATCAGTGCATTCACCCTTGTGCCAATCATGGGATACTCTCAGACTCTGACACAGAAACAGGACAGACAGGGGTTTTTTTTGTGTGTGGGGGGGTTGTTGCTCAGAAATAACTTCTCCAGGGACTCCAGATCCAGAATGACTACCTGGTCTTGGTGACTGATAATGCCCGGGGCAATTCTGTGCTTATGCACACATCTCTGCCTGATCCAAAAGAAAAGAAAAAGAGGCAGAAACAGAAGGGAAGGTTCAGACTTCCCAAATGGCTTGACTGCAAGAAGGGAGTTCAGACATCCAGAAACACAAGATGAATGTGCAGACATCCATAAGCACCAGACTTTCTCCGGTGGCTGTTAACTCCACATCCAACTCCTCAACTGGGGAATGAGCACCAGATGTGGCTGTGTGACTGATCCCATTTAATCCACAAGGGAACTGCAATTATATCAGGCCAAACTGCCCATCTGACTGCAGCCCCTGTGTACTGCCTGTGTGCTGATATAAGCCTGGCCGTGTCAGTGTTGCTTATCACTGGCAGGATATAATGTTTGCCATATCACCCCCAGTCTCCACCTCTCAGATGAAAACCAAATAATTTTGTGGTGCATTGCCTGAGTTAAACTACTTTGTTGAAATGGCTGACCTGCATCGTTAAACTTATTCTACTTTTAGGGTGGATTGCAATTAGGAAGCCTAATGACTACAGAAATCTGGGCAATCCCACTTTGGCTCAAAACTCTTGTTTAATCTTGCCTGCACATGAACTACACTGAGATGTGCCAAGCTTCACCCCATACCCCAAAAGTGCTACTTAGGCAACCAAGGATTAGGTTGATATTGCTCAGTTACCACATGCATTCCCCTCCCACCCCACCATACAACAAATGATTGACAGTTCCAGAAATAGCCCTTTATCTAGTGCCTCAGGGTGATTACCAATTTATCCTACCTCTATTAAGCAACCTGCCCTATTTCTGCCACCCCTAGTTATGGCCTAATGCCAGTTCAAAGACTAAGCCTATTTATCCCACACTGTCTAACAACACAATGAAACAGCCAGAAATAATCTCATACCTGTGCCAGAATAGGGGAACTGAAAAATTCCATTCAGCCCCAGTGGCAACTAGCTAATCCCATGGGCTGATAGTTAAGCACTATTTAGCAACTGCCTGCACTAGGAAGGCAGAGCCCCTTTGAAAGGTGCTCCAATTAATATCATCCTGCCCTGCCAAAAGTGTCTCCTGGCTTACTGGAACATAGGAGCCAGCACACTGACACCTACGGCTCAGGCTTTTTTGAGCGGGGGAAGAGGTGCCGGAACTCTCAAGAGGGAAATGAATTTTTCAATCTGTATACTGAAAACTCATAAATTTTTAAACAATTTTAAAAGAATTTTGTCAAAGAGGTTCTGGAACTCCGTTCCAGCATGTTCCCCCTGAAAAAAAGCCCTGCCTCTAATGCCTATGAATGAATTTCTATGTAATTAAATCCAATATGTCTTTGGAAAGAGCAAGCCTTTTTTGAAGCCATCTTTGGTAGCAACAATTGTGTATACTACTGCTGAGTGCTAAACTTCCCTGTCAATTACGTATCTGCTGAGTCAGTCTCTCTTCTTTCATTCAAACCCTAGCTTGAACTTGAGTAGTATGATCTGAATATTTTTTAATATTCCCAACTGTCAGTAATTTTGCAGTTTGAATTAGTTTTGTTGTTGTTAATGAATTGTCACAGTCGGATATTTGACCGGTAGATGGTATTCTGCAATTTGAGATCTAGCCGAGTTCTTGGGAATTGCAGATGTATCTTCGCAGGATTTCTTTCTGTCTTCTGGAGCTGAGCTGGGGTTCTTTGTTCAATGCCCAGGTGTTTCTTGAGACTTCTAGGCATAGTTCTAAGGGCTCCAATAACAACTGGCATGATGGTCACCTTCGCCTCCCAGAGATGCTCTATTTGTAGCTCTTGTATTTTGTTATCTTCTCTTGTCTTCTTGTTTCTTTTTCTATTTTGCTGTTCCCTGAAATTGCAGTGTTTTGTTTCAGTGCTTGTTTTTCTACCTCAACTGCTTGCTTAACTTTCCAGAGACCTCTTCTGCCTAAATTTCTTCATAAGTAATGATGATCAACATCACTTCTAGGGTGTAGTGAGTGACGTATTGTCATTATCTTCTGCGTTTTACAATCTATTGCTTCTAATTCTGCTTGTCTCCAATCAATAATGCCAGCTATTGTTGTTGTTGATACTGTTATTGTTGTTAGCTATTAAGGAACAAAACAGTTTTGGTTCAGGTTTTGATTAGTTAATGCCTGAATGCAGATTGCTATAAAATAGCACTCCTTGCCTTTTCTTAAATGAATGATTTGCATAGCAATACGTCATTATTTCATTTTATCATAGACCAAAGATTCTTGCCCCAAGTGTGGCTCACCCAGCACAACTGGTTTGGGAAACAACAGTGTTTCCTGGAGCAAACAGGTAAAGCAATTACCTGTTCATGGCTTCAAACACCTATGGCCCATCTGCATGTACCCCCATGTATAATGCTGGTGTTTCTCACAGTTCTGGCTATGTACTGATTTTGTGTATTCAGCAGCATCAAAGACTTTCCTGACAACATTGGCTGGCAAATGGTTTTGAATCATGGGAAAGCTTCAAAAACCACAAATGGGTTTGTGCTTCTTGTCCACAAATTACATGGAACAGAAGGGACTGAGTGACATGAAACAGCATCAGCATCATATGCGCATTTCCATCTGCTTCACACCTCAGTCTTGCAGGATCCAGTACATAACAACCATGGCACCTATGGGCTAAGTCCCATGGTCTGAGGTACAGCTTTCCTGCCTCGTATAGCCATATAATTATCAAAGAGATGGGATCGCTGCAGCTGGCCCACCAGTCAGTGACCTGCAATGCAGGCTCTGAAAACCTCATCCATACAGCTTCTTTTATTTTCTGCTGCCTGTTTTCTCTGCCCCATTGTACATTTTCATTTCCTCTCAGAATATCTATGCCATCTGTGCGGTGAACTGCAAACCCAACATCTTCATCTGCTAAAGCATTTCTTCCATGACCAGTTCCTTAAGTACCTTTGATGTTGGGTTTGTATCGGACTGCCCTCTGTTTGAGAAACCCAGGGCTCTTTCTTTAATAGCATTTCCAAACCTCTCCACTTGTCATCTCTTTTCCCTGGCTCCATTCTATTGCTATCACTAATCAAAAACAATGTGAAGCATTAGTCAGCCTCCAGAGAAGTAGTAATGATTTGGCTGTTCTGTTCTTGGACAACGGCACACTGTGAGTTCGGCTGCTTCCTTTTTCTCTTTGCCTTCTCCTCAGGTGGTTGAGAGGACCCATTCCGTCTTGGCTCTGATATTTCCCTTCTCGCTACTGTTGTTGTTGTTGCTGCTGGCTTTCCATTGACATGACTGATGTCTTGATGACAGCACATAAATCAAGGCCATTCATAATGGCTAACGTCAGGATTTGCCTGTACTAACAATGTATGCATATATTTTCGCTCTAATGCACCTAAACCCTGGATGTGCTGTTTTAGAGTATTAAAGATTTGGAGGAGGATTATGTGTGTGAGAATTACAGCTTTATAGATGTACTATGTTTTGGTCTATTTGTAGGAATAGACACATTTGGTCTCCTTGGAGCAGTTGCTGGTGGAAAAAATCTTGTTGGTCTTGAGACATGGCGGGATGTGTTTTATGAAGGATATTTTCTTTTTTGCCTCAGTTGTGGTTCAGGTCTGCTTCTGAAGTCACATTCTGGGCTAGAAAAATGGGAAAATCCAGCACTGGAAATATGTGTTTGTTTTTGCGGATAATATGTGAGAAATATGCCCCTGACTAAGATACAAAAATACAGGGGGTGCAAACATGTTCCTATTGCCACCTGTGAATTGTTGCTGTGTATGGAGAACACAGGGACATTTTTTGTCATGGGCAAGCTCTCAAAAACATCACCCACTATCTGCTGTTTAAAATGGTACAATCCAGGAACAGAACAAAGTCCAGTGGCACCTTTAAGACCAACAAAGTTTTATTCAAGGTATAAGCTTTTATGTGCATACATATTTCTTCAGATATACCCTGAATGAAGCCTTGTTGGTCTTAAAGGTGCCCCACTGGACTCAAACTTTATTCAGCTGCTTCAGACCAACATGGCTACCCTACCTGAATCTACAATCAGTTTTTCTTAACCAGGACTTCTCTGCTGTATGCCTTCAAGCCCTAAAGGTACTTACTTTACTTCAACTTTCCAATATACATGAGGCATAGGCCCTAAAAATGTGGATGGTACCACATAGCGGCCCATTAGTGTTGCCAACTATGGGTTGAGAAATACCTGGAGATTTTGGACCCTGGGGAGGGACCTCAGCAAGCTATAATGCCATAGAGTGTACCCTCCAAAGCAGCCAGCCATTTTCTTTAGGGGTCCTGATCTTGGTCATCTGGATATTAATTGTAATAGTGAGAGATCTCCAGGTGCTACTTGGAGGTCGGCAACCCTACAGTCCATACAACATTTACATCTCATTTTAGTACTGCAGTTTCTCAGAATAAGATCAGTACTTTATGTTTGCAGCCATTAAAATTTCATCAGTGCTTGTGGAGGTAAAATTGAGGTAAAATCATGCAGCAATGGGCTTTGCCAAACAAAGCCAGACAAAGTGCCTTCAAACAGAAGACATTGTTCCTGGTTACATAAGGCCAAGGCAATGCAGTGTAATTATTATTGTAATTATCAAAAATGATATAGGTGAGTCTGCAACACAAGGATACTCAGTCCTTGGGAATATTACAGAGCAAGGACACTATGGGTTAGAAGCATGCTCTTCTGTTTCCGCCTTACATAAATAAATTATTTAGCTTGACTTTCATAATTACTGCATGGTGGAAAATTGTTAAGAATCCCTTTTGGGGCCTGGTTGATAAAATTACTTGCTTTCCAAACTAGCAGTCCAACTCACATGGGAGTATGCAGGGAAATGGTATCAGGTGCTGTTATGATCACTATGGTTTGTTTGTGAGTGGGGTAGGGGCTGCTGCATGGGACTGGGGGAATTGGGAGTAATTGGGACTGTGATAGACAAGTTAGAGTGACCAATGAGAGCTGAAAGAATGTTGGTGAGTGGACAGTTGGAAAACAGCTGTTAAGAGAGCAGTTGGGAGGTGGCAGCTAAAGAGTGGAGAGAATTTGGCTGAGTGAAACTGTGGAGAAAAGCTGCTTAGAGCTGGCTGAAAAGAGTCGATTTGTAACAGAGGAATTTTTATGATTCAGGAATAGGGAAACAGTTTAAAAGTTCAATGGGAAATGAAACATCACATGAGTCTTATCGTAGCCTATAATACATGCACTTGTGGATTTTTCTTTCTTGCTTTCTAAAGAATTGCATTCAAACATCAATACCAGTAGAAGAAGTTATTTAAATGAATATGATTGCTCATGTTAGATATATCTGAATATTAAATTCATTAATATATGTTTTTGCAATGCTTTATGGACCCAGACAAGTGAATTTGCTGGAAGGTGTTTTAAAGGTATGGTTTGGGTCATTTCAATAATATGATACTGAAATACATATATATTACAGTAAATGTCAGAAAACTAATATTTTAGGATGCTAATGGGAAAAATCTAATGTTTGCTGTTAAATCTAAAAGTTAACCAGATGTCTTTAGCTAATGCATAATTTTCATCTTCCTTTTCTTCATTGACTAGTAAATAATGGTATTAACTTTTGAAGGTTCAAAACAAGCCTTACAATACAACCATCTCTGATAGGTGCTACAAATCTTTTTTTAAAAAATGAATTTTGTTGAAAGTTTTTTTAAAAAAAAAGAACACATGAAAATTAAGAAAAAGCAAAGGAAAAATGAAAAAAGAAGAAAGGAAAAAGGAAAGCATTTGATTTTATCTATAAATATTGGTATAATTACAGAATTCACATTTATTCTATTGTTATCGGAATAAAAATCATTTTTCTGTAATCCTTTTTTCCCTCTTGATCTTCAAAACCACAGATCATCAGTTCATTTTCTCCAGTTTCATATGAAAAGTCAATAAAGGGTTTCTAATTTACTATAAATGTAGATAATGTTGTCTCTCTAATCAGTTAGTTCAGCCATCTTCACAAACCATTCCTCTATTGTAGGCAGTATTGGACTCTTCCATGTTTGGGCATGTAAAAGTCTCGCCATTGTTTTCATATATAAAAACAAAATACCATGTCTGTTTTCTAGTTGTCTGTCCATTAGTCCCATCAGAAAAGTATCTGGTTTAAATTGTACATTAATCTTCAAGATTTTCTGTATTAACAAATGAATTTGTATCCAATTTTTATCTTTGTTACAAATGCAACAAAGATGATAAAATGTCCCTACCTGCTGTTCACATTTCCAACTTTTGTTTGTAATATTTTTGTACATTCTAGCTAATTTTTCTTGGGACATATACCAATAAGACATTGTTTTATATAAATTCTCTTTAAGAGTAGAACTCAGAGTAAATAAGACCCTTAATCCACATATTCTCCAATTGTCCCATTTGTGTATTATACCCAAAATTTTAGCCCATTTTATCATAGAATCTTTCACTGGTTTAACTTTTTAAATAGTTTCCACTATCTCTCTTATTGTGTTTGGTCCATTCATAGTTTTCTTTTCTTCTGTAATTTTAGGTAAATTTTGATTTCTGTTATAGTCCTCTATTTTCATAATCGAGATGCCTTGTCTTTTATACAAATTGGCATAATACTTGAAAAAAGATTTCTGGGATCACCCATTATCCATTAAGACAGTAGCTCCTTATACTTTCAATATCATATTCTTTTCTCTTTCTTTTCTCAGTTTATAAGCCAACCATTTTCCTGGTTTATTTGCAAATTCTTTGTTTAATGTTTTGTTTCCATTTCCCTAGTTGTTAACATAGATAACTGTTGTTGTAAAAGTCTTATCTTTTGGGAAATTTTTATTTCCCAAAGATTTTTTTTAATTAATCCTCTTTTTTTTAAATCTCATCCTTGTAGTCAGGGTGCCATCAAATCTGTTTCCACATTCTTTTAAATTGCCAAGTTTATACTAAGACCTGGGATAAATTTCTGGACTTCCTTCTTTTTACATGGTGTGGTCTCCCTGAGAGTGTCAAAGTCCAGTTCCTACTCTCAGGGCAAAACTCTTCTATAACTTTTAATGTTGCCTGTTTTCTTCAATCTACAATTCAATCCAGGGAAACTATAAATTGATCAGTTTTTTTCCTTGCTGTTTGTATGAGAGCCACATTTTTGATGTATTCCTACATTTTAATGTACTTTTATCTCTGACATGCCAATAAAGGTTGTCTGTCTGTCTGTCTGAACATAGATAACTGTTGTTGTAAAAGTCTTATCTTTTGGGAAATTTTTATTTCCCAAAGAATTTTTTAAATTCATCCTCTTCTTTTTTTAATCTCATCCAAAATATTTTATATTTTCTCTTGTCTCTTCTTCTTTAATTCTGAATTGTGCTATATAAAAAGCCCTCTTATAAGAGCTTTACTTGCATCCGAGGCCACTCTCAAATCAGTACCTTTATTTAAATTCTGTTCAAAAAATTATTTTAACTTTTTTTTACAATCCTCCAGAATTTCTTTTTGTAATAACGTTTCATTTAATCTCCAGCTAAAGGTGTTACATTTACTTTTGTAAACCAAACTTACAGAAAGTCTTTTGTAAAATCTCAACTTTAGAAAGCTTGGCAGCTAAGTCTCTAGAAATCCAAATCATATTTTTGAAAAAGATCTATGTCTCTCAGGAAAATAAGTACATTCTCTCAAATTTCCATTTTTCTGTCTCCATATATCCATCAAGCCCGAATTGTTCATCTCAAAAAAAGTATTACTTTGCGTACTTTTAATATTTTTTTCAGAGAGTCTATATGCGGAGAAATCACACCATTCCAGTCCCCCATCAAACACCAATTTTCATAAGAAAGTTTTGATAACCTATCTAAAAGTTAGTTGCTGTAGATTTTCCGGGTTGTGTGGCCATGGTCTTGGCATTGTGTGATCCGGACACACAACCCGGAAAATCTGCAGCAACTAATGAACTCTGGCCGTGAAAGTCTTCGACAACATATCTAAATGTTGTTTGAAAAACACCCCTTTGTCCTCATTTAGGGCATAAATTCTCAATACTAAGGTCTTAATCCCACCTGAATTTTCTTCTAGCCCCACAAATCTGCCAAGACTGTCAAATAAAACAAGTTCTGGTTTTAGCTGTGGTTTTATATACAATTTTTTCTTTTTATTATCCTCTGAAACAAATTCTTCACCCTAAAATTTATATTATAAATATTTAATAGCCTTTTTTCTAATATGTAAACAAATAATGTCATATTTTAATTTTTTTGACGTGATGAAATATTGGCCGAGGACAGACTGGCAATTTGCCGCGGGATGGGACCCGGGCTGACAACGACTCAATATCGGATTAAATGGAATGTTCACACAAGCACATCTGCCTGGCGTCCCCCACCCGTAGCCTACCGGTGCTCTCGCGCTTCACTGCCGGATTAAAAAAACACCTGATAAAAGCCGACGCAAATCTTGAAAGCCTGCGTTTGTCGCGCGTTTCTCCGCTTCCGGGGAGTCTGAACGCGCAGCCGAAAAGCCGGGAGCAACCCGCGTTGGGCATGAGGCAGCAGCGGTGTGATTGGCTGCGCTCCGCTCCACTGCCCAATGCGGTGCCGGCGTTGCAGGGCAAAAAAAAAAAATCGGCAAAAAGCGCTTATGTGCATGAGCGCATGAGCGCTCAAGAGCTCATGCGCACATACGCCCACAGCCGAAATAATGGGGAAACAGCGAATATAGCGCGCCTCTGGCGCGGCAGTCTGAACGCTCCCACGCACCTCCGTCCAGTATCTTCCGGCAGAGGCCCCCGCTGTGTGGACGGGAAAACCCGGTATCATTTACTCCGGGTTTTTTTTGCCACGACTCGATACCGGGGCAAATTGCCAGTCTGTCCTGGGCCATTTTCTTTCTCTTTTAGGGGGCATTTGCCCCATTTATGTTCTGTGTTAAACATTTGTAATTCATATTTAGGCATTAATTTTGGGAGGGTCAATATTTGTATCCTCAGAGTCCATTTCCCATTTTTCCATCTCTTGTTGGGACTTTTGTGGGTCATCTGATGTCTCCATTTCCATATCTTCAAAATCTCTTAAATCTCTTTAAAAGGTTTCTCACTTTTTGTACAGAATTCAGTCTAAATCTCTGCTGTTTAAAGGTGAAGACCACTCCCTCCAATTTATCCCATCAAAATGAAATCTTTTTCAGTTTTAGTTTTTCAGTTAAGAAGGAGTAGTCTTTTCTCTTGCATCACATTCTAATGGGAATTTCTTTCACAATTATATCTACATTGCCCATTCTCAATCTAGTATTAAAATATTGTTGCAGGACTTGATCTCTTGTCTTCTTCCTCACAAAATGCACTAAGGTATCTTTTGGAACCTTTTTTATAGTGGCATATCTAGAATTTATTCTATAAGTCGTATCATTTTTCAGTCTCCATATTTTCCTCATCAACCTGGATAAATTGGTCAAGGCTTTGATAATTCTTTGTCTGGTAGGTACTGCAAATCTTGAAGACTATTATTAGTTTATTTACTTCATTTATACCCCACTTTTCTCCTTAATGGGGACTCAAAGCAGCTTACACCATTCTCCTCTCCATTTTATCCTCACAACAAGCCAGGTAGGTTAGGCTGAGAGTGTGTATGTCTGGCCCAAGGCAACCCAGCTGAGCTCTGAGAAGGAGCTAGGTGTTTGAGCTGCCAGAGGGGTGAGTGGTATTTTTATTTATTTACTTTCAGCTGAGGTGCTTTAGCTGAGAAGGTATTGTGTCAGTGACTGTATTTGGGAGTGTGTGGGTGAGTTGTAACAGACTCCTGACTGCTGGAGTTAGGGTGTGAAAGGGTCATTGTTGCCTGTAATTAAGTGCTTGGGTGAAATTGAATAGCAGACTCCTGGCTGCTGGAGTTGGGGTGTGAAAGGGGCTTTGTTTGACCGTCATTAAGTGCCTTGGGTGATTTTGAGTAGCTGCTGGCCACGCCCTCTCCTGGGAGACAATTCCATTTAAGGCAGGAAGTTTGCAAGAGGCACGAGCCTCTGGTACGAGCCGAAGGGCGAGAGCAAAAGGGCGAGGCTCTTTGCCTGTGGCTCTGTAAGAAGCCCAGGAAGAGCCAGAAAGCCAGGACCTTGGCTCCTTGGTAAGGTAAGGTAAGTAGACTCCTACAACAGGAGCCATATAAATACAAAGTGTTTTAAAAGGGGGTTATAGAAAAGTATTTGTTTAAAAACAATTATGAAGCCAGAATGCCAGCAGGGGGTTGGGGGCTATCCAGTGTTTTGCATGGAGTGTCACATGTATGACTATCTGCCCACTGGTCAGAAGTCTTGGGTGTGTGCTCGGTGCAAGGAGCTCCTGGTTCTCAGGGAGCGAGTTTGCTCCCTTGAGGCCAAGGTGGCTGACCTGGAGAAGCAGGGACAGTCAGTTAGGTGCACGGGGAAGACTCTCGGGGACTTGTTAGATATGTCCCACTCTGGATCTGGCAGCCCGGCTGCTGCCAGGGAGCATGAGGGTCAAGGGGAAAAGGGGTACCATGCTGAGGATAAGGGGAATGTGCCCTCAGAAGGGACCTCTTCTTCAGCTGGTGAACGGGTATCCTTTCGTACCAAGGAACCGTCCCTGGGAAGGGTGGGAGGGGGCTCTTGGTAGTTGGTGATTCGATCCTTAGGCAGGTAGACAGCTGGGTGGCGAACCCGCGTACTGACCGTATGGTGACTTGCCTGCCTGGTGCGAAGGTAGCGGACATTACGCGTGTTTTAGATAGGCTGGTAGATAGTGCTGGGGAGGAGCCAGTGGTCGTGGTGCACGTCGGCACCAACGATGTGGGGAAATGCAGTCGTGAGGTCCTGGAGGAGAAATTTAGGCTGCTGGGCAGGAAACTCAAGGCCAGGACCTCCAAGGTAGCCTTCTCGGAAGTGCTACCTGTTCCACGCGCAGGGCCGGAGAGACAGGCACAGATCAGGAGTCTCAATGCGTGGATGAGATGGTGGTGTAGGGGGAAGGGTTCAAGTTTGTTAGGCACTGGGATGCTTTTTGGGACAAGAGGGAGCTGTACAAAAGGGACGGTCTCCACTTGTCCCGAGAAGGAACCAGGCTGCTGGCGCTCAAAATCAAAAAGGTGGCAGAGCAGTTTTTAAACTGAATAATGGGGGAAAGCCGACAGGAGATGAAAAGTCTCTGGTTCGGGATGGCTCATCTCAAAGAGATGAAGGGGTAGCTATTACTTTTGTACAAGGAAATGGATTACAATTGTCCACTGAGACTGTGGCTAATGATAGGAACTGCCTGGCAAGGTCTCGAGGCAGCAAGAGGAAGGCTGTGGGCTTAACAAACGTGGGACTCTAAGTATTTATACACAAATGCTAGAAGTCTCCGAGGTAAAATCGGGGAGTTGGAATGCTTGGTGTTGGGGGGGAAATAGACATTGTGGGTATTTCAGAAACTTGGTGGGATGAGGAAAATCAGTGGGATACGGTGATTCCTGGTTATAAATTATATCGGAGGGATAGGGGGAAAGGGTTGGAGGTGGGGTGGCTCTGTATGTCAGAGAGGGTGTACCGTCCAGTAAGATTGAGAGGGTAAGAGAATTGGATTCGCTTCTGGAAATGCTATGGGTTGAAATAGTGGGTCCAAAAGGAGGCTTAACAGTGGGAGTTTGTTATCGCCCACCAGATCAAAAGATAGAGGAGGATTATAAAATGATGAATGAATTAAAGATAGCGGCTAGACGAAATAACTGTGTTGTAATAGGCGACTTTAACTACCCACACATTGATTGGGTCAATATGAGTTCTAGTCAGGAAAAAGAGATTGCGTTCTTAGACACTCTCAATGACTGTGCTGTGGAACAGATGGTCACAGATCCTACCAGGGGAGAGGCGATCCTGGATTTGGTCCTAAGTAACACCCAAGACCTGGTGAGAGATGTAAAAGTGATTGCACCACTTGGGAACAGTGACCATAATGTCATTGAGTTTAACATTTGTACAGATAGGGAGTTGCCCAAAAAGACTGACGCAACCACTTTTAACTTTAAAAGGGGTAACTTCTCTGGTATGAGGGGACATGTGAGGAAGAAATTGAAAGGAAGAGTGGAGAAGGTCAAAACCATTGGGGAAGCTTGGAGACTATTTAAAAAGACAATCCTAGAAGCTCAGAAAAAATATATACCGCAGGTTAGGAAAGGTACAAATAGGTATAGAAAAAAGCCTGCATGGTTAACAAATAAAGTAATGGAAGCTGTAAAAGGTAAGAAGGATTCCTTTAAGCGGTGGAAAGCTAGTCTTAGTGAGGTTGATAAAAGGGAACACAGACTATGGCAAATAAAATGCAAGTCTGTGATCAGGCAAGCAAAAAGGGAATATGAGGAGCATATCGCAAAAAACATAAAGACCAACAATAAAACTTTCTTCAAATACATTAGAAGTAGGAAGCCAGCCAGGGAGGCAGTGGGGCCCTTGGATGACCAAGGGATAAAAGGAGTAGTGAAGGATGATAGGGAAATGGCTGAGAAGCTGAATGCATTTTTTGCCTCTGTCTTCACTGTGGAAGAGAAGAAGTGTTTGCCCACTCCAGAAGCACCGATTTCGGGAGGGGGTTTGAAAGACCTGAATCAGATTGCGGTGACAAGAGAGGAAGTCCTCCGACTGATGGACAATTTAAAAACTAATAAATCACCAGGCCCGGATGGCATTCATCCGAGAGTTCTGAAAGAACTCAAATGTGAACTTGTGGATCTCCTGACAAAAATATGTAATCTTTCTTTAAAATCTGCCTCCATTCCTGAGGACTGGAAGGTAGCTAATGTCACTCCAATCTTTAAAAAGGGCTCCAGGGGAGATCCAGGAAATTACAGGCCAGTCAGTCTGACATCGATACCGGGTAAATTGGTGGAAACTGTTATTAAGGAAAGAATTAGTAGGCACATTGATGAACAAAAACTATTGAGGCAGACTCAGCATGGGTTCTGTAAAGGAAGATCTTGTCTCACTAACCTGTTAGTGTTTTTTGAGGGAGTGAACAAACATGTGGACAAGGGGGACCCAATAGATATTATTTACCTTGACTTCCGGAAAGCTTTTGATACAGTTCCTCATCAAAGGCTCCTAAGTAAGCTCAATAGTCATGGGATAAAAGGACAAGTCCTCTTGTGGATCAAAAACTGGCTTATAAATAGGAAACAGAGAGTGAGTATAAATGGGAAACTTTCTCAGTGGAGGGTGGTAAGCAGTGGGGTACCACAGGGATCAGTACTCGGTCCGATGCTTTTTAACTTGTTTATTAACGATTTGGAATTGGGAGTAAGCAGTGATGTGGCTAAATTTGCAGATGACACGAAGTTGTTCAGGGTGGTGAAAACCAGGGAGGATTGTGAGGCACTCCAAAGGGATCTGTTGAGGATGGGTGAGTGGGCGTCAACATGGCAAATGGGGTTCAATGTGGCCAAGTGCAAAGTGATGCACATTGGAGCCAAAAATCCTAAATATAAATACACATTGATGGGGTCTGATCTGGCAGAGACTGACCAAGAGAGAGATCTTGGAGTCGTAGTGGATAACTCGCTGAAAATGTCTACACAATGTGTAGCTGCAATAAAGAAGGCCAACGCTATGCTGCGGATTATTAGGAAGGGAATTGATAACAAATCAGCCAGTATCATCATGCCCCTGTATAAATCATTGGTGCGACCTCATTTGGAATACTGTGTACAGTTCTGGTCACCACATCTCAAAAAGGATATTATAGCATTGGAAAAAGTGCAGAGAAGGGCAACTAGAATGATAAAAGGGTTGGAACACCTTCCCTATGAAGAAAGGTTAAAATGCTTGGGGCTCTTTAGCTTGGAGAAACGACGGCTGAGGGGTGACATGATCGAGGTTTATAAGATTATGAATGGGATTGAGCAGGTTGAGAAAGAAGTACTTTTCTCCCTTTCTCACAATACAAGAACTCGTGGGCACTCTATGAAATTGCTGAGCAGTCGGGTTAAAACAGATAAAAGGAAATACTTCTTCACCCAAAGAGTGATTAACATATGGAATTCACTGCCACAGGAGGTCGTGGCAGCTGCAAGCATGGACAGTTTCAAGAGGAAATTAGATAAACATATGGAGCAGAAGTCCACCAGTGGCTATTAGCCACAGGGTATGGATGGGAACTCTCAGTCTGGGGCAGGTGATGCACTCTATACTTGGTGCTGGAGGGGGCAGCAGTGGGAGGGCTTCTGGTGCCCTGGCCCCACTGCTGGACCTCCGGATGGCACCTGGTATATTTTGGCCGCTGTGTGACAGATTGTTGGACTAGATGGGCCATTGGCCTGATTCAACATTGGCTTCTCTTATGTTCTTATGTTCTTATGTTAACCCAGCAATCTTCCATGGTAGAGCAGGGATTCAAACCTGGGCCTCCAAGATCTTACTCTGACACTCTGTGTTTTCCAACACAGTTATACATTTCTAAGTCCATGGAAGTCAATTGGTCTTGGAGGGTGTAGTTCTGCTTAGGATTGGACTGAAAATGCCTTTAATGGACCAGGTTTTTGACTTCGTTTTACCAGTAACAAGTAGATCCCTACATAACCAAAATACGTTGATCGATTAATTTATTTAAGATATTTATATATAATAAGTATTCATAGAACATTGTACAACAATTTTTAAAAAATATAGAAATAAGAATAATATTTAAACCAGATACTAAAACAGCAAAACAGCCAAATACAACTTTATAAGAACAGAACAACAATAAAACCAGATGACAATAAAAAGAACAAGGCAGTTAAATGTTTTTAAATAAAGCAGTTAAAAAGCTTCTAAAGCAAGCCATTCACAAATGTTTCAAAACCGTCACAGCTAGAGCAGGGATATTAAACTAAAACCAGAAAATAAAATTATTAGGCACAGTTACATCTATTAAAAATTTGCATGAGGTCAGTGTAGCACACAATTGCTAGGGAGGATTAACCAAATGCTTGGGACACTAAAACTGTTTTAGTCCAGGTGCTCAAAGGTCAGCAGATTTGTTTCTAGGACAACCTCATTGGGAAGGGAATTCCAAAGCTGTGGTACCATAACTGAAAAGGCCCTTTCCACAGTGTTCCTCCTTCTTGCCCTAGGTGTCCCAGGGAGAGGGAACACCTGGACTAGGGCCTCTGTAGTAGTCTCAACTGATGGGAAGAAGGCAATGGAAGGTGATGGTTAAGGCACCCTGATCCTGGACCATCAATGTCCTAAAGACATTTCAGAACAAAAGAATGTATTTTTCTGACATTTTACAATTGCAAACAGTTTGTGTTGCATAGACTTATTTAGATGCTGTGATAAACTGGGGTTTGTCTAAGGCATTTGGGTTAACCTTCCAGATGTACCTAACTGACCAGTTTCTATACCTCTAAAAGCTTGTTGCCTCATTTCCCTTGTTCAAGCAGAATCCCCAGAGGCTTTCCTGAGTTCCCCTGCTTTGCCCAGCTGCTGGGAAACTTTCACTGCATATTAAGCCCACTCATTATTGGCTGATTGTAATAAAAAGACGGGAAAGGTGGAGAAGCCCAGTACAGGACAAGCTTCCTTCTCCTCAGTTATGGATCTTCAGTCACATCCTTTCCTCATGAACACACACACACATACATGGACATACAGGAAGCTGCCTTACACTGAATCAGACCATTGGCCCATCAAGATCAGCACTGTCTACTCAGACTGTCAGCACTCTCTAGGTCAGGGGTGTCAAATAGAGGCCCCCAGAGGGCTTCTTTCAGGCCTGCAGTGGAACTGGCTATCTTCTTCTTCTTCTTCTTCTTCTTCTTCTTCTTCTTCTTCTTCTTCTTCTTCTTCTTCTTCTTCTTCTTCTTCTTCTTCTTCTTCTTCTTCTTCTTCTTCTTCTTCTTCTTCTTCTTCTTCTTCTTCTTCTTCTTCTTCTTCTTCTTCTTCTTCTTCTTCTTCTTCTTCTTCTTCTTCTTCTTCTTCTTCTTCTTCTTCTTCTTCTTCTTCTTCTTCTTCTTCTTCTTCTTCTTCTTCTTCTTCTTCTTCTTCTTCTTCTTCTTCTTCTTCTTCTTCCAATTCTGCTGCTGCTCCTGCAGCTGCATCATCGTAGGTTTGCAGTTTACAGATACACACCTGAACAGCATACTCAAGATTGCAACAGCACAGACATTTTGATGCAGTAATTCAGAGCAAGAGGTGTCAGCTATCAGACACTGTTAAATAAGCAAAATATTGCAAGAATGCTAATGTTTTAAGCATGTTTTTAAGTTAAAAAACCCCTTTGTGTTTGTGTCCTTTATAAAGTTTATATCTCCGCTACCTGGCATTACATTTTATAACACACATGGCCTGGCCCAACAAGGTCTCGTTTATGTTAGATCTCGCCCTCATAACAAATGAGTTCGACATCCCTGCTCTAGGTTCTCAGGTAGAGGTCTTTCACATCACTTACTGCCTGGTGCTTTTTTAACCAGAGATGCTGGGATTGAAACTGAGAGCTTCTGCATGCAAATCAGAAGCTCTTCAACTGAGCCGAAGCCCCTTCCTGTATGCCCTATTTTTATTTTATGTTTTTACTCTTAAGTCCAGTCATCCCACCAAAGGGCTGGGCTTGTTTGTTTTTTAGGTGGTTTTTGAATTGCTTTTGAGTGTTTTTGTTTGGAGTAATTTCTATTGGGTATGCTGGCAAACTGAAACGGAAACATTACAAAGTGAAATCTTTTTGTCCTGTTGCCTTTTACATTCCCCCTGGGGAGATGCTAAGTACCTAGCGCTGCTTGATAGGTCATCACTAGTGTGTGTGGGATAGCTGAGGAGAAGAGCTGGAAAGAAGGCAGATGGGGAGGGTGAGCAAAGTGAACGCTGCTGGAGAAGCTTTTATTTGTTTGTATGTATGCAGGAGACTGAAAGAGGCAAGGCTACTGAACTGCCTGTAGGGCTGGCATTTGCCTGATGGCACTAGGCAACCCTCCACTCTCAATCCCCTGCTCTCATTAATCTTAGGAGCTGGAGAAAAATGGGAAGGGTGTGTGTGGAGCAACATCAGTTGTGATGCTCTAGGTCAGGAATTCCCCCTGGTGGCAGTAGGCAACACTCCATTCTCAGTCTCCTGCCCTCACTAATTTTAGCAACTGAAGAAAAAATGGGAGGGGGGCATCAATGGTGATGCTCTAGGTCTTCAGCATAAAGACTGCATGAATTCCTAGAATGTCACCTGGAAGTGATGTCATGATTAGCGCCTCCCACCCCAGAAATAACATTGCTTCCAAATGACGTGCTAGGAAATTCCCCAATCTATATGGGCGAATTTTTAGAGGGGCACAGAGAAACTGACATCACCCACAAACTTCACCATCCCCAGATACCACCTCCCAAATGTCCTGGCATTTGCCAGGGTGAAGTTGGCAACAGTAACTAACTGGGATATCTGAATTTGGACATAATGAGAAATTCCATTTGGTTGTCACCCAGGTGGAGACCAGGGCTGAGAATCCCAGTTTAACACCCATAAACCTAGTACAATTTGGGGGAGGGGGGGCGGCATTCAAATTTTGCATTAAACTATAATTTAATTGAAACTGTGGTTTCTAAATTGTGGCTTGCTGTGATAGCTGAATACAGCCATAGTGTTTAAAGGGCATGAGTTATGAGATGAATGCTTTGCAATGAATGTGCATGCAAAGCACTGGTATCTCAATCCCACCTCCCAAGTCTATAAATCGTGAAAATTAGACTGGCTTGCCTAGACAATTGTTGCAAGATGTATCAAAAGGGGAAACATTTTTGAGAAGTTAGAAAAGCTACTAAATAATACAGAGTGTTAATAAATGGCAGCATTTCATTAGACAGGTGCTCTGGAACCTACTGCAAACTATCAAAATCCTCAAAGCTTCTCAAACACATCCCAGAGTATTTTCTGTAGAAAAGAGTTGTCCTGCCATCCTCAGCCATCAATCCAGATGAAGAGGTGTCACTTCTACAAGCTGTGGAAGAAAGCTGAGACACTCAGCTTTCCAAGATAAGGCTTATAGAGGGGCATTGGATAACACTGGCTGGATTTTGTGTTTGTTGTTGTTAAGGCCCTTTGACCTATGTGTGAGGGAGGCTGTTTAATATTCTTATTTGTCTTTCCTATTCCACCCCCCCCCATGGCTTAATGTTCACTATTCCCTTTGATTTCCCAAAATAAATTGTTTGTTTACCTTCTATATCCCGTGGTCTATGACCTCCCTTAAGGGTCATTAAGGTTAGCTGCTAATTTAGGTGACGAGAACTCTAGGTGAAAGCAGCTATCAGTGAGAGCTGTGACTTCCCATCCAATCCAGAAGAGAGGCCATGTTTCCTTCTTCCTGCAGCACTCTCTCCAACAATGTTCCCTTTTCTTTTCCCTACAACAGTAACTGTTGTTTGATTTTACTGCATGTAATAATAATGTTGTGGTAGGCTTGTGCCAATCACCAAAGCAGCAAAACCAGGCCACCTGCAAAACCAGAAGATTTCACGAATATGCAGAGAAGTATGTTCAGATGAAGACCGAGGATATTCCAGGAAGTGCTGAAATGCTGAATACAGGTGAATCAATTAAAAGACAAAAATGACAAAGGGAAATAGAGAAGCCAACATACTCAAGCCTTTGCATGCTTAGAGAATTCTGGAGGGGGAGATCTGAGAAGGAAATTAAGAAGGAATCCACCTGAGATTCTTTATAGGACCCCATATAGTAGTATACATCATGGTCTAGTGACTATCATCAATGCAGAAAAATGGTCCCATTTGTAGTTGAGATCAAGATTTCAGCATATTTGGATAATCCCCTAAGATTGGGGGGGAAGTAAGTTAAAAAAGACCCCTTCACCCTAAAAACAGTTTAGTGAAGAATGAGCATGCTCATTGCTTTAAAAATGTTAGGAGTAGCTGAAAGACAGTTAAAGTGGAGAGAAAGAGGAAAACAGGTGATGATATCTACCTGTTGTTGTCTTCAGCTCCCCCCTCCCTTCATGTGTCTTTTGGGGCCCTAATATCATCTGGACTTCTAAAGTCAGAGGGGCAGATACATCCATCAGTTTTTGATATCAAGAGGGGGTCTCTCCATTAAAGCATATATTTCTCCAGGTGCTTTCAAGAGGAAGTAGCTTAGCTACCTGTGAACTCCAAGGGCACACAAGTTTTCAGGACAATAACCAAGGCTCTTAAATACTCTTCTCTGTTACCCAACAGACAGTCTGAATGGCCCTACGACAGCTTGGATCATGACCCTTGCACTAATTGTTAGTTTTTTAATTACCCCAAACAGAAAGAGATAAAAAATAAAATAGAAAAGAAAGTAAAACAACATTGGTGACAAGTCTACAGATAAGCACCTATAAAAGGTTTCCAAATATCTAAAAATGTGCCCATGTACAATTATCCTTTACATGTCATATCTTGAAATGTTAATAAAGTTGTAAGGTCCTCAGTCCATTGGATTATTGGAGGTGGACATTTACCTTTCCCAAGTTGTAATATAGGTCTTCTGGCAACAGGAATGACATGGAGGATCCATTTTCATTGACCTTTAGTTAGTCTTCAGGCAAATATTTAGAAATTTAAATTAAAAATTTAAAATCTTTGCACCAATGAATGCAGTGGTGTCTCAGTTGCACCAAATCACAGTACGGCTGAAATTTCACCAATTGGTAGCCAGATCCCAAAGCTTTGGTCCCATGCCATTGTAGGTCCTAATTCTGCACCCGTTTTGACCAATAGCACTGCTTCCTGTATTAATGTTCATGTAAATCTCTTGCCTCAGAATGTGTTCTAGTTATACATGTGCAGAAAAAAATCTTCATGTGCCTGCCTTACTACAGGGATGAATTTATGTAACTTGAAAACCTAAGAATGAAGAGGGGGAAATTTTAGCAGGGGAGGAATTTTTCAGTTGCTCATCCCCTCCTTCTCCATGATTCCTCACGGGCCACCATTTTGTTCCCTTATTTTGGAGAAACAGAAAGTTGGTGGGGCTAAAACTGCTTCCTGATCCTAGTGATTCTATTCATTGAGAAGGAGGCCTGTGTCTGTCTGCATACCTCCGTCAGTTCTGTTTCACAGTCATTTTAAAGTATGTCAGAATGGTGGGTACTGAGAACAAACAGACAGAATGCTTAGACAAAGTTGTTGGATAGAAAAGGTGTGTTCTAAACAAATTCCTTTGATCCCTCTGTAGACATCCCTGTTGATCCATTTTTCTTACTCATGCATCTGGAAAGCTTAATGTTTTTGTGTTTTATTGCATTGACTGTATCAGTATTCATAAATGTGGTATTAGGCTTGAAATCCCTGTTGCCCTATGCTGTATGCATTTCTAACTGCAGTTTGTGGGTTAATGAAACACATGCGTATGCACACAAAGCCCACAGAAACTGTTATCAGAATCTATCTACCACACAGACTTTTAAAGGTCACTACTTGATGTTCTGAATGCACTTGATATCATTTCCCCCCATAAATAGCCATCAATGTTCCCTGCCTAGTTCTTTGATTCTTTCTTTAAAATATAATGGAGATTTCACTGCTCAAATCTGGGTCTGATATTGATCAGATTTTTTAGTAATGTGAAATTTTTATTTTCCAGATGGAAAGTTTACATGGAAATCTACCTTTTTAAATAGAAGCTCTGTCATTTGTATTGAGGGGGGCAAACTGAAATTTTGGACAGGATGCTAACAGTCCACTCCTGTTTTGCTGTTATAGTTGCTGTAGCAGATCTACTGTGGTATCTTAACCCTAGAGCAGACAAGGGATGTGCATTTGGTTTGGCCAAACCAAAGAAAAACCTGAATAATTCATATTCGGCATTATTTGGGCATGCCAAAAGCCGAATCAGATTCTCTGATCTGATTCAGCTGGCCAAATAGGGATTCCCGTGAATGAATGTCAAATTGCCTCCCCAGTGAAGGGAAGGTATTGAAACTTTAAATACTTGCCATTCATTCTGGAGCTTGTGCGGCTTCTGTGGCATGACTCCCCAGCCAAGGGAAAGAGTTTAAATATTTTCCCTTGGGGAGTGAAACTGACATACTCTACTGGCAAGCTGAATATTTTTGGCAATGCCGAGTATTTCCCAAATCCCAGTATTGTACTGATACTGGGATTCAGGAATATCGGCATTTACAAATATTTTTTGGGTTTGGTCTACCTGAACCCCCCAAAATACTGAATTTTTCCCCATACACACCCTTAGACCTGTCCTGGGTCAGAGCAGACTCAGCCAAGACCAAGGGGACAAGACAGAATCACTAACCAGAAGTGTAAGTCAAGAGTTCAGTCCAAGAGTCATGCACAAGGGAAGCTAGCCAAGGGTCCAAGAAACAAAGTTCAAGCTGGTCCAAGAGGCGTTGTCTAGCAGGTCTGAGGTCAAAGCCAAAGGTTCAGAAATAGCAGCTGGAAATAGGTCTGGGTGATGTGGTTGTGCATCTCCAAGGAGATAACAAGTTGCTCCCACACCTTCTTCCTCTGAAACCCCATCCTTTATCAGCAGCTCACAGCTGGGTCTTGTTGCTTGCAAGAGCACTATCCATTAACTCCAGGTGTTCCTCTTGTTCTTGCAGTCATCGGGCAGCAAGGCATGCGCTCTGTCTCCTCTCAAGGAGCTCCAAGCATGCCCACCTCCTCCTGCATTCCCCTGGCTCTGAAGACAGAGGAGGCGAGGCAGCCTGTGAAGTTTTCCCATGATCTTGGGTTGTTTCTTCTGTGTTCCCAGTGTTCATGGGGCTGGAGTGCCTGCTGTCTTCATCAACTGGGGCACTGGGACCTGCCTCTGCTATCTCAGGGTTGTTAGAAGCATCAGCTGGCTGAGTCTCAGAGGTGCTGACAGGGCTGAGTGCTCTTCAGTTAAAGCAGACTGGCCCACAACAAGAGTAGACCTATTAGGCTTTCTCCTCTTACCGGTTACAGCCTACTCTCTGACGAAGGTAGCTTTAACCCTTGTAAGCTTGGAAATCTTGTTGGTCCTTAAGATGCTACTGGACTCAAATCTTGCTCTCCTACTGTAGACAAACACGGCAGCCCACCTGAAACAGCCTTCAATTAACTTCTGAACCAGTCTCTGGAGCTGCAGTGGGCTGAAAGAGGTTGAAAAATCATTGATCCAGGCCCTTCCCTTCTCTGACCCAAAGTGTTGGACAAAACCTCATTGTTCAAATGATGATGTCATAGCAAGAGGAAGGGGTACAGTACCTGACCTGGAGACTCATAAGCCCCTTTCACTGCTTACAATTTTGATGCTCCTGCCTTGTGTACAGGGAAAGTGTGCTAAGCATGCTATTCCCTATATGTAAGGTCAACATTTGGTGTGAACAGGGTAATGTACCTGTTTTCCCACTTTGATACCTGCGACTGGAAACTAGTTTTTTGAAAAGTGTTTCTGATTGCTTGTACTGAAGCTGAAAAAATGTGCATTGCCCTAGTCAAACAAAATGGTGACCATACATATTGAAAGGATGGCATGTAGCATGCTGCCCCAGTACAGGAAGCAGGTGTACTAAAACTGTAACTACTGAAAAGGGCTCTAATGTCATCATGTTAAATGGCAACACCACTAGTATTTGTTGACAGATTCATCCAAGAACAGAATTTTCATCTTCTGGTTGACTGTGATTCCAGTTTTTGACCTTATTAAGCTTTTTTCAGCCACACACGGCTGTAAATTTTGTATTTGTCACATGAGTGATCCTTGTGAGTATATGAAAAACAAGGGGGCAGTGTGAGTCTCCAGGTTAGGAAGAGAACACCCAGCACACTATTGCAATTAAATAAATGTGTAATGATAGTTAACAGGCACAACTTTTGAGTTAGTGCAGTATGCTGTGTTACAGGAGGTGAAACCTGACATTTATATTGTGCTTTGTTCAGAAAGGAATGATTATGGATACCAATCAGGGGTGACCTGAGGACATGTAACTAGATTTTTGTTGTCTATACATTAAATTGTAAAGCACCCGAAGACTGAAATGACAGTATTCCCCCTTCCCTTAAAAAAAAATAAAAATCAGTTGAGCACATTTCAATGAAACGCCCTTGTTCTATACCAGGTGCTGTTAAGAGGGCTATACTTAGGCAAGCAGGAGTCCTGCAATGTTTCAGTTTAATTTTCTTGGCATTCGTGAGGAACTTTCTAGACTGAAATGATATTGTATGAAGCCAGAACCAGCAGTCTGGCTAAATAGAACATTTTCCTTCTCACTTTTGACCGTCTGGATCAATCCTTTCAATGAATTCACTGAGTACCAGCTACTTAAAAAAAAAATGATTTGACCTCTCTGGATATACACAAACATGATTCATTGATGACCCAAATGATCCTGGTTTATGGCAATCACAAGTCAGGTAAAATCTGTGACTTGTGTTCTCATTCTGTCTACTGGGATATGTTGCTACCATTCAGGAGTCATTTCCATGACTTCATTGAGACTGTTTTGGAGGTGTACGTTTGAAGATTTTAATCTGCATCAGTGATCTCAAAGCTACTTCATCCAGAGTCATGGAGCACTTCTGTATTCATCAGTTTATGCCTCTAAATAAAAAGAAAGGTCTGAGATATTAAAGTTTCATCTCAGTTTCCCTCAAAGATATCTGCATATAATTAATGAACTATAAACAAAAAATAATTCCATAAATGAGCATTCTGTTCCTGAATGTTCTTTGCAAGAACAGTGTTTCGCTGTCTAGTTATTAAAAAGTAAGGACTGTTGAAAGCCATCTGTGACATTGTTTGTCCCCATAAACGGCACTGGCAGACATATGTTCAGCATCATTTTGGGCGCAGTTTCAGTGGCAAAAAACCAAGGTAAACACATTCTTTCTGATGTAATTGTTGATGTTAGTTGAGTAGAGCAGTGCAGTCATCATTGTATGAAGCGTTTGGATTGGACCTGTTCTTCACCAGATCTGGGACAACTTAAGGAGTTCACCTGGCATACTGGCGACGGAACCCTGTTTTCAAAGTGCTCTCCAACCTCTCAACTTTCTGGCTAAAAACAAGCTATGGATTCAAAATGTTCTCATTTGTCTGGGGATTTGGGCAGATCATAACAAGGGCAAATCACAAATGTTACACATAGGAAAGAACCACACACAGATGGAGGATATCTGGTGAAGCAATCACACTTCACATTCCTAGGTATATCCTTTTTCTTTCTTCAGAATTGTGACAATGAAAACCTGGGATAGTGAGGAGTTGTGAGTAGAAGTTGCCAGACATTTTCTATGTGGTTTTAAAGTGAGGTGGTATCCCTTGACCTCTGTTCTGCATTATGGGGACAATAACAGTGGCTTACTTGATAACATTGTTAAGGATTACTAAGATCTGGTATATGAAGCACTGATCACCCTAAACCACTATATAAAAGTATCACTGTCACATTTATAAAACTTTCTGAAGTCTCTACTACCACTATCACCCTATAAGAATTTTGGTAGAGGAACAACCCATTTATGAAGCTTCCTTTACCTGAAGCAAATACAAATACCCCAAGATACATATAAGCCAATTGTTCAATTTTCCCTGATATTAAAACACATGCATCAAGACTACTCCTTAAAGATACAGCCAGATTCCGTGGATATAGTAGTGTGCATCCAGTCAGCCATAGAGGAGTGGGACTTCCCTGCTCTCCTTCCTGCTACAAACCACTGAGTCCCACTGAAATTGTATTCCTGAGGAGGAGAAGGGGTCAGAAGACCTTCAGGAAAAGCATAGAGGCAAACTGGGGGTCTGCAATGTCTATGTGAAGGGGGATTGGTAGAAATATCCACCCTCGTTTCTGCAAATGGAAATACTGTTCTATCTAGGATTGTTAGCAGAAATTATCTTAGATCCTCTTTGTCTGATTTCTCCCTGAAATTTAACAATCTGTTTCTTTTACCTTTTAAAAAGAAATCTGGAGTTAGCTTCAAATCAATTCCATATTGGTCAAACAGAAATTCAAAGCGAAGAGGCTGGAAGGGAGATTCTGCAGAATTTCAGAATTTTACCCTGTAGATGCACAGAGGCAGAGAATGTCTTCCCAAACCTTCCTGTCTTCCTGCTAGAGCACCACCCTGTGGTGAGTAACATAAAATAACTCCAAGGTCTGACGTTACAACAGGATGCCTTGATTTCTCCACAAAGAAAAATTAAGGAGAAATTAGTAAAGAGAAATCCCTCTTTTAAAAGAGAAAAAAAGAAAATAAGAAAAAACAATGGCTATCTTTAAAATAGTGAATTTCAGAAAAAGAAATTTGCCTCTACACAAGACTAGAGGAACCACATGGTTGAATACATAACATTGTTTCAATATGAAAGTACCAATTTCTACCATAGTTTCTCTCCAGGATCAAGTACAGACTTCTCCTCTTTGATGATATTAATAAAATTCAATAGAAATATTGTTGTTTGACTTGATGTCTGCCTTTGTTTCAAATGCATAGCACGAAAGTATAGTCACAGAAACCAACAAATCAGGAACACCAGCATGAAATACAGACAAACCGAGCTCCCAGTGGCAACATACAGAAACAAGGCAAAGGATTTTCTGACACATGCTGGCTGACAGGCAGGGGAGGCCGGAAAGACTGGGCAGGACAGAGGCAGGTAGGCAATGAATTTCTCTCTCTCTGTTGTTGGAAGGGGAAGCCACCCAGGATGGCTGAAAGGTGTTAAGTGGTTTCATAATTAAGGTAAAAAGGTTAGGGACAGTCAGGCCAGGTGGGGAAATGATTAGTTTAAGGTGAAACTATGGTCCTTTCTGCACTAGACCTTAAATCCTGGTTCAACCCTGTCCCCAAACTTATATTCTACACTACACTCAAGTTCACCCCTGTAATTATCTCAGGGTATTTTTTGTTTCCACATTACATTGAGGTCACCCCTGTTTGCCCCATACTTGTCCCGGGATAAATGGATGCTGTTACAACCAGGGATAAATGTAAGTTTTGTGTTGTGGGTTGAACTCTGATAAAACCAGGGACGAGATCCAAGTGTGGAAAGAACCAATGTCTTTTCCTGGAGACCCCTTGTTGCCATTGTGCATGGTTTCAAGGTGGGGATGGCGGTTGTTAGTGGACAAACCCATGACTTTTACACCTTTCAGAATCACTCCCCAGACATGTCTCTGGCCTGTGTTTGCTGGCATCCATTTTGTGTGGCACCAAAACCATTTTGCAGACCAGACAGTGCGCAGAATGTGTGATTTTGGGATGCTGTTAAAATGAAGGGTGCTTGGACTTACTCCTTTCAGAAGCCAAATTATACCTTCAACAGAAGGGGATGTTTGGGGGCTGATAATAGTTGAACTTAACGTATAACTGTGTTGCTCAGACATGAGCTAATCACCAGGTCTGTTCAGTTCAATCCTGAAAGACTGTTCAGTTCAGCCCTGCCTGTCAGACAGGTTTGCATTGCAGTTTTGCAAAACTGCACATGTTCAAAAACACTACCAACTTGAACATATAAGGAGCCCTACTGCAACAATTATTCTAGGTATTCTCCTGCTTTGCATTGTCTTCTACCTTTTTAATTCCACTTACTACCTTGTTTATAGGACACCCTACCTTAGGGAGCTAGTTGTTTACAGGGTCTTCTAAAGGGTAGAAAGTGGGTGTGTGTGTTTGAAATACAGGATTTATTTATAGAACAAAGTTAGAGTCCAATGGCACCTCTAAGACCAACAAAGTTTTATTCAAGGTGTGAACTTTTGTGTGCATCCACACTTCGTTGATGAAGTGTGCACGCACACGAAAGCTCACACCTTGAATAAAACTTTGATGGTCTTAGAGGTGCCACTGGACTCTAACTTTGTTCTGTTGCTCCAGGCCAACATGGCTACCCACCTTGATACAGCATTTATTTATATTACTTTTGGCTGATTTAACAGTCTATTTAAAGAATTACCTGCCAAGGAGAGCAACAGTGTGAAGTGTGAAAAGCTGATAGCAGTGTACTGTGCTGTTGACAATGAATAGTTGAAGCAATCTGCTGAACAGCCACAAACGGGATGATAAATGGTCTGTCAAAAAAATCAGCTGAGCAGAAGTGGTGGGTGTGCAAGCAGCCCTCAGTTCAGTCCACCTGGATGTCTAAATCTAGCTCTTGGGTTAGTCACAAGGCAGAGAAAGAAGATTGGAGGACCACTGGCATTTTGAAAAGATACGCATAGAACACTTGAAGGAGTCCAGCCAGCACAGCGGATCTTCCTGCTGCTTCATCATAAAAATGATCAAAGACGAAGAACTCTAGCTTACAAGTAAGCTTTAGAACTCTGCCTGGATAGATATCTGGCATGAAAGGGCTGTGGCTCAGAGGCAGAGAATCTGCTTGCCATGTAGAAGGTCCAAGGTTCAATCCCCAGCATCACCAGTTAAAGGATCTGGCAGTAGGTAATGTGAAAGACCTCTGCTTGAGACCGTGGAGAGCTGCTGTCAGTGTCAGTAGACAATACCGATTTTGAGGGACCAAGGGTCTGATTCAGTATAAGGCAGTTTCATGTGTCGATGAGTAAATATTTGGTACTGTAGAAATGAAAGTTAACAGGGAAGATCTCTTGGGGTACAACCTTTGAGAATTTCATTCCAATTTCATGGAGACGTTACACCTGGATTTTTTGTTTTCTGTAAAGCTAATGGAAATTACTGTCAGAGCACTTACCTAACCCAGGGAGCTTTAACTCTGAAATTAGAAAAATCTGACTTGTTTTCAGTGAATTCATGGAGATAGTGATAGGCAAAACAATATGCAGACACTGTTCAGTGGGCTTATCCCCTAGTAAATATATTTAGGATTGCAATCTAAAACATGCGTAAAAGTACACTCATGGCATCTGCTAGCGTATCAAACCTGAACTTTGGATACACACTCCCATAAAGTCTGGCTGAGCATGCTCACTAGTATTGTTTACACATACTAAGCAAAGAATGTTATAGTTGTTCTATCCAATATCCCCAAGTTATTGTCAGGAAAGATTCAAATTGCCTTAGAGGTAAGCACAGTTTTAATAAACAAGAACAGAAAGGAATAATAATCTTTCTTGTTTTCAAGATTTTTTAATACTGAACAGCAGGTTCAGTCATAGAAAACATCTCGTGTTCTTCCTGCAAGAATAGAATGAAAATAAATAATATCGACCTTTGCCATGCTGAGGGGGGGAAAAAACCAACCACATTACATTTATGTGTTCTCTCCTGCTTACTTACTTCAAATACTTCTATGAATTAAGAAGACTTAAAGCCATTTGCACATCTGGAAAGAGATTATCCAAATGTGCAACATAAATTTGTGAACTGCATGATAGCCATAGGTCTTCCTGGAAAGCAGTCATGCTGAGCTGAAACTTGTGATGATATCAGAAGTCCCCACTGTTCTTCAGGCACCTCAGCCATTCATATGTTCCTCTAAAAATGTAAAATAAATTAATTTACCTGATACGTGTATAAATCTAAAATCCAGGTAGCTTTGAGAATATGACACGGAGCCACATTATATATATATCATTCAATGTCATACATTTCAGCTTTTTAAAATAGAAGTTCTTTCACCACATACCTACGTTATGAATTTAAATTGTTTTAACAATCATTCACTGCCCCATGGGAATCTTGAATGCCATAGTTCAACTTGAGGGAGGGAGGTGGGTAAAGATTTGTGATGCACAATGCTCAGCACCTTCGCCAGACTACAATTCCCAGTAGGCTTTGGGGGAGCCGTGTTAGTGAACCAGTTATAAAACTGATTGAAATAGAGGTACACAAATCTGTTAAATTTTGTTTCTTTCAGGAAGGTTTTTTAATTTTCAAGGAGACCTATTTCATCCTTCAACTGGTACTTTTCACAAAAGCCAGTCTGTATTTTTGCATTCGTGTGAAATTTCCTTTATGCTTGATTTTGGTGTCTGTTTTCTTAGACAACATTTTAATCAATGGAAGTAAGCTGAAATGTCAAAAAAAATCCTTTTAGTGTCTGAATTGAATATTGTTTCTAAGAGGTATTAATGGAAGGATGTTATCCTCTATTGTTTTGGTTTTCCTTCCTCTGACATAGTTGTATTTTAGCACAAGCATACACTTTGGTAGTCTCCACTGAGTCTTCCCAGCTCCCCCAATATGAAACCATTCTCTCTCTCTCTCTCTCTCTCTCTCTCTCTCTCTCTCTCTCTCTCTCTCTCTCTCTCTCTCTTTTGCCTTCAAGTTGCAGCTGACTTATAGCAACCCCACAGAGTTTTCAAAGTAAGAGACATTCAGAGGTGGTTGGCCAATGCCTGCCTCTGCGTAGTGACCCTGATATTCCTTGGTGGTTTCCCATCCGAATACAGACCAGGACTGACCTTGCTTAACTTCTGAGATCTGATGAGATCAGGCTATCCCTGGGCTATCCAGGTCAGGGTGCAACAATTCTAGTTGAACATTTTAAAAATCAACCCATAGTCAGCACCAACCCAAATGAAAACGAATGTTTTGAATAATTTTTCTCTGGCAACATAACAAAGGTGGCATGTAATGTTCTAAAGACAGTAGAAGACACCTCATTATCATTGCCAAAAAAGTATTTTAATCTAAGCAATCTCATCAGCTTAAATACATCAATCCAGCTACTGCCATTTTACCAAATGACCAAATTACCTGAAGCCATATTGATGTCCTCAAACATCTTTTAACCATTGAATATGCTTGAAGATCTAGGATCCATTTTGTGACTTAGGAGAACCCATTTTAATTGAACTCATCATGAGTCTAAATATTTTTGTTGCTGAGATATAAGGGGAAAGGTGCAGGCATTTTTGTCCAGAGTACCTGGAAAGGAAAGGGAGCAGAAGAAGCTGCAAGGACATTGGAGTGAGGTGGGGATTCATTGCTCAGATGGTTGTTTCAAACTCCACTGTGGATTTTTCTGCACATCAGGTAAAAGGAACAAAAGATGTGTTGTAGGAATGGGCAGTTCAAACTCCTCTGCTTCATGAACTGGTTCAGATTTGTGAGGTTTGTGAATTTTCCCTCCCTCCTTTCCACTGGGGGCAGTTCCCCAAGGCCAGCAGAATGGAAGGGGGGAGATCTCCATTCCTGAGATATCTTCCCTCCAGGGCCAGGGCCAGTGGTGGAGCACACAGGGCAATGCCCCTTTTTGATTCGGCAGTGCTTCCCGCCTCAGCAGCTGCAGATGTGTCTTCCAGGCACCAGGATACACACCTCAAGGTACCGTTGTGTTCCTGGCTTTCCTGTCTACTGTTCATCTGAGTGTCTGCCACTGTCTTTGCCCGCCTGCCCACCTGCCCAGGTCCTCTTCTGCGAGGGTGCTGACCAGAGGATGGCAGATTTCCCAGCCAAAGCCAGCACCAACACCAGCACCCACACCAGGGTGCATGGGTGCCTAGAGTGCTCTGCAGCTTTGGACCTCAATTTCCTGTGGTAGCCCTTTGGGGTCTTGAAGATCGTGAGTAGCTGCAAACCAGAGCAGGGTGTAAGACAAGAGGGCAGCTCCTCTCCCAGTTGGGCTGAGCACCATGGCATTGGGTTCCTCAAGCCTCCTCCCTCCTGCCCCTGTCCTCCAGTTTGAGCTACTTTACACCATTTCATAAGGTCTGCAAATGGGGAAAGAATATGAGTTCTGAGGCAGGACCTAAACCTACCGGGTTCCCATTTGTCTGGAAGCTGGGGGTGGTGGTGGTGACGGCTGGCAACTTTCTGGAATAGCCCGCAACTTTTGCACTGAAGTACAGCCCTCAAGATTTGGCTTTCCCTGCCCTAATTCCTGTGTAAAAAGGATTCTGCAATAAACACACCCACTTAAGACGTACCTGGTTGTAAAAGAAGAAAGGGATCTGAGAGCAGTGGGGAAAGTGTGTGGGGGTGTGTGGGGAAAATGATTTGGAGAAATAGAGGAATCTACTTGATCCCACCTGGCGCATGCACATTCTGCCCTTCCCACCTGCCTCATCTGGTAATTTAATTTTAATTCAATTCAGTTAGCTCTAACTAAATTAATTAGCTCTGTTTAAATTAAACTAATTTGATTTGGCTAGCACCTCCAGCACCCGCTAAAAAAATTCCTGGCTACGGATGCTGCTTCCCTCCCTTCTTTATGCTGGCAGCAGCTCCCTGATGCCAGCAGAATGGAAGGGGGGGGAGATCTTCCAAAAGCCATTTAAAAAGGAAAGTTCCCTTTAAATGGCTTTTACAAGTGGGTGCTGCATACGAGTGGAGTCCAAGTGACAAATTCACCACTTCTGGTTGAACGTTCCCTTTAAATGGTTTTTGCAAGCCATTTCAACAATCCCTTTCACTCCCCCCTACTTCCAAGCCCTCGCAGTCTCTTTAAATGCCTTTGCCCCATTCCATATCCTGAATGGTCCTCCAAAATATTGGTTAAACTTGGTTCAATTGGGCTTCACCCTGCAAGTCTTTTTGATCTAGGATTGACCAAAGCTAAAACTATAGTATCTCAACATCTAATGGATATAGAGGCACAGACAGAAGAAGTGCTTCTACCCTCGAGATGTGGAGTTTTAAAATCTTGGACAGGTTTTGCTCCTGCTCCGTACCTTTCTAACATTATATATGATGGTTATAGATGGGCTTTTTCCAGAGCACGTTTTGATGCCCTACCCTCTAATTTATTACAAGGAAAGTTCTTGTGTTGGCCTATCTCTCAAAGATGTTGTCCTTGTACAGGTCTTGAGATAGAGTCGGTCTCACATATTCTGTTACATTGTAAATTTTATGCTATGGAGAGGCAGCTGTTAATTTTCCCATTGTTGTCTAAATTTAAACCTTTGGATGTCCATTTGAAATTTGTGGAACCAAGGATTCTAACCTTCTTGTTGGAAGATCGGAAAGAGAGGATATCTTTAGCTGTGGCAAAATTTTGCTTCCTGGCACTCAAAAAGAGGAAGCTTGTACCTTAGATAGCAAGTTAATGATAAATTAGTATTATTCCGCCTTAATGATACACTGCATTTCTCCCGCTTTTGCTCTTAATGCCATCTTATATATTTATTCAATTTCAAGTATTTACTGTGTATTTTACCTCAATTTTCCTTTTGGAAATGTTTTATATTGGCTGGTTGCTTGACTGTACTAATAAACTTGACTTGACTTGACTTAAATGCCTTCGCCAAGTCCTGCCACCAGCACCAGTGTGTCTGCTGACATGAACCACACCTAGGAGAATGGCATGAACCAAGGTTCATGAACCATGAACTAGGCTCGGTTTGTGATGAATTTCAGTTCTTAATTCAGTTTGTGCCCATCCCTAGTGTGGGGAAACATTCAGGTACAGGGATACTATTTGTCTACTGGTTTTGCATTATGGCACTATAGCACATGTATGAAGAAAAAAAGAACAGAATGGGGTGATGTGTCAGAGAACCCCTGCCATGTGGATGCAGACAGATTAATAACCAAAATGTCAAAGATCACCTTGTGGACCTCCAGAGTGAATGATAATTGCAACACAGGTTTCTCTGATGGTGGAAAGTGCTGTCAAGTAACAGCTGACATGTGGTGACCCTGTAGAGTTTTTAAGGCAAGAGACATTCAGAGGCGGTTTGCCATTGCCTGCCTCCATGTCATGACACTAGTATTTCTTGGTGGTCTCCCATCCAAATAATAGCCAGGGCTGACCCTGCTTAGGTTCCAAAATCTGATGAGATCAGGCTAGCCTGGGCTCTCCAAGTCTGGACTAGGTATGTCCATGCACACACACACACACACACACACACACAAAGGTGTTTTTTGGGTTTGGGTGTACCAAACCCAAAAAGTATCTGTATATACCAAAATTATCAATTCACAATATTGGTATGATATTGGGATTTGGGAAATAAATGCATCGGTATTGCTGAATTTATTTGGCAAAGCTTCCTTAACATACCTTCCCTTCTGTCCCCAAGTTACGCTGTAGTGGCCCACCTCAGTGAGTGTAGGGAAGGAATTTAAAGCTTTCCCTTCACTCGCTGAGGCATGCCACTGCTGCAACATGATTCAGGAGGGAAGGGAAGGTATTTAAAGTCTCTTTAAATCCCTTCCCTCCCTGAGTTGTTCCATGGTGGCAGCACACCTCAGAGAGTGAAGGGAAGGCATTTAAAGACACCACAGTCTCTTCAAATGCCTTCCCTTCTCTCCCTGAGTCATGCCGCTGTGGTGACATGCCTCAGAGAGTGAAAGGAAGGCATTTAAAGACACCATGATCTCTTTAAATGCCATCCTTTCACCACAGCGGGACTTGGGGAGGGAAGGTATTTAAAATTCAAATGTTTATTTGCAGAGTCATGCTGCCATGGCGGCAAGACTCTGTGACTCATGTGGACAGCTTAAAATGCAAAAACCATTAAAAAGGAACATTCCCTTTAAATGGCTTTTACAAAGCTAAGCTGCACATGAGGAACCTGGAAGTGGCATGAGTCCACCTAGAAGGTGGGTGAGCTCGAGCTGCTTTGGCTAGTGAAGCTGAGCCCGAAGAAAAGCCAAATAACATCAGCTTTTATTTGGGTTTAGCTAGATCAGTAGCCAAATCAGATTAGAAAATCTGACTCGGCTGAATAAATACCTGAAAAATACTGATGAAGTATTTTATGGGTACTTATTTGGCTCAGTATCTACTAAACACACACCCCTAGTCAGGATCATGTTTCTATATGCAAATTTATTTATTTTTTGTTTCTTCACTATTACACTTATGGTGCAATCGTGTAGACAGTTAGTTGAATATAAGACCATTGCTTTCGACACAGAGTAGAGTAACTCTGCATCAGATCATACATTAGGCTACAGTGAAAAATTTATAGACAAAAACAAAAATAGCTGAAACAAGGATCTTTTAAAATGTTATCCCGTATATAGAATGTTACTAAAAAGCCAGTGTTTCCTTCATTTACACATTTTACATCAATGCATCCCAGGCACATTGCTTCAGGTCTTAACATGTGAATTTGATGTCTGAGAAATGTATTTTCCCCATTGAGCTTTACGATGTCATTATGTGTATGCCAGGTGGATAAGCACTTTTATGAAATGACTCCTGCAGTTGTGTTTCTGCAATTGTTTTCCTGCTGGATTTCAATTGCACATACCAATCTTTATTAATGGAAAGAGAGAGAGAAAGAGACGAGAAAAATTATATGAGAAGACTTGATGCAGAACGGTCTTTTGAATGCTCGTTTTGGAGTTGTCTAACAGGATTGTACCTAATGACCTTGTTCTCAGCCATGAACTCCAAAAACTGATGATTTTATGAAACCTAACCTTCCCTGTTATTACGATATAATCCTCTTTCACTTCATCACTCACGTCTCTATGAAGTTGGCCTTTTCCTTCTCTTCCTGTTGTGGAGACCTGGAGATCCATATTTAGCTCTATCCCTCCTGCAGGAAGCGCATGGAGTTGAATGTGACTAATTCCCACTGAAAGCCACAGGGGTTTATGTGCCGCAGCTGTCTAATGAGACAGCTCAGGTTGACAATTGATTTGGTCTCTCACCTGCTTCCTGATTTCTTGCTGTGACTCTGCTGCATTATCTTCTTTGCAGAAGAAGCAAATTAAGTATCAATGGGAATTTCTTAGAACAGGGAATCTGAAGGGGTTTCTTTGAGGTTCACCATACCCACTTTGTTGATTAACAAGTGACATTGCATATATTCATGCCTATGACAAATGGAACATAGAAGTATTTAGGGGCTACTCCTTGTTGGAGTCGGCATTATAAGTAGGTATTTTCCAATACTATCAAAGAACATTAAATTATCCTTTAATTCATTCTATTACTATTTCTACCACTATTTGGATTTGGTGCTTTGGTGCTTTGAACATTTCATTATAGCTAATGTGGAAAAAAAAGAAGTCCAAACTTTTATCAAAATATAACATTTTTTTTTTTTACAGGGGACATTTGTTTCATGCAGCAAGAAAATAACCTTTTTAAAAATCCTCCAAATATTGCAAAATTACAGAGTAGGATCCAGCTTACAGCAAACTATACATTGTAGAATAGACCATACTCCCTAATAACTTATCCAAGTTACTTTATGAATTGTTTTGCACTGGGCTATTGTATTATCTGCACAGAAAAGCCCTCAGGAATAATTCAGTTTTGCATAGTTTGTGGAAAGCCAGGAGAGCAGGAGTCTCCTTGACTTCCTCAGGCAGGTGATACCCCAGGAACAACATATTTGCATCTGTAAAACTTCTGTGGAGGATCTTTTTCATTATGTCATTGGCTGCCCATTGTACTGGGAACTGAGGCCCCGGTCACACGGGAGGATTTGCCCCGCGAAACAAACGGGTTGAGGGTGCATCAAATGGGTGCGATCATACAGCAACATCTGGGAAGCGTAGCACACCCGTCACCAACCCGTACCATTGGCCCGAAGAAGCAGATTTAAAAAGTACCAGCAAAAGGGTAGTAGCAACCGGAAAACACGGGTCGCAGGCGAGCGTCGGATTGCGGAAGCGGAGTTAATCCAGTGCATCTGGCATGCGCATGTGTCCCATTGCACCAGATGTGTTTTTTCCAAGCCTCCACAGTATGCAAAGAAATGTAAGAGTGCACATGCGCAAGACCCTCTGATGCGCTTCAACATCGCCGTGTGATCGCCGGCTATTGGCATCTGCGCAGCATCTTGGGGATCTGTCTGATTGTGCTACCATGCATCTTTTTGCTCCGGCTCTAATTTGCCTCCCTTCAGCGGTGCAGTATCCCGCTGGTGTGACCAGGACCTGAGACGTAAATTCTTGACTCCAATAATAGATCAATTACATTTTTTTCTGACACGGATAAATTAATAGTTCTGCTGTCAGACGCAGACCCTACAGTTTCCTACAGGGTAGCACGCTTCGCCTTAGCGGCTAGTAAAATCAGGGCCAAGAACATAGGAAAATGAAATGAAATTGAACTGTAAAACGGCAATGTAAAATGGCAATGTTTGAGGCTGTGTATATGTTTCTGGAGATGGATATCTATGTTTAAGGTTTTAATTAATTTAAATACTGAATGTGCAGATTTTTAGAGGTTATTATATTTTAAATCTAATTCAAATTCCAGTGCTGTAAGTTGTCTAATTTGTATATTGTTGAAATTTTAAATTGTAATGGCCAATGGCTACACAATAATTTTTATTCCTCCTCTTCCTCAGGCAGACGATTCCTCAAGGTGTGGGCCACAATAGAAAAGGCAGGTGTACTGGCAGTTGTTGATATTGCCCTTCTGTAGTTTGGCACCTGCAGAAGGCTCTGCTCACATGAATGAAACTACCATGGTGGAGCACAGAGGGAGAGACAGTCTCACAGATATGAGAGCCAGTTTGGTGTAGTGGTTAAGTGTGCGGGCTCTAATCTGGGTGAACTGGGTTTGATTCCCTACTTCTTCACTTGCACCTGCTGATGTGACCTTGGGTCAGTCACAAGCTCTGGCACAGCTGTTCTTGAAAAAGAGCAGTTTCTGTCAGAGTTCTCTCAGCCCCACCTACCTCACAGGTGTCTGTTGTGGGGAGGGGAAGGGAAAGGAGTTTGTAAGCTGCTCTGAGACTCCCTTGGGTAGTGAAGGGCAGGGTATAAATCCAGTCTCTTCTTCTTCTTCCTCCAAGGCCATGAAGGGCTAAGAATGTGATTGCCAATAACAGATGGTCAGCCCAGTAACAGGTGGGCAGCTAGTGAAGGACCGCAGAATGGAACGAATATGCAAGCAGCAAGTAGCTCCCAATAATAGCAGAGCCACAGCATTCTGCATCAGCTAGAGTTTCCTAATTGATTTTAAGGTGAGACCAATGTGCAGTGCATTACAGTAGTCTAGTCTAGTCTTAGTGTCACTCTGGCATGGATCTAGGTGGCCAGATCAGATGTATCAACATAAGGGGCCATTTTTCAAGCTAGGCTGAGTTGCAAGAAAGTCTTTTTTTTGCAATTTCATTAACTTGCTTCTCCAACAATGACTGGTGCCAGCCCATGGAGCAGGCACCGGCATTTGCCACCCCCCCATCCTTGGATGGAATCACAAGGGTGGGGGAGCCTACCAGGGCTCAGTGCAGGAGCACTGACTCATCAGGTATGGCTGGCCAGCCAGGACGGGCAGTGACAGTCATCCCCTGATCATTCCAGCCAAGCATGAGCTCAGAGTCTGAATGTAGCTATGCGGCTGGGATGGCTGAAGGTCCCACATGGTATGTGGTAGCATGAGCGGTATGCTGGCTAAGAAAGCAACCCAGAAGAGGGGGAATGAGGTGATGACGGTGCCCAATGGGTACCACCTGCCATCTTGTCCTCTGAAGATGAGGATGGCCCCCCATGGGATTTGGTGGGCAAGATCAAAGCCTTAGAAAAGGCCAAGATGGAGAAGCATAAACCTGGTGACTCCAGCACAACAGGTGCCATGATCCTGCCTAAGTGCACCAGGTCTGCAGCCTGTGAACTGGAGTTGTGTGTCCTCTATTTCAGGTTGGGACAGCTGCAAGATTCCAAAGATGAAAAGGATGCCCTGTTGGTGGGTAGCAGAGCGGGAGTGGTGCCAGCTGATCAGTCTGTAATGGGTGAGACCTCAAAATCGGAGGGGGGGGGAGTACTGCTGTCGAGGCACTGCCAGTTCCTGTTCATGCTGTATCCCTGCTATCTTAGCCTTCTTGGTGCCCCCAGCCTCCCCTCTGGCAGGCTGCACCATCACTCCTCCTACAAGAAGATGCCAGGTGCATGCCCCCACTTGTACTACAAGTGTGTCTATACTTGCATGGCTTTGAAGCACTGAAGTCCCAGCAAATGAGGCAGAGTTGAACCTACTGCTTATTGCCAGCTCCTCGCCCAACTTCAGCCTGCAACCACACTACCAAGAGTCCACTATCCATGTACCTGCCCGAAATGGATACCACAGGGGGCACGCACCTGGTGTCTTCCTATAGGAGGACTGATGGGGGTGGCCTGTCAGACGGGAGGCCAAGGGTGCCAAGAAGGCAAAGCGGGGAGCCTCCAGGCAGGGCACCCAGCCCAATCAAGCTTGAGGTCTTACAGGAGTGGCTGCAGGGGTGCCCCCAAAGGAGGGATGTGGCATACCTGGAAAAGGGGTTCTGGGAGGGGTTTCAAATCCCTTTTGAGGGGGAAAAGGACACATAGCATGGCTAGGAATTTGAAGTTGGTGGGGTTGGAACACATTGTGCAAAAAAAATGATAAGTGTGCGAGGGCAGGGTGGTGGACCCCTTCAAGGAGTTGCCCATGCATACACTGCACACCTCCCTGCTTGGAGTGGTGTCATGCAGAATAACTCACTAGAAAAAGCAATTATGCTTGGATTGGTTAGTGGCAAGAGAAAACCTGGCAGCCAAAGAACATGGTGGCTAGACAACATAAAAGTCAACACCAGCCTGAACATGGAACAACTCAAAGAAACAGTACAAGATTGGAAAATGTGGAGAGAGCTGGCCCATAGAATTGCCAAGAGTCGAACATGACTGAATCGCTAACAACAACAACAACAACAACTTTGGTACCCACTCCTTTTGCATTGAAGTAGCGTCGATAGCTGCTGGGCTGGGACTTAGCCCCTTGGAGGTCCAGTGTTTAGGCCATTGGAGATCCCGAGCATACCAGGGCTATTTGCAGAAACATTGATGGCTGATGGTATTGGATGTGGCACAAGGACCACCTGTATTCTGATTTGTGGGCACTCCATCATCTATTGGTCAGGCAGGAGGGCCAGCTGCTCCAGCATCAGTACCCAGTTAGGCATCGGAGACTGCACCTCTGTTGAATGGCTGGGGAGGAGAGGAATATGTTTGAGCCAGCTGTTACCCCTCTTTCATGATCACTGGTCGGCAGGAGTGCCTCCCCAGATCATGGTTGTGCATTTAGGCAAAAACGATCTGGGCAACAGGTTGGCAGTCTCTTTGTTGACGGAGGTCCTGAGGGATTTTGAGACACTCAGATGATGGTTCCCTGACACAGTGTGGTTTTGGTCAAATATGTTGCCTTGGTGAGTATGCCGGGGGGGGCGTGCCGCCCATCCAGGGTAGACAAGGCCGGATGCTGGCTAAACAACATTGTAGGTGAGTCAGTGATCTTGGGGGGGGGGTGCAAGCATCATTCCACACCCTGGGATCAAGTTCTTGTGCCTGCATCTTTTCAGACCCGACTCGATTCACCTGTTGGATGCTGGGATGGACATTTTCTTAGCTGATCGGCAGGGTGGTCTGTGTGACCTGGTGGTACCTGGTTGGCAGCAGGAGAGTCAAGCCAAGGCTAACCCCCAGTGTGGTGGGAAAGCATGGGTTTTCCTGAGCTGGCAAGCACCCCGAGATATCAGCAATTGGGGGGGGGGTCCTCAAGCTGGGTACCTACAGGCTCAGGAATCTGGGTGACTCAGTCGGGGGCCTCCCCAGGGTTGGGGGAATATATGACAAGCCTTAAGGCTTAGCAGTCATGGGCAGGAAAGTGCCCCTCCATCTTCTCTACATACTGGGCATGTGAGCCATGACGAGTAGGGTCCGGCTGGTTCCGAGCCGGGGTAGATTTGCCCTGTTAGGGAGCCTGATTTGCAAGCACAATACAACCTGTGCTTAAATGGCAAAGAAATGGTGCAGATCAGCTCATGTGTAAATAAAATTCCCAGTTTAACCCATAACTTGTGTGGTGTTTCATTCGAGGGATGGGCAGGCAAAATGTTAGGTCCAGTATAACCCAAGGCTCTTAGCTGAGTTACTTTGAGTTATGATTTTGAGCCATCTGGACTTTTCTGTTGTGAGGCTCCCTCAGCCTAAGACGGTCACCCTGCTTTCCACTGTCCTGCCACCAAGAAGGGCCTCTGGCCCACCAGCCTCAGAATTTGGAAGGAGGCACCCAGGCAATCTTCCTTCTCCAGTCTCTTTCTCTCCCTCCCTCCCTGGGCAGCCAGGATGGGGTCAATTTGGGGCTGGGAGTTGGCTCCTGACATCTGTCAAAAGATTAGGGATACAGAAGATAAATCTCAAATGGCACTTCAAGGCCAAATAGCCCCCAGTCAATTGGAAGGCAAATTCCAGTTAGGATTGCCAACATTTGTTTTTGAAAATGTTAGGCTGAATGCCTTTGGCATAGAGTTAGCTCCAAGCTGACCATGTTCACAGTAAGACCAAAAACTTGCAAACAGTCCTTATAAAGGGAGATGCCAAGAATACAACCTGAGACCTTCTGCATGAGAAGTAGATGCTCTACCACTGAGCCATGGCCCTCTTCCTACAGAAGTCTATAAATGAGGATGAATGAATACTGAATCACAGCAGCTGCTGTATCCGGCAGATGGCTGTGTTCAAATGCATCTGTTCTAGACTTCTTTTTGTGAGGAAAGAGGAACCACCTGTACTGCTGCTACTCGCCCTCCCAACGGGAAGAAGAGGAAAGGAGCAGAAACTGGTGAGTACAGAGGGAATATCAAAAAGAAACCATGAGACCACCTTTGGATGGTAATCCTAGTGTGTTCTCCTTGTAGGAAAGAAACTACTGGGCAATAATAGTAATGCCTGCAGTCTTGTGTCAGGTGTTCTCCTCATGTTCCAGCCTAGCCATGGGTATTTTGCCCAAAGGATTTGAGTTGCCACTTTTATGTAAACATATGGTCCATCTAGCTTGGTATTCCTCTATCTGGCAGCAGCTCTCCAAAGTCTCACGGCAAGAAAGCTCTTTCCCGGCACCTGCTGCCTGAAGTGCCAGCGATTCTTTAATTTAGCATGTGCTCTACAACTGAGCCACAGCCCCTTCCCTATACTGGTGATTTTTATAACAGAAACTGAGCATGCAAAACATTGGCTGTGGTCACACACACTAAACAACTCACTTCCAATCCACTTTCTGCGCACTTTCCAACTGGATGTTACAGTGTGAACCGGCAAAATCCAGTTGGAAAGTGCATTGAAAGTGGATTGAAAGCAGATTATTTAGTGTGTGCTATTATGCACTGTTTGTGTCCGTGCCAGAAAATCCTTGACTTGTTTTCTGTATGTCAGCCAGGGCTAGAAAAACGTGGTAACTATAAACTGGTCATTTATTTAAAGTGACAGTCTGTGGCTCAATGGGAGAACATCTGCTTTGCATGCAGAAGGTTCCAGGTTCAATTCCTGACATCTCCAGAACCAAGTAGCAGGTGATGTGAAAGATTTCTACCTGAGAATCTGGCAAGCCCTTGCTAATTTGAGTAGGTAATAATGATCTTGATTCACTAATGGTCTGATTCAGTATACTTTCAGGCAGTTAAGAGCCTCCCAACAATCTGCAGTGGAAAGGCTAGCCAACTCTGACATGGGTAATTCCTGGAGATTTGGGGCAACACCTGGGGACGGGGGAGTTTGCTGAAGGATTTCACCTAGAATCTATGTTATACCATAGAGTCTGCCCAGCGAATGTGCCCTTTTCTCCAGCAGAACTAATCACTGGTGTCTGGGGATCTGTTGTAATTCCAGGAAAACTCCAGACCCCGCCTGGAGTTTGGTACGCATAAATATAAGACAGTTGCACATGCTCAACCTCAATGCAAGACAATGTGTAACTTTAAATCATATGTCTTAATTAGCTGGCATATGCGTATAAACAATGACTCTTTTTTTCTTGGTCTTAGGGAGAAAAGGCAGCTCTTAATTTATTAAATGCATACACTATTTTCATTGCGGTCACTATCCTCCTAATGATAAAATCACATTAGAGTGAAAGTAATTCATGGGCACCACTGGGGCACTCAAACATTTTTAAAAGGATCTGTCATTGCAGTCATAATCGGGCCCTGCACAGGCCAAAGCTTTCTCCTGCTGAAACTGCAAATCCTGTTGACTTCAGTGGACTGTGCCCAAAGCTTCTATTCAGGAAAAATTCCCAGTGAGTCCATAACATTTTTTATTGCTCATGCAAATGGAATATTTTTCCGATTACACTGTATATCACTTGGAGATTGCTTGTAAAGTATCTTTTTATGGTTGCTCTGCAAGTATTGTTTCTGTATGTACGAGGATGGGGCTGTTATAGCAATAACACATTGTGTTATATATAGCGCTATAGAATATAAGATTATAGGAAATCAGTTACAGTTGGATTTGCTATGCATGTTGTTCGTTTACATATAAGGTTTATTTTATAGGAAAATGGTATGCAGTTGTCCAACTTCAGGGGTTTTCAAACTGTGCTCTGAGGGACACTGAAGCTCCTTGGAATGTTGTCAGTGTTTCTCAATAAGAAGATTCGGAATGGCCATTAACATTGTCTGGAAGGATGGCTCCCCAAAGCTTAATAGGCTTCATCTGAAATACACTGGAAGGGAACTATTGGTGTGATAGCAAGGACACTATCAGTTCACCTGGAGGGATAGTGAGGTCCAAAAAGCCCGATCAGCGCCTCATGTGAACACCCTAGAACATATCTCAGAGTGCTACGCATCACCATGGGGTTCCATGTAGATCTTCAAAGGTTGCTTTGCAGACCTGTTGGTGAGTAAAGTAAATCTGTTCTGTTGCTTTGCAGAAAGCCTTAGTTTTTGCAGAACTAGATGTTACTCCAAATCTGAAACTATGCTGTGCTATACTGGCTCTCATTTTATTACTCATGTTTGGTGACTTTCCCATAGCCATTTATATGATGGAGTAGGACAAGGGATGCTTCAAAATTCTTCTCATCTTATTTCTTCCTCAGATTTTCCAGTCCTACTTTTCTAAAGTGGAATCAATGCAGTGTATCCTGTGGAAGATTTCCACATGTGGAACAGTTCTTGTGCAAAAGGAAGCACTAAAATTATTCCTTGGTCTCTGTTTGCTCTGTGTGTGTTGAGTGCAGCCAAGTTGCCTCTGACTTATGGTGACACTATGAAATAATGACTTCCAAAACGACCTATCATTAACAGCCTTGATTAAGTCTGGCATAAGAACATAAGAACATAAGAGAACATAAGAGAAGCCAATGTTGAATCAGGCCAATGGCCCATCTAGTCCAACACTCTGTCACACAGCGGCCAAAATATACCAGGTGCCATCAAGAGGTCCAGCAGTGGGGCCAGGACACTAGAAGCCCTCCCACTGCTGCCCCCTCCAGCACCAAGAATAGAGTGCATCACCTGCCCCAGACTGAGAATTCCCATCTATACCCTGTGGCTAATAGCCACTGATGGACTTCTGCTCCATATGTTTATCTAATTCCCTCTTGAAACCGTCCATGCCCGTAGCTGCCACCACCTCCTGTGGCAGTGAATTCCATATGTTAATCACTCTTTGGGTGAAGAATTATTTCCTTTTATCTGTTCTAACCCGACTGCTCAGCAATTTCATGGAGTGCCCACGAGTTCTTGTATTGTGAGAAAGGGAGAAAAGTACTTCTTTCTCAACCTGCTCAATCCCATTCATAATCTTATAAACCTCAATCATGTCACCCCTCAGCCGTCGTTTCTCCAAGCTAAAGAGCCCCAAGCATTTTAACCTTTCTTCATAGGGAAGGTGTTCCAACCCTTTTATCATTCTAGTTGCCCTTCTCTGCACTTTTCCCAATGCTATAATATCCTTTTTGAGATGTGGTGACCAGAACTGTACACAGTATTCCAAATGAGGTCGCACCAATGATTTATACAGGGGCATGATGATACTGGCTGATTTGTTTTCAATTCCCTTCCTAATAATCCCCAGCATAACGTTGGCCTTCTTTATTGCAGCTACACACTGTCTAGACATTTTCATTGAGTTATCTACTACGACTCCAAGATCTCTCTCTTGGTCCGTCTCTGCCAGTTCAGACCTCATCAATGTGTATTTATATTTAGGATTTTTGGCTCCAATGTGCATCACTTTGCACTTGGGCACATTGAACCCCATTTGCCACATTGACGCCCACTCACCCATCCTCGACAGATCCCTTTGGAGTGCCTCACACTCCTCCCTGGTTTTCACCACCCAGAACAACTTCGTGTCATCTGCAAATTTAGCCACTTCACTGCTTACTCCCAATTCCAAATCATTAATAAACAAGTTAAAAAGCATCGGACCGAGTACTGATCCCTGTGGTACCCCACTGCTTACCACCCTCCACTGAGAAAGTTTCCCATTTATACTCACTCTCTGTTTCCTATTGATAAGCCAGTTTTTGATCCACAAGAGGACTTGTCCTTTTATCCCATGACTATTGAGCTTACTTAGGAGCCTTTGATGAGGAACTGTATCAAAAGCTTTCTGGAAGTCAAGGTAAATAATATCTATTGGGTCCCCCTTGTCCACATGTTTGTTCACTCCTCAAAAAACACTAACAGGTTAGTGAGACAAGATTTTCCCTTACAGAACCCATGCTGAGTCTGCCTCAATAGTTTTTGTTCATCAATGTGCCTACTAATTCTTTCCTTAATAACAGTTTCCACCAACTTACCCGGTATCGATGCCAGACTGACTGGCCTGTAATTTCCCGGATCTCCCCTGGAGCCCTTTTTAAAGATGGGAGTGACATTAGCTACCTTCCAGTCCTCAGGAATGGAGGCAGATTTTAAAGAAAGATTATATATTTTTGTACGGAGATTCACAAGTTCACATTTGAGTTCTTTCAGAACTCTCGGATGAATGCCATCCGGGCCTGGTGATTTATTAGTTTTTAAATTCTCCATCAGTCGGAGGACTTCCTCTCTTTTTTTTTTTTTTTTGTAAAACTCTCTTAAAAAAAAGAGAATTTTATTCTTTTTATAAGAAACAGGAAGGGTAGACAGATGGAGAAAGAAAAAGATGGAGTGAAGTTTTTCCTGTTAGTGAGGGTTAGTTTAGGTTAATAACCAATACCAGTTCTGGCATCTATCATGGTTAGAAGATCTTCTTTTTAACTATTGCGAAGTCCAAAATCACTCTGTTAATGCAGTTAGTAAAGTCCATTGGGGTTAGTAATTAAACAGCTCCTTCCAGATGTTACACGAACAGTCCTCAAAATATCTTCTTTTTAAGTCTCTTCCAGTTATGGATTGAGTCCATTTTAACTTTGAAGTCTTCCATTCCATCACCACTTTCCCCTGGGCTGCTGTCTTCTTCGCTTGTCCCAGTTTGGAATACTGCATCTTCCTCCCTGCTGGCGTGTCTCTTCAGAAGTTTCTGTATTTTAAAGATGAAATCCTTCTTTCTTTTCTCTTTTTCCTTAAACTTCTGGCTCTCAAGCTTCCTGGGCTCCATAAACTCTTCGGATGAAATTAGATCTCCAGTTTGTCGCTTGCTATGCTCAACATCCCCTTCTACTGGCAGAGTATTCTCTTTTATAAAAGCGGAATAGGCTTTGGGAGACTTATCCACCTCTTCTTTTAATTTTATCGCTTCACTGCCAGTTAGGGGTGCCAAGACATTTGTCAAGGTAAATCCGAGATCTTCTTTCTCTTCTTCTTTAACGCCCTGGAAACCTAGAATCAAATTCGATTTCTGTTCAATCTCCGTCATCTTTCTAGCTGTTTCCGATATCTGTTTCTGTCGACTGATGAGAACACTATCCATTTTAGACAGAGTTTCGTTGATTTTCTGCAATTGTTCCAGCAGGGGGCACAGCATCTCCTTTTCCTGTTGATTGACAGCAAGCTCTTGGGGGGGCTGTCTGGACCGGAAGTCCCTCCTCTCTTCTCTTCCGGTGTCTGCAGGACTTTTTCCAGTATCGACATTTTGTTTTTTTGTTTACTTTTAAAAAGTTCGTGCCGCATCCCCCAGGAAGCTAAGATGATCAAAATCTTCCATGCAACCCCAACGGTACTTTCACCAACACTTTTTCTTCTCTCAGCCCCCTTCGTGCTCCCTTTATAGATCTTGCTTCTCAAAGGGGGTGGGAACTCCTCCCTCCTCCCAACGCTTATACGCATGCAGGGGGCTCCGATTTACGCTTCAAAATAGATCTTCAACTCACGATTCGATGCTACTTCTTCTTTTTATTTTAAGCCATAACGCTGTCTTCACTCCTGGAATTCGGTGGCGCCGCTAAGTCCCATTACGGGCACGCCGCAGCGGGGCCGATTGGGGCGGGGAGAAAGCCTCAATTTCCCGGCTGTCTGCCGGCAAAGAGGCTACTCCCCAAGCGCCCCCGGTTCGGAGCCTTTACCTAAGGCTCACTAGGGTCTTTCGCACATGCGAAGACCCCCCTAACTGCGCGTGGGCTAACCGCCTCCGGGAGCGTCCCGAGAAGCGGCCGCCATTCGCGACGCCGAAACCGAAACCGGAGGACTTCCTCTCTTGTCACCGCAATCTGATTCAGGTCTTTCAAACCCCCTCCCAAAATCGGTGCTTCTGGAGTGGGCAAGCACTTCTCCTCTTCCACAGTGAAGACAGAGGCAAAAAATGCGTTCAGCTTCTAAGCCATTTCCCTATCATCCTTCACTACTCCTTTTACCCCTTGGTCATCCAAGGGCCCCACTGCCTCCCTGGCTGGCTTCCTACTTCTAATGTATTTGAAGAAAGTTTTATTGTTGGTCTTTATGTTTTTTGCGATATGCTCCTCATATTCCCTTTTTGCTTGCCTGATCACAGACTTGCATTTTATTTGCCATAGTCTGTGTTCCCTTTTATCAACCTCACTAAGACTAGCTTTCCACCGCTTAAAGGAATCCTTCTTACCTTTTACAGCTTCCATTACTTTATTTGTTAACCATGCAGGCTTTTTTCTATATCTATTTGTACCTTTCCTAACCTGCGGTATATATTTTTTCTGAGCTTCTAGGATTGTCTTTTTAAATAGTCTCCAAGCTTCCCCAATGGTTTTGACCTTCTCCACTCTTCCTTTTAATTTCTTCCTCACATGTCCCCTCATACCAGAGAAGTTACCCCTTTTAAAGTTAAAAATGGTTGTGTCAGTCTTTTTGGGCAACTCCCTATCTGTACAAATGTTAAACTCAATGACATTATGGTCACTGTTCCCAAGTGGTGCAATCACTTTTACATCTCTCACCAGGTCTTGGGTGTTACTTAGGACCAAATCCAGGATCGCCTCTCCCCTGGTAGGATCTGTGACCATCTGTTCCATAGCACAGTCATTGAGAGTGTCTAAAAACTCAATCTCTTTTTCCCGACTAGAACTCATATTGACCCAATCAATGTGTGGGTAGTTAAAGTCGCCTATTATGACACAGTTATTTCGTCTAGCCGCTATCTTTAATTCATTCATCATTTTATAATCCTCCTCTATCTTTTGATCTGGTGGGCGATAACAAACTCCCACTGTTAAGTTTCCTTTTGGACCCACTATTTCAACCCATAGCATTTCCAGAAGCGAATCCAATTCTCTTACCCTCTCAATCTTACTGGACGGTATACCCTCTCTGACATACAGAGCCACCCCACCTCCAACCCTTCCCCCCTATCCTTCCGATATAATTTATAACCAGGAATCACTGTATCCCACTGATTTTCCTCATCCCACCAAGTTTCTGAAATACCCACAATGTCTATTTTCCCCTCCAACACCAAGCATTCCAACTCCCCGATTTTACCTCGGAGACTTCTAGCATTTGTGTATAAACACTTATAGTTTCCCATGTTTGTTAAGCCCACAGCCTTCCTCTTGCTGCCTCGAGACCTTGCCAGGCAGTTCCTATCATTAGCCACAGTCTCAGTGGACAATTGTAATCCATTTCCTTGTACAAAAGTAATAGCTACCCCTTCATCTCTTTGAGTTGAGCCATCCCGAACCAGAGACTTTTCATCTCCTGTCGGCTTTCCCCCATTATTCAGTTTAAAAACTGCTCTGCCACCTTTTTGATTTTGAGCGCCAGCAGCGTGGTTCCTTCTCGGGACAAGTGGAGACCGTCCCTTTTGTACAGCTCCCTCTTGTCCCAAAAAGCACCCCAGTGCCTAACAAACTTGAACCCTTCCCCCTACACCACCGTCTCATCCACGCATTGAGACTCCTGATCTGTGCCTGTCTCTCCGGCCCTGCGCGTGGAACAGGTAGCACTTCCGAGAAGGCTACTTTGGAGGTCCTGGCCTTGAGTCTCCTGCCCAGCAGCCTAAATTTCTCCTCGAGGACCTCACAACTGCATTTCCCCACATCGTTGGTGCCGACATGCACCACGACCACTGGCTCCTCCCCAGCACTATCTACCAGCCTATCTAAAACACACATAATGTCCGCTACCTTCGCACCAGGCAGGCAAGTCACCATACGGTCAGTACGCGGGTTCTCCACCCAGCTGTCTACCTGCTTAGGATCAAATCACCAACTACCAAGAGCCCCCGTCCCACCCTTCCCAGGGACAGTTCCTTGGTACGTAAGGATACCCGTTCACCAGCGGAAGAAGACGTCCCTTCTGAGGGCACATTCCCCTTATGCTCAGCATGGTGCCCCGTTTCCCCTTGACCCTCATGCACCCTGGCAGCAGCCGGGCTGCCAGAACCAGAGTGGGAGGGTCATGGCATCCTTTACAGAGTGGAGGGTCATGGCATCCTTTACAGAGTCAATCCATCTCATGTTGGGTCTTCCTCATTTCCTGCTGTCTTCAACTTTTCCTAGTGTTATTGTCTTTTCCAGAGACTTTTGTCTTCTCATAATGTGACTAAAGTACATTAGTTGTAGATTTTCTGGGCTATATGACCATGGTCTTGGCAATGTAGGACCTGATGTTTCTCCAGCTGGTGAAACGTCAGGTCCTACAAAGCCAGGACCATGGCCATACAGCCCAGAAAATCTACAACAACTAATGAACTCTGGCCGTGAAAGCCTTCGACAACATATTGACTAAAGTACGATTGCCTCAGTTTAGTCATTTTAGCTTCTAGGAAGAGTTCAGGCTTGATTTGATCTAGAACCCACTTATTTGTCTTGTTGGTGGTTCATAATATCTGTAAAACTCTCTTCCAACACCACATTTCAGATTAATCAGCTTTCTTCCTGTCAGCTTTCTTCCTGTCAGCTTTCTTCACTGTTCAACTTCCACACACATGCGTAGTAATGGGGAATACTGTGGAATGAATGTTCTTGATCTGGGTCACCAGCAACCCATCCTTCCATTTTAAGAATCTTTTCTAGCTCCTTCATGGCTGCCCTTCCCAGTCTCAATTTCCTTTTGATTTCTTGGTTGCAGTCTCCCTTTTGGTTGATAATGGAGACAAGGAATAGAAAATCTTGAACAATTTCAGTTTCTTCATTGTCAACCTGAAGGTTGTGTGCTTTCCCAGTAGTCACTACTTTTGTCTTTTTGATATTCAGCTGTAATCCAGCTCTGGCACTTTCTGCTTTAATATTCATCACAAGTTATTTCAAGTTTTCACTATCTTCTGGAAGTAATGTGGTGTCACTTGTGTATCTCATATTATTAACATTCCTTCCACCAATTTTCACTCCACCTTCATCTAAATCTAATTTGGCTTTCCTTAAAATATGTTCCGCATATAGACTGAAGAGGTAAGGAGATAAAATACATCCTTGACTGACACCTTTGCTAACTGGAAACCATTCTGTTTCTCCATATTCTGTCCTAGCAGTAGCCTCTTGTCCAGACTATAGGTTGCACATCAAAACAATCAGATGTTGTGGCACACCATTTCTTTTAAAACCAACCATAACCTTTCATGATCTACACAGTCAAAAACTTTGCTGTAATCTATGAAACACAAGATGATTTTCTTCTGAAATTCTCTTGTATGCTCCAATAGCCAATGTTAACTTGCAATATGATCTCTAGTATCTCTTCCTTTTCTGAATCCAGCTTGAACATCTGGCATTTCTCATTCCACATATAATAACAGTCTTTGTTGTAAGAATTTGAGCTCCACTTTACTTGTGTGACAAATTAATGCAATAGTCTGATAGTTGCTGCAGTTTTTGATGTCTCCTTTTTGGAAATGGAATGTAGATTATTTCCAGTCTGTGGGCCATTGTTTTGTTTTCCATGTTTTTTGGCATATCCTTGTTAAGGTTTTGATGGACTCTGTTTCTGTGGCTTGGAATAGCTGTATCAATATCCCATCTACTTGTGGTGATCTGTTTCTCCCAATTGCTCTCAGTTCAGCTCTTACTTCATGTTCTTGTTCTTCTTCAAAAGATTTTTCTTGGAAGGAATCTGTCATTCTCTCATCTCTTCTGGATAGTTTTTCAGTGTATAGTTCCCACCTATTTTGTCCTGTTCAGTTAAAGTTTTCCTGTGTTGATCTTTCAGCATGCCTAGCCATGCTTTATGCTTTAAATTACATTTGATTTCTTGGATCTTGTGCAGCAAGTCTCCTGTACTTCCTTTTTTTGTTGTTCTGTTTCTTTACATTGGTTATTATAATAGTTCTCTTTGTCTCTACATGCAAATTGCTGGAACACTACATTTAGACTTCTGATTCTATTTCTGTCACCTTCTACTTTTGCTTCCTGTCTATCTTTAGCAGTTTTAAGAGTTTGTTAGTCATCCATCAAGGCTGTTTGCTCGAAGTGAAAGCAAGACTTAGCACAAGGTATTGCACATTTTCTGATACAATTGCAAAAACAAATTAAATAAAATCATGGGGACCATCTGTTGTACATTCCATTGTGCCGTATGCACATTGTTATCTCATTTTAAATTATATTAAAGTATTGCTGGAGCCTCTGTGCTACTGCTTCTGCAAGCACAACTGCATTATGTACATTTTCCTTTCCACTCATGCATTACTTAATCCAATCTAGTGGTCCTCCACCAATAATTTTTTATTTCACAGTTTTGTACAGAGCATTGTGCTCACATGGTTTGTCAATGCTTTCTCTTCCTTCCGTTCATTCCATATTAAGGATGCAAATGTACCCATAGATAGAACATTACAAAAAAGCAAATCTTGATTTGGTCATAAGCATGGTGGCATCAAGGGTTTTTTTCAGACTGCAGCCACCTTTCATGCTTTCAAGTGTTGTGCTGCTTTTGATGATCATGCCATCAGTTCGATCTATTCAGACTTTACCTTGGGAGTTCCATCTGTTCTGGGTTCCCCCCCCTCATTTTTTTTTCTTTTAGTAGCCTGGTTCACTCTGCTTTCTTTACATGAGAGTGGCCCCATTTACTCTTGAAAAGGGGGACATGATCCCAGCTCAGGCTGGAGAGAGAGGCAGAGAGAAGAGACCAGAGCGGGGGGAGGGGGGGGGGAGAGAGAGAGAGAGATGCACTCACTTGCAAGGAAGTTGCTCCAATGCAGGCACCTTTGATCAATAGTGAAAATGATCCCAGCTCAGGCTGGACAGAGGCAAGAATGAACTAATAGTTCTTGTATATTTTAAGAACACATTTCAAGTATGGATACTCTTGTAAGATATTTGAAGTTATAAGATAACATTAGCCAGGAATGTGCACCTTTATCAAATGGAACAATTAGCTCCTGTTAAGAAATGATTTTCAAAATCCTATAAATATAGGAAGTTCAATTGATCTATGGCTTCTTCTCTAAAGGGGCTGCTTGCCCATGCTCTGACTATGTTGGGGGTAAGAAACGTTTACGGACTCATGTAGTTGCTCTCCTTTAATCATCTGTATAACAATGTTGAATGGTATATTTTGTTTTGTTGATTTAATCAAAGTTAGCCCTGGCCTAGATAGTCCAGGATAGCTGATCTCCTCAGAAGTTAAGCAGGGTCAGTCTTGGTTAGTATTTGGATGGGACACCACCAAGGAAGACTAGGGTCACTACTAGGGATGGGCACAAACTGAATTATGAACCAAATTTTGTGACAAACCAGGACAGTTCGTGTGTTTGTAAACCATGATTCATGCAATCGTGCTGTTCGTAAACCACCCATGAACCACCATGGCTATTGCAGTGGTTTGTTCAGTTTGTAAGAAGGTTCATGGTGGCACGACATGAGTGAGTTCAGAAGGCATCATGACAGTGGCAGCACGACTTGTGCAAGTCAACACAGAATACATTTAAATGCCTTCTGAGCTCACTTGCGAGAGCCGCTGGGGCTTCCGCTGTGGGGACTGAAAGGAATTGCTGAACTGGCTTGCATCTAATAGATGCAGTGAAAGGGCAGTGAAAGGGATTGCTGAACTTGCTTGCATCTAATAGATGCAAGCCAGTTCACTGATGCCTTTGGTTCCCCCCCACACACACACCTTGGAAGCTGCACGGACCTCACAGACCCAAACTGTTTTGTTAAATGGAGAAATTCATGGAGGTTTGTGAACCATGCTTCCTGAGATCCCATGAACTACAAACTACCACGAACCTCCATTTTCCTGGTTTGTGCCCATTACTAGTCGCTACACAGAGGCAGGCAATGGCAAATCACTTCTGGTCATCTCTTGCCTTGAAAACCCTATTTGATTGCCATAGGTCAGCTGTAACTTGATGGCAAAGAAAATCAGTCTTAAGAAGCAAGACTTATGTTTTTAGAAATGTTTAAACGGAAGCAGAAATTCTCTAATAGTATTTACTTGTGTATTATGCCTATAACAAACCTGAAACATTATCAAGGTGTACCTCTGGCTAGGAGTTAAATTATCTGATATAGGAAAGCTAATTAAATGTTTAGGGCTGAATCAGGTCTGATCTGAGTCATCCAGAATCAGTTCTTTTCCTGCAGTGTTTTATCAGTGCATGGACAGGCATCAGTACTCTAGGAAGGAAATGCAAAAAAACCCCTAAAGAATCCGAAAATTGGCAAATTCTGCTCCTGGATGTAATTTTAGAAATTCTCCTAGTTCAACTGGAATTCAAGAAGAGTGGAATACAGGGGAGAGTGAAATTCAAGCATGATCAGGAATGGAATGGAAGAAATCTACTCATCCCTAATTAGGACCAGGAATTCTCAAGCATCTTCTGGTTTGGCTCACATTCCACTTGTAAGCAGGGAACCAATTGTCCAGTACATAGTTATGGGTTGCTTGTGAACAGCGTAAGCCTGTTCGTTGAGTTGTTTTCCATACGTACCTACAGCAAGCTGCACACAGTGCACAATTCCCTACCCACGGCCACAACTTCATCATGCCTCACCTCCAACACGGAAATGTAGAATGGACAAAAATAGTCAGGCACATAGAAACAAACACTGTGGCCTGTATCCAGCCATGCAAAATGGCATTTTTAAAAATGATTTATTTATAATTTTTGAAATTACAGTCACATGGTTACACTTTCATTTTCAAGCGAAATGGCATTTCTGATTGGTGCTGATTTCCCCTCTCGCTGCAGACACCCACATCGATACTTTGCTATTGCAGAAGGTCCACTAGCCCCCAGAAATAAAAAAAAAATAGGGTCTCAGTGGGCTGCAGCAGGAGGGGGAAAAGGGAAGGTTCTTTTCCGCAATGTCAGTGGGCAGTTGGATATGTATCTGATATATATATATAAAAGCCCTAATATATTGGCACTTTCCAGTTCTCCCATTGGCTGTGTTGTGTGCTCCATCAGCCATTGGCCCGTCAATCACCACTCAAGAGTACTTGCATGCCATAGGCTCTGTGCTGGGCCTGCTCTTCTCACCCGCCCACTGCCAGCTTGGTCACTCTTCCCTGTCCGAATAAACTGCCAAAACGGCTGCCTCTCCTGACAAAGATGCTTCTCCTGCTTGGCTCCTCTGTGGCTGGCTGGCTACTGAGGTGGGCCACCGGCCATCAAACCATTCTCTTCTCCACCTGCTGTGGGGCTAACTTTCTCCTCAGTGGCTGTTAATAGGCAAACAAACTTGGTTCTGTCAGTAAAAAGGCAAAGGCAGGAGGCCCTTTCAAGGCCTACTTTGGCCTTTGTGGGGAACTCATTGGAGCCAGTCCTGACTAGGATTGCCAGCTCCAGGTTGGGAAATTCCTGGAGATTTTGTGGTGGAGTCTATGGAAGCCAGAGTTTGGGGAGGGGAGAGGACTCAGCTGAATAGAATGCCATAGAGTCCACCCTCCAAAGCAGTTATTTTCTCCTGGAGAACCATTGCTGCCAATCTACAGGTGACTTTCAGTTTGTGGAGACTTTTGTTATGTAACACATCACAGTTGTTATTTTCCTCTCTACTAATCTACAGGTGAGGGCTGGAGATCACTCAGAATTAACACTGCTCTCCAGATGGCAGAGATCAGCGCCCTTGGAGAAAATGGCTGTTTTGCAGGGTGGACTCTGTGTCATTATACCCTGCTGAGGTCACTTCCCTCCTGTTTGGGTACCCACTGCTGAGAAAGACTCTTTTTCTAGGCAGAGGCTGAAGGAGGGGGAGATGGAAAGCTGAAGTCAGAGGGACATATAAAAGTAGGTTGATGGTTGGCTGGGAAGGAGATAGGGTTGCCAACTCCAGGTTGTGAAATTCCTGAAGATTTGACGGGTGAAGCCTGGAGAGGATGGGGTTTGAGGAGGAGTGGGACCTCAGACAGGTACACTTCCAAAGACTCCACCCCTCAAACCAGCCATTTCCTCCTGGGGAACCATTGTTGCCAGTCTCCAGATGAGGGCTGGAGATCACTCAGAATTAGAACTGCTCTTCAGATGGCAGAGATCAGTTCCCCTGGAGAAAATGGTGGACTATGTCATTATACCCTGCTGAGGCTGCCACAGCAAATTGACAGTGAGTGTTCAAGGCTGGGGCACCCACCCAGAGCCTCTTTCTAGAGCTCATTGTATTTATTTCCACAATGGGCCTTATTCCTAATTTGTATAATAAAGTTTTAAAAGGCTTATTATTTGGTGCCTGTTGCTGGTGTCTGTCGAGAGCCAGCGTGATGTACTGGTTAAGAGCAACAGACTCTAATCTAGAGAACCAAGTTTGATTCCCCACTTCTCCACACAAAGCCTGCTGGGTGACCTTGAGGTTTTCACAGTTCTCTCAGAACTCTCTCAGCCCCAACTGCCTCACAAGGTGCCTGTTGTGGGGAGAGGAAGGGAAAGGCAATTGTAAGTCACTCTGAGACTCCTTATGATAGAGAAAAGTGGAGTATAAAAATCCTCCTCTCCTCCTCCTCCTTCTGTTAATGGTGGCAGATCTTCAGCAGTTGCATCTTTTTCATGGGTATATTTGCCAAGCTCCATTGCAGCCGTAGCTTTCTACAAACACCACCCCACATTATAACAACTCTTTTTCACAAGATATATATTTTAAAATAACATATGCCTTCCCCATGTGGTGCATACAGACCAGAGCAAATACATTTTAAAAGTAAGTACCCTGACTGGGGATTAGTTCTGCCACACAATCACTGGTTTCATGGAAGAGTTCTCTTCTGTTCGGTACTTGAGTGTGGCAATGAGCAATGAAGGCAAGATGAACCTGTGCAAGGTTGTCAAATAAGGTGTGTTTGCCAGCTAAATCTGTTTTCTGCAGAGTCCTCAGTATACTTAATTAGGACTTTCCAGAAATCTCCCTTCCTCTCTTCCACCCACCCCTGAAGCCCTAACTAGGTGATATACTGAGCCTGCTTCAGTGGAGAGGATGGGGTATAAATCAAAATAAATAAATGAAATAAATAAATATAAATTTTTGGTTTGCTAATGATAATAGGGGGCAAGTTCATATATACAATTTGGAAAGGAGATATGCTCATTGACTCCTAATTCCTCCTTGGGAAAGAAACTGTTCAATGCCATAGGAAAGATGACTCGCAACAACTGATCCAGGATTGCACCCAAGATATAAAAATGTTAACATAGGAACTTATGGACAAACATGCAAAAGACAGAGAGAGGGAGCTTAGAGTGCAGAAAAAAAAACATTTTCTGCCCGAAACGTTTCTCCAGAGTAAAAAAAATCTATAATTCTTTTTAATCTTTCAGTCACCATTATTTATTGGACGTTGGGAAACAGAACAAAAGCAAAAGGGTAGCAGACTCTTTGCTTAGATTTAAAACCCAAATTGTATCCAAATAGAAACTCCTTGCAAAGGGGGGACATTTGCAGGCAACACTGACCTTCCAGGAGGAGGTCAGCACTCCTGGGGATGGCCTGATTGCCGGTTTCTGGGTGTGTGTGAGTATAGGTGAAGACATTTCGTGAAGAGAGACAAATCGAGCAATGTGGATTTTAATTCAAATCATATCCAAAGCATTTTAGTTTTCAGAAATGGTTAGAGTGATAGAGGTTACTTTTTTCTGGGTGACTACTATTATTATTGTCAGACTGTCTGCTCTGGGTAAGGGCTGAAGGTTACATATGGGACGGAGGAATATAAAGTTGTTTGGGAGGGGGGGAGGAGTGCATAGGACCAGAGCCTTGGAATGCTCTTGTTGGCTAAAGTTCTGTAGCTGTCTTGTCTACAGCTGTGCAAAAGACCCCTCAGGACATTCTGTATAGCCCTTGACAGCGACGGCAATGCTATAAACTGCAGGTGGCTCCTGGGCCAGTCCAACTTGTCTTCCTGAACAGAGTGCATATTTATCACTGTTGCGTGTGCACTGCCAAGGAAAACAGGCAATGATAAGGATACTGTAACATAAGTTGCTGTAGACTCCACATTTGAAATGGCTCTTAAAAGCATAGCAGGAGAGGATGAGAAATCCGAAGTTCGAGAGCTGTGCAACCATGTGGCAAGAACATTGAAACCAAATCAGAAAGCAGATGAGCGTGGAGTCTTGGTAAAGGGGTGGAGGGGGAGTGCAGATTTGCTTGATTCCAGTGATAGCTCTTTCCCAGCACGTATGCTTTCCAGGTAATAATGCCATAACTGATCAGGGTTGGGGTTTTTTTATGTGTGTGTGTGTGTGTGTGTTTGCCATAAATACACTGAGCCATTCTGGTAGCAATAGGGATTGTAACAGAAGACTAGAAACCTCCATATAGGTATTGCTAAAGAATATAGTAGACTTTAAAAAAAAAAGATTATATCTCATCACGGCTTTTTTGTGGTGGTTCTCACCAGGGATGAGTACTGGCACCTTTTCTCCCAAGCCCAATTCCTGAAGGAGGAATTTGTAGAAATAGCAGCAATCTTACATCAGAATACCAACACTTTGGCTGAGTCCAGACTGGCAGTTTGCCCCGGGAAGGGACCCGGGCTGACAACGATTCAATACCGGAGTAAATGGGACGTTCACACAGGCACATCTGCCTGGCGTCCCCCACCCGTAGCCTACCGGTGCTGTTGCGCTTCACTGCCGGATTAAAAAAACACCTGATAAAAACTGTCGCAAATCCGAAAGCCCGCGTTCATTGCACGTTTCTCCGCTTCTGGGGAGTCTGAACGCGCAGGCGAAAAGCCGGGCGGAAGCCACGTTGGGCATGTGGCAGCAGCGGTGTGATTGGCTGCACTCCGCTCCACTGCCCAATGCGGTGCTGGCATTGCAGGGCAAAAAAAAAAAAAAAATCGGCAAAATGCACTTATGCGCATGACCGCTCATGCGCACATACACTCATACACCCACAGCTGAATTAATGGGGAAATGGCGAATATAGCACGTCTCCGGCGCGGCAGTCTGAATGCTCCCGCGCGCCTCTGTCCCGTATCTTCCAGCAGCGGCCCCGCTGTGTGGACGGGAAAACCCGTTATAGTTTAATCCGAGGTTTTTTTTGCTACGACTGGCTACCGGGGCAAACTGCCAGTCTGTACTCAGCCTTTTATTTGACATATGGCAGCTAATAGACATTACCACCTCAAGTATGAACACATTTGCTGAAGTTTCACTGAAATTCATGAATGATGAAAGAGTGAAAAACTTCACTGGATGTTGGCGGTGCCCTCCTCCACCCACCTTCCCTGACCATTCTCTCCCTGGTCTTTTTTGTGTCTGTTCACTTTTCTATTCCCCAGCTGGCCATTGTCTGGGGTGACCGAAGAGATAACAAAAACTGTGCGGAATATTGCGCTAATAAATTTTAAATATCGATCAAAAAGATTTCATACAAAAAAGTATACACTGTTTACATAACATATCAAATGTAGGTGATATGTTATGTAAACACTGTACACTTTTTTGTATGAAAGCTTTTTGATCAATATCTAAAATTTATTAGCGCAATATTTTGCACAGTTTTTATTATTTCTTCGGTCTGTCCAGGGACTGTGGCCATCAGCTTGAGACATTGTTTGGGGTGGCCAAGTTTTCTTTTCTAAGAACCCCCCCGCCCCGTGTTCGGTGTACAGACCCAATTCTAAAGTAACTCAGAGAGAACTGTCAACTGGGTTTGGGTGGGGAAATGCTGGGGCTCTAGCCTGTATTTAGAGTGAGACTGAGATTTCATGCAGTATCATAGAGTTTAGAGTTTTGTGCAGGATCAAGTATTTGATTTCATCTTTGAGTTTTCAGTAATAGAAAGTGACTGCAAAATCCTACTCTGCAGCACTTCTTGCTCCCAGCGTTTTTCCTTTCCATTCCAAGGACTTTAAGGTATATGTGTGTGCATATATTTAAAATCCAAATGGTGTGGTTACATGAACCTTAATACCTAAAGCATGGCAGCAGCATTTGTGGCAAAAGGGCCTGGTTCTAGAAAGTACTGTTGCAATTAGGGATGGGTATGAACCTGCCCTGGGAGCTGCGGTGGCTCAAGTGGTTAAGACACTGAACTGCAGGCTGTGGAAGGTCAATAGTTCAGCAGTTCAGGACCCGGGTGCTGCAAGATGGAGTGAGCTCCCGTCTCTGGTTCCAGCTCCTGCCAATCTAGCAGTTCGAAAGCAAGAAATTGCAAGTAGATAAATAGGTACCACTTTGGTGGGAAAGTAACAGCATTCCGTGCACCTTGGTGTTTAGTCATGCCGGCCACATGACCACGGAAACGTCTTCGGACAGCGCTGGCTCTTCAGCTTTGAAACGGAGATGAGCACCGCAACCCTAGAGTCGGATTCGACTGGCTTTTGAGCAAGGGAACCTTTACCTTTACCTATGAACCGGCCCGTGACCCTAAGTTCACTTGCGGTATTTATACTGCCATCATATGCAGAGTTGCAACTTTCTAAGCCCATAGAGTACAATAGGTTGGAACACATGAACATATGAAACTGTAGTATACTGAAGTAGACTACTGGTCCATCAAGGTTAGTATTGTCTACTCAGACTGGCAGCAGCTGTCTAGGGTCTCAGGCGGAGGTTGTTCACATAACCTGTAACTTGGTCCTTTTACCTGGAGATGCTGAGGACTGAACCTGGGGACCTCCTGCTAGCAAAGCAGAGGTTCTTCTACTGAGCCATGGCCCTTTCCTTGTAACTCTGTTTAGGATTGCACAGTTGGTATACTGGGTAATCTGTGCTGAGGGTTAAGGCAAAGGGTTAAGCAGCAAAGGGAAGGGAAAGTAAGAAATTTGGGTAAGAAAAAAAACAATTATTTCATAGTCCAGAACTTCACTTTGGAATGCATATTGGTGGTTATCTGATTACAAACCCTGAGAACAGCAATGGAATGGCACTTTGTGTGTGTGTGTGTGTGTATGTGTGTGCATGTGTGTATGTGAGTCATCTTTCTATTTTAATGGATCTTTTGGAACATGCCCAAGTGGTCCATGAGATGTTGCTTTTCCGTTGTGCTTTTCTTGTAAATATTTGAAAACTAAATTTGGCTTTTAATAATAACAATAATAATAATATGAAAAATAAGCTAGAAGTTCATAACTTCTAATGGACTCTGTGGCAGTCAAATGGCAAAGTATGCCCTTTTTGTCTCCTTTGCACGGTCCCCCCACCAAAAATCCTTACTATGAGTTAGAAAGTGTATTGTTATTGGGCTTGTTATTTTTCCCCCCTTTAAAGTGCAGGACTTGGCAGGTGTGTAACGCGACTCCTGATAGCAGGATGGCAGATTACATTCTCTTATAAAACCATTTCTAAGGGACTTGGCTTTGAAACTGTTATTGCACGTCTGCAGGTGTTTAGTAATTGGATTAATGCAGAGCAGAAGGAATGTCTGCTGCCCAAACGCCGAGGAAAGCCGCGTTCATTTTGGAGAGCAACCTGGAATGCGCGATGACAGCTCTGTTTGCACACAGAAAGCCCAATCTAAGCCTGCGAGTTTAAAATTAACTGCTGTGAGCAATCACCTTCCAGAGGAAAAGTTTATCCAAATCTAAATACAATAACAGCAGTTCTGTAAAGGAGGAGGGGGCAGTTAGGGCTACAGAGCACTGGCCTCGCATGTTGAGCTCCTTCCAAAAGCAACTTCTGCAGCCCCCGTGAAAGTCTTTATATCATGCATATCACCAATCCTTAAAATCCTAGGTGTGTAATAAAAATGTCCTCGATAAACACAATACTCTTGAAAAACACTGAAAAAGGTATACACAGTTGATTCTAATCTGGGATCAACAGTTTGCAGAGCCAGCCGATGTTCTTTTAAATACCTGGATCACTTGGCAGATAGGGCCTTTTGTTATGGCAAGGAACCACATGGCCTCAGTGCGGAAAACTTTAAACAAAGAAGTGCTTTTAATCAAATAACCAGTAAGGTCTATTTATAGATTGACCCTCAAGTGGTTATCAGCTCCAACCCTTGAAGGTAGTTTGCACTGATAACAGTCAGTCTGCTTGTCAAATGTCCATCCATGAGGCATGTATCTTCTTTTTCACTGAAACTCAGAGGTACTTTGCATGCAGGTTTAATTCCTGGCATATCTAGTTAAAAGGATCAGGTTGTAGGAGATATGGAAGACCTCCGCTTGAGACACTGGACTGTTGTTGCCAGTCAGAATATACAGTACTGGCCATGATAGACCAAAGGTCTGACTCAGTAGCCCTCTGCACATGACTTCTCCCTGCATTCAGAGAGGGAGAGGGAGAGCAGGGATGAGTATGCTGGCCCTTCCCTGCATCTCCACATGACTGCTGGCTCATGAGCATGGAGGAAGTGTACGCATGTACACATCTTCCCTACTACTGTAACTGCTGTTATGGAACATTCCTAAACATATGTCGGGGAGGTATGTGTGTGCACTTCCTCCATATGGAGGCCATCCTCACAAGCTGGCAATCAAAGTAAGGTTGTGAACTCTGTGTTGGGAAATACCTGGAAATGTGGGGGTTGGAGCCTGCGGATGGTGGGGTTTGAGGAGAGGAGGGACTTCAATGGGGTATAATGCCATTGAGTCCACCTCCCGAAGTGGCCATATTCTTCAGATGAATTAATCTCTGTCACCTGCAGATGTGTTGTAATAGTGGGAGATCTCCAGCTACCACCTGGAGGCTGGCAAACCTAAATCAAATAGAGATGGAGGGCAGGGCCAGGATTCTTATACCTGTTCCTCCTCTCCATGTGTTGACTGATTGAGGGGAGGGGAGGGGTTGTGTGCAGAGAGCTAGTGTAAGGCAACTTCATGTGTTCATATTGGTGACATTCTGTGAATGTGTGATCTCTCTGAAATGCATCTTGCAGAATGAGTTAGAGCAGGCATGAGAAGTTAGTCCTCTGTGGATTATAAGAGATGTATTGTGGATTCTATGTATTGTGGATGACCATTATAAATATTTCCAGAAGAAACAATTGAGTATATAAGCTACTAGGAATAAGGCCCATTGTGGAAATAAATACAACGAGCTCTAAAAAGAGGCTCTGGGAGAGTGCCAAGGCCTTGGACACTCAGTGTCAATGTGCTGTGGCGACCTCAGCAAGGTATAATGACACAAAGTCCACCATTTTCTCCAGAGGAACTGATCTCTGCTACCTGAAGAGCAGTTGTAATTTTCAGTGATCTCCAGCCCTCATAAGGAGATTGGCAACTATTGTTACCCAGGAGGAAATGGCAGGTTTGGAGGGTAGAGTCCATGGCATTGTAGCTGTCTGAGGTCCCACCCCTGATCAAACCTCACCCTCTCCAGGCTCCATCCCTCAAATCTCCATGATTTTCCCAATCTGGAGTTGGCAACCCAATCTCCTTCCCAGCCAAGCATCAACCTGCCATTATCTGACAATCCGATTTCAAGCTTTGCATCTCCTCCCCCCTCCCTCCTGGAGATCAGTTTAATTCTGAGTGATTTTCACCCCTCTCCTGAGATTGGCAACAGTGGTATCCCAGAAGGGATTGTCTGGTTGGGAAGGTAGAGTCTATGGCATTGTACATGTCGGAGGTCCCACCGCTCCTCAAACCTCACCCTCTCCAGGTTCCATCCCTCAAATCTCCAGGAATTTCCCACCTGGAGTTGACAACCCTATCTCCTTCCCAGTCAATAATCAACTTGCCTTTATTTCCCCCTCTCTCATGCTCTGAAACCCTGACTGCCACAGAGTCCACCATTTTCTCCAGGGGAACTGATCTCTGCCATTTGGAGAGCAATCGCAATTCTGAGTGATCTCCAGCCCTCACCTGGAGATTGGCAGGAATGGTTTCCTAGGAGGAAAAATAGTCTTTCTCTGCAATGGGAACCAAAGCAGCTTACATCATTCTCCTCTCCCCTTTTGACTTGCACAACAACCCTGTGAGGTAGGTTAGACTGAAAGTCTGTGACTGGTACAAAATCACCCACTCAGCTTCTACAGCAAGAACCTGGATCTAGCAGACCCTGCTCTGTAGCACTGACTGCTACGCCAAGGGCAGCCAACCTCCAGGTGGAGCCTGAAGATCACCAGGTATCACAACTGAACTCCAGACAGCAGATCTCTCCCCTCCCCGGAGAAAATAGCTGCTTTGGAAGGTGGGCTTTATGGCATTCTGTTCAGCTGAAGCCTCTCCCCTCCCCGAAGCCTGGCTTCCATGGACTCTACCAGAAAATCTCCAGGAATCTCCCTACCTGGAGCTGGCAACCCTAGACTCAGGACTGCCCCCAATGAGTTCTTCACAAAGGCATGCAAAGGGTTTCCTTCCTTTGTCTGAACCAAGCTTGGTTGCCTACTATGGCAAAACGGGCTCCAGTTTCCCACTCAGCCGTTTGCCTCCCACCCTTGTCTCCTGCACATTTCTCACTCCTTAAATTTGCTGCCACGACTCACTGAATCGTCACTGCCTTTTTAGAGGGACAGTGAGACCCTTCTGGCCAAATCTCCCTATTTGGAGATGGAATCCCCAATCTTTGGGGGATCCTTGGAAAGTTGGCAGTATAAGGGTCTGGCCTTTCCTTGCTTCCCTGGGCTACCCCCTCCCTTTGGTATTGTACAGAGTGGGGGAGACTATGTGGTCAGAGCACAACACAGATTATTAGCCCAAATTAAAGAATTTATTTAAGTATTTACACAGTTATGGAGCACACACTATAGGAGTAAGCACACACTATGAACCAACATGGCATAAATCAACAGGGGTTAAATGCAATCCTCCTTCCCTACCCACAATACTCTCTACTTCAGGATAGGATCTCTCCTTGGACCGGCCACTGGCTGTACTTCAGCCTCTCTCTCTTGCCCTAGAGAGCAGGGAAACTTCCATTCATTCCCCAGTCCAGCTGACTGTGGAGTGGCTGAATTTCTGCTGCCTCCCAGGGATTAAGACTGCCTTGGGACAGTCCCTTCCCCCCCCCCGCACTTTTTGGCCTTGGGGATGTTGGGAAGCAGATAGGTAGGCCAGCAGATGAGGAAGCCCCATTCAGCCCAGTGAATAATACCCCTGCAGGCCCCTCTCTGGAACTACAGCTCAACTAAACCTTATCGGGGAACATTTTAAACAAAGAACCACAGCCATCTTACAAACACAGGTAACAGCCATTTCGTGATGCCTACCAACAGCCACTGGGGGGACAGTTAGTCCCACACTGGAAGCAAGCAGGAAAAGCGTCTTTGTCAAGAGAGAAAGCCGTTTGTCAAAAATTCTGACAGGATACAGGGGGCAGAAGGGGAGTGGGTGGGGAAGAGGAACAGACCCAGTACCCAGCCAATGGCACATGAGTACTCTTGAGTGGTGGCTGATGGGCCAATGGCTGAAGGAGTGCATGGAATGTAGCCTTTCCAAAACAGGATTATTATATAGAGAGATAAATCCCTGGAATCAGCTGTCTGCACTATCTCTCCATGAAAGTCAGCCAATATTTTATTTAGTGTGCTTTGAGGTTGGGTAGGAGTACCACATTAAACATCAGATTCCCATAGTGAGACTTCCACAGACATTCAGTTTTTGTAAGATGCAGATGGTGACACCTAAAAAAACTGGTGTTCCATATTTGGAAACACCATCAACACAGAACCAGTTCAGGTCAACTAATCACAGTCATGTATTAATTGTCAATATGGATGCAATATAATTTTTAATAGAAATAATTTCATGGTTATTTTTATTGTTCTTCAATATTCTTCTGACTGATGTGGTTTGTTAAACTGGTTTACTTTTTTTAACTATTAGTATTAAGTTTTTGATAATTGGGTTGGGACCAGTAGTAGTTTGTAGTGACAGAAAGGATTTACATCAGTAGAATAGGACTTTCTCAGCTCTGACCTCCCACTGCAGGCTGAAATGCTCCATAAAATGCTGCTCCTTGGAGGGGAGGCAGGTAGGGTAACCAGATCCCTCCTGGCAACTGGTGGGGGATGGGGGGCTTACAAGGAGGAAGAGAAAGGCCTAGGCCTTGTTGCCAGAGTTGCATAGGAAGTGATGTCATCTTGTCAGGAACTTCCTGGTGACACTCTGGCATTTGGGCAAAAACTCTATTTTCTACCATAGAGTTTTTGCCCCAAACATCACCTAGACATTGCTGGTGTTATGATGTCACTTCCTATGTGATGCTGGCCATGAGGCCCTGGCCTTCTCCTTTCTTCTGGTAAGTTCCTCCCCCATCCAGCTCATTGGCGGTTGGTGATAGGGCCTGGTGGTGGGGGACCCCTGCTTCCACCAGGGGAGGGTCTGGCCACCCTAGAGACAGGGAATCCCAGGAAATCACATGAGGGGCAAACTGGGGCTCTACAGTGAGAGGGAGAATTAGTGAACATTACTTCCCTTCCATTAGCAAAAATTTGCCTTTGGATCCAACCCAATGTTTGTTGACAGCAACACATATATACCTGTGCTGTTGTTTTTTTTAAAGAACTTATTTTAGAAATATAAAATCTTGGCCTAATTTTACCGCTGCCTCTTATTTATTTAACATCACCTATGAGCCCTATAGATGGTCCTTTTCCACAGCCCGTTTTGAGGCACTCCCTTCCGCTGTACTGCAAGGTAAATTCACTCACGTTCCAGTGCATGAACGTATATGCCCATGCATGGCTAATATGAGGGAATCAATTACTCATGTCCTCCTGTTCTGCAGATTCTATCAGGAGGAACAAGATCATTTTATACTACCCCTTCTGTCTAGATTTAGCCCTCTGCAGTCTTATCTTGACTTTAGGCCAGACGTCCTTTGTAAATACCTCTTAGAAGATGTTCAGAGCTCAGTGACTTACGCTGTGGCAAAATTTTGTTGCTTAGCTATTAGGAAACGTGAACTTATTTTAGCTGAAAAAATTGTATGATTCTCTTATTAACATTATTTTATTTTACTAATTGTATTAATTTTCTCTTGTTCATGTTTTTATATTATTCCTGTTGTTACTGTTTTAATCCTTCTTATATCAGAATTGTACTGTTTTACTGGCTCTTGCTGTAATAAATTAGATTGATAGAGGACCTATTTTAAGGTGGTTATTTATTAGCTGCTTTGGAAGATGGGATGTGAATATTTAAAATAAAATGAAATAATTCAGGACCCTAGGCCTAAGTTCATTGGAATCGCTTGAGTAACTTTGCATAGGATTTCACTGTAAGTACACCAAAATCCAGGGAGAAATTTGATGAAGACAAATTCTGGAAGCATCCCTAGACTTGGTGCACTCCTTGCCAAATTGCCCTCAGTCAGAGTTTGGCACTGAATAGGACAGCAGACAGGTAGCTCTGGGCACCACTTGGTTTCCTCCTGCACCTCCACTGCCATCCTTTCTCATCTTCCAGTCTTCTTTCTTTCCCATCTCACTCATCAAAATGATATTATTCTCTGGGTACTTTTGACGTTTTTCTTATAATAAAAATCCCCCCATATGCAGTTCAGCTTTGAGGATCCACAGGCTGATTTGTGACATGCGAAGCCCTCAAGGAGAGGCCCCAGTCCAAATCACTCTAGAAAAATGACGGCTGTTGGCGCTTGGCTTGGCGTGGAGTTCGACTGCTATGCTGCCCCCCAGAAAATTAAAAGGCATCGTTATAGATAAAGTGTGCCTCTGATGCTTATTTAAAGGCTTGCCACTCTTGCCATCTTTTGCTGGCCGGTTTTCATTTCTCATGGAAGTGAAAACATAATGTCCTGGATAAAAGATCCCAGTAAAACAGTGCAGACATTTTTAGTAGTTGAGCTGTTCTCATAAACCCCCGAATTGTTTGTTCACATTGGACTCAGTGCACTTTTATAGACAAGATGAGCACAAATGCTGATCTTTTAAAAAGCACTTATGTGTACACTTGGAAGAAGAGATTTGTAACTCATTCCAAGAGGGGGGGGAAAGACCAAAAAAAAAAAAAAGTCTTCCTTTCCTTATACACATACTGAAACAAAATATGCCGAGGATGGGATTTGCCTGCTGTGATGGTATTAGATTGCCGGCTGATTTTTTTAACGGAAAAAAGAACATTAACTGTGCTCAGAAATTTGGCCGTGCAGCATTTAAAAGGGGTTTGAAAACCCTACTGTGCATTTGTTTGCTTAGGTTCCCTTTCCTTTTGATATTTTTTCCCTATTACAAATAAATAGGTCTGTTGACTAGAAGCCGAGATATGTTCGGGCCTGTAACCTCACAGATTTCAGGAAGACATCAAAGTTGAAACTGGTAGGATCTGGTTACATTTCATCACAGAGAGTAAATTTATGCCGCTAAGACATAGCCTTTGGTTGTACTCAGGAGTCTTTTTTGGGGGGAGCGCACCGGAGCGCAGCTCCAGGAGCTCAGGTTCCAAGCCCCGCCCCCAGCCGGCATCCCGGGGAGTCTTTCAGGCAGCCGAATGTCAATTTCAGCTCCATTATATCCTATGGGCCATTGAAGTTAATGGTGAAAACATAGGGTATATTCTGGGGGCTGGAGGAGAGGGGGTTTGAGGGAGAGGCTCCAAACTCACAGGGTAGCTTATGGAGCCTCTCCCCAAGATACCCACCAAGTGTCAAGAACATTGGACCAGGGGGTCCAATTCTATGGGCCCCCAAACAGGTTGCCCCTATTCCCTCCATTGTTCTCTATGGTGGGAAAAAAAGTTATACACACACAACATACAAAAGTTATACTCCCCACAACAGACACCCTGTGAGGTAGGTGGGGCTGAGAGAACTCTAACACAAACTGTCCTTGAGAGAACAGCTGTGCCAGAGCTTGTGACTGACCCAAGGTCACATCAGCAGGTGCAAGTGGAAGAGTGGGGAATCAAACCCGGTTCTCCCAGATAAGAGTCCACGCACTTAACCACTACACCAAACTGGCTCTGGAGGAGATATGAACTATCAGATGCTTAAAAACATCCCTCGATATAATCTTTGCTCATCCTCCTGATTTCCAAATCCATATTTTTTGAATTGCAATATGTGATTGCTACATCATTGACAACCTAGTCTTAAAACTGGTGATAGACCATCTGCACATCATTAAAGTGATGCAGGAAGCTGTTGAAGACATGAGCTCTTTCATCCACCTTAGGCTGTATGACAACTGCAAACATAAACAGTTTGAGGAGGTTGTTCTTAAATAGTGCATGCTCAGTGCATATGAGTGCTCACAGAGACTTTTTAAAAACTCTAAATGAAGAAAAAGAGAGACACTACGGCTGCAGCACTTTTGAATTGGATTTTGCCAGTTCACACAGTAAAAATCCAGTTGGAAAGTGCATTGAAAGTGGATTGAAAGTGGATTATTTAGTGTGTGTGACCACAGCCTAAGTGTAGCTGATGGGAGATCTGTTGTGGCAGAAGGGGTACAACTGGGGACTATAAAATGCAGACTCCCAGACAGACAAGTCAGAAAAATCCTTACTGAGAACTGTTTGTATGTGCCACAATTAGCAAATAACTTGCTTTCAGTAAGAGTTCTTGCAAAAAGAGGAATGGTGACCTCATTTGGCAAAAATGTCTTATCAAACAAGGTGGTGAACTGACTCCAACAGGGAGAGTGCATGAAGATCTATATGCTCTGGACACATGCACACAAAATGCAAATTTGACCAAAAGTTGCAATCATAAGAGATGTTCCAGGTTATGGCACCAAAGATTTGGGCACAGAGATAATTATGTAATTGCCCAACTTAAGAACCAGAACTTGAGCAAAGGCATTTAAATAAATAAATAAATAAATAAATAAATGTACAATTGAAAGGAATTGCATGCATTGCATCCAAGCAAAGGGGACAAGACCAAGTTTCAGCAACAATCATGAACCAAACCAAAGAAGACATCCCCTGGAACTCATTCATAGTGATGTTTGTGGTCCAATGATAACAGAGACCCTTAGTGGGAACATATATTTTGACTTCATCAGGGAGAAGAGTTAAGTATTTGAAATATTCAGGGCATATGCTGCTGGCAAACCGAACTGACAACAGAGGAGAATATGTGGGACATGACATCAAAAGGTATTTAACTGAACAAGTTATTGAACATCAACACACTCTCCCATAACACCTGAAGAAAATGGCATAGCTGAGAGGAAAAACCGCTCCCCAACAGAAATGCGCAGATGCAAGTTACTAGAAGTGGATCTACCAGAGAAATACTGGGGAGAAGCCATCAACCCCGGCCACTTATCTACATAACAAATTGCCCACAAAAGTTGCCAAGACCATGCCATATGAACTGTGGTATGGGCAGAAACCCAACATGAAATACCTAAGGGTATTTGGATCAAAAGCCTTTGTTCACACCCCAAGAAAAAGTGAATTTAATGACTCAGCAAGGTATTTTTGTTGGATATCCTCTGGGATGTAAGAAGCCTTAATCCAAAAACACAAACTATAGGAATTTGCAATGTAATCCATACAGATGAAAAGGAAATATCTAAAACTACAGGTGGGGAAATGAACACTATTGAATCCAAAATTATTGAAGAAAATAAAATGCATCAGCCAGAAGCAATGTAATCAACCACCTTGGAACCTACAGATAACACAGCAGAAGGGACCCAGGAACCAGAAAAGGATGATGAATCAGAGGTTAGATGATTGGCTAGATTCAACAAGGGAGTACCACCAAGAAAACTCTCCTACCTGACCAAAACAGAGACTGCAGTGGAACCTTTCACATGGGAAGACATAAAAAGAATGCCCACTGACCAGACAGAAAAATGGAGATAGGCCACAGAGGAAAAAATTGAATTTCTAATTAAAAATCAAACATGGCCACTCACAAATCTACCTCCAGGAAAGAAGGCAATAGGATGCAAATGGGTCTTCAAGACCAAATATGACACAGATGGAGAAGTACAAAGGTACAAAGCAAGATTAATTGCCAAAGTTGCTCAAAATATAGTGAAGACTATGATGAGACATTTGTATCTGTAGTAGGACACACTTCAAAAAAGATGCTATTAAGTATAGCAGCAACAAACAAAATGAATGTAAAACACTTGGATGTAAAAACGCCCTTCCTACATGGGGGAAATGAAAGAACATATTTATACGGAACAACCACCAGGATTTGAACAGACAGAGACCTAGTACGCAAACTACAAAAGAGCGTATACAGGCTCAAACAAGCTGCAAGGCACTGGAATGAAAAACTCCATCAAATGCTGACAAAAGAAATATTTGAACAAGAAAAAGCGGAGGAATGTCTATATTTAAGATGCAGAAACAACAGATATACTTACATTCTTACCTATATGAATGACTTGATCGTTTGCTACGAGGATGAGAAATAGCCAAACATCTAAGTGAAGAAGTAGAATTAAAAGAACTGGGTAACATCAATTACCATCTAGGAGTACAAACAGAAAGAGAGGAGTATGGAAGTTATCTCCTAAACCAAAAACAAAAGATTCTGGGATTCCTTGACCATATGCAGAAGAAAGAATCCAAGCCAGTGGGAACTCCTATGGAGACAAACTATTTAAAACAACAGGAAAAATTAAGAACCCTCAGCCAACAATAAATCATACAGGAAAGCAATCAGAAGACTGTTATGTATAAGTATACTTATGTATACTTGTTGTTGTTGTTGTTCAGTCGCACAGTCGAGTCCGACTCTTCACGACCCCATGGACCAGATTACTCCAGGCCCTCCTGTCTTCCGCTGACTGCTGAAGTTTGCTCAATTTCATGTTCGTTGCATCAATGACACTGTCTAACCATCTCATCCTTTGCCGTCCCCTTCTTCTTTGACCTTCAATCTTTCCCAGCATCAGGGTCTTCTCCAGTGAATGCTCCCTTCTCATTTGGTGGCCAAAGTATTTGAGCTTCAGCTTCAGGATCTGGCCTTCCAAGGAACAATCAGGGTTGATTTCTTTTAGGATTGACTGATTTGATCTCCTTGCAGTCCAAGGGACTCTCAAGAGTCTTCTCCAGCACCATAGTTCAAAAGAATCGATTCTTCGGCGCTCGGCCTTCCTTATAGTCCAACTCTTGCAGCCATACATTACTACGGGGAATACCATTGCTTTGACCATGCGGACTTTTGTTGGCAAGGTGATGTCTCTGCTTTTTAACATACTGTTTAGGTTTGCCATCGCTTTCCTCCCAAGGAGCAGGCGTCTTTTAATTTCATGGCTGCAGTCACCATCTGCAGTGATCTGGGATCCTAGGAACGTGAAGTCTGTCACTACTTCTATGACTTCCCCTTCTATTTGCCAAGGAGTGATGGGCCCAGATGCCATGATCTTAGTTTTTTTGATGTTGAGCTTCAAGCCCACTTTTGCGCTCTCCTCTTTCACTTTGAGCAAGTGGCTCTTTAGATCCTCTTCACTTTCTGCCAGCAGAGTGGTATCGTCTGCATATCTGAGGTTATTGATCTTTTCCCCAGCAATCTTAACTCCAGCTTGTGATTCATCCAGGCCAGCATTTCACATGATGTACTCTGCATATAAATTAAATAAGCAAGGTGACAATATACATCCTTGTCGTACTCCTTTTCCTATGCTAAACCAATCAGTTGTTCCATATCCGGTTCTAACTGTTGCTTCTTGACCCTTATACAGGTTTCTCAGGAGACATGTGAGGTGGTGCGGTACTCCCATCTCTTTAAGAACCTGCCATAATTTATTGTGATCCACACAATCAAAGGCTTTAGCATAGTCAATGAAGCAGAAGTAGATGTTTTTCTGGTACTCTCTTGCTTTCTCCATAATCCAGCGAATATTGGCAATTTGATCTCTAGTTCCTCTACCTCTTCGAAACCCAGCTTGTACTTCTGGCAATTCTCTATCCACATACTACTAGCTTGTAGGATTTTGAGCATGACCTTGCTAGCGTGTGAGATGAGTGCAATTGTGCGATAGTTTGAACATTCCTTGACATTGCCCTTCTTTGGGATTGGAATGTAAACTGACCTTTTCCAATCCTGTGGCCACTGTTGTGTTTTCCAAATTTGTTGGCAAATTGAGTGCAGCACTTTAACAGCATCTTTTTTTAAGACTTTGAATAACTCAGCTGGGATACCATCACCTCCACTAGCTTTGTTGTTAGTAATGCTTTCTAAGGCCCATTTAACTTCACTTTCCAGGATGTCTGGCTCGAGATCAGTGATTATACCATCGTGGTTGTCAAGGACATTGAGGTCCTTCTTGTATAATTCTTCTGTGTATTCTTGCCATCTTTTCCTAATCTCTTCTGCTTCTGTTAGGTCCCTACCGTTTTTGTCCTTTATCATGGCCAGCTTTGCATGGAATGTTCCCTTGATTTCTCCAATTTTCTTGAACAGATCTCTAGTCCTTCCCAATCTATTGTTTTCCTCTATTACTTTGCATTGTTCCTTCAGGAAAGCCTCCTCATCTCTCCTTGCTGTTCTCTGGAAATCTGCATTCAGTTGGGCAAATCTTTCCTTTTCACCGTTGCCTTTAGCTTTCCTTCTTTCCTCTGCTATGTGTAAAGCCTCATCAGACAGCCACTTTGCTTTTTTGCATTTCTTTTTCTTTGGGATGACGGTGATTCCTGCCTCCTTTACAATGTCACGGACCTCTGTCCATAGTTCTTCAGGCACTCTGTCTATCAAATCTAGTCCCTTAAACCTATTCTTCACCTCTACTGTATATTCATCGGGGATGCGATCTAGGTCAAATCTAAATGGCCTTGTGGTTTTCCCAACTTTCTTCAGTTTAAGTCTGAATTTTGCAATGGGTAGCTCATGATCTGAGCCACAGTCAGCTCCAGGTCTTGTTTTTACTGACTGGATAGAGCTTCTCCATCTTTGACTGCAAATTATGTAATCAATCTGATTTCGGTGTTGCCCATCTGGTGGTGTCCATGTGTAGAGACGCCTCTTAGGTTGTTGGAAAAGGGTGTTCGCTATGACCAGCGTGTTCTCTTGACAAAACTCTGTTAGCCTTTGCCCTGCTTCATTTTGTTCTCCAAGGCCAAACTTGTCTGTTATTCCGGTTACCTTTTGATTTCCTACTTTAGCATTCCAGTCCCCTATGATGAGGAGGACATCATTTTTTGGTATTAGTTCTATGAACTGTTGTAGGTCTTCATAGAACTGGTCCATTTCAGCCTCTTCTGCAGCAGTGGTTGGGGCATAGACTTGGATTACTGTGATATTGAATGGTTTGCCTTAGATTCGGACTGAGATCATTCTGACTTACATGCCCAGATATCACAGCAGCTGTATGCATACTATGCAGAAAGGCTGAGTCACCAAGTAAAAGAGACTGGAATGCAGTGAAAAGACTTGTCAGCTATCTCCTGGGTACAATTAATTTAAGACTGAAGTTACCAGTAGATGACAGCCTCAGACTGGTAGGATACATAGATTCAGATTGGACAGGAGATATCACAGACAGGAAGTCAACCAGCAAATACCTATTATTTTATGGAAATAGAGCTGGACTAGCAGAAAACAAGAGACAGTCACTGAATCATCCACAGGAGCAGAATTTGTATCTGCTGCAGAAAAATGTAAACAATTAAAGTGGGTATTACAATTAGTGAAGGACTTTGCCATTGAAGAACCCAAACCAGTCCAACTCTTTGAATATAATTAGGGATGTATAAAACTTGTAAAAACAGAAAGAGTTAATTCAGGAACAAAACATATAGATATAGAACACTATATTATAAAGGGCATGCAAAAGGAAGGGATTATGGAACTAAAATATTGCTCTACTGAAAACATGATTGCAGATGCTCTTACCAAGCCACTTCTATGTGAAAAGGTTGAGATTCTACAAGGAGAAATGAATCTTGTGGACTTGCACAATAGACCTTGAGAAGGGGTGTTGGAATATACAAGGTCTATAGTGCACCTACTTGAAGATCAGAAGAACAGCCTGTAGGGGACAGCTGAAGGACTGCTAGTTAGCATAGCTAGATTAGGAATTTCCCATAATTTCAAATTATGTCCTTCCAGTCTGCTGATTGGCTCTCTGGAGACTTCCTACTCTAACTGAGCCCTCTTGCTTTGTTCCTGTCTCTTACAGCAGTTAGTCAGTTAAGCCTCTCTCCCTCTCCTCTGTTCTATCAGAGTTTATCTCTTCTTTAATAAACCATGATTTTTTTAAGAAGAAGAATAGATTGGATTTATACCCCACCCTTCACTTGGAGTGTCAGAGCAGCTTACAAACTCCTTTCCCTTCCCCTCCCCACAACAGACACCCTGTGAGGTAGGTGGGGTTGAGAGAGCTCTTTCAAGAACTGCCCTTTCAAGAACAGCTCTGACAGAACTATGGCTTGCCCAAGGTCATCCAGCAGCTGCAAGTGGAGGAGTGGGGAATCAATCCCATTTCCCAGATTAGAGTCCATTCACTTAACCACTACACCAAACTGGCCTTCTGTTCCTCTGCATGTTTAAACTCTGCCAACACAAAGTACTAGTCTAACTCTTTAAAGCCATAACCAGTTTGAGATCTATAGGACATCTGAAGGACTTTCTCTGCCTATATCAACCTCCTTGCATGCTTATATTGCCAACAGAGTTGCTGCTGTCAGTACAATCATCAAACTGAGAAGCAAGTGACGGGGTGAGGATTTCAGCCATCTTCAATGGAACCTTAAGGAGGCTTCCTCTAAATTATGTGGTTCTTCCTCCAATGGAAGAAGCATAAATTGGGGGGATGCTTCTTAGGCTGGACTACAGCTTCTAATTTTGGTTAGTGGAGTGGTACAAGAGGGTAGGATCCACCACAGGTCTTCTTGCTCAGAGATTTAACAGCTAGTGAAGGTCTTGCTCTGCAATGTTTGGCTAGGTCCTTCCACTTTATCCTAAGAACTACTATTTCAATGCATGATTTGTGGGCTTCTGGTTTTATGTTGGATTAATTGGTTTTCTGTTTTGTTTCTGTTGGTTAATAAGATTAATCTTATTAAGGATGTGCAGTCAGAATTCTATTAATCAAGATCTGACCACAGTCATACCCATTCTTTGACACTGTAAAATGTTCCAAATCTAAGCAGCATTTTTTCTGACTTCAGAAACGATTAGAAATCTTTTGATCTGACTGTTCCAGGGCCATGCCGAGCAGTTTCAGTAACCCAGGCAACTGATGATGGAAAAATTATCCATCCAGAACAATTTGCCAATGTTACTGCCAAACATGATTGATTCAATTGACATTTCTGGGCAGAACATTTACTCATCATTGCATTGTCTCATTGACTGTAGGAAGGCTGTTTCTATTTGAGCAGGGGTCCTATGTTTGCATGATTTATTTCATTCACTTAGATGTCTCTGTTAGTCAGGGGCAAAGCCTTTGATTGAACACATTGGCAAGCATGCAGATCACATGGCTTTGGAGGGGGTTGAAACAAGAGTTTCCCCTGCAAAGAAAAGTCAGGGGCAAGTAAGACAAGATGTGAACAATCTGTGATGAATAAAATTTCCGACAGGTGTCAGTCTCAGTGCCTTTTGACTTTCATGTAAAAGCCTTAAAACAAACAGCTTTAATGTTTCTCCACTCAATGTGTTTGCATCCAAATTATCCCACCCCATTGAAACCAATGGAAACAGCTATTGCACTGATTAACTAGTACTGAATTGCTTAAAATCTAACGTGAATAGATTTAATTCCATTACTCAAGAAACTGACTCAAGTTTGAAAAAAAACTGACACTCCATGTCTGAATTTATAATTATTTTTGCATATCCCTAATTTTCGTCTCTGTAGTCTTTGGGTTTGGTGTATTTTAACAATCATGGATCATTAGTTGCCTTGAGTACCCTATTAGTGGGATGGAAATATTTGACTAATTACATCCTATTCTGGGTAGGGAGAGTTTTTTTGGTATCTAGAATAATATATCTAGAAAGAAATCCTAAACCAATCCACTCAGAAGTAAGTTCCATTTTATTCAGTGGTGCTTAATCCTAGGGAAGTGTGTTTAGGATTGCAGCCCAAAGAGGCTGGTCTGATATACATTTATTTGTAAGTACTATTGATTTCAATAAAACATATTTCTGTGTTGGCATGTATAGGATTACATACTTTGAAGTAGGACTTTAAATCTGGACTCCAAATATTTTTGCTTGCTTGCTTGCTTGGTTTTCTTTCTTTCTAACTGGAGGATGCAATACTATTCCATCTTCTCCTTCCAACCAGTAAAAATGAAATACATAAATGATGTTATAGAAGATACATAAATGTCTTCAGAGTCCATGTTAAGATTCCCCTGTCTCTAATCTCCACGTAACATTACACCATCTGCTTTAGGTCTTCCTTGGCTATATCACTCTTCACAGCATGTGCTGGTTTCATGCGCCTTTCAAGTGAAAACATTCCATGGTTCATAGAAAATTTATGATTAAAATATGTTATGAATAGGGGAATCTTCCTGCCATTAGGAATCAAGATGAATTCATGTACAGATCTATTGCAGATTGTACCGTGTGCGTGAATGTTCCAGAAATGGTAAGTAAAGATATAGATATAACTATATGGATGAACCATTTTTTAAAAAATACATAAAGATGGCTCTCTTTTATTTTTGTTCACATAACAAAGTTGCACATGCTTAAGAGTGACATCGCATCATTTATATTCAGGCATCGGCTTTAAGAAAAAGGAACATCTAATAGTCAAGCTGTTAGATTTCCTTTCTTTTATTGTATAAAATAATCAACTATAGGGAATGGAATGTGGGACACATAAAGAAAAGCTGGGGAAATATTAATTTCTCCATTCCACATATTTGCAAACACGTGCTTTGCTTTTCATGTTTCCACCATTTTTGGCGATCACTTAAAACATTTTAGCTATACACCTAAACAAAGAAAAAGAAAAGTAGCAACAGGCCTGACCTGGATAGCCCAGGCTAGTTGGCTCCTGTCAGATCTCAGAAGCAAAGCAGGGCTGGCCCTGGTAAGTATTTGGATGGGGGATCACCAAGGGATATACCAGAATCATGGTGCAAAGGCAGGCAATGGTAAACCACCTCTGAACATCTCTTGCCTTGAAAACCCAACGGAGTCATCGTAAGTTGGCTACAACTGGACAGAAGCAGCAACAACAACATATGAACAGGCAGAGAACAGGAAGCTATGAAAGCAAAACAATTTCCAAGTGAGTGAGATTGCCTGTGAACTTTTTTCTGTGGTTCTGATGCAGGAGAAAATTAAACTGGATCCAAGAAGCCTTAAAAAATCTTCAAGGTATTAATCGCACACACCATTTGGATGTGATCATTTTTCAGCATGCAGTATCACAGCAACTTCTTTCTTTTAATTAAATAATTGAGGTGCTCATGATTTGAAACCCCTTGTGTTGTCCAATGAGTGGCCATGGGGATATGAATAAAGTGCAATAGAGTCAACATGATGTGATGTAATGGCTACAGAGTCAGATTAGGATCCCTAAGAACGTAAGAAGAGCCCTGCTGGATCAGACCAATGGTCCATCTAGTCCAGCATCCTGTCTCTCATAGTGACCAACCAGTTCCTCTGGAGGGCCAACAACAGGGCATAGAGACATCCCCTAATGTTGCCTCCTGGCTCTGGGTTTCAGAGGATTAGTGCATCTGAATGTGAAGGTTCTGCTGTGTGTATAGAAATATTATATAAACAACATTAAAATAATATTCAAACATTTTCCTCAAATTGTCTGCAATGCTGAAAAACACCTTCTCTTTTTGATGATTTATCAGCATTTCTTTTGAAAATGCTCACCTATTCAATTATGTTGCCCTCCACTCTTCAGTAGGGATGATTTCAAATTTCTCATTCTGTGGTTTTGAGCTTCAGTGTTGCTTTGAACACTTGACACAACCAAGCTTCATGCATTATCTGTCCCAGGGCACCATTCCCCTTGTCTTCCCTCCATCTCTCTCTCTCTCTCTCTCTCTCCTGATTGTTTGCTGTCGGTTTATTGGTTAAGCTTGAACCCCATTTGTTATTCTGTTTAAGCTTTCTTAAGCTGCAGTGAATCCAGGAAGAGCAACTGACACGCGGGCCTTTCCCAGTGTGAAAAAGGCCAGGAATGTACGACTATTTCTTGGCTACTAGAAAAGAAGATTATCTCTATGATTAATACTCCTCCTGGAGTTCTCTTCTGTTCTACTGATAAGCCTTTTTGGGAGGAAATGGCAGGTCCAGGAAATTGGGCTGTGGTCAAGGCCAGCAGCTATCATTCGTTTAGGCTTTACAGATACACGGCAGCATTAAAATATAGCTGTTTAATCAGTGAAAAATCAGTGAATCTTTAAATACTTCAGCTGGAGTGCTGTCAGGTATGCTTGTCTTACATATCTAGAATGGAAGGCCAGCTCCATGTTGCTTGATCCCTTTCCAGCGGGACTCTTACAAGACTGTTTGGATAATCTAGCTCATACGAACAGGAATTATAAATTCTTCTCTGGATATGGGATGGCTCCAAAATAATATTTAAGCAAACGACAATATTTCTTTTGTTAAAAAACCCAAATGAGTCTCTGGATAATAAGTTAATAAGCAATCAGCTCATATTTTAAATTGTTTTAGGGGAAAAAGTTGAAAATGTGTGTTTAAAGCCCAATTTTTAACATATCTCATCATGCTGGAATGGCACTGTGAAAAAGTTCATAGTGTTGTTCATTTGTTAGGGTGACAGAAAGAAACAATCCCTTTTCTGTTAGGAATTCCAGAAGTTTTGCATCACGTATGATTGGGCTTGGGCAGACTATCAGATTTGTTTAGCTGCACCGTTTAGCGGATCCTAGGTAGAATCCCAAGGACACTGCCCAGGATTTGCCTTCTGCCTAGACCTCCTTATGCCAGCTCCCTTACAGTCCAATCCTCAGCAAACTTTACACCCTCCAGAGCCCACTGAAGTCAATCCTAGCTCCGCTCCGGATGGCTGTATTCAGTTTTCTTGGGTGTATTAGAACTAGTCTGCTGTGCAATGGAAATTTCGAATGACCAAGATAATTTACACATTGTACACAACTTGCTCAGCAGAGGATCCCTCACAATCATAATATGCAGGCAAATCTTAAAATAGTTTGTGTTTTGTTATGTTTGTCAGTGTTTACATTAGGACTGAGTCAGAACTGGTTCACATATTGTTAGTGAGAACTGTGGCCAAAGCAAGTTGCATTTTCAGTTTCTGCACTTCTGATGTAGTAGTTTGGTGCGTGGTGTGGTGTAGTGGTTAAGTGCACGGACTCTAATCTGGGAGAACCGGGTTTGATTCCCCACTCCTCCACTTGCACTTGCTGGATAACCTTGGGCAAGTCATAGTTCTGGCACAGCTGTTCTTGAAAAAAGAGAAGTTTCTGTCAGAGTTCTCTCAGCCCCACCTACCTCACAGGGTGTCTGTTGTGGGGAGGGGAAGGGAAAGGAGTTTGTAAGCTCTGAGACACCTTTGGGTAGTGAAGGGTGGGGTATAAATCCAATCTCTTCTTCTTCTTCTTCTTCTTCTAAAGTGTAGAGGGCAAATTTGTGTATCATCCCATTCACACATTTTAAAAGTATATGAAATAGATGTCTGTCTCACTTTAGAAGACGTGCAACTTCACCTTTTGCGCATCATAGTGAATTCTATTACAGCACATGTACATGCAAAAACACCCACACATAGCATATAAAGTGGACTGCAGGGAGGGTCAAGGGAATAGAGACCACAGTAGTCATGTCTTGAGCCTGTTGTTTAGGCTGTGTGCCACCGCCAACTCTTTCTGAAGGAGAGAGCTGCTGAGATTAGTCAGACCAGCTAAGAAACTCTCTTAAAGCAGTATGCCAGGATGAGCCAGTTGGAACCATCTTACCCTTACAAAGTCTTCCAGGTTTGCTTATTTGGTGCTCTGGGCGACTAGGAAGCCTTGTGAGCTGTAGACCACTTTCCCCATGCAGTGACAGGATTATATTGTGCAATTATATCACTCAGGCCTTCAATGTAGGATGGGTAATTTACCACTATGTCACTGACTATAGCTGAATGGAGATGTGGCAGTGTGGCAGCTTGCATTCAAAAACCAGGGTTTGGTCATGGGATCAACAGGTGTGGCTCTTCGAATGTTTCCCTTTGGATGGAAATTCTGGATTTCAGTAATCAGCTCTACAAATTCAGTGATCAACTTAGTGAAACTTTAGTTGTAGGGTCTCTGAAATCCTGGTCTCATATTCAAATTCATCTTACATTTTCAGCCTCCACAGCTAGCCTGCTTTCAGCACTGGCTCCCTTAGAACTAAATATTTGCAATTTCTGATTTAGAACATTCTCGTTCATAGACTTACCAGAGATTTTCCTGTCTTAAGCTAATACATTCTTCTGTGCCTTGAGATAATAGTTTCTTAATCAGGGCCCAGACATCCATAATAAAACTTCATGTTGGCAACGCTCTATATTTCTCAGTCGCCACCAAATCAAGTCAGCCTGGCATAATTAGGTAGAAGCCAATTCTTTAGCCTGCCTGTTGCTGTAACGTTCATCAAGAAGCATTCCATGCAAAGAACTGGATCCTGTGGGCCAGTTCTTCAAGCAGAGGCCCTTTTCTCTGAAGGAGCCTTCTTCAACAGAAGTGCCCCCCACTAGCAGAATGGACCCCTGGAATCCAACCCAATGTGAACACAAACTTTCCTCAGCAGTAGCTGACCCAATAAAAGATTTCATTTTTCCCTTTTTTGGTTTCCTAGATTAATTTTTTTTTGTCAGACTTCCATAGTTAAGCACAGCAGCTTTTAAGGTACGTTCCATAAGACTAATAAAATAAAATGGCTGATGGATTTGAACTGTAATGAACTCTCGTGAGAGCCAGAAGACTAAACCCTGCAGCCAGTTTTAGCAGAGGGCAGAAGTTCAAAGTATGTGTATTTGCGTGAGTGATTCGCCTGGCTCTGGAGCACAAACCAGACCATGAACAGGAAACATCAGGGATCAAAATAGTATTCTTTGATCAGAGCCAGCGTACTCTAGTAGTGGTCAGAGAGCCAGAGTACGATCTGCGAGAACCAGGTTCAGACCCCCACGCTGCAATGGAATGTTCACTGGGTGACCTTGGGTCGCTCACCCTCACTCTCCACCCAACCTACCTCACAGGGCTATTGATTTGAGGATAAAATGGAGGATGGGGGATTATGTTGTGAACCACTGTGGGCTCTCATTGAAGGGGCAATATAGGATATGAATGAATAAAGAAATAATAATTCATTATCTTTTAAAGAGATCTCTGTGGAGATGCTTGCCATAGATTTATTTATCTGGGTAGCCCTTTGTTAATTCTCTTGGACCTCTTGGCAGCTTTTGATATCATTGATCATGGTATCCTTCAGCATCACCTTTCAGGACTGGGGTTGGGAGGCACACTTCTGCAGTGGTTCTGGTCCTATCTTGAGGGTAGGTGTCAGAGTGTGGTGCTGGGGGACTGCTGCTCTGCCCCGTGTCCTCTGGCCTATGGGGTTCCTCAAGTTTCTATCTTGTCCTCCATCTATGTAAAGCCACTGGGAGAGGTCATCCAGAGATCTGGGTCAAGCTGCCACCAATATGCAGATGATGCTCAACTCTGCTACTAGCAGATTCCAGGGAGGCTGGAGAAACTGTGAACAGGTACCTACGTACAGTTCCAGAATGGATGAGAGCCAACAAGCTGAAACTTAATCCCAATAAAATGGAGGTGCTACTGCTGGGGTGAAGGTTGTCCCCTGTTCTGTATGGGGTTGCATTCACTTTAAAGGAGCAGGTTTATAGCTTGGGGTGCTCCTGGAAGCAGGCATCCTGTTGGATAAACTGGTGGCAGCGATGGCCAGGGGTGCCTTTCAACAGCTATGACTGGCAGAATCATAGAATCAGAGTTGGAAGGGGTCCTACAAGCCATCTAGCCCAACCCCCTGCTCAATGCAGGATCAGCCTAGAGCATCCCTGACAAGTGTTTGTCCAGCCGCTGTTTAAAGACTCCGAGCGAGGGGGAACTCACCACCTCCCTAGGTACTCTGACTGTAAAAAAGCTTTTCCTAATATCCAGATGGTACCTCCTGTCCCATAATTTAAACCCCTTTGTGGTGTCCTTGCTTATTGGGACTGTTTTACCTTTAAAACACTCTGTTTACATAAATTTGGTAGATTTCTACTGCCACCAGGAATTAAAAATTCCAAATCTCTCTCTTTTGGTAGAATGACCTAGGGTCTGGGCACTTCAGAGGACTATGTGGCCCTGAGGAAGGACTATTCTGATTTCTAGGATAAGTTTAAGCAAAAAATGATTTTTTAAATAAAGAACAAAATAGGTTTCTGGTTATTTTGAATTGTTGCTGATGAAAGGAACTTGTAAATATAACTGGCAAAGCTTGGTGTCACAAACAGTCTCTCAGTCTCCCAAAACTCCACTCTGACAGGCGTAGACACTCAGTCTAATTTCTCTCTCTCTCATCTGTTTAGCCACACAGGCTGAACTCTTTGTCTTATTCACACAGTATAGACTCAAAACTCATATTCACACAGACTAAACTATTTGTCTTATTCACACAATAGACTCAAAAAATCCCATAGTCACACAGACTATACTCTCTCTTCAAACTTCACACACCGAATCCTCTCAAAGACACCCTTCCTCCCACACTCTCAGTCATCAGCCTACCACATCACACTTGTCTCCCCCTATCACTCTTCTTACAGTACTGCAGTCAAACTAAACATTTAAAGAAACACACACACCAAAACATGAAATCATTACACCATTATTGTGAGCCTTATCCTCTGCTGCCAATAGGAACAGCTCCCTGCCCTCCTCTAAGTGATAGCCCTTCAAGTACTTCAAGAGAGCAATTCTGTCCCCCCTCAGTCTCCTCTTCTCCAGACTAAACATTCCCAAGCCTTTCCTCGTAGGGCTTGGTTTCCAGGCCCCTGATCGTCCTCATCGTTCTGCACCTGCTCCATTCTGTCCACATCCTTTTTGAAGTGAGGCCTTCAGAACTGCACACAATACTCCAGGTGCGGCCTGAGCAATGCAATGTACAGCAGGACTATGACATCTTGCAATTTGGATGTTATGCCTCTGTTGATACACCCCAAGATTGCATTAGCCCTTTTTGTCACTTCATCACACTGGCTGCTCAGATTTAATTTATGGTCCACCTTTACCCCAAGATCTTGTTCACGCACACTGCTACCCAGAAGTGTATCCCCCATCCAGCTGGTGAATCAGCTGTGGCCCTTCCAGGACAGAAAAGATCTTGCTGTTGTGGTACATGCCTGGAAACATCTAGATTAGATTACTGCAGTGCATTCTACATGGGGCTGCCCATGAAGGCTATCTAACCACTGCAGTTGGTGCAGAATGCTGCAGCCAGAATATTGATTGGAGTGCCCCACAGGGACCATAGCACTTCTGTTTTGTTCTGCCTACAGTGACTTCCAGTTTGCTTCTGGGCTCAGTTCAAGGTGCTGGTATTGACCTTTAAAGCCCCATTCAGCCTGGGACCAGCATACTTTAAGAACTACCTTCTCCCATACAAACCTCCCTAGACATTCTCAGAGGCCCTGTTTTGATTGCCCCTGCTATGTGAGGCTAGGGCAGAGACAATCTGAGAGAGGGCCTTCTCCATTAAGGCACCAAAACTTTGGAACTCCCTCCCCAGGGAGATTCATCTGTCCCCCTCAATCAGGGTCTTTTGCCAGCATGTGAAGCCTTTTTTTGTTTTGTTCCACATACCCCCAATAATGGTTATTACCCTTCCCTCTAATGTTGTTTGTTTCTGTGTTTTAAATTTTATTTATTTATTTCGATTTGTATCGTGCCCTCCCCGCAAGCAGTCTCAGAGCGGGTTCCATCATAAAATTAACAGTATAACAAATCAACAGTTAAAATATATCTAAAAATATATCTAAAACAGGAACCAATATAAAAATACCAGTGCCTCAATGGATCTCAGCAAAGAACAGCTGGTTCCCAGGTGGTCATTCGGATCTGAGGTCACTGGAGGGGAGACCAGTCAGGAGGGAGGTGCCTGCTACCTCAACTAAAAGCCTGGTGGAAGAGCTCTGTCTTGCAGGTCCTACGGAACTGTAATAGGTCCCGCAAGGCCCTGATTTCTGATGGGAGCTCATTCCATCAGGTAGGGGCCAGGCTTGAAAAAGCCCTGGCCCTTGTTGAGGCAAGTTGGATGTCCCTGGGGCCAGGAACCACCGGGAGATGTTGATTAATAGATTGTAAGTTCCTGCGGGGATCATATGGGGGGGGCGGTCCTGAAGATATGTTAGCCCATGGCCAAATGGGGCTCTGAAGATAAGTACCAGCACCTTGAACTGGATACGGTACTCAATAGGCAGCCAGTACAGTTCCCACAGTGGATACATGTCTGCACAGACGACGAAGTCAGCAATTGAATTTTATATTTTAACTGTATTTTAATTATTTTTTCTTTATGTTTGCCACCTTGTAGACCCTGATTGGATAGAAAAGTGGCATAAAATGTTCTAAGTAAAATAAACAAATAATAAATGTCAGTAAAGATGGAGTTTCAGCATCCATGCCAATAACGTAATACTGCGTATTTGTTTAGCCCTTGTAGGGCTAGAGAAGGGACAGGCTCTTCTTTGACCCCAGTGTGCAGTGGCATCCAAAGTGTCTTTGGTACATTTGCACTGTACTGGCTAGAAGAAAGCATTTACATTCCAGGTATAGGATGATCACAGTAGTTTCAAGAGGCATCGAAGAAGTGAGATAAAGCTGCCTGTTCACAAAAGAGTTTTCAATCTTTACCTCATTCCTCCTAACCATGAAATGAGAGTTCAATATGTAGCATAATGGCTAAATAACCGAGCTGTGAACCAGGAAGTCCCCCATTCAGATTTCTCCCTTCAAAGGGGCCTCTATGAGTCATCCCTTCATTGGCAAGGTGGGGATAATAACTTGCAGGGTTGTCATTATGTGAAGCATTGAGGACTAACAAAAATCAGTCTCTATTACTACCTCTCGATGTGTGCGTACTCAAGAAGGGGCTCTGAAGAGCTGGTGAGGGTCTTGGAGCCCCTGCTATCACTTTTGGTGGGATTGGGGTCTCAGTGAGTGAAAGAGACTGGGGACCGAGGACACATATCCTTGGAGAGTCTTACCTCCTTCCTCCACAACCCTTTCAGTGGCTCAAAATAGTAGTTTTCCATTTGCTGCCCTATGCTTCAGATTGCCCCCTTTGTGTTTCGGAATCTGACTGAACGCTATGACTTTAAATGCTCAATGGAGATTTATTAAAATGCTTTAGCTATATAAACTCAACTGGGCAATATGCATTTGAAGCCAGAATTCTTTCCTGGCAGCATTTTTACACACACAATCAACTTCTAACCTTTCATTAAGGAAGCTGGGTTAAATCACTGAACCCCACGTTTATAAGCTTTTTCTCCTTCAAATCTTATAAAACTAACTTTAAGTGGCTTACATATCCCTAAATGAACTATAACCATCATGTAGCAAAGTTCAGTTAATCAGTATTGGGGGAGGGAGGAAGGGGAAAAGGTTCCTTTGCTAGTTTCTAAAGTGTTTTGAGATTTACCATATATGCCCTTCCCGCCAAGCAGAGACCAACTTCGCAAAGCAATAAAGCACACAAAGCTGCTAAAAATAATCTGAAACAAATAAAAAGTAACTTGATAGCAGCACACAATCTACATTTGGTTAAAATGTCCTGTTTTACCATTCTGTTTCATCTTCCTAAACAGATTTTCAAAGTTTTTTTTTCTTAAAAAAATACGATTAATAAATTATCCTGCATAAATCTTTTGATAACGATGATCGTCTTTGGAGAATTATGAAGCCACATCTGGAAAAAGTATATTACTGCCGTAAAATTAAAAAAAGAGAGGGGGGCATGCTGTGTATCGCACTAATGTGCATCAGTAAGCAAGAGATGGCGCATAAAGTTTGCATTCATCTGTGTGAATGGAAAACGTTATTTTCTCCTCCCACAAGCTCTTGGGTTTATTTCACAATAAAGGGCAAGTTGTAAAGTTTATAAGGAACTTTCTTACTGTGATTCATCAGTGGTTTTGCTTTCTGAGCATTGCCCGTAATGCACTTTTACGAGATTAAGTGGCAAATACATGACACTGGATTGGGAGTGAGCAAACACCAAAGTGTAATAAGGTTCATTTGTTGTTATGACAGCAGTGGGGACAAAAGAAACTTAAGGAAAGTCAATGTTTTAATCAAAAAGGAGGAGAGGGAAGCAAAGGAGTTAATTTTTTTCATCCATGAGATCCAACAATGTGATGGAATTCTTCTTTTTCATTAGCAAAGTCAGTAAAAGACTGACTTCATGCATATCTTTCAAGGTGAGTCGCTGTGATGCTTCTGGAACAACAACAAAAACTTGATTATACTTATGTATTTATATTTGTTAAATAACATGAGCAAAGGTGGTTCTTTGACTAAAATATGCCTCTTGGTTAAAAGAACCTTTTTTAAAAAATCCAAGCAGATGTTTGCAATAAGAAATGGATGGTGAGTGAAAGGGAAGAATGCTGCAGAGCTAAGGTACGTGTCTCTCCCCCACCGCCCAGTTTTTCTCTGTTATACTGATATGTATCACAATCATGATTACAATGTGCCTGGCTTTATTTATGTGTAGCTCTGTAACTGAGTTTTACCTTAAAATATATGGCACGCCAGTCATAAAAACTGTGACTTGGAGATAGGTGCCTTCGTCTTCAACAAATACATAATCTAAGATGGCATGGTGAGAACATAGGCTGAGCTCAATCAGGCAAAATTTAGTGCATAGTCGTGTGACTGCTGCTGCACCTGTACCAGGTGCCCTGCCTCTCCCTCTCCAGAACATCAAGTTCAATTTAGCCTGTGCCTTGACATCATTATACAGCATATGTGATCTGTGGTAGCCAATGATGTGTACCAAGAGTGGGGAAATGTGTTTCATAATAACCTTAGAACCAGTGTTACCTCTAAGCTGAGTTAGTGTGAGCTATCTCACAGTTTTTTAGGCTCCGGCTCACACATTTTTGTCCTAGCTCAGAACATAAGAACATAATTGAAGCCAATGTTGAATCAGGCCAATGGCCCATCTAGTCTAACACTCTGTCACACAGTGGCCAAAATATACCAGGTGCCATCAGGAGGTCCAGCAGTGGGGCCCGGACACTAGAAGCCCTCCCACTGCTGCCCCCTCCAGCACCAAGAATAGAGTGCATCACCTGCCCCAGACTGAGAGTTCCCATCTATACCCTGTGGCTAATAGCCACTGATGGACTTCTGCTCCATAAGAAGGATGGCTCAGGAAGGATGGCTCCAGAGCAAACTAATTTAGGCAGTAGCCAAACCGCTCGCTCACAACTTTAATGCCAGTGAAGTTTTTGCTCACAAGACTCCACAGTTTAGAGGGAGCATAGCTTAGAACATGGGGTTACTTGAAGAAGAAATTAGAAGGAGAAACTCAACATAGGTATAATTTTGGGCAGGAACCAGGTTCTTTCCAACGTGTAGCTGAGCCTTGAGATAATAAACTGAATGGAAAGTTGCATTTTCAGAGGTTATAGATAATGATCTGCACAGTGGCCAGGTTACCTCTGGCTTTGTAGAGCCTTCTGTACATGTCATTCATAGAGCTTTCTATGCACAATTCAAAGGGTTGTGTATAAATGGCAAAGTCCAAAAGACTTTGAAATCCATCTGTCCCCATGTCCCACTGCAAGCTGAAAGCAGTCTTTGAGTCATATTTTGTCAGCACAATCTTATGATGGGGCGTGCATATTTTGTTGTTTTTGGATGCACACATTTGCATTCCAATTGTTTATTTGTTTTAAACTATGTCTATCCCATCTTGCCTGTTCCAAGGCAGCTTCCGTACAGACTCATAGGTCAAGCAACACAAAGGAGATGGTCAACATTTACAATAAATAAAGCTCCCTAAGAGAACACCACCAGCTTGGCCGCTTTGTCTAATGCCTTCCCTTCCGTAAGAGAAAGACCTCTGGAAAAAATGGATTTATAGGGTCAAGATTTTGGTTTATAGGACTTTGGTAAACTACCTGTTGTGGGTCAGCCAGAGCTCAGTGAAGACTCCTCAGGAGAAGAGGACTCCCTGGGAGAAGAGGAGCCTCATGTAGCCAGCTCTGAGTCAGCAGAAGCCAGCAAGCCAGAAGACCAACTTCAGGCTTATCAGGACTCACAGCCAACAGCTGGTGCAGAGCCACCAACACCCTCCAGTCCTAACTCAACAGGTAAAACTAAGTTAGTTAGCCCCTCCAGTTTCACCCACAGCCTTTGGGCACCACAGACAGAGGCTATGAGCAGAATGACAGGAGAGATGACAAAATGCTCGCCTCCTGGCCCGATGTCAGCTGCTTGCGTAGTTGCAGGATTATTCCTGAGCAGCTGGCTACAAGTATGACCCTTGGGCATATGCCTATAAAAACCAGCCAAGGAAGGCTGTTAGGTGTGGAAGTAAGTCTTCTTATGGCTGATTCCGTGGCAAACTGCATCAGACTGTGCCTCATTCTTGTGCCTCCTGGACTGGCTCTTAACCTTGCTTCTCAGCTCTGTGATATCTGCTTGTGAGTAACCCTTGGACTGCCTGATTATGCCTATTGGATAACCTTTTGGTAACGACTTTCTTGGCTCTGGACTCTGGAAACGAACCCTTGACCTGGCTTTTTGCAATTGGACTCTTGCTACCTGCAAGGGATGCACACCAGCTCTGCCTGCCCTGGCTGTGACACTACTCCAGTTAATAAGGTCCACATTGCGGGATCATCAAGTGAAACAGCTGAAAACAGACATGGGCAGAATGTACTGCAGGGAGCCTAACTAACAGAGGTTCATGAAGGGAGAGGCACCCTTTTCTACTGGTGGTCTTCATTCTTCCCTCTGCCTCCACATGCTGCCTCCTTCCCTCCTTCTACCCACATGCACACTTCTGCTATGCTGCAGCCTGTACTAACATTGTTTCTGTTTTCCTAAGCTGTTCTCATGTTGCTTCTTTGTTCATTTGGAAATGAAAACACAACTCTTCTTCTCTGAAAATTTACTCAGAAGTAAGTCAAGGTGGGTCCAGTGGGAAGTATGCTTGAGCAAATGTGTGCAAGACTACTGCTTGTATTAAGTCTAGAAATGAATTCTTTGTGATTACTCGAGCATCTAAATCTCAGTTTTGCTAGGGATATAAACATTGGACAAATACTGCAGGTTGGATCCTGGGAACTGAGCAAGTTCATAGAAGGAGGTCTTTCCAGCTTTCCGGAGGAGCATGCTGCCCCCACCAAAAAGTCACTGGTGAGATCTTCCAAAATGATATGCTGCTTCAAGAAGAGCCCCAGTCACCCTTTTCATGAACTTCTTCTCTGTTCACAGAACTATACTTGCAAGGCTCTGTGTGTGTGTGCATTTTGACCAGTTTCTGCCCCCCCCATGCTGCAGCCCCCTTGCCACATAACATACTATTAGATCAATCCCCACTTGTGGGTAGCTGCATTTAGGGGAGGGCAAGGGACTGCTGGGGAACTGGGAATATCTACTTCTGCAAAACTGTTCTGGGAGACCTTGGAAACCTCTGGTGCCTGAATATGGATGATGGGAGGTCTGTCTGGGGTGAGGTTAGGTAATCTTTTTGCAATCAAATGATTGTTTCAAATGTTGGGGGAAGAGTTGTATACCAATGTTGTTCCCCCTTCAGATGTGTAACTCTACATGGATGAATTAAGTGATACTTATCTTCCCGATGAAGAATACAGAACAAAAGTCAAAAGTCATTATCTGTCTGTCCAGACAGCTGAGTCTATCAGCAACGTTTCATTTTATGACTTCAACCCTGACCAGCAATAACAGCCAAAAACAATGAGGGGAAAGTGTTTATATAACTACACTGAAGAAAGTTATAATTTGGCTGCTGCATCCAGAAAGTATATTCTTGATTCTTTGCCTGAAGATACTGTCAAATTCTATTACACTGAATGTTACAAATAACAAATTAAAATCTCTGTGTAGGCATTTTCAGAAAAACTTTGCTTAATAGAATTATTTATCAGTTCTGCTCTTTGGACTTTGAGAGCCAACTGAAGTATTGGAGTCTGCATTTGGAGACAAAAGGCTGTGGAACTTCACAGGGTCTTTAATGGGTGGGATGAATGGCCTTTTTTTGGTCTTTCGCATACATTGTAGGGGGCAAGTAGCAACCTGAAGATCAGTGCTGCAGCTTCCAAAGGCACAGCTGTGGCCTTCCCATGTCTTGCATTCACTCTGCTTTCCAGCTTGCCATCCCAAGCAAGACTCCAGCTTTGCTTCAGAGCAGGCAAGTGGGGGAAATAAGCTCCTGTTTTCTTGGTTATTAAAATCACAGTGGCAATCTTTTGATTGCCATCTGGTCACACTCTTCACCCCTCACCTGATCTTCTAGTCAGGTCTGCTTTTTTCTATAGTTTCTGAATAATTTAGGGTTTGAAAAAAGAGATGCCGGAACTCTCAAGAGGGAAATGAAGTTTTCAATCTTTATACTGAAAACTCTTGAACTTCTAAACATTTTAAAATGAATTCTATCAACAAGGTTCCAGAACTCTGTTCCAGTGTGTTCCCCCAGAAAAAAAAAGCCCTGGTTATATTCTAATAAACTGGAAAGCCCTGGGTTAAGCTTGCTCAACATTTTATTGGCGCATCCTCATTTTGAAGTATGGAAGTCTGTTACAGAAACTTGTGTTTTGTTTATTGTATTTCAATATTTCTTTCTCACTTTTCTCTCTACTGGGGGACTCAAAGTGTCTTGCAATGAAACACAGATTGTATTTAGACAAACAAATAATTAAGCACATACAGTTCAGCTTCAATGCCTGGCTTGTTTGGAATCCAATGGGCCAGCTCACTCAGGGTCACAGTCATGAGCTAAGAGCCAAGAGCTTTTACCCTTATCTCCTGCAAAAGCTTAAGCACCTGCAACAGGAAGAGAAACAGAGGCTCAGCCCAGCTGTCATACAGCAGACAGAGATGTTCCCAAGATTCCCCTTATCTGCAGAAGAGCATCTGGCCACACCTAGGCTGAAACACCTGTGAGAAAGGAAGAGAAGCGCAGCCCAGATCTTATGCAGCTAGAAGACACGTTCCCAAGATTTTCCTCCCTTGCTGCATGTCCAGTTTCTTATCATCCTGCCATAAGAGACCCATGAGAAAGAGATGCTCTACATTTGCAGAGACAAGCTCTCCTCTCTCAGCATCAGAACTCTAGGAACCAAGAAGAAAAATGGGACCAGCTGAGCAAATACACTGATTTCTGTGCATGGGAAAGGAGAAGGGCAAGGGAGAGCACAAACAACACTGGAAAAAGAGTCCACATGTGACAGCCATGTTGGTAGTCTGGAGTTAATATGAGACGTGCTGCCGAATTTTGAATCCCTACCATTCCAACTAAAAAAAAACCCCTTTTGACCTCATTTCTCTCTTGTATGAACTGAGCCCATGAGACTTTATTTTTATCCTTGATGCAATTTGTCTTGTTAAATTTACATCATGGTGAATGTAATTTTTATATTCACAGTGTCAATGGCATATAATGTCAAAATGGTATAAAAAAGGCTTAAATAAGGTGCAAATCAGGAACAAGCCTTCTCTTGAATACGAGCAGAGCACCAAGTCATTATTTGGATCTATGCCTCATCCAAATAGTACCCTTCTGACTTTTGGCTCAAAACCGTGAATGTGTGCGCGCACACATGTGTGTTTTAAATCAGCCATTTGGCTTTAATCTGATACCTTCATAAGTGTTTGCAGGAGCTGAACGTTTTGTAATACGTTGCATTTCGTTCAACATTTGTGTTGTTTCACTTCTTTAATTAAGCTTGGCATGCAGAATTCAATAAAAGATTCATTTCGGCTTTTTTTAAAAATACAGGCAGCCACCCTAAGTTCCTCTAACTACACCAGAGTAGGCTTTGAAGCGACACTTAAACACACAACATGAAACGCTTAAAGTGTGTGAGCAAAGCAGGCCAGATAGAGTCCAGATTTCTGACCTAGTTTCCGTGGTCAGACTCTTCCAGCTTTTTTTTTTTCTTCTCCCGTTGTGCAGATAACCACCAGAGGGCATAAATATTACCTTATGGACCTTGTCGCAATAAAAAGAAATTGAAATAGCAAAATTAATAATTATTAAATGAGGTTGACAGATGTCAAACAAAGCATGTGAGCTTCTCCATGCCAGGGCCCGCATGTGTCCAAAATTAATACAATGCCTTGGGAGCTAAACAGGAAAACTCTGGGACAACTCACAAATCCCACACTCATTTCTTAGTTATGAAGTAATCCCCATTCGCCAGAATACTGAGGATTTTAACGCACTCCATATTCACACAGACGTCCAAAGAAGCTAGCCCGAGGGGGGGAAATGGTGGGAAAGCTAAGGCTGCTATCAAGCACAGCTGCTGGGAGTTCGATTCATATCAATAGGATTTAGGGGAAACTCCGCATTTTACACACCAAATGTGTTTCCTGCACATATCAGGGTTACAGCAGTGTTTCACTAAGCAAACATATGAAGATTAAAGGAGATTCATATGTATATTTGAACAGGGATATCCAGTGTGCTGTCGTGGTTTGCCTGTCAGTCTAGAGCTAAGGAAATCCTGCCAGCCATGGAAATCACAGAGGGACCTTGGACCAGCCACGGTGTCAGCATAATGTACTCCGTAGGGTACTTGCGTGATGATACAATGGAAGAGGACAGAACTGCATTCTCTGCCCTAAACTCCTTGGAGGAAGGCCCGGATAGAAATATACTAGATCATTTTTTTTAACCACACCTCTTCATAAGATAGGCTGAGGAATGACTGAGGTGTCTTTGTGCAGGATTTTGTATTTGGTACAGGCACCTGAATACAAACTCTGCTGTCTGCTGTTGTGAAGACTGCACCTGCATAATTTGTCTTTACAAGATACAGAAGTAACAACTGGGCTTTCAGGATTCTGCTCATCTACATTTTCCCCAGGATCTTGGAATGTTGGATTTCCTGGTCTTATTTCAGAAGTGGAACCAAAGCATAAGGAAACCTCCATAGTTCTCATTCAGTGAAGAGTCTGGTGGCACTGCAAAGATGAACAGAGTGTACCCAACAACCTGCAGATTCCAGGGAGCAGAGCATTCCTGTTTTCCTCTCCTCTACTGAACTCTCCCTCTCAGGAACAGCACAGGGGGCTTCAGCAGAAGGGAAAATCAACTGAATTCATTAACCTCTTCTTGAAGACTTCAGTTCCCATAAGTCTTTGAAATTACATGAAGATAAATCCAGGTGGTCAGCCATGTTGGTGTGAAGCAGTAGAACAAAATCAGAGTCTCGTGGTGTTTGAAAAAGTGTGTGTGCACATGAAAGCTCATACCTTGAATAAAACTTTGTTGGTCTTAAAGGTGCCTGAAATTACATGGTTAGACATAGGCCAGTGAATCTATTGTGGCATCCACTTCCATGAGAGGGGTGATGTAACTTGAGTTTTTTTGGTTGAACTTGGCTCTCAGGGGTTGTTTGCTCCTGCTTCCCTGCCATCAGACAATTTGAGACTGAATCAGCAGCAGCTGCGTACTGTCTCCATCTTTGCTGTTTCACTAAGTAATCACTTCATCTCCCTTCTCCCATTCTATGGCTAGGGGATGGCTTGAAGGGGAAGCAAGCAGCCCATGGACCATCCATCCTTCCCAATCTGCTGGCTCTTCCCCCAGCTCAACATAGCTGGGGTGATAGCAGGATCTGGGCTGCTCAGTGAAGGGCAGAAAAAGGAGCAGGAAGAGGAAGCACTCAGGAAAGCCATCCTGATGCTAGCAATAATTTGTCCTATAGGGTTGCCAACTCTGTGTTGGGAAATTCCAGGAGATTTGATGGTGGAGCCTGGGGAGGGTGGGGTTTGGGGAGGGGAGGGGAGAAAGCTTAGTGGGATATAATGCCATAGAGTCCATCCTCCAAATCAGCCATTTTATCTAGGGGAACTGATCACTGTAGTCTGGAAATCAATTGTACTTCTGGGAGATCTCCAGGCCCCACCTGGAGTCTGGCAACCCTCCAAAGTGCTCTCTGCTTCCCAGCTCTGTGATCTCCTGCTCCCAGCTTGGAGGGAGCTTCAGGAAACCAGCAAGTTGGGATTCCCCTTCCCCCACGAACAGCCCCGTTTGCTTCCAAGCAATGGGGGAAATAGCCTTGGCCCAGTCAATGACTCCCTTGAGTAGCAGCTGCCAAAACCCCAGTATCAAGCCTCCCCAAGCTTCAGCCACTTTCTTACAGGTATTTCAGACAAACCCATACCAGCTTACATTCACCTCTGCAGAGCCCTCCTTAATCAGATTTTTGGTTCTGACTTTTGTACAGAGTACTGTACAATCACTGTTTGATCCAGTGTTCCATTCCAACTCATTTACATTGCTTTTTCTCCCTGTAATAAAGGTGTCCATATACATTGATGAAACACTATGAAAATAATTTGGATGTGACTGTGTACCCTGTGGTATCAAGACACTTTTTGAATGGCACCCAGGGGTTCATGTGCGCACCTCAATGTAATGATGCCTGTTCTTACATCAATGTATGCACACGTATTGACCAGTAACGTAAGCTGCATCTACAAGCTGTTCAATATTGCATTACTGTTACATTACAACAGCCATTCACTACTGGGTTTTCCTGTGCGGATGTGATGATTTGGATGCAGATGACAGCTATAGTGCAATGATAGTGAGATATCAAACTATGTGTGAATGAGATCATGGTGTGGGGGAAAAGAGGTAAATGAACTGTGGCCCCCAGTATATGCTCCAATTCTGGAATTAGAAATTCTCTTTCTTCAACTGAAATTAAGGAGGAGACACTGTACAAAACAAATGTCTCAACGAGAGAAATGCAAGGCAAGGCAAACTTACAGAACAAGGAACATGATGGGAAAGAGCTATTCAAATGAATGCACACTTTAATTTTGTTAGGTATACCCAGCCAAGTACCAAACGTATCAAAGAGAAAAGCTAACTCATGAATGGACAGAAGGATGGTTCCTTTCCATATTCAATTTTTACAAGCTGTTCTCGTAGCATCTCATAAAAATTGCTTTAATTTTCATATTGTATATATATGCTATATGTAGCAGGGCTCCCAAACATGGTGCCCTTGGGTACCAAGGTGCCCATTGATATCTTACCTGGCAACCAACAAGTGTTTTTAGAAAGTGGGTGGGACCAGGTGGGACACTTGCTCAGCAGGGGCTCTGATCGGTTTTGTTGAGCAGATGGAAATAGCACTGTTTCAGTGGCAGCTGCCACCACAGTATTAGTTTTATTCTCTCTCACTCCTCTTTCCCACTGTTTTTGTTAAATTACCCCTCTTCTCCCCTATACCTGGGCTTCCTGTGTATGTGGTTCAGCTTTCTGTGACAGGCAGTGCACCTATACTACTCTGCGTTGGAACTTCAAAGATGCCCACAGGTTCAAAAGGGCTGGGGATCCCAACTATAACTCATGTGAGTGTACCCCGTCTGGCCCAGCATCCCATCAGACAATGAAGAAGAATGCTTTTGATATTGCATCTGTTATTTTTTAAATAGCTTCTGGCATTTTTACACATTTTCTAAATTTTATTTTTACATCTAGGTATTGCATGCATCGTCATTTAGTAATATATTTCCTTAGGGTATTTATAAGCCTCCTTTCCACCCAAAGTAGCTAAAAAATTAATTAAAATATGAAACCATTTCTGATCAAATAATCATAATACCCTCTAAAAAGCACTTAACAAACTCAGGAGTATGAAAAAAACAAAGGCCATCCCATATGCTGGTCCAATTCAAAAACATTCCGGAAAAAAGAAAGTCTTCAGTTTGTATGATATGTGGATAATTTAAATACCTAAAGCAAAGCTGGCTCTCAAATAAAGGAAATAACCTCTGAAGGGAGATCTGATTCCCCTTTTCTCTGGACAAGTTACTGCAGTAGGTTAAAGGCTGCTCTTTTCTCTCACAGAGCACCTTACCACAGAACCTACACACACCAGTTAGGAATGATGGGCCCTTAATAGGATGCTTATTTTTACAACTAAAATAAGCTTTTTTCCCTAACCCAACCCCCAAGCACTAACTAAAAAGCCAAATAAAAGCCTGTCTAAGCAGATGCTTCTTTCCAGAGTAATGAAATCCTTATCCAAAAGTAGAGAAGGTCCTTTAACTCCTCTTAAACTGAGGTTGGCTCCACCCCTCCCATCAAGGGGAGTTCTGTGGGCTCTGATTGGCTGGCTGACAATCATTTGAATTTGCATGAGGTCTAAATCACAAGGATTGGTTCAGTCCTGGAGGAGAGGTGGGACTTTTAAGGATGATTGCCACACTTGCCCCTTCTATGGAACTCATTGCTCTAGGAGAAATTCCTTCCCTCAAGTCTCTCCTGGACAATGGGACCAGTAGAACTCATATATGTAAAATGTTTTTTTACATGGTGCAATCTTAATAAAGAGACTCTCTGTAAACCAAAAGGTGTACGATCACTTTTATAGGGGACAATTTTTTGCAATATAGGATTTGAAAGTCATGCTTTCCTAAAGAAATGCTTAAGTTAGCAGCTACAGCTGGTGATACGTCTCAGAATAAGTAATTAGTTTAACTGATGTGGAGTCAAAGTAACCCCAACACTTCAGCAATTGTTTAAAGATTTATGTTTCACTGTTGGTTTCCTAAGCCAGAGGAGTCAGTGGCCAGGTTTGTGGCTGTGCTATGAAAGGTAGCAGAGCCTTATGTCAAAATTCACATTACATAAAAAAGGCGGCGGTGGCGGTAATAGCCACACATAAAAACGTTAGCAGAGGCTGAGGAGACACTTAGGAAAGCTTCACCTGCTCCAGTTGACTTGTGGTAAAACATGTGAGGCCTTGAGGAAATATCTTTTAAATGAAGGTACAGATTACTTCAGATGTAGATCAAAGCACTGCATGGCAGTCCAGTCTATTATAGGTTCTTAAGCACAAACTAAATACCATAGTGAAACTGGAAATGTTGAGAGCCACAGTCATCCTTCAGTAAGTCCCATCGACGACAGTGGGACTTACCTCCCAGTACACATGCAGGCCAGGGTATACAGAACACTCATATACCTCAGTAATTGCAGTTTGATTATCATTTTAAATCTGGGCCTCTAGTCAGCCATATACACAGTCATTGAGGGGCTAGAAATATGTCCAGCCTGATCCTACGATCCTGCAAAGATGGTTGCCCATCCCTGGCTTCCATTTCCCACCACTACTCTGGTGGCCTCCTGATCTCCTGAAATTACAACTCATCTTCAGACTACAGTGATCAGTTCTCTGGATAATATGGCTGCTTTGGAGGGTGGAATCTCGTGCACCATACCCTGCTGAGGTACCCCCTCCCCCAAGCCCCACCCTTTCCAGGCTCCACCCATAAATCCCCAGGAATTTCCCAACAGTCCTAGACCAAGCTCCTCCATTCCTCCTTGAGCATGGGAAGCATGTGAAACAGAATGAAGGAGGAGGGTCTTAGCAAATTGTTGTTAAATTCATAGCCAGTTAACAGTAACCCCATTTTCTGGGCTGGCAAAACCCCTAGAATTTTGCCCCTTCCCCCAGGCAACCTTGCTTTCACCCAGTATTACACTTTCCCTCCTTCCACTCCTGCTTGGTGTTCAATCCAGTTAACTGCTGGTGGGAAGAGTGGCTTGATGCTCTCCCCACCCCCCAATCCCTGAATAAAGTCTCACTGCTCTGGGGGGTCATAAAAGCAACAGATGCTTTCTCTGAGTACAGACCTGGCACTCAAGGAATTGCCTCAAGGAAGCCTCTGCCCCTAATATGCAGTAATACCCCTCTGTGTATCAGAACTTGCATTCAGTATTGCAGGAAAGACTGGTCCCATTTGGATAATGCAAGACCCCATTACAGTGATGTCACCACCACATGCCATTCTGTATGCTGTGCCTTTAAGATTTAAAGATAGTTTTAAGATCTGGGCATGAGACTTTTTTTTTTAAGTATCACCCACACCAGCTGCTATTACAAAATCCCTTCCCTTAATTCATGAGGAACATTTTAATATTTAATTGAAGGGAAAGATAAAGTTGGAAATGTATTGGAAGGGAATAATCAGTACACCCAAACTTTCTGTACTTTAAAAGTCAGATAGGAATTGAACCCTTTTGAGGCCCTGAGATGTTTATATAAGTGGCTTTTGCTCTTATGATTCCAGTCTCCAGTCAAGGGCTGGAGCTATAACTTCACAAATTGATGTTTCTGGCCTGAATCCTATGAGAGAAGAGCCAGAAATCTCACAGAAATGCTTGTTTTTATGACGGTGCCAGCCCATTTCAGAGCCCCAAGAGATCTGAGTCCATAACTTTGAGCAAGCATCTAAGTTTTGGATGCAGCTATTGGAGTCCAACACAATCTCTGACTTGCTCTAAAGGAACTGTCTGAGTACAAGATAACATTAATATCAGTTGGGTGAACAATGACTGTATTATTCAACTGGCCATCAATAGCTTCCTGCCATTGAATTGCTTTTCTGATGGGAGCTGATTTTTCCCCAGAATGACAAGAACATGAATATTTTTTCAAATAATTAGAAAGAAAAATAATTTGTTTCTGTTTCTGACTACGGGAGGGAGGATCTCTCCCATTGCATCTCCCTTAGGAGTCTCTGTTCCTGTTTCATATATCATGAATTCTTCCACAACAGTTTGAATTTGAACTATTCTATCTACAGACCTGCTAGAGAACTTTGGACACCTTGGCTTTGTGTTGAGCTGTTGACCTTTCTTATATTCTGCCTTCACTTTGAATTTGTTTCAATAAGCTCTGCACCTGTGTTAACCACCCCCCTCTTCAAGTGTCCAGTGTCAACCACCCATCCCTAAGGAGACAGGTATTATAAATCACTATAGTGCACGGGTTGTAACGACCAACAAACTGTGATGGGGGAAAGCTGGCAATAGACAGAATGAAATAGCATGGCCCACCCACACAAGAAAACAAGACTCGGCTTTAAATGGTAGTTGTGTAAAGCCAGCTGTGAGAATCAGCTTGGTGTACTGGTTAAGAGCAGCAGACTCGAGTGATTCCCCACTCTTCCACACAAGGCCTCCTGGGGGACCCTGGGCCTGTCACAGCTCTCCCAGAACTCTCTCAGCCCCACCTACCTCGCCAGGTGCCTGTTGTGGGGAGGGGAAGGGAAGGCGATTGTAAGCTGCTCTGGGACTCCTTAAGGTAAAGAAAAGTGGGGAGTAAAACCAGCTCTTCTTCTTTTTAAAGATCAAGTTCAGCATCCTTAAGTCCCGCTGACTTCAACAGGGGAGTAATGGGCTTAGGGCAAGCTCACCTCTTGAAATCAGTGGGACCTCTGTGTCAGGTTCAATAACAAGTGGATCCAGTCATTCTTGTACAAAGAAAGGTTTTATTGGATTATCTTGCTAAAACCCACAGTAGGAGGTCATTGTCAGGAATGGGGGCGAAGCAATGCAAGCTAACTTATAGTGTGATGCAAAAAGCGCCTAGCAAATGAAATATGAGCGCGCGCGCGGGAAACTCCCGGCGGGAGATATACTTCATGGACGGGAGACTACTCCCCCTCCCTTTGCCTTCCCAGGACTGGAAAATTCTCAGTAACACAAGAATAGCCCAAAGCCTACATTCAAGGCCACCGTGATAAGGAAAAGCGGCAGGGAAGAAGCTCCCACGTTTCTGCCTGCATAGCTACGCAAGCGCAAAGCAGGGTAGGGAACACATAACAATGGATTCAGTGAGAAACATCAAAGAAGCATTTCTGACATTCTGCCCTTCCCAAAATACCATCCACCCACCGCTCAGGAAGGAGAGAATGAAGGGCCCCCAGGTTTATTTGGGTAGCGGGTGTGAAACTCCTTCAGGTGATCAGGTGCATTGATATCAGACACTTTCACCCACTCCCTGTGTTGAGGCCCAAAGTGTACCCATTCAATAAGGTACAGCAGTTGTCCACGGAGGATCTTAGAGTCCAAAATGTCAGCAATTTCATAGTGCTCCTCATCATCGACCATCAGTGGTGGGGGGGTGCTGGAAGCTCAGGATGCCACTTAGTCGGGGGTAATGCTGGTTTGAGGAGGCTGTAATGGAAAATTGGATGTATTGCTTTAAGAGATTTAGGTAAATCCAGTTGCACAGTCACTTGATTTATACATCGCACTACTTTGAATGGACCAATATATTTCCAAGCAAGTTTCCGGGATTGTTGTGCCAGCCTCAAGTTTTTGGTGGAAAGGTAGACAGAGTCTCCCGGTTGCAGATTCCAGCCACCCGCCCTCTTTTTGTCTGCCTGTTTCTTGTATTGTGCCTTGGCCTCGTTTAAAGTCTCAATGATTAGGGGCCAGGACTCCTGGAAAGTTTTACACCATGCTGTGGCTTTTCCACCAGCCTCGCCGGGCTTCAAAAACGGAAGAGGGGGGCTGTCATAACCCATGGCAGCTTTGAAGGGAGACATATTCATTGAAGCATGCCATGAGTTGTTATACGCAAATTCTGCTAGTGGTAATAAATCTACCCAATTGTCTTGTTGATAGTTAGTGAAACACCTTAAGTATTGCTCTAGGGTTTGGTTTACTCTTTCTGTTTGCCCATCGGTTTCTGGGTGATAGGCACTACTGAGAGCGCGTTCAATCCCCATAAGAGTCATCAACTCCGACCACAGTTTTGAAACAAATTGAACCCCCTGTCGGAGATTATTTTGAGCGGTAATGTATGTAGCCTGGCAATGTGCTGAAGGAAGGCTTTGGCCAGGATTTTGGCCGTCGGCAGGCTAGCAAATGGTATAAAGTGAGCCTGTTTAGAAAATAAGTCCACTACCACCCAAATGACTGTCATATGTTTGCTGGGGGGAAGATCAGTGATAAAGTCCATGGAGATCACTTCCCAGGGTCGGCTCGGGGTGGGCAAAGGCTGTAAAAGACCTGGAGGTTTTCCTGGTCTAGTCTTGCAACGATTGCATGTTGGGCAGGATTGTATATAGAGGGATAAATCCCGTTTCATTCGGGGCCACCAGAAGCTGCGTTGCAGTAGGTGTAGCGACTTTACATACCCGAAGTGCCCAGCAGATTTTGAGTCATGGGCTGATTGCAGCACCTGAGCTCGGGTAGCTTCTGGAACAAAGATTTTATTGCCCTTATACCAGCAGCCATTTGCGTTACATTCCACATCTTCCCGAGCTTTTAATTCAATTGCTTCTTGTTTAGTAATGTCAGTGGCAAATTGCTTTTCCCAGGTCGTGCCACGGCTTGGGGTTAATGATTGCGCTTGCCGGCTTTTCCGGGTTACTACTGCCCCAACTAGTTGTTCTGGGGTGAACATAGACTCTCTTATTTCTGTCCTCTTACAAAGGTGTTGGGGAAGGCAGGAGAGAGCATCTGCCAGATGATTAGATTTACCTGGAAAATGGTGGAGGGTGAATTGAAATTTGGAGAAAAACTCAGCCCACCGGAATTGTTTTGCATTTAGATTCCGAGGCTTCTGCAGCACCTCAAGATTCTTGTGATCAGTCCAGATTTCAAAAGGTACCCGGGACCCCTCCAACCAGTGCCTCCAGGTGATTAACGCTAAACGTATAGAGGCTGCTTCTTTATCCCAAATGGGCCAAAATCTCTCCGTATCATTAAACTTTTTGGACACATAGGCAAGGGGATGTAGTTGCCCCTGAGCATTCTCTTGCAAAATCACCCCCCCATAGCAGTATCCGATGCGTCTACTTGGACCACGAATTTTTTTGTCTCATCAGGGTGTGCTAATACAGGTTCAGACGTGAATAACTGTTTTAGGTGTTCAAATGCTCCCTGACACTGGGGAGTCCAGTTCAAAGGGGCCCTGGGCATTGAAGCCTTAGCCCCTCTCCCTTTAGTCTTCAGGAGGTCTGTGAGGGGGAGGGCCACCTGGGCAAAATGAGGCAGGAATTGACGGTAAAAATTGGCGAAACCGAGAAAACTTTGGAGCTGCTGCCTGGTTTTGGGGGTTCCCAATCCAACACATCTTGGACCTTTTTTGGGTCCATTTCTAATCCAGCGGAGGATATGCGGTACCCGAGAAAGTCAATGCACTCCTGGTGGAATTCACATTTTGACAACTTAACAAACAGTTTGTGTTCTAATAACGTTTCCAACACTTCCCGCATAAGCGTAGTGTGAGATTCTTGATCTGGGGTGTAGACCAAGATATCATCCAAGTAAACAACCACCCCCTTGAATAAGTAGGGGTGTAACACCTCATTGATTAAGTTCATAAAGACCCCGGGTGCCCCCTGTAATCCGAAGGGCATAACTCGATATTCAAATTGCCCCAGCGGGGTATTAAATGCAGTCTTATGTTCATCACCCTGTCTAATACGGACCCAAAAATAAGCATCACGTAAATCCAGTTTAGAAAACACTTTCCCCTTTGCCACCTCTGCCAACAAGTCCTTGATGAGGGGCATTGGGTAGGCATTGGTTGCAGATACCGCATTAAGACCCCTATAGTCCGTGCACAGTCTGAGCCCCCCATCCTTTTTTTTACAGAACAACACGGGTGCTGCGAAAGGGGACAATGCTGGCCTAATAAATCCACGGGCCAGATTCTTATCGATAAATCGGCGTAGTTCTTCCTTTTCTATGGGACTCATGGCATAAATCTTTCCTTTTGGCAATTTGTGGCCAGGAAGGATTTCAATCGCACAGTCGGAGTTACGGTGGGGGGGTAGTTCGTCCTCTTCTTCCTCCTCAAACACCCTGGTTAAGTACCGGTATTCTTTGGGGATGCGATTAAGGTCCTCTGTGGCTAGGCAAGCCCGTGGAGGTTCATTGCATGGGGTTTTTCCCCACCCTGGGTCCCATTTATGCTCTGCACATTTCGGGGAGATAAATCGTACGCTCCCCTCTTCCCAAAGTATATAAGGATCGTGACCATGTAACCATGGGCTACCCAACACTAATGGGAACTGGGCTTGAGGGGCTATTACAAACGAGCGTAGCTCCCAGTGCTCACCAATGCCTACTCTCAAAGGAATAGTCTCAAATCGACATGTTTCTTTCATCGGTGACCCATCCATTTGAGTAAAAGTTATCGGGTCTTTTAGATTGACAACGGTCGCCTCCAGTCCCATAACCATAGATGGGTTTATCAGATCCCTCCCGCACCTCGAGTCAATGAGGGCTCGAATCCTGATATGGGTCATCATCGCTGGATTCATCACAAGTACAGTCACGAAGAAGAGAGAGGGGTAATTGCTCACCAGTTTAGGCGTCTCAGGGACCGGGTCCTGTTGTGTAGCGCCATTCACAAACAGGACCAATTCGTTTCCCTGCATCTCACTCTCCTCCTCCAGCATCATGGTATCCGCTTGGTCGGGGCTGGCGAAAAGGGCTCGTGTGCTGCGTGGTTTCGCTGTTCCCTTTCTTGGAGTAGGGATTGGCCATCGTCTGGGCTTCTCTTGTGGTAGGGCTCTGTTGGGATCCCCTTTGGGACAGGATGCGGCGAAGTGCCCCCTCTCTCCACACCGCAGGCAAAGGCCCTGTCGCATGCGCTGATCTCTCACCCCGCTCGGTGTGGAGGTTGGTCTGGGTCTGGTCTGGCCTGCCGAGAGACTCGGACGGTTGTTACCCAGAGATAGGTCCAGTTTCATGACATGCAAGCGGCTTTCAGCTTTTTCGGCCTCCTCCATCCAGCCTTGGAGAGTGCGAGGCTGCTGAGAGCTGAGGACATTGTTGCGGACATCTACTGCTAGTCCCATTCGATATTGTTGAGCCAGCACAGCATCAGTCCAGTCTCGAATTTTCACTGCATGCCTTTGAAATTCCCTTGAATATTCCCGCACGGTGAGTTTGCCTTGTCTGAAAGTGCGAAGGAAGGCTTCTGCCTTCTGGGCCGCCCCCGGATCCTCGAAACAGTTCCTCAAGGCCCACATGAAGTCATCGACATTCCCCAGTTCCGCTGCCTCCAAATCATGAAGGGCTACGTACCAGCTGGTAGCACTCCCCCGGAACCTTGAAGCGATAAACTCCACCTGTTGCTCCTCATCCGGGAACACATAGCCCCATCTCTGCACAAATTTCCCTACTTGCAATATGAAAAAGGACACAGTTTCGGGATCCCCGTCAAAAGTGATCTCCAACATGTCCTTGGGGCGGATTACTGGAGGGACAGAGGCCATGATCGGTGCAGGAGCTGGCTGCGGGAGGGGTGCTGGAGCAGGGGGTTGAGGCGGAGGCAAAGCTGGTGGCTGGATAGGTCCTGGCTGCCCTGGCCCGGGTCCCGGTACTGGGCCGGCCGGTGGAGGTTGGGCCGGTGCCGGTTGGCCCGGCCCTGGGGCCAGTGGAGCAGGAGGTGGCTGTCCCGGTGCCACCGGTGGTGCAGGCGCTGGCGCTGGTCTTGGTTGCGTCAGCGGATGGGCTCGAATTGCTTGATCCATCATCTGTGGTAGGGATTGCATTAGTTTGCCCATGTCCCGTACCAAATGTCGGGTATCCTCTTGAATAGAGTCCATGCGAGCCTCTGGATCGGAACCGGATCCTGTTCTGGGAGATCCTCGAGACATCCGTCCCTGGGGAAGTCCGAAGCTCCCTCTGGGATCCAACAGGCTGTCCCGGCTCTGGCTCCCCGGCATGGACCAGGTCGTCTGGGTAGTGTCCAACAGGTTCTTAGTCCAATCGCGCGACCTGCGGTAGGTCACCCCTTTGTCCCACGGTGTTGGGGCCCCGGCACGTAGGATCGTGGAATGGCTCCCCCTGACTCTGCGTTGGCCCGGCCGGGCTATAGATTGGGAGAGTGTACGAAGCTCCCACTGTGCTGATCAATGGAGGGGTGACCAATCCTGCCGCGGATTGCGGGGTCGGCGCTGCCAATACCGAAGTTGTAGTCACTGGAACAACGGTAGTAGTCGAAGTGGTGATCACTGGAGTTGCCACGGTGGTGACCGGGGCCGTGGCTCCCGAAGTGGTAGTCACTGGGACTGCGCCTGAGGTTCCCCCCCAGCTCCGCTCATCGTGGTAGACGGCAGAAACTGAAGGTGGGGAAATGATGATGATTCCTGACAATTTCTGTCAGGTTCAATAACAAGTGGATCCAGTCATTCTTGTACAAAGAAAGGTTTTATTGGATTATCTTGCTAAAACCCACAGTAGGAGGTCATTGTCAGGAATGGGGGGCGAAGCAATGCAAGCTAACTTATAGTGTGATGCAAAAAGCGCCTAGCAAATGAAATATGAGCGCGCGCGCGGGAAACTCCCGGCGGGAGATATACTTCATGGACGGGAGACTACTCCCCCCTCCCTTTGCCTTCCCAGGACTGGAAAATTCTCAGTAACACAAGAATAGCCCAAAGCCTACATTCAAGGCCACCATGATAAGGAAAAGCGGCAGGGAAGAAGCTCCCACGTTTCTGCCTGCATAGCTACGCAAGCGCAAAGCAGGGTAGGGAACACATAACAATGGATTCAGTGAAAAACATCAAAGAAGCATTTCTGACACTCTGTTTATTTAGAAAATTTGTATGCTCTCCAGTCCCCCTTGAAGCAGCTCACAGTTAGAACAGTTTTTTAAAAATTAAATAATAAAAAATTAAACCAAAACCAATAAAATCAACATCAGTGAAAACATTTTCCAACGGTGTTTGACTTTTGCTGGAGTGGGGTCTTGGGGTGCACTGATTGTACCAAAATTGTGTCATGACAATCACGATGTCTTCCAAAGTGTGACAACCATATATGATGATATGACTGTAGCCTCACCCTTGGCCTCCCTTTCCTAGAATCCTGCCCTCTGTTCCTGCCTCAGCTGCCCTGTTATCCCAAGTCCCTGCCTGAGGAAAGAAATCCCCGGCCAATTCTGGACAGAAGCCCAAAGACTCTCAAACAAGAGTTGTCGATAAGAAGGTATCAATAATGGTCGATATCAATGGTAAATGGAATGATAATATCCTATGATGAGAATGGTAAGTGGAATGCTAAGATCACATGTTGAGATAATATCATATAATCCTATGATGAGACCTTGGATAAATTATTTTTTCAAAAAATCTTCGATGGACTCTTGTCAATGCATACATTTTTATCCGCCTCTTGCAGTGCACCTTGCAAAAGAAAACCTCAGTATATCAGAAACCAGGAAGCAGCCTGCATTTCCTTAGAATCTGAAAACATCAAACATGTCATTTCTTAGATAATGTCACTGTATTCCATTTCAAAGGGACATATATAATCTCCCCAGTTCTGAAACAGGGAAGGGATCTGATTCCATTAGCATATGATCAATGCAGATTCAGGTCTTCTAGCAAATTTTTTATGTGCACACACTAAAAAAAATAATATATCAAGTAGTTCTAAGTATCAGTCTTTGCTTGACAGGGATCCAGGTTGGAAAGAAGCTGCATGAAGTTTCTATTTTCACCATTCCCAGCTGCACATGGATATGCATAACATGTATAGAGAAGATTTCCATTTGCCTTCTCCCTTTCCCCAGAACTGCTTTTATTATAGGAATCATATTTTTGATTGATTGCTCTAACGCTCTTCCATTTTTCTTCTTCGCGTTCCATCTCGCTCCATTGTTTATTCCCCAGATGCCCATTGCCTGACCCACCTGTTGTGCGCCGAACTGACGAAGACCAGTTCTGTAAATCTACTCAGAAGAGGCATATTACAGAGCCATTACGAGCCGGTTGCATGAAAATCCTTAGGTAAACAACCGTGTGGAAGTCAGTGAACATGACTCTGAAAGTCAGCAAGGCTTTTTCTTCTCTTTCATTGAGGTAATGGATATAACCTCTACATGCAACTCTGTAGCGTTCTTCCTAAGAACTAATAATGAAGAGGAAGTAAAGATCATGCTTGGATTTTAGTACAGCCAAGTGTGAGAGCACAGATATTATTAAAGGAGTACAAACAAAAGGGCAGGCACGATCAAAATGTTATGCCAAAGGATTTAAATTTAGTTTCCTGTAGAAGTGTGGAGTGTCTGCCAAAAGACAAATTGGTTTCCAGGGCAACATCTGAAAAGAAGTGATCAGATATCCCTTAGGGTCCACGTAAAGAACAGTTATGTTGCTGATATCCTTGAGCGCGTGCGCGCCTGTGTGTGTGTGTATCTAAGATCTCTGGCATGGAATGCTTACCAGGTTACATGGTACAAAGTGTCTTATGAAGGATTTGGGTTTTAAATTTTCTACTTTTAAAGGACAATTCTACTGCAGCAAAGTCTTCATCCATCCTTGCAGATCCATAGCTCAAGGAAGGATAGAGATCTTGCCAGCAAACTGGTGGCACTCTGGGCTCCATGAATATTTAACAAAGACCCAATTTTTTTAATAACGCACACAATCTAGCCAAGACATTCCTTTATTTTTGGTTGTGAACTTGTGCCCATGTAACTGGAATGTATGTATATGTAACCTGGGGGGGGGGTGACATCCAATGCCTTATTTATTTATTTATTAAAAAAAAATTATCAGATTTTCCACTTAATAGAACCTACAAAGTTATATACATACATTTGAGTCTACACTTCCCATATAGTTCATTTATCCAAACATACAGGCGTTCCATCTTTCAAAAAAAAAATATTGTCATCTTTCCCTTGAAGAATTAAACTTAATCTGTCCATTTCGACTACCTCCAATAATATATCCTAAATCTTCTCTTGTGGGTGTCTGCTCCTGTTTCCAGTATTTTGCTATTAATAACCTAGCCACCGTTAGTATATATATTAGCATATATTTATCATTTCACTTTAGACTTTCCGGTATTAAATTTAACAGAGCTATCTCTGGAGTTAACTCTACTTTCAGGTTCGTTATTCCTAATATCGTCTTCTGCACCATCATCCAGTATTTAGTAACCTTGCCACATATGGAAGAATGTCCCCACATTTGCCTTACACTTCCAACAGTTCTTAGAAACTGTTGGGTGACCCAGTGCCTTGTTTATTGACTGACTTGCTTACTTATTAGCATCATTTATACCCTGCCTTTCTCCCTGATGGGGACCCAAAGTGGTTTAACTTGTTCTCTCCTCCATTTTATCCTCACAACAACCCTGTGAGGTAGGTTAGGCTGAGAGTGTGTGAGTGGCCTGAGGTCACGAAGCAAGCTTCCAAGGCACAGTGGGGATTCCAACCTGGCTCTCCCAGATCCTACCTGACCCTCTAACTACTATGCCAGTTTAAAATTACTAGATGAGCCAATGCCCAATTCAGATCAGGAACATGGCATACAGGAAAGAGGGGACTAAAACATCCAACTACTCTACCACCGTGACTCGACTGTACACTGTTGACTATACATAACATCACTAGTGCATTAATTTAACCAGGGCTCTTTTTGTAGCAGGAACTCCTTTGCATATTAGGCGACACGCCCCTAATGTAGCCAGTCCTCCAAGAGCTTGCAGAGCTCTTCTTACAGAGGCTATTGTAAGCTCTTGGAGGATTGGCTACATTAGGGGTGTGTTGCCTAATATGCAAAGGAGTTCCTGCTACAAAAAGAGCCCTGAATTTAACACTGGAGGAGGAGGAGATTGGATTTATACCCAGCCCTTCACTCAGAGTCTCAGAGCAGCTTACAATCTCTTTTCCCTTCCCCTCCCCACAACAGGAACCCTGTGAGGTAGGTGGGGCTGAGATAGCTCTTTTTCGAACATAGAGAGAACTTGTGACTGGCCCAAGGTCACACCAGCAGCTGCATGTGGAGGAGTAGGAAATCATTTAATCATTTTAAATGCATTTACTAATTCCAAAATGCATTTGTTGTTGTGCATTTAGGTGCTGATGAGAATCATGGTTGTAGCCACTCTTGATGCAGTGACAAAGAAAGAACTGATGGACAGGATGAAACAGTCATTATAAGAGCCAGGGCGCAGCTGAAGATCTGTGCATAGTTCTTCGGTTTACATTATGTTTGCACTCCCTGTCAGGCTGGCGTAGTGATTATGGGGCCAGACTGAGAGAGACACAGGTTCGGTTCCTGGCTCTACCATGAAGCTCACCGGAGTGCCCTTGGGCCACTCATCCTCTCTCAAACTAGAAGTTGTTGCCTAGCTTATGGGTTATTACATTCTTGGAGGGAGGGATAAAGATGTAACTTTTTAAAAATTTATAAAATGTATATGCCTCCTCTTCAGAGACCTGCTCGAATAAATAATAAGTATCCTAACAAGAATCCTCTTAAGAAGGTAAGAAACACTTAACTCACATGCATTAAAAAACCAAAAGCCAGGAGGTAACACTAGTTATGTTGTTGTTGTTGTTTTGGCCCCCCGAAGGGGATTTTTTATTTGCATTTTTCTAAATACTACAAACTACAACAGAAAAAGGGAAGAGAAAACATCTACAACTAGGGAGAAAGAAAAGATAACCACAACTAACTAAAACCCCAAGAGATGGAGATCTTCAATAACGCTTATATCCATGTTAGTCCAATAAAAAGGCTTATAAAGCATTGAGCATGATCTAATAATCCCAATTTTACATCAGTTTAACTATTTTCCCAGTTCAAGGACCCTCCCCAGATCATCTTGCAAAATAAAAACTTTATGTGAACTTTCAAAGTCTCAGTTCTTATTTCGCTTTCTCCTTGCGATCTCTCAGTTGGTAGCTTTGTTTGGGAGCAGCCGCCCACTTTTCTGCATCAGTCCTCGTCGGAAGACATAGAGTCCAATTCGCCAGTAGATTTGCTGTCTTCCTCTTCTTTCGTGTCCTCTTCTGGATCTCCCAGCTGCAGCCTCAGGAACTCACGTGCTTTAAAAACAGAGTCAATTTTTTCTCTTTTCTCCTTGATTTTGAAAGTGACGACTTCGGGGATTAACCACCTGTATGCAATGCTATTTGTTTGTAAAAAAAGAATTAAGTCCTTGTACTTCTTTCTCTTTCTTCTTAATATCTTTTAATATCCTGATATTATTGCCTCCAATTTTCAGGGGTGTATTTGTAGTTGCTTTTAAAATTAAATCTCTTAGATGTCTCTTCAAGAATTTCACAACAATTTTCCCTGGCAGTTTATTCTTTTTAATATACATAGAGTAGGCTCTGTAAGCCACATCCATTTTGTTTAATAGATCTTCTGCTTTTAAATCTGCCATTGGGGCCAGTGCATCACTCAACAATTGCTTAAGATTCTCGTTGGGAGTCTCAGTCACCCCTTGGAACTGGAGTACCATATTTGCTCTCTCCATTTGTAGCTGTAACAGTTGAACTCCCTCCGAAGCTTGCTTCTTTTCTAGCATTTGCGTCTTTTTTCCTGCTTTGTTTGAGCTGGCATCAAGTTCGGCCACCTGCTCTGTTTTCTTTGTAGTTTCTGAAAGTTGCAGTTGCTGTGCTGCAAAGTTCTGGTTTAAAGTTGTCAATTGCTGATTGATGCTAGTCATCTGGTCCAGTAGAAGGCGTAAAGAGCCTGCTAAGAGCTTGGGGTACTCTATGGTCTCTTCTGCTGTCAGACTCATGCCGCCTGGTGGTTTCGATTTCACTCCTTTGTCGGGTTGCCTCCCCGCCATCTTTCTAGATTGTTTACTTTAGCTGAAAGTTCTTAAAGTCTCTGAAAGTCTCCAAAATGCTCAAGCTTTTACTGGTAAGGTTCTTGAAGTTGGTTTCTTAGCTTTTTCTTCCACTCCCCCCTTGCTATTCTGCTTTTAAGTCTCTGTGTGTGGGAGGGGTCCCTCCCCTGCTCGCTTCCCATGGTGCTACCAACGGGGGTGTTTTCTTTTTAAAATGCCGATTTTTCACTTTTTCTTAACTCACTGCTCATTGCTCGTCTTGCGACTTCGCTTGCATCTGTTTAATTGCTCAATCTCCGGCACTTGTTCTGGCTGGCAGCTCTAGTTCCATGCGGATGCATAGCAGTTGGACCATCGGGGTGGAGGAGCGCCTCAATTCACCAGCAACACGCTGGTGAAGAGGCAGCCCCTCAAAAGCCCCTTGGCTGGGAACCTTTTCACCATGGTTCCTGGGGGTAGTGATCGCTCGCCCCCCCTCCAGAACCGCTAGTACACAGTTCATGCCCCGGGATCACCCCAGAGGCATGTCTGCTTTTGAATCACCATTAACCGGAAGTCTAATTATATTGTTGTAATAGTGACCTGGATGGCCCAGGCTAGCCTGGACTTGAAATCTAAGCAGGGTTGGCCCTGGTTACTAGTGCTTGGATGCAGAGACCACCAAGTAAGTCCAGGATTGCTATGTAGAGGCAGGCAATGGCAAACCACTTCTGTTCATCTCTTGCTTTGAGCACCCTATAGAGTTGCCAAGAGTTGGTGGTGACTTGACATCGCTTTCCACCACTTTCCACCAGCAGTGGAGAAGCTTCTTCCTTAGACCCACTGCTCTTTGGTGGCACCAGGAAAGGCAGAGCATCAATACTACATCTCAGGTTCAGTCCCCGGCATTGCCCGTCAAAAGGATCAGGTTAGCAGGGGATATGGAAGATCTCTGGCTGTGACCTTGAAAGCCTGATGCCAACCAGAGTAGAAAACACTGACCTTGACAGATCAAGAGTTCGACTTAATATAAGGCAACTTTATGAACTCACTAGTCTGGATGAGGACATAGCCAACCAGTGACAATGGAGGAAGCATCTGTAGCAGGTAACCTATTTTACAGTTGCATATTTGAAAAAAAATGATGTCATTTGACTGACTTAGTTCTTGAAATAAGAGATGCCACAAAAGTTTTCACTTATTTAGTATATTACTAGAGCAGCTTCCAACCATACCTGGTCCCCAAGGAGTTCCACGATACAAAGTGTATCCGGATGAGAGAAAATCATAAACCATTAAAACAATAAATAAGCCAGCTGTCACCATCACCCCACAGGGTCAAGATCTAGTGTAGAACATACTAGGATATAGAATGTTATTCCCAGAGTGGTGCCTTGAGGTACTACAGCAATTGTCAATGCTTTTTCTGGAGTCTGCTTGTTTCTGGAGTGTTGTGTTTAGAATCCAAAGGGTATTAGAATGGAAAAGGAAACATCAGGAAGCATCACCTCTCTCCCTACCAGCTGACTGACTAGTTCATCCCAGGCAAAATGCCACAGTTATGTGTCCTCACTTCAGTCATGCAGACAGACTTTCTTATGTCTCTGGGCTCAGAAATGTCTCCCAATGACTGAACAGGAAGCAAATGCTCAACTTTTTTTGGATGCGCAAATGCTCAACTTTTTTGGGATGAGCAAATGCTCCCCTTTTTTAGGATGAGGAAACAGCGTCTCTTCTTCAAAACAAAGGACTGATTCTGTCTCTATCCACGTCCCTAGTACTTCAGAACAGTCCAGGAGCTATTTCCTTTAGAACTGCAGGAAGCACCCATTTGGAAACAGCTACATTGTCAGCCTTTTTTTGTCAGGGCTTACTATCTTTTTACAGCATTCCAGAACTGCCCTCATACTCAACATGTTCTCAAATCTAGGTTTTGACTCATACAAAGCATAGGTATTGTCCAAACTATGTTTCACATTTGTGACATTCTTCCTGAAGATTTAATTAACTGTGGTGAGACTGTGCAAGAAGGTCCTTATGACTACATTTTCTCTTATGTTTGCAACCCACTTCTCCTTGAACCACAAAAATGTCTTATACTGGATTTAGTGGATTTACTTCCACCAAAGAATTGGCTAGGCTGCAATTTCCTCAGGTTTATTTATCTTATTTATTTATACTTTTGATTTATATTCCACCCTCCCCGCATGGGCAGGCTCAGGGAGGCTTACAACAGGTTAAAAAATAACAGAATAAATACAGTGAAACATGGATACATCAACAAAGCAAAAATCTAAAATTCAATCAAGCAATCACATTTATACGTAAAGTGCTGTTGCATATAGATGGCAGTAACGTCTCCAAGGCTATGTTAGGTGGCAGAGAGTACACTGTGGCTATACCCGTGTCATTAGCTGTTCTTGTTCTTAACATGAGGGCCTTAACTGTTTAGTTTTTAGCAGTTGAGGTGTTGTCCATGTGTTGGTGCTAGTGGCAGCTCCTAATCAAAGGCCTGGTGGAAGAGCTCAGTTTTACAGGCCCTGTGGAACTGTAAAAGGTCCTGCAGGGCCCTGATGTCTTCTGGGAGCTCATTCCACCAGTATGGAGCTGCCACTGAAAAGGCCCTGTCCCTGGTCGAGGCCAATCTGGCATCTTTTGGACCAGGGAGAGCCAGGCGGTTTTGTGACCCTGACCTCAGTGCTCTCTAGGGAACATATGGGGAAAGGTGGTCCCTCAGGTAGGTAGGCCCCTGACCATATAGGGCTTTAAAGATCAAAACCAGCACCTTGAAACAAATCTGGTATGTGCTCTCATATAGAGAGGCCCAGGGCTCTTTTTGTAACTCCTTTGCATATTAGGCCACACACCCCTAATGTAGTCAATCCTCCAAGAGCTTACAGAGCTCTTCTTATAGGGGCTAGTGTAAGCTCTTGGAGGATTGGCTACATTAGGGGTGTGTTGCCTAATATGCAAAGGAGTTCCTGCTACAAAAAGAGCCCCGAAGAGGCCCATCAGCAGCTTGGCTGCCATGTTTGGCACCAGCTGCAGCTTCTGGATTTGGGACAAGGGCAGCCCCATGTAGAGAGCATTGCAGTAGTCTAGTCTCAAGGTGACCATAGCATGGATCACTGTTTCCAGGTCATTGCATTTGAGGAAGGGAACCAACTGCCTGATCAGCTGAAGATGGTAAAAGGTTGCTTTGATAGTAGCTGCTACCTGGGCCTCCATTGTTAAGGTGGCATCCAGGAGTACTCCCAAACTCCTAACCCTCGGTGCTGGCACCAACAGTGCCCCATCAAAGGTTGGTAGTGGGATCCCTACCCCCGATACACCCCGACACAGGCACAGGACCTCATCTTCATCGGATTCAATTTCAATTGGCTCAGCCTAAGCCAGCCCGCCACGTCCTGAAGTGCCTGGTCCAGATCTTCTTTAGTAGAGTCAGACTGACCACCCAGCAACATATATAGCTGAGTGTCATCTGTGTATTGGTGTATAGGTTGAATGTCCTCAATCATTACCATTTAGAATAACTTCCACCAATTTCTGTTGTTTCCCTGGTGCCCCAAAGCTTTGCATGCATAGTTTAGGTGGAAGACTGAGAGAAGCAGAGATCCTTCCCTTTCCTACCAAACACAAAACATGCCTTGAAATTCTGGCTGTGCATCTCCGTGCCTTCAATTGGAATGACCGCCTTTGGCAACTGGCTAATCGTTTATGTTCAGATGCCAAAAGACCAGATTTTTTGGCCCAGCAAGAAGTTGTCAAACATGTAGCCATTTTCTCAGCTCTTCATACCAACTTTCATCTTTTCCTTTCCCAGATGTTGGGGGGGGGATACTGCATTGATCTAAGCAAAATATGAGTGTTTCAGAACTATCTGTTAAATATAGAAGCTGAAGTTCTGCTTTGTGACAGGTTATTATTTAGCATTCATGTCAGCTGAAAGCACACTGAAGTTGGTTTTGTGCTGATGTAGGACTGCTGTGTGCATGCGTTTGTTACGTGCCGTTGTTTGGCACCAAGCAGAACCGCATCTGTTAGCAATGAAAAAAAAATGAAGAAAAAAAAATGTAGGGCATAAAACATGTTTTCTCACACACATAAAATTCTGGGCCAGTAAAAGGTGAATATTTTCACCAGGCCTCTCCCAAACACCATAATTTATAATCACCGTACAAGTAATTCCTTGAAACAGATAAAATTACAGTCAGAAACAGGGAAGTTCTAATGTTTGCCAGATGATAATCCTGCAGGTTTATGTGCTCTGAATTCAGATTGGTGACCTGTTACCTTCCCTCTACACTGCAAGATGGAAGAGGATAATAAGCTGATTCTATTCCTCAGTGAGTTGAGCACATTTGAAAGAATAATCCAGGCTCAAGACCCGTGCTGTCTTCAAAATTTAGGAGTTAGACTGAGCAATTCTCTAATTATATGGAATATTTATTGTGGACAACAGTCCTCTGCAGAGGTTATGCTGCATTCCATTCGTGTGGATTGGGAGCCTGCCAGCCATGAGATCACCACAGTGGTGAACTGGACACTTAGGGTTGCCATCTTACCTGCTCTGGTGCCTCCTAGCCTCAAATGAGCAGCAGAGGGGAAACGAGAAGATGGAACTGATATATCAAATTCTCTTCCATATAAAATCTGAAAGTGATGTCACCAATAGTCCAGGATTTGTCCAACCTTTGTGGTTTTAACCATCAACACATTGAAGTCTTTTTGGCCCATGGCCTGTCCACAAAGTCTACTGGAGGTTCTAGGTATGTGTCTGGCAATCCTATGGGTAATGTGTGGGTTTTCCATGAAGGAAAAGCTTCCATTTCTGTGAAGAAGAACCTGGTATATAATATAAAACTTGCCTGTCATTTGTACTATCATTCCTTATGTACTGGCACATACCATAAGGTGTAGGCTTTCAGAGAAAGATGTTCCACTTTAAAAAAACCTGGTTGAGGCATATGCAGCCTCAGTACTAGATATAGACCTTAACATTTCTCAGTGCAGAACAATGTAAGGTAGCCAAGACTTTTTGCATTCATTCCCTCTCTGATCTCATTGTCTGTTGAAGCAAGCAAGTCTTTGTGTATGCCACAAAGTTAGGTGAGGAAAGGGACCAACGATAGGTTTGAAAATAAGTGGGAGCAGTTGTTGCTCCTGCTGCATTGGGGTTTTTAAATGCATGTGTATAGTTCCTAGTTTGTATGGAAACAAACCTTTAGATGAACTCATTCACAATATTATTTGAATGCATCTAAATAAATCTGCAGTTATATTTCACTTAGTAGCTGAGCATTATTCTGAAGCTTTTGTTCTGTTACATTTATGAGTTTTACTTACTGTGCTTGTTCCTTAGTAGAATACGCTTGGTTATGAACCCAGCCTGAAGGGTGTTTCATTTAGTTTTGTGACTGACAGCAAACATTTTATAAAAGGGTAATAAATGTGGAACTCAGGAAGCTTTTTGTGATACAGGACTGTACATACTGAGATGACATACTATATTGGACAAATAGAGACCTTTGATAGTGGTTATGGAAGACTGGCCTTTGGTAGACAGGTTAAGTTTCACCTCTCCCTAAGAGTGACCAATGAGAGCTGTTGGAATATCAGGGAGAGACAGTTGGAAAACAGCAGTTGGAAGTTGGCAGTTAGGGAGTAGGGAGGGAAAAGAAGATGTCTGATTGAGTGAAGCTGAGGCAAAGATCAGCTTAAAGCTAGCTGACTAAAAAGAGTCAATTTGTAACATAAGATCCAAGATACTGGAATAGGGAAACCATTCAAAAGTTCAAGGGAAAAGAAATGTTGATACTTCTACCTTACTTTCTTTAGGATTATGGAATTAACTCAGTCTCTCTCAATATATATTATAGGATATTAATAAATGGTGGTGGCATGTGAATGGAACAGTGTATGAGCCCCCAACCCCAATAAATCAATGAAGTGTTTAAGTGAGGGAGCTGGGCTACCCTGTCTGCTGATGTCTCTGTGAGTGAAAGAGAGGACTTGAGGTGTGAAATGGTCATGGCTCTCTCTCTATTTTAAAAGCAGCAAGAAAGGTAGCAACCTGTGGCGCCTGACCAATGTGTATCCTGAACCTGAGAGAATAGCGGTCATTCTGTATGTATAGTGTAGAGAATAGCGGTCATTCTGTATGACTGGGAGAAAAAGCAGAATTTAAATCACCCTAATCTGTTATTACAGTGGAAAGGTTTAGATTTCACAAGAGGCATCAGCTTTACAGGGAGTCTCAGGTTTCTCTGAGATCCAGTTTGGTACAGTGGTTAGAAGTGCGGATTCCGGTCTGGGAGAATCAGGTTTGATTCCCCACTCCTCCACATGCAGCTGCTGGTGTGACCTTGGGTATGTCATAAATTCTTTCAGAGCTGTTCTCTCAAGAGCAGATCTTGAGAGAGCTCTCTCAGCCCCACCTACCTCACAGAGTGTCTATTGTGGGGAGGGGAAGGGAAAGGAGATCATAAGCTGCTCTGAGACTTCCAGTGTAACCAGTTTGTCTAGGAATGATCGCAGCCCTTTTAAGGATTTCCATAATCCACATTGTAGAGAAGGGTGGGGTACAAATCCAGTCTCTTATCTTCTTCTTTTCCCTCATTTGCTACAGAGTGGATTATGGAAATCCTTAAAAGGGCTGTGGTCAGTCCTAGACAAACTGGTTGCACTGGAAGCATTGGAAGTATATAAACAAACCACCAAAAATATAAAAGCAAAGTTGAGAATCCACAGTCCAGGTTTCATAAAAATCAGACCTGCTCCTTATTGTAGTCATCCTCAAGTGGATTCTGAATTGGACTGCTTGGAAAAGTGGCCTAGAGTAAATGGGTAGCTTCTATTGTCCCAGTTCTAGGTGGGCCAGAGAGGCTGGAGATTTCAACAGCAGTAAAAAGATGGAAAGGAATACTTTGCTAAGAACTAACACAATATTTGCTGCCCTGTCAGGAGAGATGTGTTTTAGCAAGACTGACTTGTCACAGGCTGACATGCAGATGAAAGTAGAAGTTTCCAAGGCATGTCTCTTTATCAGCACTTCAAAAGTTCTGTACCACTATAGCAGACTAGTTTTTGGGATTGCATCAGCTCCAGCTGTCTGGCCAAGGGCAATGGATCAAGTTTTGCAAGGTATCCCAAGAACAATGTGTTATCTGGATGATATTGTTGTGGCTGATGAAAGTGATGAAGAACATCTGAAAACCTTGCAGATGGTATGGAAGCATGTAGAAGAATATGGGTTTGGTGAGGAGCCAACCACGCAAAACCAGCCTGGATGGTTCCCTGGCCCAACTGTATAAGAGATGGGGACAATAGCAAGGCCATCTTGGGCTTTGCTACATGCACAAACCAAGGTGCAATATCCTATTGCCATTTCTCTTCTCCCACACCCTAAATTCTAGTTTGTTAGTAAAAATGTAGCTCTGGAACTAGCCAAAGCCCTTTTGCTAGTCAAAGCCACCTCACCCTTCATTTGTAAAGGCTACATGAAAGATAAGCATACACATTTGGTAACTGGATATTAATGTATCCTTAGCGTACCTTCAGGACTGTCTCTCCCAGTACATCTCTCAAAGAGCATTACACTCGATGGATCAACATCTGCTGGTGATCCCCAATTGAAGGAGGTCTGTTTAGCCTTAACCAGAGCCAGAGCCTTCTCAGCTCTGGCACCAGCCTGGTGGAACACTCTCCCAGGAGAGATCTGGGCCCTGCGGGACTTAATGCAGTTTCATGGGGCCTATGGTTGAGGTGGTGGAAATGTATTAGTACAGGCCTCCCCTGGCATGTTTCCATCTTGTTTCTACTCATCTGCCCACCTCCCATTGTATCAGCTGCCATCTATTGTGCACGTAGGTGGAGCTGACTCAGGAACTGTGATATTAAATAGGGCCATAAATGATGTTATATTTGGAGTTAACATTTGTTGGTATTATGTTTTAAATATTGTATTGTCTTTTATCATATTGTTGTAACTGTTACATCTTGGTTCAGAGCACATGGGTCTGCTTTTAGGTTACATGGGAAATTACATTGTGTGTAAGAGATATAGTCAGTGGAACCAAGTTTCTGTCCCAATTCTGTCTGGTTCAAAGGTGTGTAACATACAGTTTTTCCATAAGAAACGATGGAGGGCAGCTTTACATTCACAATATGAGTCACTTCTTTGATCTCTGGATATAGTTTGTTAGAATTGGTAAATGCTAAAATTTATAGTGCTACAACTACAAACAGGTGATGTTCCAACACTGCTCTCTTCCTGTGTGGGAGGAGGCGTTACTTCAGATCTCCTACCGAACACCAGCTTCTCTTCTGCTTGAAAGATCAGAGAGGATTTGGAGTTGGCTGCTATAGCTTAGAGTTGTACTAAATTGTAGGAAACATCCTTGGGTGATTTATGAGAAGATACCTTTGATATGGAGCATATGGAGATCTGAAGATGCTGGAGTCTCTTAAAGGTGGTGCAAAATGGTTTCCTTGTAGGAAAAGCAATTTGGGAGCATTCTTCTTGATAACTTTCCATTGACTTCATTGATATTCTGTTCAATGCACTGATTGTACACATCAATGAATTGTTTTTCTGAATTTTATTAGGATTCCTGATCAAATTGAGTCCAGAAGAGGGCATAAATGGAAAATACATGCCAATATTGTTGGGAATTGAAAATCTTGATTTTCATCAGTTCCCTGCTCCAGTGTTAGACAAGCCACTTCCCTTCTGACACCCTTCCTGAGAGTCTGATGACTCCTTGGAACAATATTTCAAGGGGGATCCAGCAGGATGCTCCTGCTCCGTAAAAGATGACTGGATATCCTGTCCTTATATATATTTGAATTTTGGTTCCAGAAGATTCTATGCTTGCCATAATTGATTCGGCTCAAGAACTGGCAGTCAGAAGACACTGGCCAGGGCTAAGTGGCTGCTTCGCAAAGTCCCGCCCATGTCAGCCCCGGTCAGTGTTTTCAGCTCAGTCTGCTCCAGTCCTCCGACAGGAGAGGACTGTCTGGAGTGTGAGCGCAGGGACAGGCCCTCAAGGCTGAGGCAAGTGAAAGAAGCCCTTTTCCGCCCCCCACCATCCCCTGGGCCTTCTATGAGGGCACTAGGCCCAGAGAAGGCCTTTTCCATTCCCCACACGCCATCCCCTGGGCCTTCTATGGGGCACTAGAAGCCCAGAGAAGGCCTTTTCCGTCCCCCACACGCCATCCCCTGGGCCTTCTATGGGGCACTAGGCCCAGAGAAGGCCTTTTCCACCGCCCTCACACCATCCCCTGGGCCTTCTATGGGGCACTAGGCCCAGAGAAGGCCTTTTCCGCCCCCACATGCCATCCCCTGGGCCTTCTATGGGGCACTAGGCCCAGAGAAGGCCTTTTCCACCCCTCACACCATCCCCTGGGCCTTCTATGAGGGACTAGGCCCAGAGAAGCCCTTTCCCGCCCTCCACACGCCATCCCCTGGGCCTTCTATGGGGCACTAGGCCCAGAGAAGGTCTTTTCCGTCCCCCACACGCCATCCCCTGGGCCTTCTATGGAGGCACTAGGCCCAGAGGAGGCTTTTTCCGCCCCCACACGCCATCCCCTGGGCCTTCTATGGGGACAGTAGGCCCAGAGAAGGCCATTTTCCGTCCCCCACACAACATCCCCTGGTCCTTCTATGGGGGCAGTAGGCCCAGAGAAGCCATTTTCCGTCCCCACACACCATCCCCTGGGCCTTCTATGGGGGCAGTAGGCCCAGAGAAGCCCTTTCCCCACACACACTGCCTACTGCCCCCATAGAAGGCCCAGGGGATGGTGTGTGGGACAGAAAAGGCCTTCTCTGGGCCTGGAGAAGCCCTTTTCTGCCCCTCTTCCCTTCCTTTCCCCCTTTTCCTTTCTTCCTCTCTCCTTTCTTTCAGTCTTCCCCCTATTCCTTCCTTCCTTCCTTCCTTCCTTCCTTCCTTCCTTCCTTCCTTCCTTCCTTCCTTCCTTCCTTCCTTCCTTCCTTCCTTCCTTCCTTCCTTCCTATCTCCAACCCTCTCTCCCTTCCACCTCCCTCCTTCCTTTCTAGGGCCCATTGTCTTCCACCACAACGGGCTTTGCTCCCTAGTACTCCAATAAATCAGAATAGTCATGACTCCTGACAGGCAAAATATGTACCATAAATGGATGTTCAGAGCGTCTTTCCCCATTTTTATATTTTTAAGGAGGAAAGAAATGGGAAAAAAGAAACATTTTCCTGAATCACAGGGGCATTATATTTCTCACTAACAGTTAAAGCACTACAGCAGTGAGATGTTATGGCTTTAACAGACAGAGTTGATTATCTAGATAGGGAAGAAGCAAGCTACAAAATACAGCCTTTCCATGGAACATTCCTCAGACAAAAGGAGCATTTGAAGCTGCTGAACTTGATTCAAGTACGATATTGTTTCCCTACATGTTGCAAACACATTGGAGGCTTCAGTACCTTACAGCCTCAAGTGCATTTTATGTCCGTTGCATGTTATGTTATTTGAGTACATTGTAATGACATTGAGTAACTAGAGATGGGTGAAGCAGTTCAGGCTAAATAGGAACCAGCCCAAACCTTTGCCCACCCAAAAGTGACCTCAACCCAAGCCTGCCTTTTTCCAGTTGGGATTGGTTCAGAGAGGTCAGCTGCTGGATTGTCAGCTGGTGGCCAGACATAAGAACAGGCAAACCCAATTAGTGCCTTCTTCCTCCCTCATCTGGAGGTTAAATATACTTGGTGTGCTCCATCTATGTTATTGCTGGAGAGATGGGAATGAAGACCTTGTGCTCTGAAGGGAGCAGCTCTTGCCAAAGGGAAGCAACAGCAGCTTCCCTTGAACTGAACTAGTAGCAGCTGATTTGGGCTCTGATAAAGTTTTCCTTTCAGTTCACTTGCTGCAACATCCTGTCTCTCTTTATCTAGATTTTTAAAAATATTTCTGGTTTGGCTAATATACTGATGTGACAGACTGCACTTTTTAAAAGCTTAAAATTGCTATACAGATAGCTAAAGGACTGTGGGGTGGGGAGTGTTAATTCTTCATAGAAACAGAGAGCCTTGAGTGACAGGCTGCTCCAAGCAATCTGATTGGTTAGCATCAACTGAACAGAGAGAGACTTCTGAACTGGATGCTGAGGAGAATTCAGTCTGATTTCAGCCCAGTTCTGGAATTCTGCCCTGACTAAAAGCAGTTTAACACAGACATGAGAACTGGGAGAACTGGCATGGATGAGTGGGTAGTTAGACAGAAACTCCCATTTGGGCCAAGGAAAGGGGATAGATCTTCTAATGAGAGAAAAATTTCCCTATCCAGTCAAACAGGGAGTTAGCTCTGAAGAGTGCAGAGATCCCTGGTCTGGTGTGGTTAGAAACTGCCTTTGGAGGCCTTAAGAGTCAATTAAAAACTCAAAATGAGTTTCAAGAGAAGTGGTTTGGGTACTGGAAAGATTGTACCAGCCTTCTGGAAACCAGAAACAAATGCCTCTCCACATAAAGATTTTAAGTAACTGTGAATAGCTTAAGAAACTCTCATTAACCTAAAATATAAGAACTAAACTCTGTGTATGTACTGATTTTACCTCAGAAAGTTTACCTCAGAGTCTTTGGTTAGGCTAATATACTGGTCGGTAGATTTTTTCCTGTTGAAGGACAAAGGCTGAGGGGGTGAGTGTTTACAGTCCCAGTTTACAGTCTCAAAGAGCTGAGCTGTGCAAGAAAGCCAGTGGCTGATTAAAGTGTTGTTCTTTTTTTCAAGCCACAAACTGGTTTGGAGCTCTCCCCGTTGCCACCAGAGGGGGGTGGAATCCAGCTTGTCATTTCAACAAACCACTGATTTCCATAGGAATAAAGCTTTGGGGCTAGCAGCTTTTGTCTCCAGGTTGGAGGAAAGTCAGTTTTTGCTCATATGCATGAAATTGATTAGACCACTGGTTCCCAGCCTGTGGACCAGGGACCTGTTGGGGGTGGCAGAGCTATTGCAAGAAGTCCAGGAATCCATCCAACTCAGGCAGGTTTGGTGTAGTGGTTTGGTGTGCGGACTCTAATCAGGAATCCATCCAACTCAGGCAGGTTTGGTGTAGTGGTTAAGTGCACGGACTCCAATCTGGGAGAACTAGGTTTGATTCCCCACTCCTCCACTTGCAGCTGGTGGATGACCTTGGGCAAGCCACAGTTCCGGCACAGCTGTTCTTGAAAAAGAGCAGTTTCTGTCAGAGCACACTCAGCCCCACCTACCTCACAGGGTGTCTGTTGTGGGGAGGGGAAAGGAAAGGAGTTTGTAAGCCGCTCTGAGACTCCTTCGGGTAGTGAAGGGCAGGGTATAAATCCAATCTCTTCTTCTTTTCTACCTCCCCTACCTGTGTTGCCAGCCTCACCTCCGAGACAGCCATGTCCCTTCAACTCTGTGTCAGTCCAGCTGCCAACTGTACTTCATATGCCCATTGGCTTGCTACAGCACAGCCATGCCTCCCCAACTTGGTCCCCCTACTTCATGGCCCCAGCCAGGCAGGTGGCATCAGGCCTTCCTCAGCTGGCAGCCCAGGAGTGTGCCCAGTGAGGGCTTCTTGCTTACTAACAAGAAGGACTTCTCCTCATGAGAGGCTTTGGTGGGGGCTATTAACTTGCATCACTCTCCCTCCCCCATCTCTGATGACAGCTGGAAATGTTCACACCTTGAACAGAGGCTGCCATTGTTTGGCCATCAACTTCCTCCTGGGCCCATCAGTTGGCTTCCCTGGCCCCTCCCACATCTCTGGCAGCCTGGGAAGACCCAGAATGCATCAGGCAGCCATCAGAGACCAGTAGCTTCACCAAGACTCAGCATCTCCCTCTTGACCACTGTAGTGTAGTCTGGTAAGTGGAGGGAAGGAGATGTCTCCCCTAGATGGTTCATGCATCTGAAGCAGGTTCTGATCGCAGAAAGCTTGTGCTAGAATAAATTTTGTTACTTGTTAAGGTGCCACTGTGCTTCTCATTAATTTTGCCACCTACGTTAGTAATCAGACCAACATGGCTACTCTCTTGAATCAGTACGTTATCTGCTATGGAAAAGACCTGCGGCTTAACATGTGTGCCCTGAGATCTGACAATGCCTTCTGGAAATTAAGTCCCCCTTCCTCCAACCCAAGTGATATCACTACGGCCATGTTGGGAGGGAGCAGCCAAGCATCCCTTGATCATGCCTGGATCCAGTACAATTGAGAATTCTCTCCTTAAAGAACATTTTATATTAATCATTATTTGTGTCTGATATCAGGGAGTTCCTTTGGTAGTCAACTGAGCACTGAAAAGCAGGGTCAAAATAAAAATAAACAAACATCCACCAATTGTTCTGTCAAAGACTGAAAGCTCATTGGGCACCCAAGTTAATTCCCGTGAGTACAGATCAACTGCTAACTATGTTAGCAGAGGGGTAATTCTGGGCAGCTACACCAGTAACTCCAAACTATACAAACATACAAAGTTTTCTTATGCTGTGTAATATCATTGGTCTGTACTGTCTCCCCTTCTACCAGATTCTCAATCTTTGAAAGCTGCATAACACCACTGTCCATCTCATTAAACTATCTCATTAAACAACTCAGAATAATAAATATGCTAACATACCTTCTGTGGACTGAATAAATGTCTCAGATATGTCACTATTTTCCATATGTATGTTGTGATTAATGAAATACAAAATCATTTAAAAGCATTACTGCATCCATAGTAGTTTCCCCACCCCCCATGCATTTTCTTAGTCAATGGACTCTAATAGCATAACTGCTACCATGTGGGGGTCCACATTTTTTTAATGTTAAAAACAGGTCCTCATGCTAAAAATGCTTGGAAACCACTGGGTTAGACCCAAAGATTGCTGCTTAGTGATGCCAGCCTCCAGGTGAAACTTGAGAATCCCCCAGAATTACAGCTCTTTTCCAGACTACAGAGATCAGTCCTGCTGGAGAAAATGGATGCTTTGGAGGGTAGACTCTGTGGCATTGCACCCCATTGAGTTCCCCGCCCTTCACAGGCTCTATCACCATGTCTCCAGGAGTTTCCCAAACTGGAGATGCCAACCCTACCGCTACATGTGATTACTTGTTTGAAAAGAATTCCAGCTCACCATCCCAACAGCAAGGTGGTAGAATCCCACAAGATTTTCTTCTGCCTCAGATGAAAGTATTCTCATGGCTTGGCAGGCTGAGGTGCTTGCAGGGAAGTAATTCCTGTGTTGCTGTTTATACATCTGGATTGTAAATGCACAAAAAGCAGCCCCGGCAACCTATCAGGACAAGTTCTCCCTTCTGTTCTTGATGAAATCTCCAGACAGTTTTATCTCCAGATACATACACAGTTCTATCCCCATGTTATGCAAACTTTGCACTGCATCATAGGTTGTGAAATCCTAAAGATGTGTAAATGTTTTGTTGAGAACATCAACCATGAAATCTGCTTGGTCAACCTGGAAAATGTTTAGAAAGTGAAGCAGACTGGTATGGTCATCTGAATTTCTAATACAGGATCATTTCAACACTTTTGTACCATGCTACAACTGCATTTTCATAGCATTTTAATCACATCACACCAGTCTTTCTCAGAAATGAATTTTCACAAAATTTGGTAATACCATATATAAACTAGAACATTGTCTCCAACAGTTGCAGAATGAAGGCATGAGACACAGAATTTGGGTTGGTCACAACTTTATTAATTTCGTTTCTGATTTGCAACTCATTTAGTTATTTTTAAGTTGAATTCTCCTACCTTTCGTAACTAGGAAAGGAGTACTTAGAAACCAGGTCAATAGCTGCACACTTTGCTTGGACGACACCACCCAGCTTCCAAGCCCTGTTCATTTTCCTTCACTGCCCACATACCTTAAAAGTAGTGCACATGAGGTGTCAGTATCATCGGACACCACCCATTCTCATGAAGGTCAATAATTCCTTCTGGGCGAAGGGATGGCTCCCTACTGTAGTTCCCTTTGACCTCATAAAACCCGAGAGGTTGATTTAGGTAAGAACACAATTCATGCAATACTTTTTATTAGGAGCAACCCAACAACACAGAACAACCTGCAAGCATCTGAGTTCACAAGAACTCTTCATCAGATCAGACGTTACAAAACAAAAAGAGCAAAAAAAACAACAACAGATTGTTCAGGTCATGATTTTAAGACCTTGTCATGCCTCCAGATGTCAGGTCCTGCTCTTCAGGTAAGCCTTCTTTTACCACTCTTCTTCCCTGGGCTGCTCATTTCCCAGGTTCGCTCTCCTCTGTCTTTTTTTCCTCCTACATCATGTATGTGGTCTGCTTCTACTGTCGTTCTTTTACAGGATATGGATTCACGTGCACAGTTTTTAAAATCTCTCCCCTGAGACCTCTAGATAGGCTGGCTATAAGCCCCAATGCATGAATAAAATGACATAACGTGTTCTGACATAAGGGACTGCTCAGAATGAGCCAAGATATCCCAAACCCAGCCAGCCCACAGTGGTCCAACAGACATCAGGATATTTTTCTCCAAAACATTTTGTCCACAAGGCTCCATGAAACCTTTGCATTACTCCTTCACACAAATGCATGCCTTTCGTGCACACGCCACTGGCACTTCGTGTAATGTGGATGCCGGTGAAGTGGTCCTTGAAATGTATAAAGTTCGCTGTTGATTGATGTGCAATAGAGGGTACAATTTTTTTCTTTCTTTTTCATTTTTCCCTCTTTCTCTTCTACCTACTTGGTAATTAGATTACAGTCAGTAAGCTTCAGCTTCCGATCAGTAAAAAGGTTGAGGAAGTGTACATGCCTAAATATGTCCTTCATTTTTGTCTCTGTCAGTCACTTGAGCTATCCTAATGAAAATATTTACCAGGCATTCCACAAAAATTTAATCCTATCACCTTCCTGGTGGATGAACTCACACTTCAGAAGGATGCATAGCCATCCTGTCTGCTGAAGGCAAAGTCACAGCGGTGGTTTAAGACAGATATAAACTGACCTTTCTGTGGTATTTTTAAGGGAACTGAATTAGAAGGCACAGGGGAATGCAGACCTTTCTCTCCTTTGGCAAACTGAGATCCTGTAGCCATGGAAATCCATGTGATTTCCCACCTTGGGCCCTGGGGTGGCTGGCAGAAGGGCAGGTTGTAACCCCAGGAGATCTCCAGCCACTGCCTGGAGGTTGGTAATCCTGGTTTACAGATGCAGCAGTATTAGGCCCTGATGGGATTGCCAGGTGGGATCTGGAACTCTCTCAGAATTATAATTTGTCTCCTGACCATAGAAATCACTTCTTGTGGAGGAAATGACAGCCCCAGAAGGCAGACTCCATGGCCGCACATCCTCACTGAACTCCCTTCCCTTCCCCAAGCTCCATTCTCCTCAGGCACCGCCCCAAAAGCTCCAAGAGTTCTCCCAGGCCGGAGGTCCTTCCCATCCATAGACCCTATGGTAGCTTTACTTTGGCTGCAACCACACACACACTAAATAATCCACTTTCAGTCCACTTTTGAAGTGGATTTTGCCAGTTTGCACAGTAAAAATCCAGTTGGAAAGTGCACTGAAAGCGGATTGGAAGTGGATTATTTTGGTTGTGTGATTGCAGCCTTCCACTCTCCTTGCTGGAGCAGCCTGCCACCCTCCCTTCCCCCAGCCTTCCCCCTTGCCCTCAGAGGGCCTGGTCTCCTTCAACTGCACAGATCCTTTGCCTTGATAGCTTCATTTCCCCCAGACTGTCTACCAAAATCCAAAAAACAAAACAAAACATAGCTTCTCCTTCTTCTGCCTTTTAAACCACTTCCCCCATAGCACACCTGCTTCATGGCTCCTTTCCCTACTCCTGAGCAGGCTTTTACTTCCAAGTAGGCCTTTAGTTCTGAGTAAGCTAGCCACCATTTTCCTTTCCTTTTCTTCCATGACCACAGAGGGGCCTGCTCACTGCAGTTCAGCTGCAGTTCAACTGAATGAGCTTCCCTCCTAAGCCTACAGCCTTGGGTCCCTATCAGGAGTCTATATGCTGCCTCCCCTTACATAGGCCTCTGCTACTTCCCTACTTTCCTCAGCTCCTGGTTCACACAGCTTAGCTTCCTTAGGAACTCATCACCCCATCCTCCAAATACTGGCTTGCTGAATCAGACTGATATTTCATCTTGTTCCGCATCCTTGTTGCTACAGTGGACAGCCAGAGGCTTCTGAGAAGTCCACCATAAAGAGCAACAACAAAAGGTCTCTTGTGAGTGGAAAACAGTGTGGCTAACGTCTCTGCAAGTAGGCAGGCCCATAGCTAATGTGGAGCCCATGGTCCCCCCCATGGTTTTTACGGGCACCCTCCCCAATCAATCATTCTTCTCCCCCCCAGCTCTAGACGGCCGGGCTGAAGGTGAAGTCAGCCCAAGCAAGCAAGCGAGCAGGTGGGGGGGGGATTGGCCCTGGGGCACACACAGACCCTGCAGCCGGCATCCAACCACTGCCGCTGCTTGAAGCTTTCTTCCTCATCTTCCTAGTAGCTAGTGAGCTCCAGGCTGCTGCTCTGCTTCCCCACTCCCTTAATTAACTCCCCGCCCCCAGCTCGATGTAGCATGCACCCACCCGCACGCCCTTTAGCCATGGAGGAGGCAGTGAGGTGGTGATTGTTAATGGAGAGGTTATTAGTGATGTGCCGGCAGGGGTTCTCTCTCTTGCACGCTCTCCCTCATGTGCCTTAAAGGGACAGCGCTGCGTGTTGTCCCGTCATTGGCAGTGAACTGCAAGGCAAGCTCTTCGGAGGAGGAGGAGGAGGCTGGGGGGGGGCTGACCCAGAACTGGCTTGTGTGTGTGTGTGAGCCTTTGATGGCAATGCCGTCAGGGGGTGGAGGGGAGGAATCCTTCTCCGCCTAGGAGCGAATGGTAAGGGAGGAAAAAAACATGAGTTGCATCCCATGTGCTCCAGCAGGTGTGAACCATCGGCCTCTGCTGGGACTGGCTGGGTGGGATGGGGGGGCACTGTGCAGGTGAGCGGCAGCGGGCCAGGTCACAAGGCAGTACCGCACAGACATATAATGACAGGCCCCACTGGCCCCCTGAGAAAGACATTGGCCCCCTGAGCAAAAAGTTGTTAGTTACAGGCCTGCAAGTAGGTGAGGACAGAAGGAGAGAGAAAAGTCCCACACCAAGCCCGAGGTGGATTATAACTGTTGTCATGACTACTCAGATATTATGTAGAGCATTGGTCTTCAGCAGGACTCTTTCTATAGCAGGAACTCCTTTGCATATTAGGCTACTGTAAGCTCTTGGAGGATTGGCTACATTAGGGGTGTGTCACCTAATATGCAAAGGAGTTCCTGCTACAAAAAAAGCCCTGGTCAGTGGTTGCAGGATCAGAACCCACCTTTAACCCTTGGAAAGCAGCATGGAACTCATTTAACTGTAAGTATGCAAGATCACAGGTGGACAGGAGGCAGAGCTATGGACTGTGGTCACACTGGGGGCTCGGCGTGATATGGTGCCACCTCTAATTGTATTGGTTTAAAGTGCTGCAGGGCATATCATCCAGAAAGCATACCCTGCTGCGAGTTACCCACGCATTCATACCATGGTCAAGCATCCACATTACTGCAGCACCTCAGCCACAGAAAGCGCTGCCCGAAAAATGTTCAAAATGCATATGCACGCATATGTGTTCATGTGCATGGATATATGTTTAAGTGAGTGCATATAGGCAAAAGTTTTAAAAACCCTCCCTAGTGGTGGGAACAGATCTGCAGGTTCAGACTGCCAAATCTGTTCTGCACATGCACCTCCATGTTCAGACATCTGGCCATGTGCAATGAATGCATAGGGACAAAAAAAACACCACTTGTGGTGCGGTGCCTTTTTAACCCGTCTCCAAGTTGTCCTATGATGGGATGAGTATGGCAGGGGAACGCCCTACAGATGTGGCTGTGTGACTGTGACCATTTAATCTGGAGAGGAGGGGTGGCTGCATCGGGCCAAATGGCTCATGTGATCACAGCTATGACCTTACTGGTATCAAGGCCACAACAGTGGCTAAGTTCACCTTAGAAAGGAACAGGCCAGAAGTCAGAGCCATGGAGGAGAATCCTCTCTACCACTGGGTGGCCTCACATCACTATCCAGCTGCTCCTCTTTGCATACCGGTATAGGGAAGGACCCCTTGCTTTTCAGGCATGCAAACTAGCAGCAGGTACTTCAAAACAGCAGGGGAAAAATAGGGCAGCTCTAGGGCTCATCTGAGGGTTCCAGCCCACCTTAGTAGCAGTGGGGATAACCATGCCTTGAACATTATGTTTATCTCTTGAGTAGCAGTATGTCAAACTGAGACATTTAAAGAAATTAAAAACTTCCTATGTTTTATTACAGGGAAGAACATGCTACATATTAGTATGGCTCTGAAAACTACAAAGGAAAGTAGGATCTGATAATTAAGCATGCAGTCTCATAGAGTCAGTGATTTACATTGTTACATAGGAATAAGTGCTGAGACTTTTTTAAAAAAATCACTTTTTTCCTCTGAGTGAGACTGTTACTCCAATCATCTTTCAACTTCTGAAGAGCGAGCTGGAGAGACTTCATTCCTTTGGGAGGGCACATGCCCAAATCATCAATTGTTTGAGAAAACAAAACACAGCTTTATTAAATTTGATTAATGGAGTTGTTGTACTTCAGCAGACAAGGAATTCCATCAGCATCCATGAAGAGTTTCACAGAACATGGGCACAGCTTGAAAATCAGAATAATGGTTGTCATACCATGGAATGGGAGAGCTGTTGGTTTAGTGGTACGTTGCCTGTTGAACATGGACAGTAGGATTGTTGGCTTTATATGTTGCTGATACTAGAGAGGGAAAAGGTTAGCTGGCCCTCAAGATCTTAGCTCAATTCCTATTGTATATATGAAGGGCTCATTGCTGCAATAGTCCCATAAGTGTTGATGGAACATATTTACGTCATTTGCTAATTAATTTCCATGTGAAGTTGATTTCTGTGAATAATTGTAGTAGTCAGATTTCTCTGTCCTAATCCTTTCCTCTGAAGTGTCTTAGCATGGGAAGTTTGGGATCTGGCCCACATTTATTGCATTCTTGTATAATGTAGACACCACATTCCTAACTTGATGTTTCCCATGTGTTGAGTCTTACTTGAAAGTATACAAACTCTTATCCCCCCACCCCGAAGTCAGTAGACAATTAGTTCATGCTATTTACATTTTATAAATATCACTTCAATAGTACAAGCAGAAAAGGTAACATTTCGACCCATAATTGTACTGTTGGAATCATAATGTCAGGTACTGCTACTTTTGACTGATTTGGTCGTATTTGGTTCGGTTTCTCTCAAATAAAAACATCTCTTCGCCAAAAGTCAAGAATGGGCCTCCTACTAAATAGAACAATTAACTTACCCATCTCTACTGAAAAATAGAGATTTTCCTAGTTGTCTTCTGTTATTGCAGAAGAGGAAATCATGATATCAGGAAGTGAAGATTCACTTTCTAAACTCCTTTGCTATGACTCCCAAATGCTTTTATTTTGTATACATTGTATATTACAAAGGAAGTTTGAAGCAGAAGCCTAGAACACTTTTGAACTGTAAGAGTAGGGAATGTCCCAAATATTTTGCTAAGGAATTATGTCTTTGCTTGGGACACAACTATGAGGACCACCATACCCTATATCTTTGTTAGCAAGGAAAAACGATGTTGTGATTTGAACTGAATCAAACTTGTTCTCCATACTATGTTGAAATGTTGATGTCCATCATTCTGAAGCTATTCTCCCATACCTTAAATGTTCTCTGGATATAGATCGAATCTGCATTTGCTTTTTAAAATCAGTTTCATGCTACTGTGACACCGTCAAGCATAGAGAAAGACAGCGTCACAGCAGCACAAAACTGATTTAAAAATGCAAATACAGATTCAACCATAGTCTGCATCTTACACCCACAATGTTAGGTATCTGCATCTTACACCCACTGATATATTCTTTCAGTATCTGATTCCTGCTGTTGATATTTTGGTCTTCAAAGAAATGGCATTCAGTACAGGACATAACTGATAGCTAATATGTACATTTCCCAGCAACTATTCAAAAATCAGTGGGTTAGAATGCCTTCACAGATCCATTCCCTCTTAATTTTAGTAATCCATATAATGAATCTCTCTCAGATGCTCTAAAGCTTCTTTCTCACCTTTTAGTGGCTGTGCTTATCAAAAGCTTGTCCTTGAGAGTGAGACAACAATTTTTAGAGACAGGAGCAGGAGGGAGTGTAGTTTCTGAATAAGTGGCCAGGTCACCATCATCACCAGCTCTCCAGCTGATATGCAATGGTACATCATTGGAGTTTGGAACTTTCAACGTTTGGGAATACTTTCCATATTAACTTCTTCCAAGGAATTTCTGCATGGAAACTGCACACTGCATAGGATTCGGAAGCTCATGCTTGAGTGCATAGTCAGCTCAAATGGCAGAGTATTAGGCATCATCATTCCCAACTATGAACTGATTGTGTCTCCTACAGCATACACATTGTGGAAGAGAATCACTAGAGGTAAGATTACTAGAGGTCTTTCAGCTGTTCTCATCATTAAGGAAGTTAATATAAGTTTCCAAAGAACAGAGAGTTCAAAAGAAAATAGTTTGCAGCTCACTGGCTTATCACAGTTGACAGTACTGGATGGTTGGAATAAACTACTGTTTAGCATTGCATAGTATTTGATAGCTAACATGAACTACTATTTGTTTCTCATAGCATCTGATCAGCATTCAATGGATAACATGAAATGGTAACAATAGTTGCTAAACAAAGAGATTTAATATTTATCATTTCTATCATTCAATCCTAAAAGAAATCAACCCTGACTGTTCCCTGGAAGGCCAGATCCTGAAGTTGAAGCTCAAATACTTTGGCCACCAAATGAGAAGGGAGCATTCACTGGAGAAGACCTTGATGCTGGGAAAGATTGAAGGTCAAAGAAGAAGGGGACGGCAAAGGATGAGATGGTTAGACAGTGTCATTGATGCAACGAACATGAAATTGAGCAAACTTCAGTGGACAGCGGAAGACAGGGGGGCCTGGCGTAATCTGGTCCATGGGGTTGCGAAGAGTCGGACTCGACTGTGTGACTGAACAATAACAACAACAACAATAACAATATTGAACATATTTCTGTGCCCCTGCATGACACAACTTTCAGGGCCATTCACAGTATAACTATTTTTGTCATAAAACAAACAAACTGAGAAGAGTGCTAAAATCACCAAAGCAATACAACTTCTGTAAATACACAGAAGGAAAAATTGAAGTATGATAGCCCTAAAAGCATATTCACATTGAGAAAATAAAGTAGATAAAAGTGACACCTAAACAACAGCCTCCCCTCCAGCTAAACCCACTCCTCTATGACTCTAGGAATACAGATGTATTTACTTGGCACCTAAAACTCAAACAGCTTAAATCAAAACAATTGAAAATGTCAATCCAAACATTTCAAAACTGAAAGTAAAAATGACACATTTGAAACACAGTTTCAAATTGTGCTTTGAAAATTTATGTGCAGTAAAATTAAATAGATAAAATGGGGGAAATTATGGATTTTGAATGTTTGTGGCTAGTTATTTTAGTTACTAGAACTGTCTCATCCCAAATTCACATTGCAGAGGCCTAAGTGAGCTTCATTTGTCTGTCTGGTGGATTCCAAACCAGCTCTTTTAGATTCTTCACATTAAGGTATGGATGCTGCTGAAACTATCAAATGTTCTTTAGACAAATATTTGGGAGAAATGGAAGACTCAGGAGGACTCTGCATCATTATTATGGCTGTGGTCACACACGCTAAATAATCCACTTTCAGTGTACTTTGCAACTGGATTTTTAGTGTGTGAACTTGCAAAATCCATTTGGAAAGTGCTTTGAAAGTGGATTATTTAGTGTGTGTGACTGCAGCCTATTTCTTTCTCTTTCTGGAACAACAAAAAACTATCTATGGCAAAGGAACAGAACAGGTCCTTTATGCAAAATGAAGTATGTTGGTTTAACATATTTTTTTCTGGGATGGATTGGCCACTTCACTTACAGGGAAAGTTCCCAGTGACCTATGGCTCTGAAGGGTTGCTGACAGGTGGGAAGAAGCAGAGCTAAACAACAATGGCTCTCTCAACCCTGCTGGGGCCACTCAACTCAGAGCCGGCCATCTCTGCAGGAGGAGGCAATGGGTAATCTGATTCCCATTCCACCGGCCCGGTCTGAGCTGAATGGTCCATGCAGTAAAGGTAGCTTAGCTTGTCTTGTGCCTTGGCCATTTTAACTTCCCTCTCCACCCCTGATGTTTCCCCATATCAGAGCATTTTGGTTGAGGCAGTGGACATCCCTCCCCGCCCCCGGTTGATCTCCCATCAGTGGCCTGGATCCGAATAGCCATCTAGGAACCCACATTCTGTCACATCTAAATTGCTGAGATAGCTGACCAAATTTGACATGGTATTTTATGATCTATGTTGTTTTCATTTGTTGTTTTAAAGTTGTTTTTAATTGTATTATATATTGTATTAATATTAATGGAACCCACCCTGAGCCTGCTCATGGGGAGGGCGGGATACAAGTCCAATAAAATAAATAAATAAAATTAACCCACCAACATTTTCACCACTTTTCAGTCCCGTTGGTTTCAATGGCAGAATTCAATACCGGATGGAAATCTTTCCCTTAACAGCCAGTGGGAATGTAAAACTTTGGCTGGACCATGGTCTCATTTGGTAACTGCCCCCAAGTAGCTTGCCTTTGGCTGAGGAGTGGGGGGGGGGTAGGTAGTGGGACCGAGATTCATGTTCATTCTCCCATGGTGAAATAATAAGCCTATTTTCACGTGTTCCTGGAGAACACCTGTATGCCCTTCCCTGTTTTATGTCTGCTGTATGAAAGCAGGTCTGTTCAACATCCAAACAGGTAAAATAAAGGATTGTCTCAGTTGACTGCTTGAAAGGCAGCAGGTAGAAAGCTGACACAAAGCAGGCATCCTGCTGCACCTGACATGTGTCTGCTTCATGTCTGTAGTCCTCATACAGTTAGTGTAGCCATGTGTTCGGATCTGCTTCCCTTTTACGGTGAGCACTGGAGAGGAAACCATGAGCACTGAAAGAACAATGTCAGAAATGAAGTACAAATGATATTCCAAAGAGGCTCAAATACTGCCTTGGTGTGCCAAGCACAGATAGGTGTCTTGAGACCTCAGGAGAGTACAAACAGGGATCCCAAGCTACTGAAGGACCTAAAGTTCACTTAGATGTGTTACTACCCCACAATTGGGTTACTTGGCATTTTGTTAAATAGGGCTCCTAAATAGTGTTTCCAGCTATTGCATAGATGATGACAATAAGGCACACAACAAACTGCAATTAAACTGTGGCTGCATCCAAACATTGTTAGATACAGTGATATTGTTGTGATATAAGTACTGCTTGAAACAGGACTGTCTTGTGCACCCAGGAGGATGATCTAGTTGAGAATGATTGCTCCCAACAGAACAATAATACAGTGTCCAGCAGTGTGTGGATCCAGTTTGCAATTGGGTATAACCATAACTTGGGGATCACATTCCATGGTCCTCTTGCTCCTGCCGCCTTCTTTTGCCCTTGGAACTTGATGCAAAATTTCCCACTTTGAGCATGCACCATGTGCACCGAGATGTCTAAATGCAGATGTGTTGGGGATTGTTTATGCCACACAAACCAGAATTCTAAACAGGGGTTAAACTGAAGTTTAAATGAAGCATTACAGGCAAATAGTCAAGGCAAGACATGCTAAGTCTCAATGAAGATCCTTCAGAAAGTAATAGCAAAAGCTGAAATGGCTTGGGAAAAGCAGAATATTAAGCAGTATAAAATTTGCTGAAGAATGATGGAAGAATAATGCTAAGGGTACCATCTTTGCAACTGGTGTTAATCAACTAAGACAGCAATTTCCATCCCAGTTTTTCTACCAAGGAACCCCAGGAGGTATGGTAAAAGGTTCTAGGGAATACACACAGCCTACACACACACACAAGGGTACTGCCCATGCCTTTTGTACTGCAATGATGAAACAAGAATGGATCCTGGAATGCCTGCTACTCTCCTGTGGTTGTACATTCCTGGACAGTGGACATGCGAAGTGGTAGAAAAACTGTCTTTATGGCTTGCCAGGGCTATTTTTGGGCAGAAATGCACAGGAATGGAGTTCCGGCTGGCTCCTGAGTTGGCCACGCCCAGCAGGAACTCATTAGCATAATAGGCCACACCCAACAGCAGAAACTCATTAATATTGGCTACATTAGGGGTGTGTGGCCTAACAGGCAAAGAAGTTCCTGCTACAAAAAAAGCCCTGGGTTTTGACAACAAACAAGGAAAACAGAATAAGAGGCAGAAGGTGGGTGTGGCTGGATGCCCACACTTCTGGTAACATGGGGGCGTAGCCTAATAGGCTAATGAGCTGTGCTGTCAGGGGTGTGGCCTAATATGCTAATAATTTTCTGCTGCTGGGAGTGGCCTATTATGCTAATGAGTTCCTGCTGGGCTTTTTCTACAAAAAAAGCCCTGGCCCCTACTAATCCCCCCCCATTGAGGAATCCTGATAAACATTTAAGGAATTCTACAGTTGTTCAGAACACAATTTGAGTACCCAGAGTGATCTGAAACTGAACCACCGGCATACTAATATATCTTGTTCCTCTTTTGTGACATATAAAGTGGTTTGTATGTAGTCCACTGCTTTCCTATTCTCCTAATTTATCTCTCAGCAATGCTGGTGGTTGATGTTTGGATATTCCATGACACCTGACACAGTTGATACTTCCATCTTTTACCTTGCCTTTTAGTTTGTATAAATGGAATGGGAAGGTGAATGGAAAGCCAGTCTTCTTAATGATGAGGCCCATATATCAGCCACTTTAGAAGAGAGAAAAAATGCATTGACTGATAATGGGTTGCATGCCGCAATCTGTGGATGCCATGTGGTTCTTTCCTGTATTCCTCACCCCCCAGCAGTCCTTCCCCATCTCAGGACAGTTTATTCCCAGGGTTCTGGGACCTAACAGCTTCATGGGTCAGGAGGCTGTAGTGCAATTGGAGTGAAATGTTTTCTCTTCTGTCTGCATGACTGTGCTGATGGAAGAGATGGGTTGATTTCATCTCCCTTTGTGTCCCTACCAACCTTCATAGATATTAAACCATGCAAGACCCATGGCTCAGGGAATAAACTTTTCTGGGGTCGGAAAGGACTGGGGTGGGGGGAGAGACACACAGGAAAGCCCTGCAACCATTAACGGACTATTGGATCCAACCCATTTTTTCCCCTAATCATTTGTTTCTTCTGAAATTTTTCCATGAAAGATACAGTTCAAAAACACAATATGATAATTGTCCTGGTTAGATCAACCATTTGCCTTTCACATTAGAGATCAAACAGACTCCATTTAATGCAAAGATATGCAAATAATTGCCATCAATTCTTTATATTTTAATTCATCATTGTTAATGAAGCATTGTTGCTGTTCCTGTAAATTTAAAAAATCCTAGTACCTATTATACAGCTGGAATAACAAGACAGACATGTTTGTTGGAATAAACTATGGGGCAGCTTTATTTAAATTTAACTTAAACCGTTAACCAATAAATGGCAAGGGCCATCCTGTGAAAGGATCCCTCCAGGTCCCCTTCCTGTCCCGAACTGAGCATGACACCAAGCCCCTGCTGCAGCCAATACCCGCATGGCTCTTGCCAGGCAGCACAGCATGCAAGTTGTCCCCCAATAGCCCCACCCCTTACGCTGCGGAACTTGAGGGAAGGACCTAATCAGGGGGTCTTGCAAACTGCTTGCATTTCCTACTGTGGGGTCCCTCACCAAGTGGGTCCTGCAAGAAGCCCAACCTTCCGATCCGGGGGGGCGGGGGTCTGCTACCTGGTGCTCACCAAAACTTGTGCTCACTGAAACTTAACAATTCCTACCTCCTTCCTTCCACAGCCAAGGGTCAAGCCTCTGCTTAGGCCCTTGACTCCCAAAATGGCTGATAACATCCCTAAACCCTTGCCATAGATTGTCTAGAAAACTTTTGTTGCCCCAGACTGAAAAGTGGGTACCGTCCTCCCTATACAGCTGACCTAAATCTGCCAGGATACCTAGGTGGGGTAAATAAACCCACAGCGGGTGAATGTACCCCCTATAGGCAGCCGAATGCCACCTCCCCACTTTCTGAATAGCAGGGCCTGAGTAACCCATGGCTGCCGCCATGAAGGCTGCCCCAATCCAAAAGCAGTTGGTCCCAAACTGAACCCCTGACAACCCCAAGCTGACCAAAGCTCATGTAGTAACTGCCCAAAATTGGTACTTAGTCAGAGGGGTTTGATCACCATAGTAGAAAAAGAGGTCATCTGCCTCACCGTACTATTCCATGTATTGGTGAAGGGCTTGAATCAGGCAAAGTTCTCTTTTGTGGCATGGTCATAGCTTGTTTTCCACCCCCACCCTATGCTGGTCAGTTTTGGATCACCAAAGCCTGATGACCACCTGATCAGCTGCAAATTTAATATCTCCTGCCTGAAGGGCCTGACCAGAATGGCCAACTTGGGACTGTGTCACCAGTTCACTAACCCTTAGAGCCCTGAAAAAATAGGGTAATTTTGTACTTGGAGTGACATAGATCCCCCCCAAACTTATATAACCCCTTCAGCACAGCAGGAGAGATGAGCTGCCATCCATCCCTTCATGGCCCAGTTTCCCGGGAACAACCCTCTACCATCTTGCACAGGCAGAAATCACCTGTACAATCTGTCAGGCCCTGGTTTTACTGTAAAAGGCTATAGCTGCTAGCTGACCCCTGATGGACTTAACCAACAAACCTTTACCTTTCCAGTTAACACAAAAGTGTGTCAGAAGGTCCACAGGTCCACAGGCATCCACAGGTTTCAGCCAAGAATTCTGTAGACCTACCTCCTCCCTAAATGTGACACATTGGCGGACTGTCCAGCCATATGCTTTTTGTGTACTGGGAGCTATGGCTAAGCCTATCACCCTGATTTCCTTGACTTGCCAAGTTGCCACAGCTCCAGAGGCATCCACGTTGGTTGCAAGTCAGCCTCTGGGGCCAGCCGATGAAACCTCTCCATCTGTTCATGAGACAGAGCATCCGCCACCCCGTTACTGACCCCAGGTATGTGTTTAGCAAGAAACAAACTGTAAACAATGCAAGGTGAATGACCGCACTAAAGTCATCATCCTGGCCGATCTGGATGTGAGGGAATTGATGATCCCAACCACTGCCGAATTGTCACATCAAAGCACTGAACCTATTGCAGGTGGAATTCCAGAACAGATTCTCTGACTGCCTTAAGCATGGAAAGGAAATAAGAATGTTAAAGACTCCATTTGAAGTAGCATGAGAAGAAGCAAGTAACTTTTTTCAGATGGAACTAATTGGTTTGAAAGGTAGTGATAATCTCAGAGACATCTACAAAGACAATAGTATGGTAGATTTCTATCCTGGTCTACCTGATATATTTGCTGCAGGCATGTCCACAGTCTTTGACACCAGGTACATCTGTGGACAAACGTTTCCCAAGATTAAAATTGTGAAACCCAAGTGTAGGTCAAGACTTACAGGTGGTCATTTACATGACATTTTAAGGGCGTCTGTCACAAACCTCATCTTGTACATTAATGCCTTGGCTAACAGAAAACAGCCACAAAAATCACACTAACTAGGTAAGCATGTGTAGCTAGATAAAAAGGTACCACAGTAAAATATTGTTCCAAAATGGATTGCATTCAAGTTAAGTTTTCTTTATTGACCTCTGAACGTTTATTTTTGAACTAAATAATTTTGTTACATTTTGATTTAAGATGTGGCCCTCTTCAGGCACTGGGAACTCTAATGTGGCCCCCATGTGGCAGAAGGTTGGGGACCCATGATCTAAAATGCATGATTGCGTACTATGAACTAATAAGCAAAAGAATAATACTTTTGTTCTACCTGGAGCTTTAAAAAAATAAGTTATGAATTCTAGAACTTAAAAAAAAAACCCTTCCAAATTGAATTAATTTAATGTTTGGCAAGAGTTTCACTTGGGATCATATCAGCTTTAAGAATGATTATGACTATGATATTTTCCCCCCAAAGAGAATTATGGGCTGGAGAGCAACCTAATTATCCTGGCTGAGGTATATCAATATGGATATAGTTTTCACTATGTTGTCATGATCACATCAGCATTACACAACACGAATGATCTCATCCTAATCAGGTTTAGCTGGGTCTTCTCAGATCCTTAACTGGGCACCCAAGCAATACCTGCAGCATAAATACGAGGCTGGAATCCTCAGGTTGCTAATTCTGAAGTCATCCCTCTGGTTTCCAAGCTGCTCAAGGACTATAGCTTTCAACCTCCCAAATGGATCAACTTAAATCATTACACTGCCAAAATCTTCTTGTGCTAAACATAAGCTATTCCAATGAGATCCAGATCCCTGAGCTAGCAAGGATACAGAAAAGCAGCTGTATTAGGTCAGGTCCAGGTCTGCATCCTTATGTGGGGAGATGGATAGGCTGAATCCAAAGACCCTGGCCCCTCTTTAGTACCTACTAGATGGTCACTAATGCAGGTAAGCTGCCCTGACCTGGATAGCCCAGGCAAGCCCAATTTCATCAGATCTCAGAAGCTAAGCAGGGTTGACTCTGGCCAGTACTTGGATTAGCCACCTCTCTGAATACCCTCCAGGCCCCCAGAAGGGGTAAGTTACCAGAGATCCCCATGACTTCCAGGTGCACAAACATTCACATGCATACACATATAAAAAAATACCCCCCCCCCAAAAAAAAAAAATTATTGCAGGTAAGCTGTGATGCTACAGGAAAGCTGCTGAGTTGAGCAAAAAAGATGCTAATGGCTTAGATCTACTGGTGAAAAGGAGGTGCCCTTTTACTACCATAAAATCTATGCTGGGGATCACCCACCCACCAAATGCATGAATAAAAGCAGCATAAATACAAAGGGATATGATTTATAATAAAGAGGGGCACTGGGGAAGACCATTCTGGATCCACCCCTATTTCTCTAGGCTTTTGTATAACCTGACTGTATTTGAAAGCCCCTGGCATCTTTAAACTACTGAATTTGCAGATCGCATATGGATTGAAACAGCTGTTCTGTTTGTTCATGTGTGGCAATTTGTTTCTGTGTGGCTTAAAGCAGTTTAAAGATAAATGTTATACTGTGGGTGTTAAGAGGGTCTCAAAGACTATCAAAATGCAGGCACCAAGATGTACCAAGGGTATCAGAGATAATATTTACAATATTCAAATGATGTTAAATTATGTTTTCTCTTCCGTATGAAATCATTAGATGTGCTATCAGTGTGCTACGAAGCCAGACATATGCATGTGGACTGCAGATCAGGAAGACTGGCAGTTCTTCATTGTTGCTAGTCACACCAAATCTCATTCCAGTTTTTTTACAATGCCAGTACAGAAGGAGAAAATAAGCGACAAGGAGCACCTCTGGTGGAGCCACTGAAGAGGATTCTTGTGACTGGTCTGATTCTAGTTTATGGCTTCTTTTATGTTCTAGAAGAATGAATTATTCTGCATGAATCTAAGGAGGAAGGAGTCATGGATACCAGAAAAATAGTTCAAAAGACCAGGGAATGATCCAGTATCCCCGTTGCCTTCAGCAGTCTTTGAATCAGAACCCCACAGAATTTAAAACTACAGGCTGAAAACAAGAAATCAGGATTTCCATAAAAAAATGGCAGAGAGACCTGAAGTGCATAGTGTGTATGGTGCCCAGAAGCAGTTAGGAGATCACAAGCAACAGTTAACAAAAAGCAAATTATTTATTCCTTTGCAGTACAATGAAGCCGGGGGGTGGGACCCAATAATTCCAGTTGGGCTGAATATTCATAGATGCTTCATAATAAGGCAAAAAGGAAGAAAGCGCTAAGGAAAAACCATCAACAGTATGAATGCATTCTGTACTAAAATAAAAATAAATTTATTCAGCAATAGTCTGTTACATATTTCTATTTCACACTAATACATTGATTTTGTATTGAAGTTGGTGGTCACAATCCAACAGTTCCTGTCTATAACGTTAGCATGCTCCCAGGCACTACTTCACAATAGTGAAGCTCTTGAACATGACACAATACATATATATGGATGTTATACTACAACCTTAGATGCAAAAAGTGTCCATAGACCTCCTGTGACAAAATGATGTCACTGATATAAGGCAGAAATTTTCTTATGCAGCCATATGTAGCCAGTGTATAGCCATATGCATTTCCCAGGTATGCCATGTTATTATTGTAACATCTATGGAAAGATAAATTCTGGGAGTGGCCAGCTCTTCCCTGCAGGCCTGGGAAGCAGTCACCTGCCAGCCTCCCCCCTGGTGACACTGTTGTGAGGTGGGGAGTGGCCTGCCACACTCCTCCTCGGGCATGGGAGGCAGTCACCCACCCACCAAAGCACTGTAGAGTTGGATTCCAAGGGTGGCTAGCTCTTCTTCATGGGCCCAGGAGGTGGTTATACCCCCTCCCCCTGGTGACAGGGTCTTGGGGTGGGGAGTGGCCCACCACACTGTCCCCTGAGCCTGGGAGGTGATCACCTGCCTGCCACAGCATTGTAGAGATGGATTCTGGGGGTGGCCAGCCCTTCCCTGCACCCCCAGGATGTGGTCACTCGCCCAAATCCCCCTGGTGACAGGGTCTTGTGGTGGGGAGTGGCCCATCACACTCCCCCTCAGAGGTCACCCACCACTACATCATCATTGAGATAGTCATTATAGATGGGGAAACCTTGAGTGCAGTCAAATTACCTTGCTTGTAAGGCTGGATGTTTCACAAAGTAGAGGTTTGCATAGGATGTTGTTCCAGGAGGTAGGTGTTGCACTATGAGATAGATCTTGGTTCATGAGGTAGATGTTGTCCTATGAGGTAGATATTGGTCCATTGGTGGGAGGCTGGAAGTGCAGATTCTTGGCAGCCAATTCCAAGCAGCAGTGGCAGCCCCAGAGATGGAATGCTGATCAACAGCAACAATGTCCCAATGAGAGATGAGCATGGACAGGGGGAAGCTGGAGCACTGATTTTTGGGAGGGTAGAAATTGTGAGGAGATGGATATAGATGGGGGAGGCAGGAGTGCTGCCAAGTCCTTGCGGGGCAGGAAACCTGAAGGTGTGTAGACAGGGGGAGCGGCCACATTCAGAATTCATCTCCCCAATGGCGTGGACCTGTGAGTGGCAGAGCGGCCCTTGATTGTGATGTAAGACAGCAGCCAACCTGGAAACATATCCCCAGGTGAGAGCAGCCACAGTCAGAATCCATCTCCCCAATGAGGTGAGCTAGGTCTTTGGCAGAGTGGCCCTTGAGCTGAAAAGGAAACTTGCCAATCCCAATTCCTAAATGTTGCCCCAGGTGAGAGCAGCGCATCCACAATCCATCTCCCCAACGGGGTGAGTCAGTGCATGGCAGAGTGACCCTCAAGCCTAAAGGAAGACATTCCAAGTCCTAAACAGAGCCCGGGTGAGAGTGGTTACAGTCAGAATCCTTCTCCCCAATGAGGTGGGCCAGTGCGTGGCAGAGCAGTGCTCGAGCATAAAGGAAGACTCGACAAATCCTAAAAATAGCCTTGGGTGAGAGCGGCCACAGCCAGAATCCATGTCTCCAATGGGGTGGGGCCAGGGTGTAGCAGAGCAGCCCCTAAGCTGAAAGGAATTTATTTATTTTTATTGATTTGATCTTTATCCCGCCCTATCATAACATGATAAAAGATTAAAACATAACATGATAAAAGATTAAAATTCAGTTCTATACATAAATCACAAGATGGCGATAATGCAATTAAAGTGCTCTCTGAAAAATTTAGCCCCTGTATGTGTACTAAATCTACTAATTTTTAACAAGTGGCAAAGAATTTCCACGACTCAATGCATAGAAAGTGCCTGTGTGTAGCACAGATAAAGAGCATGGGTGGGTGGGGTGGGGGAGCCGTCTAATGTGGTGTCCACCGCCTCAACCAGGCAGGGGCAGGTGCACAAAACTTCCACTGAGGGGGACTGTGTGAGTTCTCAGCCAAGGAACCCACTGGCTGAGACCCTCTGCCTGGCTGTAGCAGGACAGGTGTGCCTCACAGCCTTGAGACTACCTGACCCAGCATCAGCTGGGGGCAGGTGTTCAAAATTCCCACTGAGGGGGGAGTGTGTGGGTCCTCAGCTGAGGAAGCCAATGGCTGAGGGCTCTCCGCCTGGCTGTAACAGAAGGACAAGTACCTCAGAGCCCTGAAACACCAGCACTGTTTACACAGACTTCCAATTCCTTCCTTCTTTGCCTCTAACAGTAACTACTCCCTCTCTGCCTAACTGCCTGCTCCAAAGTGAAAGCAACTGAGTGTCAGTTGGGTGTATATATCCATTCTCCTCCCACACAGCAGAATGGGAGGTCCCTTGTTGGCAGCCAGAGTTGCCTATCATGCTTTGGAGGACCACTATTAGTGTTTCCAGGGCTGCAGAAGCCCTACAGAAGTCCATCCTCCCATTGCCTGGACAATTGATTCATCACCGCTAGCATGTCTGGCCCACAAACCGCTCCCATGAACCTCTGTGAGAAGCAGTTCAGTTTATGGGTGATTTGTGGACAACGTGATCACACGAACTGAGGCTTGCGAACCATGAACCAGGCCCGGTTTGTGATGAATTTTGGTTCGTAATTTGGTTCGTACCCATCCCTAACAGTAAAGACTCTTTTTCATTGTGATAATGATGGTAGCTATACTTCCTGCATTGATTCTGCTGTTCCCTTTGGACCTGAAAGTGGTCTGTATGGGGGTTGGTGCACTTCCCATGTGGACTATGAAAAAGAATCAATAGCAAATGGCAACCACCATAGTGTGCAATTGTCCACAAACACGATTCTCAAAACTGTGCTTCAGTGTGGGACTCCTTCCGCTGCAATGCACATCAGAATATTTATAGGGCTTTTTGTAGCTCTGACTGCTGATTTTCCAGATATCAGTGTTGGCTCTGATCACAACATTGTATAGACTAGGAGTATTCAGTCAGAATGTAACTAATCAAAACAAAGACTGAACATATCCTTTTTGTTAACCTTAGACAGGTAACTAATTCAAATGAAATTAATTCTGCTATTCAGAAAGGAACAGAGTAGCCATATATAACTGTTGTTTTCCTCCCCAAGTATTATTTTCCTAGATCCTGGGGGAGAAGACCATGACTCAAAAGTTTTGTGCCTGATAGGGACCTCATCCAGCCAGAACACTTAGCCTATATTTGTATCAAACAGGACTTTCTCCATTTGTATTTCTGTGAACAGCATTTCCTCCAGTGATTGTACTAACTAACATACTTGAGGAGGATTTTCTCAAAGCTTGACACAGCCTTTGTGGACAGAGATTTCTGGCTCTCCCTCCCCCACCCCTTAGTATAGAATGAACAAGCCCACTCACACATGACAGGGAGAGATCAGTGACAGAGAATGATACAGGCCTTTCATTATGTGAGAAAGAAGAATGGCTGAATCAGGATCTGCAAATTGCTCGGAAGTCTTTCTAAATTGTACTTAAAGCTAAGCAATACAAAAGTCCACTCATTTAAATAGGGGAGACTCTATTTAAAGAAAACTGAGAATGCTGAGAACCAATGTGGTGTAGTGGTTAAGAGCAGCAGACTCTAATCTGGAGAACTAGGTTTGATTCCCCACTCCTCCTCCACATGAAGCCTGCTGGGTGACCTTGGGCCAGTCACAGTTCTCTCAGACCTCTCTCAGCCACACCTGCCTCCCAAGGTGCCTGTTGCAGGGAGAGGAAGGCAATTGTAAGCCACTTTGAGTCTCCTTTAGGTACAGAAAAGTAGGCTATGAAAACCTACTCTTCTTCTTTGTATAGGCATGGGAAACTAACCCTTGCACCCCAACCTCTGCCTTACCTCACTGATTGGCTGTTTTAAGTACTCCCCCCCCTCACTTAGCCCAGTATGAATTTTAATTGGCTCCAGGACTGGGGACCTTCTTCCTGTGTGACTGGAAGCTTGAAGAACAAATCCCTTGGGTAAAGCATAGGATTCTTTAGAATTTCATCTCAGTTAGGAAGGATATAAAACAAGGTGGAAATACTTTGCTCTGCAAAAATGTCATCTATCAATAATGATTCCAAACATAATGATATCAATGATTTCTTAAAATAAAAAAATAACAAACAAACCAAGCCAACCTCAAATCTGAGTAGCATTTTTGTGTATGTTCCTAGTAGGTTTTCCAGCAATACGGGGGAAATTCTGTTGCCGACTTTACAACACTTCAAACCATAACATTCTTGAAATAGCTTGAAATAAGTGTTAATATCTAGGAATGAGAGGAAGAAGTTAGCACCAGGAAAGCAATTTCACTAAGAATTACAGAAGGGCCATAAATAAGAGGAAATTAATATAGTTGCAAATGTTGCTATGCTGTTTTAAAGAAACTTCCAACAGATCCTGGAAGCACATGTTTGATAACTATAAATCTTATGCATGACCATCTCTAAAATTCCTGACAAATTGTACATTGTAGTTGCATAAAAATACTGTTTTGTGTGTTCGTTGTAAAACTCATAAATGCTGATTTTACTATCTAGGTGTCATTCAAGGTCATTTAGTGGCTTTGGTAGACAGCCTATAAGGTTGTCATCTGAAAATTGGGAACATGCTGTGAGACATTCAGAATATAACATCTTATGTGTGTCAGAACATTGCCAATACTTTGTCTGAATATGGAATAAATTAAGTCAGAGCTGTTTTTTTTCAGTTAAGATGCATTGCTTCTTTTCTGTGAGAAGTTCTGAAATTACAGGGGGGGAAATTAGCCACAGTTCTTTGAAGTATAAAAAGCATGGGGAGGAGATTTATTTATTTTTATTATTTAGAGTTGATCTTTCTCACTTGGGGCTCAAGGCTTATTAATACAATTAATAAGATGGGACATTCAACAAACAGTGAGATAGGATTTGGCTTGTAGAATCTACAAGCACCATGATGAGCTTCAGTGCTGTTGGTGGTACTGCTGGGGCATGCCCTTCATTCAAGTCTCAGCCTCTAGAGGCATGGGTCAGAGCAGTGATGGTCCATTGTTTCCGCAACCTTCACTTCTGCTGCCTGGGATGAAGGTGAGCTGCAGTCAGATTGCCTTCCTGCCAGCCACATGTCTCACCTCCCTGACGTATATCACCTGGACTTGTTTAGGGTCAAGGCATAAAGTCTTGAACTATCTCTACTCACTTGCTGGGTCTACTCTACCAATTACTTAAGGGTCATTAAAACTAAGGTCCTGTTTACTCAACCTGCAGATGCTTCAGTTTGGTGTAGTGGTTAAGTGCGTGGACTCTAATCTGGGAGAACCAGGTTTGATTCCCCACTCCGCCACTTGCACCTGCTGATGTGACTTGGGTCAGTCACAAGCTCTGGCACAGCTGTTCTCTCAAGGACAGTGTCTGTCAGAAGTTCTCTCAGCCCCACCTACCTCACAGGGTGTCTGTTTTGGGGAGGGGAAGGGAAAGGAGTTTGTAAGCCACTCTGAGATGCCTTTGGGCAGTGAAGGGCGGGGTATAAATCCAAACTCCTCCTCTTCCTCTTCCTCTTCCTCTTCCTCTTCTTCTTCTTCTTCTTCTTCTTCTTCTTCTTCTTCTTCTTCTTCTTCGACACATGCCTTATGGCAAAGAGCCATCCACATTCTAGCCACTTTTAGAGTTTACACATCAACAGGTCGTGATTGAGCTCTTGACCTACAACAATTGCCACATTTAGTGCCATTTATGGTGGTAGGCCAAAAGCTTAATTTAGAATGTGCTGCTAGGTCATATGACTGGTCTCCCACGTGCTCTGTTGTAAAAGCAGCTAAGAAAATCTATAGGCAAGCGTTTTCACATAGCCACTATGGACCACAATGACGATGTGCAATGGCACTGTTGGTTGAGCAGTAAGTACACCAAGAAAGCAGAAAAGCAAGACTTGCAAATGGTAACCACAGAGAACAAGGTGCAGGGAGGGGGGAGAAGTTACCCTTTCCCCTTGCCATTTTCATGATCTCAGTCACCCTCCTCCCAGGATTGTTATTTGCCCTGTGTGTATACAGTGCTGTCAGTTCACAACTGGTTTATGGCACGTGAGAAACAGAGGTGATTTGCCATTGTCTCCTGTGCAGAGTCTTCCTTTCCTTCCTACAGGGAAAAGAAACAAGTACCCATGTATGTTTCTCCAGCAGAGCAAAAAGCAGCTCAGTAAGGGATGGTAGGCAACTAAGAGTGTGAAAATACTTAACAAAGTCTTCCTGTGCAGTGGGTGAAATGTGAATCAGAAGCTTCCACCCCAGCTATTAACACATGACCTCATGAAGTTGCCTTATACTGAGTCAGACCCTTGGCCTATCAAGATCAGGATTGTCAACTCTGACTGGTAGCAGCTCTCCTGGGTCTCAGCTGGAGGTCTTTTGGCTTCACCTTCTATTTGATTCTTTTAAGTGGAGATGCCTGAGACTGAACCTGGGACCTTGTGCATGCACAACAGGTGCCTGCCCACTAAGCCACAGGCCCCATCTGTGTGACTGCAAGCAGCTGCTTTATGGATCTTCTGATGTCATTTCTATTTAAGCCCTTAAACACACTCACCTTTCTCTAGATGGGTACATATTAGGGTTGCCAACTCTGGGCTAGGAAATTTCTGGAGATTGGGAGTGGATCCTGGGGGAGGCAGAGTCTGGGGACAGGTAGGTGCTCAGCAGGGATATGATGCCATACAGCTCACCCTCTGAGTCTGTCATTTCCTCCAGAGGATCAGATCTCTGTAGTCTGGAGATCATTTTAAATTTCAGGAGAACTCTATACCCAGTTGGAGGCTGGCAATCATAGCATACACAGATAACAGAGGTGTTTGATGCATGCAAAAGAAGAAGAGATTGGATTTATACCCCACCCTTCACTCAGACTCTCAGAGCAGTTTACAAACCCCTTTCCCTTCCCCTCCCCACAACAGACACCCTGTGAGGTAGGTGGGGCTGAGAGAGCTCTCTTGAGAACTGCCCTTTCAAGAACAGCTCTGATAGAACTATGGCTTGCCCAAGGTCATCCAGCAGCTGCAAGTGGAGGCATGGGGAATCAAACCTGGTTCTCCCAGATTAGAGTCCTGCCTTCATAGCTGTATAGGAGCTAAATGTTATTCTAAGATGGTAACCCCACAGAAAACAAGGAAAACAGCTTGTCCTGTAAATGACACTTCAAACTAAGTTTGCATTAGGTCAGGTTTGGTTTTGTGAAACATGTGGCTTTTCCAAGTGCTGTTTTTGCTTGATTGTTCTCTCTGAGAATGTCAGGGGGTATCTCTTCAATGCTTAAAAAAAGAAAGAAAAAGAAATTAAAAAGTGAATACCCTGTATGCTAAAGAGAAACAGAGGAAATGTCTATTGTAAGCACTTTTCTGTTTAAATTCTTTACAAAGTTTTGGTATTATAAGTATTTTCAGAAATTGTTCCTAGCCCCAAGAGCTAAGTTCATGAAAATAATCCTTTGGCCTGTTTTCACTTAAGTTCATGTGTGCTTTATAAAAAGAAATTATTTCCATTGAAACAGTAATGTGAAAGTTCTTCGGACTTTCCCTTTTTTTTTTTTTTGAAATGCAGGAACATTTCCATTTCTTTCTTTTTTTAAAATTCCTCCTCACTTGCTAATTGGAAAATGCTTCGGAGTTCTATCAGTGTAGCAAAATAATGGATGTTAAGTAGATAGTTGCAAAAATGGTTTCAGTGTTAGTTGTGGATTTTTACAATAGGATGATCCCCAAGGATTTGGAGTAAAGCTTGCCAGAGAACTGAAAGGTTACAGAGAGTTATGGAGGTCTCATTCATGCCAGACCAGCAGTAGTGACACTCAAGCAGGAGGAATATGAGGAGCCTGCTGGAATTTCCGCAGAAATCCAAAGATATATACAACAGGAGCAGAATTTTACAAAGGATTTCATATACCACAATTTAGAAGGAGGGTGCAAGCAGATCCAATTTACAGGCAGATTCCAAAAGCCTGTAGTCTGGCTATCACAGAAGTTGAATCCTTCTTGAGGTCTGGAGATACTTAGAGTAACAGAAGCTGTTGTAAACAGAGGTGCTTCAGAGTGTTCTTATTTATGTTACATTTTATCCTACCATCCCTCCGAGAAGCTCAAATCAATCTCTGTGGTGCTTCTCACCCATTTTATCCTTACAAATTGTCTTGTGAGGCAGACTAAGTTGGGAGAGATGGTGATGGTCAAGGTGACCTCATAAGCTCCCTGGTACAGTGGGGATGTGGCCTTTCTAGTCTAGCCATACACCTGCTATTACACTATACTTCCTCTCTCCCCAATAGATCATTGGTTAGTCCTCTGTGATGTAACCAACACATCTCTGCTCCCCTCCAATTTAACTTTCCTCCAGTTGTTTTAAGAGCATTTTCAGTTTTTAAGGGGGGTGGTACAGCTCCCCTGAAATGGAAGGGAAGAATTGGATGAATATAACAGAGTGTAGACTCATTTGCTTGCTAATCCAGACTGGAAGGATAACAAAAAAAGAAACCATTGTTTAATCCAATTGCAAAAAACATGTCAGCATTAGGAGTTTGGGTCACTTTGAGTTAAGGTGCCAGGTGCCGTTTCATAAATGATTATGGTCTTGCCATAGTGGTCCATCCCATAGGTAGAGTTAATGACGAATGATGCAAGAATTATTCTCTTAAAATATTTGGTAATTGACAGTAGAAGAATCGTGGTTTCAGAGGGTAGCCATGTTGCTCTACAGTATAATAGCTAGATTCAAGCCCAGTAACACCTCAGAGGCAAAAAGATTTTGGGGGTATGAACTTTAGAGAGTCAACACTCCCTTCCTCAGATACAAGTAGGAATGGAGATTCCCTCAGTCCTTATGTTCCAGTCTGAAAGTGGGAAGGGTGACTGTAGCTTGGCTCCCTTTTTTTGCAACATCCCTCCCACCTTCGGACTGGGATAGAAGGACTTAGGGATCTCTATTCCCAGAGGTAATCTCATATAACATGGAGTTTTTCAAGCATCTTCAGAATGGGAAGATTAAGAAAAACAAAAAACAAAAAAGTGAATAAATATTGCCCCTGAGATGGTCTTGCAGAGTGTCACCTCCCATAATTTTTTCAGGATTTGATAGTCTAGTTCCTTTATAAACCTCCATGTCAAACAGGTTACTCTTTTCTTACATAAAAATATGAAACTGCCTTATACCAAGTCAGACGATTGCTCAGTCTAGCTCAGTATTTCCTGCTGATTGGTTAGCAGTTCTGCAGAGGCTTTGGCAGAGAAAGGTCTTTCCCACCACTTACTATCTGAAGCCCTTTACCTGAAGATGCCAAAAAGTGAACACAGGGTGAACACAGATGCGAAAAAGTGCCACAGAGTTGCAGCACATCCCCAAATCTTATATTTCTACACTTTCTTCTCAATAAATGTGGAAATGCATTTTTCTCCATTTTCTTAATTTTATAAAAGTATATAAAACTCACCATTCCAGAAGCTACCTATTCTGATGATGATGACGACGACAACAACTATGATGATAAATGTATAGTTCATCACCCAACAAATAAAATACTCAAAGGCTGCGGTCACACACACTAAATAATCCACTATCAACCCACTTTCAGTGCCCTTTCCAAGTGAATTTTGCCAGCTCACACGGTAAAATCCAGTTGGAAAGTGCACTGGGATTGAAAGTGGATTATTTAGTGTGTGTGACTACAGCCTAAATCTAATCCCTGAACAAGATACCTTCAATTAAAGCATATATAGATATAATCACATCAATATTATGACAATTATGGTTTTGACAGCAGGTTGCTGATAAAATTGACAAATACTCCTCTACAATTTATCATCTGTCAAGGAATTTGGGAATTTTTATCTTTCTTCAATATCCGCGAGAAGGCATTTCATGTCATTCTTCAATGCATTCCATGTCAATGATCAGAGTCCTCCTGGCCACAAACTAGAGTTATGTATTTCTAAACTGAGAAGCACCATTCCTTAAGATAGTTTGGAAGTCATTCTCTCAAAATTGAAAGTTTTCAATGAGTGGGCTACTATTTACACACTACAGATGAATACATGCTTAGCACATTCTCAGATACTTGGACCTTACATATAGGTGGGGGGGAGTTAGTTTCCAGGAAGTGCTAATTAGAGTGAATAAGTAACTGAGCAATGTATAACTAAGATTGAATTAAGGCAATTGGTAAGACCTGTGGATAGCAGCAAATTAACATACAGATAATAAAATAGATGTAAGAACTAAATTTGAGTCCAGTGGCACCTTCAAGACCAACAAAGTTTGATTCTGGATATAAGTCAAAATTGAGTGACTTAGCATGTATAGTGAGATAAGAACCCAATACCTGTGTTAAGCCCTGGAGGTTCCATTGTCCTATTCAGCAGCCCTGAGTGTTGTAATAATTTGTAGTTTGGCAATCTCCCATTCCAGTCTGCTTCTGAAATCCCTGTGCAATAAAACAGCTACTCTGAGTTTCCCTGTTCATCTACAGGCTGAAGTGTTCTCCTACAGATTTCTACATTTTGTCAAGATCCTAAACATTAGGGGCCTGTGGGGGTCAGGTGCCCTGGCTGGGATGGAGCCTTTTCCAGCCCTCCACCACTTTGCACACTTGGAAGGTATTGCACGGGTACGGGAACCTTGCTAAAAAAGGAAATGGTAGCTATGTGCACTTGGATGGTCCTGGTCACAAGGCCTTGTCCGTATAGGCGGGCAATGTACCAAAGAACCAAGTCCACCAGGACTAGCCATGCATCCAGACTCCTGATGTCCATGGAGAAGGCCAAGAAAGCCGATGCAGCTGCTGAATAGGACAAGAAAGTTGATGGGGCATTTACCCCTATTGCTAAAGGGCTCCCCCCCAATGTGTTTTGCTTTCTTTAGTAGTCCCAGAAAGAGCAAAACACATGGGAAAGGGGGGGGAGGCAAAGCAATAGCTTAACTTATGGCAAAAAGACATCAATGCTTTTATTTGGAAAAACAAACACCCTCGGATAAACGTCCGAATAATGAGCAGACCTATAAAACAGGGTGGTATGGCTCTTCCAATTCTGGCAACGTATTATAAAGTCATAGTCCTGGCATCTTTGGTTAGGCAATACCACAAGGATGATATGCTTGATTGGAAATGGATTGAAGATAATACAACACAAGCCCACTCTTTCCAAGACATACTATGGCACAACAAACCTCAAAAAACACTCTCTTTAATCGCTTCCCCATACTTAAAATCTACTATCAACATATGGCACCGAGTAAAGAAGAATATTATCCCACCGTTTTCACCACTGACAGCATTTTTAAACCAAGCCTGGTTTATCCCAGCCAAATCACATGAAGCATTCTCTGATTGGAGGAAAGCAAATTTGATCAGAAAGGTCGAATCATGACCAAACAAGAACTAGAAAAGAAATACAAATTTAATATTAAATGGTATGAATACTTACAGTACCGTCATTTTATTGAGTCCACCGAATTCCAAGAATCCATCCAAAGGTCCCTTAACGATTTTGAATCCATTCTGTTTAAACCTTATAAAAAAAACCCCTAATATCAAAAATCTATAAAATTCTAAACGACAGCCATCACACCACCAATCTGAACTATCAAGAGGCTTGGTCAAAAGACCTTCAGTGCCAAATCTCCAAGGATCAATGGAACGCTATTTGGCGAAGTCAGAACTCATCCTCAAAATCTTTATACATTATTGAGGCAAATATGAAGGTCCTGTTGAGATGGTATTTAACGCCAACCAGACTAGTTCATTTGATACCTACTAGTCGCCACTGTGCTGGAAGCAGTGCGGTGTTAAAGCAACTTACTTCCATAACTGGTGGTCATGCAAATTTATTCAAAGCTTTTGGCACCAAGTAACAGACTGCATTCACAAAATAACAAATTATAACTTATCCTTGTCGCCGGCTATTCTTCTCCTTGGTCTATGGTCCTCTGATGGTCCTCCTGAAAAAGACAAAAAACTAATCAGTATTCTCTCCACAGCTGCTAAAATTTTAATTGCAAAGCATTGGAAAGATACCAAGGTGCCTAGCATAACACAATGGTAGTATAAAGTATGGGACCTATTCATGTTAGACAATTTTTCAATTTACCACTCCAATACTCAAAACGAGAGTGACTTCTCCAACCCTCTAAGTATTTGGTACCCTATCTTAGATAAAATAGACATTGACACCTTTGATTGGGAAACTATTTCTAAGGCCAAATACAGGTTACTGTTATTTAGTCAGTCTATATTTGATATGTGAGGTTTATTTTATAAACTTTTTACGCTTTTACATATTATGTAATTGATGATAGAAAGTCGCCATTTTGTATTGTAGTTATATGCAGTGTAACTATGGTTTTAAAATTAATAAAAATAAAAATAATAATAAAAAATAAGGAAAAACCAGTGACAAAAGTGACAGTGTGGAAGTGGCAATGCTGTAGTTGATGTTGTTAGGACCAGTGATTGTGTTGCCTGGATATATGTGGCAGCAAAGTTGGCATCTGAGGCTGTGATCACACACATCAAATAATCCACTTTCAATCCACTTTCAGTGCACTTTCAAACTGGATTTTGCCAGTTCACACAGTAAAATCCAGTTGGAAAAGTGCATCGAAGTGGATTGAAAGTGGATTATTTAGTGTGTGTGATTGCAGCCTGGGTTTATTGCCAGCTCTGGTACCAGCGTCCATGTTCAAATTAGATGTTGTATTATTGTGGGTGAGGAGTTGTTTAAGATTTGAGGGCTGTCTGTGCACAAGAAAAGGTCCCCCCCCCAGTACTTGTGAAAGAGAACTGTCATTATTCAGTAGAGGCTGGGTAAGTTACTGATGACACATTGAACTGTTTTGAGTTGAGAGCTGTATGTGACCACTAGTAGTGTTCTGTTATTGTCTCTTTTGGGCCTGTCTTGCAACAGGTTTTCTCTGGGTACCATTCTGGCTTTGTAATCAGTTTCTTTACTTCATCAGGTGGATACTTTGGTTCCAAAAAGTTTGTTGTAGATGGAGGCATGTAGATATATTTGTCAATCTGTATGCTTCTTGTATAAGGTGGTGTTTATGTGTCCACTGTATATTTTTACAGTCATATCCAGAAAATGTATTTCTTGCTTAGATTTGTTCATTGTCAGGTTGATGGTGGAGTGAAAATGTTGAATGCCTGGCAGAATATGTCCAGGGTTTCTTCACCATGTGTTCAGACAATAAAAATGTCATCAATGTATCGCAGGTAGAAGAGAGGTGTGAGGGGGTAGAAGTTCAGGAAGCATTGCTCCAACCCATCCATAAAGATGTTAACATACTTTGGGGGCATGCAGGTGCCCATGGTGCCCACGGTTGTACCAACAATCTGAAGGAACAAGTTCTCATCAGATTTGAAGTGGTTATGAGAATAAAATGGCACAGTGGTGTTGTGAGAAAGTATGCTAAGTATGTACCAAATATTCTATCTTCTCTTAGCTAGTTTGAAAGTTCCAGAATGTTTGGTTTATACACACACACACACACACACACACACATACACTCATTTGTGAGATAGCTGGGCCTTTTGGTCATACTAGGCGTCTTATGCATTACATCCTCCTGGCCTCTAGAGGGGGCATTCACATCAGAATTCTAGTATGAAAAAAGATGGGTGAAAGAATGCGTCTCTGTGCACTTAACTGATTAGCATCCTTTGAAAGGAGTCTTTACTAATCTTTCCCAAGTTGCGAACGCAACTGTGCATTTAAAAGATCTTCAGTGTAAGAGAAAACAGAGCCTTGATGGGAATCAAGGGCATCTAGTGCTAGAGCCCAGTGCTCACAAAGAACTCAAGAGGAAGAATTCAAATCAAATAGATTGTATTTGTTGTACAATTACATTCTGCTGTATGATTAGGCCTTTGCTGTGAAAATAAAAAGCATATTATGTAAATAGGATCACATGCTGGTTCATTTAATTTGCCGTTACCATCAGAATAGCACATTTAACATAGGGGAATGCAACCAACAGGGGAGTACATTAACTGCCCACAAATCGTTCACTAACAATGAAGTTTTCCAAGAGAAGTCTCTAAGGTATATCTGTACCAAGGGCATGGTATTAGAACTCTAATACCACATGTTTCCATTTGAACAGATGGAAGGGGAAGAGGTTTGACTGCAATGTGTTATTACTTAAGGGGGGGGATCTTACTGATAGAGATCAAGGGTGCTGTTTAAATTTACTTAGAGGAATGATGGTTTTGTAATCCATTCATGCTTCTAAGCATAATTACTGCATAATTAGTTGTAAGTCGCTAGAAAGTTTGAAAGATCCTTTTGCTTTTGTGGTCCAGAAAGAGAATATAGTTTATCCAGTATCCAAACCTTTTCTTGTAACATGTTAAACAATGTTTTAATCAAGGTTCAGCTGCTGCAGAACGAAGACATCAGGATTTCTTGATGAGAGCTCTGATGGCATTTGGTATATTGATTTAGGGTTCCAAAACTGACTGGTGCATGGAAGATAATCCTTGTTTCTGTGGAGAAATCAAGCTTTTTGCTAGAAAACTAATAGAATTAAGCTTTGACAAAGACCTCAGTTTATCTATAGCTGTACTCTCTAATGTAGCTAGCATAACTGTTAATCTGAACCTGTCAGTCCTGAGCTCTGAGAGCTCACAAATACTCCTGGTTCCAGGAACCTCCACATTTCAGGTACAGTAAACACCTGAATACCATAGTTAGGAGGCAACATCAGGGAAAGGTCTTGATCCCTGTACCCTATTGTTGGCCACCTAGAGGTGCTAGTTGGGCACTATGTGAAACAGGATCCTGGGCTAGATGGTCCACTGGTCTGATCTGGCTCTTATGTTCTTATGTCCTGAGAGAAGTATGAATTAGTTTGTTCTTCTATTCCTTTATGTTCCAAAATGTCATGTTATTCAGGTAAATTGTTTTTTGGATACAATATATAGGAAAAAGCCAAGGAACGTGCAGTACAAAACCCTGTAGAGCGGAGGAATAGCTCACTGAATCATTCATTGTTGTTGTTGTTGTTAGTCATCCAGTCATGTCCAACTCTTGGAGATTCTATGGGCCAGTTCTCTCCACGTTTTCCAATCTTGTACTGTTTCTTTGAGTCATTCCATGCTCAGGCTGGTGTCAACTTTTATGATATCTAGCCACCGTGTTCTTTGGTAGCCCGGTTTCCTTTTGCTGCTAACCAATCCAGGCATAATTCCTTTTCCTAGTGAGTTCTTCCACATAACATGGCCGAAATAATCATTCATATACTCTAACATCTCAGTGAATCCTTAATGTACTGAAAGTGCTAACATTTAAATTAGTTTGAATTGAGTTTGATTTAAAAATAATTTGGAAAAATATTGATATACATTTTGGTTCCGATTTTAACCTCTCTGTGACTCAAAATGGATACATGTTTGAGTTTTCCTGGGTCAGGTTGAAATCACAGAGATGCATTGGCAATTGGTAAAAGGATAATGTGAAAAGGGAAAATAATCTAGAAAATATTGCAGGCGCCTTTATATATTTCTATAATAGTACTGCAAAGGTTATGTTCAGATCTGGTTGCATATTATCTCAAGATATATGCAAGGCACAATTATGTGGAAGAAAATGGATCCGATTCCACACAGATGGTTCTGTTTACCATGTGGAAACTTATGACGACGTTGTGCACATAACCACTTGGAAAACTGGCCATCTGTATTATCCTGCCAACTGGAGAGATAAATCTTAGTGTGCTCTGGCACTTGATCACAAATCCAGGAGAGAAAGGGAGTGGTAAGATTCTCTCCTCACCATTTGGCAAGAAGGTACAGATGCTCAAGTTACATCGCGGTAACTTACTGCCTGGGAAATTGTCATCTGTATTCACTCAGGATCACTGAAATACATGGGACCTCCTCAGTTTCTCCTCTGCAAAAGTGTTTCACGTCAGAGCCATAAAATTACTTTTAAAGAAGGAAACAAAAATAGTCAAAGACATTTCAATGACCCACATACATGGTGCCATCTCCTTATTGATCATAGGATCTGAAGCATAAGGTCATAAATAATCATAGTGTTGCCAGACTCAGAAGTTACTTTTGAGCAGGCCAGTCTAAGGTCTAGCCTGGTTGATATAGGCATCACAAGGGTCATTTTTGTTTTCATGGGACATACATGTTCATTTAGAAGACCACGTGCTTTTGAAATGTTGAGTTGGTAACTCGCTACCCTGGGAATCCGCCTCAACAAAACTATGATGGCTTCCTATTAACTTTTTTGCTGTTCCATCTCAACATTTGTATTTCACTTTCGAGGCAGGAGTATAGGATGGCCACAGAGTTCTGCTTCCAAATGGCTTGAAAGAATGGGGATTGTCTTATGCCTCTTTCTTCAAAGTACTAACTTCTACAACCTCCTTTAGGATGCTTGCATGGACATGGGACAAGAAACACAATAGACACTCTTGCCAGAAATCACAACCTCAACCAAGAATATGGTTAAGTACACCATTTAAACTAGACGTAAGCTGTGACCATCAAACCGAATATGCCAATCTTGCATTGAAGTCTACCAGGCATAATAAATCTTTTTTGAGAGTGCTTGCCCGGGATTGGCAGGCCATACCTGGCAGGCCACAGAACAGGGCTGGTTCTATGTGTTGGCCTTAATAGGTCTCCTGTTGTATGGGCATCCTTCAGAAGGAGTAAAGAATAGGGAAACAACATCCACGTGGATTCCATGGACTGCATCCACGCAATCTCATCAGAGTAACTTTGCTTCTTGCAAGCTGTAAGAGTACCCAGCCATGACTGTGAAACATATATTTATGGGGTAATGTATGGTCCTTATGTTTAACCCTTTTTGAACAATAAAACCCCACATTTCAGAACTATTCGTTTCCAGGCTTCCTGGTTACTTAGTATGGAGAGGAAATAAACTGTTCCTCAGGGCAAGGCATACAAGTGGCTTGTTAAGAGGATCCATTGCACAACAAACACAGTAAGCAGTGACATGATGATCTTTAGGAAAGACCTGTCAACTCCCTGCTAAATGTCTTCTGATTTTAGTTGCCATTTCTATCACTTACCAACCAGCTACATTTCTGAGAGGCAGTCCTGCTACTCATGTGATTTCAGTGGGCACTGGCAACTGGCCATGGGGCCGAGAAGCATGAGGAACCACGTCAGGCAAGAGATGATTATCCTTCTGATAATCAAAGATGCCTTGACAAAAAATGGTGTCCTACATTTCATCTGAGGAAAGGAATAGCAGTTTCAATTTCAAGCAGCTTGCCACCCAAACAGTTGTTGTTTCTTTCTGGACAATTTGCTCAGTCACCTGAGCCTTTCCTTTGGATGGGACTTTTTTAGTTTTAGCAAAGTCAGAGAAAGCCCATGTAAGAGAGGCAGACTAGGTGGGCTTTCCTGACGGCTCATGGTTCTCAGGGCAAGCACGGACATTGCTGCGCTTACACAGCTGTGATGTTCTGACACAGGCTGGGTCCATGCTATCACATGTGCTACCACAAAAAGTTAAAACATAGAGAACTCAAACGTCCTTTTGTTCCTTGTGTATGTTTTACTCAGTAGCTTTGTTTATTTTTTTTTAAATATTTCCTTTTTGTTTGCATTTCTTGGCAAAGGACTCTTGATGTTTTTCTAAATGTAAAAATCTTCTTTTGGTCCCTCTGCCAGCAATATTGCTGTAGCTTAACCACAAGTGAGTTCTGAGGGCTTCCATTTCTGTATAGCTCCGGGGGTGTTACTGCAAGACCAAAAATAGTTTCATTATTTGCACTCATTTCTTAATCATTCAGCCTGGATCCATTCCCAAAGAAGAAACTATCCCCCCCCTTAATTTCCTTCTTCATTCAAGCCTAAGCTATGTTATACAGTATATAAGGACAATTGAACAGTGTAAATAGAAAGCTACCTGGAATAGATGTGAAAGTATGCATCAGACTACATCAGTATATTTATCACATCTCTGTCTCGTTTCTCCAAGGGCAGTGTATGCTAGGATGGTGACTGACCACCCATATCTGAACACAGGTGTCCCCAGTCAAAGGCAATGCTCCGTCCATTAAAAAATTAACTGAGAATTCAGGTAAGCTTAGCTTGATGAAATGTTGACTCAGTGTGGGGTAGTGGTGATAAAAGCAAAGTCCATTCTAGAAGAGGAACAAGAAGAAGAGTTGGTTTTTATACCCCACTTTTCTCTACCTTAAGGAGTCTCAAAACGGCTGACAATCTCCTTCCCTGCCTCTCCCCACAGCAGTTACCTTATGAGGCAGGTGGGCTGAGAGAGTTCTGAGAGAACTGTGACTGGCCCAAGGTCACCCAGCAGGCTTCATGAGGAGGAGTGGGGAATCAAATCCAGTTCTTCAGATTAGGGACCGCTGCTCCTAACCCCTACCCCATACTGGAAAGGGACTGAAAATAAAATGGTCAGTGTTGTAACGTACTTATAGAGATGTTTGATACAGTCTCGTGTGGAAAATTGTGTACCATTGTGGTCTGCAGAAAGATATTGCAGAGCTGGAAAAGGTTCAGGACGTGTTAACCAAGATGATTAAAGGGTCAGAGTATTTTTCCAAGGAGAAAAGACTAAAGAATCAGTGACTAGATGGACTAGTGATCTCATCCAGCAGGGCACCTCTTATGTTCTTAACATTCTGCCCACTGGTTCAGCAGCCTGAAAACAGCTCTGGTATCTTGGCTATGTTGGTTCATTAGTTCATTCAGATGTTTATAACAAGCTTTTCTTCTCAGTGGGAACCCAAAGTAACTTACAACATCATTCTCACTGTCTTCCATTTTATCACCACAACAACACTATTGGAGTTTCGGTGGAGAGCGACTGGCCCAAAGACAACCAGTGAACTTCTGTGGCAGAGCAGGGATTCAAAACTGCGTTTCTCAGATCATAATCTGACACTCTAAGTACTACGCTATGTGGGGGCTAAATCAATTAGCATTGTCAATTCTTACAGTACTAATAACTTCAGGAAGGAGGACGGGAATTTAGATTAGGTCAGACCACTTCCCCTTGCCTAGCAGCAGTGAGATGAAAATGGATGAAAGAGGCGCTTTCCACACAGGGTCCCTTCGCATCTGCAAGTCATGTTTCTGACTTCAGAATAAGCCCCAGTTACTTCAGTGGGACTTCCACCTGAATAAACATCCTTAGGAGCAGATTATTTTTTTTAATAATCTAAGCAAATCTAAGAAATGCTAGGGGCAGTGATCAAGTTATCGAGAATATCTGATGAAACCTTAAAATCAATAATTGATATTTGATTGACCTGCATATGTTAGAATTTTTTTATGCCTGTGTGAAAGGTGGGGGAGATCTGTAAGACCTTTTGCAAAGAAGCACCAGCCTAACCTCCTCATGGTTTTTTTAAAAAGAAAAACTCATCTACCAGTAGGTTTTTAAGTTGCTGGACTGTCAGAAGTCTCCTTCAAAGGGCTGAATACCAGCACCTCCTGAACTAACAACAGGCCATGTTTTACTAGTAGTGATGAAACATCTTCTATAAACACTCCCTACCTGACCAGCCATCCTTTTCCCAGTATTGATTCACTGCTGAAATATTTGTGTCGCTGGAGTTCAAGTAGATGAAAACGAACCTTCTACCACTCGGACTTGTACCAACGCCACGAAAAGCAGTGTGCACTTCGGCAGTTAGTGAATTAAATAAGCAAAAGCGTCCTAATGGTCTCCGTGAGACCAGCATGGCTGACCTTAGCAAAAGAGAATGATAATAAAATGAAGAATACAAACAAAAGATGGAACAGTGTGCCTTTTTAATGGTTCATCTCCCTATGGCATGCTGGGACATGTTATGGCTGTCAGACCCCGACAAGGCATGTACCTAATGTTAGTCATAAAATATACTTGTTGCCAACATAGCAAGACTGATGGCTAGAGATCCCATACTGCCATAGTGTGCTAAACAGTGTATGTCGGGGGCACATAGACCAGTGGGGATGCCTGTTTTGTTTCTCGGAGTCAGGTCTACCAGCCAGCTTTATTTTCCCCTTAGGTTTCAGATGTGGACCTATTATCAGCTAATAGATGCTGTGAGTAGAACAGGGGTCTTTTTGCAGCAGGAATTCCTTTGCATATTAGGCGACACAACACTAATGTAGCCAATCCTCCAAGAGCTTACAGAGCTCTTCTTACAGGAGCTACTGTAAGCTCTTGGAGGATTGGCTACATTAGGGGTGTGTCGCCTAATATGCAAAGGAGTTACTGCTACATAAAGACCCTAATTATGAATATGTTTATGTCCATTTTTCCTCTGCCTTTCTACACAACAAGCTCCTTGGATGTCTTATAGTTAGGCAGTGGACATTAAACCATCTCAGCCTCCCCTGCCATTGGTACCTGCCCAGTGCCTCCCAGACATTGTTGATCATCTACGGAGCACTATTTTAGGTACCTCCCACCATCTGTTTAAAAACAGTTATAAATCAGGCCATCTACCATTGCCTGTTAAAATGTCACTGGAGATGTTGGATTACTCGTGTTTAATGCCATCTTGTTTTAACCACTTAATTGTTTAAATGTTTTTATATCTTGTTTTTTTATTGTTTTTATCATATTGTGAGCTGCCCTGAGCCCATACGTGGGGTAGAATGGGATGTAAGTTAAATAAATAAATAACATTTACAGTCTGGACCCTGGATCCTCCCTTGCCATTACATCCTTGCTTCCCAAATTCCATCTCCAAGCTGAGTGGGGAGAGTTTGGCATCATTTGGAAATGTTAGAGTCCCCAGTTAGTACAAACTGCCGACTTCAAAGACTAGGAAAAGACTACAGGTGAAAACTAGAAAATGACAGCCAAAAAATATGACAGTTCAAAGACCACCAAAAGAAAAAGAGAAGAACTTGTTCCATTTAATCTGCTGTCCCTTTTCATTTAGTGTGTGTGTTTTATGTGGCTCTAGTAGACTTTGGATTTCCCCATAACCCCAGTCCTACAGTGCTGGAGGCAGACAATTTATGGACCCCAAACATGGGATATCTGAATTTCAAGACCCTGAAATCATTTGGAAGATTGACAAAATCTGTGCCAAGACTTTGAAATATGGACCAAGGAGCAGGGAAACAAGTGAACAAAAGTCAAATAATGTACCTATTTCAAACAAGGATGGGAGCTCGAGGTGTTTTGTCTGGATGGAAGTAAATGCTGGCAAGACAATACTTGGCAGAGCTTATAGTCTAGTAGTTTGAATTTAGTTGCATGAGGAAAAGAGCAGCTCTTGAAGTCTGCATTGCAAGAGAAGCAGGCGCTTGCACGCAGGCCTGTAGCCACGATGATGCACAAAAGGGCGGGGCCCCACAATCATTTGTCATGCCCCTCCAATCAGCACCAGGGGTTGTTGTGGAATCTGTCACAAGTCTTCTGCCAATGAGAGAGGGCATTCCATTCCCTCCTCCCACCTCCCTCCTAGACTTTGCCGATGGGAAAAAGAGTCTCTTTCCCTTCTCCCTCCCAAACTTTCCCTTTGCACTTTGCTTCCTGCACAGAGTAGTTGGTCCAGCTGTGCGCTGAAGCACATGACGCAATCCTTTCGCACCTTGGCTTGTTAGCTTGTGCCAGTCATGGATTCCTCTGATCTGCAGTACTGTAGCACATTAAGGTAGAAGCTTTTTTTCTTGGCTCTGTTTTAGCCCCAGGTAGGGAGTGTTCAAAGGTGGCTGGGATCAGAGGGGGAGGGTGGCAGCAGAAGCCTCTGTATTCTGCCTTTCACAAGAGGACTCATGACCATTTTACAGCGGGTGTGGGTGCCCATGCTGTTGTTTGGCCCTTGAAAACACTTGGGGTGGGAGAAAGAGTTCTGCAACACAAGCCCACAGTGGATCTGGGCCTCACGGCTTTTTAAAATCACTGTAAAATGGTGATAATGAATTAGTGCTGGCAACAATTTTGCCTTCTCTTTTAACTGGGCTCAACCGGGGGGGGGGAATCTCTGTATCTGAAGCAAAAAAGCTGCCCTTCCCCTGCACGCCAGGCAGGCTGTGGCTGTGAAAGAAAAGTGTATTTGGACATACTCTCTTGGTTTGCCAATTCCATGTTGGGAAATTCCTGGAGATTTGGCGGATGGAGCCTGGGGAAGGTGGGGGAGGGACATTAATCCATCTGAAGTAGCCATTTTCTCCAGGGGAAGTGATCTCTCTAGTGTGGTGATCACTTGTAATTCTGGCAGATCTCCAGGCCCCACCTGGAGGTTGCAAACCAAAGAGAGAGATCACAGGATGGAGGTAGAAAGGAAACAGTTCTGGTCGCCACATCTCAAAAAGGATATTATAGCATTGGAAAAAGTGCAGAGAAGGGCAACTAGAATAGTAAAAGGGTTGGAACACCTTCCCTATGAAGAAAGGTTAAAACACTTGGGGCTCCTTAGCTTGGAGAAACGATGGCTGAGGGGTGACATGATCGAGGTTTATAAGGTTATGCATGTGATAGAGCAGGTTAAGAAAGAAGTACTTTTCTCCCTTTCTCACAATACAAGAACTCATCGGCACTCCATGAAATTGCTGAGCAGTCGGGTTAGAACAGATAAAAGGAAGTACTTCTTCACCCAAAGAGTGATTAACATATGGAAGTCACTGCCACAGGAGGTGGTGGCAGCTACAAGCATGGACAGTTTCAAGAGGGAATTAGATAAACATATGGAGCAGAAGTCCACCAGTGGCTATTAGCCACAGGGTATAGATGGGAACTCTCAGTCTGGGGCAGGTGATGCACTCTATTCTTGGTGCTGGAGGGGGCAGCAGTGGGAGGGCTTCTAGTGTCCTGGCCCCACTGCTGGACCTCCTGATGGCACCTTGTATATTTTGGCTGCTGTGTGACAGAGTGTTGGACTAGATGGGCCATTGGCCTGATTCAACATTGGCTTCTCTTATGTTCTTATGTTCTTATTGAGAAAATGTATCTTCTTAACATCCATAGCAATTGATACCTATTTGAACACGGTGTTTAAATGAATGATTGTACAAATAATGATACTACAAGGATGCAGTTGTTTTAAAAGGGTGGTTAAAGTAGCTGTCATTTAATTCTAACTACTGTTCCTTTCAAGGAATCCCATGCAATGTTGTGTAAGGTCAGTAAGTCAGCACGGGACCACCCTGCTTGGGGGGAGGGATATGCTCTTGACATCGAGTTGTGCTGAATCCCTCAGCTGAGAAATGTCATCTAACACCTTTTGCATCTCTGGTGACTCATAAACAGGAAGCTCGGTTCTGTCCATGACACTGTAGCTTGTTCATATCCTATATCTTATTAGGAAAGGGACAAGCGAGAGAGAGACAGAGAGAGAAAACAAGAAATACTATCCTTCCCCCTAAAAACAGATATGCATAGAACTTTGCAGGACATTTAAAGCAGCTGCCCTCCGCTTTCAGTGCCAAAGTAAATATTACCAAATTAGTAAGCAACACTGAACAACTTAAGTGCTAAGCGCAAATTTATCAACTGGAATAAAATGGTGGCGTAGACAAGGAGCCAGTAATGGTATAGTTCATCTTTTGTAAGTAGGTGTTTTTGTTGGCTGGTTGCTGGGGAGTGACATGGGAACAGTAACAGAAAAAGAAAGATCTCCTGTTACACCCAAGATGAGGAGTGTGTGTGTCACAGAACCCAAGCAAATACATCTGTGAAGAAATGCATTTTTTCTTTGGAGGTTTGAAATAAGCAAAACCTTCACTCAGAGTTTTAAAGTTTTATTTCCCCTGCTCTTTGGGCAGAGAACACACAAAAAGGGGAGAAGTCAGTTCAATTGCTTTACAGAGTTACCTTAGCCTATCTTCATACAAATGCTAATTGGTCTAGACAATGGGATGGTCAACTCCTCCCCCCTTCAAGCAAGATTTGGAGGAGACTTCACAAAGCTTCTCTGATCTGGCCTGACCTGGTCAGTGGGTGGGAAAAAGAGATGATAAAACTCAGGGTAGCCAGGAGGAAGCTATCTTTTGTGCTGAGTCCATCAGAGCAGACAGAACTCTTAACTGAGATCTGGCGGAGGTGGCCCTTAGCGATGTGCTGGCCTGGAGGAAACATTAATGTATAGAGAGAGGGACAGAGGAATTGTGTTTTACCCATTTCTTTTGGAATCCCTTGCTCAATCTGGTGCTATGCTAAAAGTATGCTTGTGAACTTTTTTTAAAAATAAATACTTTATAACTTTGGATGCTGGTAGAGGTTCTCTGTACCACATTGACCTCCATCGTCTTGGACACACTATTTTAAAAGGAATGTCAGGGGGAAGGCAGTCAGTTGGCAAGTAGATATTCCTCCAGGGGCACACAAGGAAGTAAATGGTCCCCGTGGTGAGCAAGCACTAGGCAGTGCGAGACACAGAGGCAAGGGTCAGAACTTGGAAGGGAAGCTGGGAGTCATGACCCTCTCAGTGGGCAATTCCTTACAAAGGTCAGATGGTGGCAGTGGTTACTTGAGAGAGAGAGAAAAGTCTTTCCATGTGTTGGGAAAACCTTGGAGGGCAGGGTGGAACCAGGCCCACAGCAGGCTTATTCCACCACAATATCCTAACACATATTCAAGCAGCAAAAATCTCCCTTTTGCTAAGAATTTGGCTATTGATGCAATATCAAAGATGTGTGCACATCTGTTAACTAACAAAACTCTTCTTTAATAGGTTTAATGTAAACTATGTAAGTAAGCCTTGACCTAGATATCCCAAGGTCACCCCAGTTTAATCAGATCTCAGAAGCTAAGTAGGATTGGCCCTGGTTAGTACAGGGATGGGAGACCACCAAAGAAAGTCCCAGGACTATTATAAAGAGGCAGTCAATGGCAAACCACCTCTGTTTGTCTCTTGCCTTGAAAACCCTATGGGGTCTCTGTAAGTCGGCTGTAACTTGATGGCGCTTCATTCATTCACACTCACACACGTGGGTTGCCAGCCTCCAGGTGGTGGCTGAAGACCTCCTGGGATTGCAACTGATCTCCAGGTGACAGAGATCAGCTTACCTGGAGAAAATGGTCACTTTGGAAGGTGTACTTTATGGCAATATACCCCACTGAAGTCCTTCCGCTCCCCAAACCCACCCCAGAATCTCCAGGTACTTCTCAACCTAGAGCTGGCAATCCCAACACACACAAGCATAAGTAATTGGATTATAGAAATTAAATATTCTCCATACATATTTAGAAATGATCAGCATTCTGTACCCCACTGTGTGTTTTGTACAAGCTGCGTGAGCCAAGGGCAGGTAGAGAGGAGAGAATGATTAAGCAGATAATCTTTATGGGCACCTTCTGACCAGAAAAATTAAAAGATTTTCCCACTGAAAATAATCATACTGTGAATTTCTTTGCATGGTGTTTCTGCTCTCTTGCCAGTCATTACACCGAGTGATCTAGAGAAGGCTTTCTGGAGTTATACAGGCAGAAATGAGTCTTCTTTGGGATTTTGTTCTTTGTTTTAGTTCAGTGTCTATCTGCCAGGAGACGACCAAAGATTCTGCTTGCAAGTTTTGAAGGCAGATGTTGCAGATGCAAATGGTGGGGCAAAACGGGTAGGGGCTTGGTAGAACTGCCATCCCCAGGTTGGTAAATTCCTAGAGATTTGGGTTTGGAGCCTGGGAAGGGCAGGGACCTCAGCAGGGTACAAAGCCATGCGGTCCATCCTCCAAAGCAGCTGTTTCCCTCCAGGGGAACTGATCTCTGTTTTCTGGAGATAATTGTAATTTCAGGAGATCTCCAGGCTCCACCTGGAGGCTGACAACCCCAGGGCTTGGGCATGTTAAATTCCAATCAGTGCGCTAGACAGCATCCTTGCAAGAACAGAGGGGCTGTGGCTCTATGGAAGAGCTTCTGCTTTGCTTACAGAAGGTCCCAGGTTCAATCCCCAGCACCTCCAATTAAAAGGACCAGGTTGTAGGTGATATGAAAGACCTCTCCCTGAAATCCTGGAAAGCTGCTGCCAGTCTGAGTAGACAATACTGACTTTGATGGACCGAATGGTCTTATTCAGTATAAGGCAGCTTCATGTGTACATGTGTTGCGGGTATCTTCTGGAAGGCAAGCAGGCAACTGCTGCGGAATGCATACCCTCACAGTAACTGATAGTTAAACTACAGAAGGTCTGAGTGATTAATGATGTGGAAAAATCTGAAAACAAGGAGGATCAGATTTTTGAGATTTAATCTCTCACACACACACAAACACACGAGAGAGAGAGAGAGAGAGAGAGAGAGAGAGAGAGAGAGAGAGAGAGAGAGAGAGAGAGAGAGAGAGAGAGACTACTATTAGCTCCTTTAAGGAAAAGACAAAGAATCTCTCATTCATGAGGGGTCAGTTTTTAGCCTATAGCACAGCTAGTTCTGACGCTTAAAGCATTTTTCTTGCCCCATCTTCCATCCCATTTTTTGTTAAACAATAGAACTCGCTGCTCCATTTGTCCATCCCAGTAAAAGAGGTAAAACTTCCACTCCTCTGTTGCTGTGGCTTCTTCCGACTGCTCTGCAAGAGGGGATGCTAATTGCCTCTATTTGGTTAAAATTTGGCAGGCAAAATTCTGTGGCAGATGATTAAGATGCCTGAGAATTTCTTCCAAATTGGACAGAATCACACCCCCACACCAATTGCAACTAGACATTAGTGCTGAAACCAATGAAAATGAATGCAAAAACCAAAAACAAATGAGGTAAAAAGAAAAATGGCAAGCATTAAAAGGGATAATAGCATGCAAATGAAAACAATTGCATGCTCCTCTAAAACAATACTGTTTTAAAATTCCACAAATCAATCTCCATACACAGACTGTTGGACAGAAGTTTAACTTTCTTTGAGAAGCATCCCACATTTTATTTATGTGTTTGTTTACTTGTTTTGGCGTTTTCTCTGGATGGGATTGTGCCTCATCTGGAAGGCAGGAGGGCCCTCAAAATGGCAAGCAACAAGGCCAAAGATTTATCATAATAAATTATAAATCAAAGGTCTTCTGAAACAAACAAACAAAAGTCTTTAACTTACTCCAGAAAGCCCGTTGAGACAACTCAGACCCCCAGCCCTTGGTCCTCGCGGCCGTTGGGCTGGGGAGGCACCTTTGCCTCCCAGTTGGAGGAGGCTGGCTCACTTTAGGCGCCAAAAAAGCACCTAAGGCATGTATGCACGGAGGGAGGGGCCGAAGGGCTTAAAAACCCGGCCCCTCCTCTCCTCGCCAGCAGTCCTGGGCAGTTCTTGGCCCACCCTCCTGCCCTGTTTTTAGTGCAGGCTTTTGCTAGTCACCCAGTTTTCACCTCTTCCTGATTCTATGTGATTCCTGATTGGCTATGTGAAGGGGTGTTTTGCCTACCTTGCACTGCGGCAGTGGTGCAGGTGTTTTATAGGGTGGGCTGTGTTAGCTAGGTTGGTCACTTTTGTTAGGCAGAGTTTTATGCAGTATACAGTTGCGGCCCGGTGAGCACTAGCCAACACCCATTTTGGGCTTTAAGGGGACCTTGTGGCACAGGGCGGGGAGAACAGACTGCCTTGGGGACTGCCCCGATTGGCTCCTCCCTTTGAGCCTGGCGGCCCGGGGGGATGGGGCTACAGGGCAGGCTGGCAATGGTTAGCCAGCCAGGCGGAGCCACTCTAATGGCTCCCGCTTGGGGCAGGGTGGCTCACCTTATTCCAGGAGGTAAGGGAGGGGTAGTTACCTCTGGCCTCAACCATACCACAAACTGTTTTGCCCTTGCCATTTTTTTCCAGCTAAAGGCTGTCAGTTAATAAAGTGGCCCAAGAGGTAAACCCATCACTTCTGTCTGCCTCGTTATTCCAGCTTGGGGGGCAAATAATAATGTAAGAAGGGCTCTGCTTGATCAGGCCAGTGGGTCATCTAGTCCACCATCCATTTACCACAGTGGCCAAACCAGTTGCCCTAGAGGGCCAGTAGAGAGGCTGAGACGTCCCCCTGATGTTTCCTCCTAGCATTGGCGTTCAGAAGTTTACCACGTCTGAATGTGGAGATTCCCTTTAGTTACCATTGCTAGTAGCCAATGATGGACCTATATGCCATGAATTTGTCCAATCTCATATTAAAATAATTCATGCAATTGCCGTCACTACATCCACTAGATTATCAATTCAAAAAGCTGGGAAACCAAGTGTCGCAAAGATCCAAAAATGCAAAATCTGCTAGGAAAAACACCATCAAAAAATTCCAAAATATATAAACTCTGTTTCACAATTATAAAGTTGATGGTGTCACAACATCAAAATAAGTGCATACCAATACTATAAGTAAGGCATAGAATACAATGTTTCCTCCTTCAAAGATAAATATTAATCCATGTAGTCCATTCAATTTATCAGGAGGAAACCACATTTTCAAAACATTTTACTTAAAGGAGACGTTTCCATCAACTTCTTCAGTTTGCCAGTTGTGTAGTTGGAACCCGATTTCAACAATTTCTCCTGACAACAAGGTTCATAGTGTAAAGAACGATTCTCTATATGAGTACTCATATTAATAGCCAAAGTCCCTCTTGCCACAAATTAACATGGTTGTTGGCATCATTCTATCAAGATATATCAAGACTTTTACCACGAAAGTGTGGTAAAATGTTCATCTAACCTTGTTGTCTTCAACTTTTCATGTCTTCTATCTTTAACCCCAACTTGCATTCTGGAATCCAGTGAACTGCAAGCGAATAACAGGGAGTCACATGACATCAGAGTCATGTGGTAGCAAAAAAAGGAGAAACAGAGTTTATGAACCTTCCTATATAAAAAGGATGCTCTCTACCAGAAAGGGACTTGTGGTTCTTCTGCTGCTTCCAGTATTCACACAGAGAGCAAGGCAGGACGCACAGTATCCTTGTTTCTACAAGTGTGCACTAGCAATGGATTCTTTCAAAAGCAGCAACAAAAATGGCATCTCTGTAAGTACTTGCAATACAGCCTATGGGATTCGACAGTACACCTGAGGGTCTTGGCCCATGAATTAAAAGCCACTGGTCTAAACAGTCAGAGTAGGGCCTGCTCACTCAATCTGTGAAACAGAAGTAGATGAACCACAGGAGCGAGACATATTCATGTAAACTTGTAATATGTTCACATGAAATGTTCTCTGTTCAGTGGGAAGGCTAAATGGGTTAGAGACCAATTTCAGACAGGCTTTCCCCCCCTCAGTTTTGCTTCCAAAGTGCAATGTGTGTGTGTGTGTGTGAGGGGGTACCTTTCTCATACAAGCTGACTACTCTGTTTTTCTTCATTGTGTTCTCCTTTTTCTTTCCCCTCATTGTTTTCCAAAGCACCTTTGATGCAACATTTCTCTTTGATGTCATATATCTGCTACCTGACTGCTTAAACCAGGGATCCCCAATGCACTACCCACCAACGCCTTTCCTGACACCCACCAAGTGTTCTTAGAAAGCAGGTGGGGATTTTGCCCCGCAAGAATTCTGACTGACCATCTGAGATTTGTTTGGCTGTGCAGGTTGTTAACAACATTACTGCTACCGCAGTACAAGGACCCTTCACTAGCATGACTGAACATAATATGTGGAAGCCCTTTTGTGGCTCATGCAGCAGCCAGTTTGTGGCTGTGCCCACCACCAGTGTTCCCTCTAAACTGTTAGTGTGAATTAGCTCACAGTTTTTTAGCCTCTGGCTCGCACATTTTTGCCTTAGCTCAGGAAGAACAGCTCCAGAGCAAACTGATTTATGCAGTAGCCAAATTGCTCGCTCACAACTGTAATGCCCGTAGCTCACAAAGGAGAATTTTTGCTCACAAGACTCCACAGCTTAGAGGGGACATTGACCACCACCACCCTGTGTCAGAATTCCAAAGGTACCCACAGACTCAAAAGGTTTAGGGACCACTGGTCAAGACCGTTGCCTAATATGGTACTGCCTCTGCAAACCCGAGATCTCGTTTCTTGTAAATGCTGTCTGAAATCTCCATTCACTAGGGTTGCCTATAACCTGGAAAAATAATGCCCTCTCTCTTTAATAGAGGCTCAATGGGTTGCTGTTTATCAGGTGATTCTATTTACCTCCATGCCATAAAAAGCTTTAACTGCCCATTTCTGTACATTAAGCCCCCAATAATGCAGCAGGACATTTTCCCTCCAGGCTGTTGGCAATTCTACCATTTGCACCCAACTTTAGAGCAAGACAAGGCAGCCATGGGTAGGTAGAAATGTGAAAGTGCCCTGAGACTCAGCCTTGCACCTCATCCAGTGTTTATCCTGTAAACCCTTGGTATGTTGATGTGGCACCTAATGATGAACCTGAATTCAATGGGCCTGCCTTCCATCTTTCAAGGGCCATATTTTAATATTATCTGACAGATGGTGTAGGCCGGGCTCCCCAACAGGGTGTCCATAGAGGCCATGGTGATGCCTGGCGACATCTTTCCTGGCATCCACCAAGTGTTCTTAGGAAACGAGTGGGGCTTTTTGCCCAGCAGGGTTTCCGATTGGCTACTGGGGATCTGATGGGCTGTGCAAATTTTCTAAAAGTTGCTTTGGCAGCACAATAAGGTTGCCAGCCTTCAGGTGGACCCTGGAGACCTCCCACTTTTACAAGTGATCCTCTGCTGACAGAGATCAGCTCCCATGGAGAAAATGGCTGCTTTGGAGGGTAGACTCTATGGCATTGTACCCTGCTAAGGTCCCTCTCCTCCCCAAACCCCGCCCTCTCCTGGATCCACCCCCAAAGTCTTCAGGTATTTTCCAACCCAAACCTGGCAACCCTACAGCACAAGGATCTTCACAGTGTTATTGAAGATAATCTGTGTGTATGCAAGAATATGTGTGTCAGTATATCCATTTTGAGAGGCATCCTGTTAAACAGCTTCTGCCTGAAATGCTGAAGAGTCGCTGTTAGAGTTACACATAACCTCACTCCTTGATAGTTTCTGGGACTATGGCGCCTGCAGCAGCCATTGTGTGGTTGTGTCCACCACCTTGTGTCAGAATTCCAAAGGTGCTTGCAGGCTAGAAAAGGCTGGGGACCCCTAGTGTAGGTTAAAACCATGCTTGATTGTAGCTTTCCACAACCCTGTTCTCAGAAAGTCAATGTTGCTCCTAAATACACATACGGCACAGTAGAAGCCTTCCGTGGGGCACGAATGTGAACGACGGAAGCTTTAAAAAGGTGTCCAAACACCTTTCCTCATAAGTTTTGCCAAAATGCCAAACAGAAGGAGATAAAGTCACAGGGCAATGTCTAACGGTTCCAGAATACAGACTTTTGTTTTGCTCCATTAAAGTTAATGCCTACTGTATGTAACTCAGAAGTGAGAAAAAGCTCCCTACAGCTTGGGGAAGGCTCAGAGGCAATATTTTACATCTATGGCAAACTCCTTGGAAAGTGTGCAGTTATAGTAAAAGGATGAGGATTTTTAGGCTTTTCTTTTGAGATGTGACCTCAAATGATAAGTCTTTGAGCCTGCACAAATGTTGGTTTGGATCCAAGCCAATAAAATTACCTGTCAGCTTTAAACCTTCTGTACAGCCCCGTCTTCATGATGCTTAACCTTTTCCATTAAGGGAAACCACCTGGGGTTGAACAGATTAATCTTTTCCTCCTTCTGTGTGCCACCCTCAAATAAGATTAAGGCTGCATGCAACAGTTTTAAAATGCTGGAAAGATCTGAGCGAGAGCTACAAAAATGCCTCTGTGTTGTAGGGGTGGGTGTAGAGAGTCATACTTTAGAAGGCTCTGACGAGTAAATGATTCGTGCCTTTAGTAAACTGGCATATCATGGAAAAGCCTATGCTAAACGCATTCCCTCTGATGGGATCTCAGTGGAATGCAGTCTTGAAAAGGATGTATCCTGGTCTTCCACGGCACCAGTGTGAAGGCCTATTCATGGGGGTGTTGCTTCCTCTTCATGCATCCCACAAGTCTGGATTTTCAGAAGAAGTCCCTAAAATTGTTTTTCTTACATTTATCCCTGTTTATCTTCTTTATCAAAGCAAAATGGATCCAGCGTGCCTTTCAGTAATGGGAAGCACATGGGAAGGGGCCGTTGTTAACGTTATAAGTTGACAAGAGCAAAAATTCTTGCATGATTCTTCCCAAATCCATTTGATCTTGCAGAATCCACAGCATTGCCCTTGAACCCGTTTGCAGCGGCAGAGAGAAAGAGGTGTTTCCAAGTAGCTCCTCATTTGCTCTAAAATAAGAGAGGCTGTGGAAAGAAAGCTATGACAGAAATATTGTGTGCCCTTGAAACTGATTTCAGATAATTTGTTTTCCGAGGCATGTCATGTGAAAGGCATGCCCTGCCAAGAGACCCTTTCTTTGTCCAAGTCACACTCTCATATGGACTCCAACAACTAAATGTGGCAACAGAATCAGGAGTTCAACACATCTGGATCTATGAATGAATATTCAGGATTCGGCATTACAAATTCATCAGTGGAACAAAGCAGACATTGACCTCTGTTGAAAATTCTACAATTTATTAAGCCGTGCATTGGATAGATTTGGTGGTATATCTGTTCATTTTCTCTCCCGTACCCTTTTTCTAAATTCCTAAGCAATTCCAATTTATTTCTGTAGAACTAAATTCTGCATAAGTGTGGTAGTCATGTCTTGATGCTGGGCATATTGGCCTCAAACCAGGAGTTCTGCTGTTCTTATGGAATGCATAAGGAGGCTCTGACTGGGCATCTGTTCTGCAAATCTGGCCACATGCTATACATGTGTGCATTTCTTAACATTGCTTGTGTGGAGCTCTCCATTGAATTATGCACCATGAAATGAAGTAATTTCACATTATTTAAATGGATTTTTCCTCCTCGAGGTCACAGCATTTAGTTCATGTGGCTTCTGGCCAGAATTACTTTTTACTAAGTTACGTCTGCATATTCACACTCTTCTTTTTTAGGTGGAAGGATTACAGAAATCAAATTGATGTGTATCTAGATGTATGCATACATCACATGCTGTATCACAAACATGGGAAGGTGGGTACCCATGAGATTGTTGCCGAATCATAACAATAGCATTTTCATGAATTTGGGGTTCAAATATGAAACTTACCGGCTTCCAAGGTGCACAGATAGGTAGTGGATCAGGTTGTTGGATTCAGACTTTGCTGAAGTATAGTTTACAGATTACCATTGATGTTAATCAATTAGGTGCTTCATTTCAAGATCTTTGGTTACTTTCCATAACACCAATAAGATGGGATAATTCATACATTCATCTATACTAGATGATGTGGTAGATCCAACCATCCTCCAAAGAACTTTCCTCCTGCCTATGGAATCTGCCTCCTGCCTATGGAATCTTATTTGGTCCTTTCTCCAAGGGAAGAGCCACTTAAGTTGGCGGAAGTTTTCAAACTTTTCTCAGTGGGAGGATATGGGAGTTTCTGACTGCTTGATTTCTTACCACCTTTGGTGTTCCACATCTTTATATCGTGCACACTTGAAAGTACGTAGGTGGGGGAAATTTGGATTGTGCATGGCTTTTTTCTGCCCTGGATTTACACGTGTTTAATGTAGTGTACAAATAAAAGGGTAGGGTCTTCTCCATGCAGCTGGGAACCATGACATGTAGGATGAGATTGAGTGTGACACTACAATCCTGATCTCTCTCCCTATGCACATTCAGTGTGATGTGATGAGCTTTACTTTGGTGACTTGTAGTTTTGTGAACTGACTCAAAAGAAAAGCATTAGCTTGCATGCTACCTAATTTCCGCCAGCCCCAAGACTTCCTCACTTCCCTCCTGCTGCAGCCCCAAGTAAATCCCAAAATACTGCTCCTGTGGGGTCAGGGATTGCATGTGGTAGGAGTGAGAGGTCTTCCATGGGGAGGGAGAACTGACAAAAATTGCATGCCCTTCCATCAGTGGAAATCATCCATAGGATCCAACCCATTGTGTTTGCAGGCCAAACTACACTTAACAGCAGGGCTTTTTTTGTAGAAAAAGCCCAGCAGGAACTCATTAGCATATTAGGCCACACCAAATAGCAGAAACTCATTAGCATATTAGGCCACACCCCCATGTTACCAGAAGTGTGGTCATCCAGCCACACCCGCCTTTTGCTTCTTATTCTGTTTACCTTGTTTGTTGTCAAAACCCAGGGCTTTTTTTGTAGCAGGAACTCCTTTGCATGTGAAGCCACACACCCCTAATGTGCCCAGTCCTAATGAGTTTCTGCTGTTGGGTGTGGCCTATTATGCTAATGAGTCCCTGCTGGGCGTGGCCAACTCGGGAGCCAGCCAGAACTCCGTTCCTGTACAATCCTGCCCCAAAATAGCCCTGCTTAACAGAGACCACAGGTCTGATCCATGGCTGCCAAACACCCTTTTAGAGAAGAATTTGGTCATTGAAAAATACTGTAAGGGCCTGGCACAGTGGGACCAGGTGATCTTAGCCTTCCCCCCATGCATTTTCAAGTGCTGAAACAGGTAGGGAGCTGTTTTGGCACTTGAAAAGGCGCAATGGGGGTACAATCAGGACTAGGCCCTTGAAACATTTTTAAATGCAGAAAAAGGGGGGCTGCACCAAGGCAAAATGAAGGTGAGAAGACAAATGGTGCAAAGGAAAGAATCTTCTCACCTTCATTTAACATTTTTAAATGGCCAAATTCTTCTCTAAAATGGCATTGGCAGCCATGGGTCAGACCTGTTGCCACCATAAGTTCTAGTTTGGCTCTGAAATAGTGTGAGATGATGTTTCCTTCAGATGTGCGTGTTAGCTGCTGCCAAGTCACTTCTGACTTGTGGCAATCTTATGAATTAACAACCTCCAAAACACTCAGGTCTTGCAAACCAAGAGCCACGGATTCCTTGACTGAGTCAATCCATCTGATATTGGATCTTCCTCTTTTCCTGCTGCCTTCCGCTTTTCCTTACATTATTGTCTTTTCCAGTGACTCCTGTCTTCTTGTAATGTGACCAAAGTACAATAGCCTCAGTTTGTTCTTTCTAGCGTCTAAGGAGCGTTCAGGCTTGATTTGATCTAGAACCCACACATTTGTCTTTTTGGCAGTCCACAGTATCTGTAAAACTCTCCTCCAACACCACATTTCAAATGAATCAACTTTCGTCAACCTTAAAGTTGTGTAATTTCCTAGGAGTCATTACTTTTTTATTCTTGGTATTCAGCTGTAATTCTGCTTTGGCACTTTCTGCTTTAACCTTCAGCAGTAGTTGTTTCAAGTCTCACCAGTAATGTGGTGAATTGTTCCTACCACCAATTTTCACTCTACCTTTGTTGAAATCTAATCCGGTTTTCCTTATGATATGTTCTGCATACAGATTGAACAGACAGGGAGATAAAATACACCATTGTCTGACACTTTTGCCATTGGAAAACATTCTGTTTCTCCATATTCTGTCCTAACAGTAGCCTTTTGTCTAGAGTACAAGCTGTGCATCAGAACAATAATCTTTTCTGGGGGACATGATAGAGGGTTATAAAATTATACATGGGGTGGAGAGAGTTGACAAAGAAATTTTTTTTCTCTCCTTCCCAAAATACTAGAACTTGAGGGCACACAATGAAACTGATGGGCAGTAGGTTCAGGACAGACAAAAGGAAATACTACTTTATGCAGAGTGATTAAAATGTGGAATTTGCTGCCAGAGGATGTAGTGATGGCCACAGGAATAAACAGCTTTAGAAGGGAATAGATAAATTTGTGGAGGATATGTCTATTAATGGCTACTAGCCACAGTGATTGAGGGGAACCTCCACATTCAAAGACACTAAATCTCTGTATCCCGGTGCCAGGAGGCAACATTGGGGGAAGGCCTCGGTCTCTATGCCCTGTTGTTGGCCATCCAGAGTAAATGGTGGGCACTTTGTGAGACAGGATGATGGACTAGATGGACTATTGGTCTGATCCATCAGGGCTCTTCTTATGTTCTTATCTTTTCTTTATTTTGTCCTGTTCAGTTAAGTGTATTTCCATGTGGATCTTTCAGCATGCCTAACCAGGCTTTAAATCTCCCTTTGATTTTCATTCACATTTACTAGTCACCAATCACAGCAGTCATCAGGTATTAATAATAAGCATGTATGTGGGAACCAGCTCCTGGTTTTGATATGCCTCAGAAAGGGTAAAATTCCCCTAAGGCTTCAACCCTGAAATTACATCCATTGCAGTACTCATATTGATTTTCATAAAAGTGGTGAATGTGAAGTATTGCTGTGTAACTTCCTTGAAAGCCAATAGGATTTATGCACCAAACACTGTTCATTTGTGCTGCTTAAATGCTTATGAGAATAGAATCCTGCAGTACTATTGTAAGTTGTGCTATTAGAGTGTCACAAAAATAAAGGCACCATATCCTAAACAACTGTTTACTTGTCTGGCTGTTCTTGGAGTCCCTTGTTATGTTATCCCAGTGGTGTAGGAGATATTGCAGTGTGGTTTCTTCTAGTGGTGTGCAGTTTTTATACTTTTGAACAAATATTTGTTTTCATTTAATTCAATATTTCTTTCATTCATTTTTGTCCTTCTTAACTGGTTGCAATGAAGAACACAGAGTGGTCTGCAGCATCTTTTTTTCCCATCCATATTTTCAGGCATTGTGCCCATCCTCTCAGGGACCCCTTTGTCAAGTTCTGCACCAGCATACGTTTCTCCAGTTAGCAGGATCTAATCTTTAGATCCCGGTTAGAGTGTTTGTTTGACTAGGATCTGGGAGATCCAAGTTGGAATCCCCACTCCTGCCATGGAAGCTCACTGGGTGAACTTGGGCCAGTCACACACTCTCAGCCTAACCTGCCTCACAGGGTTGTTGTGAGGATAAAATGGAGGAAAGGAGAACGATGTAAGCCGCTTTGGGTCCTCACTGGGAAGAAAGGTGGGATATAAATGAAGTAAATAAATGTGTGTACATTACGGACAATCACAGTAACACAGAGACCACATCTAACAGACTTTGGCTGTAGTCACACTGGCAGCTTGGTGTGATATGGTGCCACCTCTAAGTGAACCAGTTTAAAGTGTTGCGGGACATATCAGCCACACAGCACACCCTGCTGCAGGTTACCCACAGACACATCCCATGGCAAAGCATCCACATTATTGCACTGCTTCAGCCATGGAGTGCACTGCAAAAAAAAATAAATCCCAAAATTCATGCACGCGCATAAGTGTGCGTGTATATGTGCACACATGCACACATAGGCAATTTTTATAAAAAACAAAAAACCAAAAAACATCTCCCTAGCAGCAGAACAGATCTGCAGGTTCAGGCTGCCAAATCCGTTCTGTGCACACTCCCCCACGTTCAGACATCCGACCATGCACAATGACTGTGCGGGGAACTGAAAACACCACTTTTGATGTTGTGCCTTTTTAACCCGGCTCCAAGTCATCCTATGATGGGATAAGTATGGCTGGGGAATGCCTGCCAGATGTGGCTGTCTGACTGCGCCCATTTGATCCAGAGGGGAGGAGTGGTTCTGTCAGGCCCAACTGCCCATGTGATCACAGCCTTTGTGTGTGCATGTAAAGTGTTGTCAGGTCTTAGCTGACTTATAGCGACCCCAGCGAGGGGCTTTCCAAGCAAGTGAGAAGCAGAGTTTTCCATGGTGGTCTCCCATCCAAGCACTGAACCTGCTTAGCTTCTGTGATTTGATGAGATGGGGCTACACCGTGCTGTTTTCCCTCCCTCTAACAGACTTAAGAACACCTGAAAATTCCCACCCTAACATCGCTTCTCCTGGAAGATGGATTATGATTAGGAAGGAACTGAATTGGTGGTTGCTCAAATGAGGTAGAGCCATGCTGGGACACATGAGAACATGAGAAGACCATTGCTGGCTCAGGCCAGTGGTCTGTCTAGTCCAGCATGCTCTTCCCAACCAGATCCTGTGGAAGACACACAGCAGGTGCACACAGCAGACAAAGTTTCCTGCCACCTTCCCAGCTACTGGCATTCAGATGTCTGCTGCCTTCAAAAATGCTAGCCCCGTTCTGCTGTTATACCTAATAGCCATTGATAGGCCTTTCCCCCATGAACTTGAAAGCTGTCCTGGGACAGCAAATTCCTCTAGAAAAGGATTGGCGCTACAAGAGACAAAGGTACAGAGGTTTCATACAATATACAGACAAGCCCCATGGCACTGCTTGTGTTGTCCACTCTGATAAAGGAAGGAAGTCTTTCAGGAACTTTCATAACTGCTAAGGGTTATGAAATTTAAAAATACTTGTTGAATATTCTAGCTGCTCATCGAGTAATCTAGCCGCTCATTCAGGAGGGTGTGGTTCTGCTTGCCTAGTGGTCTATCCTGTTCTGTTTGCCAAGTGGTCTAGCCAGCATGGTGTAGTGGCTAAGAGCAGCGGTCTCTAATCTGGACAACCAGGTTTGATTCCCCACTCCTCCACTTGAAGCCTGCTGGGTGACCATGGGCCAATCACAGTCCTCTCAGAACTCTCTAAACCCCACCTACCTCACAATGTGCCTGTTGTGGAAGGGAAAGGCAATTGTAAGCTACTTTGAGACTCCTTAGGATAGAGAAAAATGGGATATAAAAGCCAATTCTTCTTCTTCCTGCTCAATAAGATATATCAGAAGTTAGCCCTTTTCTGTTTAAGAGCTAACTACTGGTATACCTTATTGAGCAAGAAGAAGAAGAGTTGGTTTTTATACCCCATTTTTCTCTACCCTAAGGAGTCTCAAAGTGGCTTACAATCACCGCTTACAATTGCCTCTTTTTTAATAGGAAGCAACTGTGGGTGGGGAAGGACACAGAGCTAGTTAGGCCAGTCTCATTGTATGGATAGTTTGAGCAGAGCTGAAGCATAAACTCCGCTGAGCCAATTATATATTATGGACCTCATACTGTGGTATCTCCTGTCTTGTCATCCATTTTTGGACATGAAGATCTTAGAACGGCTCCATATAGAGTCATATTTTTGCAACTTTTTTGTATCAAGAATAATATTTTCAAAGAATCCCTTCCCATCAATAATAGCATATGGTTCTGTTTTATTTAATTGTTGCGCTCAGTAAGGAGACAGGAGATAAAAGTGAGTTTCTGCGATGTCACAGCTGCATTGCCAGCTGCAATACTGGCCAAAGCAGTCATTTAACTCTGACAGTTTCTTTCCTTTTTTATATGCATGATGTATAGCTCTGAACCCTACGGTGCTGATTCGTTTGTGGAAGCTGCAAACACTCAAAAGTCAGGCCTGCCCCAACTCCATTCATGAAAGGATCTTCCAAAGAGGGAAAGTTTCTAAAGGACTGCAGCTAGAGAGACAAAGGCATAGAGGTTTCATTTATGCCAGACCTACAATCCCCCCCAAGATAATCAGGTGCAAAGTCACAATAGAAATTGGCTTGTGGCCTACCTTTAAAAAAATATATATGTATGTTTATACTATTCTTTCCTGCATGCTACTCTGTGAAGCCAGCTTTTCTAACAATGTGTAATTGTGTTAGATACAATCTGAAGAATAGCCTATATGCCTAACAAATATTTCAGGATTAGTGTCCTCAATAATCTGGGACAATCTTGCCATTGTCTGCATAGCTCCCAGTCTTGTTGGTTTACTTTGGAGGAAGTTTATTCCTAGATAGCAATCTTTATGACATGGAATTGAAAATGGAGATGTTGACAACCACGGAACATAGCTTAGAGCTTGTTCTTTGAACAAGAGCCCCTTTAGCCATGGGTGGCGATTTGAACCCACTAAGCAATGAGCTTTCCTTGCTAACTAGTTTATAAATTTTAATTTCTATAGGTGGAATGGAGGCTTCCTCTTTTTAGCTTCTAGAGAGATCAAAAGTGCTATATAGTCCCTGCGCCACTCCTATTAAAGACACAAGACAAAAATACTTGGGTTAAACTAGTTGATTTAAATGGCTGGCCTACATCCTATGTTGTTAGCATGTTTAAGGGCAGGATGCACTAGATGCTATCATCATTTAGGCAACTCCACTGAGACTCCAAACTTAACCAGCTGGAAAGGCAGTAAGCCCATTTTATAGCTCCCTGACAGCATTTCCCTATAGGCCACACTGTTATCTGCCCCGACGATTGAGGTCCCATGGCTCATTTGAATTCTCGAAGGGGCTGGAACAATAGCATCCCTGGTCCTAATGGCCATGAATGAATTTATTTTGATTTATACATTGTCACAAGCCAACATGGAGTGAAGCACACTTTAGCCATTTGTGTCAAGTCCTGGATGCAATCACTCTGACAAACACTTTTGTAGCAGCAAGATTTGTTTATTAAGAGGTTGAAAGGTTCCAAGCATGGACAGCTTCTGTGTCGGAACTGGGTCCCAGACACTAGTTCCTCCAATATGCTGAAAGCAAAAAATCCCACATATGCCGAGCAACCAATCATTGCTCCCATTCAGCCTGCTACATGTCCGCCCCTGCCCTTGTGACTGCCCCTAGCACCTGCAAGCTAGCGGTTACATTATCTAGAAGCTTCCCAGACTACAAGGTCACACAGAACAATGAGATCATATACTTCCCAAGGTGTTCTCAACACAGTCAGGAGGCCCCTACGTGAGAACTGTTATGAGCTAGCACTAACCAAGCAAAGCAGCCAGCCATACACATCCACTCCCCCCCTCACAGTTCCTAGCAGAGATAATAAACAGCAATGGAAAAGAGCAAGGTTACCCCTAGAGCATGCAGCAAAGGAGCTGTATAATAATACATGTGAATCCATAACACAATCAATGGGATAATGCAACAGAACATGAGTGTAAGCAAAAGGAAATATTTGGTAAGCAAGGCCCAAGCTTGACAATTTGATTGAAATAGGTCAATGTATTGAAATACATCAGTTTATTGAAATAGGTCAAACACAAACTGAGTAGCATCTTTGAACACTCAAAAGAAAGGTTTTTCTTTTAAATCAAGCACTTGAAATTGTTCTAAATTACAAATAAAATTTGGTCATGTCTATTCTCACACTGCTTTCCCACAGCTGTCTATGACACCCACTCCTAACCCACCCGACAAAAAGGTGCTTCATTGGTTGTATTGCTGTTAGTGGAGTCTTGGTGGGAGAGAAGAGGTGTAGCTGGTTTTTCTAGTATCCAGCAGTGCCATTCTGGTTGCCTATTCTCAAAGCCAAGTGCATTCAGTTACACGGAGTGTTCTACATTGGATTGCAAATATTTTGTGCTCAGGAATTCTTGTTTGACATAATGAAGTCCTGAGCATGAGGGCCACTTATTGTGCAAGCACACAAAAAAACACAGGCAATCAAAATGCAACTCTTGTTAAATTACATGGCCCATCCATGATGATCCTGAAATATACATAGACATGAAGACTCTCTGGAAAAATCACCTGGTCAAAAATGCTGCTGCCTGAGTTTTGTTGGTTGTAAGCAAGAGGGAAAATATTGTGCATTTTATGTGAATTTCATGGGCTACCTACTGATAAGTTTCCAGGCATAATTCAAAGTGCTGGTTTTAAATGTTGTGCTTATGTTGTATTGCTTGTTTTTATAATTTTACCTGTTGATATTGTTTTATATTGTTTAAATTGGCATTCATGCCCCTGTTAGCCACCCTGAGCCTTCGGGGAGGGCGGGATACAAATCGAAACAAACAAATAAATAAATAAATAAATATTTAAAGCTTAGAACAGGCTGGCTCCAAGAAACCTGCAGGAACATCTTAGGGTTGCTAGACCCCCCTGGTGAAGGTGGGAGTCCCTTGCCACCAGGACTTGCCCCCTGGTCACCGACCAACTGGCCAGTGTGGGACTTTCCAGGAGAAAGAGAAAGGCACAGACCTCATAGCCGGCATCACACAGGATGTGATGTCATCATGCCAGCTCCGTCTGGATGACGTTCTCATATTTGGTTAAAAACTCTATGGTAAAAGCCGGTTTTACCAAAGAGTTTTTGCCCAGATACCAGAGCATTGCAATGACATCACAGCACGAATAGGTGTGATGGCAGTGGTGAGTGTGTGATGGCAGTGGCGAGGCCTTTTTCCTGGGGGAAGTCTCTCCCATCTCCCACCAGTTGCCAGGAGGGACCTGGCAACCATAGAACATCTCCAGTGCTCTCCTGCTCTTTGAGGGCCATCAAGTCCCTGCTTCATGCTCTCTCTTGAAGCAAGTTAAGCATTCATTCACATTCAACAGTCACTGGAACTCACTCCCCCATGAGATTTGCCTTTTCCTTTCATTTGTTTTGTTTTGGAGGCAGGAAACCACAGAACATTTTAATCAATTTTTTTATGATGCAACACTGAAAACTCATTTATTCTGCTGCTGATTATTAGGATACCACCACAGACTATGTGATTTTTCTTTGTTTTTCTATACAAAGTAAACAACTATGAGAACATGTCTAGAGGTGTATAATCATTACAGATTAATAAACTAAGCCTTGGGAAACACTTTTCTGGCTATAAATGTTTTGGCTGTTGTTTTCTATCTGATGTGAATGAAGTTTTCAGTAACTATGTATTCCCTTCACCAACAGACTCCTCCCACCCAAATGCAGAACACAGGGTCTTAGTTCTATGTGTGTGGGTGTTAAGTGTTGTTAAGTCACTTCCAGCCTATCGTGACCCTATGAATTAACATCCTCCATGATGTCCTGTTGTTAATACCTTGCCCATGTCTTGCAAACCGAGGACCATGGCTTCCTTTACTGAGTCAATCCATCTCATGTTGGGTCTTCCTCTTTTCCTCCTGCCTTCAACTTATCTCTTGTCTTATCAGGATGTGACCAAAGTACAGTAGCCTCAGTTTGGTCATTTTAGCTTCTAGGGAGAGTTCAGGCATGATTTGATCTAGAACCCACGTATTTGTCTTTTTGATGGTCCATGGTATCTCCTCCAATTCCACATTTCAAAGGAATCGACTTTCTTGTCAGTTTTCTTCGCTGTTCAACTTTCACACCCATACATAGTAATGGGAAATACCATAGTGTGAATTATGTTGATCTCAGTCGCCAGTGACGCATCCTTACACTTGAGAAGCTTTTCTAGCTCCTGCATGGCTGCCCTTCCCAGTCTCAGTCTTCTTCTGATTTCTCGGTTGCAGTCTCCCTTTTGGATGATGGCTGAGCCAAGGGATAGAAAATCTTGAACAATTTCAATTTCTTCATTGTCAACCTTAAAGCTATGTAATTCCCCAGTAATCATGACTTTTATCTTCTTGATGTTCAGCTGTAATACTGCTTTGACACTTTCTGCTTTAGCCTTCATTAGGAGTCATTTCAGGTTTTCACTGTTTTCTACCAGTAATGTGGTGTCACTTGCATGTCTCAAACTGTTAATGTTCCTTCCACCAATTTTCACTCCAATCAAATATAATCCAGCTTTCCTTATGATTTGTTCTGCATACAGATTGAACAGTCAGGGAGATAAAATATGTCCTTGTCGGACACCTTTGCCAATTAGAAACCATTCGGTTTCTTTATATTCTGTCCTAAGACTACCCTCATGTCCGGTGTACAGGTTGCGCATCAAAACGATAATCTTTTTTATTATTTTGTCCTATTTCCTTGTTGATTTTTCAGCATGCCTAACCATGATTTAAATTTCCTGCCACCTAGTTTTAGAGACTATTGAAATTCTCACTTGCAGAGTGGGAAGCACCTATCATTTAACATCTCATTAATTGGTCGAAAGCACAGATGGACCCAGGAAGCCATCCTGGAAGAACAGGCAGCAAGGCAGAAGCCCCATGGCAGACAGGCGGTAATAGAGTAGAGCTGACATTTGACATCTCAGGTAAGACAGGCAGTGCTTTTTTCCTCTTCTTCTGAGAGCTAATGACAGCAAGCAAAGGGGTCAGCTTTTAAAGCAAAATTGCATGGGAAGAAATCATTTAAACTCCCTTCATGTTGCTGAATCTGAATCTGGCCCTTCCTACCTTCTATTAGCATTTTAAAAATGGTCATTCAGTTACTTATTTATATCATCTATAGTCTGCCTTTCACATTGAGATTCAAGGCAGCTTATACCATGTTAAGTCAGTGCGATCAGTAGAATGGGGCATCTGATATGCGAAGAAAAAGCAGCATCTCATCCGTTTTTGCCCTGCGAAAATCATTACAGTTCAATATGTAGCAGCCAGAGCCTTTATAAAATGTTTCCACCACAAAGGCTTCATTCTGGCACGTGCAGCTCTCTATGTATCATTCTCTCTTTGCAGAACTGCAGCCCAGTGTCTCATAATTTATTTGGAAAGAAAATCCAGCATTCTGTAAGAATTAAGAAGCAAAATTTTCCTTGCGAAATGCTTATTTTGTAAACAGAGATTCTGGAGACATTTTGAAAGAAGGAGGCCGACAAGTGATGGTGGTTCCAATCCAGAGAGCTTGGGTGGGATGCAGCAGAAGATGGGACATTTGCCTTTTCTTTGCATGGTAGTCCCATTTGCAGCATGTCACATTGCGCGAGTGGCTGCTGTTGAAAATGAGTCAAATGCCTTGCTGGGTACTGGAGCTAATGGCTTGATTCCCTGGACTCTGGTGACCAAGACTAGTCTTAGGCCAAGTGCCATAACATTCAGTACACAGTCAGTATTTAGGGCTACAGAACAGACAGAAGAGCAATCCTTGTCTATTGCTTAGGAAATCTGCATTATTATCTTAGATTAGGGTTGCCTGCTCCAGGTTGGGAAATACCTGGAGATTTTGGGGGTGGAACCTGAAGAGGGCGGGGTTTGGGAACTTCAGTGGGATAAAAGGCCATAGAGTCCACCTTCCAAAGCAGCCATTTTCTCCAGGTGAACTGAGCTCTGTTGCCTGGAGATAAATTGTAATCATAGGAGACCTCCAGCCACTACCTGGTGGCTGGTAAACCTATCTTGGAAACATGCAGTTGAGAGGACTTAAAAAATAAGCTATACAACTCCCCTGAACTACTTTAGAGTATTGAAATCCTAAAGCACCAGCAGAGAGCAAGGCGGGTAACTGAACTGCTCCAGTCATCGTAGACCATGAGACTGCATTTAGGAAGAGTGCCTAACAGAAGCCATCTGGGTGGGGGGAAACTAAACTAAACGTTTTTGCTTTTTGAAATAAAAGCATCAGAGCTCTGCTTGATCAGACCAATGGTCCATCTAGTCCAGCATCCTATTTCATGCAGTGGTCAACAAGTTGCCCCATAGGGCCCAAAAATAGAGCATAGACCCACGGCACTCCCCTGAGGTTGCCTCTTAGCATGAGCATTCAGTGATTTACTGCTTCTCAATGTAGACATTCCCTTTAGTCATCTTGTATAGTAGCCATTGATGGACATCTTCCCCATGAATTTGTTTAAACCCCTTTTAAAGCCATCAGTACCCATCAGTACCCATCAGTACATCCACTGAAATTGAAGTCCACAATTGAATTGCTACTTGAGTAAAGCACTTCTTTTTATCAGTCTCGGATTTATTGCTCATTAACTTTATTGGGTGTCCCTGAGTTCTAATGTTATAAGAGAGAAAGAAAAAAGAAGTTCTACCCACCTTCTCCATTCTTCTAACATGTTGCTCCTTAGTGATTTCCCCCCATACACTTCAAAACTGATGAACTCAGACTCCTTGGCCATTCCTCAGAGGAAAGGTACCCAAATCCCTTAACTACAGAAAGGAGAAAATTTGAAGAGAGAAGGAACAAATAAGATTTATTCCCCCAATGTGCTTGACTGGATGGTAGAAACAGACCTAAACTGGACATGTGGTTGGACATGCTAGATTTAGGTCTGGTTCATGCACTTTCTGGACCAGTGGTGTTCCATGTGCAGGCCTGTAAACACACAGTCATGATTATTGTTATGTCCTCCCTTTTTGTGAGAGATTGCATGAATCAGACCTCCACGTGGAACATCCAGCTCTCCCATGAGGTGATGTGTATGGTGGAAGTGAAGGACTTACACTTATTCTTCTATCATGAGAAGATGTTTGCTGACTTGTGAAAGAACAGACATTTAGGAAAGGGGGTTAGGGGGCATAATGGCACATATATTCTTCTAGACAGATATGTACAGGAAAATAGCTGTGAGCTCGAACAACTGTGAGACACTACATGAAATCATATTGGCCAATGTGGCAGTGTACCTTGTTTTGTTTATTAAGATACTTGTACCCTGCTTTTCTCCCCAGTGGGGACCCAAAGCAGGTTGCGATGCCATTTTCCCTGCCTCAGAAGAGTCCTGTGAGGTAGGTTAGGCTGAGAGTATGTGACTAGAACCTGGTCATCTAGCAAGTTTCTGTGACAGAGTAGGACCTGAACCTGGGTCTCCCTGATCCTCATCTGACACTCTAACTGCTAGCTGTTCATGGAAGCTAGTCCCATTGTGAGTGGTACTTGTCTCACGGTCATGGCATGCCCTCTCTCCTAGAATTTACACCTTTGATTTAGGTCTAAGGCAAGCTGAAGAGCCAGTCTGGGTTTTTTTCCTCCCCATTGCACATCATCAGACCTGTTCATTCAAGCTTGTGTTTGAACCCAACACTTGAGCAGTGTAAAAAAACACAAAACCCTCCTCTGTTTATTGTTTTAAGGATTTACCAGTGGTGTCTTCAAACATCTTCCTGCTTCTGCTGTCAAAATACATACCACATAACTCCATGACAAGGCCTCCCTATCCTGAAAATGTTATTCTCCCATTTATCCCTTAGGCAACTGTACCACATTCCAGGACCTCAGTCAGCCGGATGAATGAAAACTATTTTCATTTTATCGTTAGCTGGCTTTGAGAAATGTTCAGCAGTCAGTTACACCTCGCCCTGCAATGGCGCTGTTTAGATTTTGAACATTCGGCAGCTTGATCAACTGTGGTCCACACTGGAAATTCAATATCCTTTCTCATTAAAAAGCAATTGAGGAGGGTGCAGCCCTGTCCTGCAGACATGTTGATGCAACGCTCTTCATTCAAAGCCCTTTTTTACCTTGTAAATCTGAAATATGCTTTACAATAACATCTGTTCTAACACAATAGCTCTCTATGCTGCTCCCAGAACTGTAACCTGGCATTGTGTAACTTTTCACACAGAACAATGAAAGGGGTATGCTTAGCCTGTAAAAAGAGTCAGTGGCCTCTAGCCACAAATTCCTCCCAAAGATTGCCCTCTTCCCAAACTTCACTGTTAACGTTTCAGAATCTTGCAATAATATTGTGGGTCAACTGAATGAGCAGGACACATTGCTGGCATCAGAATAGTTAAACTAGCCTTGTAAGAGGGTTTCAAATAATGGATTAGGAAGAACAAGAGTCTCCAAGCACAATCCTGACAGCCACTGCACTGCAGTGATGGCAGCCAGCCTTCAATATAAAAGCAGCACCCCTGGTCTGTTCCTTGTGAACATTGCCACTGTGGGAAATAATAACATGTGCCCCTCCACAAGCTATAGATAGCATAACAAGCACACCAGAATCCATAGCAACCATGGCAACACTCACCAAACAACAGCAGCCAATGATGCTCCCTCTTCAGGGAGGTGCAGCCAATCACCACTGCCCCTTGATGTACCTCCCCCATATAAAGAGAGAGCCAGATTACATAGAAGGAAGACCCAGTAACAGCGCAACCCAAACAGATGCAAGATGTGGCACAAAAGTCTGCCTGCAAGCCCATAGAAGATGGGAACCCATGTGATGAACAGGACAACTACTGCTTTCCTAGCAAGGGCCTTGCTTGCAGCAAAAGTGCTACGCACATACAACCATCCCTTCTCCTAGCCAGCATGGTGTAGTGGTTAAGACCAATGGACTCTAATCTGGAGAAGCGGGTTTGTTTCTCCACTCCTCTAAATGAAGCCTGCTGGGTGATCTTGAGCCAGTCACAGTTCTCTCAGAACTCTCATCCCCACCTATCTCACATGATGCCAGTTGTGGGGAGAAGAAGAGAAGGTGATTGTAAGACCCTTTGAGACTCCTTAGGGTAGAGAAATGTGGGGTATAAAAACTAGAGATTGGCACGAACTAGGGATTGGCATGAACATCAACTCTAAATTGATGATGAATTTTGTTCAGTTCATGCTTCATAAACTGATGAGCTGCCACAAATTTCCATGAATTTTATGGTAGTTCATAGCAGTTCATTAAGAGCAGAAAGCAGGGGTTTAAATGGCTCTGAGCCATTTAAACCCCTGCTTTCTGCTCCCCATGAAATGCAGTGGGGAGCAGAAAGCAGAGGTCACAAACTGCTCTGAACTGGTTTGGTTCATGAATCAACCTCTCAGTTTGTATCAGTTCATGGTTCAGTTTGTAATTCGGCCATAAACCAAACCACAAAACTGCAATTCATGCCCATCCCTAATAAAAACCAGCTCTTCTTCTAGCCTGCCAAAGACAGAGGTCAGGCTGAAATCCAGAGCCCCACATACATAAGACCAGCATCCTAACTACAGGGCCAAGGAGGTAGGTTCAAAGAAGGCATGCCATCAAGCATTAGGCACTCCGATGCAGCCCTGACATCACTACCAGCCACATGAGGCCACATAAGGCTGATTGATTTGTTTTTATGTCTGGGACAAGATTTGCCAGTAAAATGGATGAGGATACATTCTAGTACTTGAAATCATGGCATGGAATATCATGTGAAGACTCTGTGAACGGTAGGTTTTCAAGAGAGATTACCATGGTGCTTCAATGTGTTCGGATGAAGCTGTGAACGAAATGAAAGTCAACTCTGGGGAGTTTCGTCAACCCACTTTTTTCTGTACTTATGGTGTGCTTATGGAAAAAAGAGTATGCAAAAATGTGGCTATGTTAATTACTACTATAAAAATAACATTGTTAAATCATTAGAAAAATTGCATTTCATTTCATCCTAAAGCGCTGAGTGTCAGCCTGCTTTCTGGTTCATTAGTTGTCTTGGGCTGTGACCATTTATATAGTTAGAGACGATTTCACAGATAAGAATGGCTCAGTAGAAAGGCACTGGGATAGCATGGCCAGAGCTCCTGGTTTGATTCTGACATGGGGAGAGTTTAGAGGCAGGCAAAAGCCTTGAAAGTGGAGTTTTGCCCTTGCAAAATGCAAAACTGGGGAAAGGATTGCTCAGCCAATGGGCCACCCTGGACAGCCATCATTTTGGCAGGGATGCCACCCCACAACCCCTCTGTGCTGCACTCATGTTAGCAGCTTGTGTCCACCCTTGGTCCCTTGTCCACCCTTGTATCCATCCAGGGTCCCCTGCATTTGCACCACCAAAGTGCATGGCTTATCAAATGGGATCAGTGCTGTGAGGGAGTGTGGGACCCAGAGACCCCATCCCCATGCTACAGCAGCCAAGCACCCCCCAGACTACCCAACAATCTATTCCTTTCAAGCCATGCACAGCAGCCAGCGGAATATGTGTGTGGGAAGGGGGTGGGGACCAATACGTGGGGTCAGTCTTCAAGCAAGGTGCTTCAGGAGTCTGGACCTGTGCTATGTTTGTCAGCTGAACAAAACCGAAGTCCAGTGCTCCAGAAAGGTCAACGACAGTGATCCCAGCATGGGCACTGATAGGGCATCTCAGAGATACAACATATATCTCAGAAATATGCTGGTGAAGTGCCTCATCAGTGTACTTTCACTCCCTCACCAAGGATTGCACTGTCAATATTTTAGAACAAAAGATATGGCCTGATTAATCACCTAAGTGCATAATTGGGAATGGGCATGAACCAGGAAAATGCAGTTTGTTTCAGTTTGTGCTTCATGGCATGCCCAGTTCACAAATCATGCACCATCACAAATTTTTAAGGTCTAAATGAACCGGTTCATTTTATGAGGTTTGTGACTCTACAGAATGGATCCTGTTTAAGCGAGAGAGAACAAACTTGCAGGGGTCTCTGACTGACTCTCTTCTACCCGCCCGCCATGTTTGGCAAGGATCAGATTTACAGGGTCGGAGTTACAGCCCCCCAAAGAAAGTGCCCCCAGGAAAGTGCTTTCTGTGGAAATGACATGTGGTCATTTTGACAGGCACAGGTGAAGAAGAGGAGGAGGAGGAGGAGGAGGAGGAGATTGCATTTATACCCTGCCCTTCACTCAGAGTCTCAGAGCAGTTTACACACTCCTATCCCTTCCCCTCCCTACAACAGACACCACAACAGGTTCAGGAGTTTATAGAATGGATCCTGTGCAAACTAGAGACATCAAAGTCACAGGGGATCCCCCACAGCTGTTCCTCCAAATGCCCTTCAAGTTATATTGCTTTGAAGTTTGGTAAACATTTTGATTGAGCAGAGACAGTCGGTCTGGAAATATATTCACTCATGAACTGCCAACAAACTGCCATGAACAGCTTGGAAAGTTCATGGGAAGTTTGTGATGGTGACCTGCCACGAACTTCACTTTGCGAACCACACACTACCCAAATTCGCCATAAACCTTAGTTTATGGGCTGATTCATGCCCATCCTTATGCATAAGTTATCACCTATATACTTCCCGTCACATTGTATGATTCCATCTCTCTGATCTCTTCACTGGGCAAAGGACTGTAGCTCAGTGGCAAGGCACGTGATATGAATTCATACAGTTCAAGGTTAAATTCTTGGCATTACAGGTTAAGATATTTTTAAGGGTGGGAAAGGCTTCTGCCCAAGACTTCAATGAATCACAGACAAAATAGTCCCAGTGGCTAATTCAGTAAAAAAGGCTGTTTCATATGTTCAGGTCTTTGAAATGCCAGAGTCCCGTTACTGAAAGTCTTCTGCTGCTCTCTCTCTCTCTACTATCTCTCTCCACAAAGATTTACTGTCAAATGACAGGGGGAGTTCACTTAGACCATAATCAGGGAGAGGCTTTTAGAGCTAAGTCTGGGTCTGAAGTGTTTTCATAGAAATTCAAAATTATGGAGAACCTCTGAAGGGCACCATACATGAAGGTGATTAAAAGTTCCCTAACCGCTTCTACAACCAGTAACTGTCAAACAGTTAAGAAGATTTCCTGTTATTTTGAATCCGTCTTCTTCCTTCTTCTGTTGTCCAGGAGCTGGAGACAGTTTGGTATAATGGTTAAGAGTGGCAGACTCTAATCTGGAGAACTGGGTTCAATTCCCATCCTCACTCTTCCTCATGAAGCCAGCTGGGTGATCTTGGGCCGGCCACAGTTCTTTCAGAGCTTTCTCAGCCCCTAAAAATAAGTCTAGCTCACCACTAGCACAACGCTAAGGGCTAGAGCTTGTGATTGCCAGACAATCCTACATTGCTATCCTTCACACAATGCCATACAATAATTATTATTATTTGTTCAGGAGCAAAAGGGACGTATTAAATGCTGGTAAATATTACAACTATTGTTTGGACTACAGATGCTTTTATGACACTTTTTTCCTTCTGCAAGAACATTGCTTTTGTGATCTACTGTAACTACTGTAATTATGTTTGGAAACAAAACATTTTTAGTTCTAATTCAATATTCTCGCAGCATTAATCTAATCAATTCACCCTCGTAGTTTTAAGCTCTTTGCATGCTGGATATATGAAACCAACTTAAGCTAATTGTTCTTTGTTCCTCTGTTCTGGAGAGCCAGCCTGGTATAGTGGTTAGGAGCAGTGGACTCTAATCTGGAGAACCAGGTTTGATTCCCACTCCTCTGCATGAAGTATGCTGGATGGCTTTGGGCCAGTCACAGTTCCCTCAGAACTCTCTCAGCCCCACCTACCTCACAAGTTGCCTGTTGTGGGGAGAAGAACAGAAGATGATTATAAGCTGCTTTGAAACTCCTTGGGGTAGAAAAAAGCAGAGTATAAAAACCAACTCTTCTTCTCTACCTACTGTTTTGCTGTATAGGGTCTTGTGACAGACTGCACTTTAAAAGTGCTGTGTAAACATGTGAAGGACTGTGAAGGGTTAGTGCCTCATGGAGCCAGAGAGCCTCATAGAGCCATAGAGCTGCTCAAAGGGATTTGATTGGTTAGCATCATTTGAGCAGAAGAACTTGGGAACTGACTCCTGAAAAGAGTTCAGTTTATCACTCATTGAGGACTGGGAAGGTTGGCAAGGAGGAGTGGGAGAATCAGTGGACCCCCATTCAGGCCAGGAAAAGGAGTAGATCTTCTAGTTAGAGAGAAGAAGTTCCCTCCCCAGTTGATAAGGGAGATAGTTCTAAAGAGTGGAGTAATCCCTGGTGTGTTTAGGGAAGGAATCTGAGTACTTGGCAGTGTATCTCTGCCTTCTGAAACCTGAAGAGTCAGATAAACTCAAGAAAGTTTACTGGAGTGTTTTAGAAAAAACTGAAACAAAGCCTCTCATCTCAAAGGTTCTAAGGTTTTGTGTAAAACTTTAAACTCTCACATGATGGAAACATATGAAAAGAAGTTAGTGCTTATGCCAAGTTACCTCAGAGTTATATTTGATTCATCTCAGACATTTTACCTCTGATTTTCCCCATTGGAATGTGCAAGGTCTATCATGCATAGAAATGACAAGAACATGCCACAGGGGGCAGCAGAGGAGACGACTAGTTAGCATAGTGAGATTAGGGACTTCCTACTATTTTCAAATAGACTCCTTCCTATCTCCTGGTTGGCTTGGTTAGGCTCCTTTCCTGTTCCTGCTGTGAAGTCTTAGACAGATGGACTTCTCTTTCTCTCTGCTCTTTCCTACAAAGTTTTTTCTCTTAATAAACCAATTTTATTCTTTAAACAGCTTGTGCTCCACTTTACTGCATATCTACACTCTTCCAACATCCCCCTTTACATTGAATAATACATTTTTATTTTTGAACTTTAAAAAGCCTCTTGTGTGCCATTTTCAGAAGTTCAAATTAAAGAGGTGATCTTGCCTCTTCCCTCAAGTTCCTGTGCTGAGCAAGCATCAGAATACAATAGAGTGACAGTGTGGGACAGCCATAAACCTTCAGAAAAGAAGAAAATAGATAAAGGCGCTGCTCAGCCAAGAAGGAAGAAAAAAATGAAGGGAAACTCCTATGTGTGAGGAAGGGTTCCCATTAACAGGGAGTGAACATGGGAGGACTTCTGTAAAGTGTTGTAATGGGAATTTAGGAAGATCCTCCAGGTTCCCCAAAGAACTGATATCAGCCACTTGAAAAGGAATTCAACAGATTTTACTTATGTATTTACAACTTTGGCCAAGAGGCCCAAACTGCAACAACTCTAGCAGCAATTTTAACTACTACCACTACAATCATGACTTCTTCCCGGACACTACCAGGAAGCTCATGGCCAGTTTGGTGCAGTGGTTAGGAGCATGGACTCTAATCAGGGAGAATCGGATTTGATTCCCCACTCCTCCACATGCAGCTGCTGGTGTGACCTTAGGTCAGTCACAAGTTCTTTCAGAGCTGTTTTCTCAAGAGCAGTTCTCAAAAGAGCTCTCTCAGCCCCACCTACCTCACAGGGTGTCTGTTGTGAGAAGGGGAAGGGAAAGGAGATTGTAAGCTGCTCTGAGACTCCTTTGGGTAGTGAAGGGCAGAGTATAAATCCAGTCTCTTCTTTTTCTTCTCCTCTTCTCCATTAGCTCTTTTTTAACTGTATCATTCTTTACCACATGAACAAAATGTGTGTTATACCAAACATGCTACAACAGGAGCTTAGTATTTCTTTAACAAACAGAATATATTCATCCCACGATGTTCTTGCAGACTAAAAAGATATTTATCAAAAAAAAAAAAAAAAAGATCAGCCAGAGTTCACTTCCATGTCCAGATCTCTTCAGTACAAAGAAAGGGGATCGGAATGAATACTTAGATTGGATGCATCTGTATTGCTTTATTCTCCTCCCACCATTCCCGGCCTCAGTCTAATTCCAAAGATCTTTGCAGGTCACCATAGAGCCAGCATGGAGTGGACCTGCAATAAGGAAGAGCATGCTTTATAATCCAGACCTGCATCTTGTACCATCTCTGTGTGGATGGTTACATACCGCTCACAATTCAGAAAGATTGCATGGCTTATGGCTCTTTCCATCCCCAGATTTGATCACTGGCCTTGTAAAGACTATTATGGGCCAAGGCCAGTAATTCTTCTACTGACGATGTTAATGAAAAGCAGGAAACAGTGCAATATTATTGCTTCTTTCCTTCTGGAAAAAATGGTCCCCCCAGAATACCATGTAATATCACTCAGTTCCAAAGTGAGTTATTCTAGCAGTTTGATGAGGGCATCTGCTCCTCCTTGCAGAGGATGAAGCTGTAGCCTGAGAGAGGCTAACTTTCCAGCATGAGACAGACAGAAAAAAGGCTCTTGTTCACAAACACACACACACACACACACACACTGCTCATTTTCTACTCTAATCTCGTTTTGTTCCTTAATATTCCTTCTTTCAAGAAAAAAAATGGAGGGACATTTACAGTTTTTCACGAGCCTGTAATGAGCTCATAGTCCAGACAACATGATGAAACCCTCTAATAAATCCCATGGCTAGCTTATTAAGCAGGAACTGCAGCATAATGTATAGCCATGAATCCCAAAATGTTCATATATTACAAGCAGTATAGCCATTGTCATGCTTGGTGAGAGTGGCTCCTCTATTTTACTGTTCTGTGGACACAACCCTATGCACACTGACTTGGGTTCTGAGAGTTTCCCATGGAATTCTGAGTCATATCTGACAATGGCCAACCAAATCATCCAAGAATTGGGCTTGAAATCACTTGCAGGGCAATATAGTGGTATCCATCCCTTTTCAGTGTCCTCAGCAACCGGTATAGAAACATCTTTTCTATGGACATCCATTGCTGCTTTGATTCGAAAGCAGAAATGTTCAGCTCATGCCCTGCTTGCAATTTAAGACTAATGAAAAGCTCAAACATGTTCTGTTACAAAAAAGAGAGAGCAAGGGAAGCATGTACATGCGTTATTGCATTTTGTTTGCTCAAGTTGTCTCCTCTCTGCCCCAGATACTGTGTTTGATGCTATTTCCAATTATTAAAAAGACAAATTGTTTTTTAAAAGTTTTGAGATAAGGATTGGCAGCATCACTCATTCATTCATTAATGGCTGTCAAGCAGTCTGGATGTGATAAATTTATGCATGCACATTCTTACATTGTCATGGGCCAATTATTGCTTCTTCCAGTTATCCAAAAAAAATCTTGTTTTTCAAATGCTTAGGCTAGTAAGAAAGACATCAGGCTTGTTTTGTTGCAGAGTGTCTGACACACAGTGCCCACATGGAAAAATAAAGGAAAGGCACCTGAACTGTCTTGATTAGTATACATTTGCAGTATAGGTCACTAGGGGTGTGCATTCAGATACACCAGGGCCAAAAATACCTTATAAGTATTTGGGGGGTATATTTGGCCTCCCAAATATATCTGGGAATTTTGGTGGCTATTGAAAAAATGGTCCTGGAAAATCCCGAAAATATTCAGGATTTAATGGGAAGACTGGGAACCAGGATTTGCAGGTTCCTGGGGACTGTTTTTTTTCATCTCCCCACCTTTGTTTCTGTGTTTGGGGGGGGGGGGTCCTATTGGCTTCCTAGTCTTTTGTCAAGCATGTTTGTCAGCTTCAATAGGGTTTTTTTTCCCTTTGTCAGCCTTGCTTTGTGTCCCCTTCATGGTGTTGTTGTTATTTTGTGCAGCACTTGCAAAATCCCTCCCCACTTGGATTTTTTCTGTTGTGGTTTCACTTTTAGTTGCTACTGCAGAGATTCTCTAGTTTGACAGTACTCTTGTTGAATTTGCACTGCCACAGTGACACTGGCTTCTGCTGGGCATTCTGCACATTGTAGTTGGTTCTGCTGGGCTTTCAAAAGTGCCCCCTTTGAGTTTCCACTGCAGAGATTCTCTGTTTTGATTTTGATTCTGTTTGGCTTGGCATACTGGCTTGTGGTTCTATTGGGATTACTGGGTTCTGCAAGGGTTCTGTTGGGCTTGTTGTTGGTTCTTCCATGGAAGACATTGAACAAGTGATTGCTGCTTGCAGGCATGGCTTTTCCCCTAGAAGCAGCTTGGAAATTTTGCTTTTGCCCCCCCATAGGAAATAATGGAGGGTGTCTGGGGGTACCCTGTGTAGGTGCCAATAGAACTGGACTCCTTGGTCCAATCTACTTAACATTTGCTGCAATTTTGGACCTTAAAATTTTAGGAAACCCCCCAATCCAAATCTAAATACCATACCTGTATTTGGTATTTGGGAATACCAATATTTGAAGGGTCCAATACATCCAAAGCCAAAAAAAATGACATTTTTTTTGCATACCCTTATAGGTCTTTCGTATGCTCCATCTATGTATGCAGGCACAAAAAGGGGGTGAACTGTATGTGACTCTGTGCTAAAATTGTTAGCTTGCCAAAAGCCTTAGTTTGCTGCAGAGTTTTAATTGGAGTTTATTGAACTTATGGTTTTTATTAATGTCACTGCATTGCTATGCTGTTAGCTGACCTGAAGCCTATTCTGGGGGAGGGGTGGGATAAAAGTTGAATGAATGAATGAATGAATGAATGAATGAATGAATGAATGAATGAATGAATGAATGGACAAGATTATTTTAATGTTCCAAGCATGATCCTTGGGATATGTACCTTCTCCATTGGTCCAGAACATTTGGTTGGCCAACTGCACAGGTTCAAAAGGAACTGCAGGCTTCATCACATAACTTAAAATATATCTTATTTTGCAAGACATGACCATGCCATGACACAGGCACAAAGTTGCTTGAAAAAGCAAAATATCTGAGCAAAACAGTCAAGGCAATCCAGCAAAGTAGTCCAATTCACATATAAAGGAAGACTTAAATCGTGGTTAAGTCTGAATGTCTATCACATTTGAGTTAAAATTCCCAGAATCCCTGTTCTAATAGGTAGCACATAATGAGATCCCCATCCTCCATTTGTGAGTTTGCAACCTGTTTAGTTCAGTCTGGCGTATTTCCAAATAAGTGTATTTAGGACTGCAATCTTACATTTCTTGCAATTGTCCGTCTCCATTGAATGTTCCATTCACACAGTTTTTGTCTAAAGTCTGCTAGGTGAGTCCTCGTTTAGAATTGTTGGCATAGCCTGCCTAAGCAGGATAATGGATCTGGGAAAGCAGCTCTCATGGATTCATTCTGGACTTCAAATCCTTCTGTGCCCGTGTTCAGTCTGGAACAGATATCTGTTAGGCTGGATCCAACTAGGTTTTCTACTGGTGAGCTCATGTCCAGTCTGGAACACATTTTTGTTGGGCTGGATCCAACCAGCTTTTCTACTTGACCACCCAAGCAGAAGACCTTGTTCATAAGACCTTCCTGAACAAAAGCCATGCCAGATGGGGACTGTAGTAACGAGGGGGTATCGAGCAAGGCTGAGTGAAAAGGCTGGCTGGATTCAACCTCTTATGTTTTTTAAAATACATTTGGAGGTTTCAGAAATGGTGGGTTTACTTTAAAAATCCCAAGTTTCTAAAATATATAGTTCTACTCCACACAATAAAGTGTTATGTGTCCGTTTTGTTCCCAAGTGTTAACCAAGAGGTTATTTTATCACTTTTTTTTTTCTTGTTCAGTCTGGAGAGCTGGAAACATGAAAACTTTCATAATTTTAACAGAGTCTTGGGGGGTTACAAGTTTAAGAAAGACCTGAAAACAGAATTGCAAGATTTATTATAAATATGAGTTAACAGCATGCTGTTGTGCTACCCCAGGCTTATGCTATTACATCCAGCAGCAAAGCTGGTCGGGATACGATCTATCCAAACACACTTTAAAAAAAAAAACAACTTAAAAGACCCCATGAACAAAGTTTCATCTATGTTGCAAACATCTGGATATGAACACTAAAAAATCTGCAGTGGGGCAGGAGAAAGGGGGGAAATTTGCCCCTTGAAAAGACTGCATCATTTACTAGTTTTCCAGTATACAGTCATGGTTTGATTTTCAAAGATTCCCACATGTCAGGGATATTGTGTTCAAGGGTTTCAGCTCTCCCTTTAATTTAGGATGTTCTTTGCCTTCAACGCAAACAGCCCAGCTTGTGAAATGGATACTCTCCTTGGTGCAAAATCATATTCAGCACACAAATTCTGATGGGGCTGCTTTCTTTACAAGGACTCCCCCCCCAATGTTCCCTTCAAAACACGTTCTGCAGGGGCAGGTTGCAAATACATGGCTGGAAAGTGGCCAACCGCTAAAGGTGTGTGTGTGTGGGGGGGCAATGCTCAATGGCAACATCTCACAAGAGACATTTTAATGGATATCTTATACTTGGAGGCTGAAGGAGGGGGAAGGGGTTAACACCACGGCATTCATATTATACATGTAGCCTATTGTTCCCTTAACCTTAGGATTTATCCCAGCTCTGAAAGATTTATGGATGACTCATGTTATGAGGTAGAAGGACATTCTCTTAACCCAGGAAGGTCAGTCAACTTTGCTCCAATCAGAGATCAGTGGATTAACACATGTCATGGCGCTCTTGATGCCTTTATTGCTGCCAGTACATTTTAGCTTTAAAAAAATGGTAATAAGCATTTTGAGACAGACAGCAAAGCTTACTCTATTGGCTCAAATTCAATGCAAACGTTTCTTGGCCTGATTCCATACTGTCTTATACCATGTGGAAACTCATGTTTCCACCTATGGCTAGAAGTCATCCAGTTTTCAGAAACTTTCTTCTTTGCTGTCTCATTTCCCCATCACCTTCCCTCCAATATTGACCTTACAGCTTTAATCACCTGTAAAAGTTCCTTTCAATTAAGGGATTTTTGCATTCGGCTGAAGACTGGGTGCTGAAGCAGCTGGCGCAAGAGCAGGCAACTCACCTTGTCAGCCTTCCAGAACTCAGCCCAGCAGTGACCATAGGACCAAGTGAGGAAGAGCAAGAAGAATTCAAAAGAACAAGAAGTAGTAGTCAAAGACCATTTACATTGGATTGTGGGGCAATTGTCACTGTTGGGTAACAGTGCTCTTATGGACTGTGCAAGAGAGAATTGTCTTGCAAGGGAATTTGCAAACATTCCAGGTGTTCATGTTCTCAAGCAGTGGAAGACCTTCTTCTTGGTCTTGGATTGGGCCTCATTTATAGTAAGGAATTATTTTTGTTCATTATATTTTGCATTTAATAATATTTGTGTGTATGCATACATGTGTGTGTAAAGTGCTGTCAAGCTGCAGCTAACTTATGGTGACCCCAGCAAGGGGCTTTCAAGGCAAGTGAGAAGAGGAGGTAGTTTGCCATGGCCTTCCTCTGCAGAGTCTACCTTGTTGATCTGCCTTCCAGGTAGCAATTCTGCTTTGCTGCTGAAATCTGATGACATCAGGCTATACCCCGCTGCCTTCTTTTTATGTATATTTGTAAGTATATCTATGTGTATGTGTGTACATATATATGTATATGTATGTGTGCTTAGAATGTATGATATATATATATATATATATATATATATATATATATATATGTGTGTGTGTGTGTGTGTGTGTGTGTGTATGTGTGTGTGTGTGTGTGTGTGTTATCCTATATATATGTTATCCATTATATATGCTACAAGTGGGAGGCTTGTGAGACTTGCAAGGGGGAGAATCCCATCTTCCCCCTATCACGACTCCAGGCCCTACCGACCACCTATGGTGATGGTACCTGGGAGCCACTCCAATCCCAGAGTGGTTCCTTGCATCCTTCACCACCATGGCCAATCCTCCAACACAGATCAACCTGGAGTGACTCCCAGAGCATTCTGCCATGGTAGCCAGGCAGGCAGTGGCTCCCAGAGTGATCAACCAGGATGACCTTTCCTAACTTATTGGCAAACTGCAAGCAGGGATGCTGCCTAATTTACAGTCCCACTTTTCGATCTGGAAAATCCACATAGAGGTTGGATCCCATGAACATATCTGCTTGGGCAAGAACTTGTGCATGGGTGGGAAAACTAAAAAAGTGGTTGCAAGTAGCCTTTGTGCTATGTTAACTTGACTGTGTCCCATCTCGCATTTCCATTTCTGCAAGTTATAGGACAAGGTATATTTCAGAAACTCCTGTCCCAAGAACAACTTTTTTCAATCAAATCATATCACCCCTTCAAACTGGACTGCAAAGACCACATCAGATAGCCTTTTTCCTTTTGATTTTTATATATACCAAACTGATTGGAAATGAAAAACCAGCACGTGGTCCGACAGTAGCTCTTGCACAATGGAACCTGGTGCAAATGAAACTTTGTTAAGCAAACTGTTCTTCCTCTATCATGTGGCAGGATCCAGCCCAATGTTTTTACTTCTTTCTTGGGATAAATGATCTTTTATGTTTGTAATCATTTCAGTTTCCTTGCACCGAATTGTTCCTGCTAAATTTATAGTTTTTTTAAAATGTGAATTTTGGATGAGTTGAATTCAAATGAAGGTAAAAATGCCATAAAGGAAAGAAAAGAAAAGAAAGACAAGAAAAATGGACGGAATGAAAAGGCATGAATGAATTCTCTTTGACTGGTTGGTATTTCAAAGTGGTCTCTCTTTGTAACATCTCTGCACACAACTACCTTTCTGTTGTTTGTATCTTTGAGCATAAATACATCTCCAGTATCTGATGAAGTGAATGCTGTCTCACAAAAGCTTCCTCTACAATAAATGTTAGCCTTTGAGGTGCCAATGGACATCTGTATTTTGCTGCAACAAATGAACACGGCTACCTCTCTGGAATTTAGATGCCCATCAGCACCTGAATAACTATGCTTCTGGAAAGGTGCTTTCTGCAGGCAGATCCCCCCCCCCCACAAATTCCCTAACCAATCTCACAGGTTCACTGTGCAGCTAAAATGCTCCTCTGAGTTCTTTACCAGAAGTACAGGATGGAAGTAGAATAGAAAAATAAAACACAATGTTGTTTTTTCTTAGTCCAAATTAAGCCCCATTTACCTCCGTTGAAAAATAAGAGGTCAGGTGCCTAGCTTTGTTATGTTGTGGCCATCATTTCTATTTGACATCATTTCTACATGCCATGTAGAAAATCATCATTTATTTTACATCATTTTTACATGCCATGGCAGGAAAGGCAATGTCCCTTAAGTTTGCCCCCTTAATTGGTGCCCTCTGATTTCATTCAGCATCACCATTCATATACAACGGTTAAACAAGCAAGTTTGATACAGCCAATGAGTGAGAGATAAAATCTAGTGTAGCTCTTCCCCAGCTGTTAATGAGCTTCAAGCTTTGCCATTCTCCTTGATGTGAGTGCTGGGCTGCCATTCCACTGAGCCGCATTCACATTCTTGGTCTTAGTAGCCAACACGCAAGTTTCCTTGCTGAAAGGCAGGCTTTTCTTGCCAAGCGTTAAGAGGATGGATCAGGTGGACAAAAATGTTTCTCTCTCCAGACTTAATCCTTTATGAGCTGCCAAACACCCTGGCTTTCATCTTTTGGGGTGGGGTGGGGGAAACAAGCATGCCTCCTTTATCAAAAGGTGGATACTTCAGAAATACACAGCTGTTGGCAGTTAGAGAAGAACACAGCATCTTTCTGTATGGGACGTTGCTTTTATTTTTGGAATACTCCAGGTTAGAAGATTATGCTAATGCAGCTAACATCTTGGAGAGGGGAGAAAGGAACACATGGAAAATGACATCATGTGCTAATTTTTACAACATAGCATGCCTGATTTTTTTTTTCTTTCAGAATTGGCCTATTCTATTCCTCCCTTTTAAAAAGTTCCTGATTTCCATTCTGCTTCTCATAATTGGCTGCTGCAGCATAAATTAGTGCATAGCTATGCTTGTGCCGGGAAGTTATCAGGAGAATGGCTGGCAACATTTTTTTTTTAACCGCTTTCCCTCTTTACTGGGATGTTTCAAAGTCTATAAAACTGGCTGTAAATGTCCCTCTTTACAAATCTTTCTGGAAGCTCCGGACAGATTAGGATCTATTCTACATTCCTCTCCAGTATCCCACACTCAGATAGGGCATAACTGTCTCACAAATAGTCCTGAGGTTGCCGAAGCAAAAATGTATCTCTGGCCACCCACATAATGCTTTCCTGGTGCTTGAAAGCCATTGCCTTCGGTATGGTAGTTTAAGAATAGGGATGAGATTTTTAATTTTGCCAGTTTGATTTTTGCTATTACTTTGTGCAAGTTGAATCGATTAGGCTTTATTTTGTGTGTGTGTGTGCATGCGTGCCATTTTGTTCCACTTGTTGAACCCCCCCCCAAAAAAAAAAAATGTAGACATTTTCCAATCTTATTTGTGTGTCAGTGAGCATTAGCCATCATACAGTTGGGGGACCCACAAGGACACACAGGGGGTGGGGAGTGTCATGTCCCCATCCCCTCTCTCTTTGCTTCCCCAGCCCTGCCTGCACCCTCTCCCCTTCCCTTCCCACCCACCGACCTACCTTTCTTCTGTTTCTTCCCTGGCATGCTTTGTCCTAGGATTGCTAGGCACATGCCTGGAACCCCCAGGAGACTTTGAGGGCTGGGGGCTGGAGAAAAAATCATGACATGTTTACATTGACAATGTTTCCTTCCCATTTTCCCCATGCCACTCACTCAAGCAGTGGTGAGGCCAGGAGGCAGTGGGGAAATCACCTGCCATAGCAAGTAATTTGTCAACCCTACTCTGTCTATTCCCCCTCTCACACACCCGTCTTTTTCTGCTCCCCCGTCTTTTCTGGTCCTCCCCCCAGATTTATGTTCCCCCCATCTTACTTTTTCCATCTGTATCCCCCACCGCCATCCCCACAGAGAGTAACTAAGGCTTGAAATCTTCTGAAATGTTGGTTGAAGATCACCCATCAGTCTTCACGGTGGCCACCAAGATCTCACACAGTAGTGTTGCACAATATCAGTGGCACACTTTTCTTAAGCAAGGAGACATTGCTTTGAGGGTTACTGGATTTTTCTACTCCCCCCCCCACTTTTACATTTCAAGGTTTTTTAAAGCAACAACAACAACATGGGACTTCCCCAAGGTTTATAGAATGGTGCCCTTGTCTGTATCTTGCCTCATTGTGTTGTTGTTGTTTTTTTGATCCACACTCTATGGCCTATATAATTAGATATAATGCTACATAGAAAACATTAAACAATATGCACAAACAACTGTGTACATTTCTTTAAAATGTGTGAAAAGTGTACAAAAAGAAACAAACAAAACATTAATACGAAAAATGAAGACAGAATGCAGATACAAAAAGAAATGGAAAGGGGTATTATGAATGGAATACATACTTACCCAAAAGGCAAATAAAAAACAATTTAAGATGCATTTTGGATGTAATAGAATATCATGAAGCACACCCGGAAAAGGCATTGGCTTTGGTTTTTTTAGATGCGGAGAAGGCCTTTGATAATCTGAATTGGCTCTTTGTAATGGAAATACTGAGGAAAGCTGAGGCAGGAACAGAGTTTAATCAGATGATTCAAACTATATATACGAGACAAACTTCCTCAGTTATGATTAATGGCAATCATATGGAAAATTTTGAAATACAAAAAGGAACACAACAAGGTTGCCCTTTGTGACCACTATTGTATATTTTTGCACTTGATATATTAAATGAAGTGATAAGATATAATAAAAAGATTAGGGGGCTGAAGGTGAGTGAAGAAGAATACAAACTTTTAGCTTTTGCGGACGATCTTGTATTTATACTTGAGGATCCTCTCTCCTCAATCTCCGATTTGAACAAGGTTTTATGGGAATATGGCCAAGTGGCAGGGCTGAGGATTAATATATATAAGACAAAAATTATGACCAAGAATATGAAGGCAGAACAGAAAGATATGTTGCAAGCGGCTTCGGGTTATCAACTATGCGATAAAGTAAAATACTCAGGAATTAATTTAACAAACAAATACAGTGTGTTACTAGAAAACAATTACAAAGAGCTACTGAAAGTGACAAAGCAAGATCTAAAAAAGTGGAAGGATCTACAAATATCATTGATGGGGCGAATAGCCCTTGTTAAAATGAATATTCTACCAAGATGGATTTTTTTGTTCCAGACAGTTCCGATATTACAGAATTTTGGGATATTTAAAGAACTGGACCAGATTGTTTAAAAGTTTATCTGGCAAAGAAAACGGCCAAGAATTAGGTTGAATGCATTGGAGGACCTAAAAGAAAGAGGCGGATTTGGGCTATCTAATTGGACATTATATTATAGAGCAGTGGCATTAGCCTGGATTAGAGAATGGATTATGTTGGAGGATAGGAGGATAGTAAATTTAGAAGGTCCTGACTTAATGATGGGTTGGCATGCGTTTCTCTGGTATGGAAAGGCCTCAAGGCATAAATATTTTAAGCAACATTGCTTACGCGCATCATTAATGAAAGTATGGGAGATTATACAAAAGAGTTGGTTTATAAAGGTCTCTAAACTGACTGTACCATTAGAGGCACTTACTCTACCTAGGTTATATTATGAGGACCCGCCAAAGAGATTTATGGACATATTGGACTCAAGGAATGAGCTTAAACTGGAAGAAGATCTATCATGGTGGCAAAGAGCACAGATAGAATTGAGATATGCTAAGGATAAGAAGATTGGGTTCAATAAGAACCTTACAGAGATGGAAAATATTTTGAGTGCACCAGAGAAGAAATTTATAAAGAAAATGTATATAATACTTTTAAAAGAGATGATGGCAGATGAAATTGTTACAAATAACATGATTCAGTGGGCCCAGAATTTAGGCTATAGTATTGAACTTGAGCAATGGGAACAAATATGGAGTAAAAATGTTAAAATAACTAAAGCTGCTTCTTATAGAGAAAATTTGCATAAAATTTTTACAGATGGTATGTAACACCAGAGAGAATTGTGAAATATGATGATAAATGTGCTAATAAGTGTTGGGAGTGTGAAAATAAGACGGGGTCATTTTATCATATGTGGTGGACTTGTGAAGTTACTAAAAAATATTAGATATAGGTACATAGGCTGATACAGAAAATTATAGGTGGGGCAATTCCATTTAAACTGGAGTTATTGCTTCTAGGTATACTACCTAAGGAGGTGAACAGAGATGATCGATACTTAATAATATATTTGATGACTGCAGATAGGATTTTATATGTAAAATATTGGAGGACTATCCAAACACCATCAAAACAAGAATATATCGTTAAGATTCTAGAGGCGGCAGAGATGGATAAGTTGACTTTGACTATGAAAGGACATACAGAATCCACCTTCCAGAACACTTGGCCATGATTTTATGAGTGGTATAATCTATACGAGTAGAAGGGGTTAGAGTCAAAAGTACTTGTATTGTGTTTAGAAAAATTTGAATGGAAGTAGATGGAGTGTTATAAAAGATACTCACATAAAGGGAAAAGGTTTTTAGAGTCAATTATAGATATGGCATACTGAAGACTATGTTTAAGCGTTAAAGATTACCCCCGTATATGTTTTGTGTGGTGTTGTGTTATGTATGTATTGCATTGTATTGTTTTGTTTTATTGTTGTGTGATTGTTTTGTTGGAAAATTTAATAAAAGTCTGTCTCTCAAGACAATTTAAAAAAATGAATGGAACGCATACAATGAACTGCTAGTTTAGCTTCATAGCTCCCGACATGGTGGTTCTGGGGCATCATGAGGCCTTCTGATGAGTCTCCTGGATTCCCTTGCTTCTCCTGCATGGTATGTCTTCCCCAAAGCAAAGATCTGATCCTGGGTTCTCTCCACTGCCTTGGTAAATCAGGTGGTCCAGAGGTGCCCAGGAGGTATCAACTGTGTGTGTGTGTGCATGCAGATGTGTGCATGCAAGGAACAACCATTTGGAAAGAGCTTCTTCTTCATGGGAGGATGCTTGTCTTGTAAATTTCTACCATTTTGTGGAATTTCCAAAATTGTAATTTTCCAAGATTGTAATTGGACCCACATTCCGTAGCAGCTGTTCTGCGGTGATGCCCTCTTGCCTCAAAATTCCCGAAGTGCCCACAGATTCAACAAAGTAGTGGACCCATGTCTTGGTAGACAGATGTCCTCAACCTTAAAAGTGAGATGGTCTAGGAGAGTGGTTAGAAGTATCAACAGTAAACTAAAAGTCCTTGTTTAAGATTTCAGCTCAGCAGCAATGAAGTCACTGGATGGTCTTAGGCTACTGCATGTACAGTTTGATCAGACCACTTGTGTATTTCAGGCCATACTGGCAGGCCACTTTGCCTGTATTTGCTAAAATATAAAAATTATGAAAGCCTCAGGTCAGACATGAAAGGGGATTGTGTACAGGGGCATCAGGACTGCACCTACTGTCCTGCTGCTGGCCACCGTAGATACAAGTTGTGTGTGCACAGACTGTTTTCAGCAGATCAAATACATATAAATGAGGAACTGGGACTGCAGGTATAATCCCCTCCATATGTCTGCTGAATATGTGGGAAATCCCTAATAATAGTTAGCATTTATCCATTTCCTTAATGCCAAAGCACCTTACAACAGCTTATCTGTAATACAGCTTTGACAGTTACATAGAACCAGGAGGAGAAGAAATGCAATTGCCTTATGCTCCCTCTTTATTACTACTTGTAAAACGGGGGGGGGGGGAGGACACAAGCAAGCCTTTTCCATAAGAGGAGGTGCACATGTCCCTATCAGAGGTTAACGCAGGAAGCCTGACAAGGTGAAGCATGAGCTAGCCATGCTTCCCATCCCACTGTTTCCAGAGATCACTTGAAACTGTCCCAGCTTCTAGGACTTGAATAGCACAGGGTTTTCCCTAGACTGAACCACCACATCTGACATTATATAGGTGTGAAGCCAGGAGTCCGAAGCAGCAGGAGGGTGTTCTAACCAGCCCAGCCAGGTTTAACCACAGACTAGATAGGTGTGGAGCAACACCTCTGCAAGGCAGGTGGGGTGGCATCTACCCCATGGCCTTTGGAGGACGTGAGCCAGGCCAAGATGGGGGAGGAGGCCTGGGCACCAGCCTGCTGAAGGAGCAGATGGCAGCGTGAACCCCTGGAGGAGAGGCAGCCAGGCAAGAGGAGGCCTTGCAGAAAGGGGCAATACTTACTGGGAGCATGCAAGCACAGGATGTGGAACTAGGCATGCCAGTCTGAGGCCGTGGCTTTGCCCAGAGGGAGGCAGGGCAAGCACAGGTGAGCACTTGTAAGAGAGCTGGAGGTAGAGCCACTAGAGGGACAGGCCAGTGAGGAGACTACAGGGGCCCACAAGTCTAGTGCAGAGGTGGGGCTACAATAGAAAAGGAACAGACTCTGATTAATGCTAGGCAGACTACCTTAAGCAAGGAGACATCTGGCAGGTGGCAACCGGGGGACTGCAACTGGCACACAGGTCCTTGGCACACAGGTACCAGCTCTGGGTTGGGAAATTCCTGTAGATTTGGGAGTAGAGCCTGGGGAGAGATCTCTGTGGGGCATAATACCATAGATTCCACCCTCCAAAACAGCCATTTTCTCCTGGGGAACTGATCACTGTTGTCTGGAGAGCTGCTGAAATTCTGGGAGATTTCCAGGTCGCACCTGGAGGTTGGCAACCTTACACACATCAGACATATGGACAGAGAAGTTCATTATGCTATATGGGTCCCAGGCCACAAAAGGCATTAAAAATCATAACCAGCACCTTGAACTGAACTCAGAAACAAACTGGCAGACAACATAATTGTTAAGATAGGCAACATAAGTTCCCGTCAACTACCCACTGGAAATAACTATGCTGTTGTATTCTGGACAAGTTGCAGTTTCCAGGAAATAACTATGCTGCTGTATTCTGGACCAGTTGCAGTTTCCAGGTTGTCTTAAATGGCAGCCCAGATGTTAGAAATCTGAAAACCTAACCCTTTGCATTTCACACTTTCGCTAAAGAATTCTCTTGGATTCATTCATGTCTTCCCCCTGCCCCACACCATTTAGAACCCCTCAGTCTTTGGGGCAGAGTCTTGCAAATATGTGCTTATGCAGTCTAACAGATACCTTGCACACTGAACAAAGTCCTAATTTAGGCAAAGGTCTGATAGCTTGCCAGTATTATGGGAAACACATTTATTTACACAATTCCAGAGTTGCTGATGCATGAACATTTTGCAGCACATTATTAGCCACATGGGAATAGTGTGCTGGTGTTAAAAATAGTTTGACACTGTCCCTGCTAGTCAGTGCTCATTGTCAGTGCTTTTTGCCAGCTCAACATTTATAGGCAGGGGGGAAAAAAAGTTGTACTTGAGATCAGTGAGGATTTCTTTTAAAAAAAACACAACAAGACCTGTTTTCATGGATCTCTTTTTAACAATGGGCTGCTAAGTGAATACTTAGAAGCATCTTTGCTTTAGTTTAAGATGGTGTTTGAGGGATATTTCACTAAAGGCTGAAATACTTAGGCTGCATAGGATTCACTACATCTTAGAGAAGGGCTGTGGCTCAGGGGCTGTTGAAGAGCCTCTGCTTTGTATGTAGAACATTGCAGGTCCAATCCCTGGCATCTCCAATTAAAAAGGACCAAACAGTAGGTGACGTGAAAGACCTGAGACAATGGAGAGCTGATGCCAATCTGAATAGGCCATAGGAGCTGATTGACCTGAGTGTCTCAGATCCTAGTCTCTTTAAGCACTACATCATGCCAACTCATGATAGTGAAACTGGTATACAACTGGGGATGGGCACAAACTGGTAAAATGGAGGTTCATTGAGGTTTGTGGGGTTTCACGCACTACGAACCTCCACAAACTTTCTCATTAAATGAATCAGTTTGTGGTTCATGAGTTTGTGAGGTTTGTGGTGTGGTAGAACTGCCCCCCTGTGGGATAGAGGCAGCAAGCTTGCAGCGAGTCACCAGCTGACTCTCTTCTGTGTGCCCTCCAAGTTTGGTGAGGATTGAATTTAGGGGGGAGTCATAGCTCCCCACAGCAGGTGCCCTCAGGAAAGGGCTCTCTGGGTAAATCACAGCTGAAGGTTCAGGGGTGTGTCAAACAGTATCAGACTCACAGAAGTCCTCTTTGGATGCCCCTCTATCTGCCTTCCAAGTTTGGTGAGGATTGGCTGTGGGAGGGGCAGTACTGAGACCCAGTTTCGTATAGTGGTTAAGAGTGGCGGACTCTAATCTGGAGAACCAGGTTTGATTCCCCACTCCTCCACATGAAGCCAGCTGGGTGACATTGGATCAGTCACAGCTCTTTCAGAGCTCTCTCAGCCCCACCTACCTCACAGGGTGTCTATTGTGGAGAGACAAAGGGAAGGTGATTGTGAGCTACTCTGAGACTCCTTCAGGTAGTGAATGGTGGGGTATAAAACCAACTCCTCCTCCTCCTCCTCTTCATCCTCATGATAAACATTATTGCTGCAGATGGGCAACCCTTCCCCTTGGGGCCAGGAGGGGGTCACCCACCCACCTCCCCTGGTGAGGAGTGGCTTGCCACACTCCCCCTCAGGGTTGGGAGGTAGTCACAAGCCCACCACAGCATTGTAGGGAAGGATTCAGGAGGTGGACAGCCCTTCCCTACAGACCTGGGAAGTGGTCACCCACCCACCTCCCCCTGGTAACGGGGTGGGGGTGGTCTACCACACTCCCCCTTGGGCCTGGGAATGCATTTGCTGCTCCATTAGATGCACAATCACAGTGTAGGTGGAGTTCCAGCAGGTAGACATGCCCTGTATGAGCCGGTGTTTGGTCTCCCCTCCCTCCACCAGCCTCTCACGCAACCAGCAGGCAGACTTGATGTTGCGTGGAAAAGTGGGCAGCCTGGCACCAGCAGGTCTCCAGCAACAAGTGCATCTCCAGTGTGGCCACATCCCAGGTGGGCTTGATGGTGCTCCTCAGCCCAAGAGCACCCCTCGCCACCAGGTGTAGGATGTGTGCCAGGCAGATGATGTCCTTGAGTCATGTATCCTTCACTGCTGTAAGCATGTTGGCTCTGGCATCCATGACCATATAGCCATGGACGGTCACCCACATTGCCTGGATCACAGCGCCAATGCTCTTTGCTGTGTGGTCTGGGCATGGAGCAGAACCCCTTTGTAGCCCAGCAGCAGGACTGTCCCCTCCTCCCAGGCAGTCTGGGCAGTAAGGGAGAGGTAGCTGTGCCACTGGCCACTCCAGAGGTCTGCCGTGAAGTACACAGTCCACCCTCATGCTCTGGACAACTGGGCCTTGACTATCTCCACCACAGAGCAGTGCAAGGAGAGCAAGATTTGCTGGCCAAGGGTCCTCCATGAGGGGATGGAATACCACAAGTCAACATAGCACGGCACCCGGTGAAAGCCCACATCCTCCACAATGGACAAATGTTGTCCATCCAGGGCAACCACCTCACTGAGGTGAGTGAGAGCTTCCTGGGCCTTCTCCCTAGCCCTTTTCTTGGTAGCTCCAGTGTCCCAGTGGAAATGACCTCGTGGCCTGCTTGGATGTTCCACTCCCACCCACAGCATCCTTGGTGTAAGTTGTTTTGCTTGTGGTTGACTCCTGCCCCCTCTTCTCCCTGCTAAGCAGGCCTCTTCTTCCCTCTGCTGGGTGCCACTGATTGCTCTGGAGGCAACAAACATGGGTGGTCCCTTTGCAGGTGCCTGCATAGGGTGGTGGATTCTAAGTAGTGGGGGGTCCAAGCCCCTCTGCAACTGGAGGTTGCAGACCTGGCAGTCTACCAAACAGGGGTCATTGGGGAGGATGTAGAATTGCTCCCAAGTGTGGCCTTGAAGTGGGGATCCAAAATTGGGGCAGGCTGGAAGCTTAGCCACTGTGGTATGGTGCTGGGCTGGGGGGACTGACAGAGGGGGGACTAGAGGTGGGGGCAGCCCCAGGGAGTTACGATGTGGAGGAGCTGGATGTTTCCCCACCACCCCCTAATTCGCCGTGCTTAGATTCTTCCTCTTTCACAAACAGTTTTAGCAACTGCTCTCATTTTGCCTCCGAGTCCATCCCCAAGAACACATCAAGGAAAAAGAGGCTCTGCCTCTGAGACAAGCACCCTTGACCCTCACTCTCACTGTCATGGCACAGAGGGGTGTTGACAATTAGGCAGGAGGGTCAGTCCTCAGCTGAGGAACCCACTGGCTGAGCCACTCTGCCTGGCTGTAGCAGAGGGACAGATGCAGGCCCGTAGCCAGGATTTTTTAATTCAGGGGGCCTTTAAATAAGTCAGGGGGTACCCTGAAACCCCCCCCCCAAGAGTGAAACAAATAAAATAAAAAATTGGAAGTCAGGGGGCCTGGGCTGGATGGGAAGTTGGGGGGCCTTGGCAGTGAGTCAGGGGGCCAGGCCCCAAGATGCCTCACTGTAGCTACGGGCCTGGACAGGTGCCTCAGAGCCCTGAAGCACCAACACCGTTCAGACAGACTTTCAATTCTTTCCCTCGCTGCCTCTAACGGTAACAACTTCCTCTTTGCCTAACTGCCTGCTGCAAAGTGAAAGTAGCTGAGTGTGCGCTGGGGGTATCTATCCATTCTCCTCCCATATAGCAGAATGGGAGGTCTCTTGTTGGCAGCCAGAGGCAGAGCTGACTATCATGCTTTGGAGGACCACTATTGGTGTTTCCAGGGCTGCAGAAGCCCTGCAGAAGTCCATCCCCCTTATTGCCTGGACAATTGATTAATCAGCACCAGCATGTCTGGCCCATGAACTGCTCTCATGAACCACCCAAATCTCTGTGAAAAACTGTGGTTTGTGAGCGGTTTGTGGGAGATGCGATCACAACAACCAAGGCTCGCAAATGTATATCAGTTCGTAAAGTGGTTTGTGCCCATCCTTATAGACAACCAACACAAATGTGTGCCATTGAAAAGTCCACAGAAATCAAAGCTACCTGTGCTATAAATAAGACTTTCTCAACCTGGTAAGGGCAATTACCAGCTTCATTGTGCAGACATCATGCAGTTTTAATGTTTTAGGACAGATTTGCCTGCTAAGGCAGTCCTTGTTTTTGGTACAATAGCAGTTTTCAAGTTATAGGCAATCTGACCCCACTCCAGTCTTGGCTAATAATGTGGGGGATTCATTCTACATTATCCTTAAAATATTGCTGATGCATTAACATTTCACAGTATATTAACTGCATTGGAATGGTGGCCCAGACTCATAAATAATGTGGCCCTTCTCTTGACTATTCTTTGCTTATTATCCAGCTTCTTATACAGTAAACAACATAACCCTCTTTTGGAGAAAACAAGGTAGGGAATAAGTGCCTTGGTGAATGACATCAACGCTCATTAATGAGCGTAAATCTTTAGACAATTTGTAAGTGCAAATGAACACCTCTGGAAGTGCCAGATTTCACACTTACATATTCCTGGTTGGAAATCCATCTGCTTGAGGACATTCAGGCTTCTCAAAATAGGCCTTGATGAATCCCAGTCTAAAGGGGGGGGGGGCAATCTCACAAGAAAATAAAATCCATTCTGTTTTATAGTTTTATTTCTTTACCTAAATCTCCAAGGAGCTCAGGGCAGCATACATGACTCTCACCATTTCTATTGCATCTTGCAAGAAGTAGAAAATTTTGATTAATGAGAATATACATCTGTTAAATTATCTAAAATGCTTTAATACTAGTTCCGTGGGGAAATCCATATGTTTCATCTAATTAATCACAAGTTTTTCCAGAAACTGGTGAACAGTATTATAGAAAGTAAACCTGTGACTGATTTAGACATTACAGATTACACCAGTTTGGTCGGGGGTCTCCACCAGGTGTAACAGTCAGAAGAGAGTTGTGAGTTCTCCTCATTTCCCCAGATCAATTCAGGCTGGGAAAACAGGGGAGCAGGGACTAAAGCCCCCTTTCCACACAGATTGCAGTCCTGATCTGAATTGGGCACTGTGCCTCATTTGTGGGGATTTTTTAATTTGTTCGCTTGTTTGATTTCTATTCTGCTTTCCCCCATGATTGTGGAGGTCACGGCGGATTACGACGTAAATAGACAAATGAATAATTTAGCAATCAAAACTAAACATGCACATCATAATCAACTAGATGGCATAAAAACTATTCCACTGCTCTACTGCCCTGGGGAGAGAGAGGAGGGGAAAAAACAATGGCAGTATATAAATAAAACTCCCTGGTCCCACCAAACTGTATTTGGCAATACAGTTCCATTTTGCAGACCCTGCAGAATTGAGCTAAGTTCTGCAGGGCCCGGATCTCACTCGGAAATAGAGCAGGAGCAATTGCAGAGAAGGTGCTAGCTTGAGTTGAAGTTGGGTGACTGGTCTTTGGCCCTGGGACTGTCAGCATGTTGCTGCCTAAGGAGCGTAACACTCTCTGGGGGGTATGCCAGGAAAGGCAGTCCCGAAGATATGTTCATCCCAGACCGTGAAGGGCTTTAAAGGTTAAAACCAACACCTTGAACTTGATCCAGAATTCAATCTGGATCCAGTGCAGCTTGCAGAGTACTGGCTGAATATGTGGTCTGATAAGGGTTCCAGTTAGGACCCTCATCGCTGCATCCTGGACCAGTTGAAGTTTTCGGGTCAGTCTCAAGGGTAACCCAATGCAGAGTGAGTTCCAGAAATCCAGTCTGGAGGTGACCATTGTGTGGATCACAGTGGCTAAGTCCGGGTGAGATAGCAAGGGGGCCAGCTACCAGACATGGCGTAAATAAAATAATTCTGACCTGGCCATGTTCATAGTCTGGGGCTCCATTTACAGGGAGACATCCAGAGTCAAGTCCAAGCTCTTCACCACTGGTACTGGTGTTAGGGGGTGATGTCCAAGATCAGAAGCTGGATACCCCATCCCAAGTCCCCCTTTCCCAGCCACAGAACCTCCGTCTTCTATGGGTTTAGCTTCAGCCTGTTCTGTTTCAGCCATCTAGCCACATCCTCCAGTCCCCTTGCCAGGTTTTCTAGGGCAGTACCCAGCTAGCTGTCTATCAACAGATATAGCTGGGTGTCATCAGCATACTGGTAATAAACCAGCCTGAAGCGATGCACCATCTGGGCAAGGGGTGCATATAAAAGTTGAATAACATTGGGGAGAGAATAGCACCTCAAGGGATTCCACATGTCATTGGGTGTTGTGGTGAGACTCTCTCCCCTAGCACCACCCTCTGTCCCTGACCACAGAGAAAGGAGACAAACCACCTGAAGGTAGTCCCATGAATCCCCATGTCAGTGAGGCAGTGGGTCAACAGGTCATAGTCAAACATGTCAAAAGCTGCTGTCAGATCAGGTAGCAGCAGCAGTGTTGACCTGCCTTGATCCATATGTCTGCAGACATCATCTGTGAGGACGACCAAAGCCGTCTCTGTCCCATGGCCAGGGTGGAAACCAGACTGGAATGAGTCTAGTATCAATGCATCCTCTAGGAAACCCTGAAGGTGTTCAGCTACCACTTTCTCAACTACCTTAGTGAGAAACGGAAAATTAGAAATCAGGTGGTAATTGGCTGGATCAGTAGGATCCAGTGAAGGTTTTTTAAAGAGCAGACAAACTATTGTCTCCTTTAAACTCCCTGGAAAGACCCCTGACCTAAGGGACAGGTTTATAATGTCTGCCAGTGGGTCTGTATTCCATCTCCTCTGACTTTAACAAGCTATGATGGGCAGGGGGCAAGTACTCAGCTTCGCAGCACCAAGGACCATATCTACATCATTCAGGGAGTGCAGGCTGGAATCATCCAAAGTTGGACCTGAAGATGGCCAAGGGGCCTCCAGTTCTCTTACTGTGTCAGCATTGGCAGGCAAGTCCTAGTGGAACAACAAGATTTTATCACAAAAAGCTTGCAAATGCCTCACAGTTGATTTCTGAATATCTAACCTTTTGAGTTCCCTCAGAAAGGGATGTTAAAGACTGAATTACCCTGAACAATTATGCTGGGCGAGAGCTAGCAGATGCGATGGAGGCAACATAAAATTCTTTCTTTTGCTGCCTGCGCTGCCACTTCATAAGATCTCATAAACATCCTATAAGATGTTCTTGTAGCTTCATAACAAGTTCGTCACCAAGCTTGCTCTAGCCATCTAAGCATCCATTTCAGCCTCTGAAGCTCCAATGTATATCAAGAAGCTAATTTGGTTTGGGGATGAAGAGGGCATTGGGTAGTGATCTTGTCAATGGCTTCAGAAAGATGGCTATGCCAGTCTTCTACCAGTGCATCTAATGAATAGCCAGGGGGCACCAGTTCCCACAGAGAATTCTGGAAACCTATTGGATCCATTAGTCTCCATGGCTGAGCATAATTCTGCTCACTGCCCAAGCAGGGAGGGGCAGGGATACCCAGATGTGCCTTCAGAACAAAGTGGCCTGACCACAGCACTACATCAATTGCAGACAGATCCACAGTTATCCTCATGCCAAAGATCAAATCTAGCATGTGGCCTGCTTGGTGTGTGTGAGCTGATACTGCACACATACATAAATCGCTAAACCATTACTAGGGCACCTTAACTCCACATAAATTAACTTTTACAAGATCTATCACCACTCATAGCTGCTGCTGCTGAGTATGTCTTTGGACATCCTTTAAGTTTCTATACCCTGCACTGCAGAGAATCACATCTCTCTTAACTGACTACAAATGGTTGAAAACAAACTTTTGTTAAGAAGCATAGCACTGATTGCTGTATTTTTATCCTCTTCTTCCTCTCAGGGCGGTATGCATTATTCTCCCCACTTCCATTTTATCCATAGAACAATTCAAGCAGGCCGGGCTGAGAGAAAAGTGACTGACCCAAGGGCATTCAACGAGCAAAGTCCAGCCCCCAAAACACAATGCCACATTGGTTTGTTTTGTTTATAATTATAGTTATGGTGAAAAGAAGCTACAAAAAAAATGTCTCGAGAAGGTTTTGTACACACACATTTTGGTATAAATGACTGTTAACAAAGCGCTAATGCCATTTGGACAGGATAATTCTAGTTAGTGCATCCAAACCTCTTAAAAGAGTTCTTATTTTGCCAACTAGGCTGTAAGGTGGAAAATTCCCCTCATTGCGTTGGCATGGAAGAAAGGTTCTACTATTAGCTGCTGCCTGTGGTGTGTTGTTAATAAGATAAGCAGGAAAAGAAGGCATACATTCTACCAGCACTTAATTTACTAATAGCTTTTTCCTAATTGTTAGTAATAGCTATTTTTATTAAACACAATTAGCCAAGAGATCATTTTATTTTATTTTTTAAATGTGTAGTCCATTTGAGTCTTTAGAAGACATCCCCAGCTTGATTCCCTTTACTCAAGTTCTGCATTCCCTCCAATTCAGGTCACAGTCACAGAAAGTTCTCACTGGAAACATGCCCAAGCTATCAATCCTCAGATCCTTGTCCAAGTTCCCTAAAAATACAGATGTTTGAGTTGGTGAATTTTGCTTTGTGCGCTTTGTGAAATGAGTTGTATCTCCTGTGCAGCTTCCCGATACAGGTAGATTTGCCAAACATAAGGCAAGTGATGATAAAAGTTTAAACTGTTCCTCTATCGACCAGAGCCTGTCAACCAAAGACTTCTGTCAGGACAAAGAAAGATGGCTTTTGATAATTATAAACTGAGTAATTTTTTTTTTAACCTTATGATGTCACACTTTTTTCTCAGTACACAATGTCAGAACCAATTAGAGCCCTTTTGGAGGTTTTTTTTCAGTGAATTGATGATAATCAGGGGGGCAGGGGTGAAAGAGCCTATGTATACTGACACTGATCTGAAACTTGGCCTCCATGTTTGAACATTATGACACAGTCTATGTAATCGATTGTGTGGGAAGAGACCTATGTACATATGGTTCTACATGCGGAGGTTCTATTCCAGTTTGCCAAATAAGAGTATTGAGCAAGGAGGTTTTTGTGAACCTTCTGTGTAGTGAAAAATCATTTGAAAAGGGATTAAGGTTGCAGTCACACACACAAGATAACGCAAGGGGGAAGCGAGGCTATTTGCTCCATAGGAATTTGACCTGCAGTTGCATGATCACACAGTCCTTGGAAGCTGCGTGGGCAGCCCACCACAGCATGATCAAACCCAACTGCGAGTGAATCAGTTTGTTTGGGGGGTTTTGCTGTGTGTTTCCCGTGCGCTTCAACGAGGGATTGATGATTTGCATCTCCACACTGAGTGTTCCCTATGCAGTGTGCGATGATGCACTTACCGAGACAGGGAAAAAAACAATGGCATGGAGTCGGGATGGCTTAATCAAACCATCCTTTTTTTTTTTTTTTTTTTTTGTAAAACTCTCTTAAAAAAGAGAGAATTTTATTCTTTTTATAAGAAACAGGAAGGGTAGACAGATGGAGAAAGAAAAAAATTGGGGTGAAATTTTTCCTGTTAGTGAGGGTTAGTTTAGGTTAATAACCAATACCAGTTTTGGCATCTATCATGGTTAGAAGATCTTCTTTTTAACTATTGCGAAGTCCAAAATCACTCTGTTAATGCAGTTAGTAAAGTCCATTGGGGTTAGTAATTAAACAGCTCCTTCCAGATGTTACACGAACAGTCCTCAAAATATCTTCTTTTTAAATCTCTTCCAGTTATGGATTGAGTCCATTTTAACTTTGAAGTCTTCCGTTCCATCACCACTTTCCCCTGGGCTGCTGTCTTCTTCGCTTGTCCCAGTTTGGAATACTGCATCTTCCTCCCTGCTGGCGTGTCTCTTCAGAAGTTTCTGTATTTTAAAGATGAAATCCTTCTTCTTTCTTTTCTCTTTTTCCTTAAACTTCTGGCTTTCAAGCTTCCTGGGCTCCATAAACTCTTCGGATGAAATTAGATCTCCAGTTTGTCGCTTGCTATGCTCAACATCCCCTTCTACTGGCAGAGTATTCTCTTTTATAAAAGCGGAATAGGCTTTGGGAGCCTCATCCACCTCTTCTTTTAATTTTATCACTTCACTGCCAGTTAGGGGTGCCAAGACATTTGTCAAGGTAAATCCGAGATCTTCTTTCTCTTCTTCTTTAACGCCCTGGAAACCTAGAATCAAATTCGATTTCTGTTCAATCTCCATCATCTTTCTAGTTGTTTCCGATATCTGTTTCTGTCGACTGATGAGAACACTATCCATTTTAGACAGAGTTTCGTTGATTTTCTGCAATTGTTCCAGCAGGGGGCACAGCATCTCCTTTTCCTGTTGATTGACAGCAAGCTCTTGGGGGGGCTGTCTGGACCGGAAGTCCCTCCTCTCTTCTCTTCCGGTGTCTGCAGGACTTTTTCCAGTATCGACATTTTGTTTTTTTGTTTACTTTTAAAAAGTTCGTGCCGCATCCCCCAGGAAGCTAAGATGATCAAAATCTTCCATGCAACCCCAACGGTACTTTCACCAACACTTTTTCTTCTCTCAGCCCCCTTCGCGCTCCCTTTGTGGATCTTGCTTCTCAAAGGGGGTGGGAACTCCTCCCTCCTCCCAACGCTTATACGCATGCAGGGGGCTCCGATTTACGCTTCAAAATAGATCTTCAACTCACGATTCGATGCTACTTCTTCTTTTTATTTTAAGCCATAGCGCTGTCTTCACTCCTGGAATTCGGTGGCGCCGCTAAGTCCCATTACGGGCACGCCGCAGCGGGGCCGATTGGGGCGGGGAGAAAGCCTCAATTTCCCGGCTGTCTGCCGGCAAAGAGGCTACTCCCCAAGCGCCCCCGGTTCGGAGCCTTTACCTAAGGCTCACTAGGGTCTTTCGCACATGCGAAGACCCCCCCTAACTGCGCGTGGGCTAACCGCCTCCGGGAGCGTCCCGAGAAGCGGCTGCCATTCGCGACACCGAAACCGAAACCGAAACCATCCTGATGCCATGGGAGCACACTGGAGTGATCACACAGGGGAAAGTCCATCTGTGGCCCGTAGCAACCTGTTTGCTACCAGACTTTCCCTGGTGTCTTTTGACTCCTCTTCTGTGGCAGAGCAAAATGGGTTGCCGACAGGTGCCAGAAACTTCCCAGATGTTTGTGTCTGATCCCAACCTTTAAATCCACCCAGCATTTGTGCCTATGGTGGGGCTAATTGTGCATGCAGTCGCAGCCTAAGGTTACTAAATATAATGTGTGAATATAATGTGAGGATAGTGCCACCTGAGAGGCATTATAATATGGGGTAACTTTCTTTAGAAAAAAATGGAAGGTGAAGAAATGTCTATGAGGAATCCTGACAGTGTATCTTTTTCTAAGGATATAAGGAAATTATAAATTTTAAACTTGTGCATCCAATTTCAAGCAGCATTTCACAATTTAAGACATTATCAGGACCACCTGCCGTTGCCTCATAAATATTTCTTCATTGATGGGTGAAAATTAAGCTTGCCAAGAACGTACCTTATTTCGGCGGGGGATGGATACGTCCTGGCAGGATCATCCCCGGGGAAAGGAAAGACATGCTGCACGATGCCATCGCCAGGAAGTGATGCTAGGTGACGTTCTGGCAATGTGGCTGGAAACTCGATGGTACCATCCAGTTTTCAGCCCCATTGCCAGAATGTCGCCTGGCGTCACTTCCTGGCGACGGCATGGTGCGTTACAGGGAGGACTGATCCAGCCGGGATGCATACGTCCCCCGCTCCCACGCAGTAAGTATTTGGGAATGCTAGTGAAAATTGATTACCAAATGCACCCTATTGAACTTTGTCACCAACTGGTGTTTTACTTTTTATTTCCATCCAGGAAGACCCTAGAAATATCCTAGCAGCCAGTAAAATTCATTTTAAATGTTCCCGCATGAAGCAGGGTTTGTTTCTAAGAAGATAAACTCTTAAAAAAAAAAAAACACGTGTTTTACTGGTGTGTTTTTCTGTTCTTACACACTATGGCCACTAGCCAGCAAAGAATTAGCAAGCTTAAAATCCATATGTTTACCAGAGTTGCTGGATCATGACTAAAATGTACTGGAAGTGTTTGTCACTTTTACGTAATTCAAATTGGAGAAAAAATGTTTCAATTCAAACTCATGTTGAACATTTAAAATGAGAAGGAGAAGAAGAGTTGTTTTTATACCCTGCCCTTCACTACTCAAAGGAGTTTTGGAGCAGTTTACAATTCTCTTCCCTGCCCTTCTTCTCCCCACAACAGACACCCTGTGAAGTAGGTGGGGCTGAGAAAGCTCTGAGAGAGCGTGACTGACCCAAGGTCACCCAGCTGGCTTCATGTGGGGGAATGGGGATTCAAACCCACTTCTCTAGATTAGAATCCACTGCTCTTTAACCACTACACCAAAATGGCTCTCAAAACGAGTCTCTTAAAATGAGAAGTTCAATGGTCACATGTTTGTTTCAGTTTAATATTCTTAGTTGTCCTTTTTTTCCAGGCTAAATATATCAAATTCTTCCATACATCTTTAAAAATCTTTATTGCTATCATCCTCAGGCTGTCCCAATTTTTAGAGCATTTTTCATGAGACTGAGCACAACAGAATAAGGTTTAAACGCTGGCACATAGGATGCTTTTTATATAATTTTTTAAATTAATATTTTAAAAAATTATTAATACCTGAGGCTTGTTCACAATTACAGTCCCAAACATCACTGTTCTTGTAGGCCATGGCATTGCTGTATTGATTAACGTCATTTCATTAACAAATCCTTTCTCAATAAGGCTATTTCTTGGGCTGTTATACCCAATTTTACACTTCTTAGTTTTGGTCTGCTTCGTGTTTCTAGCAAATATTATCTTGATGATGAAAATGCTTCATTAAACAATTGGTTACAGGACAGCTTCACATATGATTGGATACCTATACAGTGGCAAAGAATAGGGTTACTGGTTAGGCTCGTCACTTCAGTAGGAGCCAAACTGGGAATAGATTGATGTTGTATAATATCATGACATCACTACCAGTTGTATCTGGAAGTGATATCAAAATGCTCTAGGACAGGGCTGTCAAACATAAGGCCAGGGGTGCCGAAACTGGCCCATCCAGGACACTTACCGGCAAGCAAGCAACTGGTGTGAGGGAGGGAAGGTAGGAAGCTGCTGGGGGTGGGGAGCAGGCGAGCAAGCATATGTGATCAAAGCTGTCAAGAAATAGAAAGGAAATGGCTGGATCAGGGCTATGAGGCTGAGGTAAAATAGTGTATGGGGGGAAATGGCAGCAAAGGTGGAGAAAGAGGATGTATGGTGTTTTTTTCCTCCCGCCTCCTCTGACCACACCTCAGTGAGGACTGGAGAAGCTACTACATGGGGACGCAGAGCCTGTGTCCTTTATAAAGTTTATATTTCCAGTACCTGGCATTACATTTTATGGCACAGAGGGTCCAGCCTGATAAAGTAACATTTATGTCAGATCTGGCCCTCGTAACAAATGAGTTCGACACCCCTGCTCTAGGAATTCTGCCACTCCCTAATGGAAAAACCATAGAGATTCAGGGAAATTCTAGAGTACTGCGACTTCATATCCCATCCCCCAGTTTTGCTACCACAGGAGAGAAGGATGGCAGTGGGACCTGGAGCCAGGGCCATGAGATTGCTATAGCAGGCGATCTCATGTGAACCTAGCAAAGACTCAGTACCCTATCACTGTTTTGTATAGACCCAGATGGGCAGCCATGTTGGTTTGAAGCAATAGAACAAAGTTAGTGTCCAGTGGCACCTTTAAGACCAACAAAGTTTTATTCAAAGTATGAGCTTTCGTGTGCATGCACACTTCCTCAGATACACTGAAATAGAAATAGACAGATGCTTTTAGTAGGTCACCATTTGTTTGGATTTAATGGGGCGGAAACAGTACCCCCCCCAATTAAATCCAAACAAATGGTGACCTGGTGATGGTATATACTTAGCTTATTATTGCTGCTTGGCCTTTGCAAATGTCAAAACATCTTCATTAAGTTGTATGCTAATTTGCTGTTCACCTATGTAAAGGCATCTGTCCCTACTTTACCTTTAAAAGGGGTAACTTCTTTGAAATGAGGGGACATGTGACGAGGAAATTGAAAGGAAAACTAAAAAGTGTCAAAACCATTGGGGGAGCTTGGAGACTATTTAAATTACAATCCTAGAAGCTCAGAAAAAAATATATACCGCAGGTTAGGAAAGGCACAAATAGGTATAGAAAAAGGCCTGCATAGTTAACAAAGTAATAGAAGCTGTAAAAGGTAAGAAGGATTCCTTTAAGTGGTGGAAAGCTAGTCTCAGGGAGGTTGATAAGAGGGAACACTGGCTGTGGCAAATAAAATGCAAGTCTGTAATCAGGCAGGTAGAAAGGGAATATGAGGAGCATGTTGCAAAAAACATAAAGACCAACAATAAAACTTCCTTCAAATACAGTAGAAGCAGGAAACCAGCCAGTGAGGCCGTGGGGTCCTTGGATGACCAAGGGGTAAAAGGATTACTGAAGGATGATAGGGAAATGGCTGAGAAGCTGAATGCAATTATTTTGCCTCTGTCTTCACTGTGGAGGATAAGAAGTGCTTGCCCACTCCAGAACTGCTGATTTCAGGAGGGGTGTTGAAAGATCTGAGTCAGATTGAGTTGATGAAAGAGGAGGCCCTACAACTGATAGACAACTTAAAAACTGATAAATCACCAGGCCCGGATGGCATACATCCAAGAGTTCTGAAAGAACTCAAACGTTGCATAAAAGAAACCTAAGTATACTCCAAACAGTTAATATGAGGTAGAGCTTCTTTAAGCGTTGAATCCAACTGTCACCTTCAGGATTAACAACTGAAAGTTTATATTTGTTAATGCCACATTTGTAAGCATTGTATACAATCATCACAACTTGGATTTTCTTTTCTATCATACCCTTCTTGTAGTAATGTTAGTACCCTTCCCCCTTTCTGTAGATATTACAAAATGCAATAAAAAATCCCCTTCGGGGGGCTTGAAAGAAAGAAAGAAAGAAAGAAAGAAAGAAAGAAAGAAAGAAAGAAAGAAAGAAAGAAAGAAAGAAAGAAAAGAAAGAAACTCAAACGTGAACTTGTGGCTCTCCTGACAAAAATATGTAATCTTTCATTAAAATCTGCCTCTATTCCTGGGGACTGGAAGGTAGCTAATATCACTCCCATCTTTAAAAATTTTCCAGAGAAGATCCGGGAAATTACAGGCCAGTCAGTCTGGCATCAATACCAGGTAAGTTGGTGGAAACTGTTATTAAGGAGAGAACTTGTTTATTGATGATTTGGAATTGGGAGTAAGCACTGTTGGACTAGATGGGCCATTGGCCTGATTCAACATTGGCTTCTCTTATGTTCTTATGTTCTTATGGCCTCTTGGATCCAATCAGGAATCCCCCTTGATCAAACTTTCCAGAAGACGTTAACACTCACTCCTAATTACCCCCTCTCATCTGGTTACACAACTGAGTACAGGTTCTCACAATTACCCAATTATCATATTCTTGAATCCGGCCTAGAAAGAGATAACAATGGTATCTGCAGGAAGGCCCAAACCATGGATATCTGCAACCTGGAGCAGGCCTCCTAATAATCATCTTAACCCTTGAAGGAAATTAGGGTGCTTCGCCTCATGGCATCCCTATTTATTTTACACTATTGGGGGGGGGGATATACATATTTTTCAAACTACATGTACAAATACTTTAGCTAGTGTACTACACAAGCACACCAAAAATATAATGAAGGATTCCACAGCATAAACTTGTCTTTCAATCAAATTGATTTAATTCATTAATGTCTCATTATTACTTGAAATGGTGCCATATCAGCATTTGTTTAATCTAAAGTTCTCTGTTCCCATCTAAGGCCGATGCATGGATAACAGCAGCTAGAGGTCTATATGTACATGTAAAATGTTGCTGGGTTGCTTCTTAACAATGTGCGATGTATGTACATGTTCTTATGGTTTTCTCTGGCCATATGTGTATGGACAAAAAAGACCATTGGAAAGGGCTCAGAGCTGGATCTGATCTAGCCAGAACCCCAATTGATTATGACAAAAAGATTTAAGCACAAGCTTAAGTTCCCCATGCAATTCAATAGGATTTAAAAGTATCTGGCTTTGGCTGGACTGTATCCAAGTTCTTTATCCCTAAATAAGCTGGAAGTTCCTTGCCACACTACTAAATTCCTTATACCCTACTATTAACCTATTATTTAATTTAATAATATTTATTCTACTAATAGCCTCCTGCTTGTTCTAATGTTAAAAAAGGGAGAACTGGGCTAAAATTACTGCATTTTAATATTGTGTGCCAATTGTGGCGATATTTTTGGACTCTCAAGTTTCACTCTGCAGTGGTGAATTTCTCACAGAATTATAGATGCTCCTTTCAGCCAACACAATTTCGTGGTAGTGGTGGTGGGAAATTCTATCATTCTTCCATCATGCAGGTTTAAGTAAGAGGCACTACTGTTGGCTTCTACAACCTTCTGGGGCTCCATGACTGAAAAAAGAAGAACAGGGATTGAATTAATTCTTATGTCTATTAGAAGTACTCACTGACACAGATTGTGTAGTAGGAATGCCCTAATCATAAAACATAACTCTTTTACAACCCAATGTGCAGATGTAATTTCCTGCAACAGCATTTAAGTACTTGAACAGGTTTGCCAGTTAGGAACAGTCCGTTGGAAAGAGTTTGCCTGGTTTTTCCACTGCTCATGGCAATCAACAGCACTCTGAAAACATCTCAGGTTTCAGAAGTCCTTGTTGTATTTACCACCAACCCTACTGAGAATATATATGTGGTCTACCAAGGTGAAACCTATTAGACAGCTACTTACTGCTCACAATTTGGAAATAAAACAATACCTGTGACGCTTCTAAGTAGCTGGGGCATAGGGAGGAAAGCCGCTCCCTTAAGCTGATTAAACAAACCAATAAATGAATATCAAATTATACCAAATGTTTTGATGAATATTAAATGATACCAAAGTAGAATGTTTTCTCTTTTAATAGCTACTGGAGTAAAGCCAACATTTGACCCCCTCCATGTGCTTTGTGGCAAAGGTACTCTATCCTGGTGGGAACTGAGGACCACCCAGTCTTCCTCATTAGCAAGTTTAACAGTAGTTTCTAGGAAGTGCCATAGCGAAAATGTTCTCTCAAAAGACAATAGCAAAATAGTTGTGTCAATCGACCATAAGTAATTACTGAAAGGGAGAATTTTAAAATGAAGGTGCAAGTATGAAAGGGAATCTTAAAATGCACTTTGAAAAATTGTTTCGTTCTGGGCTCCCCAATCTTGTTGAGTCTGAGGGCACTTATGGAATTTTGAAAATGAAGAGTGGGTGCCACCACAAAATGGCTGTCGTTGGTGGGAACCAATCACAAAGTAGCTGCCACGAGGGATAGGGTAAATCAAAAACTGGCTGCCAGGGAATGTATGGCTGAGTTCAATCACAAAATGTTGGGAGGCTGCAACCAGCGTTCCCTCGAAACTGAGTTAGTGTGAGCTAGCTCACAGTATTTTAGCCTCCGAGTCACACATTTTTGTCTTAGCTCAGGAAGGATGGCTCCAGAGCAACTGATTTATGCATCAGCAAAATCACTCGCTCACAACTTTAATCCCAATAGCTCACAAAGTAGAACTTTTGCTCACAAGACTCCACAGCTTAGAGGGAGCATTGGTAGCTACTGGAGCAGCCTCCTACAATGGAGGGATATACACACCCCTAATGTAACCAATCCTCCAAGAGCTTACAGTAGACCCTGTAAGAAGAGCTCTGTAAACTCTTGGAGGATTGGCTGCATTAGGGGTGTGTTGCCTAATATGCAAAGGAGTTCCTGCTACAAAAAGAGCCCTGTGTATTTAAAAAGGCACTCCTGGATGACACAAAGTCATGGCTTGGTTCTTCTGAAGTACCTCCTACTTCAGTGAAGGAGAGGAAAGCTACGAGTTGCTCTTTGCTCTAGAGAAGAGATCCTTGTTGAAGAAGCAAACAAGGCAACAGAAAATTTATCATCAGGAGCCACATGGAGCGGGGGAGGAGTTCTTTAATGGGGATTGTTATCCTGTTTCAACCTTGCCAGATGTTTAATTAAGCATCTCCTAAGACCAGAGTCTCAATTAGGAGCTTCAATGAATTCCCTGAGCCACTGGTTCCACTGTCCAAAATTCCACCAATTAGACTGGCACAGAACCAGAGAAAAGCATAAGCAGAACTCCACTCATAGAAAAGATCTTTGTCACCCTACCCTTCCTGTTTCTCCCCCCCCCTCCCGCCCGCCATGTCCTCTGATTATTGGTGATTCTTCCCCCTCCCATCTCATGTAAGTATGCAATTCCACTTGTGAACAAAAGTTCCAAGCCAATGTTTATTTTCCCTGTTCATTCTAGGTTGCTGCAAAAAGGTTATAGTGGAACTTTGTATTTCCCTTTGTGGAACCAAACAAAAGACAGGTAAAGTGTGTTTTCACTGCCTCATAGGATTTTCTGAATTAGAATAGCTCTTTAAGATCCATTAAAATAATCAAGTCTCTGACTCACAACAGACACAGGAACAAGTAGGCAATTACCATTATAAAATATTATGCTGTAAGAGCAAATAGAGCTATAATTAGAGGAAATGTAAATTATCAGGAATTTTTTTAAAAAAATGAGTGAGAGGAGGTTAAAGACAAGAGGACCGAAATAAATTCCTTGTGGGCTGCTTTTGGTATTTTTGCTTGGTCAGAAGCTGACCTTATAAACCCTGTTATTTTATTTGCTGTGAAGAAAAAAAAACTGATAAAATGATACATTGGCCTGACCAGCGCCAAATTTATGTGCAAAACACAAGTCAGTTGTAAAGAAGTTATTTTAAAATGTGAAATTCTGGATAATTTGAGGTTCCATGTTGCAGCAGGGGGAAAAAATATTACTGCCTTTAATTATGGAGGCATACCAATCACTTGAGAATTTGGGTTTCATTTTAATCTGGACCTTGACCAGCCTTCAGAAGTCTCTAAGCCCCTAAACTATAATAATGAGAAAAACAATAAGAAAACAATGATGAAATTCAGTGTTTTGCATTTGATGGTGAGTGATATGATTTATGAGCATTATATGATCATATAAACGTTGACAGAGACTTGCTGTATCATAAGAAGCCATAAATCATTCATACTGGAAACTGGAACAATAGCAAAGTCCGGGACCTCTTAAGTCCCCAGTATTTTTTTACTGAAGCATTGACATCTTTTGGGCTCCTGTGTCCGTGATGTGAAATGTGGTACAACTGGGTAAGTCACATCCTGGTCAATACTGGAGCCTGGGAAATATGAGGAGACTGTTGTTTCAGAAAACAGAGAAGTGCTGTAAAAATTTTATTCTCTTCAACAAAACAAACAAAAGAATTCCAGTTCCCTGTAAAACATTACCACTCAAATATTTTCATGAGTAGCCAGCATACCAGGTAAGACATTGTCAGCCTTCACTCACATCTGTCAGTGCTTTCTTTTCTTTTAAGAGTAACATTTTGAGCAAACATTATCTAGGTCTTAACTCTGGTAACCATTATCTCTGCCTTAATACTCATGAGAGGTAGTTTAATATTTTCACCAAACCCTTACTAGGGAAGGAAACAAAGACCTTGCAAAGTTATACAACTTCCCTATTGGCATATAACTGTCTTGCAAAGCTAACATCTCCAGGCTCCAAATACTATGAACTCAACCACAAGATAACTTTCTCCTCCTCCTCACCTTTGAGTTCTGCTTTATATTCTAATGTCACATTTTAAAACTGTACAGTGTATACAGAGCACGTGCTCAGTTCTAAGGTGAGTTCTAATGGATGCCTGCCATTTCCTGAATGGAAAGACACTGGTCTGGAGCCTAAATTGTACCATTCTGCATATGAAAGATGTTTTCTACTCATGGAAGGATTGTTTCATGCCTTGTGCTAGAACTCCCTGTGAAGATAAGTGGAAATGAGTCTAAATATGTGGTATGGGTATAACAGTGTGCAAATGCAGAAGTAGAAAAATTGCCATATAAACTTTCTGTTGTAGCACAGAGTGAAGTCTTCTGCAACTGACCCCTTGGGAAACTTATTAGTGGTCATTTTCTTTTTATACCTAATGATTTGCCTCCAACCTAGCATTACCATTATTTTTTTTAAAAAATCTCAATTAAAAATAGTTAACTTTTATTGTAGTGAGTCTGCCAGGAAGTGACTTCTCAAACCTTAGTAATGGATATCAAGGCTGGAGAATGCATCAAAGTAAATGAGAGTGTGATGCTAGAGGCAAAGAGCTTCGCTGTCAACATTGGTCGGAATGGCTCTGATCTGATCCTTCACTTCAACCCATGCTTTGATTCCCATGGAGATACCAGGACCATTGTCTTGAACTCCATGGCATGTGGTGAGTGGAGTGAGGAGTTACAGGAGTCTCTCTTCCCTTTCCAGCACGGAGAAGTAACCATAATCTACATCTCCTTTGTTGAAAAAGAGGTGAAGGTGAAACTTCCTGGACACCAGGAGCTCAGCTTCCCCAACCGGCGAGGGCTAGAGTCAGCTGAATGGAGACTTTAGGATCAAATCCATCATATCTTTTTTTTTTTTCTGCTTGCCCCAAATAGGGCAAGATTTATTAAAAGTTTTTTATTATTTTTCTAAACACCTACATACATACATACACACATACTGACACACAGACACAGATGGGGGGGAATAATGCATAGCACATAGTTGCACTTTAAGTCTTACATACAAGGAGTTTTCTCAATGCAAGTAACTAAAACGTCCATTTTCTTTGTTGGCTTCTATATTTCTTATAATTCTCAATAAGCTTTTGGAAGCGGCAGAAGTAGATAAACTGACCTTATTGTTAAAGGGACATACAGAGTCCACATTTCAAAATACGGGGTCAAGATTCTATACAACATAAGAACATAAGAGAAGCCAATGTTGAATCAGGCCAATGGCCCATCTAGTCCAACACTCTGCCACACAGCGGCCAAAATATACCAGGTGCCATCAGGAGGTCCAGCAGTGGGGCCAGGGCACCAGAAGCCCTCCCACTGCTGCCCCCTCCAGCACCAAGAATAGAGTGCATCACCTGCCCCAGACTGAGAGTTCCCATCTATACCCTGTGGCTAATAGCCACTGGTGGACTTCTGTTCCATATGTTTATCTAATTCCCTCTTGAAACTGTCCATGTTTGTAGCTGCCACCACCTCCTGTGGCAGTGAATTCCATATGTTAATCACTCTTTGGGTGAAGAAGTATTTCCTTTTATCTGTTCTAACCCAACTGCTCAGCAATTTCATTGAGTGCCCACGAGTTCTTGTATTGTGAGAAAGGGAGAAAAGTACTTCTTTCTCAACCTGCTCAATCCCATTCATAATCTTATAAACCTCAATCATGTCACCCCTCAGCCGTCGTTTCTCCAAGCTAAAGAGCCCCAAGCATTTTAACCTTTCTTCATAGGGAAGGTGTTCCACCCCTTTTATCATTCTAGTTGCCCTTCTCTGCACTTTTTCCAATGCTATAATATCCTTTTTGAGATGTGGTGACCAGAACTGTACACAGTATTCCAAATGAGGTCGCACCAATGATTTATACAGGGGCATGATGATACTGGCTGATTTGTTTTCAATTCCCTCCCTAATAATCCCCAGCATAGCGTTGGCCTTCTTTATTGCAGCTATACACTGTCTAGACATTTTCAGCGAATTATCCACTACGACTCCAAGATCTCTCTCTTGGTCCGTCTCTGCCAGATCAGACCCCATCAATGTGTATGTATATTTAGGATTTTTGGCTCCAATGTGCATCACTTTGCACTTGGTCACATTGAACCCCATTTGCCACGTTGACGCTCACTCACCCATCCTCAACAGATCCCTTTGGAGTGCCTCACAATCCTCCCTGGTTTTCACTACCCTGAACAACTTTGTGTCATCTGCAAATTTAGCCACATCACTGCTTACTCCCAATTCCAAATCATCAATAAACAAGTTAAAAAGCATCGGACCGAGTACTGATCCCTGTGGTACCCCACTGCTTACCACCCTCCACTGAGAAAGTTTCCCATTTATACTCACTCTCTGTTTCCTATTTATAAGCCAGTTTTTGATCCACAAGAGGACTTGTCCTTTTATCCCATGACTATTGAGCATACTTAGGAGCCTTTGATGAGGAACTGTATCAAAAGCTTTCTGGAAGTCAAGGTAAATAATATCTATTGGGTCCCCCTTGTCCACATGTTTGTTCACTCCCTCAAAGAACACTAGCAGGTTAGTGAGACAAGATCTTCCCTTACAGAACCCATGCTGAGTCTGCCTCAATAGTTTTTGTTCATCAATGTGCCTACTAATTCTTCCCTTAATAACAGTTTCCACCAACTTACCCAGTATCGATGTCAGACTGACTGGCCTGTAATTTCCTGGATCTCCCCTGGAGCCCTTTTTAAAGATGGGAGTGACATTAGCTACCTTCCAGTCCTCAGGAATGGAGGGAGATTTTAAAGAAAGATTACATATTTTTGTCAGGAGATCCACAAGTTCACATTTGAGTTCTTTCAGAACTCTCGGATGAATGCCATCCAGGCCTGGTGATTTATTAGTTTTTAAATTGTCCATCAGTCGGAGGACTTCCTCTCTTGTTACCGCAATCTGATTCAGGTCTTTCAAACCCCCTCCCGAAATCAGTGCTTCTGGAGTGGGCAAACACTTCTCCTCTTCCACAGTGAAGACAGAGGCAAAAAATGCATTCAGCTTCTCAGCCATTTCCCTATCATCCTTCACTACTCCTTTTACCCCTTGGTCATCCAAGGGCCCCACTGCCTCCCTGGCTGGCTTCCTACTTCTAATGTATTTGAAGAAAGTTTTATAGTGGGCCTTTATGTTTTTTGCGATATGCTCCTCATATTCCCTTTTTGCTTGCCTGATCACAGACTTGCATTTTATTTGCCATAGTCTGTGTTCCCTTTTATCAACCTCACTAAGACTAGCTTTCCACCGCTTAAAGGAATCCTTCTTACCTTTTACAGCTTCCATTACTTTATTTGTTAACCATGCATGCTTTTTTCTATACCTATTTGTACCTTTCCTAACCTGCGGTATATATTTTTTCTGAGCTTCTAGGATTGTCTTTTTAAATAGTCTCCAAGCTTCCCCAATGGTTTTGACCTTCTCCACTCTTCCTTTCAATTTCTTCCTCACATGTCCCCTCATACCAGAGAAGTTACCCCTTTTAAAGTTAAAAGTGGTTGTGTCAGTCTTTTTGGGCAACTCCCTATCTGTACAAATGTTAAACTCAATGACATTATGGTCACTGTTCCCAAGTGGTGCAATCACTTTTACATCTCTCAACAGGTCTTGGGTGTTACTTAAGACCAAATCCAGGATCGCCTCTCCCCTGGTAGGATCTGTGACAATCCTAATATAATCCAATATAACTATTGGTACAATAGTTATAATAATATACCATGATTAAATCCATCATATCTGACTGACTTCAGCTGTGTCCTGTTCTACTAGAAGATCTGCAAATAAACAACAACAACAAAAATTTATTGGTCAAAAATAAAAAAAAATAGTTAACTTTAGTGAGACTGTGATCAAGTTTTGCATCCCTGGTTGAGTCATATCTTAATTTGAGACCTGGGCCGAGGACAGACTGGCAATTTGCCCCGGGATGGGACCCGGGCTGACAACGATTCAATACCGGAATAAATGGAACGTTCACACAGGCACATCTGCCTGGTGTCCCCCACCCGTAGCCTACCGGTGCTCTTGCGCTTCACTGCCAGATTAAAAAAACACCTGATAAAAGCCTTCGCAAATCTTGAAAGCCTGCGTTTGTTGCGCGTTTCTCCGCTTCCGGGGAGTCTGAACGCGCAGCCGAAAAGCCGGGAGCAACCCGCGTTGGGCATGAGGTAGCAGCGGTGTGATTGGCTGCGCTCCGCTCCACTGCCCAACGCGTTGCAGGGCAAAAAAAAAAATCGGCAAAATGCGCTTATGCGCATGAGCGCTCATGCGCACATACACCCACAGCCGAATTAATGGGGAAACGGCGAATATAGCACACCTCTGGCGCGGCAGTCTGAACGCTCCCGCGCGCCTCCGTCCCGTATCTTCTGGAAGCGGCCCCCACTGTGTGGATGGGAAAACCCGGTATTGTTTAATCCGGGGTTTTTTTGCCGCGACTGGCTTCCGGGGCAAATTGCCAGTCTGTCCTGGGCCCTGGTCTGTTTTGAAGATAACCATTATGCCTTGACTTAGGAATGTGTTGGTGTCCTTCCTGAATGATGTAAAATGGCTTTTTCTTCCACTGAATAACCCCAGGCAGTCCCACGCTTTGGTTTCATGGAAACGAGACTTCCAGGTTAAAAGATATAGTTTGTGTTCCTGGCATTTTAGAAATTTTAGAAAACTAACTGCTACATCTGAGCCTCCACACCAACCATGGTTTTTGTTGAATAACCCTACGGTGCATTGAAAATCCCCTTCATACCATTCTGGCTGCTATTCCTGCATTAGATCAGATGGTCCAGACTTTGGCTGCTAACTTGCTGCTCCTGGCCTAACCTCTATCAGAAAGACCTGATCTTGATCTCTCATTCCAAACATAAGTCACTTATGAAAAAGATGTAGACACCATTCTGGAACTAATTAGTTTTTCATTGCAATTCTGTCATTAAAGATGCTGTTAAATCAAGAACATTGTGGTGACAGCAGTTGGATAAAGAAGAATGTTGTGTATGTTCAAGAAAGACATGTTGATTCTGAAGTACCACAACTTCTCCACGCTCCTTTGTGGTCTCTCTTTGTTGAGTGAAACATCAATGTATTTCTTCAGAGCATAGTGTGTGGTACATGCTCAGTCCTAAGACTGGATGCCAGCCATTCTCTTGAATGCACATTTTGTTCTAGGGACACAGCACATCTCCAAGTATCCATGTTGCTTAGAGTAAAAGTGTTAATGGATGTGGCAGTAGATCACAAACAGCACTGAATCTTCTTTAAGGAGCACATTTGGAGAGGAGTCTGCCTGTTATTTTGCATTGCTTTACTAACAAAGCTAACAGTTAGCATTTTAACTATATATCTTGTTCTCATTATATTTGACTACATGAACAATTCTCCTAAGACATCTTGCAGTTAGCAACTCTCTTTGGAAAAGTAAGAGCTCCTTCCTGAGGGGTGGACCACCATCAACCCAAGTCACTCAGTGTCTGTGAAACATAGGTTGGATGGCCAACTTAGGTCCTTTCCGCACTAGACCTTAAATCCTGGTTCAACCCTGTCCCCGAACTTACATTCTATACTACACACGAGTTCACCCCTGTAATTATCTTGGGGTATTTTTATATTCTAGCCTATACTCGAGTTCACCCTTGTAATTATCTCTGGGTATTTTTTGTTTCCACATTATTTTGAGGTCACCCCTGTTTCGCCTCACACTTGTCCAGGGAAAAATAGACGCTGTTATAACCCGGGATAAATGAAAGGTATTGTGTTGCAAGTTGAACTCTGGTAAAACCAGGGATGAGATCCAAGTGCGGAAAGGACCTTAATCTTCCATTCTTAAGAAAATCCTAGGTATCACACCTTCATCATGCCTAAGATCTAAATGTTTGTAACCATATCTATTTAGCATATTCCTTCAGAGGCATCACAGAAGACTACTATTTACTAATTTTAAAAAGCTTTATAAACTGAGATTCAGTTACATGTCACGGATGCAGGCAATATGAAGCCAGGGTTCTCCCCTACATTCTCCATTCACTTCAGTGGAGAGAGTAGATCCACACACAAGAAACCATTTGTGCCTAGAGAATCTCTCTCCATTTGGAAGTGCTTGCAGATATCCAACTCCACTTGTAAACCAGAGTCCCTGCATGCAGGAGATTGTAATCTTAAAATACAAGGATGTAAAAGCAGTCAGCCTGCGTCCATTTAAGAATATTCTGTAAAGATAAATCAATCCTTAATAGGTCTGCTCAGAATCTTACTTAAGTTTGTTCAATGGGGCTTACTCCCAGAAAAGGGTTCGGGATTGCACTATAATTGTATTACAGAGATTGGGAGGAAAAACACAGAAGGTCTTCCAGAGATGTGAAATGTTAAAACTTCCATTATATTGCTATTTAATATTAGGGTGAGATCACTATTGTGTATTTCTGGAATTGTATGACTACCCATGTCACTTTCCTGTTGCGTTTATGTAGTTAGCCTGTCTCAAGAGCAGTTGTTCTTGGAGTTCCATTCCACTGTTGGCAGTGAAGAAATCTTATTTATCTGCCAACATTGTGTCTACAGAATGCCATCCTACAGAGCTATTTAGGATTATTAAGATGCTTTTGAGAAAACCCCTGGAAGCATACGTGGCCTGCTATGACTAATTCACAAAGCATTTTGAGCATAAAGTCACTCACACCCATGCTGACCTGGATACCATATTGTTGTGACAATTTGAATGGGAAGCCTTTTAGTTACAGCCATAGTTTCTTGTATGAATATCAATTGATTTCACCTGAGACAGGATGCCTTGCTTTATCCTTACCTATCTTGATTTGAAGCTTCTAGCCATGCACAGATCCATGTAAAGCTGACTGGCTTGGCAGGAAAGAGATCAATGTATCATTACTAAATGTTTTCCTAACAGCCATCTTGGAAATATGATTCAAACATGATTCTACAAGCTTATTGAGCAGGTAGTAGTGTGTCAATTCAATGAAGTTATGAAGCGCCGTAGAGCACTGAGGTCTACATATGAGCCCTGCAGAGCACTGAGGTCTACAAATCACCACCTTTTGGTAGTCCCCGGCCCCAGGGATGTCTGACTGGTGGAATGAGCTCCCATATGAGATCAAGGCTCTGCAGGATTTATTACAATTCCACAGGCTCTGTATAATGGAGTTCTTCCACCGGACTTTTGGATGAGGTAGCGGATGTCCTCCCTGGTTGATCTCCCATTAGTGGCCTGGATCCAAATAGCCATCTAGGAACCAATACTTCTGTCACATCTAAATTGCTGAGACATTTGACCAAATTTTACACTATATTTTATTGTCTATGCTGTCTTAATTTGTTATTTTAAATTTGTTTTTAATTGTATTATATATTGTATGACTACTGATGGGACCTGCTCTGAGCCTGCTTGCGGGGAGAGTGGAAAACAAGTCCAATAAAATAAATAAAATAAAAATAAATAAAAATATGTGAAGTGCTGATAAATAAGAATATATCTTAGAGCATGTGCCGCCAGTGGTGGCTGTTGTGAAAGCTGGTGCTGCCAATGATTGCTACCAAGTGTTTCTAAAAGGGAAAGCAGATTTGGCATCTTTACTGAAGGGCATCCCAGTGTAGTGGTAGAGGTCCCAGAACTGCTATTTCAGCACCAAGCAAGTGCATGGCTGCTGCATGACTAGCATCACTGTGTACTACGATAGCACCACTGCTGTGCTGCTTGCCAGGGTGCCAGATCCCCTTCCCCATTCAGCCATGCTCAGTAGAGGAAGCTGATTTTTTCTAGCAAAGTGCTGCATTATCTATCTTTTGCACACCTTTCCCACGTTGCTGAGACTGAGTTGCTATTTCCTTCCTCCAGAGGACCTATTCAAATTGAGAGACTGTTTTGTGCAAAGCGGTATAATGGGCTGAGCAACTGAGGTCTATATCTATCTTCTTCTTATCTTATTGTTTTTTTGACTCAAAGATCCAGCCCTCTTACAAACAATCACTGCAGCTAAATATTTAGTGACTGCTAAGGTATTTTTCTGATCCTTATCTACAAGGAAAAACTGGACAATTTTTTGAGATGGTAAATTCACATAACCCACTAAGAGGGAGGACAAATACCTTTCTCTCAAATGAGACCAGATTTCACACTCCAATAAAATATGTTCTAAGGACTCAAGCTGACCAGATCCACATTTACAAATTCTGTCTGGATATACTATGCCTGCAGATGGCTTTCCACCATGGCTGAGGGAAAAGAACTTAACCAAGCAAGCCTAAATGCTTTTCTATAATGAGGGATTGTTAGGTCTTTTAAGTAGTTGAGAACAGCATAAGAGAAGGGAACTCCAAAGCATGTTGGAGAGGATACATGCCATGCCCTCAATAAGGTGCTAGTTCTATCTTTTCTTTGTTTTATTTTGTCCATATCTTTGTCATCGAATCCTAACCATAGGAGTCTATACTTAATGCTCATGGCCTCATATCTGCATCTATGAGACAGTCTGCTGTAGACACACAAAGAACACAATGGCTTCAAGACTCCATAGGCCTTTCCCTGAAGACTTATCCTTTGATATAGTTCAGTGAGGCAAATTCTTTCATAATACGATGTGTATGTTAAAACTAAAATAAAACCAAGTAGCCCACCAGCAGCCTGGCTAGGAAATAGTCCCACAGGTTGTTCTAGAGCTGGCCCAGAAGCAGGTATAGTAGCTTGTGCCAAAAGTATGCGCCAACTCATTTTCCAACTGCTAGAAATTTTCATTCCAGGGCTCACATGTGTACGCAACCACTGCCAAACTCCTCCGAGCAGGGCTTGCTAACAGAGGAAGAAGAAACCAAAAAAAGAGGCTGCCTGCATCCCACGTTGCTCTAAAATCCTCCAGGGGTGGCCAGATCAATGACATCATGCTTGGTTATTAATGGATCTATATTTGTTTGTTTCAGCACTTTGGTGCCACCAGACATCTATTTCAGCACACTGCACTGAGTGGGGTTGAAATAACAACCCTTGTAGCTGGAGAAAAATAATTCTGTGCCTATGCAGAACACAAACTGCTGAAAAGCGGTGGGGTCTCTTGATACCATCTTCTTTAACAACCAGTTGAGTAATTAATTACAGCAAGGAGGCAGAAGTGAAAACTCAGTTTGGCCATATTTATTTTTATTTATTTATATATATTTTATCCTGGTGTTTTGTTGGCATATAGTAATAATTTTAAAAAATTAGAAATTAAAATCAAAATAATATAACACTCCCCAATACCTACTTCCCCTCCTAATAGCCTGCTTTTCTCTACTCTAAGGAGTCTCAAAGCAGCTTACAATTGCCTTCCCTTCCTCCACTGACAACAGGCATCTTGTGAGGTAGGTGGGGCTGAGACAGTTCTGAGAGAACTGTCACTGGGCCAAGGTCACCCAGTAGGCTTCATGTGGAAGAGTGGGGAATGAAACCCACTTCTCCAGATTAGAGTCTGCAACTGTTAACCACTACAGCACACTGCCACACTGGGTCTTCATAGCTATGGCTCTGAATAGCTATAGGCTATTCACAGCAGAGACAAAATGCACTTTTAAAAGCTTAGAAGTGCTGTACAAACAGGTTAAGAACTGTGAAGGATTAATTCTTCACAGATCCAGAGAGCCTTTAGTGACAGGCGGTTCCAAGAGATCTGATTGGTTAGCATTGGCTGAGCAGAGAAAGACTTCCGAACTGGATGCTTAGGAAGAGATTTCAACCCTGACTGAGAGCAGTTTAACACGGACAAGAGAACTGGGGAAAGTTGGCAAGGACAAGTGGCTAGTTAGACAGGGACTCCAGTTTGGGCCAGGGAAAGGGAATAGAACTTCTGGAGAGAAAAGAAAATCAAACAGGGAGTTAGCTCTGAAGAGTGCAGAGATCCCTGGTCTGGTGTGGTTAGAAACTGCCTTCAGTGACCTTAAGAGTCAGCTAAAACCTCAAGACAAGTACTGGTGTTTCTAGAGAAGAGGGTTTGGTACTGGAAAGATTGTACCAGTCTTCTGGAAACCAAAAGAGTCAGAGAATATTCAATGAAAGTGTACTGAAGTGTTTGGAGAAAACACTGGGCCAGAAGCCTCTCAACATAAATGTTAATGTTTTGTGTTTTGTATTTTATGACATTATGTCCTGTACATCACCCAGAGCTTGGCGTAAGCCGGGATGGGGTGATTAATAAATCTAATAAATAAAGATTTAAGTCAGTGTGAAAAGCTTAAGAAACTCTCATTAGCCTGAAACATAAGAACATAAGAACTATAAGCTAAAGGAGGCTCCTGTTCTCTCCCGCAGGTTCCTGGGCTGAGCAAACAGCCAAAATATTATACTGTGACAGGGTGGAACAGCCTTCTCTAGGAAAGAAGAAAACTGACAACTAGGACAGTCACAAAATGGAAAAAAATGGAGGGGAAATCTTGCCTCTGAGGGAGGGAAGAGGATGGGGGCTCAAGGTGGGTTACAACAGTAAATATACACAATAAGTTAAAACAATTAAAACACAATCTACACAATATTTAAAAACCTCTACTGCATTGGATAATACATAAGATGGCAATCAGGGACAGTTAGTAAGCACCCACAGAGAACTATTACTATGTATGCCATAGATGGAACCAGGTATTTCTTCTTGTAAGCTGCTTTCAGACTCTGTGGCTGAGTTCAGACTGGCAATTTGCTCCGGGAGCCAGTTGCGGCAAAAAAGCCCCAAACAAACTGTTCCAGGGTTTCCCATTCACACAGCCCAGGCTGCTGCAGGAGCATACTGGGAGGAGGCACGCGGGAGCATTCAGACTGCTGCCCTGGAGGCATGCTGTATGCAGCTTTTTCCTGTTAAATTGACAATGTGTGCATGGGCGCATGGGTGCATAGGTGCCCATGCACACAAGCACATCCAGCCGATTGGGGGAGGATCCCCTTGTGCCAGCACTGCATTGGGCAGTAGAGCGGAGCATGGCCAATCATACCACTGCTGCCTTCTGCCCAACGCGGGTTGCTCCTGGCTTATTGGCAGAGCATTCAGACTTCCAGGAAGCGGACAAACATGGGACACAGGCTCTCTTCAGGGATTTACTACCACTTTTATGAGGTATCTATTAAACGCGGGAAGAAAGTGGAACAGCCCGGGGTTGCCTACGGGTGGGGAACGCCAGGCAGATGTGCCTGTGTGAATACCCCCTTTAATGTGATTTTAAAGCGTCACTGAAACGGGGCTCTGCCGGGGCAAATTGCCAGTCTGAACTCAGCCTGTAGGGATCAAAGTGACCTAACAGTGCTCAAACAAATAAATATAAGGTGTCTGGTGGGTGGATTCACACAACCAAGCTGGCAGCTTAAAGCACACCAGCCCATGTCAGAGCGTCCCATAGTGCTTCAGTACACATTTGGAGACTCACTGGCTAGTAGGATGCTAAGCATCCCAGCAACATGTATGCCACCATAAATGTGCGTATTTTCAGTATTGGACCTCATATTTCGTTCAACCCTAAGCGTTTGTTAAACACACATCCTGAAGGCAAGTAACTTTTTAAAAAATGTAAATACATTTTTGGAAGCATTGTTCCATCTGCTGAAAATGTGCAGTAGTCGTTTCGACCCTTGTCTAAACTAGGCGAGCTACTTTCATGCAAGTTTGGGAGGTAAATGAACTGTCTGGCTGCTTTTCTTGGCAAGCTCTCTTATTAGTGGGAGGTGGCAGTAAAGAGAACATGAGGAAGACGGAAAGTGTTTACTTAAAACTTTCGCCAAATGGCTAGGGAGACTTAAGATAAATCATAACTGTCAATGATGACAACTTTAGACTGCTACTAGTTCACTCCTGTTTATGCACTTTTTTGTAAAAGTTGCATGTTTTGAGGGGGGGGAATGAAATTGGAAACAGGCTGCATTTTTATTGACACATGCCATCAGATGTTTCAATGTAAATAGTCTGGACTCCATTCTAAGAGCGAAATGGAAGATCTGCAGGAAGAAGGCTGTAAAGCTTCACACAACACTTAAGAGATAATATTTTTAAGAGTGTCTCCAAAATATGCAGGTCTGACTCACATTTCCCCAAAGAACAAAGTTCATAGATCCGTACAGATTTCTTTCTCTTTCGGATACAAACACACACACACAGAGGCACAAAGAGGCCAGAATCATTATAGCAATTGAACATGTGGTATTGCTGAGCAGAGTCTGTTTTATTTTCCTTGCTGGTCCTTCAAACAATGCCCTCACAACAACTCCGAGAGGCAAGATATACTGTGAGAGAATGACTTGCTCAGGGTCACCCAATTAGTTTCATGGCTGAATAGGTTAAACCCAGCCATCCCCAGTCCCTGAAAAGCACTCTGTTATGTATTTACTTATGAAGAAGAAGAAGAAGAAGAGATTGAATTTATACCCCGCCCTTCACTGCCCAAAGGTGTCTCAGAGCGGCTTACAAACTCCTCTCCCTTCCCCTCCCCACAACAGACACCCTGTGAGGTAGGTGGGGCTGAGAGAACTTCTGACAGAAACTGTCCTTGAGAGAACAGCTGTGCCAGAGCTTGTGACTGACCCAAGGTCACATCAGCAGGGGCAAGTGGAGGAGTGGGGAATCAAACCCGGTTCTCCCAGATAAGAGTCCGTGCACTTAACCACTACACCAAACTGGCTCTCCAGTGTTATGTGATGCAATCTAAACTGGAGCTTCAGGAACAAGCTTCATTGACTCTCAAGCATCTTAAACCTTGCAGTTGGATTGGTCGCTGTTGTGTAACGGACCAATCCGGAAAGACTCTGACCGATGGCAGGAACGAATCCCATTGGTCCTAAGCTCTCTATTGTGATTGGACATTATGGTACTAAGGGGGTGTGGGCCCACTAGTTCAAAATGTATATATTCTATGAAGGTTCTTGTTGTGTTGTGTGTTCTGAGCTGAATAAATGAATCACTTGTTTTGGGAACGCTGCCTCGATCTCAGTATATAACACTGGTGATGAGGATGGGATGCAGTGGGTAGGCAGCCCCACAGAACCATAGCTGATCACTACAGTGGGCAAGGAATTGTTGCCTTGGCCCTCAGAAGAAGCCAGAGAACACAAGCACCTGCCGCTCTAGCGTGACACCACGATGGCCACCAAGGGCCACTTTGAACTGTTCGATTTGACTACAGAGGACTGGGACACCTACGTCGCCTGGTTAGAGTTCTACATTACAGCTCAACAGATTATGAACACAAATATCAAGAAAGCCACCTTTCTCAGTGTCTGAGGCAAGAACATTTTCAATGTGGCTAAAATATTAGTTGCACCTGCTGAATTCAAGGAGCCTGCATTCATCACAATCAAGGACACACTGCACGAATATTTTTCACCTAAGCCTTCAAAGATTGCATGTCAGCACGCATTCCACAAATGGGACCAAGCTCAAGGCGAGTCCATTCCTGAGTATGTGACTGCACTTCGGAAAGCAGCACAACAGTGCAACTTCACAAACTTAAATGATAGACTCCATGACAGACTAGTGTGCGGCCTGCAGGATGAAAAGTTACGACGACGTCCGTTTGCCACAAGAGAACTTACATTTCGAACGGCATATGAAGAAACAATAGTGGCAGAAACTGCTGACCAGACAACCAGAGATGTGTGCGAGTCCAGAATGCCACCAATGCCCTGAAGGTTGCAGCTGGTGCATCAGTGGTTCCTGGAAAAGTCTGACAGCAAGGACAACTCAGTCTACCAAACACAGACCAAGAGGTGCAAGCACTCCAGTCAATGACCCACTCACAGCTCGAAATGTGCCAGTTGCGGTGGTGACCATGAATGCCATAAGTGTCGCTTCTGCAAGGCCCAGTGTCAGGATTGCGGGAAGATTGGACACCTCGCCCGCGTCTGCCACTCGTCTAAAGACAAGCCATCACCCAAGATGTCACCTAGAACATCGCGTAATAGACTTCGATCATCATCAAGGGACACTACTGCAATTGCAGACTGTCACATGACGAACAACTGCATCTACCACTCATCAGTGTGCAGCACTCATCTCCAAACAAAAAACAAAAAGCGACCATAGTCCTCGACAACATTTCCTGCAAGATGGAGGTCAATTCGGGATCGGTGCTCACCATCATCTCAGTGCATACTCTACGCTGGCTGTTCCCCAGATGGAGGAAACGACAGCTCAAGCCTGGCAAGTTCCACCTTGTTGATTTCCAGAGACAGTGCATTCCACTTGCAAGAATTGGCAAATTCATGATTCAGTATAAGAAGTTTTATGGCCAATTAAGTGTTGTAATGGTCAAAGGACATCATCCCAGTCTCCTGGGATGTGATTGGTTTGATGCTCTAGGCATCTGCCTTACAGGGGTCCAGCAGAGCAGGCCCTTCCAGTTCTCTCACCGAGAATGATTCATTGGTAGGTCTTCAGGCCAGCATACTGCTACAAACTGTACAACAGGTCGGGAAAAGCCATTGGTCATGCCAATGAAGGGAGATGCCTACCAATCCGGGAACCGGACATCAACCAATCTCCTGCCTACAGAAGCAGGACCATTGAGGAATTTCTGCAGCCACCATTTCATGCCTACAATGTCACATCGCGAGAGCCCACAAATTCCCGGGTCCTCAACTGCGTGTGCCCATCCGCCTGGCAGACCCATGAGTTCCAGATTTTCAAGTCGCATCAACACAAACTGTTGGTTCACACAGGTTGCCTGCTTTGGGGAAATCATATGGCCATTCCCCCTAACGTCACTGCTGGGTGCTGGAGGCCTGGTATGCTGCCAACCCTGACAGGAGTGACCGCCTACAAATTGCAACACTCCCCAGTCAACTATTGGATCAGAGACAACTTGCAATGCTCCCCAGTCAACGATTGGGTTGGAGACAACTTGCAATGCTCCCCAATCTACGATCAGGGTTGGTGGCAGTAGTACACCGACAACCCACGCTGAACTCATGCAGAACTAATGCAGCTTACAGACCCTGAGAGTTCAAATGCTACGGTTCCTGAAGGATTCCTACGGACCATTCCATCAAGTCAGGGGAGACCCTGGACTCTAACTTAGGGGGAGGGGTGTTATGTATTTACTGATGTGTTATGCGATGTCATCTAAACCGGAGCTTCAGGCACAAGTTTCATTGACTCTCAAGTATCCTTAACCCTGCAGTTGGATTGGTCGCTGTTGTGTAACAGACCAATCTGGAAAGACTCTGACCGATGGTGGGAACGAATCCCATTGGTCCTAAGCTCTCTATTGTGATTGGACATTATGGTACTAAGGGAGTGTGGCCCCACTAGTTCAAAATGTATATATTGCATTGCTCTATGAAGGTTCTTGTTGTGTTGTGTGTTCTGAGCTGAATAAATGAATCACTTGTTTTGGAAACGCTGCCTCGATCTCAGTATATAACACACTCCAAATACTACATTGCACTCATGCTCAGATGTACCGTGTTCATGTGTGTACTGTATTCATGTGTGTTCATGTGTGTGCTTATAAAGATATGTATCTAATCTATGGATTTACATGTAAATGCTAGAACTAAGCAGAATTAGTGAGAGTTGATTTTCATGGCAATGTTTGCAGGTTTGAGAAAGGAAACTTGTGCCAAATAGATAGGTAAACTGCACAAAAAGTGGAGATTTTTGCTGTTCTTCCAAGTCCTGGATGCTAATTAGTACTCAACAGAGCTATGTAGAAGGGACTGAAAGCTTAACAGTGTGATCTGTAAACTAGGTCACAGGTACACATAAGGATGTTCCCAAAATTTAGGATCAGAGGAGCTATCTATACTAACTAACCTGGGGAAAATACTCCTATCCAAATGAGCTATACTCAAAATCCCTTTTATATGCTCTCTCTAAACCCTCACTCAACCCACATAACTAGAAAAAGCCCCACCTAGGGCTGCCAACCTCCAGGTGGTGGCTGGAGATCTCCTGCTATTACAACTGATCTCGAGGTGACAGAGATAGGGGTACCAGACACACACACACACCGGTGAAAGCAGGAACCCCTCACTGCCAGGCACCAGCACCCCACCACCAATCAGCTGGCCGATGGGGGGGCACATAGCCTGAAAAATAGTGAGATCCATCCAACATGCAGCAATGCTCATGTGACCCAGAAGTGACATCATCAATTTTGGGTCATTGGGGCAACACTCTGTTATTTGGGCAAAAACTCCATAGTAGGAGCCAAATTTAATATAGAGTTTTTGCCCAAATCCCAGAGTGTTGCCCCAAAGGCCCAGAAGTAATGATGTCGCTTTTGGGTCATGTGGTTAGTGATGTGTCTGCCCTTTGGATTGGCCTCCCTACTGCTCCTGGTAAGCTAGAAACAATTATTGATGGGGCATAGATGAAACCTTGCTGGTACATCAGCTGCTTTTCATAGAAAAGATGCTTACATGAACTTTGGGGTTCTTGTCACTATGCTCAGAAGGAGTGAGGACCTTTTTCACAGAATGGCATTTAGCTGGCCACACCCAGCCATGGGAGTTATGGAATGCTAGAATCTTGATGGGAATGTTAAAAACAGTTTATGGTGACAGTATGGAAAAGGGAGAAGGCCAATTTTGCCCATGCAGGTTTTTAAAACATAAATTTATTTTTAAAATATCTGGATCTTGCCCTGACCTGGATAGCCCAGGCAAGCCTGATCTCGTCCAATCTTGGAAGCTAAGCAGAGCTAACCCTGGCAAGTATTTGGATGGGAGACCTCTGAAGAATACCAGAGCCGGGAGGCCAGAGGCAGGCTATCGAGCTGCTTCTCTAAACATCCTCTGTGCCCCAGTAGGATTCACTAGAGGTCGCCATGACTTCCAGGCATGGGTGCGCACACACAAAGGCAAAAATACAAAAAGAAAATGGGTTCCATTTTTCTCCTACCAAGCAGGTCTCAAAGCAGCTTACAAAACTAAAAATGATCTAAAATTTCAATGCAACAATAAGACAAAAAGCACCCCTCTACTACTATAATCTACACTTCCAGCCAGAGGACTAGGTCCACCTAGTCAGCTTTTTAACTCCAATACCACTGCTTGGTACAATCCCAGTGATATGTGGCTTTTGTTCAAGAAGGTCCCATGATACCTAGCATAGCCTTTTGGGGTAGTCAAAAAAACCTTCCTTTTTCATCAGCAGAAAGCTGGTTGAATCTGACCCAAGTATTTCAATCAGCTGATCACACCCCACATCCTCGGTCATCCACTTTTCTTCATAACTGCCCTTAAATCTTCCCCTAACTTAGGCCCACTACCTAGGGTAGCCAGCTCCAGGTTGGGAAATACCTGGAGATTTGGGGAGTGGAGCCTGAGGAGGGCAGGGTTTCGGGAAGGGAGGAACTTCCGTGGGGTACAATGCCATAGAGTACACCCTCCAAAGCAGCCATTTTCTCCAGGTGAACTGATCTCTATCACGTGGACATCAGTTGTCCCAGGTGCAACCCTACCACCATCTGGGACAGCAAGATGTGCTTTCATTGGTGTGTCCCTCACCAATCCCACCAGCTGAACAGCATGCCTTCCCCCAGTTTAGTGGCCATGACAAACATCAACCATTTTGTCCATATGATTGGATCATGGGTCTGTGAGCTAGTATGGTGTAGACAGGAATCAAGGTATGATCCAGATAGGTATGAACCAGGTAGACCTCGGTGGTAAATCTCTGCCCAGCCACGAACCTCTGGTGTGTGGGTGAGTGGGTGGACAAGTTATGCTGTATCAGCCCAAATTACTTAACTGGGTTATTGTGGGGATTTTTTGTGGGGGAAGGACCATGTATAGTATCCTGAGCTTCTTTGAGGAAGGATAGGATGCAAATAAATAAAGAGACAGAGTTGGGGGAAAGCCTGAAGAACATTTAGGTAGATACCTACAAGAAGCAATTAATTACTCAAGTTGATGTAGATAGCCTGGGTTACTTTGGAAAAAGTTTCTCTTCTCTTCTTAGGCAGAATCATGCCTTGGGTGTACAAAGGCAGCTGTAGTAGCATCTGTGGAAAGCATTGCACAGTTCTGCTAAGTACAAGACTGAAACCCATGAGTCATCCAGTGCAGTTATGCTCAAGAGTTGAAAAGGGCATTCGTGAGGGGCTGTGGTCCCATCAGTTTGGTATTTAGTATGAACTACAGTAAAAAAGGACATGTTATACAAGTAAATACATAGCACTAAACTAACAAGAGATAACAAGAATGATTTAGAAAGGGAAGGTCTTGGCTAACTAGATGCTTCAGGAGGTTACAGACCAAAGCTGATAAAAATTAGACATAATTTATCTGAATTTTTAGAAGATTTTGACTAAGTTCCGTACTACTGGTCTCCATTTAAGCTAAAGTTGCCAGGAATCGAGACACTACAAGGGAGTGAATGAAGCAGCGATAGAAAAAAGCAGCTGGAGTGGGAGGAATCCAGAGTAACTGTGCTAGATTGTAGAAAGCTAGATTTACAGGGGCCCGTTATGGGTCAACATTTTAGGTATCTACTATTCGTGATCTATTAAAAATGATACAGGCTAGTAAAACTTCCTGACAGTAGAGCATTGTCTAAGCCATTAACTGACTAAAATAAAGCCAAGCCAAGCCTGGAGGGTTTTTGTTTTGTTTCCGGCTTAGCTCACTCCCTTTCCCTTGCCTAGAAAGCCATCATAATTGACTCATGCTAGTACCTCAATATGCAGATTAACGCTTATACTGCCACATAAGAGTATGTGTGTGTGTGAGTGTATGTGTGTGAGTGTGTGTGTGTGGGCACGTCCATGTGTGTGCAATTTGCAAATGTTACTTTAAAGTGGCTGAGTTGGAAGAGAGCTAAATATGAAACGTGAGCCTCGAGTAAAGCATAAGTAAATTCCATCAAGCATAGGTACAAGTATGAGGAGCGATGTGAATATACAGAAATTGGCTTAGTGGTGTAAAACTCTTTCTCAGTTCAAAGCAATATGATTATCTATAACTCAATGTATTATTTTAATTAGTACACTGGTCTTCAATCTTTGTTGACCCAGGGTCCACTGACCATGGGATCCTCTGAGCTTCAAGCATGTGACAGGAAGAAGGGTAGCCAGAGCTATGACCTCACGAATGTTAAGGACAGGGCCACTGGCTGAAGACCAGAGGAGCTGGGGCGGGGTGTCCAGGAAACATAAGCCAAGCTCCAGGAGGTGTACCATAGAGAGGAACAGGTCAGTTGACCAAAGCCATGCTGCCTTTGGTCTTGATGCAGCAGCTCCTTCCAAAAAGCAGGGAAAAAATATGACTAACAGTCCAGGAGTGGCTCTGAAGCCTGCCTTAAGGTCCCAACCCTTGGGCTGGAGGCCACTGCTGTAGATAACACCGTAGCTTAAATTACGCCATTCAAAAAAGTGCGAGTATACTGTGAAAGTTATTTCACATCTTTTACATTTATATCTGTAACGTATAAAATTTATTGTTCTCCGGTTCAGAATATGAATGTCAAGTTTCCAATGCTCAGATGCTGCCTGTATTGGGCATAATTTCCCCGTGAAATTCTTCTCTAGCTTTGAATGTCTGTGTTTTGTTTTGTTTTAAAACCAGGTGAAGTGAGCTGAATTCTGCCCTCTGCTGAGCTTTGCTTACTTTGCTGTTCCCTGATGCTTTGGGCATTTTTCTCAGGATCAAATATATCAGCATGGCCTGGAGAAGATATGCTTTAAACTGTACAGTACAACGGGGGGAGTGGAGGGGTGGGCAGGCATGCCCAGGCAAACTAGTTTTGCTTAAAAACAGATTCAGGTGGGCAGCCGTATTGGTCTGAAGCAACAGAACACAGTTTGAGTCCAGCAGCACCTTTAAGACCAACAAAGTTTTACTCGCGGTATAAGCTTTTGTGTGCACACACATGAAGGCTTATACCCAGAATTAAACTTTGTTGGTCTCAAAGGTGCCACAGGACTCAAACTCTGTTCTGTTGTTTAAAAATAGACCCTCTTGCTTCAAATGTGAACAAGCTGATTAATAAATACCACATTTCCCCTCCAGTTACACTGCTTTTAAATAGCTGGATTGAAGTCCAGTAGTATCTTGGAGACCAACAAGATTTTCAGAATATAAACTTTCAAGAGTCAAAGCTCCTTTCATCAGATACTTGAAAATTAGTCTTTGTCAAACTCTTGAAAGTTTATCCTTTGAAAATCTTGTTGGTCTCTTAAGATGCTACTGGACTCAGACCCAGCTCTTGTACTATGGACTAACGTGACTGTCCTCTGAAATGGCTTTTAATACATCATGAGTCAACAGTTGTCTGTTGTACAAGGAAGTGATCTGAGCCAAGCCTCTGCCTTTGTTCCCCTTCTCCTAGTCTGCAGAGCAGCTGGGCTGCCTATCATCGAGAACAGCAAAGCATCCCCATTCTTCCCCTAATGTTTCCAGCCCTGACTGTCTGTCAGCATGTACAAGCAAAGAAATTGTCTCTATCCCTGCAGGGCAAATGAGCCCACTGCCTATCATGGACCCCCCCCCACACACACACACTTCTCTACCGCACCATTTTTCAAAGCAGCATGCACAAGCAAAGTTACTGCCCTTATCTTGCGATGAAACAGTTCACAGAAATACCAATCAGGACAATCCTGTTTGGCAAGAAGGTCAGCTGACTGTTCTGTCCGGATGACATTTGTGCCAGGTATACAACTGCTGAGTCATTCCCTTGCCCTGCTGCATCAGAAAATAACCATGAGAGGCCACATACTGAGTCACCAGAATAACCCCTCCCAATTGTCAGAAGGTATTCTGAAATTGCACCTTAGAGACTGAATAAGTTTGTTGTGACATGAGTGTGCGTGAGCCAGAGCTCACTTCATCAGATGCATGAAGTTTGTCTTTCAGCTGCCACTGATTCTTTTGTTATTTTGACTGCAGCAGATTACACGATTCTCCCTCCAAAAATAATTCTGTGTGGCTCCAAGAATTTGCTAGATTCACAAAAGGATGTGGTTTGAGTCGTATCCTCATTAATGAAGTTCCAGCTGCACATTCCTTATAACAAGAAATACAAAGAAAATTTTCATTTGAGCTTTAAATTAAATCTCTTACTTACACAGAGAGCTGGTTCTCCAACTCAGCCAGCCAGACTGCTGAAGTCAAACCAAGATGGCAAAATGTACCATGTACTGTGTACAGTATGCTATGAAGCCCATAACCGAATCCGTTTTCTCAAAAATGCTGTATTAGGTTACTTTGCACAAAATGTTCAAAGGAGCATGATTTTTATTTTATTTTATTTTTTTGTATTTGGAAAGGCCATAAAGTGCTATCTCATAATATTTTTACTGGGCATGAGGAGCCTGAAAGATTCATAATACGGTTTGTAACCCAGCCGGGTTCAGTCAGGGAATCAAACATGGTTCTAATTAAAAACCTGCAGCAGCTGAATATTGGCCAGGGACATGTGAGGAAGCCATGGGAAGTGCCGTGCGGGGAAGGTGGGAGTAGGCAGTAGCCATCTTCTGTGCGGCTTGGAAATCTCACAGCTCTCTCTAAACGTGAACATCTGCCAGATAACTTTTGTTGGCTAAAAAAAAAAAGCATATCCCTGAGAGTATCCTTTTCATTTCGTGAGTGGAGGAGCGAGGGATTATCTTTGCTGAAGACACAGAAGGGGTTTAAAATACACACACACACAGGAAGACTCTCCTGTTGGGAAAAAGTTGATATATTATCAAGTTAGATGTTAGTTTGAAAAGTTTTTTTTAAAAAAACTAATAGAAGCAAAGAGATCAAAGGTACACCCAGAGGGTAAGTGCAGCTTCGGCAATCTTCCTCGCCCTGTGTCTGATCAAATAAGCATCCTATTGTTCATTGTATCAAAGCTTTCCTTTCCATAAAAGCTTCCCTTTCCATTCTTGATGGCTATAGAGAAACTGTTCAACATGGGACCATTTCCCCTTCAGATTTTGAGTTCGTTTCCACATGTACTCCAAGCACCAAGCTACCCATAGACCCCTGCGGCAAACAAGAGACGTCAACCCCGATATGTAAATCACCTTCCTTCCCCCCTAAAAAACTGCTTGCCAACTCCCGCCCGGGAGACAAATGGAAACTCCCGGAATCTCCCGCCCGGGAGACAATCTCTGACAACGAGTTTCTTGAGTTTTTCCCCACTTTTCCAAGTTCTCTACCTCACTGGGTCCTCCCCAGCACAGTAGACACTTACAAGCAGAGGTGTATCCTTATTCTAATTCCAGACTTTTTTTTTTCTGTGCGGATACCTATTCCCTCCAACAGGGGCCTCACTCTCCCCCAACAGCTTTTCCTACATAGTCAGTAGACTTCCTGGGTTTGTAGAAAAATCCGAAAAGTGAGGAAATCCCTTCAGGGACGGTTGAATTCCCCCCCAAAAGCCTTTTGAAATGGCCTCTGCAGGGACCTGATTCCAGGCAGCAATGATGAGAGATTAGAACATTGGGGGGGAGGGGGGAGGAGAGGCTTCTGACTGGCTCTGTCAGTAAAGGGTGGGGGGAAGGGCCCTTTCTTTCCAGGCCTCTTTCGGCCTTGGAGGGAGGGGGAGGGAGGGAGGGAGGGAGCCTTGGGGCCAGGCTGGGGGATTCCTAGTGGTTTTGGGGTGGAGTGCAAGGAGGGCAGAATTTGGGGAAGGGAGAGGCCTCAGCTGGGCATCATGCCACAGAATCCACCCTCCAAAGCAGCCATTTTCTCCAGGGAGACAGATCTCCGTTGTTCACAGATCTCTGGAGTTCACTCTCCAGCAGGCCCCACTTGGAGGTTGCCAACCCTAGGCCTGGCAGGAGTCTAGGGTTGCCAGGTCCCCCCACGGGCACTGGCAGGGGATGGGGGTAGTGGGGCTGCCAGCTCCAGGTCTGGAAACTCCTGGAGATTTGGGGATGGAGCCTGGGGAGGACAGGGACCTCAGTGGGGTACGATGCCCTAGAGTCCACCCTCCAAAGCATCCATTTTCTCCAGGGGAAGTTATCTCAGTAGTCTGGAGCTGAGCAGTAATTCCAGGGGATCCCCAGATCCCACCTGGAGGCTGGCATCCCTAGGCAGCACCCTCTGGGCGACTTGATACCACCTAATTTGCATGACTCAACTTGGCCTGGCTGCTTGCTGCTGTTCCGCAGCCACCCTATGAAAGCCAGCAGTGGTGCAGCAGTTAGAGCCTCAGAGTAGGGTCTGCAAGACCCAGGTTCAGATCCCTATATTGCGGTGGAAGCTGACTGGGTGATTTTGGACCAGTCACATACTTTCAGCCTAACCAACCTCACAGGGTTGTTGTGCAGATAAAAAGGAGGTGAGAATAATGTAAGCTGCTTTGGTCCCCAATGTGGAGAAAGACTATAATTTTCCTTGGTAGAAGCTGTGGGGGAGGGGGTGGAGACGAAAAGCTGAAGACAGATAAAGGCAGATAAAGGTTAAGTTGGCTGTTGGGTGGGAAGGAAATAGGGTTGCCAACTCTGGATTGGGAAACTCCTGGACATTTAAGGGGTGGATCCTGGGGATAGTGGGATTTGAGGAGGGGAGGAACTTCAGACCAGTATAATGCCATAGACTCCACCCTCCAAACCAGCCATTTCCTCCATGAGAACTACCATTGCCAGCCTTTGGGTGAGGGCTGGAGATCACCCAGAATTACAACTGTTGTCCGGGTGACAGAGATCAGTTCCCCTGGATAAAATGGCTGCTTTGGAGGGTTGAGTCTATGGCTCCACCCCCAGAAGGGAGAAAGAGTGTGAGATAGGTAAGGGTAGAGGGGAGGAAGCAAAGGTGTGAGGAATGGGATGACCATCCCGCAAGTTTCTTGCGGGTCTCCACTTGTTTAGTTCTATTCTTTAACCAAGAAAGGATGGGCTAAAAAGCCCGAGGTAGACCCTTGTATTCGAACCAAGGGTCAGGAAGGCATGTTTGGATGCACTTGTTGGACAAGGAACACCGTGCGTCTGATCACGCTTGCTGCCACTGCAACACCTTGTAATGGCGCGAGTAAGCACAGGGCTCGAAGAACAGCCCTGAAGCCACTGAGCGTGTTAGTCCTCCCTCTGCTACGGAAGCAGCGGAGAATGCTCAGGGCGCCCGGCCGACGCCCGGTGGCGTTGCTTGTCCAACAACCGCTCCAGCCTCGGCACGCCTTGCCCTCCTTCCACCCTCACGGTTGCAGGGACAAAGGTAGCACCCCAGCAATCGGTGCCCATGCCTTGCCCACTATACCTAGCCTCACCCTGCTCTTGTTCACCTCTGCAAAAGTGTCTCTAAGTATTTTTAATAATTTTTTCTTTTTGGAGAAAAACGGTTTACCCAGCATGCTTTTTGGGAAAAGTGTTTTGCGTATTCAGGAGCCTCCGACCGTAAATAATTTGACCCCCAGGGATGAACCATTCCATAAAAGGAGAGCCCTTGGAACAGCCTATGTTTATGGGATAGGGGAGCCCCTGTGTTTCGTGTGTGTGTTGTGTTCTATTCTTTTACTGCAATGATCGGGGAACCCCCGCAAGGGTCCCCCTGGTTTAAAAGAGGTACGACCTAACATCGTTCCCTCCAGAGCACCATGGCTCCCGTTTAAAAAGCCACTGGCTGCGAGCTGTTCCTCGAGCCCTGAGCTTACCGGCGCCGTCCTCCTCCTGATGCCCGGGTTCGAGGGACAGCCCAAGCCAGCACAATGCTTTCCTCCCCCCCGAGGGAGGGAGAATTATCAGGCCCGCCATGGGACCAGAATAGCCCCAATTTGTAACCTCTTTCTCGCCCATGGTGACTCATTAACCAACCCTCTTCTAGGTACACCATATGGTCATCGGTGACCTCCATGCAGGCTTGCTGTGTTCTGTCAAGGCACGCATGCTTGGAGGCTCCGGCAGCCGCCGCTTCAGGTGAAAACCGCACGCCCAAGGTGCTTTAGGAAGCTAGGGGGGGACTCCCCGCTCCACTATGCAAATTACCCTCCTCCCCCTTGGCCAGACTGACTCGTGTCCGAGCCGAGGGAGGACAAGCGCCACCGAAGCCAAACAACCGAAGAAGATCGGGATCCTTCGTGGTCCCCGACGGCAGCTCGCTGAAAGACCATAGTTACAATGTATAGAGAGCCTTCCTCTCATGCTTGGAGCGTTTCTGCGCATAAGAGACTTTGCAAAACTAAGCAGCCTGAGAGGAAGGACGAAGATAATGTACCCAATGAATTGTATATGCTTTTATGAATTAATGCTTATATGTAACTTCATGAAATCAACTCTCTTAAAGAGACAGTGCCTATTTTTAGCGAAGCCTGAATTTCTATGATTCTTTTAACTTGCTTTCATTTGCAATTGAACTTTTATGCATTTAATGCCTTTCTTTAATCAACGCCTAGGTTTTAATGATTTATTCTATTAGCGCCTAAGATTTTAAGACTTCTTTTAGCCTAATTTTATTAGCGGTTGTGTTTTTAAATGTAATTAAGGTTTTTTATAAGTTATTTTATTAGCGGCTAAGGATTCTTAGCCCGTTTTAAGTCTATTTTTCTTTTATATAATGAATGTATTGTTAATCATTTAGATAAATAAGCTAGCTCCCGGCTTATGCTTATCAGCCCCGGTTGTGTGGAGTGTTCCAATGGCAATTTGGCATTTTGATAGGGTAGTTTTTTTTTTAAGTCCGTCCCATTGTGAGAGTAGTTAGTGGCACCCAGGTGACAGCACCCTCCGGCGGACGATGACATCACTGCCTCCGACGACATCCGTTCCTGATTGTGTGACCCTTTTGCCTGACGTCTCCAGGGTCCCAAGGGGGGAAAATGTTGCCCTGCAAGGCTTTTTGGCCTCTTTTTGGACTGTAATAAAATAATAAACTGTGCCAGTGCGTGTATGGGAAACTGAACCACATGGTAACCCTCCCAGATGCCAGCAGAGACTGCACCCAGGCAAGAGATGTTTCTCCTGACCTTTCCAGCAGCTCCAGTGCCCAGCAGAGGTTACCAGCCTGTTCTCCATGAAGGAAATATGAAGCAGAACCAGTACACATTAAAGCACAGAATCATGTCTTGATAAAATACAAGAAATAGGAACTCCAAAAACGCCATTGAGAGTTCCTTCTACAGCAGGCAGCCTCTTTCCCTCCCCCCACCCTCACCTGAAAGACCTCACGTAGCCCTGGCAGAGTCTATTCATCGTTGCCTAGTAACTGATTGAGGGCCATCAACAGCCGGGCTAATGCCATCAAGAACACAATAGAAGTGGCCGGATGACTCATCCTGGCTGTTACCTGGTGTCAGACATGAGTAAGTTTCTAGCTCTCAGTATTGACCATCCCTCAGGCACACCTCCACACACCTCCCCTACATCTTCCAACCAATAGGGTGCTTTCAGGGACGGACTACCAGGAGGCGGGAATCAGGGAGGTAACCAGCCCCCACCCTCCTGCTTATAAGGGGATGCCAGACCACCGGCCCTCTCTCTGCTCTTCGACCCCTATCGAACCTTTGACCCTCTTATGTCCAGCTTGCTATCCCCAACCCCTGCCTCCATCTTTAAACTCTGGTCTGCAGGCCGAGTTTCCACGTGTTAATCTGCTGGTCAGACCACGTGGCCCCATTTTTCTTAGTTTCTTTCCCCTCCATTTTTCCTGAGGAACGCTCTACACGACGAGACTGGTAAATATGACCCACCAACGACTTACCTGCTAGTGCAAACGTGCTTGTCTCTCTCTGTATTTCTTAGATCTTGAATAATTGTGTGTGAGCTTGTGAAATTGTTTGTGTGTGCAAAACCTCAGTAAAAGACTTTATTTTCAACCATAAAAAGTCTCCTGGTCTGTTACCAACTCCTCCCGGCGGGCTGACCTCTGTATACACAGGTGTTCGCTCTCGCAGCTGATTGCTTATTAATAATCAATATAATTCCCCTCGTTATTATTCATAATAACACGCAATCAGGCTAACAGCAGGAATAGGATTTACACATGATGGGTTTTCCCGCATTTTTCTGGTGAACGTACTCATGTGGGAGGGAGTAAGCAAAGCATGTTTATAGGGAAGTGTGCATAGATCTTTAACACATCCAAGTGTAGGTACATGAGGTTTTATCCCATGGTTGGGAGCTCAGCTTTTCCAGTGTTCCCAATTGTATGTTGACATGGCTACATGTGTATTCTTACACCGAATCTACACAGAGCTACATTACATGCGTACACATGACATGAGTACTACCCAGCCACATCATAGATCAGAACTTGTGGAGGAACCTTGCAGGTACACATTCCTCCAGTATAGGTACAGAATTTCTGGTTGGGCTGTATGTGTAAATCAACCTTAGACAACACATTTGGTCTGGATATAATCTGGAATGATTGGTAACGGTTCACCCTGATAAAGTGGAACTCCCTGACCTGAATATATGATAACCTATAGTTAAAGCATCAAGACTTAGCCTATCCATCAAGACCATGTGTGAAAACCTTCAAGAAAGAACCTCTCTAAACCATTTTGTTCCACTGGTGATTACAGTCAAGCATTTCTTCTGCTAAATCAATCCAACCTGAAAAGCATATCCCCCCACCCTTCCTTCAAATAACTGAGGGCAGAGTACTTGGTCCTCTCCTCTTCTGGGTTCTCTGTCTGGTAGCATTTTCCCCTTACTGCCACCTGGACAGGCAGGTTAGGCTGAAGGAGAGTGAGTGGCTCAAGCCGACCCACTGAGCTTCCTGGATGAATTCTTGTCCAATGTTCTCTACAACACTTCCACAGAACTTAAACCCATTGCTTCTTGTCCTGTCCTCAGTGTACATCAACAATTGCTTCTTCACTTTCATATGCGGTTCTTTTGAATGCGCCCAAGTTATCAGTACAGCCTCTTTGGTTTTCTTTTCTAGCCTAAACAATCCCAGTGCCTTGATAGGTTTTCATTCTACACAGGTTATCATTGGCAGAAGCAGAAGGGTTCATATTTTTTAAACAAGCTGCCTAAGTTTGGGTCCAAACATAAACATTGTATTGAAAAATAGACATTTATGGTCTAGAGTGAAGTGCTACTATTGTTTCTTGATTTTAGGAAGCAATGTTCTTGTTGATCCAACCTACTTTAGCACTGACCCTTTTGAGACACCAGGCCAAATGTCTGATTCATGTTATCTTATCAACTATAAACCCCACAAACTTTATCCTAAGTGTTGCTCCCTAGCCATTTAGCTTTTTTTTTAAGTGTAACATTATTTTTTGTGTGTGGTGAGGTGGTCTGCTCTTCCCATTACATTGATTTTTATATTTTATATACAAAGCAATTTTATGGAAAGAAAGAAAGAGAAGAAAGAAAGAAAGAAAGAAAGAAAGAAAGAAAGAAAGAAAGAAAGAAAGAAAGAAAGAAAGAAAGAAAGAAAGAAAGAAAGAAAGAGGCCTCCTCTGAAGACCAAAAGGTTGAGGGATAACTGGGCCATTAGCCAAGCAGAAAGAGCCCACTGGCAGTTCTGTTTATTCTCTCCACCCCCACGCTCAGTCCCTACCTTCCCACGCTAAGCCACATTTTATTTTCTTTGACATGAAATCAACTACATAACTCTTGTCATTGCTGCCAATACCCAAGAGGTCTGATCCTGTTTATGGGCCCCCGTCTCCTAACTGAACACTTCTGGCCACAGTTCTGGTGATGACGACAGGATATAACGAGAAAAAAAACATATCAGCCTAGCCTGAAGGTTGACGGATCAGAAAGCTTGCAGCTGCAGCACTTAAAACTTTAAATGGGAGAGACAAGGTCAACCAAAGTTATTATTTTAGTCCAGCATAGGTGATAACTCCCTCTCCCCTCCATGGAAATGAAACAAAATCTACTTGGGGGAGAATGGGAGCTGTTGGACAATACATGCTGGGGAAACCGAAAGGCATCTGGTAGATAGACGGTTACTGCTTTCACCATTGAATCTGGTAGAATTCAGAGTTGTATGCCAGCCATGGTCATTTAGGAGTTGTGGACACAATTGTTTATCCAACGGAAAAAGTCCTTTAACATACATTATGGATAATATCTAAGGCGGTGAAACTGATTGTAAAGAACTAGGAACACAGAGCCTTGAATGCCCTTATAAACCTTACTTGTTCAACACTTCATCTTTATTTATTTCATTTATACCCCATTTTTTCTCCCTGAAGTGGCTTACAACATTTCCCCTCCTTCATTTAGCCTGACTCTTTGAGGTGGGTTAGGCTGCAAGAGCGTGAGTGGCCCCAGGTCACCCAGCAAGCTTCCACGGCAAATTAGAACCTGGATTAGAACCTGTAATCTGCAGGATCCTAGTATGACTCTCTAACGATTACACCACACTGATGCAGTAGGAGCTGGTCAGTAGGAGTTAAATGATATCCATAATTCATGGGAAACTCATTATGGCCCAATTTATGATGGATAAAACAAGCATAGAAGTTTGGCAAATGCCTCTGGGTTATTTTGTTCATTTAAACAAACATAAGATGATGTTGATACAAGAAAAAGGTCAAACAACTTCTATTTCATTGGCTGCTGTGATCACATAGAATAAATCCTCAAATCAGGTATAAAACGGGATGACTCATCTAGATTTCCTTTAAAAAAATGACTTCATGTAGTTAAAGCTAAAGCAGTGCTGCTACAATTTTCATTAGTACCACTGAAACGTCCTCCATTCACAGTGGTCATTGGATATCCTGTGCAGATAGTCTATTCACTGTTTAAACTGAGCAGTATTAGGAGTGCATTTGCATCTATGCAATTGGCAGTATTCATCCTCACAGAGAAAAGTGCCATGTGGCTGCCATTTGTGCATCCTCAGAATTTGCGGGATTGCTGGGTTTGATTGAGCATTGCTGTTTTTTTAGCCTGATTTCATTTGGGATTCTACAAAAACTACAGTTTCCATCAGCCCCAACAAGAAATCCGGCTGAGGAAGAGAGGGGAAGAAATTTATGGGGGGAAGGGGCTCTAATAATAAACCTCTGTGTTCTGCTGAATGCCAAAATGTTTCCAAGTCCTTAAAGTATACTCAGAAATGTAATTCGTTTGGTGTCTTGCACAGTGGTGTTCATCTCCCATTAAACCAAAGTTTTAAAAAGAAATCATACTTTAGCTTCAAGGTGACGTACAGTCATAAGACATGAACAGTCTGATATGTTTGCATGTCAGAGGCTGACATTTAACTGCAGCCAACCAACATTGCTATTGAAAGTGTGGTTACTGAGAACAATACTAAAGGTAAAGGTAAAGGTTTCCCTTGCTCGAAAGCCAGTTGAATCTGACTCTAGGGTATAGTGTTCATCTCCATTTCCAAGCCGAAGTGCCAGTACTGTCCGAAGACATTTCCATGGTCATGTGGCCGGCATGACTAGATGCCGAGGCACACGGAACGCTGTTACCTTCCCACTGAAGCAGTACCTATTTATCTACTTGCAATTTCTTGCTTTCAAACTGCTAGGTTGGCAGGAGCTGGGACCAGAGAAGGGAGCTCACTCCATCATGCAGCACTCGGGTCTCAAACTGCTGATATACTGACCTTCCAGTCTGTAGTTCAGTCATGAAATTGATCTATAATGTGGAGTTCTGCGTTCAGTCCTGAGTTTGGAGTCTATTTGCTTCCAGAGAAGGGACTATGTGGCGAATGGGGCTGTTTCACATGGGAGGTCTCTAATTCTGTGTTTGATGGTTGTGGCTCTAATATAAAACAGGGTGTATATTCTGTAATAAGGACAGGGTGGGAACAGCTATATATGTGGGTCCCATTTCCTATGGGTTGGATCCACTGAAACAGAAATGGAAAGAAAAGAAAAGCTCCTGGCTGTGGGGAGCAAGGGAAGAGGAGAAGATGGTGGAATCGTGCCAAGTGATGAATGCCACCAACTGTGCAGGTGCCATAGCAGCACACACTTTTAAAAGACACATCCCATAATCATCCAGCTTCTTTAATCCAGCCAGCTGTCATACCAAATGCTGCCATTGCACAGATGCAGAACTGCTCACCATACTGCTCCCTGTGAATTGTGAGCAGTTCTTTGGGGGTGGGGGATTACAAAAGATAACTCGACTCCCTCCATGGGCATTTCATACAAGGTCAAGTTGAAATGTTGATTGCCTTTTTTGCAAAGTTCTTGGCATCCCTGTTCTTAGCTGCAGAGGCTACAAAAAGAGATTGCCACAAACGTCCTGTGCACACTGGTCCTTTCCGCACTTGGATCTCATCCTTGGTTTTATCAGAGTTCAACTCGTGACACAACACCTTGCATTTATTCCTGCTTGTAACAGCATCTGTTTATCCCAGTGTAACAGGCCGGATTCACCCCCCGGCCAGAGTAACCCCGGGGTTACTCCGGCCTAACCTAGAATAACCCCAGAGGCCAGGCCAGAGTAACCCGGGGGTTAATCCAGACTAACCCCTGCCAGACAAACCTCTGCCGGGCTCTGTTGACTAATGAGATTGGATTCATACCCCATTCTTCACTACCCAGAGGAATCTCAGATTGGCTGACAAGTTTCTCATGGACCTCAAACCCTCAGAAGCTGACACTGTGCTGGTTACAATGACTTACCACTCTATACTGGGGACTGTGAGACCCAGGTTCAGATAGTTTGGCATAGGCAACTTTATACCCGAGGGGTTACTTTGGCCCAGGGTTACAGGTTGTTGTGTTGTGCAATTGGGGTAACTCTGGCGTGGCCCGGCAGAGGTTTGTCTGGCAGGGGTTAGTCTGGATTAACCCCTGGGGTTACTCTGGCCCGGCCTGGCAGGGGTTACTTTGGCCTAGGCTGGGGGGGGTGAATCCGGCCTGTTACACTGGGACAAGTGTGGGGCAAAACTGGGGTGACCTCAATGTAATGTGGAAACAAAAAATACCCTGAGATAATTACAGGGGTGAGCTTGTGTGTGGTGTAGAATATAAGTTCAGGGACAAGGTTGAACCAGGATTTAAGGTCTAGTGCAGAAAGGGCCACTGAGTATTGAAGCTGTGCTTTCCTACAAAGCATTCAAAGTGAACTAGTCTTGCTCAAATTGGATGTAGATCTGCTGTGATACTTGTGTGGGCTTTGGCTCCAAAAGTTATCTACATTCAGAGGAATAAAAATTAAAAGCCCATGGGGCAGTGACTGTTCAGCTGGCTCTGACTTACAAACTAAGGAAGAATGTACTGTTTAAAGGCAACGTTTACTCCAGAACTGCTCTGTTCTCTCATAAGTAGATGAACAGAGTGCAATTAGCACAGCCCTTTAGCACTGCATTCCTATAGATCACATTCAATATAACTGAAAACAAATGCCTTGAGTCAGCGCACGCAGCAATTACAGAAGCATCGTTATCTTATTAGAACTCATTAGAAAAACATGTCAAAGTTATTGACAGTCCCCCGTCAAGCTGTCTTTTTATACAAGTGCCAAATTCCATCTATTGATTTGGCTTTCCACTGCAAACCCTCTGATGGGATTTGTGCTTGATGCTGTAAATATTTCTGTTAAGATAAAATGCTGAGAATATTTTCAGGAGAACTTTGTTATTTAATCCCGACAATAAAAAAAAAAAATCCTGGAGACTGCACACAGTCCTTTACAATGTTACAGCTTGTAATGCTTTCACTAACTTTATTTTATTTAGCTCCTTTTACAGTTCTTCTAAGTTGGGAAATTTGACCTCAGACAGACTTTTCTGCATCTCAGAAATCACACATACTGCCCATGAATAACCAGGTCCAAACTCACTGGCTATGAGTAGTGCAGAGGGATAATCAAAGTTAGAGAGAAAGAGCCAAACAGCCGTTAGATCTCAGTGGAAAGATCTTAAATTATTCCTGCTTTTTAAAACTATTCTGCTTGCTGGTGGGGAAAAAACCCAAGAAAGTAAGAGAAATCAAGTTGCGACTCCATTCAGCTAACCAGAGAAAGACCCTTTACATAGTAGAAGGCAGAACCCAGCCTAGAACAAGCAAAGCAAGCCATTTTCAAGAATGTTCCATTTGTCTGCACGATTTGTAGCTTTCATGTTAGGTATCCCTAAAGAGGAGACAGTCACTGTGATTTTGCAGCTAGTCAAAGATTTAAGGGTTTGCTTTTTAAAAACAGAAATTAAATTCTACAAATTGCTCTTAAGGCAGCATTCTGATAGGATTTGCTGATGAGGGGATGGAGAAAGGTAGCGGGCAGCACTACAAAATGGTTACCATTGGGCACCATAAAGACATTCCAAGCTAATCATCCTCTTATGATGGGGACAGCCATTTCCAGCTCAGTGTGTAACTTTGTTTCTGGACAGCACTCCCTGCAAACCCCAACACTTCTGTGTTGAAAGTGAAGGACTTTGTGCTGTCTCTTAGCCTCAGCCTTCAGAGGGGGACTATGAGAGAGTCAGAGAGACAGATAGGCTAGGATACTGGATATCCTTTCCTTCTCTCCTCTTCAGTGACCCCTTTGATGTGTAGATTATGACTGTCAGGGAAATTTAGGGTTGCCAGGTCTGGATTGGAAAATACCTGAAGACTCTGAGGGTAGATTGGGGAGAGGGGAGGGTTTGGGGAGGGAGAGGGGAGGGGCCTCAGCGTGGTACAATGCCATAGAGTCCACCCTTCAAAGCAGCCATTTTCTCCAGGGGAGCTGATCTCTGTCAACTGGAGAGCAGTTGTAAAAACAGGAGATCTCCACGCCCCACCTGGAGGCCAGCAACCCTAGGGAAACTTCCTTCTTTCCGGTCTAACACCTTCTCTCCACGCTAAGCTAGCCTTCTCCAGCTTGGCTGCATGAGAGCAGAACGTGCCTCCTGTATTTCCATCCAATTTAGCTAGTTGGACTAGATTAGAATCCCATCTCTAATAAAGGACTCATATTACTTTACAAAGATAAAGAGGCTCCGTGTGCAACTTTGTTTCTGGACAGCGCATTCACTAACCAGATAGACTCCGCTGTGCTGTGTGCAGGGCTTATTTTTGTAGAAAAAGCCCAGCATGAACTCATTAGCATAATAGGCCACACCCAACAGCAGGAACTCATTAGCATATTAGGCCACACCCCTGGTAACACAGCTCATTAGCATATCAGGCCACACCCCCATTTTACCAGAAGTGTGGGCATCCAGCCATACTCACCTTTTGCTTCTTATTCTGTTACTTTGTTTGTTGTCAAAACCCAGGGCTTTTTTTGTAGCATGAACTTGTTTGCATGTTAGGCCACACATCCTAAATGTAGCCAATCCTAATGAGTTTCTGCTGTTGGGTGTGGCTTATTATGCTAATGAGTTCCTGCTGGGTGTGGTCAACTCAAGAGCCAGCCGGATCTCCATTCCTGTGCGTTCCTGCCCAAAAATAGCCCTGGCTGTGTGTCTTGATCACTCTGCTAACCAAATAATTCCATCGTTCTTAAGTAACACCAGCTCCAGTGAGGTGGTGGAAAAGTAGGATTGGCTCTTTGATTTAGAGGAGATGTGCTTGGGGAAGTGACTACCAGATACCAGAAAAGTAGATGCTTGTGGACCATGTGAGGGGAGGAAAAACCTCATGATATGGGCATAGTGTATGTAGTTTCAGCATCTAGAGAAACTTTTGGTATTTTCCTTGACTCATATTTATTTAATCCTTGAGTCATTGCACTGTCTGAACAGTCATTTAGGTGGCTTGATCAGCCATGCAAAAAAGATGGCTCCTGTATGGAGATCTAAGAAGTGAGAACCTTTTCAATAACGTTTCCAAAAGCCCCACAGCAACGCAGTCTGCTCAAAGTCCTTAACCGCCTCTTTTTGTGTATCATTTCATGCAAGGAATGGATCATCTTTTTTGCCAGAGATAAACAGATTAGACAGTCTATCATCAAACAAAACTACAGTGTTACAGAAAATGATGAAATGGAGCAGTACACCCAAAAGCGCCAATTAAAATACCTTCTTTGTCAGCGTGATGTCTTTTGTTTATTTGGTTTAGACTTATAAGCAAAAAAAAAATTGGCCTATTTGCTATTTCAAACTGTATCCCTTTACTCTCTGCTTCAATCAAAATGGATTTCTGCTTACTACTGAACTAATTTACTTTCATACTTCATAGAAAATCTCATTCACAGTGCGAAAGACTGGGGAGGGGGATGTTGGCCATCATCTTTGTGAATTGATTTTGGAATGTGAGGGGGAAAGGCACTGAACATGCCCAGTAACCATGGATTTTCAATGGCTCTTTCTTTATTGAGAAATAAATGTGAACTCTATGAACTGGAGTATTCATTTGATATCGGTGTTAGAGCCAGCCATAGGGGCTTGCTTGTAAAAGTTTCTTTGGAAAAGTCAGATTGGGCCACACACTGTGAGTTGTTGGCAATGTTCCTTAAAGAATGATAGCTGGGATCTTAGATCTGTTTCCTATACTACCGCTACTATTACTACTACTATTATTATGAATTGTCACAGTTAGATATTTGACTGGTAGACGGTGTTCTGCAATTCAAGATCTAGTTATGTACTTGGGAACTGCAGATGTATCTTTGCAGGATTCTTGCTGTTCCAAGCAACACTGCTTTTTGGGGCTGAGCTGGTATTATTTGTTCAATGCCTAAAATCTCCAGGTGTTTACTGAGACTTCTAGGCACTGCTCTAAGGGCTCCAATGACAACTGGCACAGTGGTTGAGAGCCAGTGTGATGTAGTGGTTAAGACTGGAGGATTCTAATCTGATTCCCCACTCCTCCAAATGGTCTGCTGGATAACCTTAGGCCTCACAGTTCTCTCAGAACTCTCTCCACCCCACCTACCTCACAAGGTGCCTGTTGTGGGGAGAGGAAGGGAAGGTGATTGTCACCTGCTTTGAAACTCTTTAGGGTAGAGAAAAGCAGGCTAAAAAAACCAACAGGCACAATGGTAACAAGACAACTTAGAAATTAGCGTCCAGGAATTGAACCTGGCTCTATAAATGTCAGAGTGAGTGACTCAGCATGCCTGGATGGTGGTGGGGGGGGGGTTCCTACATCACTCTAAGTGTATATAGGAGTTATCTCCTTCAATGAGATGTTTCTCTTTGTCTTAACCTGAGATTTGCCCTCTGGCATCTCTTCTCTCTCCATCACTTTGTCCTCTCATTCATTTCACATGGCCTTCCACAGAGACACATGTCTCTACAGATCTCTTCTTTAGACAATGGCCTCATACTCCTGTACATGTGATTCTGGATTAGCTGGCCATTTCTGATAGGGAAAGTATTCTTTAGATCAGGCATCTTTCTCATCTTTTGACTGCAACCTGAATGTGAACTGGATCTACCTGAATAAATGTAAGTTTACCTATTTTGCAATATACTGCTTGGGAGATGTATTTACTGCACTCAGTATCATGCTTCTATCACTTGGCAAAACTTTGGTATATTAACCAAATATCCCAATAGGGTTATAGGCCCAGAGTGAATTTTAAAGTTTAAAAGGAATTTGTCTTGTTTTTCTCTTGCTTGAGCATTTAAAAGGCTTCACCACCTGCTGGCAAGAACAAAATATGATGGAAATTTGCTTAACAGATGATCCCAAGCTCTGAGTGCAGCAGGCTCCCTTCCTTTTGAATGACTAAGAATGACACAACAATATGCAATCCTAGAGAAACATAATGGAGATCATTTCACTGCATGGCTTTCCAGAACCGAACATCAGCTCGAGGACAAAAAGCTGACTTTTCATTAACTGCGCCACAACCTTCGGAGTCTGAAAATGAGACCACGAGAAGGGAGAATGCAGGTAGTAAAGCACAAAATTTGATTATTGGTACACTGGGTAATTCACAACTGGGGTACATAAAAGGACAAGAAACTGCAAAAGTGATGATTGAAGCCGTAAGAAAGGTCTATGGAGAACAAGACCAGGCTAGCAAGATTTCTTTGTTTAGAGAACTTTTCTCAACTATGCTACAAGAAAGTGGAACTGCAGAAGCCCATATAGAAACATTATTAAATCTATTTGATAATTGCTGGTAAAGTGCTAGATGAGAATTTACAAACTGGACTGTTTCTAAATTCCCTACCTGAATCTTATACTGCATTCATTTCACGTATTTCACATTTATTTATTTCTGCTTACATGATCAAAGGTCTCAATCACATGTATAAAATACAGTTTATGATTAAACATCAAAATAAAGTTAAAACAGCGAACTTAATAAGATAAAATAATTAAGATAAATAAATACAAGCTTTTCAATTATATCCACTATTTATGCTTCAATGCTATTATAGTTGCTAAATACCTTGCTACATTTAACGGGAAAGATTCTAAGTTGGAAGTTGTTCTGGGCCTGACAAGAGCTGAGTACCATAAACAAAAGTGCTATCCTGAGCAGCACAAAAACAAGAATGACTCAAGTTACTTGGTCCAAGAGGCCAGGTCAAGGAGCTAAGCCAATTGATCACAGAAAGGCCTACTACACAGACAAAAGAAATGTCCCTGACTGCAGAGGTGGTGCTCGCTCAATAGAAATGCAAATGCCAGCACCAGCAATCAACCTCACACTCAAACACAGAGACAGAAAGATTTCTCCCAAATAAAACAGTTTAATTATTGTGTTTCTCATGTAGCACAAACTAATGAAAATCACAAACCTTGGCTAATTGATAGTGGTGCTTCCAATACATATGACATCAGGTATCAATTTGTTTGATGCTTCAGGAAAAGTGCAACTAGCCAATGGAGATCAAGTATACATACAAAGAAAAAAGAAACGTTGCATAAATTTGCCAAATAGGTGACAGTGGTACTGAGGTTACTGCAGGTGATGTTTTATACATTCCTGATTTAAAGGTAAATTTGCTAAGTGTCCCCACACTCTCACAAAAAGGATTTGCTTGTAAGAGAAAGTAGGGGTGTGATCACACAGCAAGTGTATCATGATTTGTTCCTGCTGTAGATTTGATCGGGAATATTTTTTTCAGGTTGGGATGACCATACATCCCTCCCTGAACCACTTGCATTGTGCAACGAGGTTCCGGGCACTGTTCAGATAGCTGCACCACTGCTTGGGCAGCACAGCTTGTTTTTTTTTTTTTAAAAAAAAATGGCTTTGCACACGTGCATATACACATGGCTGAATCACCACTCCCACTTGGACTCACCATACTCCCCTGTTCTTGCAGGTCCCCCACCCCCGAACAGCAAACAAAATTAACCAGTGACATACAACTGAGCGCTGGGGTTTATATGTGCGCTTGAACAATGTATACATTGAATTTATTCAGTGCAGGATTGCTCATGCACACAACGACAGAAGCTTGTAAAAAAAAAATCACAAGAAGGATGTTCAGATGACCTAATCATGATCATTGCAAGAGATGGCTGTCCAGATCAGCGAATCATGGATTCAAAGCACAAATATCCGGACAGTACTTGATTTTCCGGATGCAGGAAAACTCGCTAGGGAACCGGGAGGATTGCGCGAGTGAGCCGACTTAAGTGCAGGAGAGGGATGTGGCCATCTAATCAGCAATTTTAAATGTGAGAGGGAACAGCGGTGAAACCCGATCAAAATGACCAGGTGACCACGGCCTAGGAGAGGGAGAACAAAGAGAAAAGAACAGAGAGGCAGAAGGATAAACTGAATTTGTGTGTTTTAAATCCTGCCTTATGACTTCCTTACCTGAATCAAAACATCAGCAATGTGCAAGGTGCTGCACAAAATGCAAAACAACCATAGGCCTAGCTAAGACATCTTACATAGGACATTTGATAAGCAAGTTAAATAAGCGGGGACAGGTCAATGATGGGGAAATGGTTAGGTTGTATGTGACAGTGAAGGCTCTGGTAAGAATCTGTATACTTTTAGAATTATGAGTATTGATTTAATTATCTGTGACCCTTAAGTATGATACCCAAGTAACAGAATACAGTTGCCAACCTCCAGGTGGGACCTGGAAATTTCCTGGAAATATAACTGGTCTCCAGACAACAGAGATCAATTCCTCTGGAGGAAATAACAGTTCTAGAGGGTGGAGAGTGGGCTATATGGCATCCCTGTTGATTTCCCTCTCTTCTCCAAATTCCACCAAGTGCCGGCACTGTCCCCAGATCTCCAGGAGTTCCTCAAACTGGAACTGGCAACCTTAGAATTCACCTCGTTTCTCAGAGCAGAGCTCAAACTGAGTTTAGGATTTGGTCATACTATTAAGTGAGCCCTCAATAACTACCTTCTGTTCCCTCCTCAAGGTGTGTTGGGGGAGGGGGTTACTTGTGTTTTGGTGTTGAGGTTGTAGTCTCTCAGAGTGTATTAGTGTTCTCCATAAGTTAGTGGTCTCTCCAAGTTGAAAACAATAAAAAGATCAATTATTGATAATACCAGATTGGTTTCAGCTGGGTAACCATCTTACTCTGTTATAAGAGAACAAAATTAGTGTTCAGTAGCACCTTAAAGACCATCAAAATTTCCCAAGGTATATGTTTATTAAGTTCAAATGAGAATGAAGATCCAACAGTTATGGTGTTACCAGAGTTTCCTGAGAAAGGGCTGAAGGGTGAACTGGAAGCACGATAGCAAAGTTTAGTTCTACCCACTGTATGTCTACTGATGGTGGGCAATTTATCAGTATGCCATTCCTTGCCTTCAATCTGAGAATGCATTGGGGTTTTATGTTAGACATTCAGGGGGTTTATCTCAGAAAACTGATGTTAAAAAGTGTTGGAATTTGCAAGGTCTATTGTGCATAGATAGAGAAAATGACAAGAACATTTTGCAGGGGGCAGCAGAGAGGACAACTAGTTAGCACAGTAAGATTAGGGACTGCCTACTATTTTCAAATAGTCTCCTCCTTCTCTCCTGATTGGCTTATTTAGGTCTCCTTCCTGCTCCTTTTGAGAAATGTTAGTTTGTTAACTGTCTCCTAGCTAGTTAGACAGTTAGACCTCTCTCTCTCCCTCCCTCCTCTTCCTTACAAAATTTGTTCTCTTAATAAACTGACTTTATTCTTTAAACAGCATGTGCTCTGCTTCACTGCATAGCTATACTCTGCCAATAAAAAAGTTGCAAGGTTATATCTGAATCACACAGAAGATGAAAGGTTTATTGTGTTTTCAGTGTGTACCAGAACTGCTTTTTGTTGTTAGGTGACTTGACTTAGTCTTCTTGTGGAGAGTTTCCTCAGCCCACGTTACATAAAAAAACAACCAGAAACATTGTGGGCTGACTATTAATCTGTATTAGGAGTTTTGGGGCAAAACAAGATAGCTGTTACGTGATATGTGGTGAGCAACAGAAAACAGTGTACTTTCATCAGGGACATCAATATTTTAACTCAGTTATAACTGAATGGAGTTTTTTCCAGTCATGCAAATCACTCACTGTTTTGAATATATTTATGAGTAAATAATATGTTCAAATCACAGGCCTATTGTTTTGGCTCCCTCCTCAAACTCAAACCAGAAAGGCAATGTGACTCCCAGATACCATCACATATGAAGTTTGGTTTCCTCTGAACTGGAATGTAGGATATCAGTTACAAGGTAAAAGTGGCTGTTGCATGCAAACATGGCCTGTATTCAGGCTTTTCCAACTAATCAGTGCATCTTTCACTTCTGTACTTGTGCTTTCACACATTAAGCATTTGGGAGTATAAATTCCATCCCATTTCTAGGAAGGGATTTACAAATGCCTCCCTTTCATAATTTCAATAAAGGTAAAGGTTTCCCTTGCTCGAAAGCCAGTCGAATCCGAATCTAGGGTGCAGTGCTCATCTCCATTTCCAAGCCGAAGAGCCAGTGCTCGAAAATGTTTCCATGGTCTGTGGTGCACAGAATGCTGTTACCTTCCCACCGAAGTGGTACCTATTTATCTACCTGCAATGTCTTGCATTTGAATTGCTAGGTGGGCAGGAGCTGGGACCAGAGATAGGAGCTCACTCCGTCATGCGGCACTCAGGTCTCGAACTGCTGAACTACCAACCTTCCAGTCTGCAGTTCAGCGTCTTAACCACTGAGCCACCGCAGCCCCTCATAATTTCAATACACAATACAAAATCCATGAGTCAGGACACGATTATACATTCAAGAGTGGACTCACTTTAAAAAGCCTTCCATCTCTCTGGCTGCAATTGGGGCATGAGTAAGGGAGGGGCTCTGCCCCCCCTAGTATTTTTGCCACCAGAAATGGTGCTGTGAGGGTTCTGTTTGCCCTTTCCTCTGGCTTTACATGCCCTGGGATGGACACATGGTACAAAAGGATGAGGAAAGAAGACTCCACCTGCCTCCATACCATTTCTGGTGGCAAAGATGTTACAGGAGGGAAGTCCAAAGTCCTGTGTATTTTGGCCCTGAGTGACCTTGAAATAAACTATTGCATAGGTACCCTTTGTGTGCAATAATTAGAGGGACATATGCACAAATACTTCATTTTTAGATCCCACTAATAAGCAGAGTATCTTTGACTGCATGTATTCCAAATTGCAGGGCCCTATTTATTTGAGAAGTACCCAAACAATCTTGATACCTTGGTACAATCTTGAATCAGGTCCCTAGCCAGGGGGCATGGAAATTTCTTAGGGGGCACCGGCTAATAGAATTAAATGTAATTTAATTAAAGAAAGTGGGGCCCAGGAATCCTGCATTGGTCGCCGCTCCAGCCACCAGCAAGTTAGAGTCTCCCTCCCAGTGTGAGTATCTATCCTTCCTCCTTTGCTCTCCCTGGTCCCTTCCCTAGAACAACCTGAGATCCATTCATCTCTTCCGTATAAATTGTCGGTATATTTATCCCCTCCCCAAGCCACACAATAGCTGAATGTCTGTCTTCCTGCCCATCTCAGGGTGTTCAGCCCTCTCAGAGCCACCTGGATGAATTCTTGTGGGGTTGTATCTTTAAGAAAAGGGGCAGAGCCCCAAATAGCCCCACCATAGCTACGGGCCTGTCTTGAATGAGCGAATGAGATTTAAGCCACTTACAGTGTCATCCTATGCAGAGCTACTCCAGCCTAAATTAGGAACACCAGGTTGCCCAATATGGCAGGCAACATCCTGCTTCGAGTCCTCGGGCTCCTCCTGCTGCTCTGTGGGACCAAACTGGAGAAGAACTGTTATTGCACAATGAAATGGCATCAGTTTTTGGTATATACTCCAAAGTGATGTCATAGCTTCATCCAATGGTCTAAGGATTTCAGATCTCTATGGTAAAAACTCCTATGGGAAATTTCCTAGAGCGTTGTACAACCTTGTGACATCATTTCTATTTATGTGCCCAGAAGGGACAGTGTGGTATTGCATTATGCCACTTTCCAGTGTCTCTACACCGCTGAAGCTCCTAGTCTAAACAGATCTGATTTCTTTGTGCTCTTCAACTGAAATTAATTACACTGTGGAATTATACTGTGAATTCATTAGATGTCTAATTCAGCATCTCCACTGCCACCTCTGGGGGGTGGAGGAGCCTGCTCCAATGTTGCCTCTAAACTGTGGAGTCTTGTGAGCAAAAATTCTACTTTGTGAGCCACTGGCATTAAAGTTGTGAGTGAGTGATTTGGCTGCTGTATAAATTAGTTTGCTCTGGAGCCATCCTTCCTGAGCAAAGACAAAAATGGGTGAGCTGGAGGCTAAAAAACTGTGAGCTAGTTTACAGTAACTCAGCTCAGAGGGAGCACTGCTCTGAACACCTCCACAGTTTCATAATAGGCTGTACAATTTTCAGAAAGTAAGCATTGTTCCAATCTGTTTCTTTACATGGAAGAGACTAGACATATACAGTGGCATGTCCCTAGATCATACTACAGCTATGACTCTGAGCTAACAAAGCTCAGATCTAGAGCTTCTAACTGGGAGCATTTGCCAAACACAGCAACATGAAGAAAAATTCAGCAGATTCTGCACAAAATAGTGTATCTCATCCAGCAGTGATATATGTCACAGCTTTTGCAAGAATTCACTGTCGTTCTATTTATTAATAGACACCACACGCTGAGATCTGGTGGGTCATTTGAAGGCCACTTTACAAAGAGACAGCTTCTTTCCAGAAAGAGGAGACTCTCAACATACTGCTCAATTATTTTCCTTTTCTCAGCAGACCACGCAGAAGTGTGGAGCAGATATTTGTATTCCAAATTCTTTATTTTTTATTTTTTATTCTTTTTTTCCGGGGGTGGGGGGGGAGACGTCTATTCTGAAAGATTGTTGTTCAAACTGTTCATTTGCTGGCGATCCATACTGTGCAATGGGGACATTTCCTTTAAAACTAATATTCGACACAAGCCTAGTTTGTGAAAACTATATTCATCACTGCATTGCCTTATGCGCATTTTGAAAAGTTGTCAGAAAAACAGGTGAAGATTATTGTGTCCAAAAAGCTAGATATGCAAATAGGAGCCATAGACTGCAGAGAGGAATCCAAGGGTTTTGCAGAAACATAGCCTCATGTTTGGATCAGATCATTCTAACATTGCAAAGACAAGTTTCTCTTTCTAGTCATTTTCCATTAACTTCCCTACCCAATTTTTCAAAACATAAATGTGAAAATGTATCGCATTCAGTAAATCCAAATGTCACCTATACGTTTCAATTCCAATAATATATACAGCGGGAGGGAAGGTGGCATGATATAGCCAGATTTCATCAGATCTCAGAAGCTAAGCAGGGTTGGTACTGGAATGGGAGACCACCAAAGAAGACTCTGCAGAGGAAGGCAATGGCAAGCCACCTCTGCTTCTCACTTGCCTTGAAAGCCCCTTACTAAGGTGGCCATAAATTGATTGTGACTTATTTTTCACATAATGGTCTTTCAAGGCATTGGAATAATCTGAAGATGGAACAAATAGCAGTCTTCACAGAGACCTGAGGGCATATAGTTACATGGGAAATGTAAAGGGAATTCTGATTAGGACTAATGAGAAGTTTAGTTCACAATGAAAACATTGAAAATTTCATAACGGAAGTTGTCACCTGAATTAACTAACTTACAGGGGAAACAAAATTCAAGTCCAGTGGCACCTTTATGACCAACAAAGGTTTATTCAAGGTATGAGCTTTTGTGTGTATACTCACTTTTTCAAATACACTGGAATGGAAGGTGGAGTTCAAACTTATAAACAGGCTGAACAGCAAATTTACATGTAACATGATGAAGATGTTTTAAGTTATGCAAAAAAACAAAACTAAACAACAAGCTAAGGTTATAAGGTCAACAGTTGTTTTGATTTAATTAAGGGGGGAAGGACACTAAAGCAATAAATATGTCAAAATAGGGGGTAAGTGTGTAAAGGCATCTTTTCTAATTGTGCTTTCACATGGGGTGGGGAAACCTGTCCTTGCTGAGAAAGAAGCAGCAAGTGGGAGCAAAGTATGTGGGGACAATATTCATACCCCCTGGCCCCACACTATTTGATGCTGATACTGCCCCTCATTGCCCTTTTCCTGTTTGTCATGTCAGTGCAGAATCAGTGACCTGACACAAATCATGTAGAGGTAGTACAGGTTACCTCACAGCCTGGCAACCCTTCCTTCCTGCCCCTAAACAGCCATGCAGCTGAGTTTCTTTTAAGCCCTATTAAGCCCTATTAAAAGGCTAAAAGGGAGGGGGAATGCCAGAGCTGAGAACTGCCATTTTGAAGGCAGATCTAAGCTCCACCATCACCTTTCGGATTGGCTGCAGTCAGAGCATTCACAGATAAACTCTCTCTGCAGCTGTTGCGTTCTTCCTCCTTTAAGTCAGAGCAAAGGAGGCTTTTCTTTGCTCTGACTTAAAGAGAAAAGCCCTGGAAACCCCAGGAACTGTGCTTGGAAAGAACATGGTGTCATGTAGAAACCCCCATATAAAGTAGGGGTCTGTTGTATGCCACTAGGTGTGGAAATAGCCTGAACTGAGAACTATTGTCCTTAATCTCTTACAATTTGGTAATAATGTACTTTTACAATAGTAGTTGTAGGGTAAGTGTATTAGCTTTGGATCGTGTGCAATTTCAGTTCTTATTAAATGTGCGCACAAAGTGCACCAGGTTTGGAAAGCTGATGCCTTCTCTTTTTGTTCTGATGTGCCAGTTCCCTCCTGTTGTTGATTGAATGATTACAATATTTTATAGTGCACTAACTAGACTCTTTTTACATAGTTAGTTTTTTGGGGTAGTGATGCCTTCATTCAAGCACTGTACATAGGCTAAGTGGGAATTTTTCAAATGCTAATAAACACACTATAAAGAGAAGAAATTGTAAATTCCAAGACCACCTACAACTGAAAGGCCTCATTTTCTTCAGATGACAGAATATGGACTTAATTATGAAGTTAATATAAAGCCACAAGCCTTCACTCCACATTTTGCCAACAATGGCAATAAAATAAACTAAAATGGCAGCCCTGATCACAAAGTTGTTAAGCCTCACCATTTGGAATATTATATTCCCAATGTTAAACTTTAGAAGCCATTTCCCTTTATACACATTACCCCACTTGGCTTCTCTGTTTCCTTCCTTGTGGCAAATGATGTGGTCACTGCCAATGAGCTGTTGGATGTTGTAACTCTGCATGCAAGAGGATCTGGGATGGAAAGGGTTAAGAAAATTCTCTCACTTAGATACACTTGGCAGTTGGCCCCACCTGCCTCTCTTAGGATAGATGTTGAGCCATATTTGGCTGTTATTTGCCTTCTGGTTCATCTCATATAGAACCTTCTCTCTTTTATCTGGGCTTGGAGCTATAGCAAGTTAACCTTTTTTGAAGTCAATCTGTTCACAATAAATTTAAATGTACCTATAGGAATATGTTATATAAGATGTGCTTCTTTTTTCGTAAGTAACATTGCTTTTCTTTTTACTGTTGGAGTCAGATAATCCTTGTAATTTGTTTGAACAGCATTTTCCCCTTAACTGGGAATCATGGAGGATCAGGGATACAGCGTAAAGCTTCTCTGCTTCCAAGACAAATTACTCTTTTACATTTAACCCAATAGGTTATGGGCCCAGAGTATATCAGAAGCTTAGATTAAGTTTAATGGTTTAAAAAGTACTTAAAGTCTTTGATCAGCAGATCCTCTTGTTGTTGTTTTTATTTGTTTAAAAAAATCTCCATTGTTCTTCTCCATTTTGCTATTATAAGGATGGCTGAATCAAGTAAATATTTGGAGATACTAAAACTTACGGCCGAGAACTATAAAAGCTGGTTTAAAAGATTTCATATACTTCTTGCAGAAAAAAAGAGCTGCTAGAATCCTAGAGGAAGAAAAACAACAGTAAAAAGGCAAGGAATTGGACTCTTGGATAATCAAAAATGGGATTTCCAACAACATTATTATGGGATCATTGGATGACAGTGAGACTTTCATGTTTGAAAATTCCCAGAGAACAAAGGAAATGCTTAAGAGCCTAGAAGAGTATTTTGGGTTTACCAGTATTAAGTCACAAGGGGTATGGCTAAGAAAACTTTGCAAAAACAAGTTTACATAAGAGAGAAAATTGTGGAATATATATATATATATATATATATATATATATAAAACTGAGAGGGTGTTTGAAAAGCTAGCAGTCTGTGGCTTTAATCTATTTTTAACACCACATTATAGCAATATTTTAATGTAAACAGCTGAGATAAAAATAACAGAAAAATGTAAGAGCAATTTTTTCCAAAAAATTAAGAGCAAAATATAAGGGCAAAACAGTATTTAGTAAATAAAGCAGCCAGAATTACAGCAGACTACAATATTCACAATCACTATAATGGCAGATGAATTTTTTTTAGAAAAAATAATAAATTAAACAATTAACATATTCAGGAATATAACATAATCCAAACAATTTCTATCAGCCCAGACATAGGTTGTCTACCAGCTTAACATTAGTACCATGAACACTTGGAACTTAGGATATACTGCTATACCCCATGTAGGGAGGAGCTATACTGTTATGAGATCATTTACTATCTTAATCCATCAATCTCAAAAACAAAGCCATATCTTATCATTAACAAAAGAGGGGACTACCTCTTTTTCTGAAAGAAACTGAATTATTGGGTATGATGTAGAAACAAATAATCTTCACTGGTTTGATTAGATATACCATTTGGTAATTTTCCCCATAATAAATTGCATCCATTTCTTTTCATACCGCCCATCTTTTCATACCACCACCTACATTTAATTTCCACTTAGAAGCAATTATGAGTCTGGCTACGGCAATCACGATAGAAATTATCTTTCTTTGGTTTCAAAGTAGGAGGATCTGGCCACAGTTCCAATAAAGTCAATTCAGGAGTAAAAGGGATAGCCTGGTTCGTAATCTCACTTATTATATTTACTATGTCCTTCCAAAAATGCTGGATAGAAGGGCATTTCCACCAACAATGCCAAATGTGCTGGGCGTCCCACAGCCTTTCCAGCACAACAGCTGATCATTTTGTTTATGTGAAGTCTTTGAGGAGTGTAATACCAGCGGATCTTCATTTTGAAGAACTGAGGGTTTATGTTAAAGATTGGATTTATTCAAAAGAGCTTGCCAAACCTGTTACCAGAACTGTCCTGTACTAAGGTTTCTAAGCAAAATTTGTTGTATGGAGGAAACCAAACCCTTCAACCTTCCATCAAAGTTCTTAATAATTGCTCCAAGCTCTAATAAATGAATAAAAGATGTACCTGATCATTTAAGTTTCTTTATAATATCTCTAGCCTGAAAATATCTAAACCAATGAATCTGTATATGTGCTTTCCTTTCCAGAAGGTCCTTATCCATAAACTTTCCCAGTCGATAGGGCATGCTATACCAGCAAGGAACCATTCCTGCACAGTCTGACTATTTTCCCCCCCAATGCAGACCAATCTTTATTGGTCAAAATAGCTACCAGAGATTCCATTGGGTAAGATATTTTTTTGTGCAGTCTCAAATTTTCAGAGAACTGTTTAAAACTGTGGCTTTAATCTAACTGATGAACAAAAGACAAATTTTGTGCTTGGGACTTTGGGGGAAAGTTGTTTTGCATGTTTGAGTGTGCAGAGTCAAAGCCAAAAGAAAAATGCAAAAACTTTCAATCAGGCACTTAAAGAATTGCAAAAGGAATGCTCAAAACTACTTATTGAATCTGAATCACCGAATGGCTCTAGTTACATTTCTAGAAAGAACATGCAAGAGCAAGTCCCACCTAGAAAAAGGGAGGAAAAAAACAATCGCTGTGTTGTTTTGTGTCACGGTGCCTGCTGAGCCTGAGCCCCTGGTTCCAGCAGAAGAGCTAAGTCCCACCAGGGATGAGCTCCCATCATCCGAAACCTCCGCACCTGACAGCACGGCGAGGGCCGAGATGGGCCCAGCAACAGCTGGGGCAGATCCCCGCTCACCTGGCACACCCCCTGATTCACCGCCACATGTGTCTCGTTTATGAGAGCAGCGCCACCAGGACATGGCAGCCCGATGGCAAGAAGCATGCATGAGCACCTGGTGCTCGCTTAGCCCTGAGTGCTAGCGGGAGCCAGAACGTGCTTGGAGTGTGCTAATTGCTGACTGCCTGGAATGTGCCAGCAACTAGTCGTATCGGCTAAACTCTGCACCACGCTGCTTGAGTTCTGGACTCCTCGCTCCTGGCTTGTTTCCCTCGGCTCCTCAACCTCGGCTCTCTTTGACCTCACTACTCCGCACCTCGAAACCCTCATCTCTCGGACTCTCGACCCTCGTCTCTTGAACCCCCTGACAATGCTAAAAGTTGGTGATTCGGACTTGGCTCTCCCGGTTTCTTGGCTTGCTCGGCTCCTGGCTCTGGACTGTCTCTTGACCACCTCACTTGTCTTGCACCCTGAACTTGCTTGCCTGGCTTTGACTTCAGTCTTTGCTCTGACCACCCCACGCTTGCCTGGCTCCACTGTTGGGCGAAATGCTCTCTAGGGGTAGAGCACCTCACAACAGGTATAATTAATTTCGGGATCTTTTGGTCCATGTCTACGAGGAATGGGCTGCCGCGGAAACTTCCCAGTGAAGAGGCGAGAGACAGGACTCAGAATAATTTTCAGTTTACTTAAATACACAATTCACTCAACAATAGCAAATCATACACACACACACACTCAAGAGCTAGGAAACTCAGAGAGATATAGCACAGTTGCATTAGCAGGTAAACGTTGGTTCGTTGAGGGCGATATTTACCTCCAAGGCACGGCTCCTAAATCTTCCAGCGAGTGGGGTTAGGTAGGGTAAGAAGGATGGAAGAAGGGACACGTGGTCTAGACCAGCTAATAACACACGTGTATGGTTCCAGCTGCAGACTGGAACGAAGCGAGGCAAGGGTTCGGGTACAGGATGGGGGCTTAAGAGGATAAAGCAGACAGACAGAGGTCGTGGTTTCAGCAGCGGCAGCAGGGGAGCAGCAGGGCAAGGCAGTAGAGAGGGGGCTGAGCTAACCCAGAGATCGCGTTATTATAGCATCTTGGGTGCTGAGCGTGGAAGGCCAGGCGGTGTACACCTACTGACCCTCCCAGCCGGCTGTGTCAGTGACAATTTCAAATCTTATTGGCTACACTGTCCGTTGGATACCTGGGGGCTGGACAGAGGAAGCTGGCTGGCAGGCAGATGGTTTCTTCAGGTAGCTGATGGCTCTTCTATTGTTCATGTGTATGGCTCGGGTGGGGAAGGCACTTAATCCCTTCATGCAGATTACTGGCAGAGGAAAGGTCCTTTGTCTGCTGTATGGCCCTTAATCTATGTATGTGACATGCGGCAGGTATGCAATGGAGTCCCTCAGAGTAAAAAGACAGCTTTTTCCCTTTTCTATGGGCTTCTCCTTTGGCATCCATTTTACAGTCTAGCAAGTACACAGACCATGTGGCAACAGCAAACAGTCCATAGCAAAGCCCCATAATGGCGTCGGGGCTAACACCGAATCCCAGCTTGTGACGTTTTAATTGTAACAAAAGGGGTCACTTTGCAAAAGACTGTAGAGAGCCACTAGCTAATGGTACTTTTTCTAAGTTGCACAGCAAGAGCACACAAGCTATAAACAAGCAAAGAGACAATTTTAAAAATCAACAGCATGATGGTCCTAATGCAGCATACAAAGGAAAAAGTTTTTTTCCTAGGAAGGCCTTATTTATGATCACATTGAAGTGGAATCATGAGAGAATAAGTGGCTAATAGACAGTGGAGCATCTAGTCACAGCACACATTGCAAGGATTTATTTGATGAACTTAATGAAAGTGAGAAAGGAGAAATAAAAATTGCTAATGGTGAGTGCATAACAGATTCAAGGCATAGGTACTGGCACTTTATGCTGTAGCACACCTCACAAAAAATTCCTGAATCAAGCTGTAATTTGTTGAGTGTATCTACATTAGACAACAAAGGCTTTGACATATGTTTTAGAAATAATGTTATATATGCACAAGGTAACCAAAAGGAAAAAGTACATGAACTGAGTCTTGCAGGTGAACAAGTACACCTGGCACATGAAAGGAAAGATGAAGAGAGCCTGGAACTGTGGTGCAGGTCCCTAGGGCATTGTAATCCAAAGGTAATCCTAGACCCTCAGATATGTCACTATGGTTTCTAACACGTTTGGAAGAAAGCCTCAACTGCTACAGATGGATAATGGTGGTGAGAATGAGAAGACAGGTAGACTGGACAGCTCTGTGACAGCAGATGAAAATCCAGAACCACACCTCTGAAGGTCATCATGACTGAACAAAGGCATATCAGCCTTGCACTTGCCCTACCTTGCAAGGTCAGTGTTATTGTCTAAACCTGCTACCTGGAAGGAAGTAGAACAGATGCCAACAACTGAAGCCAGTAGGTGGAAGAAGGTAGTGCAAGAGGAGATTGAAGCTCTACACAAAAATAAAAAATGGACCTTGGTGAAGCTACCACCAGGACAGAATCTTATTGAATGCATGCTATAGAACTTTGATGAAACCTTTGCATCAGTGGTAAAATGTAGTACAGTCAGATTACTGAGCATAGCAGTGTCCAAGAAGATAGAGGTCAAACATCCATATATAAAGGCAGCATTTCTTCATGGGGAGATCCAGGAGGATCTGTACATGGAGCAGACAGAAGGTTTTATAGACCCCAAACCACCAAATTTAGTCTGCACACTACAAGGGCTGTATGCACTAAAACAGGCAGTATGTGACCAGAATGAAATATTACACATAATTCTCATAGTGCAAGTCTTCAAGCAAGAAGAAGTGGATTCATGTCTGTGCACTAAACACAAAGATGGACATTGTACTTTTATTCTCATGTACGTTGATGATGCAATTCTGTCAGGCAAATGGACTATAAAAGTGCCTGAGCAGAGAAGTAGAATTAAAGAGCTAGGAGATGTTTCTTAATACCTGGACATACAAATTGAAAGAGAGGAAGATGGTTCATTTCTCCTAAACCAGAGACAAAAAATAACTGAACTCTTACAGACGTTAGGTCTAGAAAATGCCAATACAGAGGCAACTCCTATGGAAACTTACTTTCTTAAGAGCACCAAAATAAGTGAGCATTTACCTAAAGACAATCAGTACAGAAACACTATAGGAAAACTTCTATACCTTAGCAGCACTAGCAGACCCAATATGTCAACCATCGTTGGGATCCTTAGTAGAAAGATAAGTGAATCTAGCAAGACAGAGTGGTTTGCAGTAAAAAGGGTGGCTAGATATCTAAAAGGAACTTTAGATTTGAAACTAAAATTGCCATCCACTAGTAGTCCAAAGTTAACTGGTTACATCGATGCAGATTGGGCAAGAGACAGTTTGGACTATAAATTCACAAGTGGGTAATTGTTCCTGTATGGAGGTGGATCAATCTCCTGGGCCAGTCGAAAGCAAACTATAGTAAGTCTGTCTTCCACAAATTCTAAAAATATAGCATCTGCTAAAGCATTCAGAGAACTGTTGTGGCTAGACCACTTAATAAAGGACTCTGGAATTGATGACCAAAAGCCAAGTCAACTTAAAGAAGACAACCAGAGCCGCATTAAGATCTTTCAATCAGCAAAAAATGGCTGCATGCCCTAAGCACATTGGTGTGAAGCTTAATTTAGTGTGTGATCTAACTGAGAAGGGAATAATAGAGATGGCAAACTGTTCAACAGAAAGGATGATGGCCAACATCTCGGCCAAACTACTATCAAGAGACAGATTTGAAATAAACTGAAACTTGAGAACTCTCACATGTGACATTAAGAAGGGGTGCTGAATATTATAACTCTGCACACAAGAGGATCTGGGAGGGAAAGGGATAAGTCTGAGAGAACTCCCTCACTAAGCTACACTTGGCAGTTGGCCCCATCCACCTCTCATCAGTTTGATATTGAGCCATATTTGCTCATTGTTTGCCTTCTCTTTCATCTTACATAGGACCTTCTCTCTCTTATCTTGGAGCTGCAGCAAGTTAACCTTTTTGAAGTTAATCTGTTTACAATAAGTTAAATGTGCCTGCATGAATATGTCATATAAGATGTATTTCTATTTTTGTAAAGTAACATTTCTTTCTCTTGTTACCACTGGAGTCAGATCACATTTGTAATTTGTTTGAACAGCATTTTCCTCTTAACCCGGAAACGTGTTGGATCAGGGATACTACGTAAACCAGAAAGCTTCTGTGTTTCTTATGCAAATGATTTTTGTTTACATTTAACCCAATATGAGTTATCTGATTTGATGACAGGCACGTTACTGCATTGTGCTTCATCACCACATAACCTCCAAATGGAGGTAAAGGATGCAAAACTGGAATGTGTGCTTATTCTGACTGATCATATAGAAGCCATATCTCTGTATTCCAGAAGCATTCCATAATAGTAGCATGGTTTGGACTATCAGGAGCACTTTCATTCACATGAAGGGTGGATTAGATTGCACCAGTGGGCTTTCCTTTCCTTCAAGTGTTTTGTTGTGCATAGATAGTTGACCTGTGTTTATTTCAAAATTCATATGTTGTTGTCTTGGCTAAATCAACTTTCGAGGCACTTGTAATGTTGCCATGGTGGTAGCTGTTGTTTAAACAGGAAACAAAGTACTGTCATAGAAACAATGCCCTGTTCTTTCCTAATGTCCCTATTAACTCCTGAGACACGTACTGAGGAAATATGTTTTCAGCAGCATGCTGTTGAATTTTCTATTGATTTGTCACAAAAGATCCAAATCTCTTTCCGCTTCATTCCATGCCAACCCTCACGGTATGACTATGGAATTATTAATTGATAATGCATTACATAAGACGTGGTAATCAGAAACACTGGCATTCATGGAAAATATATGTATATGTGTGTGTGTGCACAGTTTATTCTGGTCTTAGACTCAGATTTCATGCTCCTTTCCAGCATTTTACAACCACTTTTTTATTTCCAAGCCTATGCTAAAGAAGAGTGTTTGTGGCCAAAACACAGGATAATTTTTTATTATTATTGTTATTATTATCTAACTGGTGAGTTGGCGTAAGGTCAGTGGATTTGGCAGCAAAATCATACTTGTAGTATGATATGCAGCTTTTGTTTTTAGTGTTAGGTGCTTGCGCGTTTAATGCAATAAATACATTAATCCTTCAGAGATTACAAAAGAATTTATTCCAGTTAAAACTACTACCAATAGGTTTAGTATTTCCATCCCAAGAATTCCACTGCAACTGTGTTATTTCATTAATTACAACACATTCAGGTAGCAATCTTGAGATCACTGATGCTCGTTAACTATATTACTAATAGTATACTGTGTCCTGTGTTCAGATAATCTTATTTTCCTGTTCTGCCATTATTGACTCTTTTACTGTAAGCCCCACATAGAAAATGAAGCAAGGTTTGCCATTAAAAGAGATTGTCACATGAGCGGTACGCCTTTATTTAACTGCAAAACAAATCAGGAGCCCAGAGGTACTTTAAAGTACTTTAAACTATTCCAGCATAAGCAGAAGGAAGTTTCTGGCAAATTAAAAATTTCCTATAAACATTTGGACATCCATTATTAGTGTAAGGGCACAGTGTACCCTGCATTATGGAATGAGATTTCTGTGCCCCAAATTAAGCATTACTATTGTTAAGTACATCTCACTCTATTGGAACAAATATGAACACATGTTTTATGGCAAATATGAACTTGGACACCTTGCCAGAGGGGTTCTGTCAAGCCCCCTCAGTGAAAAAAAAAAGTTGGCTGTAAATACAATTTAAAATATATAATTGCTGCAAATTTCAACCAAATCCATGATTGATACAACCCCTATTTGCTGATTCTGCACAGAATGCTCTAGCTACAATTTAGGACAGCATATTTTATGTATAGTATGAGTAGTATACTACTAGTATGCTGTCCTTGGCCTGTAACTTCACCTTTTCAGTCTCCTGAGTGGAGTTCCAACATGGCACTGGCCATGCGCATTGCATGAATGGACCCTTCTGATGCTGTTCTGGAGAAAAGGAAATGTGCAGACCTAGTGTTGTCTAAAAGATGCCTTATCCCCATTGTGTGTTTGAAATACGTCAAGTTGCCGCTGACTTATGGCGACCTCCCAGAGGGTTTTCAAGGCAAGTGATTAAGCAGAGATGATTTGCCATTGCCTTCCTCTGAAGAGTCTTCCTTGGTGGTCTTCCATCTAAGTACTTATCCTGCTTGGCTTCCGAGATCCAAGAAGATTGGGCTACACTGTACCATCCCACATCCCCTCATTCCTATTACAGTAAGTTGCTGGGGAGACAGAATTAGCTGGTCCAAAGAGAAACTTTCCTTGTCTCCTCTAGGGTAAAAAAGCTACGGCCACAGTGCCCCAGTTACACTGATTCAGTGCTTCAGTATCTCTCATGAGAGCTACAAGCCATGCTCTTTTCTTACTGACCTTCTGGATAATTGCAAGGTAGGATGTAGGGTTGGAAAATACCTGGAAGCTTTGGGGGTGGATCCAAGAGAGGGTGGGGTTTGGGGATGGGAGGGGCCTCAGCATGGTTCAATACCATAGAGCCCAACTGTCAAAGCAGCCATGTTCTCCAGGGGAGCTGCTCTTAGTCAGCTGGAGATCAGTTGTAAAAGTGGGAGATCTCCAGGCCCCACCTGGAGGCTGGCAACCCTGGTAGCATGTGGTGAACAGTCTACACTGTTGTCTTTTCACTATAAGAGCTGGAGATTTTTAAAGGAAAGGTAAGTTAATTTTTTTTCTAGAATATTTCCCAAGCCCTGAAGTACCCAAGCATGAGCACACGTAGCTGTTATCTGGTCAGGCCTTTCAACTGTAAGTGGTCATAAATGGCATTCTCTCTGCCTCACAGGATAAGCTTTAAAAGATGAGAAGCCAGCTGTGTCCGGCAGGTTATGTAACCCTTCACTGAGAACTGTTTTTCCCATTCCATTTTGAATGTAAAAGTGCATGTTTAGGCAATTATTATTTATGTGGGAGAGTGGAGAGATCTTCTGAAATTATTCTTTCTTTGATGTCGGCATAAGGCTGTCCTGCAGTGATCAGGTTAACATGCCAAATGACCACAGCTTTGAAGACAAGCTGCATGTTGAATGCATACTGTGAGCCACTGACTTCATCCTATAAAAAGTGTAGTAGAGCCAAAGAGACTTAAAATGGATCATGAGCTCTGTCCTGACATGGGATTGCAGTGATCAGAGAAAATATTGAGAGTCTTTCTTATGACTGTCTTGAAGGCCAAGAATGACACCTTCATTTTAGATATGTACCCAGACCCGTAGCCACAGTGGGGCATTTCGGGGCCTGGCCCCCCCTGACTTCCATCCAGCCCCCAGGCCCCCTGGCTCTCTGGGCCACCTGGAGGACTCTCCACCACTGCCCCTTCCCCAAGCATGGTTTGCTTCCTCATGTAGGCAAACAGAGTGCAAACATCGCAAAAGTGAGTTTTAAAATGTTTATTTTTATTTTGTGACATCAGTGCCCCCCGACTTATTTAAAGGCCCCCTGAATTACAAAATCCTGCCTACAGGCCTGTATGTACCTAAATCCTAAACCTATTTAGACATTTTTATAATAGACTGCTTCATGCATTAAGGCTGCTTGGAGTCTGTACACATATCAGGGTGTGTTCTTGGAGGATGAGACTGAATGATAAGTGATGTGGCTGGAAACATACACTAGAAACATGTGGTTTTATAGGTTCCATTTGCTTGGTTTATTCGCTTTTATCGTTCGGATGTTTTAAGATGGTAAGAGGTTTTATTGTTAAGATGTTAGTTTCTCATGAAAGTGTTTTATGATGCTGCAGATGGAATTCAGATTTGAATATTACAAAGTTTGAGTCCAGTGGGACCTCTAAGAAAAGCAAAGCTTATACCCAGAATTAAACTTTGTTGGTCTTAAAGGTCCCACAGGACTCAAACTTTGTTCAGACCAATACAGTTCCCCACCAGATTTGAGTATTGCTAGTGATGACTAGAGGTTATTGGTGGGCTAGTTGGTAGGATAGGCACTGTAGAATAAACATGATCTGTGTGTAAAGAAAAACAGCATTGTGAAGAATGACTAAATCTGAGTTTCTCAGCCAAATCAGTATCTTAGCATTGTAGGGAATTTAACTATTGGACTCCAACAGGCCTATAAAAGGATTTAAAAATCAAAGCAAACATTTTTCTTCATGTCACCCACCTATTTGAAGCACTTAAGTGTACAATGATTACACTGGTTTGGATCTTGTGCAAAGACCACACAATGATTGCACTAGGGCTTTGGATATCCCTGGCTTTTCCCTCCCATCAGCAATTCTTCCTGACTAGGATTGTCAGCTCTAGGTAGAAAAATATCTGGAGATTCTGGAGGCGGGGTTTGGGGAGGGGAGGGGCCTCAGCACTTACAGTGCCGTAGAATCCACCCTCCAAAGCAGCCATTTCTCCAAGGGAACTGATCTCTGTCATCTGGAGATCAAATGTAATAGTGGGAGATCTCCAGGTCCCACCAGGATGTTAGCCCCCTTTTCCTGATCCTGGGAGAGTTTATATCCACTGGGGTCGGGAGATTGCAGTGATGAGTGGAGGAAGGGAGCAAAATTGCTTGTTTCTTCCTCTTCTTTCAGAACAGCTCCACCGATTTTGCCTTCTGCCCCTCCCCACTGCGGTCTCCTGACTCCAAAATAGGCCCAACACAAGTTTCTCAGCCAAATTATTTCAGCATCCTAGAATAAATTTCCTCTGGTCCAGAAAGAACTGCTGTGGGAAGGGGAAAGCTGGGAAGATTGGTGACCATGAACATAAGCATAAACTATGGGGGGGGCCCCTCAGGGGCTGCCCCCCATTTTTTCCCAGGGGGGACTGCACCTCCCCCGGGGCAACCAGTGCCAGGCAATACCAAGTTTAAAACTTTCTTGTGTGTTTTTTCCCCCTCTCTGGGCTAGAAAGCTTGCTCTGTTCTGCTTCCTCCTTCCTGCTTCTGGAGTTGCAGTTCCGGTTCCCCAGCCTCTCCTATTTCCTGTTTGAGAGAGGAGAGAAAGAAAACCTTCCTCTGATTGGGTAAGGACTCCTCCCCCTCCTCTGATTGGCTGAGGGCTCCTCTAGGGAGGGAGGGGGAGGGAAAGAGCAAGAGAGAGAGAGAAATGGAGTCTGGTAGTTCTTTTAAGAAGACCAGCAATGTTTTCTTCAAGGTATAAGCTTTTGTTTGCTTGCAGACTGCTTGGAGGGGAGGGGAAAAGCTAAAGAGAGCATGCCAGAGAGAGAAAGGGTGAGAGCCAATCCTGGCAATGTTTTCTTCCAGTTGTAAGTTTTTGTTTGCCTGCAGACTTCTTCCATTTCTAACAGATGGGGGAGAGGAAGAAACCTAACAGTACAGCTTGCATTCCTTGTTTAGCGAAAGGGAGCAAGAGTCCAGCAGCACCTTAAAAACTAACAAAGGCCCCATTCACACAGAGCATTTGCCCCGCCGAAGGCATGGTAGCCCTGCAGAGTTTCTGTGCATGATCACACAGGCACATCTGGGAGGCGTAGCACTCCCGTGGCCAACCCGCAGCTTCCCTCCGAAGATGTGGAGTAAAAAACTACCAGGGAAGAAGCACTAGTTTCCGGAAACCCCAGGGCAAAAGCCAGCATCTGATTGCGGGAGCGCCAGTATCCCACAGCATCCAACGCCCGCCTATGTCCTGGGGTTTCCGGATGTTGTAAGTTTCCATGGGATGTGCACCAACGCCAAATGGTGCATGCACATACACAAGAGACCGACAGCCCCCCCCAATGGCGCATGCACACTTTACACCAGCGCAGCTTGTGTGCTCTTCTGCGCCGCTTTTTCGCCATGCTGCAGCAGCGCGGTGTGATCAGTGCTCGAAGCTGGAGCGTGGCAACCCGGTGGCCCATGTGATTGGGCTGCCGTGCCTTATTTTGCTCCGGGGCGAACAGCCATGCCTCCCCCCCACGTTTTCTGGCCCGTATGACCGGGGCCAAAGTTTCTGTCAGGGCAGGAACTTTTATGAGTCACTGCTCACTTCTTCAGATACAGCTAGAATGGGAGTCCATCTGTTCTTATACCTTGGAGAGTGAAGTGATTTCAGATGCCAAATGACAATAGTAGGCATTCTTAATAAGAGAAACACCCTAGGTCTCAATTCAGTCCAGGAGTCTGCATTGTCTTGAGCTTCATTACCAGTTGCAATTCAGCAGTCTCTCTTTCTTATCTCCCTTTGAAATTCCTTTGTAAGAGAACTGCTACTCTTAGGTCAGCAACTGAATGTCCTGGATGGTTAAAATGCTCCCACACCTTTAAAGACTAACAAAATTGTGGTAGGGTATGTTCCTTTCTGAGTCACTGCTCACTTCTTCAGACTTATTTCCATTTATTCTTTGCATCCTCCTGGACTGAATCCTCTTATACCAAATTGAGACCTAGGTTTTCTGTCTCATTACCAGTGTTAATATCTCTACTCCTACTACCTCTCTGCATATCACACCCAATCCGATCAAGCTGGCTATTGCCATTCAGCATCTGAAATCATCTTTATAAAGTTTATATCTCCAGTACCTTGTGTTACCTTTTATGGCACACATGGCCCGGCCCAACAAAGTGACATTTATGTCAGATCCAGCCCTCGTAACAAATGAGTTCAACACCTCTGTGCTAGAGAGTCTTTAGGAAGACAGATCTCTGGAGACAGGAAAAAATGAGTAGGGAAAGAGATTTGAAAACATTCCTTGCAACAGAATGGCTGGATCTTGTGGCTGGATCCATCAGGTTTTTGGTTATATCTTTGCATGCTCTAGGTTAATAAGTAAGGTTTTTGATATCCAGAACATATCAATCCTTGAATATGTTTGGTTTCTGTCGGAAAAGAAAGTATAGTCCTTAATCCTGCCTGTCTCCACCCACTTTCAGTGTAGCAACAGTCAGACTGCAAAGCCTCTGTTGGGGTCCTATTTACATTTTTTGGGGAAAGTATGTCTCTGTTTTATTTTACTTGGGTCTACATTTCCTTGATTGAGAACAGGTTCCCCCCCTCCCATGGTAGGGGGGGGCCCTGCTTCAACCACTCCTAAGCTTTTTTTCAATTTCCTTTTCATTTTTAAATGGTAAGCCCATCTGAATGAACAAGACTGGGGGGGGGGGAACGGGACATGCAGATCAGAGTCCTTTTAAAATTTCCTTTTGCCCTGTGTGCAGCCCAGAAAGAACATTGGCAAGAAATGTGCACTCTGTACATGTTCATGCTCTTCATTTTGATGTTACTTAAAAGGGTATGATACAACTAACTGGGATGTATAAAAGGAATGACAGGATTGCCCATTGGAAACAATAGGAGATGCTTGAAGACCCATTGGAAATAATGGGAGCCAGGATGCCTATTGACTTGCATGGGCTCCACTGAAATACATTGCAGCACAAAAAAAGAAAATGTGGAATGGTTTTACCATTAAGGTCTTTGGGTCCAGATAGGCAACTCTGGGAATGGAATGACAACCCCGAGAGTGGAAAGACAGTCCCTAGGAATAGAACCTGTGCTCTGGGACTAGACTGGCAGCCCCAGAGTGGAATTACGGTCCCTAGGAAGAGAATCTGTGCTCTGGTACTGGAATACAGTCCCCAGAGTAGAATGATAATCCCTAGCAATAGAATCTGTGCTGTGGGACTGGAATGACAGGTTGCAAAGTGGAATGACAGCCCCTGGGAATAGGCTCAGTGCTCTGGGACTTGTACTCACTTGTAGGATATGAGTTTGAAGTGAGAAGAAGATTGTTGCTACTCTGAACTCTGTACATTGCTCAGAAATTGAGAGCACAGCAACTGTGGTATTCTGGCTCATGCATTTACCAAATGAAGGCATCTGTGATGTCATAATGTAGTAAATTTCAGTACAAAGTCACCTTTATGAATAAGGCAGAAACAAGACTCCTGTAAATGAATGTCCAGGAAAACTTTTACAAAATTCCCCTACAAGCTTTTCTGTGTTGCTCTCCTTACTTTCAAATTTGTGACCATTTGTTTGTCCAATGCACATGGTATGTATATTTGCAGATTTTAAAGTGACTATTCTAAAAGTGAATTTAAATAAAGGACACAGCAGGAGAATGCTGAGATACCACTATAACCACTGGCCCATTCTCACCTTTTCCTGGGTTTAGCTCAGCCCGGGGCATGGCTAGGGGGGTTCCCAAGGATTCACAGACCCCCCTAAATTTCTGGGGGACTCCTTCCTAAATCCCACATGACTCCACCTCCATAGATAGTGACAATGGCCTGTGATGTCACTGGCTCCTTCCTATGATGTCACTGGGCCTCGATTCTTTTAAGGACCTAGCATAGCAATGCCTCTGGCCCAGCTCCAACTCCCCCCGGGAAATTGGAAAGTCTACACCCTTGACCATGAGCACCTTCCACTGACAGATCATGGGTTCCAATCCAAGGTTTGTACCTTTAGCTTTTAGTGATTGCTTTGTTTTGACTGGATCCATGCCTTCTCCTAACGACTTGTCCTTCTGTTTGTTGGCATTCGTATAACATCAGAAGCCGTCCCAGCCAAGAGTGAATGATCTGCTCACGTAGCCAAACAAAAAGTCACCAATGAATCTGGAATATAACTTAATTATCCATGCCCCTAGAATTGGTGGGGCCCTAGAATCACTGCCCCTGGATGGAGGGTATGCCTTGGATCTGGACATGAGAGCGCTGTGGCACTGCATGACACATAAAGAAAAATAATCCACACTTTCTGCCAGGTCTCCTTGTAGATTTCTTCTGTACCGTTCAATGGGACTTAACTTATGAGTGCATATCTTGAACACGAATTGTGGAATATGCCACTGAACATACACCTGCATGTAAAAAGGGATGTCCGTATAACAATATATGGGTAATAGTGACCACAGTGGAATTGCTCCTTGCCTTTATTTTAACAATAGTTTCCCAATGGCTAAGAGTATTTGTATGTTTGTGTGTGTTAGATTGTATCATCTCTGCCTTACTTAAGAACGTACATTTTTTTGGTAGATTCCACATGAAGAATGGTCTAAAGCCAGTGCTGAAATTAGAGTCTCGGAGTCAGCAGGCAATATTTGCAAGCTGTGCAAGGTCCAGCCGAGGAACTCAAAACAAAACATCATGTTTCAAAAGGAGAACAATTCATGCTGATCACTTCTGAACTAGACTCCCATCACCACTGCCACCATTATGTCTAAAGGTTACAATAGAAACAGAACCATTTTTTTAACAAAATGTGCATAAAACCTATTGAATGTAAGGAACGCGAGGCAACATTTTTAATTGTGCAAAACTGCATAATTGCACCTTTAAAACATCATTACAGGGCTGGCATAGGGATTCAATTACATGCCACTGGTATCAGTGTTGTTGGGTAGGATCCCTCCGTAGGTCCTTAGAAGCCTTCCGTCATCTTGTGGCTCTTCTGTTGGAGGAAGAGCCAGTTAAGCTGGAGGAAGTCTCTTTGCACTGGAGGAAGGCTTCAGACTTTGCTGAGAGGAATGATAAGGTACAGCTCATTATGTCCCACCGTATGAAGTAACAAGTGGTGCAAGAAGTCCATATATTAGCTTGAGAACCATGGTTGAAATTTCTGCTAAGGTCTGTAGCTCACTGGATGTCCATGGAAGAATAATTCTCTCTCATCACAGTCTCCTTCACAGGCATGTTGTGAGGCTCAACAAATCCCTTGGAATAATACAAAGTATAACCATGGAACCAATACTTGTATTCATAGGCCTCTCTCAACTGTTTGGTTCATTGCCAACACAGTTAAAGTTACCATGGCATGAGCTTCCTTTTTGTGTAATAAATTGAATGTTTCCCCTCATGGTCATACCTGAGGTTTACCCTACCCTTAGTTTTCCCTAGGATATGATTGATTTCAAATCGTACCATATAGAGATTTACTTGAAAGAAATATTCAGCATGTGGCAATGAGGGGTCACCTCATGGAGAGTGCAGTTTGTAAAAGGGAGATATCTGAACTGCAGTTGTAAGCATACTTCCTTGAGTATCAACCTGTTAAAATCAACTGGAGTTATTTCTGAGAAATCATGGATGGAGCTGAATCAGAGCCAATCACAGTCTGAGAATTAAGAGTTATGACTGAGAAAAGGCAGCTCTTTGCAAAACGTTTTACAACAAAATCCACTGAAGCAGCAGTTAGGAAATTATCTGGCCTCCAATTCCCTTTTTGTTGTTGTTGCAAAAAGGGGGATGGCGACAGAGATCAGTTCCCCTGAAGAAAATGGCTGCTTTGGAGGGTGGACTCTATGGCACTATACCCCGCTGAGGTCCCTCCCCAAGCTCAACCCCCAAAATATCCTGGTATTTCCCAGCCCAGAGCTGGCAACCCTACAAAACAGCCTTGCCTGAAGGGAATTCAAGAAAGATTCCTTTTATAGCAAACTCTCCAACAATTCACCACATTCAAAATCCAATTGTTAGGTAGGAACATTTCTTGGTCCGGTGGAGGATTTTTTCCAGTCTGCAATAAACAACTGGGAATCATTGCAGAAGGAGATAAATATGTGATATAGTATGAGTTTCAGTAATCATCAGATGCATAACAAAGGCACAAGAACTTGGCAAACTCTACCAATTAGTAGCACAGACCAAAACCCAGATGGAGACAATAGTCAAGGCATCATAAACATATGTGTCATCCAAGAGTTCAGGATTTAGAACACCTTCTTTTAGCCCCAATTTCTATTGGTTTAGGGCTTTTTAAATGCAAAATGTTCTGGGATAGAAGAGGAGAAATATGCTGCAACGACATTAATTGGGGGGAAAAATCTTTATGAGGCCAGTCTACTTCTCAGAGCATGTTGCAAAAATATAGCAATAAAGATAAGCAAAGGCCTAATCTGTGATGGTGCAATAGCTCTTATCATCTGCCCTAGTAAATGTCAAAAGCTCCTCTCATTTTAACCACATTTATTTCACATAAATTCCTTTACCTTGTAGTTGCTTCATAAAAACATGACTAATTGGTGTAGATATTTGCTGTCCCTTGGAAGCTAGTTGTTTCTAGGGCTGCTGCTCTACTGCGCATCCCAGCTGATGAATCTGTTGTTTATAATGATGGACAGGAAGTAGTTAGACTAATAAAAGTCTACAAACTGGTCTTACTCCTCCTTCGCCAAATCGCCCAAATGTTCTCAATATGTTTGAATATTTTTCCCATGAATTCACTGCCTCACATTGTTCTCCTGATCTATCCCAGATATTTGGCTACTTGAGCAAGCTGAGAACGAAGAAGCGTATATGTGAAAATCATGCGTCCTGCCTTCCGCCACGAACAAAGGTGTGCAACGGATTGTAAAAATATGTGGGAACTGGTCAGACCAGTCATCACTTCATTTTTATGAGCTAGTTTGGGAAATTGCTCTCAAACAATGAGGAACAAACAGCAGAACTGCAGAACAGATGATACAGTGCCATTGCAAGAGGGTGGTGTGTGTATATTTGAATGGCACTAGTTGCCTGTATATTGGTAGCAAGTTGGGTACGTGGTAGTGGGCATATTTTGGTCCACACAGTACTCACAGGATTCCTTTTTTCCAAGTATTGCAGCTCAGTAAAGGAGACTCACATTGGTACATACTGTTTCCACTTGAAAGCTCTCACCAGTTGAGTGCCTAGTGGTTGTCTGAACAGCTTTAAAGGCACTACCATATATTCCTAGCCTCCAAGTAAGGTGGTCATCCATTGAGTGTTCTACTGAATCTAAGTCTTAGCCTACATAAGCTAAAGACTGTGGTGGAGACAGCCGCTCAGTCCATCATACATAGGGGCCGGAAAATTATGGGCTGCATCCATGTATCATGGGATATCATACTACTGTTGTACTACAGCAGTCATTTCACTCAACTGGATTTTTCTGTGTGGACAAGGTGAATCATGGCTGTAGCCCAGTAACAATATAATATCCAGTAAAGTATGGATACAGCCCTGGTCTTTAAAGTATAACAATACCCCTGCTTGATCAGATTTGAGCTCTATATAGCCCAGTCAAACGCCCACAAACAGAGCATGATGGTAATCACCTCCTACAGTGTGCTCCTAGCATACAAGAGATACATAATTTCAGAACATGGAGGGTGTCTTCATGGCTACAATACCTAGCAGCCATTTGTCGACCTTGCCATTATCTTTAAAACTGTATAATGAACAGCTATCAGAACATCTCATGGAAATGTAGGCATGCGTTCTTTTCTCCACTTCCACCCAAGTACGGCAGACTCACAGCAGAATACAAGTGCGTCCAGGTAACCATAATTTTGAGGGTTGGGGGGAGGATTTTGGTATATCCTGGCTAGCCCAAACCATGTAAGTGGCTCCCCACATGAACCAGTCCTTTTCAAGCCTTTGCTTGCTAGCTCATGCAAGCCATGAATTCCTCTAATCAGCAGAACATAAGGTAGGAGCTTTTTGTTTGTTTTATTTTTGCTTGATGTGGGGAGTGTTCAAAGGTGATTGGAAACAGAGAGAGTGGGCAGCTGCAACAGCCTCTGTATTCTGCCTTTCACAAGTGGGCTTGTGATCATTTTACAGGGTGCATGGGCACTTGCTTAGCTGTTTTGGCCCTTGAAAATGTTTTGGGGGGAGAACTCTACACCACAATCCCACAATGAATTAGTTGCTGCAGCATTTAAAAATCACTGTAAAAGGTGATGATGAATTGGTGCTGGACACAATTTTGCCTTCTCTTTTAGCTGGGCTCAGCACTGGGGAGGGAATCACTGTCTGTATCTGTAGGGGGGAGCCCCCCCAGCTTTCCTTTCCATCTGTGTGAGGCAATAAAGCCACCCTTCTCCTGCATGCCAGGCAGGCTGTAGTTGTGAAGGAAGAGTGTATGTGCATGTGCTCACTAGGGTTGCCATCTCTGTGTTGGAGAATTCCTGGAGATTTTGGGGATGGAGCCTGGGGAAGGTGCGGAAGGGATATTAATCAGGTATAAAGCCATATGGGGTGCGGTCACATGCACCAGATAAAATGGGGTAAGGGGGAGCGAGGCTATTTCCTCCAGAGGAATTTGACCTGCAGTTGCGAGATCACACCTCCTTTTGAAGCTGCAGGCGCAGCCCAGCAGTGTATGATCAGACACAACTGCGAGAGAGTCAAGGGGGGTTGTGCCATTTGTTTCTCATGCGCTTAAATGAGGAATTGATGAACCGCACCTCCGCAATGAGGGCTCCCTATGGAGTTTGCGATGATGTGCATACTATGAAGGGGGGAGGGAACAATTGCACGGAGTCAGGATGGCCTGATCAGACCATCACAAAAGCATGAGAGCATGCTGGAGCGTGCTGGAGCGATCAGACAGGGGAAAGTCTGTCTGTGGCCCGTTGCAACCTGTTTGCTACCAGAAGTTTCCCAGTGTCTTTTAATTCCGCTTCCGCAGCAGGGCAGAATGGGTTGCTGATGGCTGCGGGACACTTCCCATATGTTGTTGTCTGATCGTTCCCTTTAAATCTGCTCAGCATTTGTGCCTATGTTGGGTCTAATTGTGTGTATGATCGCAGCCGTAGTCTATTCTCTGAAGTAGCCATTTTATCCAGGGGAGGTTGGCAACCATATTGCATTCCAGCCTGAGTGCCTGTACTATCCTTGAGTCTTCCTATAGTAAGTTTATTTGGAGCTAAAGCAGATCAGGGCTTTGGACTTTGGGGATGGGGTGTGAGTTCAATGGTAGACTGTGTTGTGAATCAAAGGGGCCATCCATCCAGGAAAATACACATTGTTCTGTGAGCAAAGCCTCATTTCATGGTCAGAGGAAGAAACAGACGCTTTTGCAGAGATACATTAGTGGGGGGAATTCCCTTTTGGCACGCTGACTGAAACTGCAACCCAGGAAAGTGGAAGTGGGACAAATAATATGGGGGAGGGAGAATCTTCATGCATTTACAAGGAGACATTTGGTTTTTAAAGAAAATGGGTTATTATTTAACCTTCGCAGAGTGATCACTAGTAGAGACTTTGCATTGATTGAGCCCCGCATTCCCAAATACAGTTGTAGTTTTCAAGATGTTGCTGACAATTCCTGTTTTAATTGCATCAGCTGAAAGGAGCTTCAGCAAGCTGAGGTTAGTTAACAACTGTCTCAGGTCACAAATGTCTCAAGATTGACTGAATGCTTTAGCAATCCTGTCAACTGAATCACATGAAGCAGAATATGTAGATTTTGACCATTTTGGTGCTGAAAAACAAGGTGGAAAGTATTTTGATTACACACACCTTTCTAGAAAATGTCCAGGCCTTCCCATCGATACATGCACCACTGTCTGGACATTCAGAGGATTTGGCTTTCAGTTAGTTATCATTTGCGAACACCATATGTGATTCATGTTTAAAGGAATATTGTTATAGGAAAAGAAATATACCTGTTACACCAATGTTACATCTAAATTATATTGCTTTATACAAGGTAATACAAGGTAATCAAGAAAGCAAAATTTTGTATTTCTCTTTACTAGACTAAGCAAATTGAAATGGAAAAGGGAGTTGCTAAAGAAGAAAAAGTAGAACAAAAGAGGAGGAGCCAACTGAAAGAAGAAAGGTGCTCCAGCAAAGGAAAACGGGGCCCGATTACAGTTTTTTGTCCAGGGCCCACAAAACCCTGTAAATGGCCCTGTTCAAGTGTAAATTCTCTATGTAAAAAAGAAAGGAACTGAGGTAAAAAAAAAAAAAGTGTGAATTAGAATTGCCTAATCCCCAAGTACACAGGGCTCCGTGAGATTTACAACAAGTTAAAAACATACAAAATACAGATTAAAATCAGCAGATCAATTATTCCTAGTTTTATAATCTCCAGATGGCATCCATAATTTAATCTAAAACCTGCTCTGGACTGTTCTTCCATCTTGTGGACAGGTTATGGAGGAAGCTGAAGTAAGCAGAATGGAAGAAAAGAGGAGGGGGGCAGCTATGATGGAAAACTTACTGTCCTCAACCAAAAGCCTGGTGGAACATCTCTGCCTTACACGCTCTGTGGAATTGCATTAAAACCCACAGGGCCCTGATGGAAGTTGGTAGAGAGTTCCACCAGGATGGAGTCAGGGCCAAGAAAGCCCTGGCTCTGGTCAAGGACAGCCAGATATCTTTGGGGCCAGGAATCACCAGCAGGTTGCTCTCAGCAGAGCATAACATTTTCCTGGGGACATACCATAGGAGATGGTCCCAAAGATACACAGGTCCCAGACTGCTCAAGGCCTTAGAGGTCAATACCAGCACCTTGAATCTGACTTGGCATTCCACTGGAAGCCAGTGTAGCAGGCACAACATAGGTTGTATATGTGTCATCCATGGAATTCCCATCAGGACTTGCACTGCTGCATTCCTGATCAGCTGGAATTTCTGGGTCAGTCTCAACAGAAGGCCGGTGTAGAGTGAGTTACAGTAGTCTAATCTGGAGGTGACCGTTGCATGGATTACTGCGGCTAGGTCAGGGCACAACAGGAAAGGGGCTAACTGGAAAAATGTCAGCTTGGCAATATTCATGACCTGTACTTCCATCGTTAAGGAAGCATCCAGGACCATGCACACTCTTGACTGATTATGCCAGTGTTAGTGGCATCCCATCAAGGATAGGAAGTCTATGTCCCAGCCTTGATGTGCCCCCCACCCCCAGAACCTCCATCTTTGTCAGATTCAGCCTCGGACGACTCTTTTTTAACCATCCCACCACAGCCTCCAGACCCTCAGCCAAGTTATGTGGGGCAGCATCTGGGTGGCAATCCAGTAGCAGATATAGCTGGATGTCATCAGTGTACTGATGACATCCCAGTCTGAAACTCCACACCAGCTGGGCAAGGGGGCCCATATAGATGTTGAATAACATCATGGAAAGGACTGCCCCCTGAGGAACTCCACACATTAAGGGGTACCTAGCTGACACCCTCTCTCCCAGAGCCACCCTGTCCCTGACCATGGGGGAACGAGGAGACCCACTTCAGGACTACCCCTGAGCTCCCATGTCGGCAAGGCGGTGAGTCAGAAGAAAGGTCTCTCATGCTATTCAACTGCATTGTTTTACGCCATGTAATTCATTCTGAATCTCAAGTAGAAAACTGGTAAACTATAAAGTATAAATAAATAATAAAGTAAATAAATAATGATGGACTCGCCACCACTGTATGCATTTAGCACCCCCCCCCCAATAATTTTTTTCTGGGTATGAGCCTGGACATAAGAATTTGGTGTTACACAGTTTAAAGAAAGCTGATTATCCTAGATGCAAGTGACTATTTCAAGTTTTCCATTCCCTATTCCTAAAAAAAACAGTGAGACGGGCAAGCCTGCAATTGCTCAGGCTAATCCAGAATACTACACAGGATCATGGAATAGATCCTTCATAAGCACCGTAACCCTCTTCAGCATCCATCCAGATAATATGCAGAGACGAATGCATAGATATTTCACCCACTAAAAGGAGATCCCAGGGGTTGACCATTATCTTCCAGCTCTTATCTGAAAAGAGAGCCATCTGTTAAATTTACACAGACTCTTTGGAGGGGCCTCGTATTTGTTGGGAGAATCACAACAAACTGGAACGGACAGTAACAAACGGCCCCAGTCACCCATTAGCAGAACTGCAGGCATTCGCCTATTCTGTTCTACCCATGACCCAGCCTGAAGCTTTTCTGCCACCTCTGCATACTCCCAGCATCTCACATCAACAAAGAAACATTCCACCCCCCCCCCCAGCTTCAACAGTCATGCTAAGCAGGTAATTCAGAATGTGCAGCGCCCGCCTTGTTATGCGTCCCGTATCGACACAACCGCCCACTTGTCAGGTTCCAAACATTGCATGGCAGAAAATAGAAACCTTGTCTCCGCACTCTGTCCAAGCCTTGCACAGCGGCTGTGCCTCTGCATAATCTTGCCTCACATTAACTCATGTGTGTAATGTTACACAGATGCCTGAAATATGTGTAGGATTGCAGCCCGATTGCTTGACAGAGTGTTTCCTGCACAATTTAAAACATGAGGGGGCAGGGAACATGCAAGATGGATAACCAGAAGTGTGAACTCTCATGCTGTGGGCACACTAGAGGCAAAATGCAAACTGTGTTAAAGTGGGCATCGTCTGAATAGTGTCTTGTCCCATCACCATTAGGAAGTTCAGTCTATTTGATTCCCTCCAGTCTCCCCCCCCTTTATATAGAGTGTTTGAAGCCTATCACAGGATTTCAATAAGAAATTTCAGTGTTTTTATTAAGTGCATATGGAAAGCATAACTGCATTCCTGCATGTTTACTGTACTTTCCATAACACTCTTGACTGTTGGGGGGTGGAGAAATCCAGCAGAGGCAGAGAAAAGCGTTTAAGATTAAAGACAAGCCCTCCATGGATGTCACCAAAGCCATGGGATTCTTCTGGGAACCACCTGACTTCTGGGAACAGGTAACTTAGGTGTGCAAAGCAAACTCACTGCTCAATTCTGAATCCCAGCTATTGCCTTTAGGTCTGATAAACAGTTCAGTGTTGTGATAGGACAGAAGACTTCAACCTGGAAGTCGCAGGTGGCTTGCAGACTAGTCCCAGTTACTGGGTTGCTTGCCCAAATAGAACTGCCTTCTTGTGGTTGCTTTTGGAAACTAATGCCCAAATTTAGAGCGCAAGGGCACCTAGGGTTGCCAGCTCTTCACTGGGAAACCCCTGGAGATTTGGATGCAGGGTGGTAGGGGTTTGGGGAGGTGAGAGACCTCAGCCAAGTATAATGCAGCAGAGTCCACCCTCCAAAGCAGCCATTTTCTTCAGGGGGCCTGGTCTCTGTAGTCCGGAAACCAGTTGTAATATAATTTGGGGGTATCTCCAGGTAGGGCCTGGAGGTGCCACCCTTCTGTTTCTCTTTTCACACTCACTGAGAAGGGCAGCAAGACTAGAGAGCCAAACTGACTCTACAGTGGGAAGTCTTTCCCTCTTAACAGTTTCTCTTCCTGCCAAACAACTCTGTCATGTGCCTGTGATGTCATGTGATTCCTGCCATGTTCTTGTGGCTCAGTAGGTCCTGGGTTGCCACCTGCTGGTGAAATGTGTGCCTCAGGCCTAGAATAGTTGCAGAAATTTCCTTGGGTTAAATGAATGCCATCTAACAAAGTAACATCTGACTCAGGAAATCTCTGATTCAAAACTTAGTGCAGCAAGGAACTCAAGAGACAAGACAGTATTTTGCAGTCTTAGTTTCACGTTTGTAATGCTGGGATAATCGCACTGGTCTACCTTACAGGATATTTGTAAGGATTACTGAAGGGAATGTATTTGAAAGACTTTGAGCACTTAAAATGTGTGCTAAAACTGTTGTATTATTACCTCCTACCTCTGGGTATTCATAATCAAGTGACTCAGAAAAATATCTTACATCTGAAAACGCATCAGCAAATCTGGAAGCTTTTCAACAGCCTGCAGTACATTTTCTACTAATTTGCATGGTTAGAATTCCTTCTCCAGTAGTGGCATTCAGTAGACAATGGTTTAGTTGGCTCTTTCAGCGGTTCATAATCTATACTGCCAATTGAAAAATGTTTGGACACACATTCTTGTGTAATTATATGCAATTCCATATGTGGCTACTGTATTTGCAGATCTGGGATCATAATGTAAGGGATCAGCTCTAGTTCAAATGGTGTTTGAGGTGAGCAATTTTTTCAGTGGCTCCTTTTGGAATATCTTTTTATTGCATTTATTGTCTGTTTTATGATTTTGATGCATCATTTGGCCACAAGTTTCTTCATGTAGGACAAAAAAGTAGCATAGTAGGGATGGATTCACATAACATTAGATACTGCATTGTCCCCACAGGAAAATCCAGGAGGCAAATGACTATAATAGCACAATATCTAGTGACATGTTGACTCTACCTAAGAGCTAGTAAATCTGTATGTGTTCATGCCCTATATAAGGAAATAAGCTTGTTTGGGTCTGTTACTAATGTTTGCTGATTTTTCTGGTACTTACATCACAGTCAGTTCATGCACACCACTTACTTAATGGCCACTAAAATGGTAAATTTTCTGATTAATAAAAAAGAATGTTAACTCAAGGCCATCTACATAAGTGTTTCTCTTTACACAGGGAAGGACCGTGAGTCAGTGGTAGAGCATCTGCTTTGCAAGCACAAGATCCCTGGTTCAATCTCCAGTTGAAAGGATTAGGTAACAGGTGATATAAAACATCCCACCTGAGACCCTGGAGACTTGCTACCAGTCTGAGTAAATACTGATCTTGATAGACCAGTCATCTGACTCTATATAAGGTGGCTTCAGGTGTTCACAAATGAAAATGAACTGTTGTCCTATTTGCTTCAGGTGTTGAGTGTCTAGATATCCCATTACAGGATCAAACCCTTGTTTTCTCTTGGCTTCCTGTCTCTAAATCTCCATGACCATGTCTTTTGATTTTCCTCAGTGATAAATCCATATCTGTAGTAATGGAAAAATCTTCCCAGTACACTTCCAAGTGGTTGTCAGATAAAAGTTAAGTGGTGAAAATCGATAGAACTTTGCATCATGTGAATGGTATACTAATCAATTTGGTACTCATTTTCTGGTTGTACTTGATTTAAACACACAACAATGCCAACAGGAATCCAAAACTTTATGAAAGAAAGAAGAACAGTGATCAGTGCTGCCATTCCCAGCATTTTTATGTTGCTAATTTTATTGTCATTCTTCATGCTGCCCTAATTAGCAGTATTTATGAAAGTCAAATACGACTCCACAAGGAAGTTACCTCACCTGTTTCAAAGTTCTGAGGTAATTCATTCTTACCAGCTTAGCTTTTATGAAAACAGGGATGATATGACATTTTTTTTAATGCGTACATTGTTATTTGTTGCCTATGATTTTTGTTCAGCTTGTTTGGGTTTGATATCCAAACAACCTCATGATATTTGGTGATTTTCATGAACATGGTTGATTTTCTTTTGTTTCCTTACTATTTCTGTGCCACTGTTGCAAAAGTAACATTGAAAAATGCATTAGTTTTAACGAGAGAAATTAGGCATGAAGAAATAGAAAGTGGGGCAAAAAATTAACATTGACAGGTTCATCTCTCACAAGGGAAAATGGAAATCAAAATGGATAGTCAAATGAAATAATCCATCTTCTGAAATTTGCTTTCATCATGACAAGAGACAAGATTCATCTTATACTACTTGTTGTTTGTGAGGCTTACGAACAGAGTTTAAAACATTCAAATAGGAAGAATGGTGAATGCACAAACATAGAACCTGAAAACTTAAGTAAGAATACAGGATTCATTTCGTTTTTTATCATGTCTGTAAAATGAGTTTCAAATTTAAGTCACTGTCTTGTTCTTTACAATAATAATCTCTTCAATTTTACAAGCTCTATATTATTTTTACGCAAGAAAACACTATAAAGTTCATGTTTTATTGTTTCTTGCAGTTATATAAATTACTTTTGGCCAACATAAATGTAATTCCTACTGTGTGAACTGGGAACCCTGAATGTTGGTTTTCCTCAAGTTATAAACAATGTGAAGATATGTTATACTGGGTCACAATTTTCCACTGTACAGCAAAATATATAACTCACTTTTAATAACAAAACTGCATATATCATTGAAGTTTCCTGCTCCATGGAGCACATATTATGTTACACTGCACAGCAAGGGATATCCTTTCCTTATACCACAATTTCTCTAGTATTGTTTGACTGAATGAAAAATATTTCACTGATTCATTAGCAAAACAGCTGTCATTTTGAAAAATTATTTAAATTTGTCTCTATTTTTATTATCAGGATCGAGTTCTTCACAAGCTAATTTTTTGGTAGCTCCAGTATCACTACAACTTTTTTTTGTGTGCTGCTTTCATAATTATGGACATTTATTGTAGATCACTTTTCTACTAAAATGCCAGTAGTTGTCCTCATAGGCCATATTTAATTTTCTTGAGACAAAGAGGAGAGAGCATTTGGTGAGTTTACCAGTCAATGTTTTTAGGCTGTGATCACACGACCTTTAGATTTGACATAGCTGCGAATGCCTGATGGATCAAAAGGGCATGATCAGACAGTAACATCTAGGAAAGGTCCTGCTGTCATCGGCAACCCATGCTGCTCCTCCACAGAAGCAGAGTATTCCTATATTATTCCACGTAGGGTGCCCTGAATCTACCTGTAGCTAAAAATATTATTCTTGATAAAATTTATGACCAGGATGTGTTGCAGATTATTGGACTAATATTGAACCCACTCAGTTTTTGAGATGGTATGCCTCTTTCAAATGTGACTATTTTTGTCAGGAGTATTTTTCATTCTTTTTTAAAATATATATATATATATTTGTATTAAATTTTCATATAACTACAACCGTTTCAACCTATAACAATGCAACAAAATCAATATAAGTCATGAAGAAGTATTTTTTCATTCTTAACCTTCCCTTTCCATAGGAAGACATTTGCAAATTTAAAGGAATAGATGACAGCTGATGCTCCACTGTTCTATTAGATCAGGGGTCTCCCAACTTGTAAACTACTGGTAGGTCACTGGCTGCCGAAGAGTAGGTCATGCAGCCCCTAGAAGACCCGGGAACATTTCATGAGAGAGAATGCTCTTATGAGATTAAAAGACCTGGGAAGGCTCAGCCTTTCCAGGCTTGGAATATTTTCAGGTAGGCCTCATTAAAAGTTGGCAACCCCTGTATTAAATCATCAGCATTGTGTGTGTTCCTTGGGTGTGGCAGAGGATAGTGAACATTTCATTCTATATTGTTTCCATTATAATAGTCCCAGAGAGAATTTTGTCTCCTCATCAGAAGCCTCTTACGAGGGTTGGTTCACTTATGCCATGATGACTGGTGGTGTCTGCTGGATATGTTCAGTTATACAGAAGGTCATTATTTCCTACAGTAGCCCAAAAGATCCATACTAAGTATTTCCAGAGCATAGTTCTAAACCCGAAATGACCAATAAACGTGTGCATGTATATGCATAAGGTGGTTGAGACATTATCTACATGATATGCAACCTGCCAACCTAGCAGTTTGAAAGCAAGAAATTGCAAGTAGATAAATAGGTACCACTTCGGTGGGAAGGTAACAGCGTTCTGTGCACCTTGGTGTTTAGTCATGCCGGCCACATGACCACAGAAATGTCTTCGGACAGCGCTGGCTCTTCGGCTTTGAAACGGAGATGAGCATCGCAACCCTAGAGTCGGATTCGACTGGCTTTCGAGCAAGGGAACCTTTACCTTTACCTTTACATGATATGCAGACAAGATATACATTTTATTGTGATGTCCAATGGTCATAAACGACAGCGCTACGTTTTTAAGAGGTTGATATACAATGCATTGATTAGACTCTTTCCCCATACGCTCCAAGGAGCTCGGGGCAGTGTGCACATTCTCTACCGTTTTATCTTCACAATAACTAGGTGAGGTAGGTTAGCCTGAGAGAAAGAGTGTGTGTAACTGGGCCAAAGTCATGATGACAGAGTGGGGGTTTCAACTATGGTTGCCAGACTCCAGGTGGAGCATGGAGTTTTCCCAGATTTACAACTGATCTCCAGACTGCGGAGATCAACATCCAAACAGAAAATGCCAGCTTTGGCAGGTGGACCCTGTGGCATCACACCCCTGCAGACTCCACCCTCCCCAGGCACCGCCCCCAAGCCAGAGTTGGCAACCCTAGTTTGAAGCCTGGGCACAGTCTGCCTCTCTAACCAGACTACTTATTACAAAGCAAGATACATTTAATTTTTTGAAGTATTTATTGCCAGTAAGGCTCCCACTCAAAGGTAGGAACGCATAGAGAAAAGCTTCCTAATGCTCAGTTATATTTGTTTGCATTTTCACACCTGCAGCAAACCTCTCATTTCTCTCACACACTGATGTGAACAATGGCCAAATATGCACATGCCTTCCATTTTACCAAATAAATATCCTGAAACTTTCTAGAAATATAGAGACAGATGTATCAACAGATGAGATAGATGATGATGATGATGGTGGTGATGTGTGTGTGTGTGTATGGGAGGGAGAGAGGGAGAGAGAGAGAGAGAGGGTCATCTGAATGTGATGCAGCAGAGCATGAGGTTCCCTGTTCATCACAGAACTGGCCTTCTGCCCCCAGGCTGTGAACAGCTTAAATTGAAATGTGGGGCAAATCTTTGCTAGATCTTGATCCCCACAAAGAAATGTCCCATCTCTCCTTCCCAGATTCAGCACAGGGGATTTCTTTGGAGGGAAAAAAAACATATAAGAGGGTTATCCCCATGTGCAAACAAGAGTGCCATGGCCTCAGTCCAAATTACCCTTTCTCTCATTTGCTTTGAAAGACAATTAAAGATATCTGAAGTTCCTGAAGAGCCCAATCATAGACCTCTAGCTTTTCATCTAGTCGTTCTTAATATAGGTTTGCCAGTCTCCGGGGGGGGGGCTGGAGTTCTCCAGAAATAGGGTTTGCAGGTCCCAGCAGGGGTTCCCCTGCTTTGGGGGGTTCTGATCTGAACCCCACCCCGAAAACAGGGATGTTGCTGTCACCGATGTCGGGTGGTGGTGGTGATGCTCTAGTTTATGGTCAAATGCTATGGTTTTGAAGGCAAAAACCCATAAGCGTTTTGTCCAAAAACTACAGCATCACCCCCCAGTGTCGGTGACGTGATGATGTCATTTCTAGGCGATGTCATCATGAGCAATAGAAGGGCCTGGGAGCCACCTGCTGGATGCAAGGTAGGACCTGGCAACCCTATCCAGAAACTACATCTGATCTACAGACTACAGAGAGGGTAGTCTCTATGACATCACATCCCTGGATGAGCACCAAGGTTGCCAGCTTCATGTTGGGGAATACCTGGAGGTTTGGCAGGGTGGAGCCTGAGGAGGGTGGGGTTTGGGGAGGGGAGGGGCTTCAGTGGGTATGATGCCATACAGTCCGCCTTCGAAAATGGACATTTTCTCCAGGTTAACTGACCTGTGTCACTTGGGGATCAGTTGTAACCCCAGGAGATCTCCAGCCACCCTCTGGAGGTTGGCAGTACTTCTGAGACCCCTTCCCCTCCCAAATTCCACCTCCCCAAATGCTAGCTGCTGGTGATGTAGAACATGACACAAAAGGAGGCCTTGCTGTGATTGAGCAGTCACTGGGGGGAGGGATGTGCATGTTTGTGCAACCCTTACTATCAAACACTGTAAAACTGGTGGCAAAAATGTGTGTATTGCTAGTTCAGCACCAACAGCAGAAGAAAGGTAAGCTGCTGGAGCAATTTACAAAATATGAGTTCTGATAGATTCACTGGTATGGTATGACTGGGATTGTACTGTAAAGCAGCTTACCTCATTGCTGTCCCTTTCTCCATTTCATCCCCACAGCAATAACAGGCTGAGAGAGAGTGAGTGACAGTGCCCAGGTCCAAGTTTCCATGCCAGAATGGGGATCCTAACCTGGGTCCATCCATATCTTCATCCAACACTAAATCTTATCCACTATATCTTGGAGCTGGTGGGGTTTAGTGGTCTATCCGAGCTATCCTGCTTGGTCTTCTTGTTATCTGTAGACACAACGGCTGAGTTCAGATTGGCAATTTGCTCCGGGAGCCAGTCGCAGCAAAAAAGCCCCAGAACAAACTGTTCCAGGGTTTCCCGTTCACACAGCCTGGGCTGCTACAAGAGCATACCAGGAGGAGGCGCGCAGGAGCGTTCAGACTGCTGCCCCGGAGACGTGCTGTATGCGGCCTTTTCCTGTTAAATCAGTGATGTGCGCATGGGCGCATAGGCCATTCCCTGGTGCATCCGGCCAATTGGGGGAGGATCCCATTGCGCCGGCACCGCATTGGGCAGTAGAGTGGAGCATGGCCAATCATACCGCTGCTGCCTTCTGCCCAACGCGGACTGCTCCAGGCTTATTGGTGGATCATTCAGATTTCCAGGAAGCGGACAAGCACGGGACACAGGTGCTCTTCGGGGATTTGCTACTGCTTTTATGAGGTATCTATTAAACGTGGGAAGAAAGCGGAACAGCCCGGGTTGCTTACAGGTGGGGAATGCCAGGCAGATGTACCTGTGTGAATACCCCCTTTAATGCAGTTTTAAAGCGTCACTGAAACGGTCCTCTGCCGGGGCAAATTGCCAGTCTGAACTCAGCCAACGTCTTCCATCTCAGCTACCCATACATACCCCAGCCAGTTAGCCCTCATTTGAAACATGACTCTCCCCATATTTTATTCTCACGTGAATCAAGAGACACAGAAAACAACAACATTAAGCACTCTAGAAGGAAATGATACACAGAGGACTTGCAAGCCCTTTTGGTGGTAAGTGCCTCCCCCAATGCATACAAAGGTAAGTTTGTGGGTGGGGGGACTGAGAAGGAAAGGACGATTTCTGGAAATGGTGGAACACAGAGTAAGCCACAGTCATATTCGGGGTGTGTGTGTGCTTAGCTTACTGGGGAATGAATTTCTGAGTTTGTATTTCAGTTCCATGCCCAGTTCTGAAATGAACCCCCAAGTCTACCAAGTCCTTTCTTGCTGCTGCAGAAAAAATGCTATCCTGTTTCTGCCTGATTATAAGGCTACCCTTGGGATGTTTTGCAGTGTTAGCCCTGAAATCCCCAGTTTGAAACCCCCCCCGAAATGTAGTAACTTCAAGACTGAAATTTGAATAAAAATATGTGCCTAAATAGGCAACAGAAAGAGATGCATTCCTCAGTGCTTAGTTTCATTAAGATTCCCCTTTCCTCCCTGCTGAGAAGAGAAAAAGTGGAAGGAAATACTTTTGTCTCTTGAGTCTCTAAGGTTTCTGCAAATGATCCCTCTCCAAAACAAAAAGACATCAGAAAACCAGGATTTCATACTTCTATTCATCATAATCACAACTAAATAGAAGGAATATTCCTATATTGGGAAGAAAGATGGTTTCCTATTTTTTTTAAGATCTGACATCTTCTCCATAAACTTCCTCTATAGAGCCCTGGAATCCACAGTCAAAAACCTGGTAGGGCAGTCATAACTTGTTATGAGATCATGGCTTCCAGAGACATTTTTTTGTCTCTTTCTAACTTGCATTTGAATGCCCTTTTGCTTATTCAAACGGAAAAGTCAAATACTTTTCAGTTGACAAAATATGGCATAGCGCTCACCGATGGACTTTTAGGGATAGAAACTTCCAACCTCATTCTGCAAGTCCTTACACATTTATTTATCAATTTAGTACATTTTCATTCCACCCTTCCTCCAAGGAGCTTAGGATCTCTCCTCCTCCACTGGATCACAAAAGCAACCCAGTGAGGTAAGTTTGGCTGAAAGAGAGTGTCTGGCCCAAGTACACCCAACAAGCTTCATGGCAGAATGTGGGATTTGAACCTGGGTCTCCCAGATCCTAGTCTGACCACTACACAACACTGCATACACCACATGGAGGAAAGTGAAAAGCCCTTCTGGTTTGCTCAGGAAGTGATGCCAGCCCTCAGGTGGGACCTGGGGAGCCCCTGGAATTACAGCTCATCTCCAGACTACAGAGATTAATTTCCCCTGGAGAAAAGGGATGCTTTGGAGGTGGACCCCACTAAGGTCCCTGTCCTCTCCAGGCTCCATCCCCAAATCTCCAGGAGTTTCCCATCCCGGAGATGCCAACCCTATCACCCCATCCCCTGCCGGCAGCCGGGGGGACCTGGCAACCCTTGCTTGTGGATACTTAACCTGTCAGATTTCAAAGGCAAGTTGTTATGACCTCTATGAACACAATGCTAAAGCTAAGGAAGCAAGGAGCAAGGAGTAGACGACCCAATAAGTGAACCCAGTAACTACACGACCCAATAACTGGAGTCTGACAACAGGACTGCCACCCCCTTTCCTCTCTGTGAGCCAGGCTGGCTAGTTCAGAAAGTTAGTTCCCATCCAAGACTGAAGTTTAGTGCTGAGTGATAGAAGGAAGCAGTTCTGCCCTTCCTAAGTGTTATTTCTGGGCCCCTCATCCTGCATGGACTTAGCCAAGCCAGGGTCCTGTGACAAATCTATACACACAAGAGCAGCAGTCTTGATCACTGGCAGGAGAATGGGTTGCGAGCTGGACGCCTTTCTTAGGCAGGGCTGTTTCCTCGCTGGTGTGCCACCAATCTCCCATCATCCTGTCACCTGGGAGAAGAGCATGGAGAGCTGCTGATTCAAGGCCTGGACTTACATGGCTGAGCATCAGCTGCCCATGGGGCTGGAAGACTGGCAGAGTCTCCTACTAGGTGGCTTCTGAAGCAGGATCCTTTGTTGAGGCCTCAGGATCTAGAGGCTCAGAGTCTGAGAGGGCTCTGGCAACATTTAAGTTTCTTGTATTCCCAGCTCTTCATCGGACATGGTTCCCAGATCCTGTTGCTTTCCCTCAGATGTGTCCAGCCCCGACATGGGAAGCGCACGTATCCAAAGGATCATGGTTAGGCCATGAGCCTGTTGTGTGTGGTTAACATGCAAAAATTGAGTGTCCTAACAGAGCTTTCAGTCTTTTGTGATTTTGGAAACAAATGAAGATGTGTGTTTACCCAGTCTTTTAAATTAATGTGTGCTAGTCTGCTTTCTATAGTTCATAATCTCTCATTGTAATTGAACAGCTTTAAATGCTGATGTAGCTCGTTGAATGATTTTTATTATTGCATGCTGTTTGTATTGATGTTACTTCTTTTCACTCCTGCTACTTGCTGACACTGATTATTTGTGCTTTTTTGCTGCTATTTTTATGATGTTTTATTGCAGGCATATAAATGTGGATTTGTTATTCCCCACCTCAGGAATGATTGGCTGAGAATGTGGGGTATATTTTTGTTCAACCAACTAATTAAAACATACTCAGTATCTCTGGCGATATTTGGTTATTGTACTGTACAATTGTATTGTACAAAATTTGGTTATTGTACTGTAAGCTCTTTTGGGCATAAAGCTAATTACATTTGTTTGTTTACTTATACCCCACTTTTCTTCCCAGTGGGGACCCAAAGCAGCTTACATTGTTCTCTCTTCTTCCGTTTCATCCTACCAACAACAATTTTGTGAGGTCAGTTAGGTTCAGAGTGTGTGACTGCCCCAAGTTCACTCAGGAAGCTTCCATGGCAGAGTGGGGGACTTAAACCTGCATCTCCTGAATCCTAGCTGTGGGTTCCCCAACATGGTGGTACCCATGGGCACCATGATGCCTACCAGTACTTCACACCAAGCTTTTCAGAAAGTGGGCAGTGCCACTGTAAGGCAGTGCTTGTTGTTGGCTGCTCTCATTCAGATGAAAGGCACTGTGGAAGCTGCCGTCACTGGAGGACCAGGAAGACTGATAAGCTCACAGACTTGTGGCTTTCCTTTCTATTTCCCCTTCTCTTTTTCCCTTTCCATCTCCTGTGCATTCCTTTGTTTTTGTTCTTCTGCAATACTTTTTGCCAAGTGAGGGGGGAGGTACTGTGTCTGGCTCCACCTCCTCTGGTAGCCATTTTGGGTTTGGTTCTACTTCCTGCACTTCCCCCCCCCTCAATATCCCAAAGGTGCCTACAGGCTCAAAAAAGTTGGGGACCTTTGTCCTGTTCTGACACTTCAACCACTACACCACCAGGGCCGGCTCCAGGTGTCTGGGAGCCCTAGGCAGGACAGCCTGGGCGCCCCCCACTGGGGATGCCAACCTCCCGGTGGGGCCTAGAGACTGGGGGCGGCGGCGAGGCGCTGGCTGTCCTGGAGGCTCCGCAGCTGTGGGGCCCCCAGGAAAGCCAGGGAAGGGGGTGGAGGTCTAGCCTCTGCCCCCTCCCTCCCGGCGCTGGCTTTTCTGGGGACTCCGCGACTGTGGGACCCCCAGGGAAGCCAGGAAGGGGGCGGGGGGTCCAGCCTCCACCCCTCCCTCCCAGAGCTGGCTTTTCTGGGGGCTCCACGGCTGTGGGACCCCCAGGGAAGCCGGGAAGGGGGTGGGGGGGTCTAGCCTCCGCCCCCTCCCTCCCGGTGCCGGCTTTTCTGGGGGATCCGCAGCTGCGGGACCCCCAGGGAAGCCAGGAAGGGGGCGGGGGGTCCAGCCTCCACCCCCTCCCTCCCAGTGCTGGGTTTTCTGGGGGCTCCGCAGCTGCGGGACCCCCAGGGAAGCCGGGAAGGGGGTGGGGGTCCAGCCTCCGCCCCCTCCCTCCCAGCGCCAGCTTTTCTGGGGGCTCCATGGCTGCGGGACCCCCAGGGAAGCCGGGAAGGGGGCGGGAGTCTGGTGGCAGCAGAGGCGGCGGGCGCCCGGTTAGGGCGGCGCTTTTCGGGGAGAGTGGGCGCCATTTGGCGCCCCTGAGGCCGGGGTGCCCTAGGCAGGCGCCTAGTTCACCCTATGGGCGATCCGGCCCTGTACACCACACTGGCTCACAAAAAGAGTACACAAAGAGTGCCTATCATAGGGAGAAGGAGAATGGACTATAAGGGCGGTCAGTCTCTGGCTATCCCCCAAATGGCATAGCGACACTTACCACCTCGACCAGGTATATGGTAGGGAGATAGGCTTGGGCCGAACAACTCTACCTTATCCTCTCCAGCCCGCCTTCTGTCACACAGAAATCAGCTGCAAGCAAGGCACTTTCTTTTCCCACCCTCAGGCTGATCACCAGTAGATGTCCAATAGAATAAAGACCTCAGGTAGGGAATGTACTTACTTGTATAGAGCCCTCCTCAGGCCTGGATGTCAGCAATGTGATTGTGAGACATTCTCAGCACAGCAATGCCAGTCAGGTACCAGGCTGTTTGGGTACAAACATGGGCTGTGTTCTGACCAACCAGCATGACTATTGCACATGTATCCGCTAAGTCTCTCCCACAACACAAACCCTACAGCTGCTCACCCCAGGGAAACAAGGATTTAAAGAAAATGTGGGGAAATGAAACAGCAAACAAACCAGAAATGCATCCACGTATACAGTGTAGAATCAAGAAATCCCGAAGTGCTGAAGCAGGCAGAAAGAAGGAAAACTTTGAATGGAATGCCTGCTAACTCTTCTGGCGGTCAGACAATCTGATGAAGCTCCCCTTTCGGAGACAGCAGAATAATGGGCTTTTCCTGATGATTACTGTCACTATTCTTAGTGATCAGATTAGTTACAAACATAATCAAACAATAGTGCGGGATTTGGATCTGGATTAGTTAGTTAATTTCCAGGCGTGCATCCCTATGGATCACTATCATGCAGTTTATTTTTGTTACAGACTGTGGATGGAGATGTGCTTTCAGTTGTGTATCTGAATATATCCAGCCATCTACATTCTGTTCCCACTTATGGTATGCGACTAGATCTGAGCCATCCAGAGCAAAAATATTGCCATGAAGCTCTGTTGGGGAATGAAACTACTAGCACAGTACATCAAGTGCAACTGGAGATGTTTGTTTGCTTTCAGTGATGTCATCGTGGATCCTAGACTGATTGGCTACATGACATTGCATTATTATATTCCCTACATGATGCCCTGATTGACTGGGATCAGACAGCGGAAGGGCCTAAAGGAGTAGGAGATTAGGGAAACAGTAGGCTTTATCACACAAAGTGAAAAAGACTGAAAGGATATTTCCTTCCCAATACCAGCAATTTTCACACTAAAATTTGACCATGAACATTCAGTGCCGCATCTGCTGCACTACACCAGTTTGGTGTAGTGTTTGAGAGTGTGGACTATAATCTGGGAGAACCAGGTTTGATTCCCCACTCCTCCACATGGAGCTGCTGGTGTGACCTTGGGTCAGTCATAAGTTCTTTCAGAGCTGTTCTCTCAAGGGCAGTTCTCAAGAGAGCTCTCTCAGCCCCATCTACCTCACAGGGTGTCTGTTGTGGGGAGGGGAAGGGGAAGGGATTGTAAACCACTCTGAGACTCCTTTGGGTAGTGAAGGGCAGGGTATAAATCCAATCTCCTCCTCCTCCTTCTTCGTGACTAGCTTTGGTTGGCAAAAGTATTTTATGAATTACACTTAAGCCAGCTACAAGAAATAACTTGAGAGAGAGACTTTATGCTGTTTATTTTCACTGAAATTGCTTTTTAATCTATTGGGAGGGGGGGAGATTAGAGGAAGTAGTTGATGCCATATTTTGATGAAAATGTAACTTCATTATACAATCAAACTCTAAAGATCAATTATTTTGTTTTTTTTGCTATCATAATAAAATGATCAAGTTATTCTTTCAATACAATGAATGAGATTAACTGCCCTAAAAGTACTATTGGCAAACCAGCAGCCAAACCTTGAACAAAACTGTGGTTTCAACCCTTACCCTTGACCAACATAGGATGTGTCTCATTTATTACAGTCTCCCCAAAATCATTAACGTCCCCATGCAGTAAACCATGTCCTAAAAAAACTTGTGGAATTGTGCCATTTGTTATTCTGTTATTTTATTAAATACACTAATCCCTTCTAAATGCTTATAACAATACTGTCTTACCCTAACATTTCAGTAACCTATGATCCAAATATTTATTGAAAGATTACTTGAAGCCTGTTGTTACAGTAACCAACCACTGGTTTCTATTCATTTCCCTGGAGAATTATCAATTTCCCTTAAGCCACTGTGGTCTTTGGTACTTGCTATCTCAGAAGAGAAATCAAAATTGTATATTTTCCCATTTTGTTCTTGCAGGATGTTGTTGCAACTTAGCACAGGCCATTTCCACACAAACCATTTTGCCTTGACTTTCCATCATGGATATATATATGCAATTATTGCGGAGTATTCATATACTGTCACTGCAAAGCTATTATAGTCTGGTGTTTTCCATTTTGTTCTCCCGTCTTTTGTCATATTTGCTTTATGGCAATTTTTGGTTTTGCATGAGATTGCAGCACAATCCTATCCAGTGTGGACAAAGTGGTATTGACACACGTTTGCACAAGGAATTATCAGTCTGGTGATGCAGCTGGTAATGTGTCACCATTTTCAGGCTGTACTGTATTTCAAAATGTGCCATACTACTTGCAACAAAATTTGTTGAGTCAGGTCAGGGTTCTCTGCCCCACATGCATCTTCAAAGTGCAGCAAATTATGCCACCTGAGGGACTTGTTGGCTTGTGAAATGGCTGGGGGGGAAGCAGAAGCCCCTCCTACTGGCTCCTATCGGCATGAGCTGAATTGGGCCCCCATGGACTTTAAAAACTACTTTCCCCATAGCTGTCATGTGACTGTGGGGAAGTGGACCAGGTTAGGGGAACATTTATAACATGCCTTCTATTTCCAAACAGCCTGAGACCGCAAAGAGGAAGCCAGATCAAGGGTTGTTTAATTAAAGGGGTGATTTCATGAATGGTGTCAGTGGTGAGGAAACAAGAGCTAATGGGGGGGGTGCTTATATGCAAGTGCAGACATTTTTTAAAAATATTTCATGCAAGTTCAAAATTGCTTGGTGTACAACACCAAAATCTAGGGGTGCCAGGTCCCATCTTCTTTCCAGCAGTGGGATTTGGGGGGCATGCGGGAGGGGTGGGAACATCCCCAATGTGCTGACATCACATAGAGTGGCATCATTCTGTTGGGGATGCAGCACTGTGCATGTGCACCCCTGGCCTTTGCCCAACCATTTAAAGGGAAGCTTCCCTTTAAATGGTTGGAGGGAAAGTGAGTACCACACACACCTGTCCTGCAAGCTGTGAATTTGTGGCTTGCAGGACAGGAGTGGGCAGTACCCGCTCTTTTCAAGCAAGGTGTACTGATGTAGCTTCCCCAGGAGGCATGGGCTGGGGTCCAGCAGGGCAGGTTGCAGGCAAGATTGCAGAGAATAATCAAAGTCCAGTCTAAAAGTCAGGGGTTCCAGAGACTAGGTTTACCAAAGTCCTATCTAGGGTCAAGGAGTTCAAGGCAGCAAGTCCAAGTTCAGTCTGAGGTCAGGGGTTCCCAAAAAGCCGGTTGTCAGGTCCAGTCCAAGGTTCAAGGTTGCAGAGGTCCAGTAGCAGCAAGGTTGGTGGCTCGGTGGCAAAGTGTACTTGTTGCATCCACAAACTGCTACTTCTCCCAGATGAATATCTAACCAAGTCTTAATGAGCTAAACTTCCTGCTAATTCCTTGGCAGTCATGCTGAAACTATTCATTTGTCTCTTCAATTGACAGCTGACAATGGGCCATGAGTCTCACACTTCTCCTTTCTTGCAACTCTAAGCATCTCTGACAGCATCTGTGCTGCAAGGGTATGGGTAAGCTAGGTGGGCTGGGAAAGGCTGCTTCAGAGCTACAAGGTATTGACTTGGTCTCAGCTGTAGGCTGTGACTCCTGATCAGCCGGTAACCTGATCTCTTGTTGTTCTTCTGGCTCAGAGCCAGCTGCAGCCGGTTGTTCAGTTACCAGTTCAGGGCTAGCAGATAACTCTTCATCTGAGAAATCTGAGCCACCACTCAACACAGACTGAGGTCATGGTCACACAGTCATTTTGATCAGGTTTCACCACTGTTCCCTCTCTCATTTAAAATTGCTGATTAGATGCCTGAATCCATCTCCCACACCGAAGTGGACTCATTCGCGCAGTCCTCCTGGTTCCCAAGCGAGTTTTCTGACACCGGGAAAATCAAGTACTTTCCAGGTATTTGCACTTTGAATCCACTGATCTGCAGAGCCATCTCTCACAATGATTGTGATTAGGTCATCTGACCATCCTTCATGCGATGAGATCCCCCCCGCTTCCGACTTTGTGCACATGAGCAATACTGCACTGAATAAATTCAATGTTTAAACATTCAAGCACACAAATAGATTCCAGTGCTTGGTAGTATGTTGCTGGTTCATTTTGTTCACTGTTGGGATGGGGGACTGTAAAAAAAAAAAGGGAGTATGGCAAGTCCAAGTGGGGGTATTGATTTGGCCGTGTGCATATGTGCATGTGCAAAGCAATTAAAAAAAAAAAAAACTTATGCTGTGCCACCCAAGTGGTGGTGCAGCTATCTAGATGGTGCCCAGAGCCTTGTCGTGCAATGCTTGTGGTTTGGGAAGGTATGTGTGATCATCCCAACCTGAAAAAAAAAATTCCTGATCAAATCTATAGTGGGAACAAATCACAATAAGGTAGCCATGTGACCACAGCCTAACTTACGACACAGGGTCACGGACAACTGTTGGGGGTGGGGCTTCCCCCACTAGCCAGCTGGCCAGTGTCAGGGAGAGCCCAAAAAATCAGGGGATCCCCCACCAACACTCTCACCTGGGGACTGGCATCTCTAGTGCAATCCTATGCAGAGTTACACCCTTCTAAATTCATTGACTTCAGTGGACTCCAGGGAGTGTAACCATTTAGGATTGTCCTATAAGGTGCATTGTTGCTAATGGCAATAAATGATCACTCTCAGCAATCTTAATTGATTGAGAACAAATGAAACTGCATTTATACAGAGTCAGACCCTTGGTCCATCAAATTCAGATGGGTCTACTCAGATGTGCAGTGGCTTTTAGGGCTGCCAGCCTCCAGATGGGGACTGGAAATCTCCTGGAATTACAGCTGATCTCCATACTATACTAATTACTTATTAAAATATTTATTCAACTTCTACTGGAGAAAATGTCTGCTTTGGAAGATGGACTGCAGGGCATCAGACCCTACCAAGGTCCCTCCCCCCAACCCCACTTTCTATAGGCTCCACCCTCCAATTTCCAGGTATTTCTGAACCTGGTGTTGGAAACCCTATCAGCTTTCCAGCATCTCAGGGGAAAGTGTTTTCTGTCACCAGGGACCTTGGGACCTTCTGCATGCCAAGTGGATGCTCTACAATACAGCCATGGCCCCACCACCCTAAACTAATCCAAGTCCCGTTACTGGCTGGCTCCACCACATTTTGTCCCAATGATTCTGGTTTTGGTTCCTCAGCTACCAATCAGTTCTTCATTCCCTTTTTAAAGACGGCAAACAATCTCTCCCTGCCTTCTCTCCAAAAACTGATAACAGCAAAACCTCCTGCATAGGGATTGGTGTTTGGCTCCAAGAAATTGTTGATCTCCTGTCCCAATCACCACCTTCGTCTGAAGACTCTTGAAAAACTTTGCCCCTTGATCCAAGCAACATATTTAGTGCTAATTAACTATATACAGTTGTCTTCTTTTTTTATTTTGTGATGACTTGTGCTCAGGTCATTTCATGGGGAGGAACAAACCATCATGGGTAGGAGGCACAGAATGTGCAACAATAATCCTTAAGGCAACACAGTATAATTTGCCTTCTTCTGTTTAATGCCATGTCAAACAGAAGGATTTCTACACATTTCAGATGGTGCTTGTGCACCCCTCGCCTTCACTCGAGTAAAAATTTGATTTACTTCAGAGCGCCGTGAGAGATGAAGGATATGACAGGTTCTGAGCATGCCTAGTTCTCTATTCATGCCAAAAAATTCCCAGAAGGATAAATCTCGTTTCCTGCCTTACTTCACAGACATTAATTTTTTAAACAAGTCATGTTCTGTGGTTTGGACACTCTGTTTATATCAGTGTTTTGTTTCCAGTCCCATGGATGATAACGGCATGCTGGCCTGTAATCCTAAATGTTTTCTTGAGGGAGAAATCTGTGTGTCTTAATCTCACTTTTTACATTTTTATTATTTGCATGAATTTGCCTTTAAAGATAAGCTGCTGTAAGGAGCTGACATTTTCCAGGTATAACCCAGAAAATATGTGAACTTGAGCTTTACCTCATTATAAATGATATTTCCATGATTTTAGATCCCCCTTACATATTTACACTGTAGACTTTATTTTAGGAAATATGTAAGTGGAAATTAAGACTGGATTTTTTTTAAAAAAAATGCATTCTGCATTTAAAGTGGGTTCTGAGGTATATATTTTTTAAAAAGTTTGTCATTCACTGAGTGTTGCTGTTCATAGCTATTCTTATCAGTAACCTTTGACCGATTCTGTTGGGGGTGTATAGATATTTTTTGGTTGGACTCTGGAGTGTGAATTTTTGTTGCCATGCCTGTACCATGCGAGATCAATAAATGCTCACCTAGAGGATCCCAGAATAGATAATTACATTTGAGCTTGATTCGTGGGACGACAATTAAGTTCCCATCCAACTAACTTCATAAGACTCTACCAGTTCCTTTCTATTAGAACTTCAGGTTACCTACCACACTTTAAGCCCTTTTTTCAGTTTTGAAAGGACATTTACATAAATATGCTACTATGTAAAGACAATTTTAACATGTTTGTTTCCATTAGAAGATATTAGCATGCACTATGTTTCTTGTGCATGCAGAAGTGTGAAAGAACCTCAAGGTATTCGCTTGTGCTAATTTAGAAGACAGCACATCCTGAACTATTTTTCTGCTGCAAAATCTCGTGCAACACACTTCTGGGCACTATGATATATAGGGAGGAAAATGCTAGGTGATGCACAAGGTCTTGTGCAAGCTATGTTATGCTAAGTCTTTTTTACGTTTCTGCTTGCACATTGCTGGATCCAAGCCAATGTTTAATTGTATTTTAACAGGCACTTTGGACTGTTTTTTGAAGGAGAGGTAGGGTAAAAGAATATCATGAATAAATACATTTAAGTAGTATTCTCTAAGGCAGCCAGAAACACTAAGCTAGTGAAGTAGTGTTACTTATCACATCAGTATGGTTATGAATACACCAGATTTCTTGTCAGTAGGATATATCTTGAAATGTAACATTTGCAACTAATTCAATTGCAATTACACAGGCATGAGACTAAAGGCTCTTTCATACCCCCAATGTTGCCATTCCAGGTACAATTTTGTGAATTTTAGTGACCCCATTTCAAGATGGAAGCTGAGTGTGCATAATTTTTTTCCCCATTACATAAAGCTACAGCCACTGTCTTTTACTATCAAGATGCAGGTCTGTTAATGTAGTTGGTGAATCCTACATAAGTGAGTTTTAAGTCTTCCTTTAGTTAATGAACACCTGCTACACAAAATTGGTCCCATACGGAATCATATGATGGAGAAAAACCCAGAAAGAATTCTGTAATACAGATACAGGTAATTTTTCTAGAATAGGTACACTTTTCTGACTTCAGAAGCAGAAGACAATCTAATGTTGTTATGGGAGGGGAATTACTTTTTCCTAAATTCACTTCTTTAGATATAGCCGTTGACTCCTCTTAGTCTCTTCCCCCCACCCCCTCTTCTAAAGGAGGGATTCCTGTTGGATTTCAAGAGAAATCAATGCACCCTTTTGTAACTTCAGCCTTTGCAGTTGTTTTGTTACACACCACAATGTGGTGCTCCAGCAGGAGGGTAGGAAGACGCTGCCTACCTCTAAGCATTCACAGACTGAAATTCTGAAAGTTTGCATAACCTCCCTTCCTGCCCTTCCTCTCCTAAAAATTTATGACTGATCAAGAGTAATTGGTTATAAACTAAAGAAGAAGAGAAGAGTTTGGATCTATACCCCACCCTTCACTCAGAGTCTCAGAGCGGCTTACAAACTCTTTTCCCTTCCCCTTCCCACAACAGGCACCCTGTGAGGTAGGTGGGGCTGAGAGAGCTCTGACAGAAACTGCCCTTTTTCAAGAACAGCTCTGACAGAACTATGGCTTGCCCAAGGTCATCCAGCAGCTGCATGTGGAGGAGTGGGGAATCAAACTCAGTTCTCCCAGATTAGAGTCCGTGCACTTAGCCACTACACCAAACTGGCCTTCTGTCCTTCGGGCTTCAAAGTCCTTAAAACTGACTTCAAGTCCTTTTAAAAAAGGAAAAGAAATGGATTGTCAGATTTCAGGAAGGAATGGGGTAAAGAGAAATTAAGAGAATTTCTCTTAACATTAAATTAATAGTTTGAAGAGTAATCTCTCTCTCTCTCTCTCTCTCTCTCTCTCTCTCTCTCTCTCTCTCTCTCTCTCACACACACACACACACACACACACACACACACACACACACACACACACCATGCAGTGCATTAGGAGAATACAGAGGCATTGCTCTATATTGTTTAAAATGAGCGGAGGATTAGGCTGGGGTGGTCATTTAGGAAAGGATAAGTGACTCCACCTCAACCCTTATACCTTGATGTCAGCGGAACATAATAATGATCCACACGGAGGCCATAGCAATTTAAGTGTAACACGTGGATGGCACTGCCAGTACCCCTCTTCAAAGGATGTTATGCACATTGATTTCAGTGTGCACAGGAAGGGAGCAAAAACTAGGCCCTCCACCTATACCACGTGTAATGATTGTACATTCCTCTCTCTACATTTACTGGAATCAAAGGACATAAGCACATCCGACGAGGGCTTCTGTGAAGCATTATAACAACAGTTCAAGTGCCATATGGCAAACTGCAAACAAATATTACAGCTTTTACGTCCCATCACACAGCATCTTTTCACACTAGCAATGAACCACCTCAAAATCCTTCTGCTGTATCATCCTGTTGGGACTCATATGGGCCTTTCAGTGGTTGGTCAGGGTGATCAAAATTGCTGTTAAACCTGCTTTAATCTGCTTTTCTCCAAAGCGGCTTATGGTGTCAAAACATGCACACACACAAAGCTCCTCAAATATTTACAGATCAGTTATGTAAGTGCCATCAAGTCACAAATGACTTAGAGCAACCTCAGCAAGGGGCTTCAAAAGCAAGTGAGAAACAGGGATGGTTTGCCCTTGCCTTCTTCTGCAGAGTCTTCCTTGGTGATCTCCCATCCCAGTACTAACTCTGCTTAGCTTCCAACATTTGACACGATCAGGCTATACAATGCTGCCTTCCCTCCCGCAGATCAGTTACCTAATGACAAATCTACCTGCCACTGATAGAGTAATCAACAGTGTGGGGAGCAGGGCAGAGCCAATGGCAACAATTCTGCCCTTCATGGAAACTGTCTGCTCGCAGTCAGTTCCTTCCTTCAAGGGGGGTAGCTTCCCTTTATGCTCCAAGGAGCTGTGGAAGGGCAGGGCAGGTGGTAACACCTCAGCCCTTGGTGGAAGCAACTTCTCCACAGGCAGGCAAGCGGGCCAGCTGAAAACCAAATAAAAGATTTTTAAAACAATTAACATGATCTTTGTTTCTACAGCTGTTCTAGGAACATTTCAGATCCTCATTCCATGATTTATCACAAGCTTCCTACCAAGAACTCAGAACTTGTAACTCCCTCAGCCCTGAGTCTTGATAATTCTAGCCACTAAACCATTCTCTCTCTCTCTCTCTCTCTCTCTCTCTCTCTCTCTCTCTCTCTCTCTCTCTCTCTCAGTATTTCAGTGGTTGCCATCTGTGGCAGCTGTGAAATGTCTTGCTGTGAGACCAGTGATTGCCCCTGGGAAGCTGTCATTTTGTCCACAAACAGCCTGGGTCAAACATCATGTTCTCCACATGAATGTATCCCCAGGGGCAATTGTGGCACATCACGTGGAAGGGTTTTTTGAGGGAATGTCTCAACCAGCCCAGGGAGAGTAACTCTGTTTGTTTCTGTCAATTTACAAGAATATTTTCATAAGCCAGGCAGGATTTGCCTCCGTAAGAGTGACTCAGCCCTGAAATATCCCCCCTCATTTGCACTGCTTTTACTGCTCTTTCTTCCCCAATAGAAAAATTGGCCACTGCTCCTCTCAATGGACTCCCAACAACTGAATTATGCACCACAATGTTTACTATACAGTAGTCCTTTTGCTACTCTAAATATATATCTGTATACACATGCATAAGGAAAACAAAAAATGATTAATTTGCACAGAGAAGGGTTCAGTATCTGTTTCTAAAATGCTACAAGGGAGAGGAAAAGAGTCTCTCTGTTACTTGGCTAAAGGAGATGGAGAATATACATAGAACAGCTGCCTTTCACCCAGTGTGACAGCTCAGTGCACAATTGTTTGTTTCTACTGAATGAACACAGCAAGATAGGATTGTCTGTGGCCAAGACCCATATAACTCTGGAGAGGACAGCTTGTTGTCGGTAACAGAATTTGGATTCTATAGCCAGTATGAATTTCTCTTGTTTATGCAATGCTTTTAGGATGTAGTAGTTGTTGTTCCCCCCCCCCAGTGTAGTGGATTAAATGACAAACATTAAACTGGAGTTAATTGGCTGTAGCAAACACACAAGGTCTGTCTTGACAGACTCGCTTGGTATCACGCAGAAAGTTGACGCAGAGAAGCTATTATGAAAATTCTAATGGCTTTTATTCAACCAATCACAATCAGAGCTTCCTTTGCAAAATGGAAATTTCCCAACTCCCCCTTCCCACTGCAATCCACTACACCCCACCCCTGAAATTCTTCCCCCAAGTTTGGTATCTTTGGCTGGGCCAGGACTGGGTGTACAACTTATGTTATTATTCATTTTATTTAAAGTCCGCCTTCCCTTCCTCAGACTCAAGGTGGATCAGACAATAAAAAAGTATTCCTTCAGATGGCAGAGGAACTAGCCTTAATGGATATCTGGAGGATGAAAAATATAGATAAAAAGGACTTTACCTTCTTTTCGGCTAGGCATAAAACATGGTCAAGGATCGATATGGCTTAGATATTGACTTCCCTCATAAGAGATATAGAAGAGGTAGAAATTTTACCGGCCACCTTTGCAGATCATAATCCAATCATGTTAACATTAAAAGCTTCTAGCAGAAATTCAAGATGGACAATGAACATGGACATCTTGAAGGATAAAGAAATAACAGAGAAAACTAAAAATATAATAAAAGAGTTTTTTAGGATTAATACTTCTAGGGAAACAACCATAGAAGTAATCTGAGACGCCTTTAAGGCATTTATAAGAGGTTGGTGGATAAATCAAAGCTCATGGAGAAGGAAACAGGATAACATAAAATATGAAATATTGAAAGAGAAAATACAAGAAGAAGAAAATAAACTAAAGGATGGTAACAAGGCCACAGAAAATACGAGATCTAGATTAAATAAGCTGCAACATCAGCTTAATCTTTTTTTAACATAGGAAGTAGCAAAAAAAATAGAAAGAGCTAAACTGTATTATTTTGAGAACGCTAATAAACCTACAAGATGGTTAGCATATAAATTGAAAAAAATGATAAAAAATGATAACAGAGAAGAGAAAGTCTCACAAAGAGATATAAAAGAGGTAGTAGAAAATTTTTATAAAAGCTTGTATCAAAAACCAGACATTTTAAGTATGGAAGTGCAAGTCTATCAAGAAAATTGGGAAAAAGGTAAATTTAGTAAGGAACAGATAGGAATATTAAATGACCCAATCACACCTTGTGAAATATCTGAAGCAATAAAAAGCGGGGGGAAACAAAAAACTCTGGGATCAGATGGCATCCCCACAGAGTTTTACCAAATATTTGAAGAACAGATTTCAGAACCATTTAAAGAATTAATACAAAGCATCCCAAAATCAAGTAAGATTCCTATTTCATGGAATGAAGCCATTATAACTTTGATTCATAAACCGAATTCGAAGGGTGAGGAAATAAAAAACTATAGGCCTAACTCGCTATTAAACACAGATTACAAACTATTTGCAAAAATTTTGGCCAACAGACTAAAGAGGGTACTAAGTCAGGTAATACATAAAGACCAATCTGGATTTTTACCGAAAAGAAAAATACAAAATAATATTAGAAATGTAATTAACACATTAGAATATTATGAACTACATCCAGGAAAGCCAATGATATTAACACTTTTAGACGCAGAAAAAGCATTTGATAATATCAACTGGGACTATATGTTACAAAAAAATTTGGTATGGGAGTGTGGGAGTAATTTCTACACAATGATAAAAGCTATATATAATACCCAGGTGCAAAAATCTTAGTGAACGGTGAAACGACTCAGAAGGTTTTAATCCAAAAGGGTAATAGACAGGGGTGCCCCCTATCTCCATTACTGTTTATCTTCACTATAGAATCATTGGCTGAAAGGATTCGAAAAAATGAAATGATCAGAGGGTTGAAGGTGAAAGGGGAAAGTTTTAAATTGCAAGCTTTTGCAGATGATTTGATTTTGATATTAGAAGAACCGGAACACTCTTTAACTTATTTATTAGAAGATATCAAGGAATTTGGGAAAGTAGCCGGCTTCAGAATCAACATCTCAAAAACTAAAATTATAGCCAAAAATTGTCCACAAAAGCTGTTACAAAGACTAAAAGAAATATCAAAGATAGAGATAGTGCAGAAAGCAAAATATCTAGGAATATGGATTGCAAGTAATACCTCGACACTATATGAAAATAATTATTTACAATTCATAAAAGATATAAATAGAGACCTAAAGCATTGGGATAGAATGCACCTCTCCTTACTAGGTAGAATAGCGACGATAAAAATGAATATTCTCCCAAGATTCCTCTTTTGGGCACAAAATTTACCAATAATTAGGAATTATAAGTATTTCAAGGATTTGGAGGATTTGTAAGTGACTTTATATGGCAATCCAAAAAACCAAGAATAAAACTGAAGTATCTTCAGGATTCTAAAAAGCAAGGAGGGTTTGTGCTACCAAATTGGCAATTGTATTATTTTGCAATGTCATTGGTATGGATAAGGGAATGGGCAAAGTTAGAAGACACTAGAACATTAGCATTAGAGGGATCGGACCTAGTAATGGGTTGGCATGCGTACCTATGGTACGGAAAAGACAAAATTAATTCAAATTTCCACACACACATAATAAGAAGCTCTCTCATAAAAGTTTGGAATTTAATTAAATACAAAAAGTATATTAAAATACCAATATGGATCTCCCCAATTGAGGCATTTGCAAAACCTTCCTTAATAAGAGAAGAGATTAAAGAAATATATGGGAATCTATTAAATAAAAGGTGGAGCTAAAACCAGATGAGATATTATTAAAACAAAACATAAAATTGTCCTGGTGGGAAAAAAATATATTAAAATCGAGGTATATTGAAGATAAAAAAACAGGATTCCATACTAGCTTAAATGAATTTGATAAACTCTGGTTATCCTCCAGTGATAAACTTATTCAGAAGATTTATACTATATTAATAGAGGATTTCTTGCGAGAAGAAACTATAAAGGCACCCATGCTAGAGTGGACAAAAGAGATTGGACACCCAATAGAAGCAAAGCAATGGACTAAAACACGGGAATCTTTAAAATTAATGAAAGCTACGCAATACAAAGAAAATATATATAAAATGGTATATAGGTGGCATTGAACCCCCGAGAAAGTCGCAAAATGTTTCCCCAAAGTATCTAACATTTGTTGGAGGTGTGGGAAGAACGTAGGATCATACCTCCATATATGGTGGAGATGTGACAAAATCCAGAAGTTTTGGAGAAAAATTGCAAAAATCCTCCTGGACGTTACAAAAATAAATATCCCCCTAGAACCAGAAATCTGGCTACGAAATATGTTACTGGAAGGCATTAAAGCACATACACAGATAATTGTATATATCCTAACGGCAGCCAGAATTCTGATAGCAAGACGTTGGAAATCCAAAAGAATACCATCTATAATAGAACTTAAAAATATGGTGATGGGAATAGCTGAAATGGATAAGTTAAATACAATATTACAAAATAAATCAGAGGAACATTTTTGGGACAGATGGAAATTATTTTATGACTGGCTGAAGATGGAAAAGAAAATTAAAACTGAAATTTTGCTAGTATGATATATAAGTTGTCAAATGTGAAAGACGTAATGAATATTATAAGTTGTAACCGAAAGTGAAAGTGATATGATATGAACTTTTGTTATAGTGGAAAATGAAAATAAATTAAAAAAAAAAAACTTTTTCACAAGTGGGAATCAGATCGCTGAAACAGAGGTTAAACAAAGTGCGAGAACACAGCCTTTCCATACACTTCTAGTAGTGGTGGTTGAATTAGTCAGATGCCATTTACTGGAGCAGCGGTGTATTAAGGACATCTTATCAGGTGTAACAGTCTCATCTCTAATGTTGATTTTGCAAGCTTCATCCAAAGATGGTCCTTTGTAATAAAGTGAAAAGCTGACTTAAGGTCAATAAAAGTTGCAAACAGTTTCCCAGGAAAATAAAATCTGGCAAAGCAATCCCATGCTGAGCTACTCCAGTCAAAATCTGTTGAAATCAATGAGCTTAGACTGGAGTAACGGTGCTTGGGATTGCTGTATAAAAGAAAGTAAGCATTATACTCTGTAAAGAACATCCTACTGGTGATCCCTGGCCCAAAAGACATCCAGCAGTCCTCAATCAGAACCAGGGCCTTCTCAGCCCTGTCTCCTACCTAGTGGAACTCTCTGCTGAATAACATCCGCATCCTGCAAGGCAGAGATGTTCCACCAGGCTTTTGGCTGAGGACAGTGATGGGTACCATCCTATCTGGCATTCCCCAACCCTGCTTCCTCTCTACCTTCCCCTCAAGACAGTTATATGATTTGAAACTGATGTTTTACTGCCACCTGAGAATGTTTTAGTCATATTTTATTTCAACTGTTGGAATTGTTTTATTAATTTATTAATGTTTTTACTGTTGTTCACCACCCTGAGCCTTGCGTATTCAGGGAAGGGTGGTCTATGAATTTAAATTATAAATAAACAAAAAAGATACTAATGTCAGTGCTGCTACATGACCACAGGTTAGATATAGCAAGCTTTTCCAATCAATTTCACTCAATTGCCTTCTGTATTACACATGGCTTTTGTACATGCAAGTCCCATGATGCTCAGCATTGTCTTTTTGAGTGATCAAAGGGGATGCCACCTTCCTTTCTTACCGGTAGAAAAGCTGGCTGGCTTAGGGTTCCCAGCACTGCCTTGACAAATGTTGGGAGATTTTGAGGGCGGTGCTTGGGGAGTATGTGTTCTGAGGATATGATATCACTTCCTGGTGACATTATAGGAATCTCCCATAATATCTATGGCAAAGACCATAAAGAAATGGGAAATTCCTAGAGTGTGCTTAGGGGGCCATTTTTTCTGTCTATTTTTTCTCCTGCTCCTCAGAGCAGGACTGAGGGCAGGGGTTTATCCACTGGAGGAAGGCAGGCAAATGGCAAGCTTAGGTTTCCTACCCCATATACTAATCTATTTTGATCCAGCATCCCACTTATTTTAGGCTACTTTCTCTTTAACAGACAGGCTCACCATTTCTTAAATCCAGGTTTATGTGTGATGGATTTGTTGCTTTCCATTTTTGAAGAATTTGTTCAACTGATCTTTTCACAAAAAAGTATAATGTCTGGCCTCTTTTGAATCCCACACATTTATTTTTCCGCCCATTTTCTTTTCTTCCTCACTGTCCATTCCACCGCAGCAGAGCAACGGCATCCAAATTTTGATCCGGCTGATTCACCTCATTCTCCGGCACACCATCCAATTTATCATTGTCCCCCTTCAAGTTCTAGCACAAAAAGGGCTGCTGTCTGTCTTCTCGTGGTCGCTGCATATTAACTAAATTGTTTATAAAGTTCTGGCAAGTTTAATTATAGTTCCTTGAAATTGCAGGGAGGGTGGACGGGTTCATCACCATCTCTCATCTTCTCAAGAAAGCATTTCACAATGTTTACCAGACCAGAGTCCATTCCAAAGCGCAGCTGAATTGTAAAGTTCTATTTAAGCTCTTTCATTAAGCAGCCAAATGATTGTTGTTTCCCCAAAGTGCATTTCTCAGATTAAAGCTGAAGGATAGTGTTGAAGGAATGCTTTGTGGCTTAGATAAGGGGTCTTTTTTTCCTCCAGGAAACAAGAAAACTGCAGGTGCCTTTGCGGCTTGTCTTAATAACCAAGGAAAACTTATCTTTTCCAGCTGCACCTCCAGCAACTTACAATCTTTTATACATGCACACCACTGCCATATATAGTACACCATTAACTTGGATTTATATCCACAAACAACCCTGCAAAGGCAACTTGGGGAGTGCGGAAGGTGCAGATGGGGAACATGGTCAGCATCCACTTCCCACAGCTAGTTCTCTTCACCAAATGATCTCCTCCTAAACAGGCTTTTCCTGGGAAAAATGCTATCTGGATTTAGCTCCAGGTGGATGCATATAATGTAGTTAGGTTTGGAACTGCAAATACTTTGTATTGTCATTTCCCACCTTGATGATCTTACTTATTGGGAGCAAACTACTGTGGGGTTGTGGTCATACATTCAGAAGCACCTGTTGGTGAGTATTCGTGGCTTTATTGCCACTGTGAAAACATCCTGTCCAGTCCTGCTTGCACTATTTAGGTTCATATCCTATTTCAGCTCCCCCCACTCTTTTGCCATTCTGAAGTTACATACTTTGCAGAACTGCAGTAACTAACTCTCCTTGTAGTTCCTCCTTCGCAGAGCTAGACTACTTCTGGTACTGTACCATAATAGGGGCCATAAGTCTTTTGAGAAGGAAACCATTCCCCTCTTGCCCTCTCCCATTATGTGTAATTATCTGCTGATTTGGCTCATATCCTGGTAGCTGGTCCCAACGAATTCAGTTTTGTTCATTTATACGACTCAGTTGCTTTGTCATACAGTTACATTGCCTTCTTGGCTGCTTCTCTGCCACCACTTATTTGCCTCTGCCACATCTAAAAGGCACACAGATGAAAAGGGGGAAGGGAAGATTTTGAGTTAAGGCTTACTATTTATATGCCCGTGTATGCATTTGGTGCCTGCTCATGAGCCAATGCAATCTTGCACTCAGTTCAGTTGGTTATTCATCCAACGGTGCAGGCACAAAGAGGGCAGAAATAGCAAGAGATTCCATGCTTCATAAGTCAGCCATGTTGAAATTGTCAGCATGCCTGCACAGCATCCTAAGTACTCCTCTGGCACATAGAGACAAATCATCACTTGTGTTTTTAGCAGATGAAACCCACCCTGCAGAGGAGCTGGGCTGTATATAGCAACATACTTCTGGATAAGTAACAGTTTGTACTGCCTGTGCTAAAAATGATATTCATATCAAACAGTTGTTATTAGGGGCTAATGGGTTTCAGCTTTGGGACACTTACGGCAACCCCATAAAAGCACGTTGGCAGATAAAAGCAGCATTTACCAGTCTTGCAACTCCCTTGATCAGCACATACTGTAACTGTTCATATTGGCTATTATAAAAGTGATGAATGGTCTGCATAAGCTGTCACTCACAATGTCCTCATAGAAGTATTTTTTTAAGAAAAAAAGTTTGACATTTCTGATTTTATTCTGAGAGTTGGAGATATGGAATGTTATACCACATGATTCGGAAAACCAAGCTGCATATGATTCATTAGGCTTCTTAATGCTCAAAGGCCCTGAACACAGGACTACTTTGGACAGCATCAAGAATTCTGTTGCTGCGCTTCTACATTCTGACTCAGTAGTTAAATATCTGTTGCACCAGCACAACCACTAGCCACCTAAGCTGGTTCTAAAAACCAAGCAACCTGAGTTCTAATTCCTGGTTCAGAAGAATATGGGAGAATATGATGGTGATCCCCTATTTGTCTAGATGCAACAAGCACGGCTGGTGGATGGGAGCAAGAACCTCATCTCACCGTAATGTCATAGCAAGACACTGCAATTTTAGACCCAGTAAGCTGTAGTGCCTAGTATGGGGTCTCTCCGCACCAAGAGCAGATAAACCATTAAGCAAGAGGCGCCAGGCCAAAACATTTCTTTCTACACACACTTTGTATTCATTTATTTGCTTCATTAACACCCAACATTTCTCCCCAATGGGGACCCAAAGTGGCTTTTCCTCATAATATCCCTGTGAGGCAGGTTGGGCTGCCCCCCAGCTAGCTTCCATGGCACCGTGGGAACTCAACCCTGGATCTCCCAGATCTTAGTCCACCACTCTAACCACTACACCACACTGGCTGTCTCCTTTGCTGTCTTATTGTCTGCATCTGCTCTGAGGTCTGCTCTCTGGACACCTTCAGGCTCTTTTTTTATCTCTCTAGTGGTGGCTCAAGTGGTTAAGATGCTGAACTGCAGGCTGTGGAAGGTCAGTAGTCAACAGTTCAAGACCCGAGAGTGCTGCATGACAGGGTGAGCTCCCGTCTCTAGTTCCAGCTCCTGCCAACCTAGCAGTTCAAAAGCAAGAAATTGCAAGTAGATAAATAGGTACCACTTTGGTGGGAAGGTAACAGCATTCTGTGCACCTTGGTGTTTAGTCATGCCGGGCACATGACCATGGAAACGTCTTCGGACAGTGCTGGCTCTTTGGCTTTGAAACGGAGATGAGCACCGCAACCCTAGAGTCAGATTCGACTGGCTTTCGAGCAAGGGAACCTTTACCTTTACTTTACCTTTAGCTTGTTTTGCTTTCATATTGATAATTTGTATGTGAAGGTATGGAAAGGTGGCATAAAAATTTCCTGTAAATAAATAAATAAAATAGAGTATAGTGTGGGCCTGGACCTTTGGCAATTTGTAGCGCCATCCTCAATAGAACAAAGTTTGAGTCCAGTGGCACAAGAAGTGTGTATGCATATGAAAGCTTATACCCAGAATTAAACTTGGTTGGTCTTAAAGGTGCCACTGGATTCAAACTTTGTTCTGCTGCTTCAGACCAACTCGGCTACCCACCTGAATCTATCCTCACTAGAGTGACGCTCAACTAAATTAAGTGGGCTTGAAAGTGTGCAGTTCTGCCTAGGCTGGCACAGTTGGAGTCCAAGCCTGAGAACTTTTCACTGGGGTTTGATATATTTAAAGAGTTCCTATCAGATTTGCTGTCGTAGCCCAGCTACGGACCATTCTCTTCCTAGAGCCAAATCTGAAAGAGAGAGATGGGTCATATACTCTGCCCTTGATTCTGGGGCCCTGAGCAAAAGTCTAGACAAGGCCCCAGAATCACTATGCCTGGTGGGGCCAAGAAAGGATTGCCCTTGCCCAAGGTTGGCTGGAGCCACCACTGCCACCAGAAGCCAGGTGCCTGAGCCCTAGGTGAAACAGGTGAAAGTGCTGGCAGGAGCCTGCTTTCTTCTTCTTCTCCACCAAACCCCTCCATTTTGATGGGATGGTCATTCACCACCCAAGCATGGGTCTAAGGCAGCTGCCTTTGTTTGCTATTGGCTAAGACCACTGATGCAAGCTCACGATTGTGTATTCAAGCTATGGCACTGGCTCTTCAGGGTCTTAGGCTACTAGGAGTAGTCTAGCAGTAGTCTAATACTAGGAGTAGTTGTGGCTGAGTGGTTAAGGTGATGGACTAGAAATCCACTGGGGTGTCCCTGCACAGGCCCATTCGAATCCTGACGGAGAGGCTGTGGCTCAGTGGTAGAGCACCTGCTTGGAATGCAGAAGGTCCCAGATTCAATCCCCAGCATCTCCAGTTAAAAGATCTGGCATTAGATGATGTGAAACCCTTTGCCTGAGAACCTGGAAAGCCACTGCCAGCCAGGGTAGACAATACTTATTTTGATGAGCCAAGGGCCTGATTCAGTATATGGCACCTTCATGTGTTCTGCACTTGCCACCTAAGATTCTTTAACAGGACATCACTGAGACTGAGCTGGGACCTTAAACATGCTGCTGTCTACCACTAACTTGCTGTCTCTCCCCAACACACTTGACTCTGTAGCAATCCATAGCTTTTGAAACCTTGTGCAAAGTATCTCCCTCCTTCCACCCAGTCATTCCATGCAAAAATATCCTCTTATAATCCTCCCCAGGCAAGCATGGGGTAGGAGCCATCTGTTACCTTCCATGTGTTTCTTCTTACTACCCAATTTATTTAGAAAATTCATATGCTGAGCTTCTGCTCAAGACAGCTCACAAAGAGAAAACATTATAACTGAACCATAAAGGCACAGCCTAGAAACAAGGCATCAAAGCCATAGCATTAAAAAGCCATAATAAGCCACAGCATTAAAAAAGCCAGAGGCATAAAAACAGCATTAAACAATGTCCAACAATTTGGACATCAACCCCTAGTGAAAGGAACAGGCAGTAGATGCCATGTGTTTGCCACTCCACACAATGAGAAAGCCTTTAACCCAACATCTCCAGAGATCAACCCAGCATCTCCAGTTAAACAATGTGGCAGTAGATGATGTGAAAGACCTTTGTTTGAGAACCCAGAAGGTCACTGCCAGCCGGGGTAGACAATACTAACTTTGATGGACCAAGAGTCTGGAAGACTGATGGCCCTCTGACCACTGTATCATGCTGGCATTTTGCACATTGTTAATTTGGTGCTGATCTTTCTATGTTGATAATGTGCATTGAGAACAAGATTTTAGACCTTTTGTTGCTTTTTTTAAAAAAATATATAGATTAATTTTGAATGCTGCTATTTTAAGTGGAAAATATAGCAAGAACACAATTTCCAAAGAAGTTGGTGCATAGTGTTCTTTGACATTATATTTTACATTTTATGATTCTAAACTCACAGTATTTTTACAATTTTACAATTTTCCCCCTTTCTGTGTAGTTAATATTCTTAATACTTCAGTTTAAATCAACATGCATTCATGAAGTTGTGGCTTTCACACTGACCCTGAACTGGCATTGCTGCTTTTCAGGCCCACCAATGGGCCTTTATTGGGAAGCAGCTGCCCCGATTCTTGGATCTGAACGAACAGGGGAAAGAACATGTGATTTAACCATCTGGCAAGTCCTGTTCTCACCAGGACTTTGAATGGGAAGTGATGTGAGCACTAATTGGGGCTTGGAAGTGACAATGGGGCATGCAAATCACCACCTCTGAATATCTGTAGAGAATATAAGCCTTTATTTTTTTTAAAAAAAAGTTTTTGTGCCTCTAGATAAATGGGGAACAATGTGAAGTAATGTACAAATCCACATCCTGACCATTGAGAAACTTCATTGACAAAAAGGATTACAATGTTACACTTGACAGTATGGGCCTATCTTTGCTAGGATATGGTAATGTTGCTGATGATGTTAGCCCATGAGGAGCACCAGCAAGCTGGAGAACTCGGAACAGAGAGCTAGATATGTATCACTTCTGAAGTATCTAAGTGGGGAGCTGTCGGTGTGGTAGAAAGCCAGAGAGAGCATTGATTGTGGAACTAGATGAGCACCCACAGCCTGGTAAGGCTTATCTATGAATACGTACACTTTCTATTAAACAAGGCTTGCTAGTGCAACTGTACACACAGTTGTGTGCTAAAAATAAAATGTTTCTGATGTGCAGGGTTGCTTGTGAGCATCATGGGGGGAGGGGGATGTTCAGAAAGAATGCAACACTCCAGCAAAAACAAACAGTGCAAACATCCGTTTGCAATTCCCTATGAACAGAAGACATGCCCAAAGGAACACTGGACTTAGCCAATGCACAGAAGGCTTACAAACCAGAATGAGGGTTAACTTTGAGGAAGAGGTCCTCCTGTTCTTGTCCTGAATTCACTGTGCTTTAGGTGGTGCATGGCAGGGAATCTAGGGGACATAAACCTAGTCTTCCTTCAGAATCTGGTTATTATAGCCATAAAGTTTCATTCTGTGAAATCTCAGATACTCTCCATTACTTTTTAAAGTAAAGATACTCTCCATTACTTTTTAAAGTAAAGATACTCTCCATTACTTTTTAAAGTACTTTCTCACAAGAGATACTGGGGTTCACACCTATCTGGGAACACCACCCTCTGAAGTCCTTCTTGCTGATGAGCTCTTCTCAGGGGCACTTTCATCAGTTCTTTAGTCATCTGTTACTATGCACAGAGAACACTTAAACAAGGCAACATCACTAAGTTCCTGCATCTCCTAGAGCTTGGGGGACTTGGGCTTGAATGTGCGGGATGGGCATTTTATTGTATTTCTCCTCCCTGCTGGCTGAAAAGTCACCATTTTGATTTCTGTTTCCACCTCCTTCAAACTAAGCTCATGAGCCTTTCGTTTCCTGGCATTTTCTGTTTCTCCAATAGGTGGTAAACAAAGTTGGAGTCCAGTGGCACCTTTAAGACCAACAAAGTTTTATTCTGGGTACAAGCTTTTGTGTGCAGGTACATGAAAGCTTATACCAAGAATAAAACCTTGTTGGTTTTAAAGGTGCCACTGGACTCCAACTTTGTCCTGCTGCTTCAGACCAACATGGCTACCCATTCAGATCCATCCAATAGGTGCTGATATGTATAAATTATCTGCATTGTATGTATAAATCACATATCAATTATTCATGGATAAAAGAGTACCAAATAGCAATGAAAACAAGCACAATAGACAGGAACAAAAAGAGTGTATCTGTCTGTCCTAGAAAAACGAGGAGAAAATAAAGCAATTAACCGAAACCACACAGTTAATTCTCATGCCAGAAAGATGAATCGGTGCTATTAAAAATTTCACCCCTGCTCTAACAGTGAAGCCATCTTTCTTCCTTTGATGTTCCATGCTTCTGTCCATTTACTGCTCCATGTTTCACTATTTTGTGAGCCAAAAGCAGACAGGCAGGATGAAGAAAGTTCATCGTAAGGAGGCGTTTGTTTATATCAATTTCAGTTTGGGTCACAGAAAAAAACACACAAGGCTGTATTAACAATTTGCAATTACCGTGTTAACATTTACTGTTTCTGGACTAAGCTAAACATTTGGGCAAACTGTTTTGCAACACGTATTTGTTGCCTCAAACTGCAGAGCGTGAGCGATCTTTATCTGACTATGATGCATTGGCTTTGCAAACTTTTCCACAATTACAGAGAGAGTGTTTATGCAAATGTATACCCGTTCTTTGGAATCCCTCACATTAGCCATCTTTTTACTTGGTTTCTTTTTAATGGCACAGGGACTCTAAAGCCAATAAATGCTATGGCCATGATCCAGCTCTAGTCAAGTACAACCAGTCCTGCTCAACAACTAACGACCATAGCTGGGGATACACATATGGCTCCAGATCCAGACAGTTTAGCTTAACATTGCAATGCAGATCTCTACACTGAAATCCAATGTCCCATTTGCTAGGCACATGGAAGCCCACTTCTACACCCTTTACTTTCAGACATATAGCATCCCAGGTCCTTATGAGTTTGCCTTTCCTAGTAAACTGATGTTGAAATGGCTTCCCTAAGACATGGTATGCCAAATTTGGGTGCAAGATGCTGTCTCTCAGGAACAGGACTTTTTTTGTAGAAAAAGCCTAGCAGGAACTCATTAACATAATAGGCCACACCCAACAGCAGAAACTCATTAGCATATTAGGCCACACCCCTGACAGCGCAGCTCCCTCCCAGGATCGGCTTCCCCGGGTGCCTCGCAGCTTGCAGGGTGCCTGGGGAACCTGAGGAGGGGAGGCAATTTAAACTGCCTTCCCTCCCTGAATTGGCTTGGCTTCCCCAGGTGCCCCATGGCTTACAAACCACCTGGAGAATCCGAGGGGGGGAGGCTGTAGGCATGGCCAGCTTGGAAGCCAGCCAGAACTCCATTCCTGTGTGTTCCTGCCCAAGAATAGCCCTGCTCAGGAATATGTGGAAAGTCTTCTTAGGTAAACAAAGCACTATTCAAAGTAAGCAGAGAATGAAAGTCTATCAGAGCCCTTCAGAGTAGTTTGTCCTAGATCTGGGTAATCCAGAGCTGGAAGTAAAGCCTGGTCCGGCAATATTCCAGATTCTGCTACCTTGGAACTATTCAGAATATTGGACAGAATATTGGACAGAATATTGGACAGAATATTGGACAGAATATTGGAAAGATTCAGAATATTAAATTACCCTGGGTTAACTTGACCAATATTGCTTGGGATAACCATGAATTCTTCATCTCTGTGAGGTGTCCCAACCAGGCCTTCTAAGCAACTTGTGTGTTCCGTTTGGCCATAGGTAAAGGTAAAGGTTCCTTTGCTCGAAAGCCAGTCAAATCCAACTCTAGGGTTGTCATGCTCATCTCCATTTCAAAGCCAAAGAGCCAACGCTGTCCAAAGACGTTTCTGTAGTCATGTGGCCAGCATGACTAAACACCAAGGTGCATGGAACGCTGTTACCTTCCCACCGAAGTAGTACCTATTTATCTACTTGCAATTTCTTGCTTTCGAACTGCTAGATTGGCAGGAGGTGGAACTAGAGACGGGAGCTCACTCCGTCATGCAGCACTCTCGGGTCTTGAACTGCTGAGCTACTGACCTTCCACAGCCTGCAAATCAGCATCTTAACCACTTGAGCCACTTGAGACATTTAATCAACTATTTTCTTTATGTTTCCATTATTGTGCTGCTTCTTCCTAGAAACCCAAAGGTGCAACCTTACACTGACTCCACTCACACCCGTTGAAGTCAGCAGAGCATCTTGTCTAAGTGTGGCCTGAAAGATGTTTTTGGCCCTTTCCACACTAGACCTTTAATCCTGGTTCAACACTGTCTCCTACTAGCTATTCTCCGGTGATCCAGGAGTGGGGCAGTCCTTCAGACTCCTTAACTCCTGGGAAGCTCCTCCCCCTCCGAAAGCAGAGCCAGCAGACTCTTCAGACACGGAAGGGGGGGGGCTTATCTTCTTGGAACCCAGTCTCTCCGGCCCTGCTTTCGAGCAGGACATGGTAACACACACTCTGTGAGAGTGCAGAACAAGAAGACGAAAGTTAGAAGAAAGAAGACACAGAAGTCTATGGAGGGGAGTAACAGGTAGACGATCGGCTCCCTACCTTCTAAACCTCTTAGTTCCCTCTCTACATTGGGAGCCACTACAGGAAGGAGCGGCTCACAGAAGACACTGACAGACCTGGGTAACCCCCTAGGAACTGCGGCGTTGGTGAGATCCCCACTGTGCACCCAGGGGAGAGGGATGGGCATGACACGTCTTCGCTCTCTTCCCATAGAGAGCGACGAGGACAGTGACAGGGGCTCTAACAGCAATGCGGTAAGCAGCTGGCGACTGTTCGAAGCTGTTTCTTTGCACAGCCAGTTCCCTGTCTTTAACGCAGCATGGGAGGCCAGAAGGAGTGTCCAGCAATGGTGCGGTAGGTGGGAAAATTCCTGATTGAGGGTTTTCTTTTCCTCGCGGCACCTCCTCCCTCCTTTTCCTCTTTACCACGGGTGGTGATTGGAGTGGGAGGTTGGGACTTCTGAAGGGGTAGATGAACAATAGAGACCTGGTTCTGTTCCCATGCCTACATTTTTTCCTCCCCTTTCCACTCAGCTTTAGGAATGGGGAAGTGTGTGTGGGGAAAGGTGGTTTAGATATGGACTGAGTCTGGGACTTGGAGAACCATTTAGAGTTACCCAGTTAGGAGGAGGCCAGGTGGGAGAGGACATTTTGAGAGTTCCTTTTCCTTACTTTCACTTTTAGGAGAATTCAAAATGGATGACAAAGCTTCCACTTCTTAGGAAATGGAGACCTGTACTTTCACACTGACTGAGTCTCCAAAGTCTCCTCTCACCCAGGCACAAGATTCACCAGTGGGGGTAGAAAATCCTGGTGCCTTTCTATCCTGGCTACATACAGAGATGAGAAAGGAATTTAGAACTATGTGCCAGGAGTCCCAAGAGTTTTCTACCACTCACAACCACTGTAAAAGGCATAGAGCTAGAGATAGGGGGACTGAAATTCCTGATAGGTAAGACAGCTGCATCTACAGGAGAGCATAGTCCTTTATTAGAGGAACAAGACTCTGATTCATCACATTCTTCTTCCACATCACCCAAAGAAGAGGGAGAGCTTTCAGAGGCAGAGGCAGAGGTGGTACCTACATCTCAGACTAGGCTTTTTCCTCAGGAACTGTATAATAGGTTACTCCCCAAAGTCATCAGAACTCTGGAGCTGACTTATTCTTCTAAGGAAAAAGAAGAAGATACGAAAACTGGACCTAATAGATCATACAAAGAAAGATGGCAATCCAAATACAAAGAGGGAAAATCATCCAGTTTTTCTGCAAAGCAACCCACCAATGGAAAATCCGCCAAGAAAGGACCACAGGCATGACTATGCCGGGATACAGATACCAAGCAGAGTCGGGGGCTGTCTTCAGAATTTTGCACCCACCTGGCAAAGGTCGATTTCTGACAGATGGGTGAAGGATACCATCACAAGAGGTTACGCTCTGGAATTCCGCTCCATTCCTCCTTCATGTTTTCTGGAACTTCCAAGGAACAAATCCAGAATGAAACACAAACAATTAGAGGGAGCCATAACGCATTTGATTGAGATTGGAGCGATAGAACCAGTTCCATCTCTCGAGAGGGGTCAGGGGATATATTCAGTGTTCTTCACCGTTCCAAAGAAGAACAGAGATGTGAGACAATACTAGACCTCAAGTGGCTAAATAAGAGAGTGATGAACAAAAAATTCAAGATGGAGACAGTGAAGTCCATTCTGACATCCATAAGAAAAGGAGATTTCATTACATCAATAGATTTATCGGAGGTGTACCTACATATCCCTATCCTTCCGGCCCATCGCAGGAATCTGCGTTTCACCTACCACGACAAACATTTTCAATACTGGGCACTGCCTTTTGGTTTGAAATCATTTCCAAGGGTTTTTACCAAGGTTCTAGTCACTCTAGTGGCCTTACTAAGGATACAGAGGGTTGCTTTGTACCCCTACTTAGATGAAATTCTAGACAAAGCTCCTTCATACGATATGACAGCCAGGGCCCTGGAAACCACAATGTCACTACTCAGGGAGCATGGCTTCATGATCAACCTAGAAAAGAGTTCACTGAGCCCAACCCAGTCCTTACTCCATCTAGGGGTGTACATAGACACAGTGCAAGACAGAGTGTTTCTCTCCCAAGAGAGACAGGAGCATCTGAGACAACTGACACAGGAGGTCCTGGACCTTCAGAGAGTAGAGATTATGACCCTAGAGAAACTGCTTGGGATGCAAGTATCGTGCCAGGAAGTACTTCGATGGGCCAGGTCCAACACGTGTCCCCTACAACCCTTTCTGCTACCTTTTCAGGACCTGATAGCCCAAAAGAAGGTAAAAAACGTACCACTGTCACGGGAGGTGAAACAACAGCTGCAGTAGTGGCTGGCTCCAAATCGCTTCCTAGAAGGGGTATCACTCAGAGGCCCAGTCAGAATAGTCATCACAACGGATGCGAGTCTGTTCAGCTGGGGAGCTCACATGAAGAGGCAGTTGGCACAGGAAACCTGGAACCAGTTGGAGAGGTCCAACAGCATGAATCTGCTGGAATTAAGGGCCTTAAGGCTGGCATTACTAGCTTTCCAACAAGAGATAAAAGACAGTCACATAATGATTCAAACAGACAATGTAACAGCAGAGGCCTACGTGAAGAGGCAAGGGGGCTCTCACTTCAAACGACTATACAAGGAGGCGTGTCAACTGATAAACTGGGCTGAAATCCACATCCAGTTCATAAAGCCGATTCATATCACAGGGCGGGAGAACACGATAGCAGACAGGCTGAGCAGACAATGGCTCGACCAATCAGAATGGATGCTGAACAGAACAGTGCTCCCTCAAATTTGTCACAGATTTGGGTTTCCAACAGTGGACTTGTTTGCTACAGTTCAGAATCACCAAACCAAACTCTTCATGACAAGGATACAACATCCAATGGCAGTAGGGACAGATGCTCTACATCACGATTGGCCACAGACACTTTTGTATGCTTTTCCTCCAATACAAGTTATTCAGAGACTGGTCCAAAGGATTATAGACCACAAAGTGGAAGTGATCCTCGTGGCTCCATTTTGGCCCAGGCGAGCCTGGTTTCAGGACCTCAGGAGGTTGTCAATATGGGTGCCAAGGCGTCTACCAGTAACTCTAGACCTACTGACACAAGGGGACATTGTTCATCTGCAGCCAGAATTACTAAAATTCACAGCTTGGAGACTGAGCGGGAACAACTTTTGAGCATGGGATACCCTGAGGGAGTGGTGAAGACCATGTTAGCAGCCAGGAAGGGGTCGACCAATAAGGTTTACAATACCACCTGGCAGGTTTTTCAGTCCTGGTGTGAAAGGAAAGGGCAGGACCCATTTAAGGTGCCAGTGTCAGGGGTGCTGTCCTTTCTCCAAGAGGGTTTGGACAAAGGCCTCAGTACAAACACCTTGAAGCATCAGGTAGCAGCCATATCAGCCATCAGGGGAGTTAAGAAAGGTTATTCTTTTTCTAGACACCCTCATGTCAAAAGGTTCCTCAGGGGTACGTCTTTACTGAACCCCCCAGTGGCCCACAGGTTTCCCATGTGGAACCTTAATCTAGTGCTCAAGGCTCTGTGTAAGGCCCCCTTTGAGCCTATGGCTACATGCCCACTGAAGGAATTGACATTTAAGACCATTTTCCTTGTGAGCATCACTTCGGCAAGGAGAGTGTCAGAGCTGGGGGCCCTTTCTATAGATAAAGAGCTCTGTATTTTTCACAATGACAGCGTAGTCCTGCACCCTGATCCAGCTTTTGTGCCCAAGGTCAACTCGTCCTTTCATAGGTCAATGGAGATAATTCTTCCCTCTTTCTGTCCAAATTCCAAGTCCGATAAAGAAAAAGAGTGGCACTGCCTTGACATGAGGCAGGCACTTAGTTTTTATTTGGACAGGACCAATTAGGGGAGGAGGTCTGAATCCCTCTTTGTCTCCTTTGGGAAATCCACCATGGGAGGGAAGGTTTCTCCTTCGTCACTGAGTAGATGGATTAGAAGGTGTATTTGCTTGGCGTATAAGGCTAGGGGTCTGGACCCTCCACAGGGAGTAATGGTGCATTCCTTTAGGGGGATGGCCACATCTGCAGTGTACAGGGTGTTTCCATCACTGGATGTAGTGTGTAAGGCGGCCACATGGAGGTCAGTACACTCATTCACTCGGCACTACAGGATAGACAAATTAGCATCCGCAGATGCAGCATTTGGCTGTAGAGTCTTGCAGCATACCCTGTAGTTGGGGAAGCAGCTGGACCTGCCCTGGAGGGTACTGCTTTTTCATGTCCCAGGAGTTAAGGAGTCCGAAGGACTGTCCTACTCCTGGACCACCAGAGAATGGAAGATTTGTCTCCACTTACCGTGAAGCTTCTTTCTCGGTGGTCCAGAGTGGGGCAGTCCTTCCCACCCAGTTTTGAGGTACCGCTTCCTCAATGAACAGGGGTGTTGTTGGCTGTAGAGTCAGATTCAGGTACACTGGGGGTTGTATGCCTGAGGATTCTGGTGCACAGAGTTGTGTTTTTTTCTGTTTGGATGGTTGGCTCCCTGTTGGAAGTACCTTGTTATCAGTTATTTTTTTACAGTATGGGGAAAGGCGGCTTGGAAAATGACTGGGTCCCAAAAGGATAAGCTCCTCCCCTTCCATGTCCAAAGAGTCGGCCGGCCCTACTTTCAGAGAGGGGAGGAGCTTCCCAGGAGTTAAGGAGTCTGGAGGACTGCCCCACTCTGGACCACTGAGAAGGAAGCTTCACGGTAAGTGGAGACAAATCTTCCATTCTGTTCTACACTCAAGTTTACCCCCCTTTTTATCCTGGTTTTTTTTTTTTGTCACTCCTGCATTACATTGTGGTCACCCCAGATTCGGACCACCGTTGCCCCAGGTTATATGGATCCTGTTTTGCCATGGGCTTTCCCTCAATCTGGAGTGGCCCTGGTGTAGATTTAAGCATAGAATTTTCAACTTGGTTTCAATCCTCCCCACCCCTTTCCTGCCATACCTAGGACAAACACCTCTGTTCGCAATGCAGAATTTATGATCCAGGGCAGGCAAGAAAATTGGATTGGGACAAAATTATTGCAGAAAACAACAGATAAACAGAGATAACTGCATGGTAAATGGCCACTAGTTGAACACAGAGAAAACCTGGGGTAAGGTCCAAGTGTGGAAAGGGCCTTTTCTCCCTTCCCCCTCCATTTTGGTGTTGTGGTTAAATGCCAGTTTGGTGTAGTGGTTAAGTGCACAGACTCTAATCTGGGAGAACCGGGTTTGATTCCCCCTCCTCCAATTGCACCTGCTGATGTGACCTTGGGTCAGTCACAAGCTTTGGCACAGTTGTTCTTGAAAAAGAGCAGTTTCTGTCAGAGCTCCCTCAGCCCCACCTACCTCACAGGGTGTCTGTTGTGGGGAGGGGAAGGGAAAGGAGATTGTAAGCCGCTCTGACACTCCTTTGGGTAGTGAAGGGCAGGGTATAAATCAAATCTCCTCCTCCTCCTCCTCCTCCTCCTCCTCCCTCCTCCTCCTCCTCCTCCTCCTCCTCCTCCTCCTCCTCCTCTTCTTCTTCTTCTTCTTCTTCTTCTTCTTCTTCTTCTTCTTCTTCTTCTTCTTCTTCTTCTTCTTCTTCTTCTTCTTCTTCTTCTTCTTCGTTTTGACATCCAATTCTTGAGCATTCAAAAGTTTGCACACAGTTGGGTGTAATATCTGTTGATCCTAATGAAAAGGGTTTTTTTAACATTTTGCTATGGACCTATATTATCTGTCTAATTGAATACAGTGTTCAGATTTATCAAAATAATCCAAATAAGGCATGATTATACCCATCCTCAGTTTTTTAAAAAATAAACATTTCTTTCTGATCACTTTGTGACAATATTAAAATAAGGGACTGGCTAAGGTTACTATGAAGGTAGCGTAAAAACACAAACCAGTTCCAAGAATGTGTGTGTGTTAAGTGTTGTGAAGATGCTTCCGACTTATGGCAACCAAGTGAATTAATGACTTCCAAAATGTCCTGTTTAATAACAGCCTTGCTCAGGTCTTGCAAACAGAGGGCTGTGGCTTCCTTGATTATGTCAATCCATCTCATGTGTGGCTAGAATCTTCATACCATTTTGAACATTTTTTTTAAAAAAAATGTGAAAATGGAACCAAGCATAGAAAGACTGAACACATATTCACTCCAGCTATGTGGGGGGAAAAAAACAAAAAAATAGACCATAGTGATTGACTGATTTGCCAACAAGATATCGGAAAGGATTCTTGTTAAATGCATAATTAAGAAAGATTAGTTTAAGGTAACATTTGAAAAAAGGAGTTCCACAGGAAAGGGGAAAAGAAAGCTCTTTCTTTCTTTCTTTCTTTCTTTCTTTCTTTCTTTCTTTCTTTCTTTCTTTCTTTCTTTCTTTCTTTCTTTCTTTCTTTCTTTCTTTCTTTCTTTCTTTCTAGTGCAACTGGAAACAGCATGCAGCCAAAGGTCAGGGTCAAGAGTAATAGAATCCTGGCTTTGTATGCTAGTTTATCTCCACAAAATGAACTCCTGCCAAACCATATACACACAACATTGTACTGCAGGGGAAAGTGTCTGATGCATCTCCAGAGAATTTATGAGGGCTTCTGTTTTGAAGATAGTTTCTTAGGTAACTGAAGAATAACAAAATGTGACTCTTTCTCATCTATTACATTTTTTGCCTTTCTTGTTGCATTAAAACAGAAAAGATTTTGAATTTGTTATTTCTTACTTTTCTATCTCGATGGCTGAGAGTGTAAATTTTTTAAAAACTATATCCATAAAGGAGACAGTTTCTCTTGAAGATCCTAGAGGCTACAGTCCTGATTCAGAGGCTTCATATACATGCAAGTTATGTCCAGTAGTAACTGTACTGTAACTGAAGAAGTGAGCTCTATCTCACGAAAATTCACACCAAACGAAATCTTGTTGCACACACTAAATGATCCACTTTCAATGCACTTTCAAATTGGATTTTGCCAGTCCACACTGTAAAATCCAGTTGGACAGTGCACTGAAAGTGGGTTGAAAGTGGATTATTTAGTATGTGTGATCGCAACCTTAGTCTTTAAGGTGCCACCAGACTTCTGTTTTGTTATGTCCAGCAACGCCATTTCAGATTGCAGGGGAGCAGAAAGAGAGATTTCAATAGGTGAAAAGAGGCAAGGTAACATTTAGCACATCTTCCTGGAACACACCTGGAAGTAGGGTTGCTAACCTTCAGGTAGAGCCTGGAGATCTCCAGGAATTATAACTGATCCACAAATGGGAGAGATCAGTTACCCTGGAGAAAATGGCTGCTTTGGAGGGTAGGAACTATGGCATATACCTCACTGAGGTCCTTCCTCTCCCCAAACCCTGCCCTCCCCAGGCTCTGTCCCCACATCTCCAGGAATTTCCCAACCCCGAGTTGGTAGCCCTATCTGGAAGCAAGACTCCAGTCCTCTCCTGGTGACTTCTTCTTGGTATCTCCAGGCAAAACACACGACATTTGAGTTTTGTCAGTCTTGATAATATTGTATATTTTTACTTAGGTATTGGACCTCATGTTGTCGTTAAAGACGGTTACCAGCGCAGTGGGGCCTAAACTTCACCAGGGATTACAACTGATCTCCTGACAATAGAGATCGGTTCCCTGAAGGAAATGACAGCTTCAAAGGACAGACTACATGGTATACCAGAGTCCAGAAGAAGTGGAAGTCCTAGAATGCCATCACACTCTTTAAGCCCCCGTCACCTCCCCAACCTCTACCTTCCCCAGGCACTACCCAAATTCCTCATAAAGATACCTCTTGGAGATATAAGAAAAAAGGCCTGTCTCTGCAAGGGAAGGGCCTAGAGAGTACTTTTTAAAGAAATGAAAGCTGGGGATTCAGAGAACTTCCTGAGACTACTGTTACAACACTCCAGTGCTGTTTAATTACAGTGTTGTTTTGAAAGGGGGGAGGTACTGTGACACCACCAATGATGACAGCACCCTCCCTTGAAAATCCTCGTGACTGAAGGTACACGTGGAAGAAAATGAAGTGACTCCACAGCCGTGAAAATGCAAACAGAGGGCAGATGTACGGAAGAATCCTGCCCAAACCAATTCCATTGCTTGTGGATCAACTCCCAAGAAAATCAGGAGTAAGTTGAGTGTACAGGAAAGCCCTCAGTTGAGGAAAGATCATTTCTGTCTTGTTTGGTGCATGTTCTAAAGGCTGTTGGATATGATTTCAGGCCAGTTCACAAGAATTTAGGCATAAGTCAAGAATTTTCCAGAGGATAAAAAAGGGACAGGGGAACAACTGGGAGGAAAAATAGGTTCACATAAGGGACAGGCTAGAAATTCAGAGACATCAGGGATGTATGACAGCTTCCTATTAAAATAAAAGAATAAAGATGGGACCCTAAGCTAGACAGGTAGTTTTTGCAGTTTGATGAACTTTTACAAACTCCTTTTCCTCCCACAGACTGAAGCCATTTGTTCCCATGACTCATCTCAGTTTTTGAAAAATAGACCTACCATTGTCAGGCAGTATATTCATCTGAAAATTTTACTATGCACGTTAATACTGGGGAAGAATCAAAGAACTCATGCAGCTGCACATTGTGACAGAGACCCCCCCCCCCCAAAAAAAAAAAAAAAGGTGTGTATGTGTATGTGAAAAAGAGAATGAAAGGATGAACATTTAGGAAGAAATGTCATTTCTTTTATTGGATTACTACTTGTAAAAAACATACACAGTAATAAAGGCTTCTATAAATGTTTCTATTGGTCTGTACGTTCACCGGACAGAACACTAACCTGGCTCACACCTGAAATCCCTGTTCACTGCAGATCGTTGGTATGACCCTCAGGCAGGCCACTACCACTACAACATTTATTATATGTTCTGGGACTCAGCCCTAACACTGAATACAGGCTTGGTTCTAGTAATTGCTTGCTCGAATTAAACTGTGCGAGTAAACCTAGGAATTGTTGGTAAAAATGGTCAAAAATACTTAATTACTCAGAGTTTACAATGGATCTTTACTTCACTGGAGAGGAGACATTTATTTCTGTTTAAAAAGCTTTATTTCTTAGCGTAAAAGGTACACAGGAAACCTATAAAGTAACAAACATGTCTAGAGTTACATTTTCACATCCTACTTCTAGAAAGCATGGTCATACAACAAGTACTCAACAATGGAGAATCTCCTTCTTCTTGACCCCTAGAAAGGAAGTCACCTGATTACATTAATCAGTGTTACAAGACAGACCACTTTTCCTGGGCTTTCTCCCCATTGGCTCTGTGTCAAGTTTCACTTCCAGGTCAGTTTAAACAATAGTAGAGATAGTAAAAAAAAGGTTAACCCTATAATGACTGGAATCTGAGACCTTGCACCCCATACATTTCCAACAGGAATGACTTTCAGTCATACTACTTTAAGCAAGGTAATTGTATTACCTGTTACAGAGGAAAGGGTAAGGCTGATCATAAAGATGGGCTGGATCCTAATAGAGGAGTTGTAATTTCCACCTATTCTCCTTTCCTGCTGCAAACCCCAGATTTGCTTATAATGCTGTCCCCCAGGAGCAGCATTTTAGGGAGATCAGTGGGCTGCAGGAGGAGCTGGGAAGCCACAAAGTTCTGTTCCACTAAGAACAGTGCCTTCCATTAGCAGAATATTTAGTCTGGAACCCCATATTTACTTAATACAGCACACAAGGGCTGTATTATACTCATAAACAGGGCCGGCCCACCCACTAGGTGAATTAGACTTTCGCCTAGGGTGGGGCCATCATGGGGGTGCCAAACTGTGCTGCCCTCCACCCCGCCAAAAGCCCCCCATCCCTGCCATGCACTCTGGCCATAGCTGCCCCCAGTCTCCTCCACTGCCTCCTTCTCTCCTCCAATGCGACCACCCTCCCCCCTTCTGTCCAGGCCACCCAGAGCCACAGGGAAGGTAAGTGCTGCCTGCTCCACCCTCCTCTTCGGAGACGTACCAGAGCCCCCTCGAGGAGTGCAGTAGCAGATCCCCCCACCTGCTGTGTTCCTCCCAAGTAGCCCCATTGAGTGGCAGAGGGCAGCGCCGAGGAGCGTGGCCAGTGCAGCACCAATGAGTCCGAGTTGCAGATCTCCTGGGGGGCTTCTCTGGCAGTGGGGGCTCCGCAGGGGGGCAGGCTTCTGCCCAGGCTCCTGCGGGGATTTATGACTGATGGCCCCGTCGAGGAAGGGACCGGGCCTCATTGATGGATCTCCTTTCTCCCGCCCCCCGCATGGCCTCAGGAGAGAGGCATCCCTGCTTCTTGTCAAAGAACAGAGGGAAGGGTGGCTTGCTTTCTTTCTTTCTTTCTTTCTTTCTTTCTTTCTTTCTTTCTTTCTTTCTTTCTTTCTTTCTTTCTTTCTCTCTCTCTCTCTCTCTCTCTCTCTCTCTTTCTCTCTCTCTCTCTCTCTCTCTCTCTCTCTCTCTCTTTCTCTCCTCCCTCCTTCTCCTTCCTTCCTTCCTTCCTGTCTTTCTGTCTTCCTCTTCCTCTCTCTTCTGGGGGGGGGCACCAGAAGGTAGCCTCACCTAGCGTGCAAAAAAACCCTGGAGCCGGCCCTGCTCATAAACAGGAGTGGTACATCTGCCAAAAATTCACAGATGAAAATAGGGAAATAGTTTATATATTATGTTTCTATACCATTTTCCCTTGTTGCTCAAAATGGTTTACAATAAAGCAAGTTAATTACAAGTACTAAAATAATAACTCCTCTCTCCCTTTCCACCAGTTGCCACTATGGGTTTAATTTGCTGAGTACTGGGCAGCTGGTCTTAAACCAGTAACAGAATGGCAAATTGAGGCAGTCAATTGTGCTTCCTTCTGCTTTTGACTGGTGGTCTGCCTAAAGTCATTCCTGTGACTTTCCTACTGTCGCCTCAAGGATCACTGTCCATGTTCCCACCCCACATACACCACAATACAGGCACTGACTGTCAAGAGCCTGAGTGTGGTTCTGGATGCTTCCCTATCAACTGCAGCCTGGATCTCAAATGTTGCCAGACTGGCATTTTTGCAGCCATGCCAGGTCAGGCAACTGGCTCCCTTCCTGTCTTGCTCCAACCTAGCCACAGTAATCCATGCAATGGTCATCTCCAGACTAGACTTCTGTAGTTCGCTCTATGCAGGGCTACCCTTGAGACTGATCCAGAATGCGGCGGTCCTTACTGGAACCCCATGAACGGCACATATTCAACAAGTGCTGTGCCAGCTGCACTGCCTTCAGGTGGAATACTGGATCAGGTTCAAGGTTTTGTTATTAACCTTTAAAGCTCTAAACAGTCTGGGACCCATGTATCTTCAAGACCACTTTTCCTGGTCCCTGTCCCCCCCACAAGAGCATTGCACTCTGCAGAGAAGAACTTACTGGTAATCCCCAGCCCAAAAGACATCCAGCTGTCCTCCAACCTGGTGGAACTCTCTGCTGAATGGCATCCATGCCCTAAGGGACCTAATACAGTTCCACTGGGCCTTGTAAGGCAGAGATGTTCCGCCAGGCTTTTTGTGGAGGATAGCGACAGTTTCCATATTGTCTGGCACCTCTAATTTATGCCATGAAGCAGTGGCACACTTTGTAATTTTAGCACTATCTAGAAATGTCTAACTGTTGTATTTCCTTTTCTTTTAACTTGTATATTAATTTATGACTGTGTTTTATTGTGATACAGTGCTCTGAGTCTTGTTTGCACTGAGGAGGGCAGTCTAGAAGTTCAATTTATAAATTTATCCTATATATATAATTCCCCTAACGCATTGGACATTTCCAGCTCTCCCATTGGCTGTGCTGTGCGCTCCATCAGTCATTGGCCCATCAACCACCACTCAAGAGTACTTGCATTCCATTGGTTGGGTGCTGGGTCTGCTCCTCTCCCCCGCCCACTGCCAGCCTGGACCATCTTCCCTCAGAATAAACTGAGAAACTGGCTGTCTCTTCTGATGAAGACACTTCTGCGGCTGGACCATTTGTTTCAACCTACTGTTGGGCGACTGACATTCCCCTAGGATTGCCAATCGCCAGGTGGGACCTGGAGATCTTCTGCTGTTACAATTGATCTCCAGATGACAGAGATCAGTTTCCCTGGAGAAAATGGCTGCTTTGGAGGGTAGACTCTGTGGCATTAAACCCTGCTGAGTCCTTCCCCTTCCCAAACGCTGCCCTCCACAGAATCCACCCATCAGATCTTCAGGTATTTCCCCACTCAGAGCTGGCAACCCTTCTTTCCCCTCAGTGCCTGTTGCTAGGCAACCAAGCTTGGTTCTGTCAGTAAAAGATGGAGGGGAGGCCCTTTCCACACCTATTTTGGCCTTTGGGAGAAAACTCATTGGGGCCAGTCCTGACTCTTGACTAGGGTTGCCAGCTCCCAGTTGGGAAATTCCTGGATATTTTACTGTGGAGTCTACAGAAGCCAGAGTTTAGGGAGGGGAGCAGCCTCAGCTGAACAGAATGCCATAGAGGCCACCCTCCAAAGCAGTTATTTTCTCCAGGGGGAGAGAGAGAGCTGTTGTCTGGAGTTCAGTTGTGATATGAGGTGATACCACAGCCAGTGTGGTGTAGCAGTTAGCGCTTCAGAGCAGAGTCTGCCAGACCCAGGTTCTTGCTGTGGAAGCTGGCTGGGTGATTTTGGACCAGCCACAGACTTTCATCCTAACCTACCTCACAGGGTTGTTGTACAAGTCAAAAGAGGGAGAGGAGAATGATGCGAGCTGCTTTGGTCCCCATTGTGGAGAAAGACTATACTTTTCCTCCTGGGGAACCATTGTTGCCAATCTCCAGGTGAGGGCTGGAGATCACTCTGAGTTACAACTACTCTCTAGATGGCAGAGATCAGTTCCCCTGGAGAAAATGGTAGACTCTGTGCCATTTACTCTGCTGAGCTGGCCCCCCCTATGTCAGCTAGTGTGACATAGCAGTCAGGGCTTCAGAGCATGGTAGAGGCTTTGGAGGGAGGGGAGATGGAAAGCTGAAGTCAGAGGGGCAAATAAAGGTAGGTTGGTGGTTGGCTGGGAAGGAGATAAGGTACCCCACTCCTCCATATTCAGCCTGCTGGGTGAACTTGGACCAATCACAGTTCTCTCAGCCCCACTCTCTCAGCCCCACCCACCTCCCAAGGTGCCTACTGTGGGGAGAGGAAGGGAAGAAAATTGTAAGCCACTTCGAGACTCCTTAAGGTACGAAAGCTCTACTTCTTCCCACATGCCCTTGTGTCCTCACCAGTGGGGAAACAGTGGAAGGTGGAAAACATCTAGGTGAAAACTGGCAGCAGATTGATGTGGTAGACTCCTGAGGTAGAATGCAGGTGGTGGGTAAAGTCACATTTTAAACGCTCCCCCACCTAAAAATTCCATGCATATATAAAAATCAGGAACGTTCTAGCTTAGCTCTTTGCACAGGGCTAAGACTTCCACTCACAATAAATCATGAATATAGAGGAATTTTCTAATGTAATCCATTCTCTGCTGACTGAAATGGTACAGTCCTTTCTACCACTTCACCTTTATTACCATTCTCATTCTCCTGCATGTATAGACCAGGCCTCAGATGGGCAGGAACGAAGCTTGTTGCCGTGCTCTTAAGCTCCTCAGCCTGCACCCCATATATGGAGTGTGATTAAGGCTTTCTGGTTTGGGAAGTATCAAATAAAGTTCCAGTTCGCCATGGGACTCTAATGCAAACTGGAGTTTTCCCTCCTACCTCAACATCTGGAGCACCCTGGGTTAAATTGGCTGAGGGGTAGCTGTATCAGAAAAGCTGTATGCTAGGAAACACTTAAACACAGACACACCCTGCTAGTTTTCCACTCCAGAGCTCTTCTTCCCAAAGTTATCTTTCTGTTGAATGTGGCTTCATTGGGGTATTGTCATGTAGTTTGTGTCAACTGCAGCCTGGCCCTTAGCCATTGCTCTCCTCTGGCTATCACACAACTTGAGAAGCACAGAACTTCATATTGATGTGGATCCAAACTTGGATCATAAGACTTTAGGATCACTGCCTTGATGTAGTGAGGGGGTTTGTGTGGTTCAATGAGGCTGTGGGCTATGCCGCAGAGGGCCACCTAGGGCGGACAGGCCACAGCAGAGAGCTCAGACCAAGTGTGATCCACTGGAGAAGGAAATGGCAACCCACTCCAGTATCTTTGCCAAGAAAATCCCATGGACAGTAACAAAAGGCTAAAAGATATGATGCTGGAAGATGAGCCCCTCAGATCGGAAGGTGTCCAATATGCTACTGGGGAAGAGCAGAGGGCAAGTACGAGTAACCCCAGAAAGAGTGAAGCGGCTGGGCCAAAGCTGAAAGGATGCTCAATTGTGGATGTGTCTGATGGTGAAAAGAAAGTCTGATGCTGCAAGGAACAATATTGCATAGGAACCTGGAGTGTAAGATCTATGAATCAAGGTAAACTGGACGTAGTAAAAAATGAGATGACAAGAATGAACATTGACATCTTGGGAATCAGTGAACTAAAGTGGACAGGAACTGGCGAATTTAACTCAGAAGACCATTATCTACTACTGTGGCCAAGAATCCTGTAGAAAAAATGGTGTGGCCTTTATAGTCAACAAGAGAGTGCAAAAGGCAGTATTGAGATACAAACTCAAAAACAACAGAATGATCTCGGTCTGAATCCAAGGCAAACCATTCAACATCACAGTAATCCAAGTCACTGATGCAGAAGAGGCTGAAGTGGACCGGTTCTATGAAGACCTACAACACCTCATAGAACTAACACCAAAAAATGATGTCCTCATCATCATAGGGGACTGGAATGCTAAAGTAGGAAGTCAAAAGGTAACCAGAATAACAGACAAGTTTGGCCTTGGAGAACAAAATGAAGCAGGGCAAAGGCTAACAGAGGTTTGCCAAGAGAACACGCTGGTCATAGCGAACACCCTTTTCCAACAACCTAAGAGGCGACTCTACACATGGACATCACCAGATGGGCAAAACCAAAATCAGATTGACTATATAATTTGCAGTCAAAGATGGAGAAGCTCTATCCAGTCAGTAAAAACAAAACCTGGAGCTGACTGTGGCTCAGATCATGAGCTACTCATTGCAAAATTCAGACTTAAACTGAAAAAAGTTGGGAAAACCACTTGGCCATTCAGGTTTGACCTAGATCGCATCCCTGATGAATATACAGTAGAGGTGAATAATAGGTTTAAGGGACTAGATTTGATAGACAGAGTGCCTGAAGAACTTTGGACAGAGGTTTGTGACACTGTATAGGAGGCTGCAATCACCACCATCCCAAAGAAAAAGAAATGCAAGAAAGCAAAGTGATTGTCTGATGAGGCTTTACAAAAAGCAGAGGAAAGAAGGAAAGTGAAAGGCAAAGGTGAAAAGGAAAGATTTACCCAACTGAATGCAGATTTCCAGAGAACAGCAAGGAGAGATAAGGAGGCTTTCCTGAATGAACAATGCAAAGTAATAGAGGAAAACAATAGAATGGGAAGGACTAGAGATATCTTCAAGAAAATTGGAGAAATCAAGGGAACGTTCCATGCAAAGCTGGCCATGATAAAGGACAAAAATAGTAGGGACCTAGCAGAAGCAGATTAGGAAAAGATGGCAAGAATACACAGAAGAACTATACAAGAAAAACCTCAATGTCCTTGACAACCATGACGGTATAATCACTGACCTTGAGTCAGACATCCTGGAATACGAAGTTAAATGGGCCTTAGAAAGCATTACTAACAACAAAGCTAGTGGAGGTGATGGTATCCCAGCTAAGCTATTCAAAGTCTTAAAAGATGATGCTGATAAAGTGCTGCACTCAATTTGCCAGCAAATTTGGAAAATGCAACAGTGGCCACAGGATTGGAAAAGGTCAGTATATATTCCAATCCTAAAGAAGGGCAATGCCAAGGAATGTTCAAACTATCGCACAATTGCACTCATTGCACACGCCAGCAAGGTCATGCTCAAGATCCTACAAGCTAGGCTTCAACAGTATGTGGACAGAGAACTGCCAGAAGTACAAGCTGGGTTTCAAAGAGGTAGAGGAACTAGAGATCAAATTGCCAACATTTGCTGGATTATGGAGAAAGCAAGAGAGTACCAGAAAAGCATCCATTTCTACTTTATTGACTATGCTAAAGCCTTTGATTGTGTGGATCACAACAAACTATGGCAGGTCCTTAAAAAAGTAGAGACATCACCCTGCCAACAAAAGTCTGCATGGTCAAAGCAATGGTATTCCCCGTAGTAATGTATGGCTGCAAGATTTGGACTATAAGGAAGGCCGAGTGCCGAAGAATAGATTCTTTTGAACTATGGTGCTAGGGAAGACTCTTGAGATTCCCTTGGACTGCAAGGAGATCAAATCAGTCAATCCTAAAAGAAATTAACCCTGACTGTTCCCTGGAAGACCAGATCCTGAAGCTGAAGCTCAAATACTTTGGCCACCAAATGAGAAGGGAGCATTCACTGGAGAAGACCTTGATGCTCGGAAAGATTGATGGTCAAAGAAGAAGGGGACGGCAAAGGATGAGATGGTTAGACAGTGTCCCCAATACAACCAACATGAAACTGAGCAAACTTCAGAGGGTGGCAGAGGACAGGAGGGCTTGGCATGATCTGGTCCATGGAATCATGATCAGACTTGACTGTTCAACTGAACAACAACAACATCAATTGCAGAAATCCAGGTCTTCTAGCTTGTGGTAAACATCACCCAGAGTAATGATATTGGCTTGCAATGTCCAGTTCAGGTATCGCAGGGCAAGTAGTAATGTGGTTGACTCTAAGGCTAAAATTTGACAAAGCTACTTTTGTTCTTCCTTTTTTACAAAGGAAAACTGAATGTAGTTAAAAATAGAAGCTAAAATGAAGATATGGGCAGTTTTACCAATTGTACCCAGTGCAAAATGCATGGCTTTCATGGTCAGTAAATGTTTTTATCAGACACCAATGTAGGTTCAATCTGAAGTAGTTCCAAAAGAATTTGTAACCCCGAAGGGCACAGAGACAATTTCCTTGGCTTAGACTGTTATAGCAAAGAAAGAGATCCATCAGTTCTATGAGCTAACTTTTCTTTTGCGTAAACTTGGCACTTGGGGAATTTAGCTCTTTAAAAAGAATAAAAGCCTTCACTTTTGGCCACAGCCCAAGGGAACACTTTATCATTTGTATATAGGAAGGTATTTGATTGTGCCTTAATTATACAAAATTCATCTATTTATTTTCTATCAGTCTGCAAGCTCCTTAATTGTAGATTATTTACTGATGAACTACTTAGAGTCCATTATTCTATTACACTAAAGCCACGTCGGCCAAACGTGGAAATATTTAATGGCAGACTTTAAATCTGCTGAGACTTTTATTGGTGCTTACTGCAAACTGGCAAGGAATGAGAAGAGGGCGAGCGAGCAAAGAAAGCAAGGTCACCTTTTTGGGTGCGGGGGAATAGAGATGTTTCAAAGTCCTTTTGCTCATCACAGTGTTGGGTTTTAAGACTTTAAGGGATGGAAAAATCTGCTGCCACTCTGGTTCACAAATTCCAAGATGGACTTATCTAAGGCTTATAACACAGCTTCCGAGCTGAAAGGCCACACATAAAAGAGGGCCTTGGGGGTTGCTCTTGGACTCCAGACACTTGCCAAAGTAGTGGAGCAAATTTCTATAATAACACTGCACTTCCATGCAGAGTCACTCCAGACAGCCCATTGAAATCCACTCTCTTGGAGATAAAACAAAAGTCCAGCGGCACCTTAAAGACTAACAAAGGCTTTGGTCACACACACTAAATAATCCACTTTCAATCCATTTCCAATGCACTTTCCAACTGGATTTTGCCAGTTCACACAGTAAAATCCAGCTGGAAAGTGGACTGAAAGTGGATTGTTTAGAGTTTGGTTTACTATGAGCTTTCCCAGGTCAATGGTCACTGTGCCAGATGTTTTTGGAAATCAACCTGGGAGCAGCAGATAAATGCTGCAGCTTGGCTATTATCAGAAGCACACATCCTGCAGGCACTTCACTGGCAGCCCATCCGTTATTAGGCTCAGTTTAAGGTATTAGGTATCACATACAAAGTCTTTCATGGCTTGGACCCTCCTATCTGCAAGACTGTTTGTCCCCCTGTGCCCCAACACAACAGCTTCGCTCATCTGAGCAGGGTCTTCTGCAGGTGCCAACCTGCAAATGGGCATAAGCAACAACTACCCATACACGTGCCTTCTCCCATGTGGCCCCCAACTTGTGGAATGGCCTGCCTGAGGAAGTCCGGAAGGCTCCCACTCTCATGGCTTTCCATAAACCATGAAAAACTGAATTATACAAGAGGGCTCTTCTATACAGGCAACAGAGTTTCACAAAGTTCCTTGGATAAATTATTAGGGATTATGGTCTCTATTATTGCGTATAGCTTCCTGAAACTAGGATCCTACTATGTAATTTTTGCATAATTTAATGTACTATGTTAATACTTCTGCTTTCCTTCAGCTCTGTTTTTAGACTCCTGTCTAAATTCCTATTGAATTGTTCATTGAATGCCCTATTCTGTCAATCATATTGACTCACTGTGTAATCCACCTTGAGGTCAGGAGAGAAAGGTGGGCTATCAATAATGTAAATAAATACATACAGAGGGAATCTACATTTGGCCTCTGCTTTAACCACCATCATCCATGTTTTGTATTGAGCCTGAACTGTACTTGCAAAAGGACTTAGCTTGAGGATGCATAACAATATCTTGCTAGGATCCTAGAATGGACCAGTAAGGAGACAGGGATCCTAGAGTAAACCAGTTGGGAAACAATGGAGTGTAAATAGCCTATCCTTGGGAGTGGGGTGTGTAAATAGCCTATTGTTCGGAGTGGGGTGTGTTTGGGGTATAACCTTTTTCAGGCATAAATACCCAGCTTCGGCCAGGGACTTTCAGTCTTCTTTCCCCTTGCTGAAATCACTAATAAACTATGAGTTGATCACTTTATGCATCTCAAACCCAGTATATTTCAATCCATAACTTGCTCCATAAACAAGGATTTCAGTTTGATTTCCAGACATATCTGGCAAACTGAGCAGCAACTCACAGTAGTTCCTACTGGAAAAAAATGTTAGTCTGTGCCACTGAACTTTTATTTTGCTACAGCAGGCTAACATGGTTACCCCTTTGGAGTGGGGATGCCTCAGATTTCACAATGAATGAGTCTGACAGTCAAAATTACTGTGATTGGCTGTATCGATCAGACATGAGCCAAACACCAGGGCTTGTTTGGTTCGACACTGAATGACTCAGAACACCTTCCGAGCAGGTTTGGGTGTGAAGATGCCATAGATCCAAAAAGATTAGAATCCATTTGTACTGCTAAGGAATACATAGATAAGCAATTTATAAGACTTGTTTTAGAGGCAGCGCTTGTTTATGACTGGTAACAATCTTTGAATTGCCTGCTGAGCAGAGCAGCAGTGTGTGTGTGGGGGGGATAAATCTCTACTGGGCAATGTAAGGACATTCATGCACAAAAGCCAATAGCACTGTTCTGAAGAATACCTGCAGAAAAGCCAAAAGCATGTCAGTTAACAGACAATCACTTCAGAGGATGTTTGAGCATCTCTAGCCCAGAGCAGAAGATTGTACTTTGAATATGCCGGTTGCTGCAATAAAAAGAACATAGCTAACGACACACTTGTTGAGGTGGTGGTGATCCCAATCAATTATCCATTTAAAAAGTATCAGTTTAATCCAGACATACGGATTAGGAATGCATAAATATGGCTTTTTGTTTTTCTAGATGCTCTGTGTTGTAGTTGCCAGCTTTTCCAGATCTGCCTGTTTTCTTTGGTCATATTCCTGGTTCTTTTTGTTTCCTGTATGCTGTTTCTATGCCATTTATTTATTTATTGAAAACATTTACATTTCAGCTTTCCGGATCATTGCAATGGATGGAAAACATGTCTCCATTTCAATGACAATATCCCTAACAAATTGGGCCAGAATGGTCAGGGGAAAATTAAGATGACTGCAGTTTTGTCCCAAGCGGAGAGGACTCATGCCAGAAACTGGAGCTTTTGAACTGAAAAAGTTTGTTCAGAAAATGTGGCGGCATACTTCAGGGATGCGCAAGCACTCTCCAGTTTGGCTTGTTCCCTGTTGGCCAATTGCAAAGAGATACCTGATTTTTTGATGATCGGTTTGATTGTTCATCAGTCTGTTCATGGGTATTCAACAAGTTGTTTAACTGTATTCCTCATAACCATGCAGTACCATTCAATTGCCTTTGCATGCATGTCCTCATATAGCCTGACTGAGTTCTACTATCCCTCAAATCCTTGCTCAGCAGGCAGTTATTTAAATAGACAATTAGATCGCTCACAGATCATATAGAATAGTCATCAATATATGCTGTGGTCCAATAAAATCCTACCCTTTGGTGCTTGGCTCCCGAGAGATACTAATGGCTGCCGATCAGCTTGAATCAGCAAAGTGTCTGCACATGCAGTTTTCAGGGGAACCCAGTGCAAACCGGGTTGGTAGGTGTCTGCAGCTGCTTGCCACAAACAGAACTGAGTGATTTACAACAGCTGGTCGCCACCTTCAAGCATGATAAGTTCTATAATTAGGGTTGCCAAGTACTTACCGTAATTTGGCAGGGGACACACAGTCCCCAGCCAGAACATTCCTCCTTGGAACACCCATGCTGCATGATGCCATCGCCAGGAAGTGACGCCGGGTGATGCTCTGGCAATGGGGCTGGAAACTCGATGATACCATCGAGTTTCCAGCCCCATTGCCAGAGCATCACTCGGCATCACTTCCTGGTGACAGCATCGTGCGCCGTGTCTCCCCCTTCCCGGGAATGGTCCTGCCAAGAAGTATGCGTCCCCCGCCGAATTAAGGTAAGTTCTTGGGAAGCCTGTCTATATTCAAATGTATTCATAGCAAAATTCAAGCATGGCAAGTTTACCATATACTTGTTTTGAAACAGGTGGGGTTTGAGGAGGGAATGAACCTCAGCAGGATATAGTGCCATAGAAGGTTGGTTTCCTCTGGGTTGGTGTGAAGAATATTAAAATCCTGGCAGTTTCTTTTGTAAGCTTATGAGGAAAAATAGCACAAATTATTTTATCCTGGCTGTGCCAACCACAGGCAGAGATGGCCCTAAGAGTGCCACCCTTACCAACAGCAAGAGGTTTGTGGTGCAGCCGGGCTTTCACCTGAAATCAGAAACCACAGTGTAGGCCTGCAGGGAAGTAGTGGAAAGGGTGATGGTGCTGAAGCTGAGGCCAACCAGGATTTGAATGACCATCTGCAAGCTGAATCCTGATTCCATAAACCAGTCATAATTAAAATAAACCAGGGTTTTGCATTATGCGTGAATCAAGTTGTGGTCCCCTAAATAATTCCCTGTGTGTGTGAAGTGCCATCAAGACGCTTCCAACTTTTGGCAACCCTATGAATTGACAATCTCCAAAATGTCTTCTCATTAACAGCCATGCACAGGTCTTGCTAAGTAATTGTAAAGGTAACATTTTACCACAGAAACATTTAGATTAAAAAAAAAATAGGGGACTGGAGGCTGCTGTCTCCAAGGAAATAACAGGGACAAGCATACTTTTCTTGCAAACTGTTGAAAAGTAACTGTAATTATCCTATTTGTTGTAGAAAACGTTGAACCATAAAAGTCAAATGATGTATTCTCATCACATTTCCCCTGAGAAATAGGCCATAAATAGCTTTCATTCATTCTTTCTTTCTTTCCTTCTTTCCATTCTATAAATGGTTAACAATAAATACTAGCAGGCATAAAGGAAAGCATATTACTTTTCAAGAACAATTGTTTTACCCCTTATTTCCAAGATTTCTAACTCTCAAGGCCTAGAAAGTAATGTTTTCATGTTTTCACAAGTCATTTTGCAGCAAGTATTATACTGTCCAGAGATGATCTTTAAGGTTACAATAGCTTCTGATTTTCTGTGCCATATCACCTTACAATTGCCCTCAAATTGTTTCTGAATCACGTTTCCTCTGGCAAGGAGAAGTAGCCCTCATTTTGTATTAGATTGTACAATGTACAGTGCTCTCCCCCACCAGCGTAGCAGCTTTAATGTCAGAATGAAAAATGATAAAGCATAAATTAAATAGCAACCATATGTTTTCTGCAATATATCTTCCTGTTTCTCTACTTAAGTAAACAAGCTCCTTATCTCCTAATGAAATCTGCATTTCGGGATCTTTGGCTTTTCCTTTCACAAATGGCCCGTGTGTGTGTGTGTGTGTATGTGTGTGTGTGTGTTGATGAGTGAATTGTCTCAAACAGGGGTGAAGGGATTCTGTTACCATGAAAATCAAACTCTTCCTTTCCACACACAATGTTTACTCAGAGTCCTGTCTGCACAGTTAGGCTATATGACCATTTGCAAACAAACCCATGAGTATATTATTAGAAAGAAAGTGTGAAGAAAAAAAAGACCTCCCCCTTCATGTAAATAGCCTGGTGACGCTTTTGTTAGTTATCAGAATAAATAAATGCTACATAACTTTCTTTCTGGGGCTCTATCCCCAGTCTCTGAATTGGCTACGAGAGCTAGTTGTCCATAATCACATGTCCTGAAAAGGACACCAGCCGAAATGTATATAAGCCATTAGGAACAAAGCATGAACCAATGACTGTTTTTAGTAGAGGCGGAGAGCACTCCTAGGCAGGTCCACCTCTAACTAGCCTCCATGTTATTTGCTGATGCTTAGTCCCAGGAAAGCATCCTTAGGACGGCAGCCACAGCATTCTCCTACATCTTTGCACTGAATTCTGTTGTATTGTCATGGTCAGAGGGGTAAAGCAGGGTAAACGCTAAGGTGGCCAGCTCAGGGTTAGGAAATACATGGAGATGGGGTGGGGGAGCTGAGAAGGGGAGGGACTTCAGTGGGGTACAATGCCATAAAGTCCATCTTCCAAAGTGGCCATTTTCTGCAGGTGAACTGATCTCTGTTGCCCAGAGATAAATTGTAATCCCAGGTGAACTCAAGCTACCACCTGGAGGTTGGCAGTCCTAGCAACCACACATGAACCCCTCTGAATCTACCTCATATTGAGTCGGACCATTGGAGGGGCTGTGGCTTGGTGACAGAACATCTGCTTGGCATACAGAAGGTCCCAGGCTCAATCCCTGGCACCTCCAGTTAAAGGATCTGGCAGTAGGTGATGTGAAAGACCTCTGCCTGGAGAGCCACTGCCAGTCTGGATAGACAATACTGACCTTGATGGACCAAAGGTCATTTTCAGCATAAGGCAGCTTCCTGTCTACTCAGATTGGCAGCAGCTCTCCAGGGTCTTGGGGTGAGATCTTTCACATCACCTACTACCTGATCCTTTTAACTGGAGATGCTGGATTATTGAGCAATGCTCCCCTCCCCAACTACCTCGTTGTTAGCAGGAGGTAGACCTAAATTAGTGCTCATAAAATAATCTCATTGGAAAGAACCTCATATCTTGAACCTTGTCTTCTGAACTCCCAAAGACTCTCTTGTTTTCTCCCACACATTGCAAATGGCAGCCCTCCTAGCCAGCTCACACAGCAGCTGCAATCACTCATAGTGCTCATCAGCGTACTTAGCATAATGGTAAATCCAGCCCTGGTACTAAGCACTCATAGTACCTAGAGGGTATACAATATATAAACATAGTTGTTTCCATGAAAATGCCACACAGCGGGGAATCTGGCTCAGAGCCAGCTTTAAAGTGATGTGAAGCAGTTCACTTTGGGTGGCAAATTGCATTGGGCTCCTGCTTTTCTCCTTCCAACGTTCTTAAACATGAGTTGAGAGTAGATATTGGTAATGCTGTGATTTCATTTATCAATGCACGTCTTTATGAATATGTGTGGGGAAGCATCTATAGCCAGTACAGATCTGGTTTACGGAGATCCTGTTTTCATTGATTTCCAATCCTGTTTTCATTTGGGGGATGAGGGACCATTTCCTATCCTCTGTGGTCACAGCAAAAAAGTAATCATGCATAACTAAGTATAACTTTAAAAAATGCAAAACTAATTATTGAGTCCGGCCCCTTGCAAGTGGCAGGAATCTTGCCAAAGTTATCTTTGTCAAAGGATTAGGCTGAGGGATATGCTGATGGAATCCACCTAAACTAATCTTAACTAAATCCTTGTCTAACATGCTCTTAAAAGGCTCAAATAATTCCTGTGTGATTTCCTGGGCAATTGCAGATATCTGATTGCATATCTAATCTGCTATCTTTCAAATGTAAATACTTTGGGCTTCCCTACAATATTTCAAAACACAGATAAAGACTTCTGTGCTGCACATAATACTATAAAGCTGAACATCTGAAACAGTCCTGAGACTCAATCTGACAGAAATAACAACATAATTCCCTTTTAAAATATCAGAGTACCCTTTGCAAAGATATTAAACCCAGAACATTCCTATACCATGACAGGCTTCTACACAGCAGCAGAAAATACAGGCCTCCTTCAAATTCTCACCAAGTTATATTCTTCCCTCATACCCTTAGCAGGGTATTCCCACCAAGTTATATTCTTCCCTCATACTCCAGCATCTCCAGCAGGGCATAAACTAGCTCACTGGGCCATTATATGTCAAGAAAAAGACACAGGAGAGAAGACTGAACACTCCCCTCCTCCCTATGTGCTATGTTCCCAAGCAGAATCAAATCCTCCCCCATACTGGATAATTGGATTTTTTAAAAAAACAACAACAACAACCAATGGGCTCTGGCCAGCATCTCATCCGGCTTTGCCTACTAGAAACTATGGGGCACTTGGCAAAATAAAACAGATCAGTGCTTTCCCCACTCCAACCATGGCAATACGGTTTCCAACTGTCTGGTGGGCCCTGAAATTACAGCTAGATTTGAGTCCAGTAACACCTTAGAGACCAACTAGATTTTCATGGTATAGGCTTTCGAGTGCCAAAGCTCCCTTTGTCATAATTATAACTGACCTCCAGATGACAGAGATCATTTTCCCTGCATAAAATGGCGGCTTCGGAGGGTGGGCTCTATGACATCACATCCCTGCTGAACTCTCACCGCTCCCCAAATACTTTCCTCCCCAGGCTCCACCCCCAAACCTCCAGGAAATCTCCAGAGTTGGCAACCCTAGGCATAAAGTTCTCCTGGTATTAACAGCTGATCTCCTGACTATAGAGATCAGTTTCCCTGGAGAACATGGCGGCTTTGGAAGATGGACTCAGCCTTTGCCCTACCCTGGCACTGCCCTCCAGTCTCCAGGAAGTTCCTAGGCCCTTCGTGGCAACCACTACCTACAGAAGCACCACAATAGGTTTCTCTTCTGCAGCGCTCCAGCAAAGATTGTTGGCTTCTTTGTATTTTTTTTAAAGAGAATGCTCGTCTGTTTACAGTGTCACCTCTCAAAGTACACTCCTTCAGATTCAGACAAAAAAAGAGTAAAAACAGTTGAAAAACAAGCAAGACCATCAGAACAAAACTGATCTATGACATCATTAAATCCAGCAACCGTTTTATGCTGCAAAGACCTTGCTAAATCACAACCAAATGAAGACCCCAGGCAATGCTGTGGGTTAAGCCAAGGTTTCAGGGGCCCATTCTGCATCTACCATTCGCTCCATTGTTTTACTAGACCCCCACTGGAACAGAAATAGATGCAGCTCAAAACCACATTCAAATACCCCAGCCCAGTGCCGTACTGACTGCAGAGTCACCCCTGAACAGCCATAAAATGGCCATAAATCTATGGAGACAGACTGAGAGGTCAAAGGAAGTGAAACCTTCATGCAGTGTGGAGGCTACCATAAAATCCAACGATCAAAGGCTGAGGTCAGACTGGCAGTTTGAAGCAGAAGGGAGTTGTGGCAAAAAGACCCGTAACAGGTTTGTTCTGGGTTTTCCTGGTCACACTGCACCGACTAATGTGGGAGCATACCGGGGAGGAGGTGCAAGGGAGTGTTCGTACTGTTGGCGCACCCCTGGCAGAGGCGCAGCTGTAAGCATCTTTTTGTAATGTAATCTGAAAATATGCGCTTATGCGCGTAACAGCATCCCTACTGGATCAGCTTGTTCACGTTCACACTTCTGGGAAGCAGGATGAATGCGCACTCCAGAGTTTGCTACCATTTTCACCTGGTATTTTTAAAACTTGGGAGGGAAGTGTTACAAGACGGGTTGAGTACGGCTAGGGAACGCCTGACAGATGTGCCTGTGTGAACCGGCTCTTTAATCCATTTGTGAAACGTTTCTGATATGCGCCTATATTGGGCCAAACTGCCAGTCTGAACTTGGCCAAAGAAAATGAAAGTGGCATGCCGTGTAGAGGGGAATTTCTGTTCCAACATGGGTTTGGTAAAACAGCGGAGTGAATGCTAGATGCAGAATGGACCATGAATAATTAAAGCTGAACCACAACCTACGGATTTGCCAAAGTCTGGGTAGACTGTCCCTAGCTCAAAGCTTGGATTGGTAGCATCACTATACCTTGTTTTTCCTTGTCTGCATACCAAATACCAAGAGATGTTGTTCATCCGCACTCCCCCAACTCTGGCCAGCATGCAGGTTCAAATGATGGTGCCCAAGGGAGTTCCCTCCCTTGGACAGGTCAGCCCACAGTGTCTGCTTTGGTCAGCTCCCCCATCCATAGAAACCTCAGTGTGCTTGCCCTATCAATTAAGATGAGACCTGTTAAGCCCCTTTAGCTAGAGCCTAACTCAAACCAGTCCGGTTTCAGTACTTAAATCCCCCAAAAGGAGCAGTGTGCAGGAGGAAAAAAAGGAAGTCTTGTGACCAATTAGAGCAGGTCCCAATGTATTCCTGCTTGGCCCTGAAGCAACCATCAAATGACACACAGCTTTCCCAGGGAGCTTTGGCAGTGGTCAAAGGAAGCAGCTGAGGTGATTAAAGCCTTGGAATGCCCAGCAGGCTGGTTCAATCAAACTACAGTCTTCATTCTGAACTGAAATGCTGGCTCCCATCTAGGTAGGAGCCTTCCTTCTACATAAAAAAGGTGTTCCACAGAAAAGGTGGCAAAAGAAAGTGGTTTGCAGGAAGATAGCAGACTTCTACTACTACTACTACTCAGTGCTCCCTCCAGAAAAAGGACAAGGTGGCAGAGGCTCAAGAGCAGCTAGTTCAGGACTGTGCCGGGCATTAATTCCCAAAACAGCTAGAAGTACCTAACACAGCTCCATGATTCCTATACTCAACACTGGGTTCTGTTAACCACTTCGTAGGTCCATATGGTCCATACATATAGGTCCAGGCATGCAAACAGATCACTGTATGAGTACTAGGAGTGGATTGTCCCTATTCATTTCCTTTGTAGTTCTGATATGTCTTTCACTGCTACTATCAGCCCAGCCATAATTCCAGTTAATCTCCGTAACAGGTTTGATCAAATTGCGTACAGTTTGTGGCTGCTTTCAGCTCCTTCATTTCATTTCCACTTTCCCCCTCTCTATGTGGAAAGCACAATGATAAAACACTGCAAAAAATCAATCTTGATGGGATCCTCTGGTAATTAATTTATATTTTAGAAGGCATGTTTCCTGGATCCCACTCGCACGTATATTTTATTAATTTCAAGCCTTTCTCAGCTTCATCTATCACTTCTGATTTATGGTGACCTTATGAATTAATGACTTCCAAAATGTCCTGTCATTGACAGCCTTGTTCAGGTCTTGCAAACTGAGGGCTGCGGCTTCCTTGACTGAGTCCATCCATCCCTTGTTGGATCATCTACCTCTAGTCCTGCTGCCTTCAACTTTTCCTAGCATTATTGTTTTTTTCCAGTGATGCTTGGCTTCTCGTAATGTGACCAAAGTATGATAGCCTCAGTTTGGTCATTTATTTATTTACTTTTTTACACATATATTTTTGCAATTGACTGCATCTGGCCAGGACCCAGAACACTGGATTTTCACTCTCTGTCTGTATGTGTATGTGTATTCAGACATACTCAATGACATTTAATGTCTTCTACATTGTTAGAGGAACTTTGGGTGTATAATTTCTTCATCTGCATCTCATAATTTCAACTAGAGAGAGCCATCTATTTGAGTTCATGAGAAATATGTCTCTTGTGAGAGTGTTGCAGACTCAGTTCCAATACTTAAGGCTAGCTGAACTATTGGAAAACATGTCTGCTTTGTTATAAGACTACTTTGGCTTCCACTTTGAAAGAAGAGATACATATGAAAGAACAGCTGTATTAAAACATCAATAGAGGAGACAAAGATTAGTAAAATGATCTTAATCCACCTGGCAGACTGGACTGATAAAATCATCCCATAATATTTGTGAATATTACATTGCTTTTTATATATTCCCTTCCCTTGCATTCTTGTGGGGAAAAGTTGGATCCTGAGAAGGAGGAAATTGTGCATAGATTTTTTTTTTGTCAAGATGCTGAAAACTGAGATCTGAAACCTTGGGTGACGTGCATTGCATTGGCATAGTTATATTCATCTAATACATGTGAACCTGAATCATGCACTCACTGAAGTTTATCCCTCTCAAAATATCCATAGGATTAAAGATGGGCATGAAGCAACTCATGAACTAAAGTTCATGACAAATTTTGGCCAGTTCATGGTTTGCAACCTGAAGTTTGTGGCAGGTCAACCAACATGAACTTTCCACAACCTTTCAAGCAGTTCAAGGCAATTTGTGAATGGATACATTTTCAGACACTATCTCTGCTCAATCTAAATGTTTATCAAACTTCAAGGCAACAGGGGGGCGTAACTTGGAGGGCATGCAGAGGAGCATCCAGGGGAGGTCCCCTGTGACATTGATGTCTCTAGCTTGTACAGGATCTGTTCTGTACACTCCTGAACCTCCTGAACCTGCACCTGTCAGTTCTCCAGAAAGCGCTTTCCTGGGGGCACCTTATTTTGAGGGGTGTAACTTGGACCCCATAAATTCAATCTTCACCAGACTTAGAGGGCAGGTAAAGGAGACGCAACTGGAGATCCCCTGTGAGTTTGTGTCTCTAGTAATTGTGAACTTCACAAACCAAATTGGTTTGTTTGGCAACTAAAAGCTTGTGATGGTTCATGGTTCGTGAACTGAGCACACCACAAACCACAAACTGAACTACATTTTCCTGGTTCGTGCCCATCCCTACACAGGATTGCAATCTTAATTTAGCTCTCCCAGAATTTTGCAGTGGGTGCAGTGGATGGGTACGAGACCATAGGCTGCAATCTGTACACATTTACTCATGAGGAAGCCCCACTCAATAAACATAACAAAATTCAACCAAAAGCAGAAGAAATCAGCAACTTTTTAAAAAAAGATCTGGTATTTAAATGCCATCAGTGAAGACATCAAATAAATCTTTTTGCACAAAGTTTTCCAGGGATCAAAAAGGCCTTGTCTCTTGCCACTATCCTGCTGAACTCTGCTGGCAGGGGCACCCAGAGAAAGGCCTACGAAGAAGACCTTGGTGCATAGGCAGATTTATACCTTATACATAGTTAATGTTTGCTCACCTGCCAGTTCAGCTAATGTCCTGCTTGCCATTCAGCAAATTATTCAGCCATTCAGCAAATTATTCAGATACTTTTGTGCAAAGTCAGATCTGTCCAACTTGCACAATTTCCCTGCTTTATTACACAGTTAGACTGCTTTCTTGCAGTTGCAGCTCCTCTCCCTTCATCATCCATCTCCTGCCATGCATCTGGAGGAATAGTACTTCTTCTCTGGTAAAATGAAGTATTTATTTCTTTGACTGGGTAAAAGCAGCCATAAGCTGCCACGGCCTGGATGTGCAATACAAGCTGTTACTGCACAGGAACAAAGGTGCTCAGCATGCTTAAGGCTAATTTTGCCCAGGAACGTCAAGGTGATCAACCAAGAGTTTGTGTTTGGCGTAATCAAGAGAGTTCAAGCAAGGTAAGCTCAGCTTGCAACTGCAAACCAAAAGGGCTGAGCTAACACAGTATATTATAAAAGTACAAATATTTATTAAAGTGTACACATGTTAAAACATATTATGATTAAAAGAAAGAGTCTAAATATCAGACTTATAAAAGCTTTTCAAATACAAATACATATGACAGGTAAACAATTTCAAACTTTAGGATCAAATGCGTTTCGGCCCCTTTGGGCCTTCCTCAGTGGTCACTATTCTCTATATTGTACTGACACACATCCAAATACATGTATAAAAGATTTTTAGTATACATATATATCTAACCAGATGTTGTTTCCTTGTATGTTTATAATTATGCTACTGGTATATATGTTGGGCCATAGATATAGCCATGTCAATTCTTCAAATTATTCTGGTATCAGAGATTTCATTGGTCTGGATGTGTGTCATCTCCATCAAAGTAAAAGACCAAATTTTACGAGTTCCCCTCCCTTTGAGTCCCCCCCCTTTTTTGGTTTTTTAAGCTCAGCTTGCAACCTTATTCCTACTGCAGTTCTCAGCATGCTAATAATGATGCATTGTGTAACATAGTCTTTATCTATCCCAAATCCACTGTGAATCATTTATTTTTTAGAAAATAAAACAATACAATAAACTCCTAAACAACAGCAGTAGAAGTATTTAACTATTCTTATTGTTAAATAATGAACAGGCCATTGAAAACAAAGCATTAACACAATCATAAAATAGCAGCCTAAATAGATATGCATAATACAGTCCTCAGGATATAGCAGACTGTAAACCTTGACTTGTATAGCCCAGGCTAGCCCAATCTCATCAGATCTTGGAAGCTAAGTGAGGTCAGCCCCGGTTAGTATTTGGATGGGAGAACGCCAAGGATTACCAGGGTTGTGACTCTTAGGCAGGCAATGGAAAACCACCTCTGAACATCTCTTGCCTTGAAAACTCCACTGGGGGTCATCATCATAAGTCGGATGTGACTTGACAGTACTTTCCACCACCAAACACAGTTTAAAATGATGCTTTTTTAACAATAAATATTCAAATAACAAGTCTATGTTGTTTTTGTTTTTATGAAATGTTCATAGGTATTCTAATATCCAATTTTCTCTTGTTTCAAACATATACAATGGAAAAAAAATACAACAACATTAACCAATCACAAGATAGAAAGCTCATGAATAACAAGACTGGGGTGGGTATTTACAAAGTCACCAAAGTGAAAAAAGGTCCTTTTTAAACAATGGTATCAATAAAGATACAAACCTTGAACTAGACCAATATTTTCAAAAGCCGTGGAACATCCACTAAATACTGAAATGAGCTTAGCAAGGCTTAGAACTCCACAATATGTCCACATAGGTGTGGCAATCCTTAAACTCTTTAAATTGAACTACTAATGATGCAGATCCCAGGTAGTCTCAGGCATTTCATATCTTCATCAGAGAGTATAGTTCATGCAGTCTTCCTTTGATAATATATTGGAGCTAATGGGATTCATAAGATTTAATTTTGAAGCAAACCGCCCCCCCAATATACATCAAATCAATACAATGCCTTAAAAAAGCTTACCTTATCATTAATCATGTAAAGTGCTTTTGGTTATTAATGATAAGGTAAGCTGCTTTTTTTGCATCATACTGATTTAGGGGCACAGAGAGCAAAGTTTGGGAACAGGATCTTAACTGGTGGGCTGGACAGTACAGGAGAATCCAGTCCTTCAAGGGCACCAGCCCTAAACCAATTACAGCCTTTATGTTAAGAATCAGCACTTTGCATTGTGCCTGGAAGCATATGGGCAGCCAATGAAGATCTTTCAGCACACAGGTGATAACATCCTTGCATAGAGTCCCAACCAGTGTTCCCACTAAGCTGAGTAAGTGTGAGCTAGCTCACAGTTTTTTAGCCTCTGGCTCACACATTTTTGTCTTTGCTCAGGAAGGATGGCTCCAAAGCAAACTGATTTATGCAGTCACCAAATCACTCACTCGCAACTTTAATGCCAGTAGCTCACAAAGTAGAATTTTTGCACACAAGACTCCACAGCTTAAAGGGAGCCTTGGTCCCAACAATAGTATAACCACAACATTTTGGACCAACTGTAGTTTCTGGACAGTTTTCAAAGGCAGCCCCGTAAAGCACAATATAGTAATCTAACCTGGATGAGACCAGAGTATGGATCACTGGGGCCAGATCACACCCAGAAGACCCTACTTGGGAGGAAAGGTGGCATAGAAATGTTTTAAATAAATCTGTACGTAACTGGTGTATCGGGTTAAGCTGACAAGAGGTGCTATGTGGCAGGGAGGCATGCTGACCATAGCCAAGATACAGCAGCACTCCCAACATATGAACCTGGTTCGTCAGGGGGAGTGCAACCCCCTTCAGGACACAGTAATCCTGAGATCAAGTATTCTGGGAGAGAGAACATTTTCTCCATCAGCTTCCTTCACAATTGTGTATAATTTCATAAACTCCCCTGTAGTCTTCTTTCTGCATGAAAAAGCCCTTTAGCTGTATCTGAAGAAGTGAGCGGTGACTCACGAGAGCTCCTCCCCTGCCATGAATTTTGTTAGTTTTTAAGGTACTACTGGACTCTTGTTCTTTTCTAAAGTCTGTATGTTTGTTCTAGACTTTCCTCATTAGATAGGTACTACTCCAACCCCAAGACAATATAGTTTCCTCTGTTTTTTTGCACCTTTCTTAGGTAAGTAGCTCTGGATGCATGGACATTTTTTTTTCCATTCTCTTCCTAGGGGTTCCTATTTTACAACTATGGCGGGAATGGTTCCATATCTGGTACTATCGTTTTAGTTGTCATTCTGCAGAACATTAATGTCTCCTGCTCTTACAGATGCTTTCAGTTTTAGATTCATATGCGCTCTGAACATCATGGTATTCTTCCTTAGTCCCTGCATTTGGCTTTTTTTCTCAGCAGCAGAATGTCACAATGCCAAACCATTTGACTATAGCATTACTCATGCAGTTATCACAAAGCTCTTATAAAAGTTCCTCGGACTTCTTAGTTCGTGATAATATTACGAAGAATCTCAGATTTCATTTTCTACAACTGACCTCCCCGTCACAGAGGAAAGCACAGAAATGTGACTAGGGATGGTCTAGAGACTCATAAACCTAAAGTGTGTGTGGGGGGGAGAAACTATTAATCTTAAACTTTGTTTTAAATAGCGTCATATTTAAACCAGTTAGCATGAAGGAGGTGTTTTTGTTAATTTATACCTGGTCTCTGGTTTACACCTGAACACACACTGGGGATTGAATTACCGCCCAGGACAGAATGGTTGTTCCTAGTGACTATCTTGGATGAGTGAGGGCTCCTCAGTACACAAAGAATTTATTTATTTATTTATCAAATTTATACCCCGCCCTCCCCACCGAAGCAGGCTCAGAGTGGCTTACAAAGAATTAAAATACATAGATAGCCATTAAAACAATCTTAAAACCATCTAAAAAAAACACTTAAAACCATTGCTAGGAGCTTCACTCTTTTAATGACTCATGCACAACCAGTTGAGCCTGAAAAAGATATTTTATATTTCATATTGCTATTGTTATGATTTTACGGGTATGTTAGTACAATTTTGACCACTGAAGAAGGCCCTTTGGGCTGAAACGCTTTGGGTCCTTTGGTTAATATACATGTGTGACTATTATTGTGATTCTTTGTTACTGGATGTGCAACTTCACCTCGTTGCTGTACATTATGATCTGAGTTTTTAATGGCATCCAGTGTATGTCAATCTTAATCCTAAAATTCTGTGCACTGGGTAATAAATATTTGCATATTATTTTATTTTCTAATAGCTCAACCTTTTGGCTCCTGTCTTGACAGGACTTAAGGTGTCACCTGTTTTGGATACAGCTGAACTCTCCTTGGGGATGCTCTTGGACCCAGGCCTACTGCAGAATAAGCAGGTGGCAGCTTTGACTAGGAGTGCCTTTTACCATGTTTGACTTGTTAGCCAGCTCTGGCCTTTCCTGGCCAGAGAAGATCTAGCCACTGTCCCTGCATGCCTTGGTTACATCTAGATTAGATTACTGAGAAATGCACTCTACATTGGGCTGCCATTAAAAAGTGTTCGGACACTACAATTGGTGCAAAATGCTGCAGCCAGGATGTTGACTGGAGTGGGTCGTGGGAACCGCACCACTCCACTCTTGGCCCATTTGCATTGGCTCCTGGTCTGTTTCCAGGCACAATTCAAGGTACTAGTGTTGATCTTTAAAGCACTTTATGGCTTGGGACCAGCATACCTGAATGACCCTCTACTCCCTTACAAATCAACCCAACTGCTACAATTTGTCTTCTAAAATCCTGCTTTGGGTGCTCCCACCTTCTGAGATACTGTGTGGTTATGTGATAGAGGGCCTTCTTGGTTGTGGCATCAAAGCTTCAGAATTCTCTCCCTAGGTAGGAACAGTGGGTAAAGACTATTTTGTTTCATCTAGTGTTCCCTCAGTGATACCTCCATCCTGCCTTATGTTTTAAATGCTGGTTTTAATTATTGTTTTACTATATGTGTATTTTTAAAAAATGTATGGGTATTTTAACTTGCTTTTAAGTGTTTTAATTATGTGTTTTCATTTGGTTGTAATTTTTTAAGATGCACATTTTTATGATATATGTTTGAATCCATTAGCTGCCTGATCGTTTTGTAAATAAATAAATAAACTGAGTTATACCCTCCTAAGTCAATCATAGAAGGGTGTAACTCTATTTAAGATGGCACTGGAAGGGCCAAAGTGTATGTTACATTTTTTTTAACACTGAGTCAGATTTTCTCCAACTTGACTCATATAACTCAGTCAGACAGTAGCTGTTGGGAACTGCCTAATGATTTGCCCAGCTGGGGGTCTGCATGGGCAAATAACCACTGGGCAAATAACCCCCCTAGGTTTTGGTTCAAGAAAAAGGGAACAGTGCCCCTGTGCCCCAGGACTGATCCACATCAGATCTTTGTGGCACTTAGGAAACTGCTTTCCATCAGCTGATGTCTGACTGAGTTAAATGAAAGCTGGGTCAGAGGACTTGGGATGCAACTTTGGCCCACAGTCCATTAGCACTCAACCTTGAAGGGGATTGCACAACTTCCTTATCCCTGTCTCATTTTACGAGAACTTAGCCAACTCTATTCCCCAGTTTGCTTGCATATTTTTTGGTGGTGTAAAAAAAAAAGTGCCTCCATTTTTGATTATTTTTCAGCACTTCTTTCTAAAACTCTTCACCTCTGGAAGAAGGAAGAATAATGACATTCAGACATTCAGATTGGCAGGCTCTCTCAGGTGTCTACAAATGAAAACAGGCGGTGCAATTCAAAGTCATTCAGTATGTTCATGTAACATTGTTCAGAAGACAGGGTTGTATAATTTTTGTTTTGAGTATTAAAAAATTATACTACATTTCCTGGCTAGAACACATCTGACTACATATCAGAGAAGTCATATTATATGCACCATGGTATCCAGTATCAAACAATTATAACACAAGTCATTCTGTGAAAAGTATGAATATGAATGTATATCTGTGTCAGAACCCCAGTCCATTTTACTGCCTCAGCAGGGTCAAAATCTGTAATAATACTTGTTGAGCTGCCACCATTCTAGATGTTCATTCACAGGCCCCAGGAATTACCTTATTAATAATCTCTTGTAACAAGAGCCTCAGTATTATCTGGGGATGAAACCTGATCATATGGCCCAAGGTGGCAGGCTGAATTACCTCAAGCACAAAAGTGGCATTAAAAAGTATAACAGAATTTACTATAAAGGAAATCAGACTTTATATAGGATTTAAAGTAAAAACCCGGAAAATTTCTATCGCTCAAAATGGCAGAAGCTGAAAAAATAGAAAAACGGACGTTTCATTAAATTCTAAGACTTGTGTTGACTCCCGGCAAAGAGAAGTAATTTACCTAATGGTTCACTCACTCCCTGGAAGTTGGAAATTGGGAGCTAGAAGCTGTACAGAAAAGGAAATCTTCCAGATTCATCTTCCAGATCATCCCTCCTTATAAATAATTACCTTTTGGTTTCGTAAGATTCCATGCACTCCCATTGGCTGTAAAATGCCCTCCCTCAGCCATTGGCCCATCAGCCACCACTCAAGAGTATTCGCGTGCCATTGGCCGGGTGCTGGGTCTGCTCCTTTCTCCACCCACTCCCCCTTCAGACAGATTTGCTGGCAGACCAGCTCTCTCTCCTGAGGAAGACAGTTCTCTTGACTCCTATGAGGGACTGTCCCCTCAGTGGCTGTTGGTAGGCAGCCAAGCTTGGTTCTGTGAGTAAAAAAACAAAGGACTTTCAGCATAACCCCTCGCCCACCAATAACTCCAGGTGGGGGCTGGAGATCACTCAAAATTACAACTGCTCTCTAGGAGGGAGGGGGGAGGAGATGGAAAACTAAAGGTAGGTTGATGGTTGGCTGGGAGGGAGATAGGGTTGTCAACTCCAGGTTGGGAAATTCCTGGAGATTTGAGGGGTCGAACCTGGAGAGGGTGAGTGTTGAGGAGGGGTGGGACCTCAGACAGGTACAATGCCATAGACTCCACCCTCCAAACCAGCCACTCCCTCCTGGGGAGCCACTGTTACCAATCTTGGGGTTGGGCTGGAGATCACTCAAAATTACTACTGCTCTTCAGGTAGCAAAGATCAGTTCCTCTGGAGAAAATGGTGGACTCTGTCATTATACCCTGCTGAGATTGCCACACTGAGTTGTCCAATTGTCACTGAGTGCCCAAAGCCGGGGCACTCTCCCAGAGCCTCTTTCTAGAGCCCGTTATATTTATTTACACAACGGGCCTTATTCCTAGTTTATGAATAAATTAAATAGCACCAGCCCCAGTACTGATCCTTGTGGAAGCCCATTGCTCACTTCCCTCCATTGTAAGAACTGTCCATTTAATCCTGCTCTCGTCTTCCTGTTGTTTAGCCAATTTTTAACCTGTAAAACAACCTGTTCTTGTACCCCTTAATGCTAAGATTATTCAGAAGTCTTTGGTGAGGTTATCTTGAGGCTGGCAAGGATTTATAACATGAGATTTTGTTCTTCTGCCCTTTTTTTACAGCTCCTACTTTCTCATCCATCTTTCTTTTCTCTCTCTAATTTAGTGCTTTGTCTTTCCATGCGCCTTGGTGTTTAGTCATGCCGGCCACATGACCACGGAAACGTCTTTGGACAGCGCTGGCTCTTCGGCTTTGAAACGGAGATGAGCACTGCAACCCTAGAGTTGGATTCGACTGGCTTTTGAGCAAGGGAACCTTTACCTTTACCTTTACCTTTCACTTTAGAATGGTCCAGTCTGTCCAGCAACAGACTACGGACGCTCTAATGCAACAATCATCTAAACACCAACAATGAACTAAACTACAACTATTAAAATACAACAAGGGGCCGTCATATTAGGCATGTTTGGGGGAAATGGCCTTGTGAGAACAGAAGAAGAGCCTTGTGAGAACAGAGGAGGAAGAAGGCTCAAAAGGCAACAGCCTGTCCAGTTTTTGTCCCTAGCATTGGTATTCAGCAATATCCTGTTTAGGAATGAGCACAAACCAAATTATGAACCAGGCCAGTTCATTCATTTGCAAATCAGAATTCATGCAATCATGCTGTTTGCAAACCACCCACAAACTGCCATGGTTTTTGCAGTGGTTTGTTCAGTTTGAAAACGGGTTCATGGACCAGACATGCTGGCACCCAAGGCAACAGTCAGGAACCCTTTAAAGCCATCCAAGGTGATGGTTGGGAACCCTTTAAAATGCCTTATGAGTTCAAAGGTGAGTCGTGCCGCTGTGATGGGAGGGAAAAGAAGGGATTGCTGAAATGATCTATTAGATGCAAGCCAGTTCAACAATCCCTTTTGTTTCCCCATGCTTGGAAGCTGCACAAATCTTATGAAACTGAACCAATCTGGTAAATAGAAAAGTTTGTGGAGATTCCTGAACCATGGTTCGTGAGACTCCCCACAAACCATGAAACACCATGAACATCCATTTTCCCAGTCTGTGCCCATCCCTAATCCTGTTATTGTATATGAGGTCCCATGGTATTATCGTGGTTAATACCTATTGATAGACCTGGCTTCCATGAATCTAATTCATCTTCAAAGCCATCTAAGCTAATGGCCATCATCCACATCCTGTGTGAAGAAATATTTCTTTTTGTCAGTGGATACTATGCATTCAGACATTATGAGATGGCTATTTTCCCACACCATCCTTTCTCTCCAAATCATTCCACATCATCTCTAGTTGCCCCTTTAAATTAAAAATCCCCAAATACTTTATTAAACCTTACATCAAACAGAAAGTGTTTCAATCCCTTGATAATTTTGATCAGCCATTTTTTCAACATTCCCAGCTCTACAATATCCTTTGGGGGATTGGGCAGCCAGAAATGTTCAAACCTATTCTAAACATGAACATATAAAATGCTGCACACTCAAAATAGTCATATTTTGGTCTTTCAGCTGTACCGACAGAGAAGCAAACCTTTTCATCATCACAGGGTGGACATTTCAAACCAAGATAAAAGACATCGTGGGTGAACCAGAGAAGAAGACCAGTTAGAACAGAAGTGAAAATACTCTAGAAGGTTAACCTGCAAAACCTTAAGCTGTACACTCCATTGATGAGCTCACATTATAACATCAGTATCTCTAATTCTCAATGTGGCCAAATCTGTGGATACTTACATCCAGAGACTGGAGCCATGAACAGACAAGACAGATCTTTATACAAACCTGAGAAAAGTACCAGGTTTTCAGAAAAATATGAAATCTAAAATCACCAAAATAATAGAAGCAGCACCTGTCACTTTAAGAAATGAATGTCCTCAAGTGCCAGTTGCTAAGCAGCCACAACAGTATTGCCAGTTGAAGCCTTCGTTTCTGTCAGTAAAAGGCAGGGGGAGGGTTCTTTCCAGGGTTATTTTGGCCTGGAGGAAGGACTCATTGGGATCAGGCCTGGCAGCAACAATTGGGCAACTTGATACCACACAACTTGCATGACTGACTGGCTTCTCACTACTGTTCAGCAGCAACCACCACATGAAAGCCAGTGTGGTGCAATGGTTAGAGCTTTGACTAGCACCCAGGATACCCAGATTCAAATCCCCAGTCTGCCATGGAATCTTGCTGGGTGATCGTGAGCTAGTCACATAGTCTCAACCTAAGTAACCTCACAGGGTTGTTGTGAAGATAAATTGGGATGGTGTAAGCTGCTTTGGGTCCCCATTGTACAGGAAGGTGGGGTATAACTGTAGTAAATAAATGATATAGCTAAAGATGGGGGCTGTATAAAATGTAGATTGATGGGTAGGAAGGAGAGAAAGAAGCAGGGAAAGGATATGGGGGCTGGGAAAGCGAAAATAGTGTGGGGAAAGGACACAGGGGAAATTGAGGTGCCCCTCACAAGTCCTTGCAGGTCCCGTGTTTGTCTCCTTTAATTTGGTACTCAGTAACAAAATATAAAGGAGCTGCGGTGGCTCAAGTGGTTAAGACACTGAACTGCAGGCTGTGGAAGGTCAGTAGTTCAGCAGTTCGAGACCCGGGTGCCGCAAGACGGAGTGAGCTCCCGTCTCTAGTTCCAGCTCCTGCCAACCTAGCAGTTCGAAAGCAAGAAATTGCAAGTAGATAAATAGGTACCACTTCGGTGGGAAGGTAACAGCATTCCGTGCACCTTGGTGTTTAGTCATGCCGGCCACATGACCACAGAAACGTCTTCGGACAGCGCTGGCTCTTCGGCTTTGAAACGGAGATGAGCACCGCAACCCTAGAGTCGGATTCGACTGGCTTTCGAGCAAGGGAACCTTTACCTTTACCTTAACAAAATATGTGACAGATACCATTGTGCTCAAAGGTTCCTCCTGGTCACTGCAAGCAACAAGACCATGAATGCTGATACAAACAGGAAACCATGGAAAAATACAATGTCATGTCCTGTGTTTCTTTTTCTAGATTTCCTGTTACAATGGGGGACCACTGGGGTTCTCAATATCCATGTGCCCCTGCAATACCTCATTTGGTCCTTTTTCTTTCTTTTGTTCTTTTTTTTTTTTTTTGGTAACTCTCCATGCTCATAAAAGGTTGAGGTTGAAGGATGCAGATCAATATTTGTTAATATTTGTTAATGCTTTAATAAACTTTCCCATAGCCTCATTTATTTAAACGATGGATGTTGTTTTATATAGAAAAAAAACCTCTTCAGTGCAAATACCACTAAATATTTAAATGGCTTAAACATTCATTTTGGAACATTTTTCTCTTAATTTGTTAACTTTTGTTCCCTTTGATCTGGCTCAGCCTTCATGTTAAATCCCCAGAGCTTTCAAAGGGCAGCTTGCAGAAAGTTATATACACAAATGCACCAAACATTTCAAATAAAGTCCAATGCATAAACCAGGGGACTGGAGAAATTTGACAACAGCTGTGAGATTTAACACTAATAGTTTTGAAAGATTTTGGCTTAAAGGTTAAGAGTGTCTTATGACAATAAGCAGACTTGGTATATAATGTCAACAGTCCTGTTGCAACATGTCCACTTTTAATTTATTCTTGTTCACTTGCATGAGACAAATAATATAATTATGTATGTCTGGCTCATGACAGTCAAGATTCTGGGGGGAGGGGGGCTGAATAACCAAATCATATCTATCATTTTGCTCAAGAATAGCAATTTCTAAAGCCTTTGGCTTGCATATTAGCTATAGGAAAGATTTGGTCTCAGTATGATAAACTGAACATTTGCAAACATACATTATAATTCATTATTATTTTTTATACCCTTATGCTCCTTAAAAAATGATATCCACAATTCCCTTTTTCAAAAAAATTCACAAGCACCATAGTATATAATAAACTAGAAAAAAATTAAGAGGCAGTTTTGTTGATTTTGCCTTCTCCTGTTTTTTGATGGTTGTGCTATGTCTGTAGAACAGAAATAACTTCTGACAAATTGGGTCACATTTACAATTTCACTGTTCGGTCCAATAAAGTCTGGATTAAAAAATTCCAGTCTGCATTTTCATGTGAATTCCAGTCTGCATTTTCATGTGAAACATGTACTTCAAAAACTGAAATTTGCTTTAGAATTATTGACATTTCTAGATTATTTATTTAAACCTTTTTATCTCACTTCATTTAAGCCGAAGCAGCTAACAAGCACATGTAAATCAAACTGTATACAATAAAATGCCATCAGATTGCCAAGGCAGTTAAAACATGAAAAAATTAAAATAACCAACTATCAGTGATGTCCTCACTCAGGGTCACAAATGCTCTCCCAAACAACACTATTTTGCAAGCTTTTAAAAAAGCAAAAAGGCCGGGGGAGGAGACCAGAACAAACTTCCCCAACCTTATTTCAGTCCTAGGTGTTCTCCCCCATGTCCTTGTGTTCACAGCCCCCCTGTTCTGAACATATTTTCTTGATGCAGCACTCATGAAAATGCAAGATATTCTGTTGTTGTTGTTGTTCAGTCGCACAGTCGAGTCCGACTCTTCATGACCCCATGTTCCACAACACGCCAGGCCCTCCTGTCTTCCAACGTCCTCTTGAGTTTGCTCAATTTCATGTTCATTGCATCGATAACACTGTCCAACCATCTCATCCTTTGCTGTTCCCTTCTTCTTTTACCTTCAATCATTCCCAGCATCAGGGTCTTCTCCAATGAATGCTCCCTTCTCATTTGGTGACCAAAGTATTTGAGCTTTAGCTTCAGTATCTGGCCCTCCAGGGAACAGTCAGGGTTGATTTCCTTTAGGATTGACTGATTTGATCAAGATATTCTATACATAGCAGTAATGTACTTAGGGTTCCTTTCCCTGTTACAGGATTTCAGCATAGGACTCCATTGGACATGCTTTGGAGACTTCCTTCATATATCCCATTCTAGGCAGAGTCCAACATGTTGGTTTCTGCAGGAATTTGAATTCCTCAACTGTTATTCAGACTAATGTAATATCCATGGCCCAGATCCACAGATGATTTCACTTGGGGCGTAATTCTGTTCTTTTGAGTGGAATTGTGGTAATTCAGGTCTTTTTAAAGGTCCATATGATATCATTTTATGTTTGAGGGCTCTGTTCATAGGAGCTATTATTTATATTTGGGTCCCTAGGGGTTTCATGTTCAAGGCTTGAGGGAGATTTCACGCAGATTCGCAAGAGCCTTGTTTTGCTATATAATAAAGCTCTTTACTGTTTCCCATCTCTATAAATGTTATTGCCAGGGATATCTTTTTTTTCTCTCCAGTGTATGGCAGACAGTTTGTATTTAGACATTGAAAGCATGTTGATGGTAGGCAGACATCAGGAATCAGTGGAAGGAGATTCAGTATGTCCATTCTGGGACTCAGCATGGCGCATACAATATTCCTATAAGCAAATGCCTATTCCTATAATGGCTAGGATGTATGGAGAAAGAGGGCTTGTATAATGTGAAAAGTTCCTGGGGATCATTGTCAGAAGATCTGGAACGGGCGTTACAAGCCATGGCTGGTTGGCTCAGACTGAGCCGACTGAAATTGAATCCGATGAAGACGGAGATCCTGTGCTTGAGTCGGGGTGGTCTGGGGGTAGGGATCCCACTCCTGAACTTTGATGGGGCACAATTGGTGCCAGCACCAGAGGTTAGGAGTTTGGGAGTGCTCCTGGATGCCTCCTTAACAATGGAGGCCCAGGTAGCAGCCGCTGCCAAGTTGGCCTTTTACCATCTTTGGCTGATTAGGTAGTTGGTTCCCTTCCTCGAACACGATGATTTAGCGACAGTGATCCATGCAATGGTCACCTAGAGATTACTGTAACACTCTCTACATGGGGCTGCTCTTGTCGCAGATCCAGAAGCTACAGCTAGTACAAAATGCAGTGGCTAGACTCTTGATGGGTCTCACCATGAGGGAGCACATCCAGCCTGCCCTGAAGACATTGCACTGGCTGCCAATAGCATACCAGATTCGCTTCAAGGTGCTGGTTCTTACCTTTAAAGCCCTTTATGGCCAGGGTCTGACTTACCTGAGGGACTGCCTTTCCCCACATGTTTCCCAGTCAGGGCCACAAAATCGATTGGCCCTCCCAAGTCCCAAGAATGCCAGGTTAGTTGTAACCAGGGCTTTCTCAGTGGTGGCTCCATACTGGTGGAATGAACTCCCAGAAGAGATCAGGGCCCTGCCGGACCTTTTACAGTTCCACAGGGCCTGAAAGATGGAGCTCTTCCACCAGGGTTTCAACTAGGAGCCACCACCAGTATTAACAACTGCAGCAGCCTGTAAAGTCTGGTTTCTGGTTGGTTACCGACAGTCTAGGCATGCCGACTACATCTGAGGAAGATCAGTGAGTTGGAACTTAAACAACTATGGAATGCACTCATGAGTTAATGCCATCGTTATGACATCAAACAACAAAGCTAGCACCTTAATACTGTATTGTTTTAAGGAATTGTTGTTAAATGTTTTATGAACCTTTGATTGTCACTGTGTATTTTATCCTGTGTAAGCCACCCTGAGTCTGCTCTGGCAGGGTAGGGCAGGGTATAAATCGTAAAATAAATAAATAAATAAATAAATAAATAAATAGTAGCAAGCCACATACCAAACGGGATCAAACCATCCTCCAAGTATCTTTCCCCCAGCCTAAGGAGACTTTCTGCAACTTAAATAATACTTCCTTCAACAGAGGAGCCATTTAAACTGGAGGAAGGCTCATAGATTGCAGGAAGGCTTCAAACGTCAGCCAAAAGAAAAGGCGTGGTATTGATATGTAAAAAAATAGATAAACTTTGCTCAATGGAGTGGTACACTAGGTAGAATCTACCTCACTGTCAGCACTGAAGGACAGGTATTGCCATTATGACAGTTATACTCCCCTTCCCCCATATGGAGCTTGACTCCCCTTCCCCCGTAAGGATTCATGTATATGTAAACCCAGGCTACCCTGATTGCAGCCCCATAGTCAGGAATTTTTACGGGGAGGCTTTGGGATTGGGGGAGTCATGCTATTATGTAGAACTAGGAATAAGGCCCGTTGTGGAAATAAATACAACGGGCTCTAGGAAGAGGCTCTGGGAGAGTGCCCGGCTTTAGGCACTCAGTGACAATTTGCTGTGGCAATCTCAGCAGGGTATAATGACAGAGTCCACCATTTTCTCCAAAGGAACTCATCTTTGCTACCTGAAGAGCAGTAGTAATTTTGAGTGATCTCCAGCCCACCCCCAAGATTGGTAACAGTGGTTCCCCAGGAGGGAGTGGCTGGTTTGGAGGGTGGAGTCTATGGCATTGTACCTGTCTGAGGTGCCACCCCTCCTCAAACCTCACCCTCTCCAGGCTCCATCCCTCAAATCTCCAGGAATTGCCCACCTGGAGCTGGCAACCTGATCAGGACTGGGCCCGATGAGTTTTCTCCCTAAGGCCAACATAGGTGTGGAAAGGGCCTTTTACTGACAGAGGAGAAAGTACAGGTGCCAACTCTGATTAGGGAAATACCTGGAGATTTGGGGGTGGATCCTGTGGAGGGCAGCATTTGGGGGGGGGTGGAAGGACTCAGCAGGGTATAATGCCATAGAGTCTACTCTCCAAAGCAACCATTTTCTCCTGGGGAACTGATCTCTGTCATCTGGAGGTCAATTGTGACAGTGGGAGATCTCCAGGTCCCACCTGGAGATTGGCAGCCCTAGGGGAAAGTCAGCCGCACAGCGGGGAGCTGAAGAAAATGGTCTGATGGTTGCTAGCCCACCTTGTTAGCCAGCCAGCCATGCTGAAGCTAAGCAGGAGAAAGAGCCTTTTTCCATTATTCTGACAGGAAAGTGGCCATTGGGGAGGGGGTTATGGGCGGGGGAGGGGGTTATGCTGAAAGTCCTTTGTTTTTTTACTCACAGAACCAAGTTTGGCTGCCTACCAACAGCCACTGAGGGGACAGTCCCTCACAGGAATCAAGAGAACTATCTTCCTCAGGAGAGAGAGCTGTCTGCCAGGGGGAGTGGGTGGGGAAGAGGAGCAGACCCAGCACTCAGCCAATGGCACGTGAGTACTCTTGAGTGGTGGCTGATGGGGCAATGGCTGAGGGAGGGCATTTTACAGCCAATGGGAGTGCATGGAATCTTGCAAAACCAAAAGATAAATATTTATAAGGAGAGATGGGGCAGAGACAGGGGCCAACAGGCAGCCTGGGAACCAAAGCAGAGTCAGCCTTGCAAAACTGACAGAGGCAATGGTTGGAAGAACACCGGATACAGAAGACCTTAAGCATGAACTCCAGCACGATCCAAAGAAGTCTGAAAGCCACTCACCCCTCCCTGGCAAAGCAATGAGGGAGAGGCAACACATTGGCAAGGTAAGGTGGCTGGGACAGACGGGGCAGCTTCAACCTTCTCCCTCTTTCTTGGCCATTTCCCCCAATGCAGCACCCCTGACTCCCCCACCTATCCCCATGACCCGTCAGCTCACCCCTAGGCCAAGTGGCCCTTGTGGGGCGCTGTGTGAGAAGCATGTGCTGAAGGCAGGGCCTTGGCACACAGCCCCCAGCCCTGGGAGAGGAGGCCTGAAGAGGAGCAGGGGCCGAGTGCACAAAGAGTCGACCCTGAGGCTGGCTGGCTGGCTGGCTGGCTGGCTGGCTGGCTGGCTGGCTGGGGGCCTTCCAAAGTGCATTTGGCACTTGAGAAGACAGAAGAAGGCTGCATGGGGGGGGGTTGTTGTCTTCTGGGCAGATTTCTGATGGTGTCTCACTGGCTGGCTGGCGCTGACTCGGGGCTGGTTGGCTGGCACTGGGGCTCCCCCTAGATCGATAGGGGGCTCAACCCCTGAAACCCCACCAATGGCCTTAGCTGATTGTGTTGGATTTCAGAAGCTAAGTTGGGTCAGCCCTGGTTAGTATTTAGATGGGAGACCACCAAGGGAATCAAGGATACTCTGCAGAGGCAGGCACCTCTGGTCATCTCTTGCCTTGAAAACCCTCTGTGACTTGGCCGTGACTTGACAGCACTTTCCACCACCACATCTCTCTTTGCCCTGATGTAGATAGCCCAGGCTAGCCTGATCACATCAGGTCTCAGAAGTTAGCAGGGTTGGCCCTGCTTAGTATTTGGATTGGAGACCATCAAGGAAGTCCAGGGTCGTGACACAGAGGCGGGAATGGAAAAACACCTCTATTCATCTCTTGCTTTGAAAATCCTATGAGTCGGCTGCAACTTGACAACGTTTTCCACCAGCACCACCACTCATGGATACTGCTGTGTTACCTACCTCTGGTGACTTCCTTTGAGCCCAGAAAATAGATGTTATTTCTGAGTGTGTGAATTCATCCTGAATGGTGTTTCCTGATCAATAGGTAACACAGCAGCCTCCAACTTTGCTGAAACTGTGTGCACTTTTAGAATTTTGAGAAAAGGCAGTGGTACCTCAACAAAATGGCTGCTATAGGGGTTGTGATCAATCACAGAATGACTGCCACGAGGTGAGGTGAGGGGCTATGTCCAATCACAAAACACTGGAATGTTCCACAAAGCATTATGAGGTTCTAAGCCAAGTGTCCTCTGATAGTGGAGGAATCTGTTTCCAAATGGGCACTCCCTGTAGGTGATGTTTCCTGGACTCTTCTCAGTGGCCTCCCACTCTACTGAACTGGAGGGGAGCTCTTTACTTTGGGAAAGAGAATGTTTTTGAGAAGTAAATGAGCATCAGGAAACTCATTGACATGTGCCACTGAGAATCACCAGCGTAACAGACTGTTGAGAACTGATTTATATGTGTATTACAACATGTCCCTTTGCCCCTTTTCTTAAACGATCCTAAGATATTTTTGGTACTGAATTTTGTCTGCTCACATAGTAAGCATTTTCTCCTCCCCACCACCATGTTGTTATAAATAACACATCCTACCGAAGTCCTTCTTCTCCCGTACCAGCTTCCACAGAAGTTTATTTACTTTAAATCTTAAATCAGTGGCAACTCGCAAGAAGCTATAAAAAGTTGATGGGAGAGCCTCATGCTGATAGAGGCCCTAATGACTGCTGAGCTACTCTTAGATTGGATTTTTTTTCTCTGCACTTCTTTTACCTGGTCATAAAAAAGGAGAGACAGAAAGGGGGAGGGAACATAGCAGCCCACTTAGGAAGTCCCTTAACAGGTTTTCTGAGCTTAAATGTACATTCCTCTAAGTACCTGTTAATTACTTTACTGTGATGATGAGCACCTGTGTAATGTCAGACTTCCCACAAAGCCCATTGTTAGCCTGCCTGTCAGCCATTTAATGCGGCTGATTCACAGACTAGGGGTCTAGGTTTATTGTCTACTGGGAATTATTTTAATGTAGCACAAAAAAAAGCGCTGGAGATGGCTTAATGGCAGGGAAAGCAAGGCTGTTATAATGCTCCCATTGTAGTTCTAGACAGCACAAACCCTGACTGCTTTTAAAGTTATGACATTTAAAAAAACACAACTCAGGTCATTGAAACTTAAATCATAAGTGCATATCAGAGCTGTTGATGTGGTAACTGGTAGCAGCATATACTGTGCCTTTAACCTGCAATTTGCTGTGTTCTGGAGATCAGGTTATACAATCTTTAGCATTAAGCTAAGTCGTAAAATGTTGGCCTGCAATGCATTATAGTCTGCATTTAGCAGAGAAGGAATACCAACTCTGGTAAGCAAAATTCCAAGAAATAAACATGGCCAGTCAGATAGACAGATAGTTGCCCTCCACATCGGAAATATGTAGAAGAGTGCAACCTATCCCTACAGATCCACGTACACATTATCACTGAGTGACAATAATCCTTTGTTAAAGACATCCAGGTTCAAGCTTCTGAAGGCTGTATTAATCAAACTGCTGATAAACCAGCAGAAATAAATGGTAAATGTGGAGAATTGGAAAGAAGGCATTTTAGGGTACTGGACTCTCATGATAAAGTTAAACCACTTGTAGGAATGGTAGGTCAAGATCTGGTAAGTGAAGGGATCTCTAGATATTTTTGGTAAACACTGCAGTATTTTTATCTGAATTTTCTTTCTGGAGTTGGAAGTTGGAATTGCTGGTTTTTGTTTCTGGAGTGGAACTGAAGCATCAGGAATCCTTCAGTGATCCTTTTTGCTACTGGCCAAACTGTATTCAGAGCAATGTCCAGGTGCATTTTCCCACAACTTTCTGTTTCTCAGTTCAATTACACTGTCGTCCCCACCCCCTGTAACTGATGTGCATATGTACATTAAGAAAACACTCAAAAGAAACAATTTTGTCCATATGTGTGGTTGTATCAAGGTACTTTCTGTGTGATGTCTCACTAATGCATAACAGCATTGGTTAAATGCCATACAATTTCAGTGCAATCATGTGTACAAAAACTGGTCTTTTGATATATCAGTGCAGAAGCATGCATCGGTCTCACAGAATAAGAAAAGTAGGCAAATGACCTGCATGTGCACCAGTTCCAGAATTAGTTTTAGTAATTCTCAAGTAGGATTTAAGGAGGAGCTTCAAATGCAGCACAGAGCAAATTCCAGAGCAAAAAAAAGGAACTTAGCAGGGAAATCTGTTTATCCCTCATTATTAGCATCATTTCTTTTTTTTTAAAAAAAAATCGAGTCTTCCTAATATATGTTACATTTGCATGTGTAAACAAAAAGATATGGAGTCCATTTTATTGTCAACCAGAAATGTCAAATCTGCAAGCACTGTATAACAGGCTTACATTCCACTTTCTGTACATTATGGATAGTAGCATCATTTTCTTGCCATCATTCTCAGGGTCAAGGGGGTGGAGTACCAGAGATGATAAAAACTCCTGGCCGGAGAAAGAAGCCCTCTTTTTCTTGGGTACTGTGACCAGGAGCACACACAGACTTCTTTGCAAGTGGGCTGTCATTGTCCATGTGCTCACCCAGAGAGCTACAGACAGATTTATGGTAATGGCAACTCTGGAGAACTAGAACACCTAAACTAAAAGGGCCTGCCCTATATTTTAACAGCTGATATGGCATGTATAGAGAAAGGGACAGAAGATTTGCATTTTGGCCAAGTTCTTTTGTATTCCTTGCTCAACCGGGCGCTGTGCTAAAAGTATGTTTGTAAACATTTTCTTTTTAATAAATACATTATAATTTTGGATGCTGGCCATGGCTCTCTGTACCACATAGATCTTCACCATTTTGGACACACTATTTTAAAAGGAGTACCAGGATGGGGGAGGCAGACAGTTGGCAAGTGGCTATTTCTCCAGGGCTGTTCAAGGCAGTAAACTATCCCTGTGGTGACCCAGCACTGGGCAGCGGGAGACACAGGGACAAGGCCTCAGATCTTGGGAAAGAAGCTGGTAGTCCTGTCCCTCCCAGCAAGTGATTCTTTGCAAAAAGGGCGGGTGGTAGTGTTGTGCTACCCTGAGAGTGGAAGAAAAGCCCCTCCAGGTGTTGAGAAACCCCTAAAAGGGCAAAGAGGAATAGGGCCTGCAGGCCAGCATAGGCACGTTCTGCCACACACTCACTTCTACAGGGAGTTCCCAAGACAAATGTCCTTCTGTATTGTAATGTGGGAAATGAAATGTGTTTTACATCTAGAAAATGACATAAAAGAAGGCTACTTTCTTTGAATCTGAATGTAATGAACTTTAATACAATGTGTGTTCTAGAATGCTTTAGAAAACATTATTCCTCCACAAGGCAAATTAGTTAAATGAAGCACTAAAAAGCAACATTAAATATTTAATGGAATGCCATCCAGTTATAGGCAGCTCTAGGTCAAATAATGGTGTTGGCTTTCTCTAGCGATCTTTTTTTAAAAAATAGCTGCAAAGTGTTTGTCCTTAGGAAGCCACCCAACAATAATTTTTGCTCAGTGTGTAATCTGATGCATGTAAAACATTTTAAGGAAGGTGTATGACATTTGAAAGAGATTGCAAAGTGTTTGCAAATGGTCAGAAGAAGAGGTTCTCTTTAGACAGACAGACAAAATAGATGATGATGATGATGATGATGATGATACTGCTGCTGCCACTGATAATGATGATGGAGAGACAGATATTACATGGGCCTGGAAAAATTAAAAATATTGTAATGAGATATTGGCATATTGTAAATGATATACCAGGTTGCCAAAATAAACTGCAAGTGGGTTACAGGAGAACAAAAAGTATTCGGGATTTAGTGACTTTGGCCCTTTAAGAGAGCTTATTTTAGTACCTAGTGGCCACCAGCACTGTGGCAGGTGTGCTGTATGTCCACAGACACTTGAAACTGACCACTTGAATTTTCCAGAATTAAAGCTACAGATTAAACATTCGTCCACTTGTGCAACTAAAAAAAATGTGTATTTAATAAGATGTCCTTGTATGAAAATATATATTGGGTGTTCTATGTGAGCCATTCGAACACGCATTACAGAACATAAATCACGAATACTCTTAGCACATGAGGAGTCTCCTTTGGTCCCCCACTTTTTGGAAAAAAGACATGATTGCAACAGCTTTTTCTTTACTGTATTGGAAGTTCTGTATACTAATATTAGAATATAATAGATACTAAAAAAACCTTTGCTTAAACGTGAGGCTTATTGGATTCACCAACTATAGACATTAAGTCCCCGAGGTCTGAATAGGACTTAACATGTTTTTTTATGATGAGATCTGTTTGATAAGAAGCTGTTCTGTTTTCAGCCCCAATGGAATGTATAATATATTATAACATTTAATTGTGGATGCAGCTTAGTAGGAGTAAGTTTCCTTTAAAATGACGATTGTAGTGATGGAGGTTTTGTATAAATGTCAATTACACATTGAGACATCAAGGCATTCTAGCATTGAGAAGCACACAGCAAACTTGACTGGAGCCTGGTAAAATGAATCGTTTCCTATTTGGTGAGTGTTTGTCTCTTTTAGTAAGTACTGAGTATGTTATGATAAGAAATTAATGAACTAATATGTCTAAAAATGAACTTTGTTTTTAGAAAAATAAATTGAAAAATACAAAGAGAAACATGAAATTATGAGAGACAGCACTCGCTAAATGGTATACAATATTTTAATACTATATATTTCTATTGTATTGATGTTCCAATTTATATTTACTCTATTTTTGATACAAAAATATTTAAATGAAGAAATCTTTCTGATTGTAGCAAAAAGGAATCTGAATGTAACAAATGTACAAGAATTTACTTCTGAGAATTTACTTCTGAGGAAGTTAAGGAGCGAAACGAAGATACATTCTGGAGACTTCGTTAATATATTTCATTGTTTATTGTATATTCTTCCATATATATTTGAGCACAGTTTTTGTAGTGCACTGGAGTTATGTTGTTGAATTTTGTTAAATATATTTCATTGTACTATAGTGTCACCCTGGCTGTTCTTCTGTTGTTAACTTCTCTCAGCTGGGAGGTCTCTACTATCCTTATCCAGAGAGATGGAAAGAACACATTCAAAATTTTGGTTTGGATCACGCAGATCTTTTTGGCAAATACTAGTTCCTTCCTTTTGCTCAAGGCACTTTCCCTGATTCAAGAGGCTCTCTAGTAGAAAAATCACTTATATCATAGGAAGGCCCTTTGTGCCAGAAGAACTTGCCACTGTTATAGGAATGCACCCATGCCATCCAATCTATAATTTATAAAAATTTTAGTAGGGCACATTGGAATCACCAAATGTGCCTTGTAACTCTATATCTGAAGTTCTAGATTTTTAGATGTATGTATTTCAACAGTCCAGATTTCAAAATCTGTGCATTTCAAATGCTGGCATAGATTTTTCTGGAAGCAGAAAAGGCTGGAGAATGGATATATCTTACAGGTAAAGAAAAGGTTAAATCCAAGATTACTAGAAAATATTGGTCTCCTTAGACTATAATTCTACTTTGAAAACATATAAATGTGGATAATGTTCTCCAACCATGCTTAGTGGGTAATAGTTTCATTCATATTAATTTATTATTTATTAATTTATTTTATTTACAGCATTTACACTCCACTTTTTGCCCTCATCAGGGCCACAGAGATGGCCAACATATTAAACATACACATAATAAAAAACATTTCTTAAAAACCATTGTAACCCAAAAAAACACATCATTAAAACAATTAAAACCAAGCTAAAATACATAAAACAACAATTAGAACATAGGATAGGAATGGGCAGTCACTGAGGGAAATAGCTTTCAGTAATAAAACACAGCCATTAAAACAATATACAAACAACATTTGTACATATATGCTTAACATAATTTTTTCAACATCCAGAATCTCATCTCAATGGCTATGTTAAGAAACACAGCCACTGTTTTGGTAATATATACTTTTTCCCCAGCAAGAAAAAGAGTAGATAGTAGGGTTGCCAGGTCCCCCAGAGAGTTTCCTTCTCTCCTTTTCCTCTTTCCCTCCTTCTTCCCTTCTCTCTTTCTTTCCCACCTTCTTCTCTTCTCTTTTTTCCTCCTTTCCCTGTTTCCCTCCTTCTTCCCTTCTCTCTCTTTCTTTCCCTCCTTCTTTCCTTCTCTTTCTTTCCCTCTTTCCTTCCTTCTTTCTTTCTCTCTACTCTCTCTCTTTTCTTCCCTCTTTCCTCCTTCTGTGGCCCAACTCTAGTGAGAAGGGGTTTAAACTTTAAGTCCTTTCTCTCTTCACTCCCCCGCCCCAGGCCAGCTGGGGAAGGGAAGGGGAGGCTTTTGAAGATGCCTCCCCCAACTTTTGCTTCCCCTTCTGACATCACTTCCGGTGATGTCAGGGGTGTGGCATATGCTAATAGCCTAGTAGCTCATTAGCATACCATATGCTAATGAGCTCCTGTAGCTCTTTTTCTATGAAAAGACCCCTGGATACAGCTATCAGAATCTAGCTGTCTCTGAAGAACTGAGCAGTGACTCATGAAAGCTCATACCCTACCACAAATTTTGATTGTCTTTAAGATGCTACTGGACTCTTACCCTTTTCTACTGACAAACATGGCTACCCATCTTGATCTCTTACCATATCAACATTCGATTGATGGGTATGCTAAAGGAGAGGTCTTTACATACCAACAAGAGTCACAGCACATTCAGCCCTTGGGCGCAGAGGTCATTTGCTGGTGAAAAAAAGGATCTAATAGTAATTCTTCAATATCCCACTCTTCATTGGCTGCTGTCACTTCCACGGATTTGAAGAGGTAACTAAAGAAATGAATCAAATATTTAGCTACAGAGGAATATAAGTGAGCAGTGAAAATACCGGGGGGACACACACACACACACTCTAAAACGTCAACATTCGTGGTACTGATGTAACTGCCACACAAAAATGCACTTCTGGATGATTTTCACTTCTGGTTTTGGAGCTCATACACAGAAATAGTAAAATATTGGCACAATTCTAAGGGCTGTTTGCTGATCTCATACAGCATACGGTCCAAAACACCCTGAATGATGGTTTTACTTGTTTATCACAGTTTTCGCTATGATCAGCAGCCCCCCTACACACCATACATAAAGCCCCTAAAGGTCAGAGCAGGGGCACGCCAAACACAGCATTCTATGAAGTGTGAAGGTCTGCCACTGGAAGGAAATATCACTTTTCCTCAGCTGTGCACGTAAGTGCTCTTCACTTGCACGTGTAGGGTGAGTTGGATCTTGACCATGGAATTTCAAGTGTGTCTATGGTCATTATAAGATTATATGCATACAGAGGTTGTCTAAATATGACTTTCGCTGAAACACTCCAGATTTAGACTAATGTAACTGAAATTAGAAATGGGCTCATTCTGTTATAGCTGTGAATAATTGTTCGCTTTGTTCGCAAACTACAGTCTATCATGGGTGGTAGAATTTGTACATCATGAATATGTTATGCCAGACTTTAGCCAAAGCCATGACATATCCCAGAAATTAACTAAGGGAAATCTGTTTCTCATTACTCTCTGATGTTCACTGATTTATTTGCTTTCACTAACAAAGAATTTTACGTCCTGAACTTGGTATCTACTTAGCTTGTAGTTAACCCTTCCACACAGGGATAGTGTATGCTTTTGGGGAAAATGTTCAATTGTCCAAGTTTTACTACTGGACCAAATTTAACATGTTCTCATTTTATTTATATTAGGGTAAATCAAACAGATACCATGAGACTGAAAACTTTCAAGTAATTTTTTGCCGTCTTACATTCAGAAGCTGGTGATTTTAAGACAGTTACAGATAGTTCCCAAGGGTTCTGTTTTCCTCCCCTTTTCTGCCTTTCTGATTTCTAGAACACAAATTACAGGATAGATTAATACCTGCATCTTTAATTACACCTATCCACTGAAACAGAATTTTAATAATTCCCATTAATCTTTCATTGACCTTGTGCTCAGGTTCTAATACATGAGGGCAGCACACACAAACAGTAGATAGAAATGATTTCTAACTCTTCATCCTGTGATTTTGACTTTGGGGGGAAAAAAACCTTCTCAGGTTTCACTTCTCCCTTATGCAAATCAACTCCGTGTGATTTGATTTTACACCATTTTCTATTTCTTCACACTATATTTTCCCAATAAAATATTCATATTTTCCAAAGTATTTATGGATCAATAAATCTACAATCTGCATATATGCATACATTATTTATTTTTAACATACAGATTAATTGCATGTATGCATATTTATACCGCATGTTCTGAGATGATTTACAATTTGCAAACAGTTGGATATTTTCTTATATTCTTGTTTAAAATCCATTTGGCATCTCGCTCAACCTTTGGTTCAACTTTCTCTTTTGGGTTGGCTGAGGGTAACACCCCCCCCCCCTCTATTTTTGCTTGCTTTACAAAGACAACTGACATGATATGAATGCATTTGTACTTGGGCAGGAGAAATGAAGTACAATTGTTTTGCCAGAAGAAACAGAATTTTGGAATTCCTCACTTCCAGAGCATATTCTATTGATATGTAAAGCAACCCAATTGGGATTAAACTGGTTATAATTTAATTTTTATCTCTAAAAATATGTTGTGGGAATTCTGTATAGCTAGAACTGACAGTATTGCTGAGACAGCTTATTAATGTCCTAAGATTCAGGTTTTTTTCAACATAATTATTCTGGCATTCATGGTTAAAGAGAAAATTAAGAAAATGTGGCAGAAATATGCCCTGAAGCCTCTGGGACCAGAATAAAAATCACCCCTATGAATATTTTGAAATGTCATTATTTTGAACACTGGGAATTAAAGATTCGGAGGCTTTTGGTCACTATGATTGGCTGAAAGGTTCAACTGGGGTGAGAAAATCGCTCACAATTCCTGTATGCTGAGAAGACATATGACACAGCAACCTTGTTGAAGCTAAACAGATCTAGATCTGGTCAGTGGCTGCCTAGAACTCCTACATACACTGCCTCAGGTTCCGTAAAGAAAGAAAGGCAGGATGCACACACAGAATTTGTTTTCTGACAAATCCCTTCTATTTAGGTTTTATGGCAATAGTTAAAAATTGTTATTAATATAATTTAAGTAATCAGCTAATCATTGGTGTAATATGCCATAAGAGGCTGTTATACAAATGTCAGTGGCCCTTGAAGATTTTAAATTATACATTTTTTTTTCTTTTTTGCTACATCTTCTTAGTATACTACTCTGCTATATAAATAACACATTTTGGTGCCCCACATCTACCAAGGGAACAATTAAAATGATAGATTTTTTTAAAGACAGCAATTTCCTCAGGTTTTATTGATAGAAAATAAATAGATTGATTTTGAACGCATTTATCATTTGTGTTTAGATTCCAGGCTCGTAAAATGGAGTCAGACGCTGGACCCTCTTCTGATAGAAGCAGATTCTCTTTTATGAGTCTTGTTTTAGAGCGACATATCAGCAGAACTCTATTCACTGTCAAATGCAAAGCTGCAAGCCAGAAAGAGTAACAGAGTTCAGGGGGCTGTTTTGTTTTTTAAAATGGAGAGTGGTTTGGCTTGGCTGAAAAGAAAAAAAAACCTAAAAAATGTCCATTTCTCTGTGGTATACCAATTTTAATCATATTGTGACAGGAAAATCTTCTTTACAGAATTGTTTCCAGTTTTCTTTTTACAGTCTGTGAAGGACACATGCTTCAAAAACCAAACCAAAACCCATTTTTCTCAAATAATAGTCTTCAAGGAGCTGTAGTCATACTTTGCTACCATTATTTTTTTTGTCATATATTATTCTTCCCCTTCCCCCAAGGAGCTTAGGATAAAACATACGATTCTATCTTACTCCCCCCCCCACAACAACAACTTTGTAAGGCGGAATTAGGCTGAAAGTCTCAAGGCACAGCTGATCAGGAATTTGAACCTGGATCTACGACCTAGTCCAACACTTTAACCATCCACACTGGGTCTCTCTTACCTCCAGCAACTCTCCCCCAGCTAAATGCTGTATTACAAACACTCAGCTAACCACCTAACAAAATAAAACATATTAGGATAAGGCTTAGGTTTGTTTGGGGTTTGTTTTGTTTTGTTTTAAGAGCTCATCTTAAATTGCAGCTATTCTGGTATCCCAAGATGTCATCTAAGACAGCTGTGTCTTTGCACCTCCAAAATCATTGAGCCTAAAAAAGTCTGAGGCTTGAGGGAATCTATCTTTTGATATCAAACCACAGATTCACTACCACCTCGGGCACTGGGAGGAGGGAATCGCCCAGCTGCCATGAGAACTCTGGCGGACATTAATGAAGGTGTGATTCTCCAAGAGTCTCCACACCCCAGCCTTCTCAAGGCTGCCTTGGAATGGAGACACTGGGCAGCAACCTTTCTACCAACTGATCTCAAAGCAAAATAAATGGCCAGGTTGCCTTCTTTTTCATTCCTGGTTGCAGGTTCAGATGCAAAATATTTAGTAGGGCTGCTTCAACATGGGGATGTTTCCCTTCAAGAAATGGCCTAACGTTAAACAAGAACATCTGAACCATGTACCATTGCGATCATTCCAAGCACAATTCATGGCATCCCAAGGTTTGCCCATTTAAGTGGAAAAAATGAATAAACCTGATTTTCTCCAGCTCAGAGAAGACTCTGCAGAATGGCTACAGAGGCATGTCCAACCAGCAGGAACTGTAGGGGGCAGGGACATGCAAAACAGGCAACACAACAATGCCACAAAGTCAAATCCAGTCTGAGCCCAGAAGTGACATCAGTGTACCAGCATGACATTCCAGGATTCCATTCAAACTCTATGGTTTTATCACAGAGTTTTGGTGGGCTGATGTCACTTCCAGTTTCATCCCCTCCCCATTCTCCACCACCAGGACTCTACTGAAAATTATCTGACAACCAGGCTGCATGGTAGGGGATCTCCAGCTATAATGAGAGACCTGGTCACCCTAGAAAGAAGGTCAAAGCCAAGCTTCACTTTCAAAATGGTGCACAGCTGCTTCCTGCAATGTGCCAAAAAAACCCAACCCAACAACTTTTAACCCCTTAAAAGGCATTTTTTTCGGCTTCCTTCCTGAGCTGTGCTGTAGCACTACAGCTTGGTAGAGAAAGAGGAGTCCAAGCATGGTTACCATCATGCCTGCACTGTAGCACTGTGCAGTGGGGAAAAGGAAGACGAGTGGGGATTCAAGGATGGCAGTGGCAGCAATGAGTGGCATTGGAATGTGGGATATCAATGTCATTGCTCCACATTCTTCTGCCATTTGTTGCTACTGCTGCCGTGGTTCCTGTAAGCCATTATGCTAGTGCAGTGAGTTGTGGAATCAGAGAGTATGTGTGGCAGGAGAGAGGTAGGGCATGTCCTCCTTTAGGAATATAAGAAGACACACTGGCTTCCACCACCAATGTGTCCCCCCTCCCCCAGTTCAGCATGTGTTGTCCTCCTTGGCTGCTACCTGCAGGATGGACTCACAGATGTAATCAGAAATATACATGGGGGCAGGGGTTAGTTGGGGCTGGAGCACACCAGAGTGCCACTCTGGGAGCCCAGGAGAGGGCACAAATGGTGGTGGTGTCAAGTCTCACCCCCAGCTCCCCGCCCCCAGCTGCGGTGCAACTCCAAGGAGAAGGCGTTTAAATTTTAAACCCCTTCTCTCTTCACTCCCCCCCCAGCTCACCTTGGCAGGCCAGCTGGGGAAGCAAAAGCCTCCCCTTCCCCAGCCGGCCTGCCAAGGCAGGCTGGGGAGGAAGCAGAAGAAGGGGTTTAAAGTTTAAACCCCTTCTCTCTGGAGTTGCACCACAGCTGGGGAAGGGAAGGGGAAGATGCCCCCCTTTTTGCTTCCCCTTCTGACATCACTTCTGGTGATGTCAGGGGGCATGGCATATGCTAATGAGCTATTATGCCAATAGTTTATTAGGTATGCTAATGAGCTCCTGCAGCTCTTTTTCTATGAAATGACTCCCGCATGGTGAACCTACCTAAGCCATATCATTGCTTTTCAGTTGCAGTGCAAAACTCTGTAAATGCAACAAGGTTTTGAAACTGGACTGAAAAACAGGACTCTTTCAATTCATCACTGCCTTCCCCCTGCCTACTAAAGAGCAGAACCCTCTCTAGCCCTAGAGGGAGACAAAGTATCATTTCAGTTGCATTTTGGCTAATCTGTGCTTATATTTTTAGAGCCCAGAATGACGATTTACAGCTTTGGAAAAGCAGCTGTGTTCCTTTTAGTTCTCTACTTGTTCCCTATTCAACTTCAGTGCCTCTCGCAATCCCCAAGCTTTGTGCCAGATAAAGAGTCAAAAACCTTTTATTCTGCATGGGGACCACTAGTTAAACATAGCATTATCATTAAAGATAATTCTGAATTTCTCTGAATTCTAAAGTCCTCTTGAAAGGACTTCCTTCCCTGAATACAACATTCTTATCTGAGTTATTCATATCATGAAACAAACTGTATATGTATTCAGTCCTTTATCCAATGGTTTGACCTGGATTCTGGGTAGGATGTTGTTGTTGTGATTATATGGAATTATGGATTGCAACACATTAGGTTCTGAGTGCTGACAAGATTGGGCTAGTCTGGGGTATTAGGGCTACTACAGGGAGAGAGAGAGAGAGATTGGCATGTGTACACACACACACCAAGACCCTTTTCAAACTGCCTTTGTATTCCATTTTAGTAGCTGGTTACTAATGGATTTTTTCTGCCATTTCAGACAGGCCCATTTTAGTAACCAGCTACTAGCAGAATGTATTTGCCTGTTCATACAAACCCACTTGCATCGGGGTTAGCAAAGCATGGTTGAGCTGCTTTGGGGGGAAACTGCTTTTTCCCATTTTCAGCGCCTTCATTGCATTTCTGTATAACTGCAGTGTGTTGTTTAAAATGTCCATAGAGCTTCCTACAATTCCACTTTCCACCCCACCACCACCCTTCTCCCTGTGCAATCTCCCTCGGACTTTAAAAAAAAATGTTCTAAGGTGAGTGCTGAAAAGGGCAGGGGGGAAATCAGCACTGTTTGAAATGACCAAAGCTCTTCAGAGATGGCTCATTAATGGAAAGAAATTCACAGTATGAAACCCCCATCCCTGTATCGCTTTACTTGGAATCGGGCCAACAACGGATAACATCCGGTTTAGAATGAGAATGTGAAAAGGGCCCAAATGTGCCCATCCATGAAGTCTGCTGTGGATCATCAGAAGGATATGCAATAGAACTTGAGACACAGCAAAACTACAGAGCAAGCATGGAACAGAACTTGCATGACTTTGCTGATGATAGCAGCATGGTCCAACTCACCTCAGCTCATCACACAGCCAGGGTAGTGCAGTAATTAAGAGTGCTGGGCTAGGGTCAGGGAAATCCAGGTTCAAATCCCCATTCATGCCATGGTAGATCACTGGGTGAGCCTTGGGCCAGTCACTCTTTCTCAGTCTAACCTGCCTCACAGGGTTGTTGACAAAAGGATGAAAGAGAGGAGGAGAAAGCAGTGCTGTAAACTGCTTTGTGTTCCTACTGCAGAGTAAAGGAAGGTATAAATATCCAAATAAATAAACCCATGAGATTAAAACTACCACACGCAAGTGCTTTTGCTTTGTCCTTGAGAGTAAACAGCAGAATAAGCAGCATGATGAAAAAGAGTAGCTGCGGTCATTAAGTGGCAAAAACAGATGTGCTAGTGACTGATAGAATCATAGAATCATAGAATGTTAGAGTTGGAAGGGACCTTGCAGGCCATCTAGTCCAACCCTCTGCACTCTGCAGGAACACAGTCAAAACGCCTACATAACTACAACATACCCAAAAGATGGTTGTCCAGTCTCCTCTTGAAAACGTCCAGCGAAGGAGCATCCACCACCTCCCGAGGCAGTCTGTTCCACTGCTCAACCACTCTTACAGTCAGGAAGTTTCTCCTGATATTAAGCCGGTAACGACTCCCTTGTAATTTCCACCCATTAGATCTAGTCTTGCAATCCGGAGCAAGAGAGAATAGATCCACTCCATCTTCTACATGACAGCCCTTCAAATACTTGAAGACTGCAATCATGTCTCCTCTAAACCTTCTCTTTCCCAGGCTAAACATACCCAACTCCCTCAGCCTTTCCTCATAAGACTTGGACTCCAACCCTCTCACCATCCTGGTCGCCCTCCTCTGGACTCGCTCGAGTTTGTCAACATCCTTCCGAAAATGTGGTGCCCAAAACTGGACACAGTACTCCAGGTGGGGCCTGACCATAGCAGAATACAGCGGAACTACCACCTCCCGTGATCTGGACACAATGCATCTGCTAATGCATCCTAAGATTGCATTAGCTTTCTTCACAGCCGCATCACACTGCAGGCTCATGTTTAGCTTGTGAACAACCATAACACCTAGATCCCTTTCACATGCACTGCTGTCAAGCCAAGTCCCTCCCATTCTATATCTGTGCCTTTGATTTTTTGTACCTAAGTGTAGGACTTTGCACTTACCTCTATTGAAATTCATTTTATTTGTCTCAGCCCACTGTTCCAGCCTATCAAGAACCTTCTGAATCCTGACTCTGTCTTTTTCAGAATTAGCAATCCCACCCAGCTTTGTGTCATTTGCAAATTTGATAAGCATCCCCTCTATGTCTTCATCCAGGTAATTTAAAAAAAACATTGAATAACACCGGGCCCAGGACCGAGCCCTGTGGTACTCCACTCGAGACTTCCCTCCATGTAGACGCAGAGCCATTTACGAGCACTCGTTGGGTACGATTTTTCAACCAACTATGAATCCACCCAACGGTTGCGCCATCCAGCCCACACTTAACCAGCTTATCCTCAAGGATATCATGAGAAACTTTGTCAAATGCTTTACTGAAATCTAGATACACTATATCCACGGCATTGCCAGAGTCAACCATTTTAGTAACTCTGTCAAAAAAGGAGATAAGGTTAGTCTGGCATGACTTATTCTTCATAAACCCATGCTGGCTATTACCAATTAACTCATTTTGTTCAAGGTGTTCACAGACAGAGTGTTTAATAATCTGCTCCAGAATTTTCCCAGGTATTGATGTCAAGCTGACAGGCCTATAATTTCCCGGGTCCATCTTTTCCCCCTTCTTGAAGATCGGGACAACATTCGCTCTTCTCCAGTCTTCCGGCACAACACCCGTACTCCAGAACCTCTCAAAGATTATAGCCAGAGACTCTGAAATAACATCTGCAATTTCTTTTAGCACCCTCGGATGCAAGCCATCCGGCCCTGGAGATTTGAAAGTATTTAAGGCAGCTAGATGTTCTCTAACCATTTCCTTACTTATTCTGAACTGGCAGTTCCCCTTTCCTTCATATGCCCTGCATTCTTCAGTTTGTATACAGCTCACTTTACGGTTAAAGACCGACGCAAAGTGAGAGTTGAGTAATTCCGCTTTGTCTTCATCCCTTGTTAAGGCTTGACCATCTTCCCCTAGCAATGAGCTTACTCCATCCCTGTTCCTCTTTTTGCTCCGAACATAGGCATAGAAATTTTTCTTGTTATTTTTTGCATCCCTTGCAAGTCTCAGCTCCATCTGTGCTTTAGCCTTTTTGACACCATTCCTACAGATTTGTGCTCGTGTCTTGTATTCACCCTCAGTAATCTGACCCTCCTTCCATTTCCTGTACATTTCCCTTTTTAGTTTCAGCTCCTCAGAGAGTTCCTTGTTCAGCCACCTTGGCTTCATTACCCATCTCCCACCTTTCTTTCTTACCGGAACAGTTTGAGATTGTGCCTTAAGCACTTCATTTTTCAGCATCACCCATCCTTCCTGTGCAGATTTTCCCTTCAGCATTTCCAGCCATGGGATCCTACCTTTTTTGGAAGCAAAATAACATTGGCATTAGTCCAAGTTTCAGGTATTACACCTGTGTCTAGTATTTGATTAAATGTTATGGCTAAGGGTTTAAGTAAGTTTGGTGAAAAAACTTTATAAAATTCAGCCTGAAACCCATCTGGGCCTGGGGTCTTGTTTCCTTTAAGTGATTTTATAGCCAATTCGATTTCCTTTTCAGTGATTCTTGAGTCTAATTGGGCTTGGTGTTCTGCAGTTAGATGTTGGGTTCTTACAGTAGAGGTAAGAAAACACTCAATTTTTTCAGTAGATGGGTTAGAAGTATTGTACAGGTTGGAGTAAAATTTTTCAAGTGTTTTTATGATTTCTTCTGTTGTTGTAAGGAGATTTCCATTTTGATCGCGAATACTATGTATCCATCTTTCTTCTCTTTGTTTTTTCAGTCTCCAAGCGAGAAGTTTAAGATTTTTGGACCCTTAAGATTACGTTCTTGCTTGTATTGTATAGTTTTTTAATTTGTAGTTGCAGAGTCAATTAAATTTAATTGCTTTCTTACATCTAGGAGTCTTTCGTATATTTTTCTGTTGCAAGACTTTTTATGTTGAATTTCTAGTTTTTTTAATGATGATAACAGTTCTAGTTTTTTTCTCTTTTTTCTTTATTACAGGCAACAGTCAATGCAATGGATTTACCGCGGATAACTGCTTTGAATGCTTCCCACACAAGAATGTTGGAAACCCCACAGTTTTGATTTAAATTAAAGTATTCTGTTAATTCTGATTGTAGTTCCAATCTGGTTTTTTGATCAAGTAATAAATTTTTATTGAAAATCCAATTATGGTATGTTTTCTGGCTTTCTTCTAACTTAATAATACAGTTTATTGGGGCATGATCTGACCATCTGATATTTCCTATTTCTGATGATATGACAAAAGGGGAAGTATTATCAGAAGTTAAAATATAGTCTATTCTGGAATATACATTGTTTTTTGCAGAATAATAAGAAAAATCTTTTTCATTACCGTGTTGAATTCTCCAAATATCATTTAAATGCAAGTTATTCAAAACTAGTTGTAAAGGATTAGCCTTTAAGTTAGTTTTACTAAATAATTTGTTGCTTGATTTATCTAAATTAGGGTTTAGCAAATAATTAAAATCACCACCTACAATTAAGTAGCCTTTGCTAAAGCGATGAAGATTGGTAAGTGTAGATTTAAGAAAATCAAGTTGACCTGTATTGGGTGCATATAAGGTTGCAAGAGTAATTCTGTGATTTTGTAGTGATCCTCGTAAAAAAAGATATCTACCTTCAGGGTCTTGTTCCATAGCTTCAAGTGTAAATTGAACATTTCTAGCAAAAAGAATAGCTACTCCCCTGGACTTATTCGTACCATGTGCTAAATATTGTTTTGGAAACCAGTTTGAATAAATAGCAGTGGAACCTTTTTTAATATAGGTTTCCTGCAAAAATACTATATGTGATTTTAAGTTTTTCAATTCTGTTACAATACGTTTCGCCTTAATTTTGTTGTTAAGACCTCTGCAATTAAGAGAGGTAATTTTGATTTCCTTAAGAGTCATAATCAGAATGTTGTTTAAGAAATAACTTTGATTTTATACTATGAAAGATTAAAGTAAAAGTGTAAGGTCTAGTGTGCGGTCCAACCATTTTCCCTTCCCTTTTTTGTATATTATTAATAACAAATATAAAAACAGTAACATCATTAAGAAACCACAAATTTATAACTATATCATAGATTAAACAGTTTACATTGGACCGTATATGTTCTGAATCAAATGTTAATTGGCATTGTAAAATATTAAGTAGTAAAGACCTTTGGGAAAAAACACAAGTTTTCCCCTTGTTGCATCATATTAGTAAGACAATAATCGAGAAAATAAAGTTAACTATATAATTTGAAAAACTCTTATAAACTTCCCTTTCCCTCCCTTCCCCCTCCCTCCCCACCTCCCCTCTTCCCCTCCCTCCCCTTAACCCGACCCTCTGTGTGTGAAAACCATTCACACGGAGCATCATACACTCCACCTTTAGGTCAAAAAAGTAAACATAAAAAAAACACCAGGCCATCAGGCCAACAACTCCCATCTGGGGACTGACTAAGTAAAGACCCCTCCCTCTCCCTCCCGCCGAAGCTTATTCAATTGCTTATGACCAAACGAAACTAAAGTACGTTTTCTTCACGAAAAATAAAATTTTTTACATTAAACTTGTCACTCCATGTATATTTGAAATCATGGTGATTTTCTTGGTCTCGTAGGAATTCTGCTCCATTTTTTGGGTGTTCCTGTAATTTCACGCTTTCTTTTTCTTGATTGAGAGGTCTCCATTTCGATATTGGTGTCTAGACCGATTGCTTTTAGTAGCTCTGTCCCGGAATCTAGATCATCAGCAATATGAGACTCTCCTCGATGACGGACTTGTAGGTATCCCGTTGTGAGCCATCTATATTTAATGTTTGCGTCGTTCAGACTTTTAGTTATGGGTTTGAGTAATCTTCGGATTTGCAATGCTTCCGGAGCCACATCGGGAAAAATGAAGATCTCGTTCTGATTATGTCTAAAGTTGCCAGATTTTTTTGTTTCTTGGAGAATCTGATTTCTAATTCTAATATCGAGCAGCTCGGCTAGAATATCACGAGGGCCTCTTCTTAAGTCTGCAGTTGGTGATCCCACTCTAAATGCTCTGATTATCATCGGGGCAACATCGTCATCAAACTTAATCACTGTGGTAAGCCATGTTGAAATAAAAGATGTTAGTTCAACATTACCTTCCGTTTTTTCTTCAAAACCTCTAAATTTAAGGTATCGTTCTCTGGAGCGATGTTCTAACGCCAATATTCTGTCGCGTGTCCAAGTTTCATTCTTTTGTAATTCTTGAATATTTTCTTGATTTGAGATTGCAGTTTCCAAAGCTGTTTCCGCCGACTGTGCAATTTCTTGCATAGAATCGTTCATTATATCTAGTCTATTCATAATCTCGTTGATGTTTGCAAGAAGTTCTGTTTTAAAAGATTTTAGTGTTTCCGTGAAGTCATGCTTTGTTAAAGCTAGTTGTTGCATATCAGCAGGGCTTGTTCCGGCGGCCATTTTGGTGCTAGCAGCCAGGCTTGATTTCAAAGAAGTTTGCGGTGGATCCGTGCTAAAGAAAGTGCTTAAGTTCTTGGGTTTCGGACCTCCGTTTTTGTTACGAATCCCACCCGATTTACCCATTCCAAATAAGCTGAAATAGTTTCGTTTAGAGCAATATAATCGGCTGAGAGGGAGAGAGACGGTCGGAGCTCAGTCAAAAAGCGCCCTCCGCCATGCTGGCCGACGCCCCGCCCCCCATGGGATCCTACCTATTAGATCTCTGAGTTTATTGAAATCAGCTTTCCTGAAGTCCAGGATATGAGTTCTGCTACGTCCTGGTTTCACAGTCTTCTCTATGTCAAATTCCAAGCTGACATGGTCACTATTCCCCAAGGAACCCACCACCTTCACTTCATCAACCAGTTCTTCCCTGTTAGTCAGAATTAAATCTAGGATAGCAGATCCTCTGGTTCCCACCTCCACCTTCTGAGAGATGAAGTTGTCCTCAAGGCTATTCAAGAATCTGCGGGATGTCCCATGTCCAGCAGAGTTAGATTCCCAGCAAATATCTGGATAGTTAAAATCTCCCATAACCACTACATCCTGTCTCTGTGAAAGTTTAGCAAGCTGCTGTACAAATGCATTATCCTGTTCCTCCAGTTGATTTGGAGGTCTGTAGTATACCCCCACAACAATATCCCCTTCTTTTCCCCCTCTGTCCTTACCCACACACTTTCAACAGGGCAACTCTCAAAATCCTGAATTTCAGTGCAAGCATATTCATTCTTGACATATAGTGCCACCCCACCCCCTTTCTTGTTTATTCTGTTCCGTTTGAACAAGGTATATCCTTCAATCACTGTGCTCCATATATGAGAGTCATCCCATCAAGTCTCAGTGACACCTATCAGATCATACCTATTTTCCAATATTTGGAGTTCAAGTTCCTCCTGTTTATTTCCCATACTCTGTGCATTAGTATAAAGACACCTCAGATTACAGACATCCCTTCCTACCGTAGGTCCCTTCAAATTTACCTGAAGATTACTAAACTCACCCCTCTCTTGTTCATTTATTCTCTGGTCATTCCCCTTCCTGAACTTAGTGTTGGGGATGCCGCTTTTTCTTCCCACCCCCAATGTCTTTAGTTTAAAGCCCTCCTGATCAGGTTCGCAAGTCTTCCAGCGAAGACATTCCTCCCATTCTTTGTCAGGTGCACCTCATCCATTGCCAACAGTCCTTCGTGTTGAAGGTACATACCATGGTCCAGGAAGCCGAAGCCCTCTCGACGGCACCATCTACGTAACCAGCCATTCACTTCCAGTATCCTGTTCTCCCTTCCAGCTCCATGGCCCTCAACAGGTAAAATGGAGGAGAACACCACCTGAGCCCCCAGATCTTTCACCTTCTTGCCCAGAGCCTCATAGTCTTTGGAGATCCATTCAAGGTTTCTTCGGGCCGTATCGTTTGTTCCCACATGGATCAGAAGGAGTAGGTAGGGATCAGAGGTCTTGATCAGTCTTGGAATTCTCTCCGTCACATCTCGGATGGATGCTCCAGGAAGGCAACAAACCTCTCGAGATTCCTTGTCCGGTCTGCAGACACCTTCTTCCATCCCTCTCAGTAGGGAGTCACCAACCACCACTACTCGTCTCTTCCTCTGTGGGATGGTTTGGTTCCCTCTCTGCCTATGTGCTTGTGTGCCAGTCACATCCATTCTATCACAAAGTGTGCCGTTCCGGTCTTCCATCAACAGAAGTGGCTGGTATCGATTTTGCTGCTCCACTGGCTGTGATTGTTTTCTGAGTATCTTACTCCTCAAAGTTACTTTCTTCCACTCACCCATGTGGCCCTTGTTATTTCCTTCCTCCTGCTGTTCTTTCAGGGGCTCTTCTTCTGTCATGTCTGAAAAGCTTTCCACCCCCTTGGTGTTCTTCAGAGCACAGATTTGTGCCTTGAGTTCTCCCACCTTCTCCTCAAGCATTTTTACAAGCTTGCACTTGCAGCATGTATAATTCATTTCTTGGCGTGGCAGAAAAATAATCATGGCACAGCCCAGGCAGGTCACTGGAGTAGATCCCTCGCTATCCATTATCCCAGGAGCTATGCTTTCTTCTACAGCTTCAGGAACTTCCCTCAAACTCTGTTGTAAACTCTTCTTTTTGTGATGTACCCTGAAAACTTTGAGACTGACAAAATGTCTATCTCACCAGAACGTCTACCTCCTGAACTCAGAAGCAGCGCTTTACTCAAGCACTTACAAGGCCTCCAAGTACGACCCACAGGCTAAGAGCCACGGGGCAAGAGCCCTTCGGCTCGTGCCAAAGGCTCGCGCCTCTGACAAGGAGCAGCCCTTTATTCCAAGAGGCCCTTTTCTGCTCAGCAGAGCAGAGCCCAGCACAATAGGGGGTGGGGCCTGCAATCCACTCACAGTAATCCACTTACAGCAACACACTCAGCCACCAACAGCCCCCAAAGCACAAACAGTCCCTCACAGACTTACACAGAACCACTCTCTATCAGGCTACAAAACAACCCACTCTCTCTCAGTCCCCACACAGCAACAAGGAAGGCAAAGGGAGAAAGAAAAATCCCTTACCTTCTCTCAGCAACTCCCCAGGTGCTCTCCACTTCCAGCCTCAGCCCAACTGACTCAGCCTCAGCCCAACTGACTCAGCTGATATCAGACCTTTCTGATATCAGACCTGCATTTCACTACATGACTCCCCAAGCTAATACATCCCACCAGCCATACACAGTGGTCCTTGAGAAACTCAGAACTGCAGAAAGAGGGGGATTCTATATGTCATACATACAGGGGCTACGTTTGCTTCAATGGGTCGCAGGTTTTGCAAGTGTTTTTCTACATCTTCTTTAGTACCTCTGATATAATATCTGAAGGGATAATTTGTGCCTGTCTTCCGAGGTGGGAGCATGAGCATACAGCATCGTACATAGTTTATGTGTCTCCTCCTTAGACATTACATCAGATACATTCATTCACTTCTTCCAATTCTCTGTAACATCTAAAGCCACTAGAAGACTGCCAATCTTTCCAGAAAAGGAAGAAAAAAAGAATGCAGAAAATTGTAATCATTTCTCAATTTCTAATATTCATAATTCAGTAAAAGAAAAAAACTTCCAGTAGAGCGCAGACTGGTGTGGGAACTCCATTTGTACACACAACAGAACAGAAAATATGGACAGTATCCTCAGGATTTTGATGTACCACTTCACAAACCTGGGTTTTGTTGTTGGTATTTTCTGCTCTGCAGTTAATATCTAGCTTAATACCTAGTTCCCTTCATAGATTGAAGGACACCTAATTTTTCATTAATATAAAAGTTTCTGTACTATAGAGGAGATAGCATACTTTTCCTAAACAGAAGTTGGTTTCTGAGATATCCAGATCTTGATGTCAAAGCAATACCAGACTTCTTGTGATCAGTTTTTACCAGTTGCTTGCAATTAGTCCAGACTAGGTGGTAATTATGCGTTTTCTGAAGAGTCCTGTGGTTTCTTGCTTGGCTTTCATTTTAATATGAACCATGGATTTAGCATGAAATAAAGGGAACCCTAAAAGAGATTGTTAGACTTCTGGCCTTGTATACAAGGGCTTATTACTGAAATAATAAGTAGGTGAACTTATTACAATCAGAAACAGGATAATTATCACTCAGTAATAGTGGAGACATTATGGTCAGAAAGGACCAACATAATCATCATGTTGACTCACTGCAGAATGCAGGTTGTAGAAATATATATATATCAAACATCTAAGATGTTCCATCAAATGTAGTTCACCATGTATATAATTATTTTCTTTCGTTCATACTATGGATTTTCTACTGTCCGTGGCACAGCCCATAGTAGACTTTGAATTTATATCTAGTCCTTCCATGAGTATGCTTGAGGCCTCTAGTGAAATGAAAATGGCATATGTTCCATTAAATCACAACACTATTGTGGCTGATATCCAGTGAGAATTACAAAAAGAGTGGTGCTCATGGGAATGTATAATCTCTTTCTCGTGTTTTGGTCCAGCAAGTCCTCTGCCCAACTGCACTGACCCCAGGGTCCAGGAAAGCCCCAGGAACAGTGGGAGGGAGACATCTATGGAAATCACACCCTCCTCCTCTGTATGCCGTCACCTTCCTGCTAAATGTGGTGCCTCCATTGCTGAATTTGTCCTTCTGCCCACTTTGCCTGGTGGTGGTGTTGGAACGTGCCATCAAATCACTGCTGACCTATGGTAATTCCAAAGGATTTTCAAGGCAAGAGTGGTTCAGAGGTGGTTTGTCATTGCATGCCTCCACATCATGACCCTGATATTCCTTTGAGGTGTCTCATCCAAATACTGACTAGGGCTGACCCTGTTTAGCTTTCAGGATCTGATGAGTTCAGGCTAGCCTGGGCTAACCAGGTTAGGGCCTGATTTGCCTACACCACTTTGCCTGCACAACAGATATCCTGCCGATCTGAAACTTAATAGGGAGGATCCCTTGGGTGAGGGGTAGAATCCTTAAATATTTCACCCCAATTGGGAGAATAAAAAAATGTTACAAGTATTCCTCTGAAACAATAACATTGGCAGTACTACAGGAGGTGATTCCCATAACAATTCTGATAACAAAACTGAACTCGAACCTGCTGCATCAGATGAACATGGCTACCCAGCTGAATTCTGATAACAGCTACTTGATGAATGGCTTGGTCAGTGGGATGCAAGAACTTTACTTAGATAAATATCTATGTACAATATGTATGCTAATAGACATGAGGTGTAAAGACTTGAAAACGGTTGAAGATTATGGATGTTGTGTATTTGTGCTTGTTATTCTCCATACCCAGTTTCTTGTCAAGCTTTAGTTTCCCTGTCTGGAAAAGACTGCTTGAGAAATGGCATTCTCTTGCCCTTTGTTGGAGAGTCTCATGTTGTGAGATTTGTGACAGGCATCTAAGATAGCGCTGACCACAGGGCACTTGAGCCACAACAAGTTGACCAATTCCTTCCCCTCGCCATATATGGAGCATTAGCTTTCTCATCTGAATTAAACCTTGTAATGATTTTCGCACTTTGCATGAAGGGGTATGATCACATCTGTCCCTTTCACAGTTTGGTACTATGATGCCCTTCACCAACAGTGTATGTGTATTTGGACATTTCATGATATTTATGGATCATGATGACAAGCAAAAACAATGACAGCTACCACCACAGAAGTGACATTTCTGGCTCAAACACAAAGCTTGGGCTTTGGCACGAAGTTACGGCACATCAAGCATTCTTCTTGCTCTACCATTCTGACAATCAGCTGTCTGCACTGTTACGATGCCTCCACAAGTCCCTCAGCCTCCCTAGCACCATGAAAGCAACTCCACTTCCTATCTGTTCTGAAACTGACATTTCTTTTCTGTGCTCTCCTCAAGTCAGTACCAGCCAGCAATTCAGAAGTGTAAGTGGCTGGCACTGATTTTGTTCATGTTAACAATACACAACAAGGGCTGTCAAGACTCATTGCTCGAAATGAAGAGTGGCATCTGGTTGAGTTCCGTGTCAGCAGCCTGCATATGGAACCCTTTAAACTTCCTTAAAAGATCCACTGGGGCTTCTAATTATTGTGAAACATCTCCTGGCAGAACCATTCCTACCCTTCCAAGAATGCACTGTAAAAATAATTAGATGATGAGATTTAGATCAAAACCGCTAACTGGTGATTTAAGAGCAATGCTTGTTCCACATATATGAAGCTCAAGGAAATGAAGCACTGAAAAATGTCTTCACATGAAAGGAAAACGATCTGATAGTTGGGGGGACCCAAAATACTCCCCCATCCCAAACACCATTAAGATTTTGTTTCCTGTTGTTAGCCGAGGAGAGACATTCTCTCTCTCTTTTTACTATTCTAACATATAAAGCATTTGAGACTCTTTGCATTGCCAGAGAGGCCTGCTATTAAAAGACCACTTGAGGAACTTGCTTTAATCAAGCTTAATTTTTTTTAAAAGCAGATCACATCTTATACGCATCATGGTTAAGCCAACATGTAGTCAATTAGGTGACATCACTTTGACCAAAGCAGCAGAACATCTTTACCCAATCAAAAACAAACAAACCCGATTAGAAGCTTAAGCACGTAAAAAACATAAAGGAAGACCATTCAAATCCATTTGAAAGAAAGAATGGAGAAGACAGCTGCTAACAAAATGTCAAGCAATAAGCCAGAAAAGCCATTGTGAGATAAGGAGGCCTCAGTTACCTTATGCAGACTTCTGCACAAATTGAGATGCCTAGGCTATGGAAATCAAATGAACATGAGGATATCTCACCACGATTTCACATTTCTCATTCCTGCTATTTTTACTGCTGAATCTCTACCTCAATTTCGTTCTTCCACATGCCACTTGAACCTGTGATTCTTCATCTACATGCCCTTTTCTGTTTCCTCACACCACACTGTTTGCAAACTTGTCGTGTTTTTAACATGATTTCGTGCAATAATAAGCAGGCATTCTACCTATATTATACATATGTGTAACCCTGCTTTCTCCCACCAGCTCCAGTTGAGTGAAGAAACTATGGATCCTGGTCTAGGTAATGGCAATGGGGTTAAGAGGAGAAAGCAGCAATACCTCAAACCCACAGGCTGTCACTTCTCCTAACCAGGGAAGAATTACCAGTAGGCAAAAGAAAAGAAGACTGGAGAAGACTCTTGAGAGTCCCTTGGACTGCAAAGAGATCAAATCAGTCAATCCGAAAAGAACTCAACCCTGACTGTTCCCTGGAAGGTCAGATACTGAAGTTGAAGCTCGAATACTTTGGCCACCAAATGAGAAGGGAGCACTCACTGGAGAAGACCCTGACACTGGGAAGGATTGAAGGTAAAAGAAGAAGTGGATGGCAAAGGATGAGATGGTTAGGCAGTGTCATCGATGCAATGAGCATGAAATTGAGCAAACTTCAGAGGACAGCAGAAGACAGGAGGGCCTGGCGTGATCTGGTCCATGGGGTTGCGAAGAATCAGACTCGACTGTGTGACTGAACAACAACAAAAGAAAAGAAAAGAAAAGAAAAGAAAAGAAAAGAAAAGAAAAGAAAAGAAAAGAAAAGAAAAGAAAGATTATAGTATTAATATGTTAAAACAAAAATATTATTGGAGTATGATTTCCCATATTAGAATAAAAAAGAAATGACAGCACTCTCTGCCAAGGCATATGGTGTTATATTAAGCCCAAATACACTGTAGGTTCCCCCCCCATTTCCATAATATGACATTTTAGGTACAGAAAAAAAATACCAGTATTGGGGTCAATTATACCCAAGTGTAGGGGAGGGGATGATTTCAGCATTAGAAATTTGATTTAGCATTTTCTTCTTTCTGCTATGGTTAACTCTTCCATACTGTGATGCTTTAACAATAAAAATAGTGGTTTTATTATCCTGTTTGGTTAAAAGGTTCATTTTAACCCCTCTGTTAATTACCATGGCAACTAGTTACTGGCTTTAATTAGTTTTTTTTTAAAAAAATCCAAAGTCATTTTTAAATTGATGTTTTTTCAGCTGTGACTTGATGTATATCATAACTGAGGCACATCATATTCCAATTGCTGATTAATAGAGAAAAATTTTAAGGAAGATGGTTAGCTTAATCATCCCATTTAAATCAACAGGATTAAACCTTTCTGGGACTGTTCACAATATATGTGATTGAAGAACGTCACTAATTTATTTTTCATACAAGAAACTGATAAAGTTCAATGTCCTATAAATGTACTGTGTCATTGCTGACCTTCTCCGTCTTATATAATTTGTTAAGTTTAGTCATTTTTGCTATTTGCCAGATCCTTTCCAAGCATCCTTTAAATTTGGGCAGTGTTGGGCTCCCCCACCCACAATTAACTATTCTTTTTTTTTTTTTTTTGCAGCTGCAAACATAAAGCTGCAAGCCATAACCTTTCATTTTAAATCACACAGAAGAACGGTTAGGGAATCGAAAAGCAATTAGTAGTATGTCTTTAATTAAATGAATTATCGCTTGCAAACATATTTGAATTATTGGACAGAGGCATCAAACAGAAATAAAACCAGCTCTGGAAAGAGGTAATAATCCTGTCTGCCAACTATACTCCACTTCTGTTCTTGAGATCCAACTGTCTGAATTTTCCAAGGAATATCCATATTTAAACCTAAAATCTTTGAATGTTCATACTTCATCTTATAGCTTGAGACTTCACTAACAACACTGAGCAATAACAGAAGTTCTTGCAAAGAATTTTTTGGATCTGCCAATGTTATTACTGTCATCAGCATTTATTTTATACTGATCATGGAGACGGTTGCCTTTAATACCGGTATTTTGTCACATTGCAATGGCAAGCATTTCTAAATATTTTTTGTTGTCATTGATAAAGAACACATAGAAGCATATTTCCCACATGGACATCAAATTTGCCTATATCCCTCTGGGAGATATAGCCTTTCTGCATACTTTGTCTCACCTTCTGAGCTCCCACCCAACCCTCCCTGGTATGTTTGCCAACACTGTGTTGAAAAAATCCTGGAGGTTTGGTGGTAGAGCCTGGGAAAGTGGGACTTAGGGTAAGAAGGACTTTAGCAGGGTATAATGCCACAGATCCACCCTCCAAAGCAGCCATTTTCTCCAAGGGAAATGATCCCAGAAAATCAGTTGTAATTCTGAGAGGTTTCGTGGTCTCTCTTGGAGGTTAACAACGCTACTCTGTGAGGTGTGGGGTTAGATGGTTGCTACAGGGCTAAGCAGGAATTATTTAAATTCCTTCAAATTGTGTGCATGTGTGTTAAGTGCTATCAAGTTGTGTTGAGTTTTGCAAGTGTCATACTTTCAATCATGAAAGGGTTAAGCTGAAGTTTCTGTAAACTAGTAAATAAGTTTAACATAAAGCCAATTAGGTGTCAAGTAGAATTTTCCTACCAAAAGAGGGAGATTTTATTCTTATATAGGAATAAGGCCCATTGTGGAAATAAATACAATGAGCTCTAGAAAGAGGCTCTGGGAGACTGCCCCGACCTTGGGCACTCAGTGTCAATTTGCTGTGGCAACCTCAGCAGGGTAGAATGACAGAGTCCACCATTTTCTCGAGAGGAACTGATCTCTGCTACCTGAAAAGCAGTTGTAATGTTGAGTGATCTCCAGCACTCACCTGGAGATTGGCAACAATTGTTACCCAGGAGGAAATGGCTGGTTTCGAAGGTGGAGTCTATGGCATTGTACCTGTCTGAGGTCCAACCCCTCCTCAAACCCCACCCTCTCCAGGCTCCACCCCTCAAATCTCCAGGAATTTCCCAACCTGGAGTTGGTAACCCTATCTCCCTCCCAGCCAGCCACCAGCCTACCTTTATCTGCCCCTCTGACTTCAGCTTTCCATCTCCTCCCCCCTCTCTCCTAGAGAGCAGTTGTAATTCTGAGTGATCTCCAGCCCTCACCTGGAGATTGGCAACAATGGTTCCCCAAGAGAAAAATCAGTCATTCTCTGCAATGGGGACCAAAGCAGCTTATATCATTCTCCTCTCCCCCTTTTGATTTGCACAACAACCCTGTGAGGTAGGTTAGGCTGAAAGTCTATGACTGGTCCAAAATCACCCACTCAGCAAAAACCTGGGTCTAGCAGCCCCTGCTCTGAAACACTGGCTGCTATGCTTAGGGTAGCCAACCTCGAGGTGGAGCCTGAAGGTTGCCAGGTATTACAACTGAACTCCAGACCACAGATCTCCCCCCCCCCCGAGAAAATAACTGCTTTGGAGGGTGGCCTCTATGGCATTCTGTTCAGCTGAAGCCTCTCCCCTCCCCAAACCCTGGCTTCCGTAGACTCTACCATAAAATCTTGAGGAATTTCCCAACCTGGAGCTGGCAACCTTAGTCAGGACTGGCCCCAATGAGTTTTCTCCCAAAGGCCAAAATATGTGTGGAAAGGGCCTTTTACTGACAGAACCAAACTTGGTTGCCTAGCAACAGGCACTGAGGGGGAAATTGCTAGCTCTGAGTAGGGAAATACCTTGGAGATCTGGGGGGCAGATCCTGTGGAGGGCAGCGTTGGGGGAGTAGAATGGCTGATGGAGTGCATTGCACAGCCAATGGGAGAGCTTGAAATGGCCAATACGCTAAGAGGATTGTCTATTGTCTAAGCAATGTATTGGAAATAGTTTGTGCTATTCTGCATGTACACAAAAGGTGGAAACTTTGGGGGGAAACTTCCACTGCTTGTTCTTAGGGTTAAAATCACACACACAAAGTGAGGGAACAAAGAAAGAAAGAAAGATGGAGAACTAGAAACATGAGTTAATTAGGCTGTTGTTTTCTTTCCAATGCAACTCTTCCACTAATTTTGTAGTAAAGCTTTTTCTTAGAAGCTAAACACACATGTCTGCGATGCATTATTCTGCTGCGCTTTATTTAATTTGCTAAATAGCCAACAAGTTGCTTCTTATACTGTTCCTGTGAATTAATGACCTCCAAAATGTCCACAACCTTACTCGGGTCTTGTAAACTGAGGACCGTGGTTTCCTTTATAGAAGGCTATTCCTGTTGGGTCTCCCTATTTTGGGTCTTGCTGTTTGGGTCTTCCTATTTTCCTGCTGCCTTCAACTTTTCCTAGCATTATTGCCTTTTCCAGTGACTCTCATCTTTTCATAATGTAACTAAAGTACGATAGCCTCAGTTTGGTCATTTTAGCTTCTAGAGACAGCTCAGACTTGATTTGATCTAGAAGCCATTCATTAGTATCTTTGTCCTTGAGCCACATGGTATGTCCTCCCCTGCCAGAAATGTCTCTGAGAAAACTCAGCTCAGGCCTTACTCACCTGCTGCTTGCTACCTAGAAGAGTCTTGCCCTAAGTCATCCCCATTGTAAACAGGGATATCCATTTGGGGCTGGAAATTAAATAATGAAATATGTTGGCTCAGTTCATACATACAGCCAGGACAACACTGAAATTGTCCAGTAAAGGAGAAATGTGTGCCATTTCCATTCCCCCTGCAGATAGCCTTTGTAAAGTCTCCATCACTTGAAGATCTGGGTCACATTATATTTCCCGACATGCCTTTTATTAAGGGGGAGAAATTACACAAGATAGACATTTGAGTAATGGGCATTCACCCAGTGCTCTTGGTTTCCAATGGAGTTTCCATTGTTCTTCCACCACTCTATTCAACCACCATGGATTGGGGCACAGTATTTTTCACAGCATTTCTCCACACAACTGCACCATTCAAAACTCTTATTCACAGCCAATTACTTCCCCTTTCTGTTTGACTTACACATCCAGTACAGTTGTACTAAATTATAGAAGCAGCTCAGTTTACGTTCAGTGTTTGTCAGTATTGGTTCTTGGAAAAGATTTCCACCATTATTTTGATTATGGTGTCAAGGACCACCTGAAAACAGGGCAACACCAGTGGGTTTTGAATTGTAAATTACCATTATACAATGAAACAGTACAGTCCAATAACACTTAGGTTAACAGCAGCATCCCGGGGGGGGGGAGGCAAACTTTAGTGAACTGCCTAATGAACCTGGTCTAAAAGTCTTTAAAGAAATACCAAAAAGATGTGAATGGAGGCTCGGCAAAAAGGATGAAGGCCAAATATTCCCCTTAGGCCAATGGAAATGGAAAAACAGTGATAAATTTTGAAGCACAGCTGGGGAAACATAGATTAAGTATTATATAAGAAGTTGATAGACAGTCAGAGAGTCAGTCTGAGGTACAGACTGCCAAAAGTGCCTGAGAATTTCCATCACTTGCAGTGTTCAAGGCTAGGCCACCCATCTGTTTAGGAATAGGAATTATTTAGTAATCAGAAGTAATCTATCCTGCCACGATGCAGAGGAATAGTCAGGATGGCCGAGCAGTAGCTACCGCTCCAGATTTACTGAGCCTGTGATTCATCACTGGAGAAAACTTCTGGAAAAAAAACAAGTATCTAAAGTATATTCCTTTCAGAAGGGACTCTCAGACTCTCTCTTTTTTGTACCTGTAGAGTCATTTTTTAAAAAAAGATCAGAGAAGCTTATGGGTGGGTTTGAAATATTAAAATGTTCTATAGTGCAACCAGGGAACTGATATCTAAATGGAAATGAAAAAGATTTGCATGACCATTTACAAGGTAAAGTGAAATCGGATCTCAGGGAACTGCCAAGGAAAAGCTGAGACACCCAGATCTGAATTGTGTGTCATCATATAATATTTTTAAAAAATGATTTATGAACATTTCCTTCAAGATGGTCCTCAAGGCCAGTTCATGCTCCAATGAAATAAATATGGCTTGCAGTGGCAGTGAAGTTTAAGGGACAAAACTGGTCCTCTTGACTAAACTGGACTGCTGGCCTCATTCTATCAATATGGCATTGTGGCAGCACTCTCCTACCCTTGGTTGAAATCCTGATCCAGTCATGAATAGCACTGAAATCCAAATCAACTGCAAAGGTAATCAGACTACCTACAACAATGAGTCCCTTACTTGGTATTCTCCACGACACATGTGCAGCTTTCTCATTCTCCTTGGGCTGCTAAAATACAGCTCAAAATTATTTACTTGCAATAGTCACAACTGAGACCTGTTACTATACTCTGCCATTTTATTAGCTGGACAGAGCAATCTGTACCACTGGGATAAAACCAAATAGGCCTCAGGCATAAGGAAAAAACCTTGCTCTTTGCCAATTTGTGAGAGTGGAAATCCACAACTCCATTAGCAGGAGTTGCATCTTGTAATGTTTGTGTTCCGCTGTGAAGTGATACAGCCTTTAGGCAACCTCATTTTTCTTTCATGTGTTTGGCAGAGACCAGATTGTTCTTCCTATTGTATGCCATCACACTCCTTAAAAAAAAAAACACTTTATGGAAATAAACATGGAATAACACATTTTCTGTAACAGTACTTCTCCACAGGTTGCTCAGCATCAGCAATATAGTGACAACTCAGAGAGCATTATTATCTGCTCCTTGCAATAGAGTGGACCTTTACAGGGGTGAGCATGGAAACTTCTCTGCCCCCTTTGTTGTCATCAGTGACATGGTGACATCACAACATAAGATGCCAGCCTCCAGGTGGGATGTGGGGATCCACCAGAATTACACCTCGTCTCCAGACTACAGAGATCAGTTCCCCTGGAGGACATGGATACTTTGGAGGCACTGGAGGTCCCTGTCCTCCCCAGGCTCCATCCCTAAATCACCAGGAGTTCCCCAATCTAGATCTGGCAACCCTACCCCCCAATCTGCCACCGGTGGCCAGGGGAGATGTGGCAACCCTACAACAAGGGTAAGTGTGGGCAGGAAGAGGGGGAGAGAGCAGCACATAGCTGCCATGTTCAGCAGTAGTCTCATAGCTAGATGGGGTCTAATTTTGCCCTCAGGTTTGAATTTTAAGGTCCCCTCATTAAAATTCACCTTGAAAGTACTGTCTGTCTTAAAATGGTCCCTAAAATTCAGCTAAATTCAGAAATGAAAGTTTGAGCTGGTTTGTTTAAAGCATTCAAGAAGCCCATCTCCCTAGTAAGATGAAAAGCTACACAAGTCTTAAAAGAGCTTTCTAACCTCTACAGCAATATTTCAAAGTAACAGCTTATTCAATTAAAGATAGAGTACTTTACAACAGACAATATTTTCAAAGTATCATAGCAACAGGTGATTGAAACACTGCCTGGGACTATGAGAAAAGCCTTTGCCAAACAGGCTGCATTCTAGTGATATCTTTAAAAAAAAACACCAGCAAATGGAATAAATCTAATATTGTTTTGGACACATTGCATTGGATTACATCATGATATGAAATTCTTTATGCATTTTTAACAATGGGTGATGCGGCCTCAGAAAATGTCAACCTCAAAAAAGAAAAAGAAAAAGCACAGTCTGATCCAGTTGTGATCACCAATAGCTAATAGGAAGCTGAGATTTCCAGGAGATGCTGTATATCTCTTGGGAGAAAAGGGGACTATGAAGAGACATATTCCATCATGCAATGCGGAATGATTCTGTAATAATTACTTCCTTTGTAGATCAGCTGATCCAACAGAGGAAAGTACCACTGGTGGCCAAGTTACACTGATACTGAGAAGGCACAAACCCCCCAAAGCAGGAATAAACTATTACTACAAAAGTTATGATAGCTTCTTGACTAAGGGTGCAATCCTAAGCAGGTCTACTCAGAAGCCCCCATTTTAATCAATGAGCCTTCCTCCCAGGAAAGTGCTTGGAGACCAGTTGTAATTCTAGCAGATCTCCAGGCCCTGCCTGGAGTTTGGCAGACATAGCTAAAAGTGGTTGCTTAAAGAACACACGTCCGCCTGCTCAAGCCCTCAGTACAGGCTCTGCTGCCATTCGACAATGTTGCCTTCCGTCATAACCAGGGCCGCTGTAATTTTCTCTTCATTGGGCGATTCTGTATCTAGTGTTTGCTCCACATTTTCTCAACTGGGAGGGAAAAGTGCCGCTCAAAACCACATTCAGATACCCCAGGGCAATGCTGTACTGACTGCAAAGTCACCCATGAACAGCCATAAATCTATGCAGAAGGTACCATAAAACCCAATGACCAAAGAAAGCGAAAGCAGCATGGAGTGTGGAAGGTACCATAAAATGCAATTATCAAAGGAAGCGAAAGCAGCATGCGACACAGAGGGGAATTTCTGTCCCAATGTGGGTTTCGTAAAACAACAGAGGAAAAAGCCAAAGCAGAATCGCCCACTGTCTCCTCCCCTCGTGTGGCTCTGAGCACTTAAACTGCTCCATGCCTCCCCCTTTTCTCCCCCACTACCTCAGTCTATGCATGTGATTGTGAATGTTAAGTATTCTCTTTCTCTACTGTTTCTCAGGTCCAAACTACCTTCTCCTTAAAACTATTTTTCCCAGAAGCGACCACTGAGATGTTAATTTAGGAGCCAGACCATTTAAAAATATTCAGACATCTATTCATGCCTTATCCTTTTCCTAGATACCATATATCTCTCTGATTATTTTACCAGATTTTAATACTGTGATGTAAATGGTGAACTATATTTTTGTGATCTTGTCTTAAGCCTGTTATGCTTGGAGCTCATTTAGAGTCCAGCGGCACCCTTTAAGACCAACAAAGGTTTATTCAAGGCATGAGCTTTCGTTTACAAAGCACACTTTTTCAAATACAGTCGAATGGGATGTAAGTTTCAAACTTATAGACGGGCTGAACAGCAAATTAACATGTAACATGATGAAGATGTTTTAAGCTATGCAAAAACAGAATTAAATAACAAGCTAAGGTTATAAGGTCAACAGTTGTAAGCAATAAATATGTCGAAATAAATTTGAGACTCTCCATTCACTCTTAAGTAAGGAAAAGGGGATAAGTATATCTTGAATAATGATACCTCAAAGGTTCTAGTCCTTTTTAGCTGTGAAGAACACATACATTCCACCTGCACAAAGGAATACCTGTCTTGGATGCATCTACGATACAGATGAGCATCTGAAGGGAACACCAGACACTTGAGATACAGTCCTTGAATTTGAGATTAGGTTTCTGCTTCTTGCAGCAGTTTGTATTAACAGACATCTGGATTTAAGACCAATGAGCACAATCCTCATCTCCTCTGTGTACACTGAGTTGTGTTGGAAAAGCTGGATGAAGCAGGGGATTGGGGGGGAGGCAAACCAAAATGCAAGAAATGTATCTGAAGAGCTAGCTGATGGGTTTGTGTTTTACTGCATATTCAGCAGCTACATTCTGGCAGCTTTGCAGAAATTTTCAGCAGCACGATTCAGCAGTCCCCTGTTCCATGCAGCTGTTTTTGCCCCCTGTTCCATGCAGCTTCTTACTATTCTCTGCAAGCTGGACACCGTCTGATGTTTGCTTAGATCTTGTACCTCATCTCTTTGGTTAATTAATATTTTATTGTTGTCCTGGTCTCGCAAGGTCTTAGAGAGGACGAGGACTTATCTCTCAGAATCCGCCACTGGGCTCCACCACAGCTACCTATCATGGCTGCAGAAGCAAAATAATTGCATGTGCAGACAAAACTTTTTTAATTGGGAGGGGAAAGTTAAACATATCAGATTTTCCTGCAAACCTGTGGAGTCACAGGTTTCTTAAAAAAATCCATGTGGCCCCAATCCATGGATTTATCTATCCTCAGATGGGGACCACACTATTGCTAATAGCATATAGATTTCCCAGTGACTTCATTTTCCATTAACATCAAAAAGATTGCATCAGGTCCTCAATAACCTACATCCTTTGTATGAAATCATACTTCTCTTTTTCTTTTTGCCATCAAATCTCAGTCAACCTATGGTGACCATCATGTAGGGTTTTCAGAAGTGGTTTGTCATTGCCTGCTGTTGTGTAGCAGCTAAAGCGGGCAACTGGGAAGGGCTGGGGAGAAGCCTAAGCTGTCAGGGGCTGAGCTTGGGATGAGAGGCAGAAGCCGAGCCTGGTCTGAGGTCATTGCCAGGAGAGTCAGAGTGAGAGCCAAATTGTGAGTCCATCTGAAAGAGGGGTTGTCCAAAGCAGGGGTCAGGGAGCTAGGAATCCAAGCCAAAGTGGGGGTCTGAGGACAGGAGCAAAAGGTGGATGTGAGGCATGCAGAGAAGTGACTCACTGCTTCCACAAGAGCCCAATGCTGAGTGGGAGTTATATAGGCCTCTGGCCGGGCTTCCTGTGGTGGCAGTGGTGCTCCTGCGAATACTCAGGACTCAACGCTCATCTTCCCTGCCAGCGTGCATCTTGACGGCGGGTGGCTAAGTCTCTGCGGAGCCACTCCCTTAGCTGAACCACCCACGAAGGTGAGTTAGGCAGCCTCCCTGATTGCACCTGTGCCTCCTTGGCTGCTGCAGGACCAGATGTGGGATTTACAGGCTCAGGCACTGGCAAGCTATTGACTTGTGAGGAGTCAGAAGGGCCAGCTTCTGGTTCTAGCAATGCCGGCACCTCTGGCTGTGACGCCAACTCGGGTGGGGACTCAGCGCCATTGTCATTGCTCATGACATAAGCTAGTGTTGCTAGCAACACAGTGACATCACTTCTGGTGCACATTGGAAGTGATGTCATCAAGTTGCTGGTAACACTGAACTCTCTGGTATTTGGGGAAAGAACTCTGTGGTAAAAGCCATTTTTACCATAGAATTTTTGTCGCATCAGTGTCCCACATCACCAGCAATATGATGATGTCACTTCTAGTACATGCTGGAAGTAATGTTGCCACATTGCTGGTAACTCTGGCTTAGGCCACTCCTTGCTACTGGGAATTCCCTCTGCCGGCCAGCTGATCAGCAGTGGGGGCCTAGCAAACCTGGCAGCAGCCTAGACTTCCTTGGTGGTGTCCCATCCACATACTAATCAAGGCTGACCCTGCTTAGCTTTTGAGAGCTGATAAGATCAGGCCCAACTGAATTTGCCCAACTGAATGCAGATTTCCAGAGAATGGCAAGGAGAGATAAGGAGGCCTTCCTGAATGAACAATGCAAAGTAATAGAGGGAAACAACAGACTGGGAAGGACTAGAGATCACCCTGCCAACAAAAGTCTGTATGGTCAAAGTAATGGTATTCCCAGTAGTAATGTATGGCTGCAAGAGTTGGACCATAAGGAAGGCCGAGCACCAAAGAACAGATGCTTTTGAACTATGGTGCTGGAGAAGACTCTTGAGAGGCCCTTGGACTGCAAGGAGATCGAATCAGTCAATCCTAAAAGAAATCAACCCTGACTAGTGCCTGGAAGGTCAGATACTGAAGCTGGTTTGACAGTGTTAACGATGAACAAACATGAAATTAAGCAAACTCCGGAGAACAGCAGAAGACAGGAGGGCCTGGCATGATGTGGTCCATGAGGTCGCAAAGAGTCGGACTCGACTGTGCAACTCAACAACAACAACAACATTATTCAATGGTGCTTACTCCCAGGAAAGCATCCTTAGGATTATAAACTGCAATCCTACGGACACTTTCCTTGGAATAAGCCACACTGAGTAACATGGGACTTAGTACTGAGTAGAACCAATCAGGAATGCTCCCCGAGTCTGTTTGTCAGAGAAATCAGAATACCCATATGGAGACAAGGTGGTCTGCATTCTTCAGTGCCAAAAGTCTTCCCTTTAACGTCATTTATTTGTCATGCTGATTTTTAAAAATGCTAGCTAAACCAAGTTCATGTTTGGAACCAAAAAAAGAAAGAAAGAAATTCAATATCCTTTACAATTAAAACAATGGTATATGGCTGTTCAGTGCCAGAATCTTGTCATCCTTGTTTAATTCTGCCTTTCAGTTACATGATATCTCTAATGGGATATTTCCAACTTCTGATGTTGAAAAAGAACTTGTAAACAATATTCATACCATCTGTATTATTTGAAGAAAAACTCTACTTAATATTTAAACAGGATCCTGTTCTTTAAAAAAAAAAAGAAGAAGAAGCAACTACTGTTTGATCCTATCATTCTGCTCAGCTGCATGAAGAGGTTCTTTCCCCTTAATTGGTGTCCTGAGGGTTGCTGGACTTTGGAGCAAAAGCCTGGTCCTCCCCCCCACCCCAGGTGTAGGGCTATAGCTAAGAATGGGAAAACTCCACCCAACTCACCTCCATCTTTATTCCTTCACTTCCTGTTCAGTGTGTTCTCCCCATAATGCCTAACATTATTGATGAAGAGTGGCCTCAGCCCTAAGTCTAACATTTCCTGGCCTCACCAAAGCCCAGAGAAAGACTACTTGCACCACATGAAATCTCATTCTTAAAAGGAGTAGTAAGCTTCTGCACATAGTCTGTGGCATTTAGACAGAATTAACAACAAAACAGATGTGATTCAATAACTGGAGGATGGTCAGAGGGTTGGAGACAGAATGTTCAACCCCACCTCTGAATGATTTCCATCAGGGCTCTTTTTGTAGCAGGAACTCCTTTGCATATTAGGCGACACATCCCTAATGTAGCCAATCCTCCAGGAGCTTACAGTTGCCCTTGTAAGAAGAGCTCTGTAAGCTCTTGAAGGATTGGCTACATTAGGGGTGTGTCACCTAATATGCAAAGGAGTTCCTGCTACAAAAAGAGCCCTGATTTCCATAATTAAATTGCCCCCTCTGTGATGGCATTAGCCTCGTGTCAGCAGGAAAATATACAGTGGGAGCAATCACACGCATAATTAGCTGTGCCATAGGCATCGGGATGGTCTAATCAGGCCATCCTGATTCCGTGCCATTTCTCCCCCCCTTCTCAGTATGTGCATCATCGCACACTCCATAGGGAGCCCTCGGTACTGAGATGCGATTCATCGATTCCCCATTTAAGGACATCAGGAACAAATGGCAAAAAAAACAAAAGAGTCACCCATGGTTGCATCTGATCATGCAGTGACAGGCTGCCCCCACAGCTTCAAAAGACTGTGTGATCATGCAACTGCAGGTCAAATTCCTTTGGAGGAAATAGCCTCACTTCCCCCCCATGCTATCTTGCACGTGTGACCACCAGTGTTTCTATTTGTACCCAGTGGGTTAACAGTAGTTAATACCAGATTCAGTGAGACAGTCTTAGATCAGGGGTATGTGTGAAAGCCCTGCAGGGAAGGAGAGTTTACACAAAGGGTTGCCAACCTCCAAGTGTGGGGGGGTCCTGAAGATGATCTCCAGACTACATAGATCAATTCTTCTTGAGAAAGTGGCTGCTTTAGAGAGTGGATTCTATGGCTTTATAACCTGCTGAGGACCCTCCCCCCCCCAAAAAAAACCCCACCTTCCATGAGGGAGGGAACGAGTCATTCTCTTGTCATAATTTATGCTATAAACATTTAGGAATTAAGAATTCATCACATACAGTAATGAAGTGGGCTCTATATCATCAAAACATATGCCACTATAACAGCACACTCCTGCGCAGACATCCTATTTGCATATATCTACCATGCATTTTTGCTGACAGAACAACATTTCTGTTTCTAGAAGAGAACCCCCCACATTGCCCTTATGCTGCTCAGGGTCTCTGGCCTTCCAGAATAACATTTGGGGGCTCAGCAGGTTGCAGGAGGAAGGGGAAATACAAAAATCCCACTTTGTAAAGTTCAGTCTACTGACTTAGACTGGAGTAACTCTGCATAGGATTGACCTGTTCAGCTGTGAGTTGTGCCTCAAGATTCAGCTGTAACAGACTACCATTCTGGAAAATGTTTTTCTCCCCTCAAAACCCCATCTGGATATATCTGAATTAATGTATAAAAATGAGCCTATTCCCTTTACCCTTTCCTCTGCTAACCATTCACAGTTACATCATGGTTAAAGGTGAGCCAAAAAATATTTGCATGAGTGTGGAGAATAAACCCTGCTTTTCTGCTCACATCATGCATGTGTTGTCTCTGAGGGGACTATGTCATGGGGAAAGATGGAATCACTCTTCCCCACTTCAATCTCTGGGAGATGTGCTGTGTTTTCAAGTGTACAATGAAAAAAAAGTTTACATGCATCAGGCCACACTTCCTTGAAACACCTCACTGGGCTTATATGATCCACAACCCACGGCAGATGCACAGTGGAGAAGAAAGGATGAAACAGCATAAAGGAGAAGGTGACAGTGAGAAAAAGCAGATGTTGGCTAAAACATTACAAGAACCAGGAAAATAAGAACGTTTAAGAAGCACTTTTGCCAAGGAAGAGGCATCATATTCTTGTTCAAAGTATGACTAGAAATCTGAGAAGTATACAATAGGCTCTGTGGTACTGTGACTGGAGTAATGTTTCATGTGTCAAAGACTATGAAAGCTTTCAGGTTAGTGGACCTCTATTATTTATTTATTTAGACATAGCTATACCCCACTTTTCATCTAAATGGGGACCCAACGTGATTCACAATGCCCTCTTCCATTTTATCCTCACAACAACAAAATTGTGAGGCTGAAAGAGAGTGACTGGTACAAGGTCACTCCAGCATGTTTTCATGGCAGAGTGAGGATGTGAAGACACTAACCACTCACACACCACCATGACTATGCACCTGACATAATGGAATGATTACTACATGGAGCATAAATGTGAGATAAATGAGCTCTCTGTTTTTCTGTGAGAAACAAGGAGAGCTCATTTATAAAACAAACCCCAAAAGTGTCTTCCAAATATTGACTACTCTGTGGTAGTAAATGACAGGATATTCAGAACTTTAGTTTTTGCTTTGGGAGACTTGAACCTGAGAGAGTGTAGAAGGCCCCAGCTATCCCAGCCTCATTCAAAGCTGTTTTGCTGTCTTGCTAGTATACTTTTTATCTAAATGGATTGAGACCGTGTTAGAGTATGTTAACCAACCTCTTGCTTTTTTATGCAAGATATTAATTAGCAGCACTGTTATCTTTCCATAATTTGGCAATCCTTACAGTAAAGATGAAACAAAGACATGTAAAGACTTAAAATTTCCAAGTCCATCACTCATATTTATGAAACATTTCTCAGCAACATTTTCTTTCAACCATTGATGTGACATTTTAACCTTAACATTCAGATATTTTAGACTTCTTGATCACTTTCAGCAGCTCCTGGGTCCACGATCTTCAAAAGGTAAAGTGATCAACACCACTGGCCCCATTTTGATCCAGTTAGTTGTCAAATTGGGACTAATAATTGTAAATCAAGATGCTAGATTTGATAAGGCAGAGGACTTTCCGCCAGAAAGTGTAGTTTGACTATTTCCTGGTTTTATCCTCCATCTCTGACCACATTAAATGATTTCAGCAGGGAAATCCATACACTAGTGACCATTCACCTCTACAGTTGGAACTGAACCTGGGATTAAAAGTGCACATGACTATGTGTTAGGGTCAGGAAATGGTCCCCTAAATTGGGGCAGTGACTTTTGTTGGTGCTAGACTCGACAATGTTGATGGATGTAAGGAACAGGGTTCTCTCTGGACCATAAGAACGCACCCTAAAAACCTTACTTCAGTTACTGGAATTATTGCAACCTTTCTTTAACAGTTTTGATTTCAGTGGTAAAAAAGGATTGTGGACCCCTGTAGTATGATAGATTCTGTAAAAAAAATGAAGAGAAGGAAATCCTAACTGCTATTCAGCTTTCACAGAACAAATAATTATCTCACTCATCTGTGGTATTTACAGGCCAAACTTCAACTTTCTAAATATAGCTGGTTAAAGAAAAGGAAGGCCGATCGCTGAAGAATAGATTCTTTTGAATTATGGTTCTGGAGAAGACTCTTGAGAGTCTCTTGGACTGCAAGGAGATCGAATCAGTCAGTCTTAAAAGAAATCAACCCTATCTGTTCCCTAGAAGGCCAGATACTGAAGCTGAAGCTCAAATACTTTGGCCACCAAACGAGAAGGGAGCATTCACTGGAGAAGACCCTGATGCTGGGAAAGACTGAAGGTCAAAGAAGAAGGGGACAGCAAAGGATGAGATGGTTAGACAGTGTTATTGATGCAACAAACATGAAATTAAGCAAACTCTGGAGCACGATGGAAGACAGGAGGGCCTGGTGTGAGGCGTCCATGGGGTCGCGAAGAGTCAGACTCGACTGTGCGACTGAACAACAACAACAAAGAAAAGGGTCTATCAGAAGCATTATTAGTTAAAATTGTTTCAGGCCTCCTGTGTGCGATATTCACTCAATTTCTGGCATCTGATAAACCACAGAAGACACTTTGCCTTTACTGGTTCAATTACATTTACAGACTGGGAGAAACACTTTAAAAAAGTTTTCAATGATCCCATCTCCTTGCCAAAAAGGCCCTTCTCTAAACGCAAGCCCCTGTCATTCAGAAAACTAGGATCCTGTTACTACCAAGGAAATCTTCACCTTACTGGGAGAACTAAAAGTTGGGAAATCACCTGGCCCTGATTGGGTCCCTGCTCAGCTTTTGGTGGGCTCCATTTTAGCTGCTGTATTCACTGCCACTGATAATTCTGGCAAAATCCCAGATTTATGGCTTCAGACTATAATTGCTCCCATTCACAAGAATGGATCATTTGATCTACCAGCTAATTACTGTCACATCAGTTTACTTTCATTTCCTGGAAAATTATACACTGCACACATGAAAACATGACAAATTCCTTTGTAATAGGACCAGAACAAATTGGTTTCCAGGAGGGTTCCTCTACACTTCATCACACCTATACCCTTTCTTTCATGGCAGATAAATTCATCTCCCATTTACAACTTCTATTGATATGTGTGCTGCATTTGATTCAACCTCTTGCCCACATCTCTGGAACAAATTGGAACAGCCACACATGCCACCAAGACTGTTACTTCTGATTAAATCATTGTTTTCTACATCCTTTGTTAAGGTTAGATGCCCCACTACTGAAAACTACTCCAACCTAATACCAGTAACAAAAAGTGTCTCACAGGGCTGTATTTTGCCCCCTGATCTTCCCTCTCAAGCTAAAACATAGAAACTTCTATCCACCTAAAGTGCATATTCATTACCTGCCAATTTTATTGTATGCAGATGATGTTGTGCTGCTATTTTGGTCTTTCAGAAAGTGAGAACTCATAGGAAAGTAAGTCAGTCATGGATAAGCAATTCTGACTCTCTTTTTTTAAGTATGGGGATCAGTCGGTTCCAACGGCAAGATATATCATGCAAAAATTCTGTTCTTCCTTTTATATGGAGTGCCTGTTTGGATCTCTGCAGCCTTAAGTAGGTTTAGAGAGTGTGCAGGCTTCTTTCCTGTGCACACTTCTGCAAGCCCCCAAATGCATCTCAAATTCTAATTTATTATTGAAAATAGGCTGTAGTCAGATTTCACTGATGGCTTGAGCAGCTGCAATAAAATTTAAAACTATTCCTGGTACAACATGGGTCCTTACTAGGGGTGTGCATTTGGCTGTATTTGAGCAGAAAAAATACCGCCAAAATACCTGACCAGTATTTTGGGGGTATTTTAAAAGCTGAATACAGATCAGAGAATCTGACTGGCTACCGCTACAGCTGATCCTGAATGAAGCAAAATTTTTCAGGTTTTTTCAGGTATATTCGGCTATACCGAATAACGGATGGTGGAGAGGTTTAAAGGGCTACAAAGTTAACTTTCAGTTCTTTCCTCTAGGGCTCTTTCCTGCCTTTTGCTCTGGTTTCCAGGGCAACTGGAGGGAAATGGGAAGAGGTGTCTCTGTAGCCCAATGGCAAAAGCACCTTAGGGGAGCTGTAGTGCCTTAGAGCCAATTATTGCAATGCAGGTTTGCAACTTGCAAGGTTGTTGGCTTCAAATGTGAAGTCCAACTAACTACCTTACTTTCTCCACCCATTGTCCAGGGAACAGGAGAGAGGAGGGAAGGAGTGATAGAAATCTGGCAAATAGGACTGCTGGTTAGGGGAAACACTGCTTTTTAGCCAATCACATAAGTTTGTACTTTTTTGAAATTCTTCTGTGCATGGGCAAAGAGCAAAAAAGCGAGAACTTGGCTGAGCTAGACTCCATTGCTGAGAGAGGTTTGGAATGTGTGTCCAGCTTTGGCTTCAGCTCTGCTCTGGGCCTGTCTCCTACTGCCTGAGATACTCTGCTGTGGACTCAAAGACAGCAACTGTTTTGACTGATCAACATTTTAAAAAGTTTTCTTATTTTACTATTATTTGTTCTTTCAGCCTGGTAGGTGGTAGGTTGTAGGGGGGTGAACCAAGTGCCTCAGGCATTTTTTGTTCCTTTTGGTTTTATTCTTAGGTTTTAGTTCTTTATGTTTTTGTGGCTTGCTGTTATTTTGTGGACTTTTGTTATTGTTTGACCTGGTAGTAGCTTGTGGGGGAGGAGGCCAAGAACTTCCTTCTGCTCTGGTTCTTGAGTTGGTTTAAAACTTGGTTAACTTATTCATTTTTTGTTATTTTGGGGGAGGGCTTGTGTGTGTGGGGTTCTGCTTAGGTTTTTTTTAATATAAAAATGTATTATTTTACTTGAATTCTCTCTCTCTCATTCACCATCCTTTGCTGGGTTGTTTTTTTTTTGGGGGGGTGTCTTTTTTAAAATTATTTTTATTAGACCAAATAAAGATGGGATACAGAAGGGGAGGGGAAAATATAGATTTAACAAGTTTGTTAAATATTATGATTTGTTATGTACAACAAATAAAATCAGATGTATTACCAAATGTATTACATAATTCAAATATAGAAACAATTGATAAAGCATTAATTTTACAGAATTTTGGGTTAGATTTTCTCTTTAAGGAATTAAAAAAAACTCTCCTAAAATTAGCAATAATATATTAATGATAAAAGAGAATGCATCTAAAACAGTTGAATGGACCTCTATACTAAAAACCTAAATATTGTCTTTATTGTTTATCTAAATCTGAATTTTATTCTTACTGATTATTTAAATACCACTGGAATACAAAATAAAATATTGAAATTATAATCAACATCTTCATCATCTTTAATGTGGTATTCAAATAATTCCAGAACTAAAAAAGAAAAAAGTTATTCCCATAATATAAGAAACTTGCAATTTCTGCTGAAATTATTCAATAGTCTTTTGTTTATATAATCGGTTAATTTTGCCAATGTTGCATACTCAGCTAGTTTTTCTTCCCAGATCTCTATTGTAGGACAGTCTTCTGTCTTCCATTTCATTGCAAATATTATTCTGGCAGCTGTCAACATATATCGAAATAGGTCTTGTGAGGTTCTGTCTATATTATCTGGAAGGATTCCAGGTAACATAGTATCTGGTTTCATCAGGAATTTAGTTTTTAAAATATCTTGGATTTTTTCATGTATGTTTTTCCAGTATCTTGTCTTGATGCAGGTCCACCACATATGATAAAAAATGCCATATTATTTTTTACATTTCCAGCAAGCGCCTTTGTAGATCTTGTCTATCTTGGCAATATCTTTTGGGGTGACATACTATCGATAAAACATCTTGTACCAGTTTTCTCTTAATGCTTGACTAGCAGTGAATCTAATACCTTTAGTCCATAGGTTTTCCCAACATTGAAACTGTGTTTCCTCACCAAAATTTTGCATCAGTTTGATCATGCAGTGTTTAACCTATTCTCCTTCGGAATCATATTGAAGCAATAGCTTCTAAATTCATCCTAATAAATGGTCTTTAGATTGTGAGAAAATCTTCTCAAAATCAGTCAGTTCACTAATAGTTCCTCTCTTAGTGCCGATATCATTTTTTAACCTGGAAGCAATTTGAAAGTATATCCACGATTGTATCTCCTTCCCATTTTTTGGTCTTTTTTGAGAGAGTTGAGGGGCTGAGTCTTTGTTGCTTGTTTCCTCTGCTTTTTCCCCTTTTCTTTTTCTTGTTTTGGTCTGGTGTGTGTGTGTGGAGGGGCTTTTAATTTAGGTTCTTCTTGCTTTCCCCACCTTCTCTCCCCCCACCACCCATGTTTCTTCCCTTTAATTTCTAGAAGTTTGGGTTTTGGGGAGAAGGGGGTGTTGAGGTTCACTGTTCTGTGTTCCAGGTGTGTGCTGCTGGGCACTAGTAGGGTTGTGCTGCTGGACAGGCGCTATTACACTGGTTCTGCTGTCCTTGCAACCCCCCCCCCCTCGAATTGTGATTCTGTGATTGACATCAGTCAGTCCTGTTGAGCAGGCATTTGCCACAATGGCACTGGGTTCTTCTGCTGGGCATTAGTACATTGCACTGATTCTGCTGTACTTGCAGAAATGCCCCCCCCCCATTTCTACTTCAGAGATTCTCAGATTTGGCCTTGGTCCTGTCGGGTTTTGGCACTGCCCCGGTGGCACTGGTTCTTCTGGGCTCATTGCACTGGTTCTACTGCTGGCCTGGCAAAAATGCCCCCCCACACACACACAGACACTCTTCACTTTCTACAGCAGAGATTCTCTGGGACATTCTGCTGAGCTTGAATTGCTTTGCTATTTTTCCAACAATGAAAACAGTAGGCCAGCCACAGACAGATGTATAAGCAAAGCACAAGGTACGTGGCTGCAGGGTATTTACACTAATGATACAATTTAATCATATGAGTAACTTATTGTAAGATAGCAAACATACAAATATCTCATTCCATCAGGGAGAGAACCTTAAAATAGTATCAGTCTCAATTCACAATTGTATATACAGCTAAAGATGAGCAAGGTATTAACAAATCTTATTCACAACTCCTTTTTTTAGCTAAGATAACAATTGCAGTTCATAACTTTTGTTTCAGATATGGTGGTGACACTCCCGATTCACAACTTCTTTTTCAGATAAGATGAGAAAGATGAGAGACGGGTTGCTGGCTTCATTCCCATTTCAAACAAATCTTCATTAGAGTTCCTCTTATCTGTAAACATAATACACTGCTAACTGACAATTCAACATTATAACATTTACAAAATATAATCACAAGAAAAAATACTAACCTTACAATATCAATTAAAGTGCTTCAATACATTGTCAAGCTTCAATTCAGTAGGCATAAAATGCTAACATACAGTTATATGATCATTTAAACTCATGAAAACACATTTTAGGAAATTAAAGTTATAAAATGCAATTGTTATCTTGTGAATAAGTGAACAAGTTGTTATCTTGTGAATAAGTTGTGAATAAGATCTGTTAATACCTTGCTCATCTTTGCTGTATATGGAATTGTGAATTGGGATTGATACTGTTTTAAGGTTCTTTCCCTGATGGAATATATTTGTATGTTTGTTATCTTCCAATAAGTTATTCATAGCATTAAATTGTATCATTAGCATGAATACTTTACTATTTTCCCCCACTGGAAACAATGGAGGATGAGGGCAACTTCTTTGAACCTCTTGGTCCAATCTGTTGGAAACTTGGGGGTTCGTTTGAGGAGAGGCTCCAGCAGCTATGTTGCAAATTTGGTGCCTCTACCTCCAACACATACCCCAGGATAGATTTGTCATTCGCTTTAATGGTCCCCAAAGGGTATAATGAACACCTCCCAAAAAAACAAAAAAAATCAGGATTCCTGAATATTTACTGAATCCAAATACCATACCAGTACTGGGATTTGGGAATATCAGGAAATACTGATATTTTTTGGTTCCAATATACCTGAATCTGAAAAAAACTACTTTTTTTCTTGCACTCCCCTAGTTCTTACCTGAGCTTTTAAAATGGACTCAGTTTGACTCTTGTAAATCATCTTGGGATAAGTTAATGGAAGACAAGCTGCTGAGTCTAGACAGTTTAATCAGTGTCTGTCCCCCATGGATGTCCCAGAAATTAGAAAGAAGGCTCTTGATTTGCTGAGGAGATTAAATCAGGAGGCTATTAATCTAGATGCCAAGAGGTGTTGTTTCTCTCTTTTTTGGAGCCTTCCAGCCCCTCTTTTTCCTGTTTTGCCATGTTATTTTACCTTTTTAATGGTCCCATTTTTTTTTTTTTTGCCAACTATTCCTCTTGGCTAGAACAAATACTTTACTACTTGCAGAATTGTCAGGTGGCTGTGAGGGTGTTAGCTGCCCTCAGAGATTTTGTTCATATAGCAGAGCAGTAAATGAAATTTTATCACATTTCCTATTTGCCCCCTAGCGGGAATAATGAGACAGACACAATGTTGGGTACTAACGGGCCACTTTATTAACTAACAATCAGCATAACGGTAACATATGCAAGGGGTAACAGATGCGGCATGGCAAGGCTAAGGGTCATAAGACCCCTCCCTTTTCATAATGATCTTAAGGCGAGTCACCCAGCTCCGGAGCAAGACAACAAGATGTCTCACTTCTGGCCAGCACGGCTATTGTAGTTGCCAGGGAAAAAACTACCCCCAAGCCGCCAGGCTCAAAGGGCGGATAATCCCAAGCAATCCCTTAGGGCCCAAAGACTATTGACAAGACCCCTATGCCCCAAAATGGGTTATAAGCTGGTGCTCACCGTGCTGCAATCTGTTCAGAATACAACCTGCCAAAAAGTGACACCTATTTAAACCTGACCACACCCACAACTGTCCTGTCCACAGCTACAATCCAAGGTAGGCAAAGACACCCCCTCCTTAGGCCAATTTGGAAAAGGGGCAAAAAATTCCTACCTGGCCCCCAGAAACAAGCGACTGGCACCACCTGGACTGCTAACCAGGCGGGAGGGTGGGCCGAGTGCAGCGAGCCGACTGAAGGGGAGGAGGCAAGGGCCAGTTAGGGAACTTCCGGCCCCACCTCCCCATTAGTCCCCTGGATGCAGCAATGCTGCATCACATTGCCTCCATGCCTTGCAGGGAGGCAAAGGCGGCTTGCAAGCCACACAGCCTGGGGGCTGGTTGCATGCAGACTGAATTAGTTGCTATCTGTATCTGTAAGAGCTAATTTCATACTGCCTTTACTGAGCAGGTTTTCCTGCTGCTTGCATGATTTTCATCTGCCGAATCTTTTGGCTGGCAACAATAGGAGTGTAACTCTGGCCACAGGAAAGTTTATATTCCATTATCTTAGAATCAGGCAGACACACATTAAAAATATATCTCTGGGCCTATTAGTGGGACTATAGAATCTATTTGTATTGCCAATTGTATTAGGGCATGTAGGCATTCTGATTTTGGCAAAGGAACAGGAACTTTCAGTAGCTGTCATTAAAGAAAAGGTTGGTGACCCCAAGAGAATAGCCAGCATCAAAATCCATAAAGGATACTCTGAAGAAGAATTTCAGGATGTCACTTTGTTTTAGCTTTGTGTCACAATATGCATTAAGCATCAACACTACAAATGCCTTTAATCTGTTCTTCTCAATATTTATTATTTCAGTGGTTTTGGATCTAGATAGATGACTCGTGAAACCCAAGAAGGCCTTCAGCATAGAATCTGCTACTAGATATTACAAAGGGGCTGGCACACTGGCTTGTTAAGCTCTTGTTTCACTGCTACTGAGCCAAGATGGCAGCCATTACCTCATGCAACAAAAGAACCAGAAGGTGAAACTGAACAATTAAAGTTTTGTTCCAGCTGTGAACATTTGAAATGGAAGTTGCTTAACGTGTTATGCCCAAGATGGAGAGGGGGGAGCTACTATTTTTAAATGTGGAATCTTGTTCATCTAGATGACAATGGAATATTCTGCTGTATGTTTCATTTCATTAAGTGACATTTCTTTTCCGACACAAGATGTTAGAATATCCAGCCAATCACACAGGCCAGTTGGCAACACATTTTGGTTGCTTTAAAAAGAAAGACAGACATTTGTAGACTTGGGCACTGAAGTATATTCAGGGTTTTGTTTTAAACACTGACTAGAGACACTAATTGAAATAAGGTGTGCTGGATATTACCAAAATGACCCTTCCTCCTCTGGAAGCATGAAAGATCTTTGTGAATTTATGAAGTTTGAAAGTCTCTTTTGTAGCATTTGAACATATCCTGTTCAGTACCGTGGCACATGGAGGATGAGGGGTTTCTGTATCCACCCCGCCCCTTGTGGTTTATTTCTTATAGCCTCTATTGTTGAAAACCATTTATATTGACTCCAGGAACAGCTAGATTTGAACAATGTAATAATTGTCTCATTTTCTATAGTACTTATAGATATACCCGTGTTGTAATGTTAGTTTAAGCAGGTTCTGTGAATTCTCAGCTTTCAGTTGTAAGTCCCTCTGTGAGGGAGGGAGATAGAGATTTACTTTTTAAAAAAATGAAAGCTGGAAATTCACAGAACTTGCATAAACTAATGTGGCAGAACCTGCCTGCTCCGGCCTGCAGGTCCTATTCTGCCCTGCCCTCCTAGGGGTTCCCAACTCCCTGGAGGGGGTCTTCTACTCTCAGACAGCCCACCGCCACCACCTGATCATTGTCGGGATTTCCCACTGGGAGGATCAGGACTCCCAGCTTCCCTTCCAAGTTCAGAGGCCTTGCCTCTATCTTTCCCACTGCCCAGTGTCTGGTCACCACAGAGACAGTTTACTACCTTGCATGCCCCTGGAGGAATAGTTGCTTGCCAATTGCCTTCCTTCCTCCCTAGAGCCCCATTTAAAATAGTGTGTCTGATACGGTGGAGGTCTATGTGGTTCAGAGAACCACTACCAGCATCAAAGGTTATGAAGTATTTATGAAAAAATAAATGCTTACAAACATACTTTTAGCACAGCAGCAGACTGAGCAAGGGATATAAGCTTCTGGCAGAGGACTCCTCCCCCATACAAACTGCAGCCCTGTGCAAAGTGTGGTGGAGTTGCATCTGAGTAGTGCACACGCACACATTACCAATGATCACAGTTTGCAATGCCAGTGTCAGTGGGTTCTAACATGCAATCTGTACACTCAACGTACACCAAAGGAAAAAGAATGGTACATAAGGTGGGCATGGGATTCAAAGTCAAGATTAAAGGCTTACTTTTCTGAAAATCTGCAGTAAGATGTGCATGTGTAATGGGCCAGAGAAGCAAAAACTAAAGGCACAAAAATGTGTACAGAAATAAGGGGATGAAATGAAGCAGTAGGGGGGCTGGAACCAACGGGGGGGGGGGGCATTAGGAAAAGCCTTAAAAGGCAAGAGAGTGCTGCGGTGAAATGATATAAAGCTGCCCGGGACAGTGGTTCCATTAAATTTGTACCAGGGTTCCTAAATCCCCACTGGGAATTCCCTGCCCCAGAGAAAGATTTTAAATAATGGCCATTGAGCCGACAGTATGATGTTACTTCCAAGGAAAATCCAGAAGCGATGTCAGTCCTCTTTAGTAATCACTGGAAACTCTACATTCTGGCCTCAGCATTCTGTATTTATTGTAGCTTCTGGACACTCTGGTCCAGGGACACAGAATCTTGAGAGTTTCAGAATACTTAGAGGAAATTAAAGGAAAGTTGTGTGAATGTATGTGTGGGAAAGGGGTGAATCAGCCTTCTCAAGCCCCTGAGCATTTAGAGAATTGTACAAGGAGAGATTTTGGAGATGGAGTGGGATTTCCAAATTGTCCCTTCCCTGTGATTCCTTGTGGGTGGCCCATATTGCCATGTAAGATTTCTTATTTAATTGGGGGGGAGAGTAACAGAGGAATGGAGAACTGTATTATGAGCACAGGTATCAGAACACAAAAGAAGGAATAATTAGCAAAAGAGGTTAATAATAGAAAAGGTTGTGATCCCTTTCTAGATGCATGGCTGTTTCATTTACAATTTCAGTTGCCTGTCAAATTTTCTTGTCTTTTAGCAATATGAATAATTATGTAATTATATACAATGTGAATAATATCATCTGAGAAATGAAATAAATATTATTTGAAAGCCCCTCACTCTCCTTTCTACAGCATCACAAAATAGTGTGAATTCTGTACAGAAATTCATATTAGAACAGCACAAACAACAGATCTCCAATACAAGATTATAAGTTTTCTTTGTCTAACACATTTTAAGGTGTCAAAAGTCGGAATTCCCCACACTTGCAGTACAGTCTTAAGTAAAGATACATCCTTCTCTGAAGGGCATAAATCTGTTCAGGATTGCAATCTAAATGTCAGATATCTCAGTTTTCAGAAAATCTACGAGTAGCCACACTTTTATAAAAATTGTGGGTTTTGTTTCCAATTTAAAAATGCTCTTTGAGTTTCAGCAGCTCCCAGTTGTATTAAATGCATCTCATGTCAGCAATACCTACTTTGTTCTTCTCACTTTGGACCTCACAGACTGATAAGAAAAAAATAGTGTTCTAACCCAGAAGTAAAACTGTTGCATGATTCTAACCCTGACAACCTCATCCTAATGAGCTTCCCTGCAGATAGAGAGAAAGAAATAGCTTTGATCTGTCAAGTCAAGGAAGCTGGATCAACTGCAGTTTTATGGAAAGGACTCTGATTAGGGCTTTTCTCTTAGTAATCAAAGTCACAAGCTACCATTGGGACCATTTGTGAAACACAGATAAGATTAGGCACTTGCCTGATACACCGTTACGATCAATGGGAGCTAATTTTATCTGGAATAGAATGACATGGTAGCAAAACTGGAATATCTTGTGTATTTATTTATTTTATTTATACTTTGGATTTATGAATCTCCCAATCCCTGAATACCCAGAGCTCTGTGAGATTTACATCAATTAAAATATATAAATACATCATAATTACTAGTTAAAATACAATCAATATAACATTGCAGACTTAAAATTAATCCCCAGATGGTGTTAATAACCTTTAACCAGTTCTGGACCATGCTTCCACCTTGCAAACAGGATAAGGAAGGGGGTGAGAGAGAGAAAGGAGGAAAGAGGAGGGTGTCAGCCATGTTATTTCCTGTCGCTGCCCTCAACCAAAAGCCTGGCGGAACATCTCTGCCTTGCAGAGACGTGATTAAAGCTTAAAATAAATTTTAAAACTCAAGACACTGACATAGGATTGTCTGGCATGTCCTGGCAACAAGTGGGAGACGTGGAGGGAGTGACCATTGGTGACGGCATGATATAATTTCTAGAAGAACCTGAAACTGAAGCCATGCTTCTATATATTCTAAAATTCAGGTTTTCCCTAGAAGTGACATCAGGCTTCCTGTCTGACAGAATTTTTTTTATTTTTCTCGGAGCAATGTTAGGAAATGAGTGCAAAGATTCCCTGCCCCAGCCTGGAGACCCGACAGCCCTATATTAACAATTTTAATCTTCTGAGGGAACTTGACATTTCAGCTTTACTTGAATGCCAAAGCCTGGCCCTTCTCTGATTCTACCAGAATTGTACCGTTTGGACTACCAACAGAATATGGTCCAGTGTAGAAGCACAGGCATCATGGAGAAAGCTAAATAAAAACATGTGGAGCAGAGGCCCTAAACCAGGGGTGTCAAACTCCTTCTCCTGCTTCCTTTTCCAGGGCTGCTGCTGCAGCCACATGATAGCTTGCTTTCCCCCTAGCTTCCTCAGTGTCTCTTTGCTTCCTGCTTCCTGCCTCTTGCCTCCCCACCACCACTGCTCCTTCAGTAGCTACTTCATTCTTCATACAGGGGAGATACAAAGACAAACCCTCTCTCTCTCTCTCTCTCTCTCTCTCTCTCTCTCTCTCTCTCTCTCTCTCTCTCTCTCTCTCACACACACACACACACACACACACACACACACACACACACACACAGACCTTCTGCTTCCTTCTCTAGGGCTGCTACTTCTCCTTTGCAGAAGAAGAGAGGTGGGAGAGAGAAGGAGAGAGGAAACAAAGTTGGAGTCCTGTGGCTGCTTTAAGACCAACAACGTTTTATTCTGGGTATAAGCTTTTGTGTGCAAGCACACTTCTTCAGAGGGAGGGTGGATGGATGGATTTTTTTTCTGACAAGCACAATTTACATTGAGGAAGTTCTAAAAAGGTTTTTTAAAAAAGATTTGATTTATTTGTTCCTATCTGGATTTTATTTTCTTTCAAAAAGTCCCTGATTAGGAAATAGAACACTTGGATCGGTCCTTATATCTTGGAAAGTGGAGTGATTTCAGATGCCAAATGATAACAGCACACTTTGCTAAAAAGACAGGAAAACTAGTTCTCAATTCAGTCCTGGGGGATTCATTATAGAGTTTCATGATCAAATGCAATTCAGCAGTCTCTCTAGTCTCCCTTTGAACTTCTTTTGTAACAGTACTCCTACCTTTAGGTCAGCAACTAAATACTGTGGTTTCTAATGTCAGATTTATGTCAATTTATTCTCTGCATCCTCCTGGACTGAATCTTCCCTCCTGGACTAAATTCAGACCTAGGTTTCCTGTCTTATTACCAGTGCTGGTATCTCCATACCTACTACCCCCTGCATATCATACCTAATCCAATCAAACCTTCTATTGCCATTCGGCATCTGAAATCACCTTTATAAAGTTTATACCTCTGTTACCTTGTGTTACATTTTATGGCACGTGTGGACGGGCCCAACAAAGTGACATTTATGTCAGATCTGACCCTTGTAACAAATTAGTTTGACACCTCTGTCCTAAACATTGTCAGGTTTAAGAGGCCCCATATAATTACCAAAACATAGGTAATTTAGTGATTTTTAGTGAGGTTGTTTGTTTGTATTTAGGTCCTTCATAATCTGAGGCCCTACTTAGCATGTACACAAATCTAGCTTTGATCATGGGGACATTAGATGGTCAGTGACATTCTGAATGTTTGCATTATGTTCCTGGGGAAGGAGACCTTCAGTTTAATCTTAAAGCGTTATACCTTTCTAAACCCATCAACTTCAATGAATTTAGAAAAGTGTTTAGGGTCTGTGTTTAGGATTACACTGTTTTAGTATGAGTTGGTCAAACATGATTCCAAACAACTGAAGGAACTGGGCCTACCTAACTGTTTGTATCCATGGTTCACCTGTCAAAGTACCCTGTTCTAGCAGACTATAAATAGCATATAAATAAATTCCATTTAGGAAGCCTGAATGGGAAAAGAAACAACAGGTTGCTTACCTGCAGGTGATGATCTTCAAGTGGTCATCTATGCAGTACTACACATGGGTTGGGTCGACCGGAGACAATTCCAGAGCTTGTCTCAGAAATCTTTTTGGTGGGCTCTCTTCCCACCCTGGGGAACAGGCATGCACTGTGCATGCCTAGAGCAGGGAAGAGAGCCTCCTCCCACTCAGTTCCTTTGACTGCTACCAATAATTCCCAACAAATCAAAGTAAGTGATCAGGAGATGCCAGCAGTGGGGAAGGCTGGGTGGGATTGTGGTACTACACAGATGACCACTTGAAGATCATCAGTTACAGGTAAGCAACCTGTTTATCTTCGTCATGGTCTCTGTGCTGTCCCACACATGGGTGATTAAAAGAGCTGAACTGGATGGAGGAGAGAGCTGGCAGCTGAAAAACACAACAAAGAGATTAGGACACAACACTATCACCACAAGTAAGAAGTCCTACCTGAAAAGCAGAAGCATCAGTTGAAGATAGACTTTAGAACTGCCCAGCCAAATGCAGCATCCCATCGAGCTCGAACATCAAGTGCATAGTGGGACATGAAGGTCAACATGGAAGACCACGTAGCTGCAGCACAGACATCTTCTAATGGGACACCAGCCAGGTAGGCAGTAGACATCAAAACAACTCTGGTAGACTGAGCAGTTAGACAGGTAGGTACGGGTTGCTTAGCCAGTTCATAGCAAAGGGCTATGGTGGAGGTAACCTATTTGGATAGTGTATGAGATGAGATCAGTGTGCCCTGCAATGGAGAACCATAGGCAACAAAAAGCCCTTCTGAAAGGGCTGCGTTCGATGAAGGTAAAAGGAGAGCACCCTGCGAACATCAAGGCAATGTAAAGCTCTCTGAGCTGCATCAGCCAGGTTTAGAAAGAATGCAGGTAGAACAGAAGATGGAGACAAGTGAAAGGCAGATACGACTTTAGGCAGAAAGGAGGGATCTGGCCAGAGAACTACCCTTCCTTGTGGAAAATCATATATGGAGGATCAGTGCGGAAGGCAGCAAGTTCTCCCATAGTAATAGCAATCAAAAACACCATTTTCCATGACAGGAGGTGAAGGTCAATGGAAGCCATGGGCTCGAAGGGCTTTGCCATCAGATGCATCAACACTAGAGACAAACTCCAGGAAGACACAAGTGGCTTTCGGGGCAGACAGAAACGGAGTAGCCCTTTAATGAAGGACTTCATCAGGCGATGTGAAAAAACAGTAGAACCTTGTATCAAAGGATGATGTGCCGAGATGGCAGCAAGGTGGATTCTCAGAGAGGAGTATGCAAGGCCCAATTCTTTCAGGGACATAATGTAGGAGAAAATGTCCCATAGGGAAGTGTGGATCGGGTCAAAGGAGTGTTCCAAGGTGTAAGATTGTAAATGGCACCACTTTTGATGATAGGTTAGACAGATAGCCAGCTTACATGCATTCAGCAAGACATTCGATACCGCAGGAGGGAAGTCTACTGGACGATCCTCCATGCCGTCAGCCTAAAGAAGGTGGGGTCGTGATGGAGGATCCCACCTCGATTCCTGGAAAGGAGGTCTGATACATGAGGGAGGTGATGGAAATGACTGTTTGAGAGCCAGAGGAGATGCGGAAACCAAACCTGGCACAGCCACCAGGGAGTGATGAGGATGCAGGAGGTGGCATCATCCAGAATCTTTTGAAGCACCTTAGAGATGATAGGAAATGGGGGGAAGAAGTAGAATAGGGTCCCCGTCCAGCTGTGAGGAAAGGCATCTCCCAGAGACTTGGCCTTTGGAGGGACGCAGGTGAAGAAGAAGCGACAGTGGGCATTCTGAGAAGTGGCAAAGCCGTCGATGGTCGGCTGACCGAATTCGAGGAAAATCAGTTGGAGATATCGGGAATAGATGGACCATTCGTGGTCTTGTCAGACCGAGCAGCTCAAAAGGTCAGCTTCGACATTCTGAACACCAGGAATGTGTATAGCCAACAGAGTGATTGAGTGATGGAGACACCAATTCCTGCAGTGCAAAGACATAGAGATGTGGTGCCACCCTGTTTGTTGATGTAGAAGACAGTCAAAATGTTGTTGGAGGCAACACAGACAGCCTTGCCCAACAGAATCGGGAGGTACGACTTCAAGGCGAGATGTACAGCCTGAAGCTCCAAGAGGTTGATGTGGAGAGACACCTCTCAAGGGGACCAGGTTCCTTTGGCAGACAGCATCCCGCATTGGGGTCCCCAACCACAGAGGGATGCATCAGTGGTGAGGGAGATCTCCGGAGCGGGATGACAAAAAGGGCATACCAGCAAGGAGATGGTTTTGGTGAGACCACCATGACAGGGAGGAGAGGACAGGAAATGGAATTAGAAGCTTCATGTCCCATGGAGTCAACTGAAGATCGAAGTAATGAAGGAACCAGAGTTGATCACATCTTGAGCCTGGCATAAGGAATGACAAAGACACTGGATGCAAAGTGGCCCAAGAGGCACAAGACTGACCGGGCAGATTGCCGGGAACACATCAGAAAGGCGGACACCATTTCAATTATGTTCGACGCCCTGGAAATTGGCAGGGAGACAATCTCAGTGGCAGTATCAAGGCAGGCCCCGAGGAATTGAAGAAGCCAAACCGGCTGGAGGGCAGACTTCATCAGTTTGAAGCAAAGACCCAAGGTGCGGAGTAGGGCAAGGGTCGACCGAACGTCGTGAAGCAGTTGAGTCTCTGTCAGAGTGACAAGAAGCCAGTCGTTGATGTAGGGGTAAACTACTACCCCATGATGGTGGAGTTCGGCAGTGATGATAGCCATCATCTTCGTAAAGACCCTGGGGGCCGTGGAAAGTCTGAAGGGCAGGACTCGATACTGGTAATGATCGCTCCCAACAGCAAAGCAAAGACATTTCCAATGTTGGGGGCAAATGGTAACGTGAAAATAGGTGTTGAGAAAGTCTATCAATGCCAACCATCCCAACTTCGGAAGGAGGGGTAGAATGGACTGTAGAGTGACCATTGGAAACTTGGTGCAGCAAACAAAAGAGTTGAGATCCCAAAGATCCATGATGAGCCACAAGCCGCCATCCCATTTGGGAACTAGGAAATACTTGGAGTAGAAGCCAAGAGTGTGCTGCAACACCAGGACAATCTTGATGGCTCCCTTGGAGAGAAGGACGTCAACTTCTAGATGGGCTGGGAGGGGTGATAACGAAGTGAGGGAGCATCGGTGGCGAAATGAACTCTATGGCATACCCGACCTATATGATGGTAAGGACCCAGGAATCGGTGGTTATGTCTTCCCAAGCAGGAAGGAAGGGAAAGAGTTGGGTCCGGATGGGAGAGGTAAAGGAAGGAGGCGGTTGCAGGCAATGGACCTGGTCAAACTGACTGCTTTGGCTGTTGGGACTTCTTAGAACCCTGCTGACATGGCTTTTGGAAAGGATGGGAGTAATATTTCTTCCTCCACTGGGAGGTTGTGGCAGGTGAAGGCTAACGTTTACTGTAGTAAAGCCTCCATGATCGGTACCAGGGTCTCAGTGCCGACATCGAGACACCAAGATTGCGAGCCTGTTTCCTACTGTCATTGACAGCTTTGAGAGCCTCATCGGTGTTGGAATGAAAGAGACCGTCCCTATCGAAAGGGAAATCTTCAACTTTAAATTTGACATCTGTCTGCAGGGAAGTACTACAAAGCCAGGCATGACGGTGTAGAGCGATGGAAGAAGCAAGTATTTTAGAAGAGCACGTCAAGGCATGTCAAACGGAGTTGATTTGTTGCTTAGAAATAGCACCAATCTCAGACAAGGCAGCAGACAGAATGAGGCGATATTTCATCTGGGACAATTTTTTTTATTTTATTTTATTTTTAATTTAAATTTTTATTGTATTTTTCAAAAACAAAACAACAACAACAACAAGATATAGTATACAAAAGAATACAAGTAAACAGTAAGTTGTAAACTGCCCTTGGAAAACTCAACAACATCTGGGACAAATTCAAGGACTGGATGAATGGCAGTAGTGACATTAAAGGCATAGGCAGACAGGTAGGAGACGTAGGTATTGATCTTGACATTCATCGATGCAATGGCATAAGTTTTCTTGGCAATAACATCTATTTTCCTTCCCTCACGATCGGGAGGTGTGGACTATCGAACAGGCTGTTTAGATTTCAAACAGGAGTGAACTATCGTCAAGTCTGGTGGAGGTTGGGTAAACAGGAATTTTCCTGTAGATTCCTGGACTTTATAAAGGCCATCAGAACACCTCGATATCGGAACGATGGAGGCAGGATGGTCCCAGGACTCCTTGAGGATCGAAAGGTGGACTGGGAGCAGTGGAAGAATTGTTGAGGGTGGCAGGTCTGCCTGCACCAACTTATGTACGACATCAGTCACTGCTGGGGTTTCGGTGGAGCCTTGAACCTGAAGGGCCATGGCCATTCGGGTGATGAGTTCCAAGTAGGCCTTTGGGCCTTCAGTCGGGGAGATAGAGCCCTGACGACCATTGTCATCGTCAAGAGGAAAGGCATCATGGTAGAGATCACCGGAGACTGAACAGTCAGCTATCGAGGCCAGAGAAGGTGATCGAAGCAGTTGGGAAACATCAAGAGGTGTTCCATCACCCGCAGGAGGATGGTGCCAAGGTTCTAATGGAGAATGCTTCGGGGCATCCGCAGACCTCGATGTATGTGGAGGCTGATCAGGTCCTAGGGAATGGACGGAGACTAGCGAACGGGAATGCCTGGAGTATGGTGAAGCCGGGCAGTATCTATCAGCCATTAGAATTCGATCATAATGGTCTCAACAAGGAGTTGAAGACCTGGAGTAAGGGTGGTACTGTCTACAGTGGTAAATATCTGAAGACGAACAGTCCAAGTCGGAGGCCGATCTGGAAGGGGATGGCGACCAATGATAATAGTGCAGCCTGCGGAGATAGCAGGACCAGGACCTGGATCGACTTCTCATGAAACACTCCCTGTTGTCACAGATCGGGGCATGGGGCCAGACAAGAGTGAGGAAGTCGAGGCACAGTCTGAGGTCAAGATCCAGGCAAACCAATCAACCGGGAAAACCAAGTTCAAAGTGCAAGGCAAAGCGGGGGGGGGGGGTGTCAAGGTACAGTCCACAGTCAAGAGCCAGGCAAACCAACCAACCAGGGAAGCCAAGTCCAAAGTGCTAGGCAAAGTGGGGGGGTCAAGGTACAGTCTACAGCACAAACTGTCAGAGTTGTCAGTAAGCCAGAGGTCCCAAGAGTCAAGAGTCAGGGAGTCAAAGGTTCGAGGTGCAGGTCAAAGCATAGTTGTGCAAGCTGAGGTCAAGGAGCTGAGGACATCAAGACAGGAACCAGGAATCAGGAACACAAGCGAGGAGGTGCAAAGCTTTGTCAAAGTGACTAGTTGGTGGCACGGCTTGTCGACGTAAGTGCAAGGGCTAAATAGCTCACTAAGCTGCCGGCAATTAGTGTGCCCCAAGCACGTCCCGGCTCCCGCTAATACTCAGGACTGAAAGAGCGTCTGTTGCACATGTGTGCCTCTTGCCGCTGGGCTGCCATGTCCCGTCGGCGCTGTTCTCTCAAATGGGAAACTGGTGGAGGCGAATTAGGGGGAGTGCTGACCAGGCAGGAATCTGCCTCAGCTATTCCTGGAGCAGCCTCTGAAATCTCAGCGCTGTCAGGTGTGGGATTTTCTGGCATCGGGAGCTCATCCCCAGCAGCACTCAGCTCCTCTGCTGGAGCCGTGGACACTTGTCAACCAAAGAGTGGACAGACATACGGGAACCGGAGGAGTGAGAGCGAGATATACAATAAGAAGGCGGACACTGGACAGGCAACTTGGAGCACTGACCAGGTGGAATATGACCTGACGATGAAGACAAAGTAGGTGGCGGAGTTGGAGGCTTAGGAACAGAAGCAACTGAAGATACCACAGGAGTCGATGTCGAAAGACCAGAAATCAACATGGGATCGAACTTTGGAGCCGAAGTCAACATCTAGGGCTTCGATTTCAGTTTCACAGACTGTTTGTCCTCATGTTTTTCCAATTTATGCTTCAAAGTTTTTGCATTGTCGGGGTGTTTAGGTGCAGCAGAGGACTGGCATGCGGCCGAAGACTTCACAGGATGCAAGGCCTCTTCAAGCAGAGAGGCTCTAAGGTGGGCTGCTCTATTTCCACCGGCCTGGCAAGTGAAGTTTGCACAATGGGGACAAGAATCAAACCTGTGGAACTCGCCCAAACAAAATAGAAAAAGATGACCATCGTTGGAGGGGAGCTTAGCTGGGCAATGGTGACATGTCTTTAAAAATTTTGTGCGTCCCATACAAATACACCCCCCCCGGCCAGAGGGGAAAGAAGGGGCCAAGAAGAAATTAAAGTGAGGAGGAAATCTCTCTCTCTCTCTCTCTCTCTCTCTCTCTCTCTCTCTCTCTCTCTCTCTCTCTCCAGGGAAGGAAATAGAAATACGAAGAACAGAAAAATAAGAAGTAGAAAATGAAGGGAAGTACTCAGCTGAGGCAATTTTGAAGAGCAACACAAACGAGGTGTGAACACGAAGGCGGTCGAAGAAGAACTGAGTGGGAGGCAGCTCTCTCCCCCACTCTAGGCATGTGCAGTGCATGCCTGTTTCCCAGGGTGGGAAGAGAGCCCGCCAAAAAGATTTCTGAGGCAAGCTCTGGAATATTCTCCGGTCGAGGTCGTGCGCAGGCACCCAAGCCATGTGTGCAACTGCACAGAGACCACGACGAAGATCCACTGAAGCTCATTTACACAATTCAGTGGAGTTTGTGACAATCAATACTCATGGCAGACATCATGTGACTAAAGAAGAGCATGTTAAGTATTAGGGGTGCCAACCTGAAGGTGGTGCCGAAGTTCTCCCAGAATTACAACTGATTAGCAGATTTCAGCAATCCGTTCCCCTGGAGAAAATAGCAGGTTCTCAGAGCTCAGTCTCTATGGGCTCCTTCCCCTCCCCAAACTCCACCCTTCCAAGAGACCCAAACCTCCAAGGATTCTCCAAGGCAGAGTTTGCAACCACAGAAGTATACTGTTTACACCAGGACTAACTCTATGGTTTTGCCATAGAGTTTTTGTAAAATACTAGAGCTTTTGTAAAATGCTTGAGGCCTGGCCTATTGCTGCCTTGGGGGCCCTGAGTTGGGTGGAAAGGTGACCTAAAATGTTTTAAATAAAACAAAACATATAAATAAAATTGCTTCCTCCCCAAGATGCTATTGGTTCTTGGTTTCCAGTTTGCATTGGGAAATCCATCATCTCTGCTATACTCTCAGTAGTAACAAAAGTCATTAAAATGTGACACAAGATGGCTGATGGGCTAGTTGTAAGTGGTGGAGCATGCTTGAACCTTGAGGGTACTAGGGGCAATGCCATGCATTATTTGTGGCAATCAGGTATACAAAGGATGCCTTTTTTTGCTTTTCCTGAATATGGGGTGCAATTTCTAATAATACTGTGATTCAAATAATTTTATTTCCCTGAATATCTGAAAAATAGAGTTTCCAAAATAAAAAGATGAAGAGTCTTGTGATCATCAATACAGAAAGAGAATTATTATCTGCAAAATAACTGGCATGGCGATATAATCTGGCTGGGAAGAGGGGAACAGTAGGATTCTATTTATAATTAAGATACCAAAAAGTAGAGTAGCATCCATTTCCCCATCCCCTTGACATGTTCATAAAACACATGAAACAGATTTGTAGAGGTGGGGAGATCAAATGGCTTACTTTAAAGCTGTCACTATTATTTGCACTCAACTGGAAGCAACTGATAAGAGCATTAGCCACTAAGGGAGAAGGAATGGTGTCTCGGGGGAGGGGGAGAGAAAAGAACTTAGCTTTGCCGGTTATAAATGAGCTACCTCCTCCAAAATGTAACCTTGAAAATTTAATTAAACAGCTGTCTAAATACTTACATTTAAGGATGGACGCCACCCTGATGATAGGTACTATGGAAGTGGAGATAGTTTTGTTTGATTGAATGCCATGCAGAGTATTCCATACATCCAGCAACATCTGGATCTGTTTTTATGAATGTGGGATAGCAGCAAACTCTAATTCTTATCTCCCAGTAAAGTCTCCATCCTGAAAGAGGCAACCCAGCAGTAGATATGAAACATCTTACACCATGTGATTCAAGTGATACTGAAATGTACCACTTACAATTATTTAGATGTATGTGCACAATTACTGCGTTAGTGGAGGATATTTAAACACATTCATATGCAGACATATAGGCAGTAATATAAATTTGCTGTCTTGGTCTGTAATTTTTCTTTATCTCCAAAAGAAGATGAGCATAAAGAAGGTTTGAATTGCTCAAGAAATGGAGGAGATGGAACAGCAATATGCGGATTGTCCTGACAGAATAATCAGCTTCTTTCGTAACAATGTAAGCTGAAACAGCTACCTGTAAATCCGAAGTGGGTTGCTTGTACAGACTAACCTGAATTCACCTGTAATTTGACACTCCAGAACTAAAAAGTGATCTGTCTTGTTCCAGTCCTCTCACTCTTTGCACACACTCAGGTGAAAAATAGCAAGTCATATAGTTAATCACTGGTCAAAAATAACAACTGGGCCGTATTGTCCCAGTACCCTAAATAAGCATTCTCCATTCACTCAGATTCTTTCTATCCTTTTAGTTCTGTCCATTTATTATAACTTGACAGAACAGGAACATGCAGAGTTTAATGCAATTGATATTTAGCCACTGAAGCAATGCTGGGGTGGGGCTTCAGTAAGACCTCCAGCTGCCACTGGAGGGCAGGGGGGAAGGAAGTACAGAGGCTACCCAATTTCAGGGCCATGCTTTCTCTAGCTGAAAACAAAGCAGTTTCTTATATGGGTGCCTCCCACTTAGTGTACATCTGCAGTCCAGTTTTCCCCCCTAACATATTAACCAACTTCAGTGAATTGGCATCTGTTTTTGCATCATTTGAACCGAAACAACAGAGCAAAATGAGGTCGCCAGCTACAGAAGTGGCCAACCTGAAGCAGTTCACAGTGATATATGAATAAAAGAGAAACAAACAGGGCATATTTGTGCAGTAGCACCTCCTGTAAAGCTGTTTTCGACAAAACTGTTTCACTAAAACATTCTTTGTCCTGGATGTAATTTTCTGAATAACATGTAGAGGAAGAGGCCCTGATTTGGATGGCCCGTGCTATCTCAGTCTCAAAGCTAAGCAGGGTCAGCCATGGTTAGTATTTGGATGGGAGACCGGCAAGAAATTCCAGAGTCACTAAGCAGAGGCAGGCAATGAGAAACCACTTCTGAACATCTTTTGCCTTGAAAACCCTATGGGGTTGCCATAAGTCAGCTGCAACTTGATGGCACTTTTTGCACACAGAGGAATGGGGCAGGGGGAGTGTGGCCAGAAAGCAGCTGCACGGCATGATCAGCCCACCTGAAACTGAATATGGCCAGGCTGAAAGTAACAGAACACTGTCATGAGTGGGATGACCTCCTCCCCACTATATGTTGAAGCTCTATGAAAGACTTCCATGGCTAGAGAATGGAGCTTCAGTAGAACCTGTGGAATTGACGGAGAAGACATTGCTGCAGTTTTCCCAGGAGAAAACCTCAATATGGAAGGTAACTTGGATTGCCAGCCTCCAGCTGGGTCCTAGAATTACAACTAATCTCCAGACTGCAGAGATCACTTCTCCTGGAAGAACCATAGAGTCTAGGAGAGATGGAAGTCCTAAACTGTACTATTGTATTTATAATTACAACTAAAGGTGTTGGTTTTGTAGAATATCTATGAAGTAATGACCAATGAACATTTTAAAATATCTGTTATGACTTACTGGACTTGAGGACAAAATTTATGTTTATTGATTTAACCCTTTCCTTCCTACAAAGATCCAGATAGGATAAGACAAAGAGAAATGAGGTCAAAAAGAAATCATTGATTATGATAGCTTATTAGAATTCTCATTTGGGACTGATCATCTGTTTAGTCATTTACTTCATAATTAAATCCTCCCTTTCCTCCCAGTGGGGAAACAAAGTGGCATACACCATTCTCCTTGCCTCCAATTTATCCTCACAACAACCCTATGAGGTATGTTAGGCCCACGATCACTCAGTGAGCTTTCATGGCAGTCTGGGGATTTGAACCTGGGTCTCCCAGATCCCAGTCTGACAGTCTAAGTACTACACAGCACTGCCCCCAGGACCTTGTATGATTCTGGGGGGAGGGTGTTGGAGGTTGGTTTTTTCCCCATCTTTATAGGGCTGCGGTTTCCATGGCCAATCTTATATTAATTTCTGAGGCCTACACAAGGAAACAGACATTGACTCCTGCCACAGGTAGGGGTATTTACAGCCTGATCCTAACCATGTGTATTTAGAAGTTAAGTCCTACTGATTCCAATGGTACTTAAGTATGTATGTTTAAAACCCTTTAAGCTCTGTTTAGTACATCAATGCTCATTGCTGAGGTCAAATGTCACTTACAATATTTTTTTTTTTAAAAAAAAGTAATATGGATTGGAGCCAGAGTACAAGGAACTGGATTCTACCATTCGAGATAACGGGGTAATTTTCAAAGCGATTTTTAATCCCTTTCAGAACCGCAAATCATCTAACATAGAAATCCATAGCATTACAAAGGCATTTTATCATGCTAACTAAAGAAAGCAGAACCATTGCGAAAAAGAATAAGGGTGAATATATACTGTATCTTTGTATTCCTAAAAACGAATCAAACACAAAGAAATTAGCAAATGAGATTTGTGACTTGCTACACTGACCTGTTTTGCCCTGCCACAGCCTAAAAGCCTTGAAACACAAAATCAGGACAAGAAAGAATGTATCTTTATCTAAATGCACATTTTTTTTGTAGCCAAAGTATGTTTCATGGCAGGCAGGCCAGATCTGGGATGGAGCCTGGGTGCTGGGGAAGGGGCAGAGTTAACTCTTCTCCACATCATTTCCCTTATCAGAAATGCCTTCTGAGTTGAGTTAAGCCCTGACGGGGGGGGGAGCTTTCCCCCATCCCAGTTGGGGCTGCCAACCTCCAGAATTACCACTGATTTCCATATTGCAGAGATAAGCACTTCCGGAGAAAATGGCTGCTTCAGAGGGTGGAGGTCCCTTGCCTCCCCAAACCTGGTCCTCCCCAAGTTCTATGCCTAAATCTCGGATATGGCAACCCAACTTCCAGGGCCTAATGGAACATTTCCCGTCAGAAACACTCTGCATAGCCCACTTCTCTGCCCTAGGCAGGCTTGCCTTTGTGTCCTTTTTAATACCACAGAACATCTGAATTTCCAGTTGCAGAATTCCAACTTCACATCTAGGTTGGTTCTAACAGTTACAGAATTCAAACTGCACATCTAGGTTTGGGAAATAAAAGAGGCCATGATGGTACCACTCTTAAAGAAACCCTCTCTGGATCCTGCAGGTCCTTCCAATTACCACCCAGTCTCGAATCTTTTGTTCCTGGGCAAGGTAATTGAGAGAGCCGCAGCAGAGCAGCTCCAGAACTTCCTAGAAGTTACATTGGTCTAGAAGATACATTCCAGTCTGGCTTCTGCCCTGGCCATGGGACGGAAACTGTGCTGGTAGCTCTTACAGATGACCTTCGCAGACAGCTGGATCAAGGGGGTTGGTGCTGCTGTTATTGCTTGATCTAACAGCAGTGTTCAACCTGGTCAGCCATGATTTGTTGACCCACCACCTCACCGAAATAGGAGTCAGTGTGGTGGCCTTGAAATGACTTACCTCATTCCTCCAAGCTTGGAGACAGAGGGTAGTATACCCCTGGTATGTGGGGGCAATCATCTCCCCAATGTTGTTTAACATCTACATGTGCTCCCTTGCCCAGCTGGTGCAGTTTCAGACTGGGTTGCCATCAGTACGTTCATGACACCTAGCTGTATCTGTTGATGGACAGCCAGACAAACACCACCCCAAATAATCTGGCTGAAGGGTTGGAGGCCGTGGTGCTGGAGGGGGCAGCAGTGGGAGGGCTTCTAGTGTCCTGGCCCCACTGCTGGACCTCCTGATGGCACGTGGTATTTTTGGCCACTGTATGACAGAGTGTTGGACTAGATGGGCCATTGGCCTGATTCAACATTGGCTTCTCTTATGTTCTTATGTGGTTAGATGGTTAAAGCAGAGCCAGCTGAGACTGAATCTATCCAAGATGAAGATCCTTTGGCTGGGGGGGATTCAGGATTGGAGCACCAACTCCCAGCTCTAGATGGTGTGCCACTAACACTGGCACCCACTGTTAAGAGCCTGGGTGTGTTTCTTGGATGCCTCTCTATTGATGGAGCCCCGGATCACAAATGTTGCAAGACTGGCATTTCTTCAGCTGTGCCAGTTCAGCAACTGCCCCTCTTCTTCTCTCACCTTGACCTAGCCACAATAATCCATGCAACAGTCACCTCTAGGTTAGGCTACTGTAACTCGGTCTATGCAGGGCTACCCTTGAAACTGACCTGGTAGTTGCAGCTGGTCCAGAATGCGGTGGCTCGGGTTCTTACCAGAACTCCACTAATAGCATATATCCAACCAGTGCTTCACCAGCTGCACTGGCTCTGGGTTGAATACCGGATCAGGTTCAAGTTTCTGGTATTAATCTTCAGGGCCCAAAACAGTCTGTGATCAAGGTACCTTCAGGACCACCTCTCCTGGTATACCTCCTGAAGAGCACTGCACTCTGTGGAAAAATATCTACTGGAGATCCCTGGTCTGAAAAATATCCGGCTGTCCTCAACCACAGCCAGGGTTTTTTCTCTGCCAAATGGAATCCATGCCCTGTGGGACCTAGGTCAGTTTTGCAGGGCCTGTATGAAATGTTCCACCAGGCCTATGGTTGAGGACAGCAATGGTCTTCATTTAGCCTGGTCTTCCTTCCTCTCACTCACCCTTGGAGTAAGGATAATCTGGTTTAGACACCATCCGGAATGGTTTTGTGTTTGGTGTAGTGGTTAAGTGCGCGGACTCTTATCTGGGAGAACCGGGTTTGATTCCCCACTCCTCCACTTGCGCCTGCTGACGTGATCTTGGGTCAGTCACAAGCTCTGGCACAGCTGTTCTCTCAAGGAGAGTTTCTGTCAGAAGTTCTCTCAGCCCTACCTACCTCACAGGGTGTCTGTTGTGGGGAAGGGAAGGGAAGGGAAAGGAGTTTGTAAGCCACTCTGAGACGCCTTTGGGCAGTGAAGGGTGGGGTATAAATCCAAACTTTTCTTCTTCTTCTTCTTCTTCTATTTGTTTTACTGTTTTTAACTTATTTAAATTTATAATTGTATCTTTTGAATGTTGTACACCACCCTGAGCACCAAGTATGGGAGAGGGTGCTTTAGAAATCAAATTTACAAATTAATTAATCAATTAATTAATAACTCTTGGAATATCTCTCACTTCTTTTCATTTCTAGAGCTCTCAGTCTCTGAGAAGGTTGAAAGACTCCCCCCTTTCTATTGTAAAACATAAATTGTAAAGATGGTATTTTGCCAGGAATCAAATTGGTATCATTCCACCAATTCTGATCACAAGCTTTCTCTTCACCCTCAGTAAGACCCCCTCAAGTTGACTCCAATATGTCTTATATGATTATATATATTTCCAAAAAGGATGGTAAAAGCTGGCAATGTGATAGCTTACTTCAAGAGGCAAGACACAACTGTGAATTGAGTAGGTTATATTACTTCACTTCTAGAAGACATATTTGCCTGAGGCAGAAAAGAATTTGGAGGTGAAGAGGTTATCTGCAGCAGAAACAAAGCCATGATATCACGGGTCTTCCATAATCAGGAGCTGATGGAAATACAGTCTGAAAAGAAATGCTCTACACTTTCCAAAGCTAATCAAGCTATTTTTAAAAAAATCCCATACAAGTTCTCTCTATTTGTACAAAGCTTTCAAGAAAAAGCAATTCTTATCATACTTGCTCCCCATTCCATTATGCTTGCTGTGAAAGGTGAGGTTTTATTCCTCCAAAAACTACCAACCCTCTGAGGTTGCTTCTGGGAAAAGAACTGACTGCTGCTTGTAAATGCTACAGTGGTATAGTTTCTAAGCCAACTCCCTCTTTCTTGCTTAGTGCCTGCATGGATACCTGGAGGATCATTTAAATTATATCTGGTTTCAGGAGGCCTGCTGGTCTTCAGTTGCTCCAGACATAATCTGTCAGGGTCAGGTCAAATACTTTGACCCACTCCTCTCTAAACAGTAGTAGATCTCAACTTTATGAGAAAGCATCTTTGGAAAGCAGTCCTTTTTTCCCAGTCACCACACATTATATGAAGCACAAGGCTATCTTCAGACAAGGGTAGTCCAGGTTTTAGAAGACCTTCCATGTACTGACCACAACAGGGAAAAAAAACAACTGTGCAGATTCTATAGTTTCAGAAAATGTCAGTATGATCATTAGAAAACCTTGAGGCTGCAAAATATCATAAGATTTGTTGAGGTGACTGAAGCAAATCTATGAACTGGATTTTTTTTTATAGTGTATTTCCAAACATGAACACCATTGCATTGCATATGAGGACTTTTAACTATTCTTTACTATTCTTTACTTTCCCCAGTGACCAATTTACATTTTGTAAGGTTGCTGACCTCCTGGTGTGGCCTGGAGATCTTCCAGAATTACAATTGTTCTCCAGACAACAGAAATCTGTTCCCTTGGAGAAAATAGCTACTTTGAAGGATGGACTCTCTATGGCATTATAACCTGCTTTAGTCCCTCCCCAAACCCTCCCCAGGTTCTACCCCAAACCCCCAGAAATTCCCCAAGTTGGCAATTCTTCTGGTGACCTTTAAAGATAGTGTTGGTTGGGTACATGACAATGATCATTTGGTGTGTGGGGTACATATGTGGCTAGGGATAGGGATGTAAGGGAGAGCTGCTTAGAAATAAGTCCCACGTTATTCAATGGGGCATGCTTCCAGGAAAGTGCCCTTAAGACTGCAGCCTAAATCCTGCAATAGCTATTCTCTAGAGATTTCACAAATGGGAAAACTATAACAGTAATGCAAACATCATACCAAGATTCAGCTGGATACAAAAGTTTTGATGGGGCCAAAACTAATATCCCGTGAGAGTGAAAGGAATTTAGTATGCTGGACACACAATTACCACCCCTTAATAAAGGAAGCAATGTAGAACATTTTCTAGAGAAAAGCTCCTACAATATTACTATGATCCTTGAAAATGGTAGTTGATTAACATGCTAAAAACACCTAAGGCACATAAAAATCCCATAGAAACATTTGCCTAGGGTTTATTCTGTGACCCAGTATGGCAGTCCTATTGCTTTCACACTGCTTAAGGCTGGATCCACACACTGCTGGATTTTCCCCTGTGATAATAATTTTCCTTCTGGATACTTCTGTTTGTACAAGACAATCAGGAAAGGAACATTTTTGAAAGGGCACAACATCCAATGTGCAGATCCAGCTTCAGATTCATAAACTGCCTTCAGCCTATGAGGAAAACCTATATAACCAAAAACAAGCCAGGAAGAGCCAATGATCATTCATGTTGAGCGGGAGGTGTGAAATGGGAGATGGGTTCTAGGCTTCTCTCCCATCTCTCTTATTTCTCTTTTCTCTCTCTTTAAGAGCCAGAGTGGCATATATGGTTAGAATGTAGGAGTAGGACAGGGGAAGCCTGAGTTCAAGTCTCTACTCAGTTGGGTACCATTGGGCTAGTTTCTCTCTCTCAGGCTAACCTTCTAATTATGAGGATGAAATGGAGGGAGAACTAGATATGCTCCTTTGAGCTCCATGAAGAAAAGGTGGAATATAACTATGATACTTTTCACCTGGAGTTTCTAGACTTCCCCATAGCCCCAGTCTAGAACACATGGTAGAAGTACTGGAAATGCATTTCCAAAGGTCATTTCTTTTTAGGGCTTTTTTGCATCTTCAATTTACTCCTGATTTTCTTGGCAGTCAATCCACAAGCATTGGAATCTGTTTGGGCAGGAATCATCCACTCATCTGCTCTCCCTTTGCATTTTCACAGTTTTGGAGTCAGTTTATTTTCTTCTGCACATGCCTTAAACAGCCATGATTCTTCATGGGAGGGCATTATCACCATTGGTGTTACAGCACACACACAACCCTTTTTTATTTTTTTTTTTGCACAGGCTTATATTGATATGGCATTGTAATGATAGATTAAGCAGGTTCTCTGAATTCTCAGTTTTCATTAAAAAAAAAAAGTGTCTAGCAACTTCCCTCACAGAGGTACAAGGAAAAAGGCAAACATGTGTGAGGGAAATAGCTAGAGGCTTATTATTTTCTTTTAAAATGAAAGCTGGGAATTCAGACGTCTGGCTTAACCTATCATTACAAGGCTATATTGACACTGATAGCTTACTGCCATTTTTTAAAAAAATCAGAAATTAAACCACTAGTTGTGGGGGGGAAGGGAGTGGTTTGATGATGACAACAGTTCAATCATTTAAAACATTTAAAAGTGGGCTAGAGGTGGGTGGGAATGGGCGGGAAAAAGAAAACAGACAAAAACATTATGCACGGGGAAAAGTGACTCAAAATCGGTTTCCAGAAAGAGATCAGGGTAAAAGTAGTCTCCAAAGAACAAAAGGAAAACCCCGCCCGGGGGTGGGGGGTGGGGAGACAAAACAAACAGACAAAAAGAAGCAAAATCTAAAGGCACAAAAATGTGTGCAGAAATCAGGGAATAAATCAAAACAGTATGGGGCCAAAACCAATTGGGGGAAAACCGTCAAAACAAAGCCCCCCTTTTACTTCATTTATGCCTCAGCTTTCTCCCCAGTGAGGACCCAAAAGTGGTTTCCATCATTCCCCTCTCTTCTATCTTATCCTCACAACAATGCTGTGAGGTTGGTTAGGCTGAGAGTATGTGGCGGGCCTGAGAGCACTCATCAAGCTTCCATGGCAGAGTGGGGATTCAAACCTGAGTCTCCCAGATCCTGGTCTGACACTCTAACCCCAACATTACACTGGCACTACTTACTAAGAGAGATGACTGCTAGCTTTTGAGCTTTACCTTCTCAGTTCCAGTGTCTGGAACTGGGACAGAGGAAGAAACTTGCCTCTTTCAATAGCTCCTGAATATCTCATCAAGATGTCAGAAGCATACCCTCACCTCATCCTTCTCAAAATCTAATGTATCCTGACAGATTAAGTGGTAGTCCCATAACAAACTGCCCTTATTGGGTGCTTTAAAATAGACAGCTGTTTTTCTGAGCAACTTCACTTAGAGACCATGAAACCCAGTGCTATATTGTGAACAAATGACAGTAGAAGGGGGTGCCAAGAGACTGGCTTTGAATGAGGTGGAAATGCATTTGGAGTGCTTGCTGCTATAAAACGTGTTCTATTGACATTAAAGTTTCCATGCCGATTTCCAATCCAGTGAAAGAAATAAAAGTTCTCCCTCTCAAAGCTAAAAAGTAGCTCCAAAAGCAATGGTATCTTTTCACTGCACTCCTCCAAAGATCCATCTGCAACAGTTTCTATATATTCAGCTTAACCCAAACTTTACAGCAGAACTTGAAAGTTGCCTACAAACTACAGCCTGAGAGAGTAACCAAGGCCTGGGGTTAGAGCTTAGAAGGCTCCTCTTTTCTTGGCTTTCCCAGCATTTATTTCAGTTGGGCCCTTCAGAATATGTCTCTAGCACTGCACTGAGGAAGCCAACCTGGCTAGAGAAACCCTGCTGGGGCCTAACGGATTCTCTTTCACTGGCAGTCTTTTAAGCAGCAGCTGGACAAACATTGTCAGGGATGCTCCAGGCTGATCCTGCATTGAGCAGGGGATTGGACTAGATGGCCTGTATGGCCCCTTCCAACTCTGTGATTCCACGATTCTATGATTCCTTCCATGATAGAGTAACATGGTTAGTCTTGATCAGTTAGTGAAATCCAGCTTCTTCTGAGCTCTAGCTGACCAATAAAGATTGGGAGCACTTGAGAATAGTTCTGCATCTTTTAGAGTTTCACAGATGGGAGAATGTCATTGGTTGTATATTTGAAAATGAACAGCAAGATACCATAAGTCTCCAGAACTCTCTCACTGCCAGGAAATGCCCCCTGTTCAGAGGCTCTCCTCAAATTGTTACTGGCTGGGGAAGTCATGCGATCAAAGATTCGCCTTGTAGAACTATCCATTCTAACCAACCTGCTCATTTATTTATTTTCTTCATTTATTTGGCACAATGGTGATGAGGGTTGCCACTCTGGGGCTGGTGACTGGCAGGAGACTTATTGCCAGTGACACAACCTGGAAGTGACATCATCACATTCAGGTGACACTCTAGCATAGACCAGTTATTTTGAGAAAATGCTACAGGCTGAGTTCAGACTGGCAGTTTGAAGTGCGAGGGAGTCGTGGCAAAAAGGCCCCGGAACAAAGTGTTCCGGGTTTTCCCAGTCACACTGCACTGACTGATGCAGGAGCATACTGGGGAGGAGGCATGAGGGAGCGTTCACACTGTTGGCCCGAAGGCGTGGCTGTAAGGTGTGGCTTTCTGTTTTGCTAATCTGGAGATATGCGCTTATGCACATGAGCACTTATGCTCATAAGCGCATATGCGCACATGCACACAAGCAAAAATCGCGGATTTTAGCATTCACACTGTGCAGGATATATGTGGGATAGACATGCTTTCCGGGATTTGATACCACTTTTAACACGCATCTTTTAAACTCAGGAACGAAGTGTTACAAGACGAGTTGAGTACGGCTGGGGAGCGCCAGACAGATGTGCCTGTGTGAATGCCCCCTTTAATCCGCTTGTGAAATGTTGCTGAAATGCACCTTTCTCAGGGCAAACTGCCAGTCTGAACTTGGCCACAGTGTCACCCAAATGTGATGACATCACTTCAAGGTCACAGTGGAAATGATGTCATGTTGTCAGGGCATCACCAGTCACCCCCCAAACTCCACCAGCATTCTTTCCCCTCCCCCATGACCCACCTAAGTGGCAGCAGGTCTCCTGCTGAAGTGGCAGACATGGTGTCCCAAATGGGGACTCAGAGGGGCTTACAACATTCTCCCCTCCTCAGTTTTATCCTCACAACAAGCATATGAGGTAGTTAGGCTAAGAAGATCACCCAGCAAGCTTCCATGGTAGAAATACAGTTACTGAGAGGACAAATGAACTTCTCAGCCATGTGGTAGAGAAATATCTGCATATTTCATGTTGTACTTCCAGGCTTTGTCTTCACTTTAGTGGAACTTGTTTGACAAAAAGGAAGCCATGTAAAAGAACCACTCCATTTAATCTGGTAATCAAACATAAATCAGAGATACGCAACTAATTTTGTTGGTGTTCTTCTGGATCCTTGCTCAGTCAAGAGTACATGCTGTCCTGAACAGAATGTAACTTCCAGCCATTTGCTGAAGGTCTCTCTACCAAGCTGCTGAAACCTCGTGTTCTTTTTGGAGTTAGGTCTACCTCTAAATCAGCATTTCAGATTCCTGCCTAACGAGGGTTAGCATCTTTTTGTTCAGATAAATCAAATGCCGTTATCCTTTCCGTTATCATTTTTGTGGAAATTGGATTTTGTGCCTGGTCAGATTAGGGGGTTTTTCCGGACAGATGCTGTAAAACATTTTCTATAGCTAATTAAATGGAAGCCTGATTATATTCCATTATTCATTTTTGGAAAGGAAAAGAATTCTCAAAATTAGTTTCCAGTGCATTTAGTTCCAGGGTTGAATGACAGTTTGGTAGTTTAAAAAATAGGAATAAACAAGAATACAACCAAGTTAATACCAATTTTCCAAGAGGGTATTGGGTACAGCAGCAGTTGCATAAAATGGCGACCATCCAGATTTAAAATTATGCTGTTGAATAAAATTCCATGGCATAGGAATGAGTAATTTTGACAGCACTCTTTTGCCAACTTTGGAATTTAACATTCCATTTTTCACTGAACCATAAAAAGATATCTATGTTCATTGTAGAAAAATGTTAAATTCATTTTATAGCCTATGCACTACAGGTCACACATGTCTAACTGATCCCTTCTCATTGTACAATTCAGAATCACTGGACATTTTTAACACTCAGTAATAAAATCAAGTAGAATAAATATACCTTCTGTCCAGCACTGAGCTACCATACACAAATGTCATGGGCTGGATCCTAATACTACCAGAGGAAGCGAGAATCTTTGCCTTGATCAGTTCCTCCCAGCAGACCCTTTCAACTGCCAGAAAGTGGATTTGAGGTTGGAGAAGGCACATGGATTAACAGCCATGAGGGTTGCAGGGGGCTGCAGGGAGGAAGAGGAGGAAGGGGCTGAAAATCATCACCTTCCCTGCCTCCTTCATCACCTTTGATACCTGATTCTATGCTTATAGTTTTAATGTAAATTACATTAAATTTACATTTAATGTAAATTATTCAAAGCCTCCAAGTGCCTCAAAGGCATGCCTGTGCTTCACATTAGTGTATGTTACCAAATGACATGTCTACACAGCCTAGCATTCTCTTCCTAGTTGTAACAACTCCTCTAGGAGCAAATATAACCCCTAAGAATTAGTTGGTTTAGTTCAGCAGGGGCAGGTAGGTGACTAGCACTTAGAAGCAAAAAAAGAGATTAGTTGCTGAAGAACTTGATAAGATTTTCTGGGCTCTTATCACCTTGTATAAGATTCAGGTGGCTAGCTGTGTTGGTCTGAAGCAATAGAACAAAGTTTGAGTCCAGTGGCACCTTTATGACCAACACTTTTATTCTGGGTATAAGCTTTCCTGTGCACACACATTTCTTTATCCATGCACATGAAAGCAATTCCAAAGCTGCCCCCCCCCCAAGCACCAAGAATAGAGTGCATCACCTGCCCCAGACTGAGAGTTCCTATCTATACCTTGTGGCTAATAGCCACTGATGGACTTCTGCTCCATATGTTTATCTAATTCCCTCTTGAAACTGTCCATGCTTGTCCATACTTCAATAAGAAGTACCGTACATCAGTCTGAAATCTTGCCTTTTGGGGCTGTTAATTCTTCCTCCATTTTATTTCTGTACTAGGATTAAGGCCCCTTGTGGAAATAAATACAACGAGCTCTAGAAAGAGGTTCTGGGAGAGTGCCAAGGCCTTGGACACTTGGCGTCAATGTGCTGTGGTGACCTCAGCAGGTATAATGACACAGAGTCCACCATTTTCTCCAGAGGAACTGATCTCTGCTACCTGAAGAGCAGTTGTAATTTTCAGTGATCTCCAGCCCTCACCTGGAGATTGGCAACAATTGTTACCCAGAAGGGAATGGCTGGTTTGGAGGGTGGAGTCTATGGCATTGTACCTGTCTGAGGTCCCAACTCTCCTCAAACCTCACCCTCTCCAGGTTCCATTCCTCAAATCTTCAGGAATTTCCCACCTGAAGTTGGCAACCCTAGCTCCTTCCCAGCCACTCATCAATGAAATGACCCCTGGGGGGATCCCTGGAAAGTTGGCAACCCAAGAGTCTGGCCTTTCCTTGCCTCCTTGGGCTGCCTCCTCCCTTTGTTATTGTGCAGAGTGGGGGAGACTATGTGGTCAGAGCACAACACAGATTATTAGCCCAAATAAAAGAATTTATCTTTTTACACAGTTATGCGGCGCACACACAGTGTAGGAGTAAGCACACACTATGAACCAGCCGGGCATAAATCCACAGGGTTAAACGCCATCCTCTTTCCCTACACACCGGCCTCTGGCTCTCTGCTCTAGCCTCTTTCTCTCTTACCCAAGAGAGCAGGGAAACTTCCATTCATTCCCCAGTCCAGCTGACTGTGGAGAGGCTGAATTTCTGCTGCCTCCCAGGGTTCGGCCACATCTCTGACTTGTGGCCTGGACAGCCTAGTCAGCACAGGCAGAAGGAGCCTTTCCTAACCACCTGTAGGACAAAGATGGCCTCCTACCTGGATGGGCTGCAGTCTATATTGATGCTGCCCCACGCATTGGGACAGTCCCTGTTTTCCCACCCTTTTCTGCCTTGGGGCAGCTGGGAACTGTAGTCCAGCAGATGAAGAAGCCCCATACAACCCAGTGAGTGATACCCCTACAGGCCTCTCTCTGGAACTGCAGCTCAATTAAACCTTATGGCAGATCATTTTAAACAAACAACCACAGACAGCAGCCATCTTACAAACACAGGTAACTGCTATTTCATTACACTTACCAACAGCCACTGAGGGAAAAGTTACTCCCACACAGGACGCAAGCAGTAGAAGTGTCTGCATCAAGAGACAAAGCCATATGCCAGGAATTCTGACACGCGAGTACTCTTGAGTGGTGGCTGATGGGCCAATGGCTGAGGAAGGGCATTGCACAGCCAATGTGAGTGCATGGAATGCTGCCACTTTAAAACAGCATTATTTATCTAGAGAGATACAGGGATCTTTTTGTAGCAGGAACTCCTTTGCATATTAGGCGACACACCCCTAATGTAGCCAATCCTCCAAGAGCTTACAGTAGCCCCTGTGAGAAGAGTTCTGTAAGCTCTTGGAGGATTGGCTACATTAGGGGTGTGTCGCCTAATATGCAAAGGAGTTCCTGGATACCCTGTTTTTCCTCTTGGCTCCTTCACTTAAAGTCATTCCTTTACTCCTGCTTCCCTAACCAACATTGAAAACAATAAAATAGATTTTTTAAAAGGATTCATAGGAAACAAAGCTCATGCAAAATAAGATGTGCATGTAATACATAGCAGTCCTGTTATAAAGCTCAGTTATTAAAATCTGTGGAATCAAATGTTAGGAAAATAAACATGTATGCCTAATTTTCTTCTTGTGATCTGGAAAAGTATTAGCCCATTTGCAGTGCTAGGCTAATGACAGATAATAGACAAGTACATTTCACATGCAATTTCTGAAGGTTCATTGAGAGGGATTTATTGTGCCTGAGAGCATGTCCATATGAAGATCCACCCTGAAGACATATTTTCTGGGGTATTTTCTAACCCCTCGTTATTGTGAGGTAAGTGTTTGCAAGGCTATCAGGGCGAATAGTACCTCTCCAGAAAACATAAATGTGTCCCTGGAACAGTGTTTTCTTTTAAAAACAATTTGCGGTAAACAAGCATCTCAAATGCCAAAACCAGAAGCTTTCTGGGGGTGTTATACCCCAAGTGTTTTCTGTTTGTTTACACAAAGAAAACTGTTATGTGGTAAGAGACTGTACTTTGGAGACACCATTTACTAATATACCACTGACAATGTCCTGAGAGCAAAAGTTGTACAGCCACTTCTCTATGCATCCTGTCAAACAAACAGACAAAAATGTAGTAAGGTAGAAATTTACTTCAGAAATGTTTAGCCATTAAAAGAGATTTTGCTAGTTCCATTTTAATTTTCCCTTCTCATTGACAACTGGGCAACCTCACAGTCATTAGCATTCTGGTTCCTAGTGCACTTAATGTACCTTGGTCCAGATCCTGTTGGCATCAGAGGTGAGGACTCAAAATAATGGGTTGAAATTAAGGGCAGGAAGGTACCGGCTGGATATTAGGAAAATCTTTTTTACAGTAAGAGTTGTGCAACAGTAGAATCAGCTGCCAAGGAAGTTGGTGAGTTCCCCCTCAAAGGTAGTCTTTAACAGCAGTTGGACAAACACCTGTCAGGGATGCTCTAGGCTGACCCTGCATCGAGCAGAGGGTTGGACTAGATGGTCTGTATGGCCCCCTCCAACTCTGTGATTCTGTGATCCCAATCCTGTCCTTGGAGCTTCTTAGGAGTTAATTTGTGCTAATTGTCACCAAGCCTAAGTTTGCAGTCACATGCACCTTTAGATCTGACATAGCTGCGAATGCCTGATGGATCTAAGGGGCACAATCAGACATCAGCATCTGGGAAAGGTCCCACAGTCATCGGCAACCTGTGTTGCTCGGCCACAGAAATGAAGTTAAAAGACACTGAGGAAAGTCCAGTCCTAATGCTTGTCGACAGGCTACAGATGGACTACAGAGAGCCAGTTCGGTGTAGTGGTTAAGTGTGCGGACTCTAATCTGGGAGAACCAGGTTTGATTCCCCACTCCTCCACTTGCACCTGCTGGATGTCAGAGTCTTTCAGCCCCACCTACCTCACAGGGTGTCTGTTGTGGAGAGGGGAAGGGAAAGGAGTTTGTAAACCACTCTGAGACTCCCTTGGGTAGTGAAGGGTGGGGTATAAATCCAATCTCTTATTCTTCTTCCCCTGTCTGATCACTCAAGCTTGCTCTCAAGCTGTCAGGATGGTCTGATCATTCCATCCCGACTTAGTGCTAGGTTTTTCTTCCAGCTTAGCAGTATGTGCATAATCGCATACTCCATGGGGAACCCTCAGTGCAGAGGCACGATTCCTCATTTATGCTCATAGGAAACAAACAGGAAAAAACAACAACCTCATTTGCACATAGTGGTGTCTGGTCACACAATGATGCACTGAGCCCGCAGCACAAAGGGATGTGTGATCTTGCAACTGTGATTCAAATTCCTCCAGAGGAAATAGGGGCACTTTCCCTCCACTCCAAATGGTGCATGTGACTGCAGCCTTAGCTTCAGGACCTTTTGTTTGGCCTGGACTCAGCTTCGGGAGTAATAATTAAGGGTGCCTCTGGGCAAGTACCCTGACCTGGATCACATAGGCTAGCCTGATCTCATCACATCTTGGAAACTAAGTATGGTCAGCCCTGGTTAGTACTTGGATGGGAGGCCACCAAGGAAGTCCAAGGTTGCTACCCAGAGGCAGGCAATGGCAAACCACCTCTGAATGTCTCTTGCCTTGAAAACCCTACCCCTGAAAACCTCTTATGGGATCTCCATGAGTCTGCTGTACATAACATAAGAACATAAGATAAGCCAATGTTGAATCAGGCCAATGGCCCATCTAGTCCAACACTCTGTCACACAGCGGCCAAAATATACCAGGTGCCATCAGGAGGTCCACCAGTGGGGCCAGGACACTAGAAGCCCTCCCACTGCTGCCCCCTCCAGCACCAAGAATAGAGTGCATCACCTGCCCCAGACTGAGAGTTCCCATCTATACCCTGTGACTAATAGCCACTGATGGATTTCTGCTCCATATGTTTATCTAATTCCCTCTTGAAACTGTCCATGCTTGTAGCTGCCACCACCTCCTGCAGCAGTGAATTCCATATGTTAATCACTCTTTGGGTGAAGAAGTACTTACTTCTTAATGGCACTTTCTACCACCATCACTAAGCAAATGCGAAGTAAATGCCTTGTCATTAAGGAAAAGTCTGGTGAGATCTTTGTTAGTCTCCCAGGATCTAGTTGGTTTTGCACAGGAGGTGCAGAGTCAGTGAATGGAGGTTTAGCAGCAGAGGAAGTCTGTTTGCTGGGGAACTGGATAAGATTTCCTTGGCTCTTATCACATTGTACAAGGGCTGTTTTTTCAAGCTGAAGAAGACTGTAGCCTGGCTTCTTTGATATCCTATTTGTTGCTTTGTACAAAAGGAGTGCATGGGAAGAATCTGGTGCTTGATGGACTGGAGAAGTTGGGCTTGGCTCACTACACCACAACATTGTTGCAAGCCAGAGCCAGTCACTTTACTGAATTCATAGACATTCTCTGTTGCAGGTTTCTGCTCTCTGTTACGCTCTTTAGTTATATAAACCTTGTTATATTGTTCTGTATGTTGGACAGCTTTGTCTAAAAGACATTTTACTTAAATCGTCTTGCAAGTTCTGTTCTTGCTTTAGCTCCATCGAACTCAAACAGGCAGGGGGTTATGTTTGCATCTGATTCTTATTTTTCCTCCCCTGTTCAAAACTTAATGCTGGGGCTGCTCCATTCAAAAAGAGAGAAATTATATGGGGTAGTAGGGATTTTTGTATCAGCAGTTTTCATTTGTTTTCGGGGGGGGGAGACAGCAACAAGTCTGACAGTGCTGAGCTACTTCCCCTGTAAACTCATGGATCTCAGTGGACTTAGACTGGAATAACACTGCATAGAAAAGCATGGTTAGTTAAATAATTCCCGTCTATGTGCTGGTGCTAAAGCTTACCTGATTAAAATCTGGTACTTTGAATAAAATGGCATGGATCCAAATGCCAGGCTGACATTTTCTCTTTTTTCCAGTCCAACCAGAACCACAATCATCCTTGTCAACTCAGATTTTACATTTAGCATTCATGGTTACTGGCATACTTCCATTATTAAAATAAATGGAAGTATTTGTAGAACAATAGAAAACTTTAGAAAACAATAGAAGATTCTGCCAAAAAAAGAAAGAACTGTTTTTGATGTGCGAAGCAGAACAGCCAAGTGACACCCTCCTACATCCATTGAAATCAATGGGTTTAGAAGTGTGTTTAGGACTGCACTGTTAATTCCCTTTATGACAGTAGAACCGAAGCCTTTCTCCTTTAATTATTTATATTTCTGATGGTGAACATTGGGCTTCACTTTTGCTAAGACAATTCCGTGTAACAAAGATTTTTATTGGAATATATTCAACATTGTTAAACACAATTTCCAAAACAACTTATAAGCTATATCCCTTCCCCCTTCCCCCCAATAGGCTTCCAACACTGCTATTGCCAATAACAAAAAAATTTAAAAGTAATCAGGTTTAAACTTATAACAATCGATAAACCAGGTAACATATATATTTTTTAATACAGAAATCTGACTCATCTAACATAATTCCATTTTCAATAAGAATCAAGGTTATACATTTTCCCTTTCATTTTGTATTCAGTTTCCATATATATTTTCAGGTCTAAGACAATTCCCAGTGGGGAGGAAATTTGCTCTTCACATGCTTAGTAACCCCCTTGTTTTATTATTAGCTCTAGGGCTGCCAGGTTCCCCCAAAACGCCAGCTGGGGGTGGGGGGGTAGGGTGGCCAGATCCAGGTTGGGAAGCTCCTGGAGCTTTGGGAGTGGAGCCTGGTGAGTGCAGAGACCTCAGTGGAGTACAATGCCACAGAAACTACTTTCCAAAGCATCCATTTTCTCCAGAGGAACCAATCTCTTTAGTCTGGAGATGAGCTGTAGTTCCAGGGGATCCTCAGCTCCCACCAGGAGGCTGGCATCCCTAGTTAGCTCCTATAATCCAAGATTTAGGGTTGTCGTCACTGAAATAAAGCTGTGGTGCTGAGTCTAGTGGAAATTAAAAACCCTTCTGGCCGGCAACATTTTCTATTGTTCTCCTGATGTTTCCATTTGATTGACAGAGAAAAGTTATTCCAGGAGCCTTGAATGAGCTACTTGAATGCTAGAGAAGCCTCACCTGATTAAAGCATTTCAATCACCAGCAGCAAATTCCACAAAGCAGTCTAGCGGCTCTTTTCCTGATGTGTGTGTGTGTTGTGTGTGTTTTGCTCCAGCAATGCCTGCAATTAATGTAATTGTTGATACAATCACATCCAGGGTTACTAACATATGTCTCGTTATTAATTCTAACAGAAACAGTTGGAGAGAAAATAGAAAACCTTGTGAATTGTCAGTGTCTCCCCACCCGCCTTTGACACTGTCAAAAAAAAAAAAAATCTCAGGTGTTCGGCTGGCACAGCAGTGCCTGGGACCTCCAACTTGCTGAAACTGGATGCTGTGCTTTAATTGGCTAATTTTTAAAAAAATAAAGAAAGAAATCATGAAAAGGAAAGGGGCGAAAAGCTGCTGCAAGGATCAAACTGATCTGGCATAAAGGGAAATGTCACAAAGCCTGCTGTACTGAAACGTAAGGTGTTGAATGTGCTCCTGTGTGCTGCTTGTTGGCAGAGTTTAAGCATGCCGAGGAATGGAGCACCAACTGTTTAAAGAAAATAACTCAGTTTATTAAAGAAGAAATAAACTCTGATAGAACAGAGGAGAGGGAGAGAGGCTTAACTGATTAACTGCTATGAGAGACAGGAACGAAGGGGGGAGGGCTCGGTTGGAGCAGGAAGTCTCCAAAGAGCTAATCAGGAGACAAAAAAGACATAATTTGGAATTGTCGGTAGTCCCTAATCTAGCTGTGCTAACTAGCAGTCCTTCAGATCTTCAAGCAGATGCACTATAAACTTTGTATATTCCAACACTGCTTATGTAGAATTTCATGCAAATCAGAGGAACTGTGGCAAGAAGGAAACAGATTCCAGAAATCTAGGATGGAAGAATGACTAGGGGGAGCAAATACATTGATAACACTTCTGCAGACAGGACAAGATGAAGCAGAACCATTAGCTTGTGTGGGAGGTGCCTGGAGGGACGAAAATTCAGAAGTAACCCTGGGTAAGCCTTAGAGACTCTGGTTAGAACAAATTTAGAGTCCAGTGGCACCTGTAAGACCAACAAGGTTTTATTCAAGGTATGAGCTTTCATGTGCATGCACACTTTTTGAAATACATTGGAAGGAAGGTTTTGTTCTATTGCTTCAGACCAACATGGCTGGCCACCTGGATCTGAACTCTGATTAATTAGGGCTACCAGCTTGTCCTGGAGATCAGCTTTCAACACCTCCCCAACCAACGGTGGTCATGATCCAGAATCTCTTACACATCTTGTGTTGGCATGAACTCTTGGGTGAGTAACAGGGGTAGTATGGAGGTGGGGCAAACGAAGGAATTTGCTTCCTCCCTCCAAGCATCCTCCCTGCCACCCCTAGCCATCCCTTTAATCACCAACTTCCAGTCCTCCACTTGTATGGGGTCCATGGCATCCTTTTGTATGTGAGGAGAAGAGGCCTAGATCAAGGTTCCACTTTTTAAATATCTACTAATTCAAAAAAACATCTGAGCCAATTTGCACAATTATTTCATACATAGGCCCCGGTCACACGGGCCAGATAACATGGGGGGGGGAGGCGTGGCTCTTTGCACCGGCGCAATTAGACCCACCAGAACACAATCAAACATGATGGTGGCACACCGCGGATTCATCCATCAGTGCGTGTGCATCAAGGAGGACAGCCGGAGGGAAAGCCGTGCACCGGCACAATCACGCAGAATGATTCTGTTGGCAGCCTGTGGCAAACCTTTTGCTAGTACATTTGTTGAGATACTTTTTAACTGCACAGCTTCGGCAGCACGCCACCAGTTGGCCACAGGAGCACTATGCTTCCCAGATGTTGCAGTGTGATCATGCCCCAAAACTCCACCTGACATTCGTACCTTCCGCGCGGCAAATCCTCTGTGTGACCGGGGCCATAATACTATATTCCATAAAATTCTCACTCAAGTTTACATACAAGTGTTTGTTGTTTTATGAACCAGCATCCAAGCAATTCTAGTGTCTCACTTGTGTTTGTTTGGAAGTCTTCATAAGAGACGTCATAATTTAATTTGCACTGATATTTTGCCTTTACTGCCCCTACATGAGAACACAAAACCCCCATATACAGCTGTTGCTATCAGCAGTAACGTTTGGGTACAGAGTTAGTTCCATGCTTTTCAATCAGTTTGTCTACCACTCTTCACATCAGTTTTCAGCTGTGATTATCATGGACTTTGTTTCATTCCTTTTTTTGTTTTTTAAATACAAGCAAACTGGATGCATACAACAGGACTTGCATTTACACCCCTGTCATCACTACTCAGAGCTGAATGGCCCAGGGGCATCAGGATTCACTGCTGAATCGAATTCAGAAGTGAAGGTACATCCTTAGAACGCAAATGAAATGTGGGAAGGAGGAGTATAGGTGCTCATTCATGGTGAGGGGCTTTTAGGTTACGTTCTAAGGGCCAGAGATAGTCTCTTTTCATGGGCTCATAAAACCTAGATTAGATGGCTTTAAAATGGAATAGACAAATGCACAGAGGACTGGTCTATTATCAGTGACAATTAGCCTTGACAGAACTTCTAGTGGTATATATTTGAACAGTTGTGCCTCTGAATCTCAGGGGCAAGAGACAACATCAGGGGGTGGCCTCAGCCTCTATGCCCTGTTGTTGGTCCTCCGTAGTAACTGGTTGGCCACTGTGTGAGACAAGATGCTGGACTAACTACACCACTGATCTGATCCAGCATGGCTCTTTTTATGTTAAAGGTAGTTTTCCCTTGCTCAAAAGCCAGTCGAATCCAACTGTAAGGGGTAGTGCTCCTCTCTGTTTCCAAGCTGAAGAGCCAGCCCTGTCTGAAGATGTTTCCATGGTCATGTGGCTGGTATGACTAAATGCCGAGGTGCATGGAATGTTGTTATGTTAGGGACGCACAAAATTACAGGTAACGATTGTTGTCTCCATGCCCTGATTATTGGACTGGCACTGTTACGAGTAGAATACTAGAGAAAATTACCCCTTTGTCTGATCCAGCTGTGCTCTTTTTTGAACCTGCAGCTGGCCCTGAAGGAGAGACTGACATGACCAAGACAGGATTGTCTTCTTCTGCACTCTGGGTTCTTGGTGTCATCTGACTCACCGAATGGCTTATACTCCTATGGTGTATCTTTCCCTGACACAGACTGAGGCTCCCAAATTCACCTGTCTGGGCAGGTGAGACAGCAAGGGGGGGAAAACCTGCCCAATCTAATAATCTCTCTTGTTTCCCAGCCACCTCTCTGGATGTCATCTTCATTCTTTTTTTTTTATGGGTTTCCAGGAACCATATGCCTGCTTACTGTAAGTAACAGTATGCAGGGCTAAATTAACCTTTGGTCTGATCCAGAATGGCTCCTCTTATATTCATTGTTCTGTCCCTCAAACTGAGAATTACAAATGCTGCCAGGATTAAGCTGTGTGACACTGGAGGATACCAAAATGGAAGGGAAGGCAATAGCCTAACCCATCTATACCATCTCCCTTTTATCAATAAATGTCTTTCTAGGTAACAATCCAACTGTTTAAAGCTGTTAAACAGAACAAAAGATCCAACCTGAAAGAATGTACAACTGAAAAGCAAAAAGGGGAAATGATGATGATGATGATGATGATGATGATGATGATGATGATGATGATGATGATGATGATGATGAAAATCTTTCTACACATTTTCCTCATGCTGAGCTTCAGCAAAAAGAAAACTAGAAATTATTCTGTATAAAAAATACTCTGTATAAAGGCTTGGGCCGGAGCAGCCAAACTTAAACAAACCATTAGCAGTGGGCTTAAGAACAGCAAATGAAGGCCATTTGTTTGCAGGTCTGCTTTGTTGATCAAGGGGAAAAGTACAGCTGGGTCTCTTGACCAAATACTGTCTATAAACAGGCATAAGAAGGGGACGGTTGGATGGACCTCATTGTGGGGACATGTTTGCCCTCTTGAAAACTAACCATGTGATTGACACCAATGAGTGGGAGGCAAACAGTGAGACAAAAGCACCCAACTTGGAACTCATATCCCGGCAATCCTGGGGCACAGACACCAATTATTCACTCAGTAGTATATATAACTTCACCTATCTAGGGTGAGGTGTTGATACAGAAGGGATAAATAACAGCAGCAGCCGGCTTCTGTAATCAATCCCCCTTTAATCCTCCTGGGCTGATGACAGAAAGCCATTTGCAGGAGCCTTTGTGTGAAGTTAAGCTCTTCAGCTAGGCCAAAGGCAGCCAGGCAGGGCTTGAACAAAGTGCTACATTCCAGCTCAGCAAACAACCTAAACAAAAGAGTGTGACAAGCAATAGTGAATGTCATACAAGAGTCTTTCTTTTGCCCAAGGTATGTTCACGTGAGACTCCTGGCTGCTGTTGAGCAGAGACAGACGCAATGTTGACATGCACTTACCAAGTTTGGACTGAATAGCTTTTTTTTTTCCGCTCGGCTAAACTTCTCTGATTCTATCCCGCTTCCCCCCACCCACCCCATGTAGTAACAGGATCAATGCATGCTTGCAAACGGAACTCAGGATTGTTACCTGTATTTTTTTAATGTGCGATTAAAGAGATCTAAAACCTTTGCAAGCAGTTAGCCAGGAATGGCATTTAATCAGCTACATGGCAGAAGGATGTGCATTTTGAAATTAATTAATTAATTTTTTTAAAAACTCCACTAGTTAATACTGGCATGCATCCAGCCACATGGTTCTTCAGATAGAATTGTGGTTTTGTTAGCAGTAGAAGGGATGGTGATTTCTGCCAACACCACCACCCCCTTCCTACAGTGGATCCTCAGTTTGCCTCCCAGGCTGTTCCTGAGAGTCCATTGACTCCCAGGAACAAAATTTCAGGAGGCTCAATGGGCTGCAGCGGGAGGATTAACCGGTAAATCCCACTCTAGGGATAGCTGGCTATATGTCCAAGGTGGGGGGTGGGCAGTGATGTAAATCTTTTGACCTGACCATCATTCTGATTCCTTCTACCTCGCATAGAGTCCATAGAGACCTAACAGGGAAGTTCAAAAAGCAAACGGTATACCAGTGGGGACTTTCCCCAGTCAACAGAGTTACACAGATTTTATTCACCAAAGAGGGTTTTGCAAATCTGCCTCTCCCAAGTGCTTTGTTTATATCCTACCTGTTTATATCTTACCTGTTGCCAGCTCACTGGCTTGGGAAGGACTTTGATTCTACATAGAATCTGCTGGTTTTTCTGCTTTCTGGGATGGCGTCTGGCAGGCATAAGTTTATCTATCTGTTTATTTAATTCATTTATACCTTGCCTTTCTCTGCATTCTCTCCAATAGGGACCTAAAGCATCTTACATCATTTTCTTCTCCATTTTATTCTCACAACAACCTTGTGAGTTAGGTTAGGCTGAGAAAGTGTGACTATAATGCTTAGCTGCTAGTAACATCCTCCCCCCAAACAAACAAACAAACACCATCTATATGATCTGTTTCCTTGGGTGCGTTCAGACACGCCGTTTGAGCCGTTTTCGGCACGGCTCAGAAACGGCTTTTACCTGCGCGTTCACACGCCCAACATCTGCCCACCGTCCCCAGCCGTCGCTTTCTGGAGCAAACCCCTTTGAAACGGAGTATTTTGACACCACTTACCCAAGTGGTGTTTTCCATGATTCTCCGTTTCAAGCCGCACTTTTCCCTGTCTGATCGCTCCATCCAGCCACTTCCGGGTGCTTCAACCCCCTCCCCTCTGGGATGCTGCCTCCAGCTTCCGGTTTTAGTCCACCATTTTTTTTTCCCTCTTAGCGGTGTGCGCTTGAGCGGAGCTCCGCACTTAAGTTATGTAAAGAAAAGCTTCAGTGGTGCCTAGTTCAGGCATTTAGATGAGTCCAGGATCTTGGGGAGGCCAGTTTCGGGGAGAAAATTTAAACAGAAGTCTTCATTTAAACTTTAAAGGGACGGGTTGAAATCGCTGTTCTGTGCACGCACCAAACTTCCTGTTCGGGAGAGGGCTGCCTGTGCGCATGCTCAAAGGAGAGGGGAAACCCCACCACCACCTGCAGGAGGACAGCAGGGAGCTCCGAAGGAGGGAAGGAGGAGGTGAGTGTGATCGCGATTCTCCAGTTTAAAAAAAACGCATCGTGCCGGAGCAATTTAAACCGCTCCAGCACGCTGTCTAAACGCACCCCATAAGACTCAGATGAGATGTGATTGTGAAAATCCATAATCAAGGCTTTCCTCATTCCTCAGCTTCAAAGCCTATGGCTGCTTATTTGACTGGGGAAATGGAAGAAAGGGATTACTCTCATTCTTCCTGCACCATCCCTCCCTCCAGGAACTGGCCATTGAACATACAGGACAGGCTCCTGGTGAGCCATTGCCCTGGTGGGCTACCTGCTGACCAGCAACAATGTAGAAGAAAGAAACCAGCAAGCCATTTCTGATCTTTGGCATCGCCAGCTAGATCCGAGCAAAATATCCTCTCTGTTACTGACTTAGGGATGCCACAGGGGTCACTCAGTTTGGCTTGCTCCTAGGCCATTTTAATTTCCCAGAGCAGTCCTGTCCCCTGTTTGTATTAGCTCCCCATTATTAGCTCGTCTGAGGGAAAAAATGCAGGTGCATCATCTTAGATACATAGACCATTTGTAAGGAACAGAAACCATAATACTTGGCACTTACGTAGCATTTCAGATACGTTATCTAATAACACTTGCAACAGCTTTATAAGGCATACTGCAGGTGCAAGCTGAAGCTAAGCCACAGCAGAGGCAAGTTTTGAACTTTCTGAGGCACTGTCCAATCTTGTACCCACTGGCCTATCTCTCTGTAGAGGGAGGAAATGTCTTCCCAAGGTACCTTTGGCTCTTTAAACCTAGGCAACTTTATATAGTCAAATTATATAACTCAACATGCTATATAGGCCACATACCACTAGACCTTCTCAGACATTATATTAGGGAGTATCCAGCCACATCTAGCAGGAGTCTGTGCTACCAGGAATGCTCCCTGTTAGCCTGATTGCTCTGAATTATTAATTACTATGGGGAAACTGTGATATTATAAAATAGCAATAGGCAATACAGGAGCAAACACCTTTTATACAGAGGTCCCACTTCTTCCAGAAGTACCAGAGATAGACAAGGAGACTGGTTTCCAATATAAAATGATTCTTTTACTGTAGATTCTTCACGATCAAACAATACACACACATACATACACTTGTACAGAGCTAAGAAAATTAGAGAGAGATGGATAGCACATTCGCATTAGCAGGATATCATTGGTGGGCAACACTTTACCTGTCCAACAAGATGGAGCAATCCTTAGGAAGAATGAGGGAGACTATAGGGGAAATGGGGTCATGTCTTGAACCAGCCCAGACATGTGGAAAGACTCTTGGGTAGCTAATCCAGAGTCAGCCAGATAGGTAGGGTGCAGAGAGAGAGAGAGACCACATGGCTGGGTGCCCCCTTTTATGAGGGGGAGCTTGGGGGTTATATGTCTCTTGGGGGTGGCCTCTTGGGGGTGGCCTAAGCTGGCCACATGTCTTGGCCCACCTCCTACTAGCCCATCCCAAAAACATGCTGATTGGTACTGGGCTCAACGGGGAAGAGTCTAAGGGAGTGGGCAATATTGAACTCTAGTAACTCTAGGTAATGAGGTGACACCTGATAGGATTATGACTCATGCAGCCAGAGTCATTATCATGGATGGTCCTCTATTGTCTTCTGGCTGCAGCTTCTGTGAGGTGAGTCAATCTGGGGGAGGGGGAGTGCGTTGCCTATGTGTGCAGGAAGAAACTCCTCATGGAGTTTGAGTCTTTGTTCTCCTGCCTTGACATGGCATCTGCCTGGTTTTCAGAGCTTCAAACAGCTAGGGAGCTGGTCCATCTTACAACAGGTAAGCAGGCAGGTAACCTCAGGAACCGTGGCACATTATCTCAGGAAGGCTTCCTTCTGCTGGATATGCCTCCAATTGGCATCACTTTGGGTCACCATGAAATACAGTCTCTATTACACACCATTTACTCAGTCCCAGTTTCTCTTGCTTATGAAATTATAAGTCCAAGATGGTGTTACATGCACCTTGTAGGGCAACATCCCAATACTTGAACTTAACATTTTGCCTGAATGGAGAAATGTGCATGTTTTCTGGCTTCAAGTACACACAAACCCATACTCACACCAAAGCTTGAAAATATGCAAGTTTTTCTATTCAAACAAAATGGTGATCGCATATATCAGGACTATTATGGGCAGCAAGTATTCCCAGTGTGTGCAGTTGAAAAGTCTACTTTGCCCAAGCAGTGCAGATAGGTGGTGCCATGAAGACTATTGGCAAAAATCATGGAAGGAAGGAAGGAAGGAAGGAAGGAAGGAAGGAAGGAAGGAAGGAAGGAAGGAAGGAAGGAAGGAAGGAAGGAAGGAAGGAAGGAAGGAAGGAAGGAAATTTGTGGATTAAAAGCTGTATCCAGCTAGAGTATAAAAACCTCCAAAGTCATTAAGATTTTGTAGAAATGATAATTTGGGCATTCAAGCAAGTGTATCGCTGTCTACTGATGTGCCTCCAGAGCTGAAGATATATGTTCAGGGTTTCTATACTAGGAAAGCATTGAAATTTAGAAAACAAAATCAATAACAAACCTTTATTTTGCATTTGAAACCCCATAAATGTAACCAAAAATAACACAGCTTGGGGGGGGGCACAAAAGAAAACATGTGACAATCAGTGTTCCCTCTAAGCTGAGTTAGTGTGAGCTAGCTCACAGTTTTTTAGCCTCCAGCTCACACATTTTTGTCTCCGCTCAGGAAGGATGGCTCCCGAGCAAACTAATTTATGCAGCGGCCAAATCTGCTGCTCACAACTTTAATGCCAGTAGCTCACAAAGTAGAACTTTTGCTCACAGGACTCCACAGCTTAGAGGGAACATTGGTGACAATGAACTTATTTGTGTGCGCGCGTGCATATGAGTTTTATAGATATATATGTATCTTTTTATATTATAATAATTTTATAGTTAATCTTCATAAATTCAAATCTTAGAGAAATTGTTCATTATTCTAGTGTTTGTTATCATCAAATATCATCCACTCAGTTTTCAAAGGTTTTAATCAACTTGCCACTGGAAATAGGGCACAATAAAACACGAACTCTTCTGTCCTCCTTTCACATGTTGTTACATGTATTTCAAGATTCTATTTCTCGTGAATTGTTTTAGGCTTTCTGAGGCCAACAGTAAGTCTTGTACTGTGGTATGGGGCTTATGTTGCAAACACAGCTGGGGAGCATTTCACTTGTTTAAAAAAAATCCCAATAGGATTTTAATAAACATCATGAAACCATTTTGAGTCTTAAGATTTGCAAAAGCTACTCTTTTTTGTGTGTGTGTGAGAAAATGTGGAGCCTAATTTGACCTGACAGGGCCCCTTTCATGTCTGGAAGTGATGTACAGTAACTAAGTTTGACATCATGTTTAGCAATAAAGTTTCACTCTTTTCGGTATGTCCTTCACATTGGTGTTAATGCTAACTACCACACACAACCCATTTTCCCCCAGCCATTTGCAGAGTGTCACGCTGATATACTAATCTAATTTAGAAACACGGCAAGCAACCAATGGCCCGTGTTGCTAAATACATTGCCTATTACATGCAGAGAAACAACTGAAGGACATTTTTTTAAAAAAATAAAAGGAAAATCTCTTATTAGTAGCTTTATACCTACTGCCTATGCCCAGCAACAAAGCCCCACAAAAATGCACACATGGGGCTGTTGTGTAGGGGCTTCCCAACCCATTTCAATGGAGGCAAATCAGTGCCTGAAAAAATAAATGGATGGATGGAACTAGTGTGGTTAAGAGAAATTCTCTTAATTCCTTTTAACCTTTTTCCCCCCCCTCCCTGAAACACAACAATTCATTTCTTTCCATCTGTTTAGGAGTTAAGACTCTGTTTTGAATCAATTCCTTTTTCATCCAAAGAGAAATCGGAAGAGAGGAGGGACGGGAAGGGAGGTTCTGCACAACTTCAGCATTTCACTCTGCAGATACTCAGAGGCTGGCAAGGGCTTCCCAAACCTTCCCGCCCCGCCTATCTGTGGTGTATAACCTAAACAAAACAAAACCTACAAGGGGATGAATGTACAAAAGCACAGTGCACCACTAAGTGGTATAACAGAGGCCTACAAAAAGAAATCAAAGAGGAATTCCTCTTTTGAAAGAGAAGAAAATATTCGGAGCCAAAGGCTGCATCAAAAAAAAGTTACCTTCCAAAAATGAAATTCCATTCCCTGACAGCAATTCTAGATGGAACATTTAGTTGCGGCAGCGGGCATCCACTTTGATTTGGCCTCCCCTCCAGTGACCGCAGTTCCTAGAAGCCAGATGGGACCACTACATTATCTGTTGAGGCTAGTTGCTGTTTTAGTATGTTGCTGATTTTATTGATTTTAATGGATTGCTATAATCTACCTTAATTGTAAATTGGCATAAATTGCAGACCTATATGTTGGCACCTGTCCTCAGCCTCCAATGTGGGGAGGGCGGGATATAAGCCTAACAAAATAAATTAAAAAAACAAACATTCCAGTGAAGTGAATTGGGAAATTCTTAAGTGTGGCGAAATGAGTGGGGCTGCTTCCTGACACTGATTCGGAAATTTAATGAAATGTCTATGCAGGTCATGAGCTTCAAATGCAAGGGTATGCCGACCAGCTATATATTATGCAAGCCTGGCCTAAGAAGATCCTGCACAGATACATCCAGGACTATTTTTGGGCAGGAACGCACAGGAACGGAGTTCCGGCTGGCTCCTGAGTTGGCCACGCCCAGCAGGAACTCATTAGCTTAACAGGCCACACCCAACAGCAGGAACTCATTAGGATTGGCTATATTACAAGTGTATGGCCTAACATGCAAAGGAGTTCCTGCTACAAAAGCCCTGGGTTTTGACAACAAACAAGGTAAACAGAATAAGAAGCAACAGGTTGGTGTAGCTGGAAGACCATACTTCTGGTAACATGGGGTGTGTGGCCTAATATGCTAATGAGCTGTGCTGTCAGGGGTGTGGCCTATTATGCTAATGAGTTCATGCTGGGCTTCTTCTACAAAAAAAGCCCTGGATACATCCATTGAAATCCAAAAGTTTCTGGGTCTCCTCGTCCTGTGGGATAAAGGAAATCTTTTTGTGTGTGTGTGCTATGAAACTCTGCTATTAAGGGACCATGGAATTGAAAAGGATCAGTTGACTCATTTAATTAAGCCACCCTGAGCCTTCAGGGAGGGTGGGATATAAATCAAAATAAAATAAATAAATAAATAAATAAATAAAATAATTCAGAGCAGATAACAATGTTCATGAGTGTAGCACTTTTGGTGGGATAGAAGGTACAATAACTGCAGCAGTTTGAGATGGAAATGAAGGTCCATATGAACACCTGCCCTTCATTCCCTTCATCAGTGGAGAAGACTTCCAATTGGATGTGCATATGACCCCAGGCCCTGAATGAATTACAGCCTCTTCCCATATGTAGTTCTATATGTGCCCTGGAGATGTTGAATCCAAGTGCAGCTAAGATGTTCTAAGGGCTTCAAGAGCTACCAATGAGGTCTTGCACCAGATTGCATGGTGGTGGTGGTGGAAAATGCCATCAAGTCACACTTGATTTATGGCAACTCTGTAAGGTTTTTGAGGCAAAAAAATGGTGGTTTGCCATTGCCTACCTCTGCGTTGTGACCCTGGTCTTCCTTGGTGGTCTCCCATCCAAATACAAACCAGGGCTAACCATGTTGAACTTTCAAGATCTGGCAAGATCGGGCTAGCCTGAGCTATCCAGGTCAGGGTTTTAAATTGTGTACTCTAGGGAAATAGGAGTACCATCTGCCAGAGGTCTTTTTTGTGCTGGCCTCAGAGTTATGGTGTCAAACACTGTTTGAATTATATTTATTTTACACCAGATTTAATGTACATGGGTATTCCTGATTTCTCATAAACTGGCATGAACATTCTGAGCCTTCCCTCCCCCTGACATTTCTTCTGTTCCTCTTCTGCATACAAATATGTGGACGTACTCACCTAACATACTCAGACTCTCTTTTGTTTGCCATCTGAATCTGCCTCATACTGAGTCAAACCATTCATCTGCTCAGGTCAGAATTGTCTACTCTGACCTTCATCAGCTCTCCAGTGCTTCAGGTAGAAAACTTTCACATCACTGCTATCTGATCTTTGGGTGGATGGAGATGCTGGGGACTGAACCTGGGATCTTCTGCACGCAAAGCCGATGCTCTACCACTGAGCCACAGCCACTCCACTGAGGACCTGGCCAAGCAAGGATAATATAGCCATGGTTCCCGGGTATGAGGTATTCACTGTTGTCAGCTCAGCAGCTCACAAGCTTCTTGAATAACTACACTTTCAGTAACAGAACCATAAAACATTTGTGGAAAAGCCATGTAATAACAATGAAAGGTCACGCTCGTTAACATGAAAAATCTCTGCATTTGATGTGGCTTTTAGCTCCATCAGCTTATTCAAAGGTGCCTAACTTACCTTCATTACTGCTAATTAGTATCCTGGCTATATAACTATTTTGGTTAAAGGGCTGTCTTGGCATCAGGGTCTAGAAAAAGAAAATAAATAAACATGCTAAATTATATCTGTAATACAACCTTAAATTGCCTTCTGAAATTTATTAACCAGACATCAAAGGCAACACAGAAAAGAGTCAGTTACATCTGTAGGGCAAAATAGTTTCTGTAAGACACAAATGTACATTTGGCTTCTGATTGATGAATTGGTTATCTGTAATGTACTACAGTATTTTAGTAGTCAGTTATTGATTAATGATGATAATTACTGCTTAATTGCAATTGCTAGTCTCTTCTCAATATAAAAGATAGGTCAGAAGATTCTGTCACACTCTGGCATGAAACAGGAGAAGTGTACTAGGCTTCTCTGGACCCCTGAGAGGGGCTGCACACAAAACATCTCGTAGGATCAGTGTGGCGTAGTGGTCAGAATGCTGAATTAGGATCTGGAAGACCCAGGTTTGAAGCCCCACTTTGGCATGGAAGCTTGCTGGGTGACTTTGGCCCAGTCACATATTTTCTCCCTGACCTACCTGAGAGGATTGTTGTGAGGATAAAATGCAGGGGAAGAGAATAAAGTAAATCACTTTGTGTCCCTGTTGGGGAGAAAAGCAGTGGACAATTGACGTCATTTTTTTAAAAATGAAAGGGCTCACCCAGTAAAAACTAAATGGTGTACAATCCTAAGCACGTGTACATAAAAGTAGGTGCCACTGTGTTCAGTGGACTTGATTTTAAGCAAATGTGCACAGAATACTGGCATTTGTTTGTTTCATCAAAGGTCAGCCCAATGAAAATGTATTATCTCATGGTTTTTGGTTTCGGCGTTGCGAATGGCGGCCACCTTTCGGGACGCTCCCGGAGGTGGTTAGCCCACGCGCAGTCAGGGGGGTCTTCGCATGTGCGAAAGACCCTAGTGAGCCTTAGGTAAAGGCTCCGAACCGGGGGCGCTTTGGGGAGTAGCCTCTTTGCCGGCAGACAGCCGGGAAATTGAGGCTTTCTCCCCGCCCCAATCGGCCCCGCTGCGTCGTGCCCGTAATGGGACCTAGCAGCGCCCCGAATTCCACCAGGAGTGAAGAAAGCGGCATGAGTTAAAATAAAAAGAAGAATTGCATCGAATCGTGAGTTGAAGATCTAATTTGAAGCGAGATAAAACCCCCCGCAAACGTAGGGAGGAGGAGGAGTCCCCACCCCTTTTGAGAAGCGAGATCTATAAAGGGAATGCAAGGAGGGGGGCAAAGAGGAAAAAGTGTTGGTGAAGGTACCGTTGGGGTTTGGCAGGCGATTACGACATTGTTAGCCTCTTGGAGGATGCGGCACGAACTTTGAAAAAGTAAACAAAAAGGAAAATGTCGACGCTGAAAACTGTCCTGCACAAACCGGAAGAGAAGAGGGAGGGACTTCCGGCCCGGGTAACCCCCCCTGAGTTTGCTGTCACTCAACAAGAAAAGGAGCTACTGCGGCCCCTGCTGGAGCAAATGCAGAGAATCAATGAAACTCTGATTAAAGTGGAAAGTGTTCTCATCAGTCGGCAAAAGCAAATCTCGGAAACGACAAGAAAGGCTAATCTGACATTAATCCTTTTGGGCGAGAAAGAAGAAGAGGAAGAAGATCTCAGTTTTACCTTGACGAATGACTTGGCACCCCTAACTGGCAGTGAAGCGAATGAATTAAAAGAAGAGGTGGATATGGCTCCAAAAGCCTATTCCACTTTTATAAAGGAAAATACTCTGCCAGAAGAAGGGGATGCCGAGCTGAGCAAGAAATACATCAGAGATCTAATTTCATCTGTAGTGAATATGGAGCCCGTAAAAATTGATGGTCGGAAATATAAGAAAAGAAAGAAACGAGAGAAGATGGAATCCATCCTTAAAGCAACAAAACTTCTGAAGAGACACGCCAGCAAGGTGGAAGCAGCACTCAAAACTGGGATCAATGCAAGCAGCGAAGAAGACAGCGACCCAGGGGAAAGAGGTGACGGAGCAGGAGCCATCAAGATTAAAAGGACCCAACCTTTAGTTGAAGAGACTTAAGAAGACACCTTGAACAGTGGTTGTTCGTGTAACATCTGGAAGGAGCTGGTTAATAACTAACCCCAATGGACTTTACTAACTGTATTAACAGAGTTATTTTGGACTTTGGACTGTTAAAAAGAAGATCTTCTAACCGTGATGGATGCTAAAAATAGTACTAACTAAAACTAACCCTTATTAACAGAAAGTTTTCACTCCATCCTTTTTTTCTTTCTCCAGCTGTCTACCCTACCCTTTTCTTATAAAAAGAATAAAATTCTCTCCTCTTTAGGAGAGTTTTACCACAAGAAAATGTATTATCTCATCATTAAGGTTTAAAGGATGTGTGAACTGCAGTTGTACTATGAAAACAAAAAAAAGTTGTAGTCTGGTCATATGTCATTTTTTTTTTAAATGGACTCTTTCATACAGAAATTAAGGACAGTTGCTTTAGGAAACCAACCTTATAGTATTTGCAACTGGTTTCAATCAGAAACACACTTCTGGGTACAACCCTACCACCACCATTGGGAATGAAAAGATCAGATTGTACCCATCACCTAAGAGATCCTTCTCTCACTTAAAACTGCAGAGGGGGGGGATAGGGAGGAATATATACCAATGAAATTTCCCCTCTTTCCCAGGATTCTTCAGTGATAGATAGGGGGAGCTGTATTTGTTTGTGGAGTGCCTAATGTGGAGTGCCTAAACAAGAGGAGATAACTGTGCCCCTTCATGAGCCATAACTTTCTTCAGCTTCCTTCAGCATCTAAAAGTAAGGATTTGTCCTCTGGAGTACTATTTTTCAAACATTTGCAATCATGGGGGAGGCAACCTGCATGCCACAGTTGGTATGTGCAGTGGCACTAGGTCTATGAGAGGCAGATGCATGAAGGAGTGGGTCCAGCATATGCACTTCTCCCCACTTTCTATGCATGTCTGTTGGCCCTATACAGATGTATGTTTTGAATCACTCTTTCCCCATACCACCGCTCCTGCAATTATAATGTTTACTTAGAACAGGAGTTCCCTCTCAGCTGTGCAAGGGGGTGCTGGTGCACAAAATCTTAGGTGGCAGCTCAAGGATTTTAGCTTCAGCTCACGAGAAAACTGAGAAGGCATTTTCCCTCCATTGGAAACAATGGAGGATGGGGGCACCTCCTTCTGGGGCCCATAGAATTGTACCCCATGGTCCAATCTTTTTGAAACTGGGGGGGGTTGAGGAGAGACACCAGCAGCTATGCTGCAAACTTGGTGTCTCTACCACAAAAAACAGCCCCCTAGAGCCCCAGATACCCCTGGATCGATTCTCCATTATAGCTATGGGGCCCATTGACTATAATGGTCCCCATAGGATATAATGGTGCTGGGGAAAATCATGGGGGGTTTTTTTGCACACCTCTATTGTGCTTTTCAGTATGATTTGTAAGCTGCCTTGAGTCACAGGGAAAAGTGGGATATAAATATTTGAATAAATAAGTAGTTTGACCAGGTTGGTTGATAACATTTAAACAACTTCCAGTTTGATAGGTTAGGTAGGGTTCTGACAGTGATTGTTCCACCTCTGTTGTATTTGACCTGTAATTTGTCATATTTCATTAAAAAAACCCACAAAGTAGACTGTAGGAGTCCCACCCCCTCCGCCAAGTGCTGGTATGTTTTCTAAGGCGCAGCACAGGGTGATGGTCCGAGGCCAGGTCTACCAATATAGTAGACTAGGGTGGGTACACCTATTCTCCCAAGGGCAGGTCTACCAATATAGTGGCAAGGGGAGGGTAGACCTGTTCTCCGGAGGCCAGGCCTACCAATATAGTGGGAAAGGGCAGGTAGATCTGTTCTCTGGAAGCCTGGTCTACCCCCATAGAGAACATTTTCTGTAATGAAATTTGACTTGATTCCATTTTCTCTTATAATGTTTAAATTATTCTTAAAATATAGTTTAAATATAGTTTAAAAGAATTCATTCTGAGATTTGTACAAGGTTATGGAAATAATATTTAAAAAAACTAATTTATGCAATAGTCAAATGTAGACTCACTCATAACTTTAATGCTACTAGCGCTTAGAGGAAACATTGCTTAGAACCTCTCTTTCTCTCTCTCTCTCTCCCTCTCCCTCTTCCTCTCTATACACACATACACATATGTATAGGAAAAGACTTTCCTGGTTCATTCCTGCTAGACCCAAATGGCCTGGCCACTGACATGTCGCTGTGACTTTTGTCACCTGCACAGATGGCATGTCAGATGCCAAGCCTGGATATCCATTTCAAAAGCCACTTTGGCACCTCTGAGGGGAAGACCAGACATTGAGACATCTTCCCAGACTGAGTTACACATCAAAGCTCAAGCAGATGTGCTTTTAGGGGTGTCCGCAATGGCGGCACCTACAGAGTTAGACATGCCTTTCCATCCTGTCATGATTGGGTAAATGGCCATACTCAGTTATGACAAGGAAAGGAGGGGTTTGTGTTCACCCTATGAGGTTTGAGACAGAACTCTCTTGGGAGGAGGGCCCCTTTCTAAGAGTTAGTTCCTTTTTGGATTACAAACCTGCAACACTGAGTTTTGCTAGTGGTGAGCAAGCGGGCCTTAACTGCTCACTGCAAGCATGTGGTTCATCCTTAAGATTCCCTGGACAATGGACTTTGTACTACCTGGACAATGGACTCTGAAGGACTGATAACTATGACATACTCTATGTGTAGTCAGAGCTGGATAAGTCATAGATTATTTGTTTTCTACCTCTGCAAATCTCTTGTCATATATATGCTTTGCTGAATAAAGATTTTATATAGATTAATCTTATCTGAGTTTGAGTTCTATATTGCAACTGGATCTCTAAGGCTAAATTCCGTTGCCTGGGGCCACTCAGCTGAAGACTACCACTGTGGGTTACTTAATCATTTGCAGCTCTGGCCCAGAGCTGATAAATTGTCAATTCCCAGAAACCTGGCAGGAGGTGGGACCTATGCTTCTGTCTGAGTTGGGAACGTCCTTAAATAGGTCCTGGTGGCAGAATATTGATTTAAGTGTTCCTGAAGCATGTGGGTCTTTGGTATCTCTCATTCCTGGAGGGGTGTGAGGGGTAAGATCCTGCACATGCTGGCAGAGTATCAGGAATTGCGCCTCTCTTATCCCCTGGACTAGGGGGTGAGAAGGCTCAAAACCTGTACATTATATATCTAATTTATCCAGAGATCCACATAAGTTGGTTACCTGAAAAACTGAAACCAGACTGCAAGGCCCAGGAATAACTATCAGACTTCTGATGGTTCCAGAATATCAGAAATAATTTTATTGGCAACTAGAGCATGCACTATATTTAAGAATAGCCATTGTTCAGATGACACCTTGTGTTGTCAATTTCCAGCATTACATCCTTTAGTTGCACATTGGAGCGTATCTGAATTTTTGCATTGATAATGTGAACTTTGATCATTTTAATGATCTTTGATTATTTTTATGTCTTAAAATAGTGATTCTCAACCTTGTGTAGCTTATGGGGAGAGGCCAATAGCTCAAAGGTAGAGGATCTGCTTAGCATACATCCCAAGCATCAGGTAGTAGAGTGAAATGGAAAACCTCTACCTGAGTCTTGCTACCTGTCTGAATATACAGTACTGATCTTGATGGACCAATGGTCTGATTCAGTATACAACAACTTCATTTATTCATATGTCCGCCATCCACTCTATCAAAGAACCTGGGTCCCACCAATATAGAAAAAATAGTTTTTTGGGGGGAAGGATATTTATATTTATAGCCATTCTGTTATTATATTTGGGGGGGAGGGAATGTTGCTCAGTGGTAGAGTATCTGTTTGGCATGCAGAAGGTCCCAGGGTCAATCCCCAGCATCTCTACTTAAATGGTAGTAAGTAATATAAAAGGCCTCTGCCTCGGACAGCCTCTGCCAGTCTGAGTAGGCAATACTGATCTCGATGGACCAATGGTCTGATTCAGCATACAATGGCTTCATTTGTCCATAAATCCACTAACTGCTCTATCAAAAAATCTGGGTCCCACCATTATAGAAAAGATAGACTTTCTGAAAAGGATCTTTATAGGCATCCTTATTATAATTATTGGGGAGGGGCTGTGGCTCAGTGGTAGAGCATCTGCTTGGCATGAGGAATGTCCCAGGTTCAATCCCCGGCATCTCCAGTTAAATGGACCAGGTAGTAAGTAATGTGGAAGACCTCAACCTGAGACCCTGGAGAGCTGCTGACAGTCTATGTAGATGATACTGACATTGATGGATTGATTATCTTATTCAGTATAAGGCAGATTTCTTGTATTCATGTATCATTGGTAAGTTTTATGGACATAAAAATTGCACTGGTATGGCTGTGAGTAAATGTTAGTGCTGTGGCTTTAATAGATAATTCTTGGCAGAAGGGTTGTTAGGAAGCAGCACATCAAAGACACTTGCTGGTGGGCAGGGGGAATAGGAGAAAGACCAGATGTCAGAGGTTACTACTAGCATGCCAAAAAGTCATGGATGCATAATTTGTGGTACGGTTGGCAGGAAATTGCATGTCACATTTACAGGTGGATGTAGGGACTGAGAGAAAAGGAAATTATTAGAAATTGTTCTACAGCCCACCAGTAGAACAAAGTCTGAATCCAGTAGAACCTTTAAGACCAACAAAGTTTTATTCTGGACATAAGCTTTTTTCTGCATGCACCCGTCTTCAGCTATCTTTGTTCTGCTGCTTTGGACCAACTTGGCTACCCACCTGAATCCCACCAGTGATATGTCTGCCACTGACTGCAACCCACTGCTTCCAAATATCAAAGGCTGATTATATAATATGAATAATTAAAACAATTTAAAAAGACATAGAAGTCAGAATGGGGCTAGGAAAAAGAAGAGGCAGAGCAGTGCAGGTAGGTATGGGAATGCATGTGGCCCTTGAGACCTCAGGAGGGAACCAGCTAAGCATCTTTGCTAATGGTATGTCTGAAAGCATCTACTTCCCCCAAAAAAGAATGGTTGCTATTCATACCAAAGAGGGAACTCTTACACATGTAGCTACCTTTACAATTGTGGTGCAGTGTAGTTGGGCATGCAGAATTCTACTGTGCTGCACAATCTGGGGAACCTTGCAGTAAACAAGGCTGCAATCTTATATGCACACTCATGTAGTCATGCGCCAACCTCTAGGTGTGGCCCAGAGATCTCCCAGAATTACTACTGATCTCCAGGCAACAGAGAACAGTTCCCCTAGAGAAAATGGCTGTCTTGGATAGTGGACTCTATGGCAATGTAACTTGCTGAGGCCACTCCTATTGTCTTCCCCTGGCTCCACCCCCAAATCTACAGGAATTTGCCAACCCAGAACTGGCAGCCCTGGGTGGGGGTGAGGGCGGGGGTGAGGCATGGCAGAGCTCTATAAAATCCCCATGTGGAAAGTTGACAGACAATTATTTTTTGCCCTGTCCCATAATGCTTAGATTTGGAGTGAGGGTGAGGGTCATAAAATGACAGTAAATTTAGGACAGAAAAAGAGAAAGAAGTTCTTCACAGAACGACTAATGAACTCATGGGACTCCCTGCCACAAGATATTGTGATAAATACTATTTTGGACTGCAAGGAGATCAAATCAGTCAATCCTAAAAGAAATCAACCCTGACTGTTCCCTTGAAGGCCAAATCCTGAAGCTGAAGCTCAAATACTTTGGCCACCAAATGAGAAGGGAGCATTCACTGGAGAAGACCCTGATGCTGGGAAAGATTGAAGGTCAAAGAAGAAGGGGACGGCAAAGGATGAGATGGTTAGACAGTGTCATCGATGCAACGAACATGAAATTGAGCAGACTTCAGCGGACAGCGGAAGACAGGAGGGCCTGGCGTAATCTGGTCCATGGGGTCGCGAAGAGTCGGACTCGACTGTGCGACTGAACAACAACACTATTTTAGACAGCTTTAAAAGGGGATTAGACACATTCATGGAAGACCAGCCTATCAGTGGCTGCTAGCTATGATGACTGACTAGGATCTCTATGTTCAGAGGCAGTTTGCCCCCAAGACTAGTTGCTGGGGGCCATAGCAGGACCAGGCTATTGCCTTCTTGTCCTGCCCACGGCTTCCTGGGGCTACTAATTTTTAAAATTCCCCCAAAGGCACTAGTGTGATACAATAAAGGACACTTGTACAGAATTCCAGGTGATTTTTTTCCCAATGGCCACAAAATGGTACCATATTGTAAACTACCACAAAGATATAGTGGTGGCCATTGATGTAGCTGACTTTACAGTTAGGCATCTTTATATAGTGTTGTTCCATTACTTCCCATTAGCCATCATGATGAAATGGAACCTCCATATCCAGAGGCATTATACCTCTGAATACCAGTTGCAGGGAAGGGGTTACAACAGAAGGCATCTGGGGTCTCCATATTTGTAGGGCCACAAGAAGCATCTGGTTAGACACCATGAGAAGCACAATGCTTGACTAGAAGGTTGCTTATCCAGCATGGCTTTTCTTATATTCTTGATGCTAACAGTTAAAATAATCTGCTGATAGGAATGATTTTTTAAGAAGGTAAAAATGGTAGCACAGGTTTCCTTTCTGAGCAAAACACAAAATATGAAAAGAGAGTTGCCCTAACAAGAGACAGAAATGGCAGTTCCAAGAAAACAGCTGGGATATTTCCCAGTAAAAGAAAATATACAAAGACAACTCAGAGCCCCAAATAACCAAGGACAAAAAAGGAAAGATGTTTTAGTAACTTGACTTTTCTGTATATTCACTATCCAGAGGCAGGGTTTTTTGAAGGATATCCGACCACAATGGGGGGAGGGAATGATTCACTGCAAAAAGACTTTTAACCGGGGGGGATACAGATCATCTTTTCGGAGTTTCCAAAGAGAAACACAATGTTTTATTCCCTATTTATCATAAGGCACAAAAATAGCCGTGCTTCTGGCTATTATCATTCCAACAGAAAATCATCACCCTTCAGAATCGTGATTCCATACCATTTAAGTATAATCAGGAGTATTTTTTCAGTGTTTTAGGCAACCAGCTTTTTAAAAAATACCATGATTGAGACAGTAGGAGATTTGGTTTTGGCTACAAAATATTGATTTTCCATCACTTTCCAGTCTGTCTGGCCTGATATTTCTTTTACAAAGGTTGTGATATATTTGTCTCTAATTTTATTGTACCAGTTGCATCTAAGCATCATAGGTTCAATGGTTTCTGCTTCCCCAGAATCACACTGACAGAGCCCCTGGTCAAACGGGACCCTTCTATATCTACCTTCAAGCACCACAGAGGGGAGAGCCTCACATCTAGCTAACGTAAAGGCTTTCCTAAACTTATAGGTGTCTAAATGCAATAAGTAGTCCACAGGGACCAGGCGGTATCTAATTTGCTCAGGCACTCTAAAGCTGAGATATTTACCAAGTTCTGCCTGCCTCTCCACGTCCACTATTCTCTGCTTAAGAGCTTACTTTGTTTGATCCCAGCACGGCCAGGATCTCTTGGAGAGAGAAACCAAGAACATGTCGTTTTTTCGGAACTGATTTTAATCATTTTGATTGAAAATTGTCCAACAAGAGCAAATGAGTTAGCCCCATTGGCTGGAAATTTATTTTAAGTCAATACTGAAGTGAGCTCAGAATAATTTTGGCTTCCATTTTCAGAGTGCCCATTTCTAGTCGTAATAATGCATTCGGCATGCATCTCGGGACCTGTAGAACTGCTCTGAGAAAATTTGGTCTGGACCCTCTCAAGGGAAGCGAAGCTAGAGGCTGAAGGACCAATGAAGGTGCCATAAAGCATTTGTGCAACCGCCTTTGCCTGAAAGAGTTTTTGGGCCACTGGAACATAATGTGCCCCCTTGTACAATAAAATTTAAGAATGGCATTCGGAGTTCTTTCACCTTGAGTTGCTACATGTTGTAAATGAGCTTTTTTGGCGCCTGTACATTGGAGGACCTTACCTAAATACTTAAAGCAGGAAACCTGCTCAAGGGAATGTCCACTGATGGTCCAAATCCTTTTATTTTGTCTTGGTCCAAAGGCCTTTGGTCTTTTGATAATTTATTTCCAGTTCCTTCTTTATGCAGAAATCTGCAAATCTCTTGAGAGCTCTTCTAAGACCAACAGGTGTTCTAGCTAAAAGGACTGCGGCATCTGCATATAGCAGGATAGAAACATGGCGTAAAAATGTAGTTTTGGGGGGTGTAAGCTAGGTGAATCCAGATAACTTACAATATCATTTATGTAAAAATTAAACAAAAAAGGGGCCAGTAAACAACCTTGTTTTGGTATTTAAGTATGGTCCTCCGATGTACAGGCGCCAAAAAAGCTCATTTACAACATGTAGCAACTCAAGCTGAACACAGAGGAGCAGATAAAGGTAGGTTGTCTGTTGGGTAGGAAAGCAATAGGGATGCCAACTCCAGCTTGGGAGATTCCCGGATATTTGAGGGTTGGAGCCTGGGGATGGTGGGGATTGAGGTGGGAAGGGGCTTCAGCCAGATACAATGCTATAGACTCCACTCTCCAAAGCAGTCATTTCTTCAGGGGAACTCATGTTGCCAATCTCTTGGTCAGGGCTAGAGATCTCCTGGAATTACAACTGATCTCCAGATGACAGAGATCAGTTCCCCCAGAGAAAATGGCTGCTTTAAAGGGTGGAGTTGATGATATTATACCCTGCTGGGGTCACTTCCAAGCTCAAATATCTTCCCAAGGCTCTATCCCCAAATCTCCAGGAATCTCCCAACATGGAGCTGGCAACCCTAAAAGGAACTGATCTTTGTACTTGGGCAATCTGTTGTGATCCCTGGAGAGCAACTGCTGCCACTACTGCTGTGGGGGGGGGGAATGAAGGAGGATGGAGGCTGGGAGAGTGACAGAGGCAGAAAGAGTGATGGGGTGGAGGCAGAAATGAAGTGACAGACATGAAGGGGAGGGAGAGAGAGTAAGAAAAGGGGTGGCAGGAAGGAGAAAAAGTGTGGGAGAAGTAGGAAGACAGGGGGAGAAGCAGAGGTGGAGAATGGGATAGCTGCTCCCGCAAGTTCCTTGCAGGTCCCCACTTGTTTATCTTATTTATTTCATTTATACCCCACCTTTCTCCCTAATGGGGACCCAAATGGGGACGGTATGTGACCAGCCCAGGGTCACACAGCAAGGCTGATTTCCCACTACAGCTGCCTCAGGGTTGCGCTGCCGTTTGTCCCGATACTATTAGTCAATTTCACACCTGAAGCCGCGGGGCTGCATTTTGACCCGTGGCTTCGCCCGATTTCCCTGCAGTTTCGTAATCCTCAAAAAACAGGATCACGAAACTGCGGGGGAAATCGGGCAAGCTGCGGGTCAAATGCAGCCCCGCGGCTTCGGGTGTAAAATTGATGAATAGTATCGGGGCAAACGGTGGCACAATCCCGAGGCAGCTGTACTGGGAAATCAGCCCAAGTTTTCATGGCAGAGTGGAAATTTGAACCTAGGTTTGTTAGATCCTAGTCTGACACTCTAGCTGCTGCACCACACTGGCTTTCCTATTATGTAAAAAGATTCTTGTACATTTCTACCTTCCTACACTTTCCTTCTACCTTCCTACACTTTCGGTTGTAGGAAGGTAGAAGGATGTTGTAAGCTGTTTTGGGTCCCCATTGGGAAGAAAAAGGGTATAAATAAAGGAATACAGTTATTTTTTAATCTGGTCTTTTTAAATAGTCATAGGTTGCAGTCACATGTGTGAGATAACATGGGGGGGGAAGCGAGGCTATTCCCTCTGGAGGAAATTGACCCGCAGTTGCATGATCACACAGTTCTTGGAAGCTTTGGGGGCAGCCCACCACTGTGTGATCAGATGAACAGTGGATCTTTTTTTTTTTTTTGCCATTTGTTCACAATGTGCTTAAACGGGGAATCGATGAATCTCATCTCAGCACTGGGGGGCTCCCTATGGAGTGTGCAATGATGCGCATACTGAGAAGGGGGAAATGGCATGGAGTCGGGATGGCCCAATCAGACCATCCCAACACCATGAGAGCGCGCTGGTGCAATCAGACAGGGAAAAGTCTGTCTGTGGCCCGTAGCAAACCCATTTGCTACCAGACTTTCCCCAGTGTCTTTTTACTCCGCTTCTGCAGCAGAGCAAAATGGGTTGCTGATGGGTGCGGGGGGCTTCCTAGATGTTTGTGTCTGATCGCACCCTTTAAGTCCGCCTGGCATTCGCGCCTATGGCAGGGCTAATTGTGTGTGTGATCGAGGCCATAGTGTGGAATATGCTGATCCACTAACATGACATAAAATCCACATGGGGAAGGGATAGACTTGGTGTGTGTGATACATTAACCACTGTCAATAATGGTCCCAATCTAGTTCTGGTTGCAAAAGTATTAGTGGAGTCAGTTGATCAAGAGCACACATATGAATGCACATGAAATACACATCCCATTCCAATTAATTCAATGAAGAAAGAATGTGTTTGCATTTGGATACACAATGGCTGAGTTCAGACTGGCAGTTTGAAGCATGAGGGAGTCGTGGCAAAAAGACCCGGAACAAAGTGTTCCAGGTTTTCCCGGTCACACTGCACCTACTGATGAGGGAGCATACCGGAAAGGATATGCAAGGAAGTGTTCACACTGTTGGCCCACTCCTGGCAGAAGCACGGCTGTAAGCAGGGTTTTTTGTAATCCAGTAAGCGCTCATGCGCATAAGCACATCCTTACCGGATCAGCTTGTTCTCATCCACATGTCCGGGAAGCGGGATAAACGTGCTCTCCGGGGTTTGCTACCATAGCATAAGAACATAAGAGAAGCCAATGTTGAATCAGGCCAATGGCCCATCTAGTCCAACACTCTGTCACACAGCGGCCACAAATACCAGGTGCCATCAGGAGGTCCAGCAGTGGGGCCAGGACACTAGCAGCCCTCCCACTGCTGCCCCCTCCAGCACCAAGAATAGAGTGCATCACCTGCCCCAAACTGAGAGTTCCCATCTATACCCAGCGCTGGCCCCAGGTGTCTGGGCGCCCTAGGCAGGACTGCCTGGGGCGCCTACCCCACCGGGGATGCCAACCTCCCGGTGGGGCCTGGAGATGGCCCAGCACCTAGGAGACCCGGGGAAGGGGCGGGCTTAGAAGCCCCCCTTCCCTCCCAGGGGCAGCGCGCGAGGCACCCAGGAAAGCCGGAGCTGCCGGCATTGGGCGGCTCGGGGGCCTTTTTACGGGGGGGGGGGCATTTTGGCGCCCCTGCAGGGCTAGCGCCCTAGGCAAGCGCCTAGCTCACCTAGTGGGCGAGCCGGCCCTGTCTATACCCTGTGGCTAATAGCCACTGATGGACTTCTGCTCCATATGTTTATCTAATTCCCTCTTGAAACTGTCCATCCTTGTAGCTGCCACCACCTCCTGTGGCAGTGAATTCCATATGTTAATCACTCTTTGGTGAAGAAGTATTTCCTTTTATCTGTTCTAACCCGACTGCTCAGCAATTTCATGGAGTGCCCACAAGTTCTTTTATTGTGAGAAAGGGAGAAAAGTACTTCTTTCTCAACTTGCTCAATCCCATTCATAATCTTATAAACCTCGATCATGTCACCCCTCAGCCATCGTTTCTCCAAGCTGAAGAGCCCCAAGCATTTTAACCTTTCTTCACCACTTTCGCCTGGTGTTTTTTAAACTTGGGAGGGAAACGTTACAAGAAGGGTTGAGTGCAGCTAGGGAACGCCTGACAGATGTGCCTGTGTGAACTGGCCCTTTAATCCATTTGTGAAACGTTTCTGAAACATGCCTATATCGGGCCAAACTGCCAGTCTGACCTTGGCCAATTTATGCCTGTGGTTCCCAGGAAGTGATATGCTGTTTAGAGACACACAGCTCTTGTTATCCAGACTAGGGCAACCAGATTTAGAAATAAATCACAGGAGAGGTGCCTTGTTGGATCACCACAGTGGTCTATCAAGTCCAGCATCCTATTTTACACAGTGGCTAGCCAACTGCCCTGGAAGGACAACAAACAAGGCATACACAGAGTCCAAGGACTTCCTCTGATGCAGCCCTGGTATTCAGTTTTGCTGCCTCTGGATGTAGAGGCTCCAGTTCTGGTGATGAAAACCAAATATGAGTGCCATTGTGGTGTAGTGGTTACTGTTGGGCTAGGATCCAGTAGACCCACATTCCTATGGGAGCTTGTTGGGTGACCTTGAGCCAATCACTCTTTCTCAGCCTAACCTACTTTGCAAGGATGTTGTTGGGAGGATAACATGGAGGAAGGGAGAGTAATATTGTCAGGTGCTTTGGGTCTCCATTGTGGAGAAAAGCAGGGTATAAATATCTAAATAAATCAAGGTTCATCTCGGGTGGATGTACAATCCTTTTTTATGGTGTTGATTTTTAATGTCTGCTGGGTTTAACACACCTCTTACTGGTTTAACTCCAGAGGAACTAGTCTGGTTAAATGTTTATTAATCATTTTTTTTGTTTTAAATTTGTACTGTTTATGTGCTGTATTTTCCCTGCATGCTGCCTCAAGCAAAAGTGCATGAATATAAATGTACTAACTAAAAAAAAATTGTTAAACAAATTTTAAAAATTGTTCATTACTTTGTGAAAGCTGGCAAACTTGCAGGTACAGATACCCTTCTCCCCTTTCCAAAAGGCTTAGATGATCCCTCTTGGGCATGAATTGCCAAGTGAACATTTTGTTTTTTGCCTCTGAAGAAGTAATATTATTACCATCATCTTGTACTAACAAAACTCAGAAATGTTCACGGGCAGGGAAGGTGGCAAACTGAATCAACGGACCAAGTTATGCTCCACACAATCCCCTAGTACAAGCCATTGGGAGTACAGTAGGTGGGCTGGCTGGGGGAAGAATGCCATTTTCCTACTGACAAGACAGAATAATTTAATGCTGGAAAAATCTTATATCCGTTGCAGCAGAAATGCTACCTTAGGGGAAAGGCATCTGGCTTCCCTGTAGCTAATTAGTACGAACGGCACATCATTCCTGTTTAAATGAATCAGCAGGAGGGGGCCTTCTGAGTCTTCTATTAATTCCAACATCAAGCCACTTTAAGAGCCAGTCCAGAAATGACACTTTACAATGGCAAAGAGTATGGCACACATTCTAGTGCAGTCCTGCGGAGCTGATGTGAAAGAGGACTGCAGCATCATCCTCACATTGCCACATACTTCTCCCCAGTGACCTATACTTTCCCCCTTCAGTGGGGAACTGGGCCATGAGGCATCACTGAAGGCCAACATTGTTGCCTCCACGGAGGATCGGTCGGACTCTGTTTCTCTCTGCATGTCTTTTGGAACTCTGACCAAGGCCAGCGTTTTTGCAAAGGAAGAGTTGGCCAGGATGTTGCTTTCCCTCTGTTTCCCACCCCCCTCCACTCAACAGAGACAGCCAAGCTTAGATTTCACTAATGCGTCTTCCATCCTGAACCAGCTACTCAGTATCATAGCTGTTGATTACATTCCCGAAGCTTGCCAAGTCCTGTCATTTCTATTGTAATTAATTTAAAGACAACATTTGTGTCTGAAAACAAGACCCATTGTGGCCTGTTCCCATTTTCTTCAGGCCCCCTTGTCCCTATTACTCATATGTATATACGTTTTATTACAATTAACTGAGAAAACATGACCTAATCAAAGTTATCAAAGGAGAGCAATTACGGGAGCGTATGCCATATTATTTCAATTAGGTAAGTGCTCGCAGTGGTTTTGCTCAGTCATAGCACAAAAACTACTGTTCAGCCCACTATTCCCACTGTTAACATTGATAAATTATTCCAGCATTGCCTCTTCATTCGGCAGGTTTCTTTCTGGACAAGGGCCAGACACAACAGAACCAAAAAGATTTATAAGCACCACAGTGGAAAGGCAAAGAAGAGCTGGAGCCCTGACCTGTCATTTGTTTAAACTGGAAATAGAACAAGGGTGGGGAAATATATCCTAGCAGCAGGCCAAAGCCCGGAGCCTTGAAAAATGGAAAGCCTAGCCCACAGAAATCAAGACCCTAAGCAGACCTCAGGTGGAAGTAAGTTTCCTTCAGCGACAGGGGTTCACATGCAAGGAAATGAATGAATGGGAACCTGGAGAAGTAGAAGGCTTTGTCAAAAACAAGATGAACAAGGAGTTAGATCCAGCCAGCTTTTTGAAGGTAAAAAGAGGAGAGGTCCCTTTGACCACCTGAAAAGGCTATGCTGGACATCATGGGGAAATGGGATGGGGATGGTAGAAAGGAGGGGACAATGAACAAAATTCAGTGTAAAAGCTGGTTGGATCCAACCCAATGAATACTTTCTAACACTCAGACCTGGATCAGAAGGAGTTCTGCATATGCAGTGAGCTCCTGATTTCACTCATTTGCAGAGCTGTGTGTCCAACTTGCCATTTGTTAAGAAAACCCAGGGCTTTTTTTCTAGGGGAACACACTGAAACAGAGTTCCAGAACCTCTTTGGCAAAATCAGTATACAGACTGAAAACTTCATTTCTCTCTTCAGAGTTCTGGCACCTCTTTTTCCAGAAAAAAAGCCCTGAGAAGACCTCAAGGAACAAGGCATTCTGGAACAAGGAATTGGGTGGGGAGAGGAAGACCACAGAAGCCACTGAGCAGCTGAGGAATCACTTCCATGTGCCTTAAAGTCCAGTTTTGATCCCAGCCTTCAATACTGTCCAGCAGCATGGCCTGGTCTGCTTTGACCATCAATAATGCATACTGGGATGTGCACAGATAGGTTTATTTGTGTTTGAATCCAGTCACTTTTGTTCCCCAGTCATTTAGTTGAAAGGCTGAGGGACTTGGGAATGTTTAGTCTGGAGAAGCGGAGGTTGAGAGGGGACAGGATTGTTCTCTTGAAGTATCTGAAGGGCTGTTACTTAGAGGTGGGCAGGGAGCTGTTCTTGTTGGCAGCAGAGGATAGGACTTGCAATAATGGGTTTAAATTAAGGGTGGAAAGGTAATGGCTGGATATTAGGAAAAACTTTTTGACAGTAAGAGTTGTGCAACAATGGAATCATCTGCCTAGGGAGGTGGTGAGCTCCCCCTCATTGGTGGTCTTTAAGCAGCGACTGGACAAACACTTGTCAGGGATGCTGTATCCTGCACTGAGCAGAAGGTTGGACTAGATGGCCTGTATGGCCCCTGTATGGCTGCAAGAGTTGGGCTATAAGGAAGGCCGAGTGCCAAATAATAGGTTCTTTTGAACTATGGTGCTGGAGAAGACTGAGAGAGTCCCTTGGACTACAAGGAGATCGAATCAGTCAATCCTAAAAGAAATCAACCCTGACTATTCCCTGGAAGGCCAGATCCTGAAGCTGAAGCTCAAATACTTTGGCCACCAAATGAGAAAAGGAGCATTCACTGGAGAAGACCCTGATGCTGGGAAAGACTGAAGGTCAAAGAAGAAGGGGACGGCAAAGGATGAGATGATTAGACGGTGTCATCGATGCAATGAACATGAAATTAAGCAAACTCCAGAGCGCGATGGAAGACAGGAGGGCCTGGCATGATAACAGTTTTTAAGGCAAGAGACTTTTCAGAGGTGGTTTGTCATTGCCAGCCTCTGCGTCGCGCCCCGGTATTCCTTGGGGGTCGCCCATCCAGATACTAGCCAGGGCTGACCCTACTTAGCTTCCGGTTTGTTATCTGTTTGTTTTTTATGTGTATACATCGCTTACAACACACTTTGTAATGCACTGTAAATGAATGATTAAATTGTATCTACTGAATGCCCAAACTGAACAGCAGCATCTCCAGTCTATGTGTGCCCTCCCATCTTTCATGTCTCTGGAACACAGGAAAACAAAATCTGTCCTGGATATTCCCTGTTTGTTTACCCCCTACTATTCAGAAGCATTGGGCAGTGTTCAAAAATGCTCACCATTCTGGCATCTAACTCACTGATACTGTTCCAGTTGGAAGGAGCTCAGTAGGAGGTAAACAAACAGGCTAATATCTGGATGGGTGAATACTGGGGCATGACGCAGAGGCAGGCAATGGTAAACCACCTCTGAAAAGTCTATTGCCTTAAAAAACATGTCTAGCTCACCACCTAGTGGTGCATATTGTTAAAGGACCTGGAACTTCTGGCTGCCAGACCAACTTAGATTCTCCTAGCTATACTACACACACTGACATACGATACATTCCAAGGACAGGAGTGAGTACCTAGTTAGACATTAATCAGTTCTGCATTCCAGGGAGCCTCGATGCTTGAAGTAACACATCAGATTTATTATGTTGCATTTAGCAACGTGAGAGTTTTCTATAGAGGTGTTGGAAGGTTGTGTTTAGCAACTGGAAGAGTTCTCTGCAGGAACAGTGAAGTATTCAGCACAGTCAGAAACATCTTTTATAGCGATAGATTCTTGAGGAAGAATCACTGAAATGGCATGGAAAACCAGCCAGCCATCAGATTACATCCTGTCCTTATATATATTTGAATTTTGGTTCCACCACATTCTATGCTTGCCATAATTGATTCAGCTCAAGAACTGGCAATCAGAAGACACTGGCCAGGGCTGACTGGCTGCTTCACAAAGTCCCGTCCACGTCAGCCCCGGTCAGTGTTTTCAGCTCAGTCTGCTCCAGTCCTCCGACAGGAGAGAACCGTCTGGAGTGTGAGCGCAGGGACAGGCCCTCAAGGCTGTGGCAAGTGAGAGAAGCCCTTTTCCGCACCCCCACACCATCCCCTGGGCCTTCTATGAGGGGACTAGGCCCAGAGAAGGCCTTTTCCGTCCCCCACACGCCATCCCCTGGGCCTTCTATGGGGCACTAGGCCCAGAGAAGCCCTTTCCGCCCCCACATGCCATCCCCTGGGCCTTCTATGAGGGGACTAGGCCCAGAGAAGGCCTTTTCCATCCCCCACACCCCATCCCTGGGCCTTCTATGGGGCACTAGGCCCAGAGAAGGCCTTTTCCACCCCCCACACCCCATCCCCTGTGCCTTCTATGAGGGGACTAGGCCCAGAGAAGCCCTTTTCCATCCCCCACACCCCATCCCCTGGGCCTTCTATGGGGCACTAGGCCCAGAGAAGGCTTTTTCCGCCCCCCACACCGCATCCCCTGGGCCTTCTATGGGGCACTAGGCCCAGAGAAGGCCTTTTCCCCCATACACTGCCTACTGCCCCCATAGAACGCCCAGGGGATGGTGTATGGGGGACAGAAAAGGCCTTCTCTTCCCTTCCTTTCCCCCTTTTTCTTTCTTCCTCTCTCCTTTCTTTCACTCTTCCCCCTATTCCTTCCTTCCTTCCTTCCTTCCTTCCTTCCTTCCTTCCTTCCTTCCTTCCTTCCTTCCTTCCTTCCTTCCTCCAACCCTCTCTCCCTTCCACCTCCCTCCCTTCCTTTCTAGGGCCCGTTGTCTTCCACCACAACGGGCTTTGCTCCCTAGTAGAATCATATTGCAGAAGACATATTAAGCTTTGCAGGATACACTTACAGATGTGTTAAAGGAACAACATCATCATAAGGGGCTTTTCATATTTGGGACATTGTTCTTTATTGTTTGGACGGGGTGGAATTGACTTTATGGATAGATTTAGATTTAGCTTGTATTGATTGGATCATGTTTGCCACAATTTATAAATTATTATATTTGATAAATTCATACAGTGTGGGATTGTTTTTGTCACTAGTTTATACTACACACACTTTGGCATATGATAATTAATTAATTAATTAAGACAAATCCCTGCCCTAAAGAAATTACAATCTAAACTGTGTCTGTTTGATAACCAACAAGGGTGAATAGAGGAAAGGACTGATTGTCCGACTGACACCAGAAGAGAGCCATCCTAAGCAGAGCGAGACCCTTTGAAGTCCATTGACGTCAGTGGGTTTAGAAAGGTGTCACTCTGCTTAGGATTGCACTGCTCGGCTTCATTTCATCTGGGGATGATGATGAAGAGGTCAAGCCCTGAATTTCACAGGAAAAGTAGGCTTGCCCTTTGGCAAGCATTGAAAGAAACATGTTGCAACTGATGGGAAATGCGTAATTCATCTCATTTAGACTGTAAGCCCTCCTGTGCAGGGTCTGCGTCACATCTCTGTCTTGGAGAAGACCTGGCATGCTACTGCTGCTCCCAAACGTGTATTAAATAGTAATGGTTGCTGTCACCCTTCTAACACACCGCAGGCTTGGTGCAGAAAAGTTTGGCACGCAGGCACAGCTACAGACCCTGTTTCCTGGCTGTCATTCCCCCCTTTTAACTGTTTTTTTTTTTAAAGATGTCTTATGCTTTGGTAAACCTGTCAGTCTTTAAGGTACTTTTCCGTTGTAGCTGCAACAGGACTCAAAGGGCTATCCGCACTGCGATTTGTATGCTTCCAAGACGCACAGGCATGAAAGTTGCATTCATACACAGAAGACGTGGCCCCAAACAAGAAGGACGTGCCATGTTTAAATTCATTTTCATTTCAAAAGCTTCATTATGTTCCTTATTGACGATTGCACATGTTTGTTTTTGCTGTTGTGTTCATTTTCACCTCCACTTGTTTCAGTGGATAAGCTTCTCAAGATGTGTGTTCTCTGCTTTCTGTCCAGTTTACATACATTTTCGAAGGATCATATACCCATCCCTGCTAAACATCAGGCAGACAGGGGAAAGGGCTCTGTGGCAGATGCCTCTGGTGAGCAACCCTCCTATGGGGTGGATGGGGGCATGGGGCCAGGGCGGGAGGAGGGTGTAAGCCCATAGGGCACATCTGGCCAGATTCTCACAGTTGGCTGGCTGCACCCACGGTGGTGAAGGGCGAGACCCTGCTGCTGGGGCTGGGAGGGCAAATGGGAACGAGTGGGGAGGCAACGTGAACTGATTATCACAAGCAGAGGCAGCTGTTGGGAAGAGATATAAAGGCGATTGTGCACAGGAGCTGGGAGGAAGGGCAGGAGGTGAGACGTGGCAGGTCCGGGAAAAAGCAGGGCAGGGCAAACTGGGGTGGGGAAGGGGCCAGAGAGTGATGGAGCTGCTCTAGGCATGGAACCGGTACAGATGGAAGGAGCCAGTGGCCAATAAATGGTTATTCAGCACTACTTTCTGTGTCTTTTATCTGGAGACTATAGTGTCTCAACCACCACCCAGCCTCCTGAAGCCTCCCATGCTGCAAGCACCCGGAGGGAACGACTGAGCCCACAGGGTCCCAATTTTGTTGGCAGCTAAGGACAAAACCAGTAGCAATTAGTGGCCACGTTTGTGGCAGTTAAAGAAAAAAACGGGGAAATGAATGAAAGGAAGGGCATTTATTCTATTGTTGTCATCTTCATCCAACTCCATCACCCCAATGAATGTTTACCAATGTTGGTTTTCCAGTTAGTTCTCTTCATAAGTGTGGGAACAAATCTGCATGCCTATTAAATAAACATTAAACAATAGCTAGCCTTTGGCCAACAGTTATGAAACTGTAACTTACAGATTTGTTGCAAGGACCCCTGAAGTAAGGATCTGCAGGGCCAAGATGGTCCAATAGTCAGAGGGCTGGACTGGCATTTTGGGGAGACAGGGGTTCGGATTTCTACGCTGCCATGAAGCTCACTGAGTGACCCAAGGCCAGTCAGTCTTAGGCTAACCTAAACTACAGGGCTGATGTGAGGACGGAAGAGGGGAGAGAACAATATATACCACCCTGCACTCCTCGGCTAAATGCCTGAATGAAAATGTACTAGACAGACAGACAGACAGAACACTTTGCATAGTTAGAATGTTAGCTATATGATCCAGGGTGGTGTCGTGGTTAGAGCATCAGACTAGGATCTGGGAGACCCAGGTTCGAATCCCTACTCTGCCATGGAAGCTCTCTGGGTGACCTTGGACCAGTCACGCACTCTCAGCCTTAGTCAGCTTGTTGTGACTATAAACTAAGGACAGGAGACCACTATAAGCCACTCTGGATGCCCACTGGGGAGAAAGGTGGAGTATAAAATGTTCAATCTTTTGTTATTTTTCCAATTTTATCTTGTTGGACATTTATATTTGTATAGTTGCTATGGCTTTTTTGGCTAATGCAATAAAGATTGATTGATATAAGTGAATTACATATTTTTTTTTTAAAAAAAACAACAAAAACCTGGTAAGTTAGACAAGTTTCATTAGAGGGGTGGGAGGGGGAGAAAGCTTCATATGTGTGCTGAAGGGATATTCTGTTGGAAGTGGAGGAGTACACTCCGTCCCCTGCCTCAGCCTTTAGAGACAGGACCATAGATTTAGAGACAGCTAGAGAGGTCAGGTCACACAGAGCATCCTTTCCTTCCTGCTATCTGATACTATCCCTTTGAAGTAGAATGCTATTCTTAGGAAGGAGACTTCCTTCCTTCTGGTTTGACACCTCACTTGGGCACACACAAAGAAGGAGACCACGTTCTCCATCTTTGTCACCATGGATACAGGACAGGCATTCTCCATCCACATCCAGAGCCAGTTTGGTGTAATGGTTAAGTGCACGGACTCTTATCTGGGAGAACCGGGTTTGATTCCCCACTCCTCCACTTACACCTGCTGATGTGACCTTGGGTCAGTCACAAGCTCTGGCACAGCTGTTCTCTCAAGGACAGTTTGTGTTAGAGTTCTCTCAGCCCCACCTACCTCACAGGGTGTCTGTTGTGGGGAGGGGAAGGGAAAGGAGTTTGTAAGCCGCTCTGAGACGCCTTGGGGCAGTGAAGGGCGGGGTATAAATCCAAACTCTTCTTCTTCTTCTTCTAGTTTGCCAAAATGACAGCCAGCTTGGTGTTGTGGTTAAGAGCGGCAAACTCTAATCTGGAGAACCGGGTTTGTTTCCCCACTCCTTCACATGAAGCCAGCTGGGTGACCTTGGGTCAGTCACAGTTCTCTCAGAACTGTCTCAGCCCCACCTACCTCACAGGGTGTCTGTTGTGGGAAGGCAATTGTAAGCCGCCCTGAGACTCCTTCGGGTAGTGAACAGCAGGGTATAAAATGAACTCCTCCTCCTCTTCTTCTCTGTCCCTATCTCTCGACCTGCACTGTCTAGAATGTAGTTCATTGAATAAAGGATTCTTATTAATCTGAAACTGACAAGTGGCTTTGTGTAAATCTGCAAGTTTGCTAGCACACACAGTATTCAGAAGCTACTGCAACCTGTAGCCTAGTGCACTCTACTATGTATAGAGATTCCTAGCTGTACCATACCCATGAAATCTAATGACTCAGAGGATAGACTCAGTTGTTCCCCACCCCCAAAAGATTACTCCCACCCCAAGGTATTTTTAACAGCATTTGTTGTGGCACCGCATAGTAATTACCACAGGTATGAGTGTTCCTGAGGAACAAACATACTTGATATGTAAAAAGGAAGAAAGGGTGAGTATGCCTCCTGGCTCTCCCTAAATGGTACTCTTAAAGTTAGAAGGGGCACAACTTTCTGTAAGGAAAGATGGAGTTTCAGTGAAGCACTAAAGAGTCTTCAAAGTGGTAAATGCAGCACCCTGCCAAAAAGAAAATTCGAGAAAGGTATTACCTGCCTGCTGCCACTAGAAATAACATGGCTTCTTCTGTTGATGTCTTTGAAAGAATGCAGTCTGAAGGAAGAAGAAAGGGGAATCGGATAGGAAATCGGGGCCATAATGGAGACATGATCTTACAATTAAAGATATTTACCAGAGAAATGTGAACCCCATTACATTCTGGCTTAGACTGTGCAAGGAAGAACTGTTTTACATCATCCAAGACAAAAAACAGGTCTATAGGTAAGCCTTAAGAATAATAAACATCCTGAATTCAAGAAAAAAAAGGCTGTCAAATGAAGGGATATTGATTTTGGAACAAGGAATATTATGTCAAACAACATTAGTTTAATTGAACTGAATTTAGTTTAAGTATTAAAAGCATTTATATACAAACAGCAAATGAAAATTAACTGCAGCTGAGTCCCTTGGTTCTCTGCTGTACAGCCTGTGCAAGTTCTTACAAGTTCTCATAGGATTCCTAATAGGAGTCTGGGTTCTATTCCCATAGCATGACTCAATAGAAAAGCAATATGCTTTCTCTCAGAGAAAAAGAAATTTTAAAGCTATGTTTTGACTTTTCAAAATACACAAAAGTTTTACTTTCTGCAGAAGAATTTATAACCGAGGGGAGGAAATGGGGTAATGCTAGAACCGGGGCCTTAGGACGGAGCCTTTCGTGAAGCAGTCGCTGTGGAACAGGATCATCCAGAAGGACTTCATGCTCCCTGTGATATTTCCAGTTTTCAAAGGGAAAAACAAAACTGTTCCCTTCCCTCTCCTGTTTACAAAACTACTCATTGCAATGCACAGGCTCTGTAAAAACCAAGACACCCACAGCCCTGGATTAGGCAAGGCTAAGTGGATTCTATATTTCAGTTTAATACAGGCCTAGATCTCATTCAGGCAGTAAACCTCTGTCTGGGATGTATCACTTCGGACTACGGGTAGAGTCTCTCCTGACTGATTTTTTTTTCCTCCATACAAAACTTCTCTGTCTACAGAAAACTAGATGTTTCGGCCCCGCTGCGGCGTGCCCGTAATGGGACTTAGCGGCGCCACCGAATTCCAGGAGTGAAGACAGCGCTATGGCTTAAATTAAAAAGAAGAAGTAGCATCGAATCGTGAGTTGGAGATCTATTTTGAAGCGTAAATCGGAGCCCCCTGCATGCGTATAAGCGTTGGGAGGAGGGAGGAGTTCCCACCCCCTTTGAGAAGCAAGATCCACAAAGGGAGCGCGAAGGGGGCTGAGAGAAGAAAAAGTGTTGGTGAAAGTACCGTTGGGGTTGCATGGAAGATTTTGATCATCTTAGCTTCCTGGGGGATGCGGCACGAACATTTTAAAAGTAAACAAAAAAAACAAAATGTCGATACTGGAAAAAGTCCTGCAGATACCGGAAGAGAAGAGAGGAGGGACTTCCGGTCCAGACAGCCCCCCCAAGAGCTTGCTGTCAATCAACAGGAAAAGGAGATGCTGTGCCCCCTGCTGGAACAATTGCGGAAAATCAACGAAACTCTGTCTAAAATGGATAGTGTTCTCATCAGTCGACAGAAACAGATATCGGAAACAACTGGAAAGATGATGGAGATTGAACAAAAAGCGAATTTGATTCTAGGTTTCCAGGGCGTTAAAGAAGAAGAGAAAGAAGATCTCGGATTTACCTTGACAAATGTCTTGGCACCCTTAACTGGCAGTGAAGCGATAAAATTAAAAGAAGAGGTGGATGAGGCTCCCAAAGCCTATTCCGCTTTTATAAAAGAGAATACTCTGCCAGTAGAAGGGGATGTTGAGCATAGCAAGCGACAAGCTGGAGATCTAATTTCATCCGAAGAGTTTGTGGAGCCCAGGAAGCCTGAAAGCCAGAAGTTTAAGGAAAAAGAGAAAAGAAAGAAGAAGGATTTCATCTTTAAAATACAGAAACTTCTGAAGAGACACGCCAGCAGGGAGGAAGATGCAGTATTCCAAACTGGGACAAGCGAAGAAGACAGCAGCCCAGGGGAAAGTGGTGATGGTACGGAAGACTTCAAAGTTAAAATGGACTCAATCCATAACTGGAAGAGATTTAAAAAGAAGATATTTTGAGGACTGTTCGTGTAACATCTGGAAGGAGCTGTTTAATTACTAACCCCAATGGACTTTACTAACTGCATTAACAGAGTGATTTTGGACTTCGCAATAGTTAAAAAGAAGATCTTCTAACCACGATAGATGCCAAAACTGGTATTGGTTATTAACCTAAACTAACACTCACTAACAGGAAAAATTTCACTCCATCTTTTTCTTTCTCCATCTGTCTACCCTTCCTGTTTCTTATAAAAAGAATAAAATTCTCTCTTTTTTAAGAGAGTTTTACAAAAAAAAAAAAAAGAAAACTAGATGTTTAAGGACAATTGTCCTAGGTTAGCCTTCTCCGTGATATCCTAATTTTCTATCTGTATATTGTTGTTCTTGTATAGGGGATCCACACCAACTGTCGGTATACACATTGACTATCTTAGTAAGCTTGACAAGAACTGGTTTTTTCACATATATGAATCAATATCTGATGACTCGCATCTCATTGTGGGAACTGATGCCTTTGAGAAATCTTTGTGTCTGAAGCGATGTGAAACTTGTATCTGTGGGGGAGTCAACTCAATCCATCCCCTCCAGTGATCACAGAAAGGAAGGGGGAGAAGTAACAAAAAATGATTTTCACATAAGCATCTCTCCACCCCAAAATTCCTTATGAGTCTCTACTTTGTCAAAGTATTTTTAAGAGGACTTGGCTAACACATGTGACATCTTAGGTTGTACCCTTCTCCCGATGTCTGCAAGTAGTTCAAGCAGGAGGATATGCCTCACCTTTCCCTTCCCACAGCAGCCTTCAAAAAACATTCTCTTTCTGGACTGAATGGCAGTATTATGTTTACACAGTGTGGCATAATACAAAATCATAAGTATCATAAGTATAGCCCACAGAACCATTATTATTATTATTTTTTGCAAATTTGCCTGACAAAGAAGGGCACAGTTCTCTTTTTGACTTTTGCTTTGATACATCTTACTAAATTACTATGAGGGTGGGTGTTTTTCCCCTTTGGTTCACATGCTTTCTAAGACACTAATGGATCATCCTGTCAATTCTTTGAACCTGCCTACATAGGAGTAATTAACTGTCTTTTCTAATAACCTTCATTCAAAGAGCTGTCCCTGTGTACTTAGCCAACACTGGTTAAATCACTGACTGAAGGATTACAGATTAATCTGTTAGGAACATTAGAATGCTTGTGCCGAACAGAATGGCCTGAAGTCCCCAGAGGTCATCAGGGCGACGAGGTGCAGGCACTTCTTGTTGAGAAAAGCATAACAGGATTAGTAAGGGTCGGTACACTTAAGTGATGAAAGGAGAGGAGATTGGGGAGCCTTCATTCCTGCTATACAAACACGTGGGTGATACAAAATCACTGGGGAGAAAAGAGGATTCTAATGATTCCAGTAAATCCCTGTCCTTACCATCTTGAGCCTCTGTACAGTTATGAGGAAGCCTTCTGTTTTCAGCCAAATAGACTGGTAGCAAGGGCAGAAGAAGAAAGGGAGAGTAAATTCTGCATCACTGGGTAAAGAGTCAAACAGTGTACCATGACACAGCAGCTACTGCTTGGGGGCAAGATGGTCAAATTAGAAGCAGTCCAGAAAGGCACCCCGTATGCCATTAAATCTTTGCAGAATATTTATCAACCAAATGAATTTATATACCACACACTCGGTGTGTGAGGTGGCTTGTGTAGCAACTATACAGAAGTACATTTAATCCAAGCCAGACATTTTAAATATATGTCCCCTCAGACCAAAATGCAGCCAAAACCTCTTAAAAATTTACCTCAGAGCCCCAACCCACGTGTGAAAAAGTAGTCTCTAATACAAACACTCTTTGTGGCATGGAGATCAAGCATGGAAGAAACTACTGAATTGGAAGAGCTTGTTTCCATTGCACTAGAAACATAGTGTGTTCTAATTCTGTAAGTGTGCAGATACAGTGAAGGGACTGTAGTATATGGAAGCATATTTCAAACACAGTGTCAGAAGGACACAGAAAACTGTTCCATATTCAGCCAGACCATTTGCCTATCAATCCCAGTATTGTCTAATCTCACTGGCAATAGCTGTCCAGGGACTCAGGTCAAACTATTTTGCACCACTACCTACTAAGTGGAGGTGGAAGTACTGGGGACTGAACCGGAGACTTTCATGCCAAGCAGGTGCTCAAGCCCCCAAGCCACAGTGCTTCCTGTTTCTACATTTCTCCCACACTGCCTAATATGGAATTCAAAGATTTACTCCATGGTCAGGGACCCTGGACTTCCTTGGTGGTCTTCCATTCAAGTACTAACTAGGGCTGAGCCTGCTTAGCTTCTGAGATCTGATGAGACCAGACTAGCCCAGGCCATCCAGGTCAGGGTGCAGCATGCATAGTTCATGAAAAGTTAAGATGTGAGAGTTCTATTAGATCCAATGGAACTAGTAGATTAAGTATTTCTGCCAAACCCATTTGGCATACTAATAAGAAGAACCATTTATACAACCGAACACTTAATATACATTATCTCAGTAATCCTTACTCATGCTAAGTATTATAACTATCATCTCCATATTGCAAATGAGGCCGACAAAGAGTGGGTTACCTAAAGGGATCTAGCAAATTTACAGCTGAGGTGAGATTTTCAAACTGAGACTCTCCTGGTCATATTCTTAGCCACGAACATGCAGTGGGCTGTATATAGCCCATGCAATTAAGAAGACTTTATTTTTCTTAAGAGGGGGGCAGTAAATTCCCTCCAGATGCAAATCTCAGAACACCCTGATGTTTTTTCTAGAGATCAGCAGACCCTCAGGGCCATATGACTGGGAGTCTGGAATAGGAATGGGGAATTTGTAGACACTGCCACCACATCCAAAGAAAACCTAAATGCCCTTAAGTTTTCTTAATGTGATTGGATATAGGCCACTAGCTCATCACTTCCTCAGAAGCTTCTGTTTTCAGTGTACTGTAATCTGTAATCAAAGAATTCTAGTCCAGTTCAGATCCCCAAGCACACATCTGGCGGCCATTTTAAATCCACACATGTGGAGACTGCTCTACATCATGCATTCTATGCTAATACTGAGTACATGAAACCACTAATTTTCACTAAGCAGGTAAAAACCTTTTGACATTAAGTAGCCTCCCTGAGGCCACTTTGAGGCCAATAGATTGTATAAATCAGCCATTACAGGTGACACATTCAGCACACAATTAACTGAACATCATAGTGGCTTGCAGATGTAAATGGGCCCGTGCTACCTGTGATAGTCCAAGTTCACCATCCATGGTAGTTTTTTCTCTCACCACCACAATGTTCCACACCATAGACCTGGTTATGTAATCTTTTTGAGGTACCTCTAAAACCTGAAGCTTTCAGCTCATACACATGAACGCACATAATCTGACAGTTTTAAGAAGGCAAACCAGTGCAGTGTCTGGAGTTTCTCTGTCCTTTCCAGATTTCCTCCAACAATACTTGGCTCAAGTTCAGCGAGTAACAGAGCTCCTGAACCTCCTCCCCATATATATCTGTCTTGTCTCTTAGGGTAAAAGAAACTTATTTCTGGCTTCCTGTCAAGCTTTCTACAACATTATTTTACCACACAACAGTGTTCAAGGAAGGAATGTACACTCTTGCTTTGATTTCCACAGAGAATAACAACTCTTCCCTCCCCCCCCTTGTTAGGTGACAGACATCTCACAAGAAGTCACCCATTGTTTTATTCTGACCTCCTTTTCACCTTCTCTTTTTTCCTCTAATGTCCTAGGCCTATTCCAATCTGGGTAATTATTCTTGTCTACAGTTTGTAAAATTCCCTCTTTTGTTCAAATGGACTAAAATTCCTCTTCACCTGTAATATTTAAGAATAGTGTAGTGTTACTATACCTTCGTTAAATCACTGTTGTTGCTTATAGCAACACTCACTATCCTTGTTAGAGTATCTTCTGCAGCCTCTGGGATGAGTATAGTCTTATTGTGAACCCTTAGCATCTTCTTCACCACACCATAAATCTTTCTACTATGTGCCTGATTACTTGAAAGCCAGCATTTGCACATATATCCCCACATGGCAGAATCACTTCTATTGAAGCTTTGTTATCAGAACTATTTCCAATCCAAATCTCCTGCATCCTAGGCAACAGCATGCCATGGTAATCCTATGCAAAAAGTCTTGTAACATAACTCAAGTCCCGTCATTTGGGCTGTTCAGCTTAAAAACAACAACAACAACAACAACATCAAGTTGCAGACCACATATTGGTCACCCCATAGGGCTTTCAAGGCAAGACACATTCTGAAGTGGTTTGCTATTGCTTGCCTGTGCATAGCAACCCTGGTATTCCTTGGAGATCTCCCATCCAAATACTGGACAGGACTGACCCTGCTTAGCTTCCAAGATTTTATGAGATCACATTGGCCTAGGCTATTCACTATACTACTTGGATAAATAAAGTTACATTGAGTACAGGCTCATGTCCGTTTACTTATTGCATTGCTAACCTACATCTTTTCCATTATGGACTGGGGGAAGTTAACCCATAATTATTACAAGCCAATTAGACAAACAGACAGACAGTTCCACACTGAAGCGGCAGGGGGATATATTTGAGTTCCGGTTAGCACCCAGGATGTTAATGGAGTAGGGTTGCAAAACTCCAGGTGGGGTTTGGAGATCTCCCAGAAGTACAGCTGATCTACACATGAAATAGATCAGATCTCTTGGAGAAAATGGCAGCTTTGTAGGGTGGACTCTATGACACTGTAAACTGCTGAGGCCCCTTACCTCTCCAAACCCCACCCTCCCCAAGCTCCACCCCAAATCTCCAGGAATTTTCCACCCAGAGTTCGCAGCCCTATAATGAAGATTGGTAGCTTAATATAGGCAAGGAAAAAAAACACAAGGCAAGATTCTTGACATCAGGTTTTTTTCTTCTGTCTCTCTTACAGCCTCTGCTTTACTTACTCCCCCATCTTTCTTTTTCCTTCTTAGCCTGCTTTCCTTTCAGTATAGAAGGGCCTAGTCTGCCCACCCGCAGGCTACAGTCTCCCTAATGGGACTCTGGCCATGAGAGCAGGTCCTTCAGACCCTCCTGGCAACCTCCTTAGCAGAGGAATAAGTAACACTGCACACATATGTAAGTAGCTTTAAGAAAATTTTACTAGAAAACAGGGCAGAGTTACGTGGAGTTAAAAATTACAAAGTCTTGACAAGCTTCCTAGTTCTACATCTTGTTTGTTTGTTTGTTTGCTAAAACTCATGTGTGTGTGGAAACAAAGAGGAGAGAGAGTTTACCCCAAAGCCCCCATCTTTGTGTACGTGACAAACAACATGTAGCACCCTCAATATATTGATCAGTTAATAGTAGCTCCCAAACTTATATTAGGAATAACACCTCCTTTTCTCTGGCAGGAAATACATACCAAACACCTAATTGGTTCTAAGGTAATAATTAGCATATATAAACAAACAGGTTAACTCTTTCATGACTGACGTGCCAACACATGACTGTTGCAAAATCCCAACATGGGTGGACTTACTGGCAATAGAAGTAGGCCTAAGCTGATGTCGCAGTGATGTCGGTGATATCACTTCTGGCACACACTGGAAGTGACATCACTGCATTGCCAGCAAAGTGGTGGCACTTTGGAATTTTGGCAAAAACTCTGTGGTAGGTGTTTTTACCATAGAAGTTTTGCCCAAGTATCAGAGCATTCCACATTACTGCTAGCATGATGATGTCACTTCCAGTACATGCCAGAAGCGATATCACCATGTTTCCAGCACTATCGCTGCAATACTAACCTAGGCTTTTCCCCCAATGCTGGTAAGTCTCCCCACTGGCCAACTGATTGGAGGCATGAGGCAGGGCCCTGGGATAGGGGATTCTCTGCCCCTGGTGGGGCCTGGCAATCCTGGACACACTTCTAAATATTAACAACTGACCAAATTGAGCCCCCTCAAACCAACCTTTGGCCTCCCATTCTTCCAGAGACAGTGAATTTCTTGATTAGACAAATGTGTTCAGGTAAAGTGCATGGTCTGGATTTAATTCTGATTGATCTATTGAAAACTAACTCAGACTGGTGGAGCAATATCTTGGCTCCTTTATTTACCCAAATTAATAAAACAGGAATTATGCCGACTTCATGGAAACATGCTACGATTGTTCCAATATACAAAAAAGGTTCAAGAAACTATCTTGCTAACTACTGGCCAATTATCCAGTTTGGTGTGAGAGCCAGTTTGGTGTAGTGGTTAAGTGCGTAGACTCTAATCTGGAAAAACCGGGTTTGATTCCCCACTCCTCCAATTGCACCTGCTGGATTACCTTGGACAAGTCATAGTTCTGGCACAGCTGTTCTTGAAAAAGAGCAGTTTCTGTCAGAGCTCTCTCAACCCCACCTACCTCACAGGGTGCCTGTTGTGGGGAGGGGAAGGGAAAGGAGTTTGTAAGCCTCTCTGAGACTCCTTTGGGTAGTGAAGGGTGGGGTATAAATCCAGTCTCCCCTTCTTCTCTTCTTAGGTTGCTTTTATCACTAGGCAAGATTTATGTGGCTTTTTAATATTCTGAACTACAGACTTGGCTGGAATCTGAAGCAATTCTGTATCCTGAGCAAGCAGGTTTTAGGAAAGGTGCCTCTGCCTTAGACCACTGTCTTACTCTCTACCATTTAGCCGAGAAATACTCCTCTAAGACAGGAGACTGTCTTTATGTTGCTTTCATGGACCTTAGAGCCGCCTTTGATTCTGTTCCTAGATCCTGCTTGTGGTCCAAGTTGAACAAATCTACAAGAAATAAAAGTCTACTTTGGCTCATTTTCAAATTATATGAAGACCTTACTGTGCAAATACACTGTGATCCAGAGGGTCAGCTTACTAGCTTAATCCATCTTTCAAATGGAGTAAAATGAGGCTGTCTATTGCCCCCCCCCCCCCGCTTTTTAATCTCTATATAAATTATTTGGTACCTTACATTAAAAATTTGTCCACCACACATCTATATTAGCTGGCCTGGAAATTCCTGTCTTGCAATATGCAGATGGCATAGTGTTGATATCAAGATCAGAACTGGGGCTTCACAAGATAATAATTGTGTTTACTGAGTACTGTAATTAAGAGGAACCTTCGATAAATTTTGATAATTCAAAAATCTTGTTTTTTTCCAAAAAAAGCCAAGCCATAGCCGGAAAACATGGACTACCAAGGGTGGGAAAATAGAACTAACAACCCAATTTAAATACTTGGGAGTGACTTTTAGTCAAAATTTATCTTGGTAATGACATCTTCAATCAATAAAAGACATTGCTAGAACAAATCCAAACATACATCTAAGATTCTTCTATTCAAAGGGTGGGCAATATATACCGATGGCCATTAGGACTTTTAATGCAAAAATAATTCCCCAAATTTTATATGGGGAAGCCATCTGGATAAATGAAGTTTCAGAAGCCTTGGATAATACACTGGTCCAGTTTTTATGAAAGCTAGTAGGAGTCCCTAAGTACATTGCAGGAACTGTGCTCAGATTGGAGCTGGCACAATGTTTCTTTGAATTAAGAGCTTGGTTGGCCACTTTTAAATTAAGATTGAAGACCTTTTATATTACACTAGAGTCTGGGGGTCTTCTACACTTACTGAGAGAGGACAATTATAAAGTATGTGGGAAAGATTGATAGATGAAATGCTTAAAATGCTCGATCTCTCTCTCTTGACACTCAACAATACAACTTATCAAGAAGCCCTGGACTTTCGGTTTCGGCGGAGCGAATGGCGGCCACCTTTTGGGACGCTCCCGAAGGAGGCTAGCCCACGCGCGGTCGGGGGGTCCTTGCGTATGCGATGGACCCTAGTGAGCCTTAGTTAAAGGCTCCGAACCGGGGGCGCTTGGGGAGTAGCCTCTTTGCCGGCAGATAGCCGGGAAATTGAGGCTTTCTCCCCGCCCCAATCGGCCCCGCTGCGTAGTGCGTCCCGCAATGGGACTTAGCAGCGCCACCGATTTCCAGGAGTGAGGCAAAGCGGCATGGAATAACATAAAAAGAAGAACTGACATCAAACCGTGAGTTGGAGGTCTGAATTTAAAGCGCAAAATCGAGCTCCCCCCCCCGATAAGCGTACAAGCGGATGGGAGGAGGGAGCGAGTCCCTACCCCCTATCGAGAAGCGAGACTTATAAAAGGAAAGTAGAGGGGGTGCAAAGAGGAAGAACAGTGCTAGTGACTGTACCGTTGGAGGTTGTATTAAAGACTGAAAATCAGCGTAGTTTCCTGAGGGACGCGACGTGAACTTGATAAAAGTAAATAATACGATGAAATATGTCAGACCATGAGAAAGGTCCTGCAGAAACCGGAAGAGAAGAGAGGAGGGACTTCCAGTCCGGGCAATCCTTCCTCAGGAGCCTAGCTGTCAATCAACAGAAAGGCGAGTTACTGCACCCCTGCTGGATCAAATGCAAAAAATCAACGAAACTTTAATAAGCATGCAAGGTGTTCTCAACAGTCAACAGAAACAGTTAACAGAAACTTCTAAGAAGATGGAGGAGATCGCACAAAAATGTCTGGTCTCGACGGAAGATACAAGAAAAATAAAGAAAAGGGTCAACAAATTAGAAAAGTATCAGGATGAACAAGAAAAAGAATCTTAAGGTTGCAGATGGAAAAATCCAATCTGACCCTCCGCTTCAGGGCATTAAAGAAGAAGAGAAGGAAGATCTCAGATTGACACTCGACAAATGCCTTGGCATCAGTAACTGGCAGTGAAGAGCGAGAATTAAAAGAAGAGGTGGATATGGCTCTACAGAGCCTATTCCACCTTTATAAAAGAAAATAATCTGCCAGCAGAAGGGTATGTTGTCAAGTTCACTAAGCAGCGTACGAGAGATCAGATTTTGCGGGCAGTTTCAGCGGTGTCCTTGAAGATTGGAGAGCAGACTGTAAGAACACTCAAAGATGTGCCTTATGAAATTCGTATGAAAAGGAAAGAATACAAAGGATTGACCACTTTTCTGCAAAGAAATCAGGTGGTTTACAAATGGAGATTTCTGAAGGACTGGAATTTAAGTATAAGGATAAAAGAGAAGATTGACTCCATCTTAAAAGCACAAGAATCTTCTGAAGAGACACGCCAGTACGGAGGAAGACGCAGCACTCGCAAACTTGGACAGACTCAAGTAGCGAAGACGACAGCGGTCCAGGAGGATGGAGGTGCCGGAGCGGGAGACACGAAAGCCGAAAGTGGGCCCAATCATATAACTGGAAGGGACACTAAGAAGAAGACATGCCTAAGGTAATTGTTCATAGAACGCATCAGCAATGGAACTGAATAATTATTAACCCCAATGGGCATTACTAACCATATAAACAGAGACTTTTTTTTTTTTGAAGTTTGTTAAACTGAAAAAAGACTCTTCAACCGCGGTGAATGTCAAAAATGCATTTATATTAACTAAAACTAACCTTCTTTAACAGAATACTCACTCACATCTTTTTCTTAATCCATCTATATACCCTCCCTTTTTCTTATATGAAAAGAATAAACTTCTCTCCTTTTTAGGAGAGTTTTATAAAAAAAAAAAAAACTTATCAAGAAGCCCTGAGATTAATCAGGACAAGGACCAGTACAATTTTGTGCACAAGGCATGTCTGCTCTTCTCTTGCTTTAGTGATTCCTCCCCCTTTGACTCTTCCCATGTATCTGAGCTCTTAAACACAATGTTTCCTCTAAGCACCACAGTGTTGTAAGCAGAAATTCTACTCTGTGAGCAAAAAATGCTAGTAGCATGAAAGTTGTGAGCAAGTCTACATTTGACTATTGCATAAATTATTTTTAAAATTATTTCCGAAACCTTGTAAAAATCTCAGAATGAATTCTCTTAAACTATATTTAAACTACATTGTAAGAATAATTTACGCATTATAAGAGAAAAGTCAAATTTCAGTACACAAAATGTCCTATATAGGGGTAGATTGGGCCTCTGGAGAATACGTCTAACTGCCCCTTTTCACTATATTGGTTGACCTGGCCTCCGGAGAACAGGTCTACCTATCCCTTTCCACTATATTGGTTGACCTGGCCTCCAGAGAACAGGTCTACCTATCCCTTTCCACTATATTGGTAGATATGGCCTCCAGAGAACAGCTCAATCCAGGGGTATCTGAGGCTCTGGGGAGCTGTTATAGTCAATGGGCCCCATAGCTGGCCTCTGAAACATTGTGCATCAGTGCCCTGTAATGCAGCTTAGAGGGAGCTATGCTCACAGCTCCTACTCATAGACATGTTTTTACTCTTGCTAGATTAAATGCTTTCCTGTCTGCAGAGCTAAAAGGGCGATTTACACAAATTCCCTATTCACACTGGTTATGCAACTGTGCATCTGGTATGATTGAGTTGCTGGTGCATCTTTTACTGCTTTGTCTTCAACAGTCAGCTCTTAGGTCTTATTGGATCTGCCCGATCCTGTCCAAATACCACATTCCTCAGGAGTCATGGTTGCTATCTCATTTCCTGGCAGACATTGATCGTGAAAGAAAACATTACATGGAACAAAACAAACAAAGCCAAAAAAAAAAAAATGCATCGGACCTTTTATGGCTAAGTACACCCCATACCCAATTTTAAAAACTTTGTTGTTCCAAATGGTAAAAGAAAACAACAGAACTGTAGTATAAAAACCTGATACAGTAATTGCCAAGCAAAGAAAGTGTTTTACTAGAACAGTTTCAAGGAGATTAACCCCCCTCCCAAGGATTGTGCCTACTGGAACTATTTGCTTATTCATCCTTAAGAAAATCAACAGTGATACTATTTAACAACATCAAAGAAACTGTTTCCAGTCTCCTCCTCTAAACTCCTTAGTGGAAGGAATTAGTGAAGATCATTTCAAAGAACAATCAAAGGAATGATGGAATTTGCAGCAGGTGCGATTTACTACATGTGGTATTTGCAAATCCAGCAGTAGGAACATCCTGGTTTTAAAATGAAAGGAAAGCTGACTCAGAAGCCCCAGAGTAATGTGAAGGTGGATAGAGATATCTTTTTAAAGAATGTGGAGGAGGAACATACTGGAAAGTGAGTTGTCTTAATTCACATCAACTCAGAAATTGTAATAATAGATTGAACACAACTCTGCAGGACTGAAATGCACCCTAACTTCCATGAATTGCAAACCAAACTGCTCCCCAAATAAGTTCTGAGCAACATTAAAACATTAAGGAAGAGAGGGCTGTTGGCAGTGCCCATAGTTCAGGAGAGGAAAACCAAAGACAAGAAGACAGGTAAAAGTAAGTTGGCTGATGGGTAAAAGGAGAGAAGGAAGCAGGAAAGGGGGAGAGGCTATGGGGACTTTGAGAGAAGGGAAGGAGAAAATAGTGTGGGAGGGGGGAAATGAGATCCACGCACACACCCCAAGTCCTTGCAGGCCCTCTGCTTGTAGTTACCTATTTGAGGTTTCAGCAGAGAACTTCAGTGGATAGTGGTTGATCAAACCAGGTACTCTAGCTTCTTGGAGAAGGGTGTGGCTCAGTGGAAGGTCCCAGATTCAGTCCCCAGCATCTCTAGTTAAAATGATCAGGAAGCAGGTGATGTGAAAGACTTCTACCTGAAACGCTGGAAAGCCACTGCCACTCTGAGTAGACAATACTAATGGATCAGTGGTCTGGTTCAGTATACAACAGTTTTGTGTATGTTCATGTGCATTTGACTAGACACAGCCGGCGCTTCCCCCTCCCCCGTCTCCAGCTGGCGCTGGGGCTGGGAGGAAGGGGCAGCCAGCGCTCCTCCCCCCATCTCCAGCCGGCCCTGGGCTGGGAAGGGGCAGCCGTTCAAACGGGCGCCCCTTCCCTGGCTTTCCTGAGCACGCCGCTACTGCAGCATGCTTAGGAAAGCCGGCGCTCCCCCCCAGTCTCCCCCCACCCCCCGTGAAGCTGGCACTAGGAGGGAAGGGGCGCCCGTTCAAAAGGGGCGCCCTTCCCTGGCTTTCCTGAGCATGCCGCTACTGCGGCGTGCTCAGGAAAGCTGGTGCTCCCCCCCGGTCTCCAGCCGGCGCTGGGGCTGGGAGGGAAGGGGCGCCCATTCAAATGGGCGCCCCTTCCCTGGCTTTCCTGAGCATGCCGCTACTGCGGCGTGCTCAGGAAAGCCGGCGCTTCCCCCCCCGTCTCCAGCCGGCGCAGGGGCTGGGAGGGAAGGGCGCAAGCCGGCGCTTCCCCCCCATCTCCAGCCAGCCCTGGGGCTGGGAAGGGGCGGCCGTTCAAACGGCCGCCCCTTCCCTGGCTTTCCTGAGCACGCCGCTAGTGCGGCATGCTCAGGAAAGCCAGCGCTCCACACACACACCGGTCTCCAGGCCCCACCGGGAGGTTGGCATCCCCGTGGGGTGGGCGCCCCAGGCTGTCTTGCCTAGGGTGCCCAGACACCTGGGGCCGGCCCTGACTGTGGTCAGGAATCCTGTAGAAAAAATGGTGTGGCCTTTATAGTCAACGAGAGAGTGAGAAAGGCAGTATTGGGATACAACCTCAAAAATGACAGAATGATCTCGGTCTGAATCCAAGGCAAACCATTCAGTATCACAGTAATCCAAGTCTATGCCCCAACCACTGCTGCAGAAGAGGCTGAAGTGGACCAGTTCTATGAAGACCTACAACAGCTCATAGAACTAACACCAAAAAATGATGTCCTTATCATCATAGGGGACTGGAATGCTAAAGTAGGAAATCAAAAGGTAACCGGAATAACAGACAAGTTTGGCCTTGGAGAACAAAATGAAGCAGGGCAAAGGCTAACAGAGTTTTGTCAAGAGAACACGCTGGTCATAGCGAACACCCTTTTCCAACAACCTAAGAGGCGTCTCTACACATGGACATCACCAGATGGGCAACACCGAAATCAGATTGACTATATAATTTGCAGTCAAAGATGGAGAAGCTCTATCCAGTCAGTAAAAACAAGACCTGGAGCTGACTGTGGCTCAGATCATGAGCTACTCATTGCAAAATTCAGACTTAAATTGAAGAAAGTTGGGAAAAACACAAGGCCATTCAGATTTGACCTAGATCGCATCCCCGATGAATATACAGTAGAGGCGAAGAATAGGTTTAAGGGACTAGATTTGATAGACAGAGTGCCTGAAGAACTATGGACAGAGGTCCGTGACATTGTAAAGGAGGCAGCAATCACCGCCATCCCAAAGAAAAAGAAATGCAAAAAAGCAAAGTGGCTGTCTGATGAGGCTTTACACATAGCAGAGGAAAGAAGGAAAGCTAAAGGCAATGGTGAAAAGGAAAGATTTGCCCAACTGAATGCAGATTTCCAGAGAACAGCAAAGAGAGATAAGGAGGCTTTCCTGAATGAACAATGCAAAGAAATAGAGGAAAACAATAGATTGGGAAGGACTAGAGATCTCTTCAAGAAAATTGGAGAAATCAAGGGAACGTTCCATGCAAAGCTGGCCATGATAAAGGACAAAAACGGTAGGGACCTAACAGAAGCAGAAGATATTAGGAATAGATGGCAAGAATTCACAGAAGAACTATACAAGAAGGACCTCGATGTCCTTGACAACCACGATGGTATAATCACTGACATCGAGCCAGATATCCTGAAAAGCGAAGTTAAATGGGCCTTAGAAAGCATTACTAACAACAAAGCTAGTGGAGGTGATGGTATCCCAGCTGAGTTATTCAAAGTCTTAAAAGAAGATGCTGTTAAAGTGCTGCACTCAATTTGCCAACAAATTTGGAAAACACAACAGTGGCCACAGGATTGGAAAAGGTCAGTGTACATTCCAATCCCAAAGAAGGGCAATGTCAAGGAGTGTTCAAACTATCGCACAATTGCACTCATTTCACACGCTAGCAAGGTCATGCTCAAAATCCTACAAGCTAGGCTCCAACAGTACGTGGATAGAGAACTGCCAGAAGTACAAGCTGAGTTTCGAAGAGGTAGAGGAACTAGAGATCAAATTGCCAACATTCGCTGGATTATGGAAAAAGCAAGAGAGTACCAGAAAAACATCTACTTCTGCTTCATTGACTATGCTAAAGCCTTTGATTGTGTGGATCTCAATAAATTATGGCAGGTTCTTAAAGAGATGGGAGCACCAGACCACCTCACATATCTCCTGAGAAACCTGTATAAGGGTCAAGAAGCAACAGTTAGAACCGGATATGGAACAACTGATTGGTTTAGCATAGGAAAAGGAGTACGACAAGGATGTATATTGTCACCTTGCTTATTTAACTTATATGCAGAGTACATCATGTGAAATGCTGGCCTGGATGAATCACAAGCCGGAGTTAAGATTGCTGGGGAAAAGATCAATAACCTCAGATATGCAGACGATACCACTCTGATGGCAGAAAGTGAAGAGGACCTAAAGAGCCTCTTGCTCAGGGTGAAAGAGGAGAGTGCAAAAGTGGGCTTGAAGCTCAACATCAAAAAAACTAAGATCATGGCATCTGGCCCCATCACTCCTTGGCAAATAGAAGGGGAAGTCGTAGAAGTAGTGACAGACTTCACGTTCCTAGGATCCCAGATCACTGCAGATGGTCACTGCAGCCATGAAATTAAAAGATGCCTGCTCCTTGGGAGGAAAGCGATGGCAAACCTAAACAGCATGATAAAAAGCAGAGACATCACCTTGCCAACAAAAGTCCGCATGGTCAAAGCAATGGTATTCCCCGTAGTAATGTATGGCTGCGAGAGTTGGACTATAAGGAAGGCCGAGCGCCGAAGAATAGATTATTTTGAACTATGGTGCTGGAGAAGACTCTTGAGAGTCCCTTGGACTGCCAGGAGATCAAATCAGTCAATCCTAAAAGAAATCAACCCTGATTGTCCCTGGAAGGCCAGATCCTGAAGCTGAAGCTCAAATACTTTGGCCACCAAATGAGAAGGGAGCATTCACTGGAGAAGACCCTGATGCTGGGAAAGATTGAAGGTCAAAGAAGAAGGGGACGGCAAAGGATGAGATGGTTAGACAGTGTCATCGATGCAACAAACATGAAATTGAGCAAACTTCAGCGGACAGCGGAAGACAGGAGGGCCTGGCGTAAACTGGTCCATGGGGTCGCGAAGAGTCGGAATTGACTGTGCGACTGAACAACAAAACAGGTAGGAATAGAGGTAATCATTTCAGTTTACTTTAAAACCCTATCTTTTCCCTCAAGGGAGCAAAAATACATGTTCTTACAACATCCCTAGGGGATGTCCTTGGTCTCCTCTGATATTGCCTGACTTGGCTCCTCAGGGTTGGTATGTTCACCTCATCAGGCTTCCTTGTCCCTGCAGTTTTCAGGAATGGGTTCTAGTAGATGCCAAGCAGGCTACCTTAAGCAGGGGAACAATCAGAATATGGCAACTGGAAGCTTGGCATATATGGAAAGAGAGGTTCAGATGTGGATTGCATTACATGCTACTATAATTTATTTATCCTCACAGCAATCCTGGTAAGTAGAGACAATAACTAGCTCAAGGTTGTGCAAGTTTCAGGGCTAAGTGGTACTTTAAGCTAGGGGTGTGCATTTGGCTTTGCCAAATGGGATATATACTTGAAAAATACCTTATCAGTATTTTACAGGTATGTATTCAGCCAAATCAGATTCTCTAATCTGATTTGGCTACTGATAAAGTGTTCCCAAGTAAAATCTGATCTTATTCAGCTTTTATTCACGTGCTCATCCCCAAATCAAAGAAGGAAAGGAAAACAGATCAGGGAGGCATCTTTATATGCTTCCTCTCTGTGTCTTTGCTTCCCCAGGCAGCCGGCCTTGGCAGGCTGGCTAGGGAAGTGAAAGGGAGGCATTTAAAGATGCCTCCCCAATCTTTTTGCACTTCCACAGCCAGCCGGCCTTAGCAGACCAGTTGAGGAAGTGAAGGGGAGGCATTTAAAGATGCCTCCCTGATCTGTCTTCACTTCCACAGCCAGCCTGCCACGGGGGCTGGCTGGAGAAGCGAAGGTGAGGTATCTTTAAAAGCTTCCCAGATCTGTCTTCATTTCTCCAGTCAGCCTGCTGTGGCACAGGCAGGGGAAGCTCAGGTGAAGGAGAGTGGGTCAGTTTCACTGACATGCTCTAATAGCTAGCCAAATATTTTTGGCAATGTCAAATATTTCCCAAATCCCAGTACAATACCAATATAGGGATTCAGGAATATCAGTATTTAGCAATATTTTCTGGTTTGGTTTACCAAAACTCAAAAAATACTATTTTCCCCCTTATGCATACCCCTATTTTGATCCCATATTTCTGTTCTAGCCTGATAGTCTAGCCCACTACACCAGGCTTGCTTGTTATTGGGCTTAACCGTGTGCCTTCCTACAGCAAGCAAACTCCTGCCCCCACCCTCAATTGCCCATGTTCAGTCAACTGACCAGGTGAGAAAAATGGGGGAGGGATGTCATGGATACTCAAGGAATTTCCACTAATCTCTAAGATCTTTACCATGGGAGATTGGTGGGAAATTCCCAGATCACTAGGGGGTTTATGATGTCTGACAGTGATGTCATAGTATCTACAACACTTCCTCTCCCCAGGCTCTGCCCCCAAAAGCTCCTGGGATTCTCAGACACAAGACTGGCACCCCTACTTTTTACACAGTTGGTGAGGTCTCAGGCTTAGCACTACACTGTGCTGATAGTATATCTGAAATGGGAAACATTTGAACTGGCCATTACTCCCAACACACATATGCACAGGGCATTATTCTCAAGGGAATGTCAGCTTTGGACTAACTGCCTTATTGAGTTATGAGGTTTTGTAACTTACAGCACTATTTAATATGATGCATGAAGTGGAGAAGGCAACAGTATATATACAGTGGATGATAAACCAGATTAATAAACTGAAAAGTAAACATATAAATGCTAATACAGGAACAGTGCTGGTGTATTAGACAAAAATCTAATTTAAAACAGAATACACTAACATGAGCTGAGTGTCTATATACAAAATGGAAATTTATATTCATGCACAAAAATTCATATTAATTTTAATAACACACAGTTTGTTTTTATGGTTGAAAGAAGAGCATTATTTAGATAAAGTACTGTATAGAAATTACTACTGAGTTTATATAATATTTTTCCCTGTCATCAGAAGCAGAGAGAGAGGGGAAATGAATGGGAAATATTAGTTTCCAGTGAGTCTTTGTTGAAATTTTGAAGCAATAAACTCTTATATCTTAAAATTTATGATTCTAATAAACTGCAACAATATTAAAATAAGATAAAAACCTGAAAGACAAAAGCTACAATTTGTTGTCAGGACCAAACAATTTTGAATAATGTCCTTCTCTTGAAATCTAAGATTTCTGTTATTTAATAAGTGACCCCCTTAGTGATACATCCCGGATATTAAAGTCACTTTAACTCTCTCAGAGCAGCTGTTTTAAATTGATACACAACAACCTGCCAAAGAATAGCAGAAAATCTGCGTGAAATAACTGGTTGTGTCCTGATGTTCAGCTTTAGTCGGCTGTCTCAAAGTGATCCCATTTTAGATAATATGGAATTAATGAGTGAGTGAAGTAATTTGGCCAAACTACAAATTACAGAAATGCAGGTAATTAATCATTCATTTAGTGCACCATCTTTGAGACTATGTGGAACACTATGATTTATTTGTGTACCCTTCTTTCTTACAAGCCTCCAGACTTGCTCTCACAGTACACAGCAGTAGCTAGAAAAAGACTGAAATGTGATACACATCTGTTTTGGCATACCTGTGGATTAAATATTTCATACCAAAAATGCTGTTGAGCACGCAATAACAGATTGCCGTGGAACCCTGAAGACTATTAAATTTATTATAGCAAGTTCAGCAAAGATGGAAAGGGGTTCAACAGGGATGTGATCCTATAGATTCTGCCCTCCAAAGCTGCCATTTCCTCCAGAGGAACAGATTTTTGTATTCTGAATATAATTCCAAGAGACCTCCAGACCTCACCTTGAAGCTGGTAACCTTAGTGTGCCTATCGGTGTGGATGACATCAGGTTTAAAAACGAACAATGCTGGAAAATTTCATTCAACCAAAAAGGAAGAAAGGAGGTCCATTTGTGTGCATTAAGTGCCATCAAGTCACTTCTGACTAACAGCAACCCTATGAATTAATGACTTCTAAAGCATCCTATCATGAACAGCCTTGTCAGGTCTTGCAAACTGAGGGCCATGGCTTCCTCAGGTGAGTCAATCCATCTCATGTTGGGTCTTCCAGGGAGATGTGATGGAACTCCTTGAACTCTCCCCAGCTGCAATTGATTGGATTGAAAATTTAGATATTAGTATTTAGGGGAATTGCCCGGTTGTTTCAAGATGCTGGTTCTTACCTTTAAAGCCCTTTATGGTCAGGGACCTACATATCTGAGGAACCGCCTTTCCCCACATGTTCCCCAGAGAGCACTGCGGTCAGGGGCCCAGAACTGACTGGCCCTCCCGAGTCTTAAGGAGGCTAGACTGATGACAACCAGGGCACGGGCTTTCTCGGTGGCAGCTCCATCCTGCTGGAATGAGCTCCCAGAGGAGATCAGGGCCCTGCGGAACCTATTACAGTACCGCAGGGCCTGTAAAACAAAGCTCTTCCACCAGGCTTTTGGAGCCATCACTACCTCTAACAATTAGGATGAGAAGCTCTGTTGCCCTGGAACTTATATTAACAACTGTGCCATCTGCCAGAAGGACACCTGAAAGACACCTATAGAAGATCTGTGCTGGCTATGGGAAGAGAGAGTTGATCACGAACATTGTAACAGCAAAACTAGCATTTATTATGGAATTGTAATTTTTTAAATATTGTTTTAAATGTTTTATTATATTATTTAAATGTTCTTGTTGATTTTATGTAAGCCGCCCTGAGCTGGCCTTCACTGGGAGGGTGGGGTATAAATCTGAATAAATAAATAACTAAATACCCGTTGTATCAACTTGGTTCCATATTATATGCTTCCGGTGTGGAACTCTGCCATACAATAAATAAATAATATGGTGATAGGTCATTTAAACAGTTCTGGCACGATGATTTCACACAAGGGTTATAATGACAGCATTTAAAAAGAGTCAGGATATTTATTGTGCATTTGGACTTTTCAAATATTTTTGGATTGTTTCTTGACATCGATCCAGCCATCCGCCAGGGAGTTTTCCTCCAGCCTAAGGAGCCTTTTCCCAGCATAAGTGGACCCTCCTCCAATGGAAGAGCCACTTAAGTTGGAGGAAGGGCTCCATATGCTGGAAGAAGGCTTCAGATTTTGCCCAGTGGAGTGGTAGGAGAGGTGTAGGATCCACCCCACTATTTCTCTACTGTCTATACTTACAGCTCGCTATAGAATTACATTTAGATATAGAGAATGAAAGCTTTTCAAGTCATCTCTGATCCCTTTTTAACCCAAACTGAAGACTTCTGGAGAGCCGGATTTATGCCTTCATTGCTCATGTTGGCTGAATGCCTGCAGATGCCAATGGAAGATTTGCCGGGGGGGGGGACACATTTTGTCAAAATTCCAGGTTTTCTTTCATTACAGCAATTTTTCCTGTCCTTTAAGAGGCTTTGGGGAATCTTTTTCTATGTTTCAATGGACACCAGCTATGTCGTTTTGACATCCTTTTTACTACTCCAGCCATGCATTTTTTACTGATGTTAATTAGCATTTGGTTGCTCACCAACTTAAATTGAAAGGGAAAGTAGCATTCCAAAAGCAATTCCGTAGTGATTTAAGAGCATCTAATGCACACAGTCCTAAGATAAAACTTTCTCATTAAATGCTAGTATGTGGGAGAGGAGAACCCACCCAAACGTTTATCCCAGAAGTATACTATTAGATATTCACAGCACGCTCTTAAACAGAACTATACCCTCCTAAACCCATCAACTTCAAATGGACTCAGAAGGGTGTAACTCTGCTTATGATTGCACTATTAACTTGTTAGGCAAAGTAGATAAACAGAAACCCAGGCAATTAGATGGTTAATCACATGGCAAAACACTCATAAATTATATTTAAGTGTTTGGCTTTTTGTTTTTTAAAAAGATTGACAATGAACCAATCTATGCAAGAAATACATTTTCTGGACACTACTGTAAAAATAAACAGTGGACTCAGAGACCACTTTATGCTGGAAACTTACTGACTGACAAACATATCTACATGCCTTCAGCTTAGGCTTCCCATTCCCCCACTGGGGGTGAGGGGTTGCCTGCTTTAGGGGCCCCAGTCAGCCAGCCAGGATCCAGCCAGCAAGGGGGACTTTACCCCCAAAATGCCAGGATTGCGCCAACATGCCCAGCACAATGACATCACCCAGAGGTGATCGCACTGGGCACATTGCCGGGGGGTTGCTCTAGCACTCAGCCAAAAGAATTCTATGGTATCATAGAGTTTCTGGCTGAATGCTAAAGCGTCCCCCTGGTGATGTGCCTAATGCAATGATGTCACTGCTGGGTGATGTCATCATGGCACGTGCTATATGCACACACCAGAAAATTCCGGAAGGGAAGCTCTATCCCCCTGCCAGCAGAAGGTAGGGACCTGGTAACCCTACTCCAGCTACCATCCTAAATATACCAAACAATTTTATACAGCCAGGCTCTACACTACAGCTACATCTGCTCCAATCCTACAGACAGATTCTCACCTGAGGGATATACAGCAAAACTTTTTGAAACTAAAATATCTCCCTGATGAAGTCAAGAAACAGATTAACAAAGCTAGAATGGTATCCAGAGAGAACCTGTTGCAAAATAGGCCCAAAAGAGACAATAACAGAACACCACATAGAGTTCTCAATTCAAAACAGTTCAACGCATCATCAGCGACTTACAGCCTCTACTGGATAATGACAGTTCTCTTTCACAAGTACAGGAAGGCAAACTTTTTCTTGCACATAGACAGCCCCCCAGTCTTGAACAACTCCTCATCCACGATAATACAACATCTCATTTGAACATGGGCATTGGCATCAGAGCTTGCAGGAAACCCAGATGCTAACTCTGCTGCCACATACATTCAGACAATGCTATCAGTGGACCTAACAACATCAACTACACCATCTCAGGTACACTCTTTTGCTCATTTTCTAACATTGTATATGCCATTAAATGCCAGCAATGCCCTTCAGTCCTCTACAAAGGGCAAACAGGTCAAACCCTGTGCCATTATCATCATTATCATACTCAGGCATTGTGTGTAGTATAGCCAGGAGATCCTAAGATTGTCTGGCAGCCAGAAGTTTAGCATTATGCACAACTAGGTGGCGAGCGAGACTTGAGTGTTTTTTTTTAAGGCAAGAGATTTTTCAGAGGTGGTTTTCCATTGTCTGCCTCTGTGTCATGACCCTGGTATTCCTTGGAGTCCACCCTTCCAAATACTAGACAAGGCTGACCCTGCTTAGCTTCCCAGATCTGATGAGATCGAGCTAGCCAAAGGATAAATAGACACAAATCTGACATTAAGAATCACAAAATTGAGAAACCTGTAGGAGAACATTTCAACCTCCCAGAGCACTCAGTGGGAAACTTCATAGTGGCTGTTTTATTACAAAGGAATTTCAGAACCAGTCTGGAATGGGAGATTGCTGACTTACAAATTATTACAATACTCAGGACAATGGAACCCCCAGGGCTTAGCACAGATATCGGGTTCTTATCTCACTACACATACTAAATCACTCAATTCTTGTTAATACCCAGAATTAAACTTTGTTTGTCTTAAAAGTGCCACTGGACTCAAACTTTATTTTATTTATTTATTTAAAATATTTTTATGCTGCCTCTCCACTTAAAAACATTCAACTACATAAACAAACAACACCAGAAACCAAGGAGGAGGGTCAATAACCTTTTACTCATCACCTCAGAGTAGGCTGTTGATAAAAATGTTCATAAGATTAGCAGTTAGACTTATTGCCAGTAAGACAAAACTCAAAGGAAGGGAAATGTAGTGAAAGGTGATCTACTACTAGGCCCAAGGGAGAGGGGAGGAGCCAGTAGTCTTAAAAGAAACAGAAATGACACACTGGAAAGGAACTCAGAGAAGAAAACTATTCTGTTTTACGTTTATAATAAGTAATTATGGTTTAAAAGTCACACAGTCACATGTTAAAAGGGTAAAACCACAGAGTTTCCAGTGATACCTAGAGCAGCCCTTTGCCCAGAAGTGACATGGCAATGTCACTGATGTTGCACTCCTAAGGTTGCCAGGTCTGGGTTGGGAAATACCTGGAGACTTTGGGGGTGGATCCGGGAGAGGGCACGGTTTGGGGAGGGGAGGGGCCTCAGCATGGTAGGATGCCATAGAGTCCACCCTCCAAAGCAGCCATTTTCTCCAGGGGAGCTGATCTCTGTCAGCTGGAAATCAGTTGTAAAAACGGGAGATCTCCAGGCTCCACCTGGAGGCTGGCAAGCCTATGCACTCCCCTTGTCCCTGCCCCCAGCCCTCCTCCTAGTTGCCAGGCTTCGCAACCCTGGCAGTGGCACGCTACTCATATAGCACACAGACCTTTTTTTCTCAGACACCCAAATTGCTGTTGCAATTCAGTGTTGGGTTCAGGAATGAGGCAAGCTTCATCCACATGCACCAGACTGTCATACTTCTTCCCTCTTAACACATTTTTAAGTGTCCTTTTATCTCAACTGGTCACTGTGCAAGCAAGCTCCATTTTTTATTTTTCCCGTGCAGCAGTGTGGTCCACTTGCTTTCAAGTACAATGTTTACAGAGATGAAATGTTTTAAGGCAAACATTCTGGATTGTAGCAAGCTAATTTCTCTTTTAATATACACAGATGAAACTCTATTGAAGGCAATGGAGCAGTGCCAGCTTTCACCAGTACATATTTTGGCCTATACATCGCAAAAGAAAATGAGATCCTTCGTTTTATTACACAGAATAACCTTGGTTTATATCTAAGTGACACCTCATTTCCTTTTGGCAGCTCATTTAATTTGGCAATTGTTTATTCTGTTTCATATATATATTTTTGCAAGCCTCACTTCGGGCCCATTCATCCCTTCACAAAGCACGGGGGCGGGGGGGAATGCACAGCCCTCCCATTTGTTTCCTACCGGTGTGGTGACCACAATCTGAGCCTACAAGTACCATAAGATATATTGGCTCAAAATGGGTCTTGATTTGGCTGAGATTACTTCAGTTATGCACACTTCCTTCAGGGTTGGTTTTTGTGTTGTTTTTTTTTACAGCCAGAATGAAGCCTCAAGAGAAATCGACACAATTCCTCTCTGTTTTAATAAGTTTGATGGCCACTGTTTGTTGAAGTTTATTTAAACTCTGTTTGTCACCAGAGTGGGTGGTACAATTCTGTGGACAACCAAAGGCGCCCCACCTTACATTCTGTTATCTGTGTTGTTTTCCCATGCTCTGTCAAGACACTGTAATATGCTTCCTTGCAACTCTAGAAACTGTGAGTGAAAAGGATATTTCAGCAATATTTTAGCTGGATATTATTGGACGCAATTTATGTTTCTGGAAGGCTATGAAAGAGCCAAATATCAGCCTTGTGAGAGAATTCCCTACAGTATCTGAGAGGTCATTGTCAAACCTTCTCCTCTTATGACTAGTTAGGTTTCTGAGAAATTTTTCCCTGGAAAACTAACAGAACTCTTTGCTTATCTCATTTTGATTAAGTCTGCTCCTCAGGGGTTATGTTTGGATATATTTTTGTAATATGATTAGAGCTGTGGTGAACTTTCCCCCTGTGACAATTTCTGGAGAGAAAGGGGGATTTCAGAGGACAAGAGGTTTTACAGGAGAAGGGGGGAACCTAAACCCTTGCTCACCTTTTTCAGAATGTTTCTTTGGTGTCTGCAGCTGTTTCTTTTTCTAAAATGGAGATTCAGAGTCATTGTTATACAGATATGTGTATGCAGGATTCTTCCAGAGGTGATCCCAGGTGCAGTATGGCAATATCACAGATAGCCAATCAAATTATGGTCAGTGATGAGTCAACACTCCCGTCTTGCAAGTACAACTGGAATGCAGATTAGAAAGACTACATTTGAATAATCAATAAATGCTAGCTTTTTTTCAAATGCATTTGAACCTGGGTCTCTAAGATTTTACTCCAATGCTCTGACTACTATACCATGCTGGCTCTCTTTTCTTCTGTCACCTTAAACCTTCCTCCCGTCAGGTCAGTGAAGACAGGTGTCAACATTCATTGTTGCTTGGCCAAAGTCAAGTCCATTCAAAGGCACCTCAAATCTTTAGTCAGTTAGCATGTTGCCATTTTGCTCTGATTGGGTCCTGTTGAAAGGCCTTCATTGGTCCCATTCACACACAGAATTTGCCATGGGAGAGCCACAAATGCTGGGCGGATTATATGTGCACGATCACACGGAAACATCTGGTAAGCGTTGCGCACCCGTCGCCAACCCGTATTGACCAGCTGAAGATGCGGTGTGAAAAAGTACCTGATAAAGTCCACTATCACACAGTTTGTGACTGCCCGCAGACAGACGTTCTCTGTGTAATCGCTCCAGCGCACTCATGTCCCTGCTTCCTCGTTGAAGCGCACCGACGACGAAAACAACAGCGGTTCACCACCGTTGTGTCAGATCACGTAGAGGCGGGTCAAATTGCAACGGTGCAAATAGCCTCTCCTCCCCCCGTGTTATCTGGCACGTGTGGCCAGGACTATTGATGGATATCTGTGCAGATGATAAAAGCTTTAAAGAAAGTTCTCTGGATTGAAAGGTATGAAAAGCCATCTGCCATTGTGTGGAAAATGTTGAATGAGATGCACAATATATACGGCCGTGTAACTAGTTGCGTTCAGTTCAGAAAGAAAAACTGTTACAACATTTTCATTAAAAGGAAGTCAAGGCAGAACATTAGTCACAAGATCAAGCTAAACCAAAAACGCATGATCAGAAGAGAGCTAAATAAAAGAGGGCTTGGCCACATTTTGCACAAATGTTTTGTCAAGACATCAGTGAATTCTCTAAAGCTTGGCAAGTGCAGAGCATTGTTTGAAGTGGCTCCATTGTACATGACTTGGGCCACAAATGGCAAGAGAAGGAAGCTTCCTTTGGTCTAATTGTCACTGCAAATTCCATCTCTACGGCCAAGAAAAAGGGACACATGTGGAAAGCATGCCAGTACTTACTGTTTCTGCATCTCGCAGAACACTTTTGAATTATTATTTTTTTTACAAAAAAAAAAGACAGGAGAATCAGTCTAGGTCAGGAGTTCATTCATTTTTCCCTAAAAAAAGATTCTAGAGTAAAGCCCTAGTTAAAAGATTGCTGTATGTTTGCTTATGCCTTCCCTTCATTGTTTGTCAACCAGCTTATTTAAACCTCTTCTCCTGCAGTAGGCGTTTGCAGACAAAATGGTCACCACAGGAGGGCTTCTTTAACCTTTTCTCATGGCTGCTGTTTTATATGAAAAAGCATGTGCAGTCGCTTGCCACAGGAACACGGGTAACCCAGCAAAATCCTGGCTACATAGATCTCTTTACTAAATTAACTTTTCCAACCGGAGAGTTGGGGGTGGGGATTCAAGTCAATAAATGACAGCACCCTTGTGGCTGGCAAACAACTGTGAAATTGCTTCGAAAAGGAAAACATTCAAGGTGTTACAGTTTTCAAGGTAACGGACATTTATCGTAAGCCCAACCACTTTACAACCACAGGTAGAACTGAATCCTAACGTCTATGAACATAGCAGCATTTGGCAGAGACAAGATCTTCAGTGCCCTTCAGAAAAAAACCACTCTGTGCAAAGGCAAGTCTTAACAAATGGCATCAGGTAACACAAAGACAACAGCAAGCCCAAAATGTTATCTCAAACGAGCGCAGGGCTCCTTCTGTATGCTGCTCAATGACTCCTACTGCTGCTCTTGATGCTTTACGTTTCTGTCTTGGTCCTGCAAAGAAATCAGCAGTCAAGCTCTGGGCCTCCTCTTTCCTGCTGCAGGCCAGACTGACTTATGGAGGGGAAGAAGTTTTAAATCCACAACTCAGCTAACAGCTTCTGCAACCCTCTCTTTATAATATCTCCTAAAGGGGAAATTCTAATAGGCAATTTCTCCCTTGTTGGACCTATCACATACCTACAAAGACATCAGTAGTTGCCTCAGTCAAGCTCTGGGCCTTCTCTCTCCTGCTGCAGACCAGACTGACTGAGGGCAGTGGGGCTCTTGTAGTTAGTAATACGTGAGCAACCTGACTAACTGCTCATGCTCTGTGAGTTTTTGCTTCCTAGGCCCTAAACTTTTAATCTTAAAACAGAAATAAAATAATATGTTAAAGTGAAAATGACATGGGTTACACTACCATACCACACCCCCAAGTGATATACCACACAGAGGAGCGGAAAGGAGCCTCCAAAGCAGCTGGTCTTTGCTTTCTTTCCTTTTCTGTTTTCAAGATTTAAAAATTGCTGTTCTATATATTGGTGCCCAAAATATTGTGCAAAATTGCAAAGTAAAACATATGAGACCAATAGAAGAAAACAAGTAGGGGCCTGCAAAATGCCTCCCAACAGTAAGTGTATTCTCTGTGCGTGCACAGACACTTTACTTAATCAGGGGGGAATTTAAACCCCCCAATGAACTTTTGTTAACTTTTCAGATTTTTCTACAACCCTAGGGGGTCCCTGAACTTTGAAGAAAAATCAGTTTTGGGTGTGGGCTCAATCTGTGGATGGGGGACACTTGGGAAATCAATATATAAATACTCCAGTGTATAATGGTATAAAAATTACAATCCATTGTACAGCCTACAAAAAGAATTCTAAAACACCAGATGACCAAAATTCCACCAAAATTCCTGTCAAACAGAGCTGAATTTACATGCGACCTGAGTAAGTTACAGTTTACGGCCTCAAATTATGAGGGGTCTCCAAGTACAAAAATATTATTAAAATTATTAAATTGCTTTTTTTGCATAATGTTTTGGGCTTTGACTTGTCTTAATCCTCTGTTGGGGGAACAGGAACCTTTTTAAAAAACATTAGCATCTACAAATTATATAAGGAGACAGGTTGGCAAGTCACTTTAGGCTGCCATTCCCCAGTAGGGGTGGGGGGAATCCCCTGATTTTGCGGGCTCCTGCCCACCACTGGCCTGCCCCCAACAGCGACATTACTGGAAAGAAATGTGATGTGCCTACATCACTCGGAAGTGATGTTCAGGGGCAACGCTCTGGTTTTTGGCCAAAATTTTGATGTTTGGGGCTGGTTTTACCATAGAATTTTGTCCAAAAACCAGAGTGTTGCTCCCAACATCCGACATGCCTACCTCACTTCTGGGTGATGTAGGCATGTCATGCATCAGTGCTCTTGGCACATCTCACCCATCCCCCTGCCAGCATTTCCAACAGACCTGGCAACCCTATACAACAGCAGCATCACCTCTGAAGAAGCAGAATCACCTTCTTTGTCTTTCCTTATACTTTCACTCATTCTCCCCATTCTTCACAAGCTCATCCATCTACTGTTGCTTCATTATCTCATTCTCCTCTTCATGCCTCCTGCCATGGTCTTTTCTGTGCTTGGACCAGCCACCCATTCTTGGTTTTTCAGGTTGAGATGTATGAATACATATTTTTTCTTCATGTCTATTTCCTGTGCATCGTTGGGAAGACCATCTCTGTCTGTCCTACTTTCTTTGGCAAACTCCTTTTTGTGTTTCTTTGTTTTGCAGCATCTTTAATGCCATTTTTAGAATGATAATGCTATTTTTAAGCTGTTAAGCTGTTAGATGCTATCAATATGTTACATAGCATTTTTCCATAACAGATATAAAAAAGACGTGTCCGTTAATAGTAATCCAGCTATCTGTGGACTTCACAGAGTAGGGCTTTTCTGCTTCCCCCTTTGTTGTATAGCCCTCTGAACCCCTTGAACCCCTAGGGGTCCACCAAGTCTTATGAACAATAGAGAGGGGAAAGTGGGGGCCTCTAGAGAAAGATGAAAAACAATGGAAGATGAAGGAGGCGGGGATTTAAGTTGTCACTGCCATGCCAATGTGATGAAATCACTTCCAGCATACCTGGAATTGACATAATTGGGCCAAGAGATGAATCTTAGAGTGTTGCCCAATGCAGTGATGTTGCTTCCAGTTTGCACAGGAAGTGACATCATTACATTGAGCAATGCCATCATATCCCCATTTTCCCTGGCATTTTCTTCCACTGCTCAGCAGCAGGAAGAGGCAGCAGGGGCAGGAAGTAACCCTGTGGAAATAGATGTAAAACACTTCCCCTTCTTCTGTAAATACAAATGCAGTTCTGTTGGAGGAACTCCATGGCTAGATATAGATCATTTCTATTGAATTTTGATAACAGAATTGGAAAAAGAACCACCACATTTTCATTCTGAGTATGCAGAAAATATTTTTAAAAACTTGATCTTCTCCATCAAATTAAAGCTGTCACAAAAAAGGTGAACATCCTTAGGCTGCACCCAATACAGGCTGGTTATAGTTTTTATTTTCACCTAAATTATTTAATTATGAGAATGTTCACCTTTCTCCAAGCTTGCTTGCTGCCACTGTTTGTTCCACTCACTCGCTCTCTTGCTTTGGAACTATTTTTATTCTTCAAATTACTGTGTCATCTCCTTCTTGGCCTTATCTGGTGGGTAAGGAATTAGGTAGAGAACAGATTGATATCAGAACAGTAGATAACCAACTAGTTGTAGCTTCCATGCTGACAACTCTGTGGTCAAATAAAGTAAATTCAAAGATTTTTGCTATCACCCTTTCAAAACAATCCTTCCTCTAATCACCATCTGAGACATGTTCAATGAATCTCTGATCAGCACAAACAGTCTTTTAAAATTTGAATTCATCTTGTCACTGAAAAACCCACATTGTCAGTCTATGACCTTTTCTGCATTCCTGGCTTGTCTATAAAATGTACGTTTTAAGACCTCTGAACAGGATGGTTAACTCCTCTTGTTCAGACTCTCACAATACTGATATTAAACTGATATTAAAACAGTGGTTTGCACTATTAGTTGGAAATTTTTGCAATTCTCTCTTCTACAGAGCACAAACATATTTATGGACATGAACATATTTCAGAGGTAGACTACAAAACTTTCTGAAAGGTTCCTGTGATTTATTATCCTTCATTTAGCCAGGTGGTTCAAATGGGAAATCCTCAAACAGATCCTGTCCCACTCATCTTCTTTGCCTGTTAATTCCAGCTATTAAGTTTGCAGTTCAAATACTCATATGACTACAGGCATACACAAGCATGATTTATTAAATTCAGGCAAGTACTATTGCTTCTAGAGTGCACACTCATTAGCCCGCATACTCAAAGGGACTATTAGACATGTGCTACATCCAAAATGCCTTAAAGCCAAATGATTACTCTTCCATCTCACAAGTTTCAGTGGTGATTACTCACAAGTAAATATGTTTCAGGTTAAAGAATGGCACCTCACCACATTCTGTTTGCTGCCAATAGAAATGGCAAAGATGTTAAAGTTTAGTTTGTAGAAATGTGTTTGCCATGAAGACTGTTCCATGGGCTGTCATTTTAAGAGACGGAGGCTGTGAAATCCCAGGTCATTTGTAAACTGATCACTCCCCAACCTCTCCTTCATGTGCTTTTAAGTGTTTTGAGCCTGGTAAATTGAAACCTGAAGAAACACAGAACTATGATCTCTAGGACCTCTGCAGCAAACCTGGACTTTGGCTGATTTGTGCTAGGAAGTAACTGCTTACTTACCCCATAATTAACACCACAAAGCTGATTCTGAGAAGATAAAGTATGGGAGGTCAGACATGGGATCAAGAAGACATGCATTTCATTCAAATGGCCACAGTTTAGGCTCCATATGCTTCATGCACAAATCAGTGGTGCCTTATCAAATGTAGAACCTATGCCACCAGAAAGATTTGTTCTTTCTTAAGCGTTTTCCAGCAATATTTTACTTACTTTATCTCAAATAGTTCTGGCCTGCTGCTCACTTTACATCCTTAGTTTTACAAACACGCACCACAAATAGGGATTCAGTTTGAAGACCCCAAAGAACCAACTGTATCTCTTGACTCAAACTATAGAGATTGTCTTAATACTTGGACAGCCTCTCAGCATTCTAGAACAAAGATGATTAAGAGGTGGTGTAAGGCCCACTATGTGCCTATGCAAAATGGGAGCAACTGGCAGAAAATACCCCTTATCATCTTTTACCCCCCAACACCCTCTGTGTGTGAGTACTACCCATCTTTGGCCTAGAAGTAGGTCAGAGTGTGGCCTGGAAATGGACACCAAACCAAGATGGAACAAACAAAACGGTTCCTAGCAGCAAAGAACAAGTCTGAGCTTGCTATTTTGGGGAGGTGGTTTTAGGGAATCTGTCAAACTAACGGCCCCACCAAAAGCCAAAGTCCAGAACAATGAGATATTTCTCTATATAATAGAGCCCACAGGAAAGTAGATGTCCTCCAGAATGCAAGGTTCCAACACGTGGTTCTTCCCTTCATGGTCAAATCACCCCAGTCAATAGGCTATTCATACAACTGGGTAGCCTTTTCTCTCCATCAATCAGGGATCATCAGTAGATCATTAACTTCTAACATTCCTAAGCACATTCCAGCAGAAACATTAACAGTTCCTGTTCGCACCAGGAAATCCATTCATCCACACAGATTCAAAATATGATAACGTCTTTATCTTCACCTGAGAACCCTACTCAGAGCCTCCCCTGCACATGGTTCTAGTCCCAGTTAATCCCTTAAGCACATTGTTTCAAGGGGCAGGCACACTAACATGTCTCAAGTCCAGTTTTTTCTATAACTAGGCAGCCATAGCTCCATTGCTGTGTGTCTGTCCTGGGTGCTTACTGACAGGACACCCCCAAATTCATTTGCGTTCCTTTCCATCTTCACAGCCTCCATGGACTTTTGCACATCTGGAATGGGAATTATAACCCCCAACAACATCCTATTATTCCCGCTCACTTCTGTATTTCTATTACTTGTGTGTATGTTATAATATGTGTTTTACTTCTGTATGTTTGCATTTTATTAGGATTTCTTCTTTAAACAAATACAACCCTTTTGGTTAAGCCACTTCCTGATTCATTTCTGAGAGTTTCTCTAAGGGAAAGATTCCCGTAAAACATAGGTGGAGAATCTCACTAGTTACCTCCTTCCTGAAAGCTTTTATGTCTCCTTTCCTGTCCCCTAATAAACAGGATATAGCCTTTTTGGACAAATATAGCATTTAAGGTAACAGTGGCTCTAAAAGATGCACCACAACAGCTGTATCCAAGTAATGCATCTATGGCAATCCATCACGGGCCTACTGATATCAACACACTTACGGAGTGATCCTAAACTACACTGCATGGAGTGAGTCCCATTTTATTCTATGGGTTTTATTCCCAGGAATGTGTTTTTAGGATTGCAGCCTTAAATTTACTTCAGGCAGATTACTGTGATCCATAAAATATTCTGACTTGGATCCATTGGACCTTTTCCATGAACAGAAGGATTTCCACGCATGAAGCATGGTAGTTGCCTTCCATAATGGAAGAGGAGAAAGCTTGGGCCCACTGGAACTTTTCTGTGAATGGAAAGATTTCTGCCCACAGATTGAGAATTTCTGGGCCTCTTCTCCCATTGCAACCCAAAGTGCCCCCAAATGCTGCTTCTGGGGTTCCCCTTCTCTTTTTCCACATGGAACATGGTGTTCCCATGAGGTCTGCCATCCAAACTTTGACTAGACCCAGAGATTATGCAAGGTCTCCTTCCATCTATTATACATTTTAAGCCACTGTCCCCCATTCTTGTCCAAGAATTTGAGTTTCTAACAGTGCAACTCTAAGCAGTGGACTGTAATGGAGGTAGAAGGGTATGAGTCCATTTAGAACTGCACTGGCTGAGTTCAGACTGGCAGTTTGTCCCGAAATAGGTGAGTTTCAGCAACGTTTCACAACCGGATTAAAGGGGGCGTTCACACAGGAACATCTGTCCAGCGTTCCCCGGCCGTACTCAAACCATCTTGTAACGCTTCGTTCCCAAGTTTAAAAAATACCTGTTAAAAGTGGTATCAAACCCTGGAAAGCATGTCTATCCCACGTATATCCCGCATCAACACAGTGTGAATGCTAAAATCCACATTTTTAAATTGTGTGCTCATGCACATATGCTCTCATGAGCATAGGTGCATATCTCCAGATTAGCAAAACAGAAAGTTGTGCCTTAAAGCCGTGCCTTCGGGCCAATAGTGTGAACGCTCCCTCATGCCTCCTCCCAATATGCTCCTGCATCAGTCGGTGCAGTGTGACTGGGAAAACCTGGAACAGTTTGTTCCAGGGCTTTTTTGCCATGACTCCCTCCCACTTCAAACTGCCAGTCTGAACTCATCCACTGTGTGTGCATATAGATTGTGTCTGTATATAGATTGAAGCAATAGGGAGATAAAATACAGTCTTGTCTGACACCTTTGCCAACTGGAAACCATTCTGATTCCACATATTCTGCCCTAACAGTAGCCCCTTGTCCAGATTACAGGTTGCACATAAAAATAATTAGATTTCCTTTAAAGCCATGGTCCACACAGACAAAAGCTTTGCCATAATCTATGAAATACAAGCTGATTTTCTTCTGAAAGTCTCTCATATGCTCCAATAACCAAGGGAAATTTGCAACATGAACTCTAGTGCCTCTTCCTTTTCTGAATCTAGCTTCAACATCTGGCATTTCTCATTCCATATATGGTAACAGACTTTGTTGTAAGAGTTTGAGCATCATTTTAGTTGCATGAGAAATTAAAGCAATGATCCAATAGTTGCTGCAGCTTTACACATCTCCTTTTTTCAGAACTGGACATTGAATATTTCCAGTCTGTGAGCCATTATTTTGTTTTCCATATTTGTTTTTTTTTAAATATTTTATTTACACACAAAAAACAAATGCCAACAACAAAACAAAACATAACAAAACCACCTGATAACCTCATAGCCGGTATAAAAGATGATACAATCATGTTATGGTGATATTCCAACCAAAACAAAACAAAACAAAGAAGGGAATGTTTCCATCCAAGTTGACTGAGATTTTACATAATTTTCATTGATTCAATTTTTGAAAAATAGTATCCCCTAATATAACTATTCAATGCCTTATTCAAATTTTCAGGTAAGGATCTCCATCCATAAATGAAAATTCTTTAATGGGCTATACACTGGAAATTCTATTACATAAATTATAGAATTATTCCAAATTATCTTAAAATCATTAAAACAAAGGAGGAGAAAAGTGTGGAAAAGAGGGAAAAGCAGGAAAAGACAACAAAAGGGTTTGGGGGGATTGCTACCACAATCTAACAGGACTGCCCTTTTGCAACATCTGGCTGTGCAGGTGCTGGTTGAAACTAAAGAAAGAGGGAAACCATAGATAATGATCTTGTGAGGAGTCAGCATCCTGACAATGACTTGCTTGTCCTGGCTGGTCTTGCCTTGCTCCAGTGGTGGCTTCGTTGATGAATTTAAGCAGGATCTGATCACCAAATGGTTTCCCTCAGCCTTGTGGTAAACTTTGCAGAAATGCTCTGCCTTCCCTGTGTCCCTAGTGGCTGCAGTCAGAACTGCATCAGTGTTTTTTTTAATACGCTCATTAATACAACATGACTTCAGCTGACTTGGCCCCCCTGAATTTTGTCCCCCTTGTCCCCCTCTCTCAGTGGTCCTGGAGAAAGGGGGGGATGGGAAAAGATGGGATTATTGGCTTCTCATCCCCTATGGTATTCTGGAAAAACTGGGGGAGGGGTTGAAATTTCCCAGTCATTAGTAAAATTTGGGAGCAATCAGGCTTCTGAGGATGAGATTAGTCAGGACAGAAAAGGAAGCACTTCAAATAACAGATCATTAGTTTGTGGAATCCATTGCTACAAAATTCAGTGCTAGTTTAGATTATACAAGTGGGGCCACGCAAGAAACATGCAGGAGCAGCTATCTTATTTCCCCCACTGCTGCTGCTTCCCCTCTCCCCCTACTTCACATTCTTTCTCCTTCCTGCCACCCCTTTCCTTACTCTCTCTCCCTCTCTCTCTCCCCTCCATGCCTGTCACTTCCTTTCTGCCCCTATCATTCTCCTGGCCTCCCACCTACATCACCCCCACACACACAGCAGCAGTGGCAGCATCCACTGTCCAGGAATCACAACGGATTACCCAAATACAGAGATCAGTTCCTCTTAAGGTTGCCAACTCCATGTTGGGAAATTCTTGGATATTTGGGGGTGGAGCTTTGGGAGAATGAGGTTTGAGCTTGGAAGTGACCTCACCACGGTAGAATACTGTCAACTCCTCCCTTATTCCTGGAGAAAATGGGTGAACTCTGTGACACTATATCCAGCTGAGGCCTCTTCCCTCCCCTAACTCTGCACTCCTCAGACTTCACCACAGAATTTCCAGGAATTGCCCAACCTGGAGTGCACAATCCTAGACCCAGACCTGGCTCCAAAATAGGCCTGGAAAGTGCCCTGCCTCCTCCCCTTGGCTTTTTAACCTAAACTCCTGCTATTTAGTTAGAGGAGAAATCCTCCCCAATCCCAGCTCCAGTTCTGGTTTTGCTTCCCCCCCAGCTATCAGCCAGTCTATCTCTCATGGTTGATGTGGTGGGGCCTGGAGTAGATCCCTGTGGCAGCCATTTCAAAAGGTTGTTTTTTTTTTACCTTTTGGATTTTTCTGCAAACCCACAGATTCCCCTGAATCTGTAGAAAAACCTGTTGGGAGAGAGTGTGCCTCTGCAGAAATAAGTATCCACACACAGACGGGTTGAGAACTAGATATATAGATTAAATTCATGAAGGATAGGACCTCCAAGGAATATCAGGGTTGTGACACAGAGGCAGGCAATGGTGAACCGTCTCTTGCCTTGGAAACCCAATGGGGTCACCATAAATCAGCTGTGACTTAAAACCCAGGTCTAGCAATGACTGTTAGCCATGATGGCTATTCAGAGCTTCCATGTTCAGGGTCAGTGTATTTCTGAATAATTATTGCTAAAGGAGCAACATTGGAGATGGGCTATTGTCTTCTTGTCCTGCTTATGGACTTCCGGGGGCCATCTCATTGATCACTGCAGGACACAGAATGTTGGACTCGGAAGAATTTAGCTCTTAGCCCACCAACCTCTTCTTAAATTCTTCAGATTATTGACTCTATCCCCTTGTGTTGGTGAGTATCTCATCCATGTGGGTACAATGTTCATGCCTTTGATATATAGCTAGATTTCCATAACATTCTACTGGTGTTCCACACATACCATTTTTCATTTGAGTTGTACTGGAAACATCTCAAGCAGCTTGTGCAGTCTCCACCTGATCTGGTGTTCTTTTCCAGTTAGCATTCAACATCCAGGTTTTAGTGTATAAACTGATAGCTTGAAGAAATAAAAAGGAAAATGCTAAGTGTTATGTCCATGGACCACCACTAGGCACCAGCAGCAGACGACCCGAGCTTGGTTCCAAAGACAATAGGGTCCAAGGATCCAAATCCTCCAAGGAGGCACCTATAGAAACTGTGGTGGGAAGTTTAAACCCTCCAATGGGACCTGTGGGTGGCTCTCAGGGAGTGTATATAGTTGGCCATTTTGGCCCGTTGTTTGTTATGTATGTTGTGTACCAGTAAACCATGAACTATTAATCATGTAGCATCCAGCTTCTCCATGCGCCGAACCCAGTACACAACACTAAGAATGACAACAGAAGGAGGCAAGTGAAACACACATTAAATTTCTCTCCCAGAATGTCTGGGGCCGATTTCCCACAAGCTGCTGCTCCGCGCTCACTTTGCCTCGGTCGTATGTGTCAATTTCACAATAAGTGCTGCGAGGCGGTATTTTGCCCCACAGCTTTGCCCAATTTCTTCTGCATCTACTCAATCCTGTTTTTTGAAGATTGAGTAGACGAGGGGAAAATCGGGCGAAACTGTGGGGCAAAATGCAGCCGCGCAGCACTTAGTATGGAATTGACACGTACGATCAGGGCAAAGGGGAGAGCGAGCGTAGAGCCGCAGCTTGTGGGAAGTCGGCCTGGGAATTGCCACAAAAGGCTTCATACTTGTTTTTCAAGGTTTATATGTGAGTTGCATGGTCGTCATTGAGACAACTTCAGGAAGTGGGATTAACACACATGAACACATGAAGCCGTCTTCTTCTATTGAGTCAGACCATTGATCTATCAAAGTACTGCCTGCTTTGACTTGCAGCAGCTCTCCAGGGCCTTTCATATCACCTATTAACTGATGCTTTAAACTAGAGGTACTGGAGATCAAATGCAGGACCTTCTGCATGGAAAGCGGATGCACTGTGGCTGTGGTCACACACACTAAATAATCCACTTTCAATGCACTTTCCAACTGGATTCTGCCAGTTTACACAGTAAAATCCTGTTGGAAAGTGCACTGAAAGTGGATTGAAAGTGGATTATTTATTGTGTGTGACCACAGCCTATGACTGAGCTCCAAATGTTTATATTTCATATTGCTACGCTTGCAATATGAAACCTGTTTCCTTGCTGTAAAGACTACCCTGTATTGATACCCTTTGAAGTTGAGACCATCTGGAATGGGTAGAAGTGGTTACATCCCACTCCTGTGCCATACCTTCCAGGAAGATGGTGACCCTGGCATGGAAAGTATCCACATCATCTCCCTGTTCACATAAAAATTGTATGGAGTCTTATCCCAGCAAGGTCACTCAACTAAAAAGAAACCTGTTCGGCTTTCAGGAATTCACTGTTTTTCAGTCTAACTAATAGAGTCAGGTTGTGAAGACAAAATAAAATAACCCAACAAATGAGCTCCTTGGGAGAAGAGCGGGAAATAATATGATCCAAACTAATAAGATATTCACCATTTACAATATTACAGGATGTCATGTGGCAACCACACTTCAAAAGTAGTATAAAATCAACTTTTTTAAAAAAAATCAGATTGAAGTGCCAGTCTGTTGGTTGGCTCAAGCAGCAGTTTTGAAGCTCAAAAGATTCAATTCCCATTAAAAGGCCAGTTGTAGCAAAGATGTTGGTGGGGGACGGGAGAAAAGAGTGTGTGGTTAAAATACCTTATAAACGTTTGAAGTGTTAATACCAAGAATGGTGAGACCTTACTGGTTTGGCCTGCTGGGATATTAAAAGAGTAAAGAGAGGAAATTAAAAAATGGAAAACTTAATCTGAGTATTACCATGCAGAGTGTTTGTTCAGTCAAAATCAATTTGGATAAAGCTCTGGCACCCCACCATGCCTCCAGGCAGAAATCCTGCACTGGAAGGATAAACAATTAAGATTTTTGCATCTTTAGCTGTCTGACTTAGTGGCAGAATCTATGTTGAAGAAACCTTTTGGATTTAAGTGGACCTTTTCAGAGGCTACTGCACCTGTCTTTGTCACTTAAGGCCAAACATTAATGTGCAAAAACCATCCCACCTTATTATTCCTTTCCCTGTACAATTTGCTCTGAACGGCAGACTGGAAGGTCAGTAGATCAGCAGTTCGAGACCTGAGTGCCGCATGATGGAGTGAGCTCCCGTCTCTGGTCCCAGCTCCTGCCTACCTAGCAGTTTGAAAGCAAGGAATTGCATGTAGATAAATAGCTACTGCTTAGGTGGGAAGCTAACAGCATTCCATGCACCTTGGCGTCTAGTCATGCCGGCTGTATGTCCACAGAAATGTCTTTGGACAGCAGTGACTCTTCGGCTTCGAAACAGAGATGAGCACCGCTTCCCCAGAGTCAGATTCAACTGGCTTTCAAGCAAGGGAAACCTTTACCTTTACCTTTTTAATGCAAGGGGCTTTTTTTCCCCCTTGCACTGAGGAGGCTAAAGAAAATGCTATATAGAGAGCCAACATGGTGTAGTGGTTGAGAGTGGCAGACTCTCACCTGAGGAACCAGGTTTGATTCCCCACTCCTCCTCCACATGAAGCCTGCTGGATTACCTTAGGCCAGTCACGGTTCTCTCAGAACTCTCTCAGCCCCACCTGCCTCACAAGGTGCCTGTTGTGGGGAGAGGAAAGGAAGGTGATTGTAAGCCACTTTGAGACTCCTTAGGGTAGAGAAAAACATGATATAAAAAAACCCTCTTCTTTTTCTTCTATATGCCAATATTCATGGGGAAATTCCCTATTTTAAGTATTGCTTAAAGAAGATCCCAGTAGTATAAAGCAAAATGGTGTAGAAAATTAATCTAGTTGTCAGCAATTCAGGCATGAGAGTAGTTGCTCTTACGTTTTGACTCATTAAAAATTCTCTAATGAGTGCTCATGAATGGCTTGCAAGGAAAGATACTTCATGTCCTTCTTTTCCTCTTGTAGTCCCATGAATTCCTGTTAAGTCATAACTGGATACTGCATATTTTTACTGCTTCTCCTATGAAAGACTCTTGCAGTCAAGCAAGAGTGCACCTGCTGTTGTTTACTGAAGGGCCTCCCTAGGCGATCTTCTGATTGAGCAACAAATGCATTAACATTGCTCAATTGTTGTGTAGGGTCCCCAGAGTTGCAGTTCTTTTGTACAACATTCTTTCCCCCTGCAATTCAAACTCTACTCTGTTATTTATCACTGAGAAAATGTAATGTTTTTCAGCAAATGTATCTTCAGTTTCAGGAAGTTATGGGGTTATTTGGCAGTTTTAAGTACTGACTGGCCAGTACCTGTGAAATCAGTGATACAGAAGGACAGCTTCCTTGTTACCCACAGGAACATATGAAGAGTCCCATTACATCAGTACAACGTAGATGGAGTCTAGCACCACATTTACCGCAGTGGCCAAACAAGGGGCCATTTTGTTAAACTTTTTTTTAAAAAATCAAATGGTTTAGAGGGCCTCCCTTAAATAGTGTTGAAGCACCTGGTTTGATTTTACAAAATTCGTTTGGAGGCTTCCTGGCCAATTAGGACCACCAGGGTTGCTAACAGTTAAAACATTATTAGAAACATCAAAAAATTCATTAAAACAATTAAACACATATTAAAAGAACTTAAATAGCATTTAAACATAAGGCAGAAAGGTAATGCCATCATTGAGGGAACGGACAAAAAAATCACAGTGGTAGGAACCAACAACTAGAAAAATACACTGTAATCCAATACCTAATTACAACAACAATCTTTCAAAAATCCTAATAAAGATTCAAATATTTTATTTGTGTACACTGACATTCTCCATCATTGAGGAAACGCCGGGGGAAAAACCCAAAAAAGACTTAACACGCAGGCAGATGAAAATAACAGAAGGGAAAAACCCCAAATCTCTCTTGGGAGAGTGGCATAGTTTTTGGTGTCTCAGAAGATTACCTTAGTGGTTGGGTAGGTTTGTGTGAAATTAGGCCATCCTTCAAGTATACTGAAGCCATATAGGGTCTTAAAGGTCAACACTGGGACCATCTATTGGGCTTGGAAACAAACAGGGATCCAGTGTAGATGGACCAAGACTTGCCAGGTCCTACCTGGCGGCCAGCGGGGGGACTCCCGATCCTTCCTTGAGTTCTTCTGGCGCACGCGCAAAGCACGCACACCACAATGACGTTACCCAGAAGTGATGTCATCATGTTTCTGACATTGGGGGTGACACTCTAAGTTTGGGGCAAAACTTTGTGGGATTTTTGGCCTCAAAACCATATAGTTTTGCCCAAAACCTAGAGCATTGCCCCCAACATCAGAAATGTGATGACGTCACTCCCGGGTGATGTTATTGTGCTGGCGGTGCTGGGAGGGGGTTTCTTGGGGGTGGGACTTCCCCCGCCAGCCAGCTGAGCCACAGTGGATTGGGGGACCCAAAATTGGGGGATACCCTGGCCCCACCAGGGGAATGGCAAATCTAGATGTGATCACAGCAGCCCACCCCAGTCAACAACCTGGTTGCAGCATTCTATACCAACTGAAGTTTCTGAGCACTTTACAAGGCTAGCCTCACATAATCTAGGGTTGCCAACTCAACAAGTACAAGTGATCTCCAGAATACAGAGATCAGTTCTCCTGGAAGAAAGGTTTGACGGGTGGGCTCTATGGCATCATGCTGCTCTCCTCCCTCCTCTCCAAATGCCTATCCAGGCTGTACAAAAATTGCAGCACGGAGATTCCTCTCTCACATCTTTTGCATGGAGAGGATACTGCTATACTATTGGTGTTTGGGTATTAAAAACTGGAGTCATGGGAGGGGAAGGAAGGGTTGTATCAGGACATTCCATCTTTAAATAATAGAATGCTTAAAACCTATTTATGGATGACTATTACACAGGCCCAGTATTTATTTATCCAACTTCCCCACAAATAATTCGATATGCATGGTTCTTCTTGTCCTATTTTATTCTCCCAACAAACCTGTGAGGTAAGTTGAACTGAAATAATGTGACTGCTCCAGGGTCGCTGACTAAATTTTAAGCCCAAATGCAGATTTACAGACAAAAGGAAATACTTCTTTACTCAATTAATGGCTGAGTTCAGACTGGCAGTTTGAAGCAGGAGCCAGTCGTGGCAAAAAAGCCCCAGAACAAACTGTTCCGGGTTTTCCCAGTCACATTGCGCCGACTGATGCAGGAGCATACCGGGGAGCAGGCGTGAGGGAGCGTTCACACTCTGTTCTGGGTTTTCCTGGTCACACTGCGTCGACTGATGAGAGAGCATACCGGGAGGAAGCACACGGGAGCATTCAGACTGCTGGCCTGAAGGTGCAGCTGTAAACAGCTTTCCCCTGGTAATTTGGCTATGCGCTCATGCACATAAGTGCATCTGGCCAATTTGGGAAGGATCCCATTATGCTGGCACCACATTGGGCAGTAGAGCAGAGCACAGCCAATCATATCGCTGCTACCTTATGTGCAACGCAGGTTGCTCCCAGCTTTTCAGGTTGGTGTTCACACTTCCTGAAATGGGATGAAGCAGGATAAACGGGCTCTCAGGGATTTGCTACCACTTTTGCCAGGTATCTTTTAAAAGTGGGAGTGAAGCAGAACAGCACGGGTTGACTACGGGTGGCGAACACCAGGCAGATGTGCCTGTGTGAACGCCCCCTTTAATCCGCTTGTAAAATGTGGCTGAAACATGGCTATAGTGGAGCAAACTGCCAGTCTGAACTCAGCCAGTAATAAATTGTTGAATTCACTGCCACTGGATGTAATGATGTTCATAAGCATAGATGGCTTTAAAAGGGAATTAGATAGATTCATGGGGGAAAGGCCACCAATGGCTAGTAGCCATGTTGACCAAAGAGATGTCAAAGAGCAGTAATGCTCCCAATTACAGTGGTAGGAGGCAGCATCTGGAGAAGGCCTTGGTCTTTATGGCCAGTTGGTTGGGCCCTCCAGGGTAACTAGTTAGCCACTTTGCGAAACAGGATGTTCTTCTTAATTACCATTTTCATGACAAAAGTCATAAAAAGTGAGTCATCAAGCACTAAAAGGGAAGCCTAAGATCTGCTACCTGCATTACAATGTGATTCTACTACAGCCACCAAAAATTTAGCCACAGACAAAGTTACTTGTTTATCTTCATCTCTAAGTAATCAAGAGGACTTAGCTTCTAAACAGAGTCCTGTTTAAGCAGGGGGGGAATCAATTCAGGTCTCAAATCTGAACATTCAAGGCAATCTAAAAGAATATGATCTATAGAGTCAATGTGGTTAGTACCACATCTGCAGAATCTATTAGAGTATGGGATACCATTCAACCTTCCTAACAACACCGCTGACAGCAAGGCATTCAAACATGCAAACATAAATGCCCTTCTATACTTTAGAAGAGATAATTCAAACAGGTCGTTTGGCGTTTGTATCGGGGGGAAGAATACCAACTGAAAAAGATGAACAGAAACAGGATGTTGGACTACATGGACCACTGATCTGATCCAGCAGGGCCTGCCTTATGTTCTTATTGTTTGAATCTAGGCCTCTTCAGTCCTAGTCTAATACTCTAGCCACTACACTACACTCTAGCCAATTTGTCATCCAGTAAAGTTTCTTCTTCTATATATGCTTCCAGTAGCCTGCTTATGGTCCCTACAGCAACTATGATGCATCATATTTCCATTCCACAGAAGCACTCAGAGCATCTTCTACTCTGGCCAGTTTTCTTCAGTTGAACATCTTTCTTTGCATGTATACTCTCAGACAATTTCAGATGTGTCTCTGCTTCTCCTGGGCAGCCACATTCTGGTCCAGGTGGTTTTGACGACAACACAAATATAAAAGTTAAGATTCACCTAAAGGCCATGTGAAACACTACTGTACGTACAGACAGTTATACCAAACTTCCCCAGATATTTAGACATTTGATCACAGATTGTCATCTGCAAAGACTAGTGAATCTATTGACTGGCAAGAAATCAAGGTCACTGACTGAAATAAAGTTGGAGATGTGTTATGGGGTGGGGGGATCAGTAGGTAGGTATATCTTTCAACCTGATTTTCCCCCCCCCTCAGAAGTAAGTCCCAATGATATGAACAGGACTCCCAAGTAAGCACGCACAGAATTACAGCTGTCAATGTATTTTGTTAGAGGAATGGCAACTTTCTTCTTTCAGCAAACAGATCTCCTCCTGGTAAAGTAAGATGATTGATTTTTAGAATGCAACTTACACACAAATATGATCGCCCTCCCAAAATGAGGGTAGACACTTCAGAAACATTTCTGCATCAGAATTTTTTTTAACTTAAACCAAAGTCGACCTTGTGTGTGTGTGTGCATGCACATGTGCGCATGCATGCATGTGTGTGTATTTAAGGGAGAATGGCACACATTGTTTAGAAGAAGAAGATGACTTGGTTTTTTATCTGCTTTTTTCTCTACCTTAAGGAGTCTCAGAGCAGCTTACAATCTCCTTGCCTTCCTCCCCCCACAACAGGCACCTTGTGAGGCAGGTGGGGCTGAGGGAGTTCTGAGACAATTGTGACTGGCCCAAAGTCATCCAGCAGGCTTCATATGGAGGAGAAGTGGGGAATCAAATCCAGTTCTCCAGATTAGAGTCCACAGCTCTTATCCACTACACCACTACATTGCACTACATTGGTGCAATTGCACCACTACATTGCATTTACATTGCGTTTGATGTGCTTGTTTATTTCATATTAAGCATGTAAGATCCTCCTTAAAAGAGAAAACAGAGCTATCATTAGGGAAGCAGAGAATAATTCCCAAAAACAAGGGTGGGGAAATGAAAGTCAGATTCACTCTAAAGGAAAAAAGCAAGCCGTTTGTGTTTCTTTAGCACTGAACTGAGCACAAACCAAGAGCTGAAGAAAAGTAAAACTGTTTTGGAAACAGACGGAGGTAGGCAACTTGTCAGACCAAGTCAGTCTTTAACATCCATGTTTCAGTGATTACAAGAGGATAAAAAGGCAGCATCCTTTTCAGGACAGCTAGAAGAGGACTGCAGATTGGATCTGTTACTTGATTTGAACCTTTCGGCTCACAAAACTCTCCACTGTCAAAATGCTGTCAAGGGAGTTCCTGTATTCAATCGGACAGCAATTTAAACATATCAGTATCCAGGGAGCCTAGAAATATTAAAACATGGAATATTTTTGGTCTATTTAGCTACTTGGGGGTGGCCAGTGTCTGCTCTTATTAAAATCTTACAACTGTTTCTCCTAGCTGTCAAAACTGGAAATCTGTTGACTGATGCCGCTGAGATAACTATGGCAACACAATTCGGGCACTGGAGGTGAAAGAGTTATTGCGGCTGACACTGCTGGTGGCCTTTTCAGTTTTCAAGAAAAAAAGTTCTATATCAGAAATATCTGAGACTTCAAGCCTACAGTGCCACACAAAACATTTGAAATGTATGAACTGCAAAGCGTCTTGCTGGTGTTTCCCATCTGAAAATGGTATATGCTTATTTAGGCCTGGTATAAATTGTTAAGCATTATGGTTCTGGGCACAAAACGCCTGGTTTCTATTTTAGTATTTATTTAAAATGTTTATATCACGCCTCATCTCTTCCGATTCGGCAGTTAACAAAGCAGCGATAGCTGCAAGGACACAAAAAACAACAAAAATGTCTAGCAACAAGATTAAAAGCAACATAAATGCATAGTTAAAAGCACGGCCAAATCTTCCAAGCCAGTTTACCTTCCAGCCTCCAGAATATAACCTTATTTCATGACTTCCTAAAAGCAGAAAGTGAAGGCACCCTCCACACCCACCACTTCTAAGTAAATGGATGTGCACAGTGTTTGAAAAATAAAGGGGAAATGAAAAAATAGTTTTGGAAAACACTTCCAAAATAAAGCTTAAGGCCCAAATGAGCATGGGGAAAAAATGAATGTACGTTATGATTGCCACCTCTGGATTGGTAAATTCCTGGAGATTTTGAGGTGGAGCGTGGGGAGAGCAGGGTTTGGGGGTGGGAGGGTCCTCAGTGGTGTATGATAGCATAGAGTCCATTCTCCAAAGTAGCCATTTTCTCCAGGAAAACGGACCTCTGTGGCCTACGGATCAACTATCATTCAGATGTCTAGGTCCCACCTCGAGGTTGGTAACCCACTTGCAAACAATTGCTCATTTTGTAACGTAACTCTGCTAGTTTACAGGGGTCTTTTGGGGGGGGAGCGCACCGGAGCACAGCTCCGGGAGCTCAGGAGCCAAGCCCCGCCCCCAGCCGGCGTACGGGGGAGTCTTTCAGGCAGCCGAATGTCAATTTCAGCTCCATTATCTCCTATGGGCCATTGAAGTCAATGGTGAAAACATAGGGTATATTCTGGGGGCTGGAGGGGAGGGGTTTGAGGGAGAGGCTCCAAACTCACAGGGTAGCTGATGGAGCCTCTCCCCAAGATACCCACCAAGTTTCAAGAACATTGGATCAGGGGGTCCAATTCTATGGGCCCCTAAACAGGTTGCCCCTATTCCCTCCATTGTTCTCTATGGTGGGAAAAAAGTTACTTTTTTCTCACCATAGAGAACAATGGAGGGAATAGGGGCAACCTGTTTGGGGCCCATAGAATTGGACCCCCTGGTCCAATGTTCTTGAAACTTAGTGGGTATCTTGGGAAGAGGCTCCATTAGCTATTCTGTGAGTTTGGAGCCTCTCCCTCAAATCCCTTCCCCTCCAGCTCCCAGAATATACCCTATGTTTTCACCATTGACTTCAATGGCCCATAGGATATAATGGGGCCAAATGGCTGCCAAATTTCTTTCATTTCCTCCTTTCCTTCTCTCTTTTTCCTCTTTGCCTCCTTCTTCTCTCTCTTTCTTCTCTTCTCTTCTCTTCTCTTCTCTTCTCTTCTCTTCTCTTCTCTTCTCTCTCTCTTCTCTCTCTCTCTCTCTCTCTCTCTCTCTCTCTCTTTCTTTCTTTCTTTCCCACCTTCTTCTCTTCTCTTTTTCCTCCTTTCCCTGTTTCCCTCCTTCTTCCCTCTATTTCTTTCCCTCTTTCCTTCCTTCTTTCCTTCTCTCTACTCTCTCTCTTTCCTTCCCTCTTTCCTCCTTCTGTGGCCCAACTCTCATGAGAAGAAGTTTAAAATTTAAACCCCTTCTCTCTTAGCTCCCCCACCCAGACCAGCTGGGGAAGGGAAGGGGAGGCTTTTGAAGATGCCTCCCCCCCTTTTGCTTCCCCTTCTGACATCACTTCCGGTGATGTCAAGGGCGTGGCATATGCTAATAGCCTAATAGCTCATTAGCATACCATATGCTAATGAGCTCCTGCAGCTGTTTTTCTACGACAAGACCCCTGCTAGTTTATAACACAGACCCAGAAAGCTATTTTTTCACGGTACGTGCATCATATGCATGGCTAGAAAATCCTTCAGTTGTAAGAAAAGCTGAACTGCTTTTTTTAGCATTTGCTAAAATAACACAAAATTTACAAATCATGGTGTGATCAGTATTGTGGGGACGTTGTGGTGGCTGGGCAGGAAAACGAGGCAAAATTAGTAGGCTTTGCAGAAATGTTGACATCGCTCGAACTGAAAGACCTCCGGCTAATCCAGAGAAGAAACAAGACTCAAGAGATGGATCTTTGAACTGGGTCACACAGCATTGTGAAGGAGCCATCACAGATAGAGTTGCCAACCTCTAGGTAGTGGCTGGAGAGCTCCCACTACTACAACTGATCTCCAGGGGGCAGAGATCAGTTCACCTGGAGAAAATGGCCACTTTGGAAGGTGGACTCTATGACATTATACCCCATTGAAATCACTCCCCTCCCCAAACCCCACCCTCCTCAGGCTCCACCCCCAAAATCTCCAGTTATTTCCCAACCTAATCACAGATCAAATAGTATACATAGACTACTTACAAGCACAAACACACACTAGTCTCACATCTGCCTGGCTCAGTGTTCCCACACCATTTAATCCAAGTTAAATGAGCTGAAAAGGTGGCTGCTCTCTTTATTACACTCAAGCAGTCTGAATGATCTCACAGTACAGGCTGTGGAAAGATTTCTTTACTGCAGAACTTGGAAGGCCACTGTCCCATCAGAATTGACAGTACTGGGCTCAACAGGCCAAAAGTTTTGCTCATTTTGGGCTGCATCATGTGTCCACAGTGCCCATCCAAAGTTAGCATATACCGATCTGGCTTTAAAACTTCTGCCTTCACAAGAAACTACTGGATGGGAACACATACTTTAACATAACACCTCTCATTTTCTTTCACCAGCTTGATGGCTGGTGCTCTATGCAGCAGTTGCAGACCCCCATCAAAAAACTGCCTTGTTAATCCGGCTGCCTTTTTTAACAGACAAAATAGTCAAAGGCTATGTACAAAGATTTGGCCAACCTATGGCAATGATGATAACCAGAGAACAAAGTTAACTACAGGATCCATCTGCACCTATTGGCCTCTTCAACATTATCAAGAACTCTTGGTCATCTCCATAATGGTTTAAATTTGAACTGTGCCGGCTGCCTCCTGTAGTTTAGGGCCCAACTAGTTTTGTGTGAGTGGAAGGGCCCTTACTGTTCCCATAAGAGGTGGGTAAGATTTTCATTAATTTCCTCTTCCCAGCACAGATCCCCACCACCATACTCCAGATTGTTCCTGAAGGTTCTTCAAATCCCAGGAACTACTTTATGGGAAGCACTGAGGTCTGCAAATGGAAGGGAGAAGTGGGAAAGATCTGGTCTGTGAACACTGTTCTACAAGTGGTCCTTCAACTCTAGGCCATGGACTCCTCTAACATTTTCCATGTAGATGTTGTAAGTCAGATGCCAGTTAGAGCCACTGCAACTTGGCCATGACCTATTATAAATGAATAATATCTACATTGTCATTCTACTGCTTCTTCTATTCTCAGTAAAAAAGGATAAGGATTTGATTTGCCCTATCTTTGTCCATCTAACCCAGAGGTTTTCAAACTGTACCCTAGGCAACTCAATGTCTCATCTAGAGAGCCAGTGTGGTGTAGTGGTTAAAGTGTCAGACTAAGACCAAGTTCAAATCCCCACTGTGCTATGGAAGTCACTCTATCTCTGTTGTTGTTCTGAGAATAAAGTGGAGGAGACAATAATACATTTAAGCTGCTTTGAGGGGAATAATGGGATCTAAATTAAGCAGCAATGGAGTGTCGGGATAGTACGCAAGTACACTGTGATTTCAAATATGGTGCTAATGAGTACCAACTATTCTATCCAGGGCCATAGGTGAACTGAGTATGCTCCCTAGAACTGGGTTTCCCAACGTGGTGCCCATGGGTATCATGGTGCCCACCAGTACTTTCCATGGAGCCCAACAAGCTTTTCAAAAATGGGTGGGCCATTGTAAGGTAAGGCTTGTTATTAGGTGCCTTGATTCAAATGATAAGATTTTCTAAGGCAGCAGCAACAACTGCAGCCATTGGTGAATCAGAGGACTGATCAGCACCTGGGTTTCCCATAGTCACTGTGGGGGTACATTCCCACTTTCAGGCTTTTGTTCTTTTTTATCACTCCTTCTCTTTCTTCTTTCCTTGCCTTTATTTCCATTCTGTGGTTCTTTTGCAAAGTGAGGAGGGCGGTATCAGGTTTGGCTCCACCTGCTGTGGTGCTCATCACCTCCTCTCAAAATTCCAAAGGTGCCCTCAGGCTCAAAAGGATTGGGGACCCCTGCCCTAGAACATGGCCCAGATCCCTTGGGGTCAATGCACAGAATTTCTGAACTCTTGGCAAGCATGGAAGGGTTTCTTAGAAGACTTGATCAATGTGCAAAAAGGACCCTGGATGCAGAAAATACATTCAGGTTTAAAAATTACTAGCCCAAGTCAATCGTGTGGGTTTTTTTTTAAATTAAAAGATAAAAATACAAATAAACCAGTAGTAACTACAATTCCATTCACAAAAGACAGCTGAAATGCAAGCCCATTTTAATTGTTCAAAGTATGTTCAGTTCTATATACCCTGTGGAATGGGATCATGCCGTTGGCTCTGTCCATGAATGACCATGAATGTACAGGACAAATGTCTGTAGTGAGCTCTATGCACAATCTGAAAATGCTGCAAAAATCAGAGCTCTGTGCAGATGTTCATCTGTCAAAGTCCAGGGGATTGGATTATTAGCCTCAATCCTGCTTTCCTTTACTTAAATAGTGTATGCACTTAGAATGTCTGAACGAGCTACAGAATTTGAGAATTAAAATAACATGCAACAAACTCACAATCCATACAAATCTGCAATTAACTCCCCCCGCAGCAAAAGAAACAAATTAACACTTTTGAAGCTGGAATCACCACAGCAGGCAGAACAATAAAAAATAAAGGAAACCCAGGAATGAGGAATCTCCATAAAGAAGGAAGCAATAGCATCAACAGAAGACAAAGCTCTGACACATCTTGATTGAAGCTGGACTTCCAGGCACTTAGGACACAATCATCTTTCTTTCTTTTTAAAGTCAGTAACAAAACTCATAACTGATTTAAGTGGAAGAGGAGCATTACTTTAGCCTCAGATCTACCTATTTTTTTTTTCTTTTTCTATCCTAAGTAACCTCACTTTATTTTACTTAAAGCCAAGACCTGTTGCTGTAAAGTTAAGCTGATTTCCATCAAATTTACACAAGGCCCCTGGGGATTTTATTGGCAAGTACCATTAAGTGCTGCGTATTTCATTTAAGTAGGTGACCCTCTGTTACATCAGCATCCCAGGGTGCCATACATACAAAGGCAAGTAGACCCTGGAGAGTAGTTTAGTTGATTCCATTTACCTCATGGCTGTCTCTCTGCATGCTGGCTCCCTCAGGAAGTGCTTCCGCTTCAGAGCTCTGCTCCGGCTTTATTTGTTTGTGTTTACAGCGCACGGGGCAGCAAATAAACAAAGAAAGGTTGGACTGACTTTGTCTCAGCTCAACCTTAGTTAAACATCAGAGAACAGAAGTGTTGTACGCCCTTCTATTTATTTGTGGTTCTTTTAAGTAATGTCCAGAGACCTACATTTCATGGTTGTTTGAAAGTTTATATAACAGTGGGAAGTTGTTAAACAGCAGTTTACCTTCACTTAAAACACACACACATGTAAAAGGTTTAAAATTAACACTTATTCTGCCTTATTGTTTCAGGTACTACTTAACGTTTCACAGTTGTTTTTAACTCTTACAGATATTACATTTCATACAGTTGGTACAGAGAACTAACATTTCAGTAGATTTCATGACCTTCTTAGCTGCTTAAATTCTGGTAGAGAAAGAAAGAAAGAAAGAAAGAAAGAAAGAAAGAAAGAAAGAAAGAAAGAAAGAAAGAAAGAAAGAAAGAAAGAAAGAAAGAAAGAAAGAAAGAAAGAAAGAAAGAAAGAAAGAAAGAAAGAAAGAAAGTCTTTCAAATAATTCAGCCTTCTTGTAGTATTCAAAATATAACATACATTTCTGCCCCTACTTACATACATTTGCAAAACATTTTGCCATACTTTTAAAATATTATGCTTTGCATGAATAATTCATACAAGTCGGCTTTGTTATAGAAAGTGTTTTCAATTATAGGCCAAAAAAACTTTCAAATCTTTGCTATTTATTTGTGGGGGGGGTTATCTCAAAAGTGGATACTCTTCCAGTGTTAGCATATATTTAGTATTTTAGAGTTTTTTCTCCCATCTGTACAATTAACAAGGACAGGGGTGTTTTTAAAAAGCACTTGGTCCAATAAAAAATAGCATTTAGCTTATCCTACAGCTTCCTAACTTTCACATTTTATAAGATTTTATTTAAACCCTCATACCATTCGAATTATTCGCTGCTTGCTGTTATAACTGAATGAATACTTTTCTTTGCTATAGGCAATCCCAGATGGAATGCATCCCTTTAGATTAAGACTTCATAGTAACCTATTAAAAGCCCACTATCTCTTTCTATCAGACTTTCTGAAGCTCTAGTTTAACGGGTCAATTTTTATGCTGTAATGTAATGGTTTAACAAGGAGATTTGGTTCAACATTGCTGACAGGCTTCTGGCTAATAAAGAAATGTTGTGATGCTTAGACAAAGTGACTTTTTCCATGTATGAGTCCCCAGATCTAATGTTTTAATGTGAGATCTGGACATTGCTGACTATTCTTATCAAACAGGAAATGCTTTTTAAGTATAGAAATATAAAGACTTCTGCAAATAAACATTAAAACTGATCTGTAAATTGCCTATATCTCTGGAAATAAGAAACTGTTTAAAGAAATTTAAAAGCCTACCGTCAGAGAACAACGCTGTTGAGGTCTACTCAGAAGCCCATTCCGTTCTATTCAACAGGGCTGAATCACAGAATATTGTTTTTAGTATTCCACTGTTAGTTTACTAGACAGAAACCATTAAAACAGTGGGTAATATTACTGAAAAGGCAAAAAAGACCAGACAGTTGACGTTTTGACTGTACCAGATTACTTAAGACATAAAAAATAGAAGATTAACTGAAAGTGAAATTTCATTCAAGTTGTAAAACAAATCAGCAGTAAGTAACTTTGTTAATACCAAACAATTATCTTTTTCTCAGGTATTGCACGAATGTTAAGTTACTGCCATTATTCTTAATAATACAGTTTTTTAAAAAAATAGTTCAGCTCGCAAAAGCAATGTCATTTATGTTACATGTTGAAATAATTCTCTCTCATTAAATTTTCACAAATGCAATACAACCCGTCCCCCCCCCCAAAAAAAAATCTGGCCATTAGTAGCAGTCTTCTGCTTTCCCCCATCCCATGTGCTTAAATGGAAATTTCAAATGTAAATGATGGACTAACACTGAAGAAGAAAGAACATTACATTTTTCTGCCACAAAGTGATAGGCAAATCTGGTACCTTATCCAATCTGGAATTTCTTACAATGATGATCCTCCATTTCACTTTTCACTTACCTTAAACATATAACCTTCTGGTAAATTATCCTTCTTCTGGTTTAATTAAAAGCTCCCATTAGAGTTTGATTGACCACAGATGCACTAGATTTCCCACTAGGCAGAGTTAAAGTTGGAGATAACTGTACTTCAGTGCTTTTTGAATGTGCAACCCTCACATCTAGCAAAGCAAACCACTGGCTGAAACCTTTTTCAGGAAAAAGAAATAACCCAATTCAGAAGGTAGCTCATAAATGTTGTTAGATTCAGGTGTGTACCTGTGTTGGTCTGAAGCAATAGAAAAAAGTTTGAATCCAGTGGCAACTTTAAGACCAACAAAGTTTAATTCTGGGTATAAGCTTTTGTGTGTGCATGCATATGAAAGCTTATACCCAGAATTAAACTTTGTTGGTCTTAATTTGTTGGTCAAATTTCACTAATGTTGTGTTTGGGTGAGCACTGTCTCTATGCATGATTTCAGTGAAGGGTATTTGGATTGTACAGTAAGAACAAGATCAAAAGTTTTATTTAGCAGGTATAGAAATCAAAAAACAGACAACTGCTTCTGAGCTACCTCCTTTGGTAAGCGCTACAATAACAAAAAGAACAGGCAAATGTTAAACAAAGGTAGCCAATTTCTTATGTACAGACCAGACATTTCAGTCCAGGTCTTATTTGCTGTGATAATCCTGCTTGTAAAATGATAGATGTCATGAAAAAAGAGACAGACTTTAACATACATTATATTTGAATATATCTGAAGTGTGAATCTGGACACTACAGAATTGTAATCGGTTTAAAAGTCTCAGCTGGCAAAGCAGGCCCCCTTACTTGAGGCAATTTCTCTTCCTCTTTTGGAGGACAGGAACTCCAAAAACATTCATTGCCTATCATGTCTTATCTAGAGAACTGTCTGATCAGTTAAAAAAAGGAAAGCCTGATAATTCAATTTACCGTTTCCATTCCTGTGTTCCTGCTAAACCGTTAACACATTCTGGAGGATTGCAGAGGCTTGGAGCTCCCCCTTTAGATCATTTGAAAACTCTGAAAAATCTGTGGGATTTTATTATACTAAACACTCTTTGTGGTAATTTGAAGTCTAGATAGCAAAAACAACTCTGGTATCGATGATATGCATTTTCTGTAGCAAACATAACTTCCCTGTCAGTTGAGTGTTTCCTCCATCATTCACTTTCCTCATACCCAACATCTCCCGGCACATATAGAAGACATTCCAGGTGGATGGGAATTCAGTGATGTGAACTCAAGAGAAATAGCTCTTTGTACAATTCACCAAAGAAGAAAACAAACATTGCTGCAGCATATTGCTAACACTGCTCTGCTTAGAATGGTTACAAACACTTCACCCCCAGACATAAACATGACCCTCACTTCTCTAACAGGGGATGCAATGACAATGTACCCTGCTCTGGTAAGGAAGGGATGTGCACCCCATCTGAACCTTTAATTACCTCACTGTCTCTCTACTCATACATATGCACATACACAGGGCCGACTTGCCCACTAGGCGAGCTAGGTACTCGCCAAGGGTGCCAGCCCTGCAGGGGCACCAAAATGCCCCCCTCCCCCCCCATGAAAAGCCCCCCTTCCTGCCCAGCACCGGCAGCCCCAGCTTTCCAAAAAGCAGGCGCTGCCGCTGGGAGGGAAGGGGCGGGCGTTTTAACTCCACCCCTTCCCCGGCTCTCCTGGGCGCCTTGCAGCTGCGAGGTGCCCAGGAAAACAGCGCTGGGCCATCTCCAGGCCCCACTGAGAGGTTGGCATCCCCGGTGGGGTGGGCGCCCCAGGCTGTCCTGCCTAGGGCGCCCAGACACCTGGGGCCGGCCCTGCACATACATGTCATATATCCACTATATATTGGCTCAATAACTCTTCATATCTCAACAGTTGGTAGCTGTGGATCCCACACAAAGGAAAAAGGGTAATTATGCACAGTGCAGAAAGGGCCTCCCAGCCCCTCGGAAGTATGCTGGCAGGACATCACTTTAATGCTACTGAGCATTACAGTAGACCATTGCTATTCAAAACTCACTGTTTCACATACTTGCAGCCTTGACCACGTGATGCAGCTAGCCATGAGCACATGGCCCTCCTCCCATGCACGCTCAGCGAACACACCGAGCGGGAGAACACAAGTGTGCTGGCTTCACCCCCTACATCCTCACAATTGCCTTGACTCAAACAACTACCACAGGATGACTCCTATGGCCCCATCCTGCTGCCAGAGGCAGCCTGGGTGGCTTGCAGGGTCACTATGGCCACCAGGTCTTGACAACTCACTCAGAACTCATTGCTAAGTGACTCCTCTGTGACAGTGGCCAGTGCCACTGCACAGCCCATATGGCCCAGCCTTGCTGCTGGGCAGTTGCACAACTCATTCAGGTGACAGTCAGCATCTACTACTGCATCTGCCTGGCCGGCCAGCCCAGTGGCAATGCCATGACCAAGCCAGGCATTGCACATCACTCTGTCCATGAGGTGACCTTGCTGGGGAGAGGGAATGGGGCAGGGGAATAGAAACTGCCCTTTCAAGGCCATTTTGACCTTCCAATCTGCCAGTATTTGTGGATTTCACAATTCACAGAGATCCCAGGAATGGATTGACCACAAGTAGCAAGGCTTTGTTGTACTAATTACTGTCTTTTTATTTGTTTTGACTCTTTCCAGGAGTCCTTCAACAAAAGTAAAGACCACAATGAAGAACATTGCTTCTTCCTCCTCCTCCTGTATTATTGATGATCAGCTTATTCTCAGCTTCCCCTTTGGTGGGGTTCAAATCCCTCCCTCATGTTTCCCACAACAGTGCTTTCCCCCAGTGAGATATTGCAGAGATTATAGGAATGTCCTTTGTAAACAAGTTCTCTTGTTCCTGTCCTTGTATCTGTGTCCTCCTCGCCTTGAAAAAGGTGCTTCTTGTGGCATTATTCCACCATCCCCTGAGACCTGAGCCCTTCCCTGGGAAAAGCCTTGGCCATGCTTTTTTTTTTTGGGGGGGGGGTCTTTTTGCCAAGCAACTTGTGGAGGTGTCTCAGGGACCTGGTTGGACCATCCCCTACTTTGTCTGTGCCTATCAAAATGGTATGTGTTTGCACGTAGTCACTCAAACTCCAATCTGCAGAGCTCCCAATGATGTGGCAGTTTCAGGGTTCCTGCTGGGCACACCAAGCTCCTCCCTATGGTGGAGGATGCTGTGTTTTCTTTGAGCTTTCCCATGTTGTGTCCTGTTATGGACATGGACGGGGTGACATCAGAGAAACATGTTAGCATCATACAACGCTGACTGCCATTTATGGGTGATATGGCAGGTATTGTCAGCATGCTGCTTCTTGAGTGGCGAGAGTCAGTGGTGTCACTATGGACTCTGCTGCAGTTGCTGTACTTTCAGCTCATTGAAACTGGGTGTGTGTTTCTTTTCTCTCCTGAGAGCCCACAAGATACTAACTAGCTACACCGGCACCCTGTCAGCATCAGCGATTGTTCTGTTCACTGCTTAATCAAAGAGACCATGTAAGTATATTCTTCAAAAATGTAAGCAGCTTTATTTACACAGCAGAGAGAAGGTCATTTTTTATTACCGTAGGTTGTCTTGGTTGTCAGGCAGTAATTAATACACACAAGCATATTATTTATTTTATTAGATTTTTATCCTGCCCCTCCCCCATAATGGGGCTTGGGGCAGCTAACAATTTAACAATACAATGACAATAATAAAACCATAATTTCAATAAAACCCAATTAAAAACTCAACACAAGTGGTGAGTTCACCCAGAAGGCATTTAAAAGGACTGCAAGCCCTTTAAATGCCTTCGGAGTTCATTCACCATGGAGTTGCACGGCTTGGAGAAGGCATTTTAAGAGACCTTTATCCCTTTAAATGCCCTTTAAGATAGGCTATCTGGCAGTCCCGAAAGTTGTGAGTATTTTCAGCCAAAATTAAGCCCCAATCAACAACCAGCTTAAAAAATACCCAGAATATACCAGTTTATGCCAAATGCACACCTCAATTCCCCGATGTTACTAGATTTTTCTTGCATCCTGACAACTTTGTTAACATCCCCATGCTGTCCCAGTCTTTCTTCATTTTCCCACCGTTCTTTCCTAAACTAGTTTTTCCTGAACTTTTTTTTCCCATTGCAGAATGAATTCGCAACATACTGTTTTGCTCAGAATCTGAACATTTTTTTCTGCTTCATGGATTGCTCCCAAAACCACCCAGAAAGGATGGGTTTGGGCGGCAAACTAAAAAAAAAAAAAATTGCATGCCATTCTGAAACTTTTCAGTGCACTGAAACAAACTGTCAATTCCATTGGGAGGCCTGACACCAGCAGCCAATCATTGCCCATTTGTTTTCTATCTTACGCATGCTTTAGCGGCAGTAAATTTCATGGTGTTCAGTGGGACTATCTCATGTCAAAAGCCCGGAGCTATTGTTCCTCATGGAAGCATGAAAGAATATTGTTTGGCTAAAGGCCCATCCAGAGGTGTAGCTGCTTGTGTACATAAATATAGAGCTTCTCTTGGGAGATCAGCTACCACTTCGCACAAAGTTGGCAGCTCAGCAGAGTGAAGCAAGGAGGGGGCTTTCATGGAGTCTCTACCCAAGAAAGGGCACAGGAGCTGGATACTGGGGCAGGCCTGTCCTGAAAGTGCCCATCTCCAAACATGCTTACTCAAGCATAAGCTCCACTAAGTTCATCAAGAGTAAGCCCACTTGAGCCCTGACCTGGAAAATTTTGTCATATAGAGAAGAAGGGTGTGTGTTAAAAAATGATCCACTCCAGGTGTCAAATATACTGGGTACGCCACTGGAGCTGTGTACCTGATGCAAGTCAGGTACAGGAATTCAAAATTTGGAGAGAGAGTCAATCAGAGAGACCAGTTAAACGCTGGAAAAGAGGCAAACAATTAGAGATGAGACATGTACACCAGGACTGGGCTCTTTTTGTAGCAGGAACTCCTTTGCATATTAGGCGACACACCCCTAATGTAGCCAATCCGTCAAGAGCTTACGGTAGCCCCTGTAAGAAGAGCTCTGCAAGCTCTTGGAGGATTGGCTACATTAGGGGTGTGTCGCCTAATATGCAAAGGAGCTCCTGCTACAAAAAGAGCCCTGATCAGGAACAACCCTCAGTCATAGTGTGATGGGTGGGGAATGTACTTTAACAGAGATTATGCAGCCCCTTTGAGGCTGCTGAAGTGCTGCAGTGCTTCAGCGCATGTGCAACCTCCCCCCCCCCCCCGGCAATCCTCAATGTGAATGTGAACAGATGGAACCACGACAGGGGGAAAAACAACAACAACAACACCACCCCCCCATGTAAGTATGAACTGATTGCACTGATGACACCCACCATGGCACCCACAAAATCCGCAAAAGCGGCTGCAGTCTGGAAAATGCCTCTGTCTTACATGCCCTGCAGAATGCAGACAGGTCCTGGAGGGCACAAGTCTCCTGAAACAAACCATTTCACCAAGTTGTGGTGATGATGGAAAAGGCCCTCACCCTTGTCACACTCAAATGAATACACACACTTCATTTATAGCCTGCTTTTCTCACCGAGATTTAGGCAGATGACAAAATCTAAGAAGCGATAGAATGCAACCTCAAAGATATCCAATAAACAAAGCAGTAGAACAAATGTTGAGTTCAGGGGCACCTTTAAGACCAACACAGATTTATTCAGGGTGTGAGCTTTCATGTGCATGCACACTTCCTCAGATACAAATGAAATGGAAATAGTATCTGAAGATATGTATGTGAACATGAAAACTCATGCCTTGAATAAACCTTTGTTGGACTTAAAGGTGCCACTAGACCAACACAGCAGCTCACCTGGATCTAATAAACAAAGCAGTAGACTACAATTAAAAGAAGGAACCAAATTCCACCATGAGGGTGGGAGAAGAGGAAGGGAAAGGAGGAACAATTTCACTAGCTTCTCGGCGTTTCCATTCATTCCAAGCTCTCACCATGGCCTCAAGGGAGCCCTCAGTTGGGATGTTAAAACCCCCCAGGGCATTACTATCCCTTTAGATTCAGTTAAATCAGCAAAACTGCAAGATCACAACCATCTTTTATGTAATCTTTAAGTTTCTGCATCTGATACACAGATCAATATTCCTTTATGCGGCACGAACAAAATGTTTTTGTCTTTCTGACTTACAGATTGCTAAAATAGGTTTTTATTAATTGTGCTTGGCCCTTTATCCCTTTTAATATTCTAAAACAGACTGCCCGTTTCACTCACCTTTTCTGCACAATTTGACAACGTTCTCCAAGAAAGAAATTGCCTTTCACGCCTGGCCTTGTTTATTCCACCTGTTGTCAAATGGCGCCTCCTACCTGCCTAATGGGAAAAACCAAGTAAAAAAAAATTTTTTGCCACAATTTCTAAGGTAATTGTCATCCCTTGAAGTCAACAAACAACCTCTCTCACAGTCAATTTCCAGGAGATCCTGCCATTTTTTTCCCCTTAGGACTTTTGTGCTTACGTACAAAACCTGGTCTTTTCCAAAAATGCTGTTCTTCCCCCACACACACACACACTGCTACCACTCCAGCAAATACCGTTTCCCCATGTTCACAGGCCATTATTTTCCAAACAAAAATCTTTGTGTTGTCATTTTTTTAAAAAAACGGAGCATTTTCCTTGAGAGCTTCTTCACTCAAAATGGAAGGAGACGATCCATATGCACAAGGAAACAGATAAATGTGTTCCATGTGCTTATCCAAGCTCTGGCAAGAATAAAGTGCATATCTGGTTAAGATTGAAGAGAATTTTTTTCTCATAACATGAACCTAGGTTTCATGACTTCATTTTTATAAGGTGAAGAGACATATTGTAAATTCTATATTTAATTTTTCTCCTACCTGCAATCATTTTTTCTTCTTGCTATTTCTGTTTTGTCTTCTCCATTTTTTCAGCTTCCACAGACCACAATACAAGGAATTATTAGACTCATTTGGAACCTTTGCCAATTAATATAGGCTGAATGAGAGTAGCTGGCCCAAGGCCACCCAATCACCTTCACAGCCAAGTGAGGATTTGAACATGAGTCCTCCAGGGCTACAGGCCATGGTGGCTTAGAGTTTAAGATGCTGAGTTGCAGACCGGAAGGTCTGTAATTCAGCAGTTTGAGACCCTAGTGCCACATGATGGAGGGAGCTCCCATCTCTGGCCCCAGCTCCTGCCAACTTAGCAGTTTGAAAGCAAGAAATTGCAAGTAGATAAATAGGTACCGCTTCGGTGGGAAGGTAACAGTGTTCTGTGCATCTCAGCATTTAGTCATGCTGGCCACATGACCACAAAAATGTCTTTGGGCAGCACTGTCTCTTCCGCTTGGAAATGGAGATAAGCACCACTCCCTAGAATTGGATTTGACTAGCTTTCGAGCAAGGAAAACATTTACCTTTACCTCCAGAGGCTAATCCAGCACTCAAATCAGTATATCATGTTGGCTCTCAGTTTTGTCCACACAATTTTCCACTGGAGAAGGTTAGCAACCACATAAATGATGAGTCTCCAAAATAGCTGAGTGACACCAGGACGTTAGAGGCACAGTTACATGAGATGAGAACTTTACATGTTCCTGGAACAGTGAGGCAGCTGTAATACTAAGTAAATGTATAAAGATCTGAGAGAGAATACATGAATCTGCTTTATACCAAGTCAGACTACTGATCCATTGTCTGCCCTGACTGGCACTGGCTTCCCATGCACAGAAAGATCCTTCCCAGGAACTGCTACCTGAGGCCCAGAACTGGACCTGGCCTGCAAACATGTATGCTCTAAGCTGCAACCCACCCACCCCGAACACCAGTATTCCAAGCTGCAGTATCAGCATGAGATCTCCTCACCGGCATGAGCAAGCATAACTAAACCCCAAAATTGTATTTCTAACTAGTTGGTTTAGAATTCTTTACAGAAATTTCCCACAGGGACATGGGAAGAGAGAGAGTTAAATGCTTTATGGGGTAGAAATTCCCCACAGGGACATGGGAAGAGAGAGTGTTAAATGCTTTATGGGGTAGAAATGTCTTTATAAATTGGAGCGATCTAGTTACACTTGATCGAACAAAAACAAAAAAAAATCCTTCATGAAACATGCATGTAGCCTGCCCATTTTTTCCCAAATTTCTGTCCATGTGTATGTGTGTTTAAGACTATAATGAGGCTGTCTGCCAAATGACTGCATTTCAGAACACAACAAAAGGTCACAGGTTCCTCCCTGCCGGTCCCTATAGAACAGTATGAAACACTGATCCAGCACTCGTGCTTTGAAAAAGTGAAGGAGAAGTGCTGGTGGAGGCCCACGGTCTAGCAGGGCATGGCTGGGTAAACTCTATTTAGACAGCAGTTGCTCTTAGCATGGCTGCCTCCTTCCTTGTTGACAACTAAACAATGGATTGGATCCTACAGTGGCACAAGTGGAAGCACTTGTGGTGGCTAATGTTTCCCCACCTTTCTCTTCTCACAATAGCCCTTTATGACACTCTGAAAGGTATGTATTTCAGGATCTCCACTGACAAAACAAGACCAAAAATCACTTGAAACTGTGTGAGGGAGGCTGAAGGGAAATCAGAAGTCTCAGCAGAGGAATCATGATGGAGCAAGCTCGCTATTTCTGCAAATATCAGCCAGGACTTATTTCATTTCTGGTGGTGAAGGGCACTATATAGGAATTAACCCACCTGCTGGTCTTCTACAAGATGAGAGGAGGGGAGGCAAATGCTCCTCCCACGGCAGACTGTGCTCCTCCAGCCTCCTCCTTACTTGACTCTGAGGCTGCGGTCACACGGTTGATTTGATCAGGATTCACTGCTGTTCCCTCTTGCATCTAAATTCGGTGATCAGACAGGCCAATCGGCCTCCTGCCCCAAAGTGGGCTCACTCACACAATGCTCCCGGTTCTCTCCTGCATTTTCCTATACCCGGGAAAACGAGTAATTTCCGGGTGTTTTGGCTGTGATTCCACACTTTCCCCTATCTGGCCCGCCATCTCGCAATGAGTGCAATTTGGTCCTCCCCCCGGCAACCGCTATTATGTGCATGCGCAGTTATGCACATGATAACCCTTGCACATAGGCAAATGTGTTTGTTTGTTTTTTTTTTAAAAAAAATCCCATGCCACCACTTGGGTGACACGGCTGTCTGAACAGTTTTAATCCGATAAAAAAAAGTTGCGGATATGCCGACAGCGGGAGCAAGTCACGGTAAGAGGTCAGTGTGACCACACCCTAATCCCCAGCTCTAAGATAAGCCGTGTATGGTCTCTCTACCAGGCATCAGCTGCATCTGGACAAGTAGGAGGAAGGGACGTGGTGGGGTGCTGAAGGCTAGGCAGAACACAACTCAACATGAAGAAGGCTTGGGGTTAGGGAAGGATAAGGGGAAAAAACAGCATGCATGGGGATTTTTGATGGTGAGAACTTGGAAAGGACTGTTGTGGGAGGAGGAAACAGGGAAGGGGAACAGGGAAAAGAGAAAAGAGCTTTCCATTCCTCTGCCACTCATCCTCCTCCACTACCCAGTGTTTTTGGTAAATCAATATGACTCAAAGGCCTCCAATTCTAACTGATACAGGGATCCTTAGAAAGGAACTGCATAACGGTAGCTGCTGATTGCTTAGAAAATGTTATATTTCCTTAATTTTTCACATCAATGCACTGCATAGACTAAGTGAGGAGAGAACAATATCGAATCTGAGCAACACTGTCCAAACAGTAACAAATGCCAAGTGTCAAGAGTTCTGTTTGGTGGACCATGCGTAAGTACAGCTAGACATCAACAACTGAAAAACCTTTTAACAAAATACTCAACGACAACAAAATCTCACTTAAAAAAAAAATGTCATCTCCATCCCTAGGGCTTGAATGATGAAATGGACTCTCTCATGTTCTTGATATTTCAGTTGGCAAATTTGTCACTCTGAATTTGATAGAATATGGAGTTCAATTGTGTCATTTTTGTTTTGCTATCCAAGAAGTATATGCATAAACACGTAGATCTTGGATACTAAGCAGCAGGAGTCCCACCGTTGTTCTACTGAAAATAAACACAGGAAAAGCTCCTTGGAATCAATGGGCTTAGCATGCTGAACTGTGTTGGACTGCAGCTAGTAGCGGGAGGGATCCAGGCTCTCTGCTTAGCAAAGTCTGAAGCCTTCCTCCAGCCTGAAGAATCTTCCTCAATGTTAAGCAGCAGATCCACTAAAGCTGGAGGAAAGCATTCAGCTTTACTGAATGGAGTAGCTGGGATCCACCAGGTATTTTTGACAGTTATGCCTATTAATGTGTTCGGGGGGGGGCTTAATAAATGTTGCTGTCTTCTTCTGTTAAATGAATGGAAAAATTATGGTGGCCCTTCTAAGGGCAGAAAGATAGGATACAAAGTCTGTAAAGTAAAAGCACCAAAATACCCAGCGTCTTCTGCCACACCTCCCTGTCATTCTTATTCTTTGGCTACACTGTGTGTATGTATATGTGTATAAAGTGCTGTCAAGTTGTGGATGACTTATTTCAACCCTGTGGCGTTTTCAAGGCCAGAGATGTTCAGGGGTGGTTTGCCGTTGCCTGCCTCTGCTTAGCAACCCTGGACTTCCTTGAAGGTCTCCCATCTAAATATTAACCAGGGCTGACCTTGCTTAGCTTCTGAGATCTGATGAGATCAGGCTAGCCTGGGCCATCCAGGTCAGGGATGCTAGGCCTTACTGGTGGAAGTTATTAGCATTCAGTGCTTATACTGATCCAACTTTATCCAGTTTGAAAAGATAATTGAAACACATTGTTTTAGTCAGGCATTCCCTGATCAATTCTGCTACTTTCTCCCTCTCTACTGAGTTTATTCCTGCTTTGATTTAATTTTTCACCATCTAATGTCTCGGGATTCATTCCCCCTCCTCTTTTAAATTATATTTATTTTAGATGGTATATTTGCAGACAGGATCCTGTCTCTGCCAGCCCTTGTTCAGAAATTTCGCTGCACAATAAATAACAACCGTTTCCCTGATTCTGAAAGTATAAAGCCTGTAGTGGGAGTTTTCTGTCTTAAAGATGTTGAAGTTAGACTTTTGTAGGCAGGTTGGACCTTTGGGCCTCCCCCCCTCTCCCTTTGATCTGGTTGGTAATGAAAGGGAGCAGAATGAACTACCATCTCTATTTCATTCTCTGCTGACCTGTCCGCATGTTCCCCTTCTGGTCCAACTCTCATATCACCTGTTGGAAGAAAACAATCAGGCTGTCTTTGCCCTGACAAGTCACTTCTTTGAAGCTGTTTGAATTGCGGCTTCTTACTCCAGAGCACCGGCCAGCGTCCATCCACCCAGTCAGCAGGCATCAGTAGCTGGCCTCCCCGTGCTCCAAAGCTTCAGATTAAATTGCTGTTGAGGCTCCATGACATAAATTAAGAACAGAAAAACCAGTTTTATGCTCATGGCTCTGAAGAAATCAGCAAACGAGTTCTGGTTTTTGGCAACTTAGGAAGATGGGGGAAAGGGAGGGGGGAGAGGTAGCAAAGCAAATCACACATCCACCTTGTGTTTTATAACCACCCGACAGACGAAGACATCTTGTAGGCACATGCCTGATTATTATTATTAGTGGCTCAGCTCCCACCAATATGGCAGAGCCCCTCCAGCTCCAGCTGTCCCAAGGGGCTGCTTGAGAAGTAGCAAGAGATGTCAGCTAATGGAATTTTGACGGAGGCTAATAATACCTGGGTTTCAAGAGTTTGCTGCAGACCTGCCAAGGTGCAAATGAAGTCAGCTCTGGCAACATGATGGCTCAACGATTACCGCCTTTGGGGCTTGAGAATGCCACAGACATTTTCATCTCCCTTCCTCCGGCATTATCTGAAAGGCACAGCAGCTGTCGACTGGCGTGACGAGACTTTTTGCAACGTGTCCATCTGGGAGACTGAAAATTTTTCTTGTCTCGTTCCAGGCAGGCACTGGGACGTATCCAGAGAACTTATAACTGACATGCCCCATTAGTCAAAGAACATCCCACTAAAATTAGCAGCAGCTTTTCATCCTCTTAGCCCTTGTGGTTTGGGTCCATATGCACAGCATACACACAAAAATACCCCCCCCCTGCTTCTTGGCATCTAGCCGCCTTTTCCGGTACTTTGGTTCCAGACGATCATGAGCCCTGCAGGTGGCTTTCGTTGCTCTGCAGCTCATATTCTTGACAGTTACTACATTTGCACTAGATTACTCGATTCAAACATCCACCAAAACATTGCCAGCATTAGCCAATAAATAGAATAGCATTTAAAATTAATTTGGCGTCTTGAAGGAACATTGCATTGCTCCGTTTGTACTGTATCAAGCCAGGCTTTTAAAAAGCCAGCTACTAGGCTGTTTGTTTATCCCTCTTCCCCTTTGAACTTGACTTGGCTTCACTTGTCTGGGGGTGTGAGATGCGGGTTACTTGTACTTCCACAAAAAGAGACTGTCCAAGCTAAAGGAAAAGCTGCAGAAGAGGGGGAGGCACCATAATTTCTGGGGCAGCTGTCATCAAAAACCAGATTACCCAGGAAACAAGATTTAGCTTTGGCCAAATCCATATAAATGAGAAGCAACCTGAGATCAATAAGGAAAAGTGTGCAGTGACTCACGAAAGCTCATATCCTGCCACAAATTTTGTTAGTCTTTAAGGTGCTATTGGACTCTTGCTCTTTTCAACCTGAGATCAGAAATGAAAGCAGAAATCAGCTAAAGATTTGACACACATTTGCTTCCTAATTCTTACGCCCCAGCAGCATCCTGATTTAGGATGCTGCATAACTAAGAAGGAAATACTGATATTTTTTAAGGAGATACAGGACTGTACCCTCAGAGACTGAACTGCTGGCAAATAACCCACATGAAATTCAATGCGTTCAGGTGCTAATTATTGCCAGGGGTTAGCTGACCAGAAGAAGAGGAGATTGGATTTATACCCTGCCCTTCACTTGGCATCTCAGAGCGGCTTACAAACTCCTTTCCCTTCCCCTCCCCACAACAGACACCCTGGCTGAGTTCAGACTGGCAGTTTGCAGTAGGAACCAGCCATTGCAAAAAAGCCCCGGAATAAACTGTTCCGGGTTTTCCCAGTCACATGGGGCCAACAGATGCGGGAGCACACCGGGAGGAGGCGCGCGGGAGCATTCAGACTGCTGGCCCAGACCTGCAGCTGTAAATGGCTTTTCCCTGGTAAATCGGCTGGACGCCTGTGTATGTACAGGCACATGGGTGCATGAGCACTCATGCACCCATGTGCCCATACACACATAGGCATCCAGCCAATTTGGGGAGGATCCCGTTGTGCATTGGGTGGTAGAGCAGAGCACAAACAATCATATGCACCAATCATATGCGCTGGGAGCAACGTGAGTTGCTCCCGGCTTTTCGGTTAAGCGTTCACACTTCTGGGAAGTGGACTAATGCAGGATAAAGGCACTCTCCAGGATTTGTCACCACTTGTAATAGGTATCTTTTTAACATAGGACTGAAGCGGAACAGCACAGGTTGCCTACAGGTGGGGAACACCAGGTAGATCTGCTTGGGAAATGAGGCTGAAAAGTGGGTATAGCGGGGCAAATTGCCAGTCTGAACTCAGCCCCTGTGAGGTAGGTGAGGCTGAGAGAGCTCTGACAGAAACTGCTCTTTTTCAAGAACAGCTGTGCCAGAACTATGGCTTGCCCAAGGTCATCCAGCAGCTGTGGTTGGAGGAGTGGGGAATCAAACCCAGTTCTCCCGGATTAGAGTCCATGCACTTAACCACTACACTAAACATATCTCACTTATCTTGAAATGGCTACACTGGCTGCCATTTCTTTTTTAGTTCCATTCAGTGTGCTTAATAGCATTGCCAGATCCCCCTGGCCACCAGCAGAGGATGGTGGGTAGGTAGGGTAGCTAGATCCAGGTTGGGAAACTCTTTGGAGCCTGGGGAGGACAGGGACCTCAGTGGGGTACAGTGCCATAGCTCTCCAAAGCATCCATTTTCTCTAGAGGAACTGATCTCTGCAGTCTGAAAATAAGCTATAATGTCAGGGGATCCCCAGGTCCCATCTGGAGGCTGGCATCCCTAGACCTTAAAGACTTTCACACCCTAACATCCTCGTATCTAAAGGACCATCTCTTCCCATATAGACCCATGCATCAGTTATGGTCCTCAGGTTGCCACCAGCTAGCTGCCCTCCCTGTTAGGGTATCCTGCCTGGCATCAATTAGAGCCCAATCCTTTTCTATTGTTGCTCACATGTTGCAGAACAGGCTTCCTGAGGAGGTGGGCAACATTAGCTCTATAAATTTTGTCTTGTTCTTATTGGGAAAACTACTAATAATGTATTTGTTTTAAAAATAAATGGTGGTGGCCAGTGCAGCTTCCCAATCCCAATGTTGTTGGAACAACAGCTCTGCTTCAAGTGTGTGGTTATTAAGGTATATTGATTTTAATAATGGGAACTGGCTTTAGTTGTCTTTAATAATCATTCCCCTGAAGAAGAACTCTTGCTTACAACACTGGGATTCCAATGAGCATTGCCCCAAACCCTTTTAGATTCTCTCTCTCTCTTGTTTCCATTGGTGCTATGCATCTGCATGGGCTCAAAGAAACTAAACCGTTTATTTCAGAGCGGACATAAAATCAGTTTTAATGAAGTCACCTGAAAAAGATGAAAAATCAAATCCATGTTGTGCTTGCTGGTGTGCAAATGTTAAATAAAATCCTAAATCCTATCATCTACTCTGCAGAATCCTGTGATTGTCAGTGGGAGTTACTTGGAAAAAGCAATGGAAAGATTTTGTCTCAACAAAAATATGCAGCAAGCAGAACTGGAACAGGAACGAAGGGTCTGCTGTGTAATTAATTTCCCCCCCAAAAGGAATATTAATTCCAATTCTTCACCATTCACAGAACCCATGTTGTATGGCAAGCTAATGGTAAAACCATGACAGATGCCACTTTAAAGTGTGCTGGTAACTATTTTGCCACCAGCATTACTGTACATAAGAAAGCCCTGCTAGATCAGACCAATGGGCCATCTTACATCCTTTCCCCCACAGCAGTCAAACCACTGCCCCCAAAGGTCTATACTGTCTGTCAGCAACTGCTGTACTGACTCTGAACATGGAGGTTCCCTTTAGTCACCATAGCTAGTAGCCACAAATGGACCCATCCATCATGCATTTGTTTAATCCCCTTTTAAATCTATCTAAGATAGTGGTCATCAGCATATCTTGTAGCGGCAAAATCAGTACATTAATCATACATTTTTTTTCTTCATGGATGTGAGGCTTGGCTCTTGGATATTGTTTAAGCAGGATGTGTTCACAAGTCTATGGCAGAGTTGCACATTTGGACAGGTGAAGAGAATTAGCATATAGTTACCTGATATTTAGGGACAAGGATCATGTCCACATTCATTTCTGGGCCCTTCTGAACACATGCATACACACACTTTCTCTCTCTCTCTTATTCCTTTTACATGCATTTTGATAGGAATCAGTGGTGAAAGAACTGGAGTATTTAGTGATGAAAGTATGCTAGATCCTTCAGGTACAGAGTCTACATAAACCATCCTGAAGTACTAGCAAAACAGTTTGTTTACATTTTATCAGTGTTGATATTTTTTGTAGAAAAAGCCCAGCAGGAACTCATTACCATAATAGGCCACACCCAACAGCAAAAACTCATGAGCCTATTAGGCCACACCCCTGACAGCCCAGCTCATTAGCCTATTAGGCCACACACCCATGTTACCAGAAGTGTGGTCATCCAGGGACATCCACCTTTTGCTTCTTTTCCTGTTTACCTTATTTGCTGTCAAAACCCAGGGCTTTTTTGTAGCAGGAACTCCTTTGCATGCTAGGCCACACACCCCTAATGTAGCCAATCCTAATTACTTTCTGCTGATGGGTGTGGCCTATTATGCTAATGAGTTCTTGCTGGACATGGCGAACTTGGGAGCCAGCTGGAACTCCATTCCTGTGCATTCCTGCCCAAAAATAGCCCTGGATATGTCTGTGCTCTCTTTGATTATGATCTTGGTACAAGCCAACATATCCTTTCAATATCAGTATATTTCCGGAGCCACATCTTTAATTCCCTGCTGAATAATGGAGTGGGACAGATTTGTGAAGCAGAAAAGCAGTGGGCAAAATGCTCAATGCTTTCCTTGCCCACTGCTTTTCTACAAAGAAAACCAGCAGCTTTTGCCTGAACAAGTTTGTTGCACCAAGCAGAAGATGGCAGCTGAGAAGAAAACTGGTGGCAAGGGTAAGGTTAACAATTAGATCTGGCACCTCTTCAGCTATAGCAGGACACCTTCTGGCAGCAGCCCCTTACCCCTGCTGCCACTCAATAGATAACAGGGGAGAAAAAATTGCCATTATGCCAACAGCATGATGTCACTTCCTGAGTGAACCAGGAAGTGACATATTGTGTTGCTGTGATGCTCTAGGGTTCCATGAAAAGTCTAATAAAACCATGAAGTTTTCAGTAAATCCTAGAGCATTATACTTATGTAATGAGATCAGTTCGGGGTTTGCCACAGAAGTAATCTGACACCATTGGAGCGATGCCATGGAAAGTGAAGATCACTATTATGATCCTGCCCATCCCAGAGTTAAGGTCATTAAGGGATTAGAAACCAAAAAGACGATTGAGAAAATCTGTGCCTAGACATGCTACTGAAATGGTGCCTTCCAGACTCAATTTTGGGAGAACAATTCCTGTCCTCTCTTATATATACATTGGAAGTGAAGAGCAGCGTTTGAAAGGCACATTATCATAGACTGTTGCTCCAGAACTCCATTATCTATCGGACGCATGAATCCTGCGCTTCACTTCAGCCATCTGAATATAAAAAGGAACATGTCAACTGTTAATTGTAGCCATTCTTTGCAGAAGCCCTTGCCATATTAATTTGTTATAATCTTGGCATTGGAAGAATATAATTTACAGTTGTGTCTTTGGCAGGAACAAAACACATGTTCACACACACATACACTTAGTAAGGAGGATCAGTGGCGAGGGGAGAGGAGACATGCAAAGAGCAGTCCGCAAAATAAACACATTCCAGTTTTCAAGTCAGGCTCCATAAAATGGCCATCCAACAATGAGTACGCAGACATGGAGCACTCTGTGTCCATCCTTCAGCTGCCTGTTGTCTGAGGTTCAGACAGATGAATAACTTTTGCTCAAATGCTGCTGGCTCAGGGAGAAAGAAATGAACTTTTCCAGCCCTGTCTTTGACTCTTGGCTTTTAAGAGGACAGTTGTAAAGTGTGATATACTAAGCAATGCTCTAACTCTGCAATGATCCTGCTTCAGGCTGCTCTCTAGTCATGTACTGTTTTTTGGTTTTGGCTTTGTGACCTTCACACAGATAGTCATTTGGCCTGATATAATATCAGGGAGACTAAACCTGGTATACTGTCATGGTCTATGGTTCTGAGATGTGTACAAGAAAGGAACTGGCTTAAATCACAGAGGATAAGTAGAGTGAGTAGATGGAGAGAAAATTTTTCAGCTTCTCTCACTATACTCAGGGATACTCAACAAAGTTGAGTGCCAGATACAGTGAAAGTAAGTAGTGTATCACAAAACACATATCATACCTGTGGAATTCACTGCTAGAACATATAGGACTGAGAGCCCGGTCTCATTAGAACCTGGAAGCTAAGCAGGGTCAGTGCTGGTTAGTTTTTGGATGGGAGTCTACCAAGGAATACCAGGGTTGCTATGGAGAGGCAAGCAATCACAAACCACTTCTGAACATCTCTTGCCTTGAAAACCCTATATGGTCACCATAAGTCAGTTGCTACTTGATGGCAAAAATAGTTACTTAGGCTGTGATCACACAGCCCCCCTTTCACATGTGTTTTGCTCCTTCTGGGACTACTAGAGAGAGCAAAACACATGTGAAAAGGGGGGGGGGACCCTGAAGCAATAGGGACAAACTTTCAAATCCAATTTGAAAGTGCATTGAAAGTGGATTTAGTGTGTGTGATCACAGCCTAAGTAACAAGTGACAAAAATGATAGTGCGGAAGTAGCGGCAGTAAAATCCAGTTGAAAAATGCTTCGAAAGTAGATTGAAGTGGATTGTTTAGTGTGCGTGATCGCAGCATTAGATGGCTTTTTAAAAGAGTAAGGTACATTCAGGGGTCATTTTGTAGAGAAAGAGCTGCAGGAGCTCATTAGCATAAGGTATGCTAATGAGCTACTAGGCTGTTAGCATAGTAGCTCATTAGCATATGCCACACGCCCTGACATCACCGGAAGTGATGTCAGAAGGGGAAGCAAAGGGGGGAAGGTATCTTCAAAAGCCTCCCCTTCCCTAGACAGCCGGGGGGGGAGAAGGGATGTGAAGAGTTGGGCCACAGGAGGAAAGAAGGAAGGAAAGAGAGAGAGAATAGAAAGAAGGAAGGAAGGAAAGAGGGAAAGAAAGAGAAGGAAAGAAGGAATGAAAGAGGGGATAAAAAGAGAGAAGGAAAGAGGGAAAGAAAGAGAAGGAAAGAAAAAGGAGAAGGGGAAGGGGAAAAGGAGAGAATGAAAGGAGGGAAAGAGAGAAGGGAAGAAGGAGGGAAAGAGAAAAAGGAGAAAAGGAAAGAAGGAAAAGAGAGATTCATAGGTCTGTCAATGGCTATTTGTGATTAATACATGAAACTTGGATGTTTAAAAATTCATCCGTCTGGAGGAATAGATAATGGGGAAATGGCAGACAACATGGAAAGGCTGCTAACTTTATGCCTGCTTTGGGGAGTTTTATAGAGGTTACCCAGCTCCTCTGGGAAACAAAATGCTGAACTAGGTAATCTGATCTAGCAAGGTTCTTACTTTCTTAATATCACTTCAGCTAAATCATTACTAGATGGCCTTGTGCAAACCATTCCCTCTTTCCCACATATGCAATATGCAATGGTCTTCAGCACATGGATGAGTACCCTCAGATGGATCACAGAATGAATTTCTCTGATCTGGGGACCAGGGAGATAACGTGTCCCGGTCCCGGCCGGGACTGCTCCGACGGCCGCGGCAACAGCCAGGGACCATCGCCGGTCCCCCCCACCTCGGAGGCTGCAGCAGCGGCCCGGGAACGTCGCCAGCCTTCCCCCCCCGCCCCGGAGGCCACGGGCAGCCGTGACTGGAGGCAGGCCCGGCTTCTCCCCCGAGCCCCAGGGAAGCGCTTACTGCCGGCGGCGAAGCCCGACGGGAGGAGGAGGGGCCACGGCGTGCAGGGACGGTGGCGGCAGAAAAGACGGCGGCCGATGGGCTGAGGGAGGGGAGAGCAAGGCCTGGGCTGCTGGGCAAGCTGCGCCCCACCCCTACAGCCGCGGGGCGAAGGCAGGAGCGCGAGGAGGCTGTCACTCGGCCAGCCCGCGTGCCAGAGGAAGATCCAGGAGCCGGAAGGGAGGGGGCTTGGCTGGCATCCTCGGCTTTACAAGGGGGCGGGGCGCAGAGGGAGGAGCCAGGAGGGCGTGCGGGGGTAATAAAAGATGGAACGGGCGAGACGGCCGGGGAGGAGGACAACTGGGCTGGCTGGGACTGGCTAGAGAGAGTGAGAGTGTCCCAGTAAGCGGTGAGCTTGAGAAGCCAGACCCAGGACAGGCAAGAGGGTGACAGCAACCCTCTGACGTGACCTGTCTTCTGAGGCCGCTCTCTCTCCAGACCATCCCTTACCCTGCACCAGGCCCTCCTGGCCCATCACTCCAACCTGGGAGAGCTAGCAGGACCGCGGGACCTGGGATAACCCGTGGCCGGCCGCATTCTACAGGGGGCGCCGTCCTACCGCCCAGGGAGGGCGTCACATAACGCTACACAGCCAATCACCCCACTTCAAAGAAGAAGATGCTGTAAAGTCGCTCCATGCTTGAGAGGAGATGGATGGAGCATAATGGCAGGGTCTCAGTTAATTTCAACTTTCCACAAAGATAGATCGAGGCGGGGAGTCATGTTGGTCTGAAGCAATAGAACAAAGTCAGAGTCCAGTGGCAGCTTTAAGACCAACAAAGATCAACACGTAAGCTCACATCTTGAATAAAACTTTGTTGGTCTTAAAGGTGCCACTGGACTCTAACTTTGTTCTCAGCGTTCCACAGTTAAGGATTAATCTGCTCATCAATCTCCGATTTTGACATATTTATTTCCTCCACTATGTTTCCTCCCAGAATTAAACCCAAACAAATGGTAACCTAAGCTCGTTATCCCTGTTTGGTCCTTGCGTCTGTTAAATATCTTCATTATGCTGTATGCTCATTTGCTGCCCACCCTCTACCTATATGTATGGACTGGTAAGTAACTTCCATTTCACTGTGTCTGAGGGAAGTGTGTGTGCACATGAAAGCTTATACCTTGAATAAAATTTAGTCTTAAAGGTGCTACTGGACTTAAATTTTTGTTCTGCTAAATACTACTACCACCACCACTACTACGAGTAGTGTGAGTGTCTGAATGCAGGAAACTCCACTAAGTATGATGGATGAAGGCCCATCGAACTAAGATCAGCAGCCAGCATATGAAGTTGGACTATTAACCATATGTAGTCTTGATGGCTGCAAAATGTCTGAATGCAGACATCCTGGTTTATTCCTGTTATAATCCTGGGCTGATTTCCCATTACAGCTGCCTCGGTGTTGCGCCACCGTTTGCCCCGATACTATTGGTCAATTTCACACCTGAAGCCGCGGGGCTGCATTTGACCCGCGGCTTCGCCCAATTTCCCCCGCAGTTTCGTGATCCTCAAAAAACAGGATCACGAAACTGCGGGGGAAAATCGGGCAAAGCCACGGGTCAAAATGCAGCCCCACGGCTTCAGGTGTGAAATTGACCAATAGTGTCGGGGCAAATGGTGGCGCAACACTGAGGCAGCTGTAATGGGAAATCAGCCCTGATGTATTCTCTGCTGATACCCTCCCAGGCTACAGAGAGAAGGAAATAAAACCAGCATTTGCCAAGGCAACCTGGGATCATTTGTGAACTGAATCCTGGTTTCACAAATGAACAATAGTTAAGAAAAAACAGGGCTTTGAACTGAGCCAGGACTGGATAATCCTTAAGTATATCATTGAACAAACTCTGAAGAAAATGAACTGCTCGGAACAATCATCTGTTGGTCTCAGAAAGACAAGTCGATACTTCTTTTCCTCTGTGAATAGCAACAGGCTGAAGTGTCCCTGCCTTTCAATCGAGCGGAGGCAGTCACGGTTATTGACGGGGCTCACCTGGCACAATTTCCCCCTTTTCACTCACAACTGATTAGTAGTTAGTTCAACCACCTGACCCAAATTCATCTCACTCACTGTAATATCTCATTGGCATTTGACTCCATTTTTGTTTCTAAAACAGTCCAGGACATTTTTGTTTTGTTTTTGCTGGACAAGGACCATTTCCTCTCACTCAATTCATTATCAATTTCAGTTTCATTACCTCACATATCTGTATATCTCACATATACACACACAAATGCCACCATTACAGGTCCCCAGAGATTCAGAAAAGGGGCCATTTCAACATTTCTAGCTTCACAGAACTGAAAGAATCCCACCAATTTCACTAGATTTTGGATCAGAGACTCTGACCCATCACACTTCACGTAAATATACCCCATACTGCAATATTTCAGTCAGTGAATTATTTACATCCAGACTTTTTAGTTGTCATCCAGAAAGTCCCAGACAGCTCCCGAGGGCCAAGTTTCAAGCCAGTGCTTTGACAGTAAATGCTGAAATTTAAAAATAGGGCAATTACACATGATTTTAAGAAATCTAAATGCTGTATACGAATGTTTCTTAATTTGCCAGCCTTTTGTTACATCCTATACCAAATCTATGACACTAGCAATAAAAAAGCAAACTCCATGAGACCTTGTGATCACCCACCAACCTGTTTAAACTGATCTGCCAACACTGCAAAGCAGCTGGGTCTGTTTTGCTTTGTTTTAGCATACCAGAGGAACCACAGCCCAGGCAGGCATAGTGAAGGCACGCTGATTAAGCACATGTAGTCCAGGGTAGCCCAATTTTGTCAGATCTCAGGAAGCTAAGTAGGGTTGATCCTCATTAGTACTTGGGTGGGAGACCACCAAGGAAATCCAGGGTTATTTTGTAGCGGCAAGCAATGGCAAACCACCTCTGCTCATCTCTTGCCTTGAAAACCCTATGGGGTTGCCATAAATTGGCTATGACTTGATGGCATTTTACACCACTGCCGGTAACATGGTGTCTTGTCACAGGAATGTATTTTTGCAACACCAGTTCAGAAGGGAATAATAATTCAGTGCCACTGAGTTTCATCCTACATATGGCAATCCCTCATGGGGTTCTCAAGGCAAGAGATTAACAGAGATGCCTAGCCTTTGCCTTCCTCTGCATAGCGACCCTTGTCTTCCATGGTGGTCTCCCATCCAAGTATTGACCATGACCAACCATGCTTAGCTTCTAAGCTCTGACAAGCTTGGCTTAGACTGGGCTATTCGGGCTGTGAAAAGGAAATAGTGTTAAAGTCTCCCCGGGATGGCCCATATCCTTCATCCTTGCCAAATGACAAATGGACCCTTGTTTCACAACCAAGGAATTTCATTTATTTACAAAATTTATAGCCCACCTTTATGCCTTCATCAGGGCCACCAAGGTGGCTAATTCATGCTATACTATGTCAAATGACTATAAATCACTTCAATAGGCCCTTGCAGCATGCTTTGACATGCAACTCATGGATTTTGTCCTACTATAACTTGGGGCTGCATAACCAAGCCAAACACAACCTACCAGCCATATATTACGTGGCCTGCTAGATGCCTGACAAATCCCTGGATTTTGCAGTCCTAGGCTGGCAACAGCAAGAGGGTGTTAATCAAGTCATCATACACAGCTGATGAACTGATTCTGGCTTTAGGAGTTGAAAGTTCTGCAGGCTATAACTTCAGTATGAAGTTCGAGAGGTCAAACACCATGTCAAAAATGATGTAGGTAAGAGAATAATTTAGCTACCTAGAATTCTTCTGAAAAATAGATGACTTGCATACATAAGGAGAGGCATTTGTTGAAATTGGGGGTGGGAAGGAAGGAGGGCATTTCAAGAAACTTGTTTAAAAGATTTTGAACGAAAGCTCTGAGTGGTAATGGACAGCTTTGACCTCCGCTGTGAGATTTCACTCTGGGGGTCCCTGGAATATTTGTCTCTTCCAAAGGGAGTCTTCCTTTTGGAAAGGTTGCCTAGAAAGTATTTGCTTTGAACTTTTTTCTTTCATCTATTATAGATTGCTTTACTTATTTTAGCCAACAAAAGATAAAGACCAACATGAGCCCCCTATGGGTGATGTATTGTTAGCTGGTAAAATTTATCAGGAACACATTTTGCCAGTATTAAAAGAACTTTATGGCTGCCAGTTTGTTCCTGGGCACAGTTCAAGCTTTTACTTTTAGACACCTAAATGGTCCCAGACCAGCATCTCTGGAAAAGACCCACCTGCTTCATTATGATCCTGCCCAGTTACTGTGATCATTTTCATATAGAGTTAGCAGCTCTGGGTTGGGAAATTTACAGAGATTTGGAGGCAGAGTCTGGGGACGACAGGGTTTGGGGAGGGCAGGGACTTCAGAGAGATATGCTATCATAGAGTCTACCCTCCAAAGCAGCCATATTATCCAGGGGAACTGATCTCTGTGGCTGTGTTCACACACACTAAATAATCCACTGGCAAAACCCAGTTGGAAATTGCATCGAAAGTGGATTATTTAGTGTGTGTGACTGCAGCCTGTAGTCATTTGTAATTCCAGGAGATCTCCAGGCCATACTTAAAGATTGGTAGCCCTGTCTCCAGAGGCTATGATGATGTGTGTGCTTTTTCAAAAGTGGTGGGCCTTTTCAGTGGTGGCACCTTGTCTATGGAATTTCCTGCCCTACTTGTGTTTACAGTTATTGGCCTGTATCTTACCATTCCACAAAGTACAGTCTGAAGCCTTCCTTCAGCCTAAGGAGAATACCTCCATACTGACTGGTTCTTCCATGGCTGGAGGAAGGCTACTTAGGCTGGATGGACTTCCTTCAGCCTAAAATAGAATAGCACTCACTAATTTTCAGTGCTGGAAGAAGTTGTTTATATTTGCCCAGGTATTATGCTATATAATATTGTTGCTGGGTCTTTTGCTTGTTATCCTTTATGCTTGCCATTGTTGTATAGTTTTAGTGCTGTTTTATTGATCCTCTGGCTTATTATTATCATCTGATGATTTAGATATATCCTGCTATTTGCTGAACATTTATGGTATTATGTTACTTTTATTATACTTTATTCTGGATTGGAAAATGGGTGAAGAACCATTTTCTTGTGAGTACAGAGGGGGAAATTAAATAAATAAATATGGGGAAATAGTGTTAATTACTGCAACAAGTCACCAGAACAGAAAAGATGCACTGCCACCACCTCTCCAGAATTAATAACTATTCAGATCAAATCTTGAGAGCCAGTGCTTCACTCAATATTTTTAGTGCCCCTCCAGCAAACATAGCATCATATTCTAAACCCATAAGGTAGTGAGAGTCTCTCACCAGCCCAAGGCTACACTTGGTAGTTCTGAAATTCCAACCTGTCCAAATAGGGTTGCCAGGTCTTACCTGTCCTGGGTCAGAGTAGACTCAGCCAAGACCAAGGGGATGAGGCAGAATCACTAACCAGAAGCACAAAGTCAAGAGTTCAGTCCAAGAGTCATACACAAAGGAAGCCAGCCGAGGGTCCAAGGAGCAGAGTCCGAGCAGGTCCAAGTGGCGTAGTCAAGCAGGTCTGGGGTCAAAGCCAAAGGTTCAGGAGTTGCAGACAGGAACAGGTCTGGGTGGTGTGGTTGCACATCTTCAGAAAGGTGAAAAGTTGCTCCCATGCCTACTCTACCTGAGGCCCCATCCTTTATTGGTGGCTCACAGCTGGGTCTTGTTGCTTGTGAGAGAGCCATCCATTCGGCTCATTAACCCCAGGTGTTCCTCTTGATTTGACAGTCACCAGGCAGCAAGACACACGCTCTGCCTCTTCTCGAGGAGCTCCAAGTGCACCCACCTCCTCCTGCATCCCCGTGGCTCCAGGGAAAGGGGAGGCGAGGCAGCCTGTGAAGTCTCCCCAAGATCTTGGGTTGCTGAGGTCCCACCTCTCTGGGTTGCCTCTTCCGTGTTCCCAGTGCTCATAGGGCTGGAGTACATGCTGTCCTCAGCAACTGGGACACTATGACCTGCCTCCACCATCTCAGGGTCATTGCCAGCACCAGCTGGTTGAGTCTTAGAGGTGCTGATGGGGACGTTGTCAGCATCAGCTGAGTGATCCTCAGCTAAAGCAGGCTGGCCCATGACACCACCGGGCCTTTATCGGGGGGGGGGAGCTCCTGGGTCCGTCTTGGGATCTTGCATGTATGCTTTGCATGTGTGGTTCAGTGACATCATCAGAAGTGCTGTCATCACGCCAGGCACATCACACAGAGACTTTTTGGCAAAAATACTAAAGCATCGATGCACTATGCGCCCAGTGTGATAACAGCACTTCCAGATGATGTTATCGCAATGATGGCAACAACACAGGAGGGGGCTGTGCAGGGGTGAGGCTTCCCACAACTGACCAGTTGGCCAGCAGCAGATTGGAGCCCCTGAAATCCCACCCTGACCAGGGGTCTGGGAGCCCTATGTCCTAATACAGTATGAGACCAATTGCATTAGAAACTGAAAGCCAGGAAACAGGTGGCAACACCATTGGTTTTTACGAGAAACTTGGATTTGAGGATTGCTTTATGTTATTTATAATCTGCCTTTCTCCCTGAAATTCAAGGCTATTTATTTATTTATTTATTTATTTATTTATTTATTTCTTCAGCTTATATCCCGTTCGAACCCCCGAAGGGGTCTCTGAGCGGCTTACAGTTACTCATTCCATCCTAACTAAAGCCACATAGACAATTGGGAAGGGACTGCCCTACCAGCACCCCGTGGAGTGAAAGTTCTTTCTATACTGGATCGGCTCAGCATCAGCAGGTCCCTCCGGCGCTTGGTTCTGCGTCAGCGTGGCTTCCGGCTCTGTCCTTTTGACTCCACCGCGCCTGCGCCTCTGTGCTCCCAGCGCCTTCCGCCGTCCGGAGTTCTGCGTCGCCTGATGTTCGCCATCTTGCCGCCCGCCTCACCGCCGCCAGTGTCGGTGCTCCACTACTCCCACAAGAGGGGAGGAGGGTGCTCCCTGCCATCTAAGGCAGGTACCCATTTCTTCTACTCGCTTTTGTTGTTATTTTATACAGCTTTCGAACCACTGGGTAGACGGGAGCTGGGACTTTTGGGCCAGGCGCTCACCCTGGCCGCGGCAGGATTCGGACAGCCATAGTATACTATGTAACTCAATACTGCCAACAGGATGGAACATCCAATAAACAGTGCAATAGGATTTGGATTGCAGAAATCTGAAATCCTGGCAAAAAAAACCCATGACATAATTTTTAATGCTTGTTTGGAACTTTGTTGTTGCTGCTGCTGGATTTCTGTTTTATAACTTGTAACTTCAAATTCAAATGTTGTGTTCTGGATGGAAGCTTTAAGAGGGCAGTAGCAGAGTCCAAGAGAAAGGCCAAGGTTGCCATCTCCAGTTTATAAAAAAGGGCTATCTCCACAGAGAGTATGTTTCATAATATGAAATGTGTGTGAGTCTTGGAATTAGCCTGTTTTGATGGTGTCTTTTGTTCAGTAACAGAGCACACATGTTGTACCCAAAAATTCCCAGGTTCAAGCCCTGACATCTCCAGCTAAAAGAATCACAAGTAGTTTGACTGAGAAAAGCCTCTGACAAAACATTTGGAAAGTCACTGCTAGTCAGAGTATTCAGTGCTGAGCTAGGCAGGCCAGTGTTCTGACTTGGTATAAGGGAGGTGTGTTTATCGAATCCTTTGTGTGTAGGATAGCCAAGCACCAGGTGGGGCCTGGAGATCTCCCAGAATTACAACTCATCTCCCCTGAAGGAAATGGCAGCTTTGGAGGATGGACCATATGGCATTAAACCCCACTAAAGTCCCTCCCCTCTCCAAACCCCACCCTCCCCAGAGTCCACCCCCAAATCTCCCACAGTTTCCCAAATTCCAGAGCTGGCAACCCCATGTTGCAAGCTCCTTTGCTTTCTTCCTATCCAGCTATGTGGAATGTGTACAATTATCCTTGAATCAAGGTTCTCACACTACCACACAAGTCAGCTGTGTTTGTTGATCCATAAAAGGTTGAGAACTGCTACCAATAGACTCTCCTCTGGCCTAAACACTTTAGCTTGGCAGCTCATAAAAACATGGAAACCACCACTCAATATTCCCTGCTAGCATTTGATTACTGCTCAGGGACAGACTCACTGTATCAAGCACAAACTTCCAGATTGTGGCAAGTTATCAAAACCATAATGAAACCTCATCTACGTGGTGTAACAAGAGAAGGCTATTTGTCAAGGACATAATGTACCGAAAAACTAGAATCCCACTGTGGAAGCAGGAATCCTTGGTCTGACTAATTTTTTTAAGCTAATCAAGCTTCTCAAAATGAAAACAAAAATTTTACCTAATCATTAATGCTGAAGAGAAAAATGTTGGCTTGGAAAAGAGCAACTGTGATGTCTAGAGAAACAAAATTTAAAGCAATATTGTTCCTACAAACTTGGGTAGCTTGTCGGTGAAATGTTCAGATCAGAGCAAGGGTCACATTATTGCTCTTGCTAGTTTAATGCTGATTTCTGCTCTTCTGAGACAGAATCTTTCTTCAAACATTGTGGGAAATTAACTATATCCAGGCCTGATGTTATTTAAGGAATACAGGCAAACATATGAGCTCACCTTCAGTGTATTGGAACCTGAGGTTTATGTTTGGATGGGTGGGAAACAACTGCCATAAATACAGCATATTTATGTCACATCAAAAATAAAATAGAAATATTTCTTTCTGGGCTCATGAATTCTATTCATAGGATCAGGGGGAGTGGGAAAGGGGATGCATGTTGTGAGTTTGAATGAAGCCCAGAGAAATTATGCTTGGACCCTGCCTCTGCTACAGCAGTTGCTGCCATTTTGAATTTCATGTACATTGCACATAAAGTGGTGATAACAGCAGGAGACAGCAGGAGTGATCCTTAATAGCAGCTGAGGCCACTTGGAAACATCTCCCTGTCTTCGAAGGCCACTTGTTGACCACATCTAGATTAAAATATTATAAGACTGAAATAAACTTGATGAATATCTAGCCAATTGAGGCCCTTTGGTCAGCTTGCAGCCCTTTTGCATCCAAACAGCTTTAACTTTAAATCTTGCACTAAGCAACTCTCTTTGTACTGCTTTCAAAGTGTGCAGATAATTAAGAACGGTTGTGAAGAGCATGGCTGCATTCAGAACTTTTAACATCTGTCTTAATGTAATTTATTACCTCACACAACAAGCCACGTTTATTGCCTATCATCAGCTCAGCTGGTAGCTCCATTTTTAGTCCAATATAGCTGTTTATCATCTGTGCTGGTAAATGATAATATACAACAGCACCTCTGTACTTCCTTGCACTACAATGAAGTCTATAATACTTGGAGAGGAAGCTTGTGACTAGAGTGGTTAAATTCCTGAATGGGGTGGAGCTTGGGGAGGGCAGGCTTTAGAGAGAGGAGGGACCTCGGAGGGATATAATGCCATATAGAGGGGTCTCGGAGGGATATAATGCCATTTTCTCCAGGAGAACTGATCTCTGTGGGGTGGGAGATCAGCTGTAATTCTGGGAGATTTCTAGGCCCCACTTGGAGTCTGGCACTCCTGCACATCTTTTAGACATCAGCACCCTCAAGGCACATTGCTACTATGACTGCTAGTTATAGTTTTTAAAGTGCATCTAATCTGTAGATTGTTTTATCCAGTTAGGAGAAACAAATCATGGCATTGCCCTTCAGAAAATACTCCAGCCTCCACATCATACTAATACATTGGACCCCAGGAGCTGTGCTGCACTGAGGAAAAGACTAAAACTAGCTGCACAGAAAAGTTTTGCTCACTGACTTTGTAGCGCAGAGTACAAGCACCACAAAACAGAAACAACAACTTCAGAAAACAAGACGTAAACACCAACAGTCTGCCACACAGGCAGCAAATGCCCAAGGGTTTCCACTGCCTGCTACCAATAGTTAAAAAATTTTGTGTTGTGGATATGACCAGGGATCATTTTGTAGAAAAAGAGCTGCAGGAGCTCATTAGCATAAGGTATGCTAATAAGCTACTAGGCTATTAGTATAATAGCTCATTAGCATATGTCACACCCCCTGACATCACCAGAAGTGATGTCAGAAGGGGAAGCAAAGGGGGGAAGACATCTTCAAAAGCTTCCCCATCCCTTCCCCAGCCAGCCTGTGGGGGGGGGGAAGGGAAGGGAAGTGTTTGGCCACAGGAAGAAAGAGGGAAGGAAAGAGAGAGAGAGACTAGAGAGAAGGAAAGAAGGAAGGAAAGAGGGAAAGAAAGAAAAGGAAAAAAGGAAGGAAAGAGGGGATAAAAAGAGAGAAGGAAAGAGGGAAAGAAAGAGAAGGAAAGAAGAAGGGAAAGGGGAAAAGGAGAGAACGAAAGGAGGGAAAGAGAAAAGGGAAGAAGGAGGGAAAGATAGAGAGAGAAGGGAAGAAGGAGGGAAAGACGAAAAGGAAAGAACAAAAGGAGGGAAAGAGAAAAAGGAAAGAAGGAAAGAAGGGAAAGAAAGAGAGGAGGGGAAGAAAGAAAGAGAGAGAAGGAAAGAAGGAGGAAAAGGGAAAGAAAGAAAAGGAAAGGAGAAAAGTAAAGGAGGGGCAGAAAGAGGGCAAAGAGATGGGGAGAAGGAGGAAGGCTCTCCCACCCCTCCATCAAGCCCCCACCCCCCAGATCCTTCACTTACCTGCATCAATGCCTTCCCCCGGGCTGCAGTGCTCGAGCTCGGGCCCTGGGAGGCTGGCGACAGGCCTCTTCAGGCCACGCCAGGGCTGCAGCGCGGGCCCTGGGAGGCCAGCGACAGGCCTCTTCAGGCCACCTCGGGGCTGCAGCACTTTGGTGCAAGGAGCTGGGCACGGGCTTGCTGCCACTGCCATTTGTCCCAGTGCCTGGGCTGCTGGAGCAGCGCTCTGGCCCCAAAAGACCCCGGATATGACAAATAATGGATGTGCAAGGATTTGTGGGGGAACATCTCATTTCCCCTGCCCCGCTATTTCCTCTTTCCCTTCCCTATAGGTGGTAGTGGTGGTGGTGGTGGTGATGAATTGTCATGTCAGATATCTGACTGGTAGATGATGTTCCGCAATTCAGGATCTAGCCAAGTTCTTGGGAAACTGCTGATGAATCTTCACAGGATTCTTGCTTTTCCATGCAACACTGTCTTCTGGAGCTGTGCTGGTATTATTTGTTCAATGTCAGAATATCCAGGTGTTTCTTGAGACTTCTAGGCACTTCTCCAAGGGCTTCAATGACAACTAACACGATGGTAACCTTCTTCTCCCAGAGCCACTCTAAATAGGTTTGCCAATCTGCAGGTGGTGGCTGGAGACTTCCCGCTATTACAACTGAACTCCAGGTGATAGAGATCAGTTCACCCGGAGAAAATGACTGCTTTAGCAATTGGACTCTGTGGCATTTAAATCCTCCCCCTCTGTAATTCCCACCCTCCTCAGGCTCCACCCTCAAAATCTCCAGGTATTTCCCAACCCAGAGATGCCAACACTGACTCTAAATCAATTCATAGTTCTTGGTGATCTTCTCCAGTTCCTCCCCCCCCCCCGTTCTGCTGTCTCCTGGGACTGCAGTGTCAATGACCCAAACCCTATTTCTCTTTTTTTCCTACAATTGTGATATCAGGGGTGTTATGCTCCAGGTTTTTCTCTATTTGTAACTAGAAGTCCCAAAGAATCTTTGTTTCATCATTCTCCGTGATCTTGTCTGGTTTGTGCTCCCATGAATTTCTGGCTGATGGTAACTCAAACTTCTTGCAAAGATTCCAGTGCAACGTAGCTGCAACTCTATCATGACGTTCTTTATAGTCACTGAAGAATTCTACTGTAGGCACTGACCATGTGGTTGACTGTTTCATCCTTTGTCTTACAAAGTCAACATTTGCTGTCATCATCACTAATCTTCTGAATCTTGGCCTTCATACTTTTTGTTTTGAGTGCCTCCTCTTGTGCAACTAGAATGAGGCCTTCTATTTCTTTCTTCAAGCATCCATTTTGGAGCCACTTCCAGGTTTTTCCACTATCAACTTTATTCTCTTATGTCTTTCAAATATTGTGAGTGCTTTTCCTTCCAGTTGTCAAAGTGAGTTTTGATTGCAATCTTTTTGAAGTTTTCTTTGGTTTCTGTAACCTTAAATAAGTTCAACTTGTACACTTCTACTAGAAGTTTCTCTTTGTTTTTCTTAGTGTAGTCATTCCGTGCTCATTTTTCTACTTCAACTGCTTGCTTAACTTTCAGGAGATCACTTCTACCTAATCTTATTATTATCATCATCATCATCATCGTCGTCATCATCGTCATCATCATCATCATCATCATCATCATCATCATCATCATCATCATCATCATCATTATTATTATTATTATTATTATTATTATTATTATTATTACTTTAAACATTTATTAGCTGTATTGCTCTCTTAAGGAACTCAAAGCAGCTTACAATATAAACAAAACAATTATTAAAAAACAATATGATTAAAACAACAATTACAAAAACACATAGAGGTCACAATTTTAAAACTCCAGTTAGGACTGCAAATAAATAAAAAAAACTAAGGTTCCAGTCACATGAGCGTGATAATTCGGGTGGGAAGTGAGGCTTTTTGCCTCGGAGAAAAATGAAGCGCAGTAGTGCGATCAGACGTTCCCTCAAGGCTTCGTGCTTAGGCTGTCTGCCGCCGATCACACGTTGATGGTGAAGCGTGGCAAGGTGGGGGGAGAAGCACCATGGTGTGATCACTCACGTGGTGTTCACAAGCTGCCACTTCCCGAAGGGCTTTTTTTTTCAAGCCAGAGTTCCCACATGCACATGACCACAGAAGCGCATGACCAAGAAGGCTTAAAAAAAAAATCTGGTGTGAGACGGGATGCAGACAGGCGCCAGATGCGATGGGATACCAGCACTTCCGCAATCTGATGCCTGCCCACATCCCATGTTTTCTGGAAAATAGTGCACTTTCCCAGGTATCTTTTCACTTTGGATCTTCGGCTGACTGATATGGGTTGCCGACAGGTGCGGGACGCTTGCCAGATGTTTTCGTGTGATTGAGCCTGTAAAATTCACCTGGCATCGTCTCTATCGCATCACTAATTCTGCGTGTGACCAGACCCTAGGTCAGCCACATGAAATCCTAAATCAAACTGGCTCCAACTGCCTCCTGAAGACTGTGAGAAGGGCTGGGTGCAACTCCCTGCAGAGACTGCTCCATAATTGTGGGGTTGCCATCAAAAAGGCCCTCTCTTCTGCACCCATCAGATGAGCTTCTTTGATTGGTGGACAGTCTATCTTGGTTCCTGGGCAGAAAGGTATAGGAGAAGATGGCCCTTCATTTACCCCAGTCAAAAGTCATGTAGGGTTTTAAAGAACAAAACCAACACCTTGAATTGGGCTCAGGAGGAAGATCGGCAGTCTGTGTAATTGCTGTAGTATTGGGGTCATACGTTCCCAATAGCTGGTCCTGACCATTCTGCACTAGTGGTGGCCTCCAAGCACTCTTCAAGCATATTTATTTATTTATTTATTTATTTATTTATTTATTTATTTATTTATTTATACCTTCAGCTTATATACCGCCCTGACCCCGGAGGGTCTCTGGGCGGTTTACATAGATGTTCTAACCAACCAATTTTTAACCTAACTAGGGCCACATAGTCTACAGGGTGGTGACTGCCTACCAGCACCCCGGGCTAGTTGTCATCCGGCTTCCTTCCGCGGCTTCAGATATTGGCATCCTGGTGCCCTTCTGGAGCCGATATTCTGGGCAGCTCCCTCCAGTAGGTCTTGTCCTAGTGTGTGGCTCTGTGTTGGCTGCAGTTCCAGCTACTGTCCACAGGTGGCTCCACCGTGCTGTGCTGCACATCACCACACTCTCCAGGCCTCTACTTCTCCAGGCTCCACCTCCAACGTTGCTCCACCGGGTCACCAGGAACTGCACGCCGCCATCACCGCTGCCACTGCCGAAACCTCCACGTCACAAGAAGGAGGGGGTGCCCCCTGCCACCTAGGGCAGGTACCCATTTTATCTACTTGCATTTATGATGCTTTCGAACTGCTGGGTGGACGGGAGCTGGGACATGGGCCGGGAGCTCACCCCAGCCGCGGTGGGTTCCGAACTGCCATAATGGCTGTACGTTGATGTTACTTTGCAGGCGTTCTTACTGCCTGTGCCACCGCTCCCCCCAAGTACAATGCATTGTACTAGTCCAGCTGAAGCTGGGCAAAAGTACCTGGTTTTCTAAGGCAACTGCTGTGTCAAACCACACTGTACATTTATGACATCAGTTCAAGGAGCTGATAAGAATATAAAGCACTTCATGATTTGGAACCAACATCCTTACAGACCACCTCTTCCTCTATATGTCCAATATGTAGGTCCCAGCAATATATTCACCAGTTCAGGTCTAGGAGTAAATTTCTTTTGGAGGTTCCATCATTTGCCAAGTGCAGCTGGCCTCAGTGAGGGGGTGGTTCTTCATGTGGATGGCCTCCTCACTTTGGAACAGATTTTTGGAAGACGTTCAGCCTGCTCCTTCTCTTCTGACATTCTGGCACAGAATTCAGGAATTTGGAGTATAACTTGTTCTGACCAAAGATAATGTTCTCATTATGGCTGCTGCTTTAGTTTGTTTATTTAAAAAAAAAAAAAAATCTAAGTCAATTGTATTTTTAACTTGAATTTAAGGTAAACCACTTTGGACTAACTTGTAGAAGCAAGGTACACATTTTTAAATAAAGAACATAAATAAATATAAATTGTTTGGGAAAGACTGAACTTTTGATTTGGCTAATTTGGGTATTAAAGGCAGAAGCTTGTCAAAAACTGCCTGGTGTGCTCTTACACAGTCTACAGTTTGTCAGATTAAAACAGATGCATCTGTATTACATTTCACAGGAGAACTGCTCATCATGAAGGGGGGAAACAACAAGTGGCATGAACCAACCCATGGAGTTTAACAAGGCCGATGTTTCTGCAAAAGACTCTCTCAACTTTTATTTGAAAACACCACACTTTTTGACATTTGAATATTGCCTAGCTGCATATTATGCATTGAACTACTGATATTTAACTTTCCCATGCCCTTTTTTGGTTTTGTTTTGCTATCTGGATTGGCAACTAGGGTGGTGTGATGTAGGATGGAGGGAAGATACACTGTATTCAAAAGATTTTACCCCATGCGCTCCAGCTGCAGCTCCCTCATTTAGAGAAAGCATATTGTTATTTCTAAGTGCTCCAGAGTATAACGTAATGGAGCCACAGCATGATCAAGACATCCAGATTCTATCTCCAGTGAATGTAATAAACTTCTCCCTATCATCCACCACATCTCTACCAAAAGAATATTGGTTGTGATAGAAATGTATCATAACCAAAAGCCACTCCAAAAACAGATACAAATCTCTTCTCTGAAACTAATTGAATTATCTCCCCCATGAGTGTCATGCTCTGCGTAATATGGCACATCAATCTGGAATTATTATTTCCTTTAATAATTTCCCCCATCTTGGTGTTTCATTGATCTCTTTTTTGTGCCTGCATCACTTTGAAACATCTGTGTTTTCCTTCAGCTCACCATCAAGTCTTGTTTGAAAAGTCTGTAAATTTTGTGCTTCTCCAAAATATATAGATAATTGATTCCAGGAGTGAGCACCCACAACAAATCATATAGCTGTAGCTCCATTTGATTTAATGATGTACAGTGCTTTCTTAGCCAGAGATCAAAGACTATTGTATTATTAACATTTATGTGCCTGATGGGAAAGGGGAGATGACTTGTACTTAGTGGGTGGAAATGTTTCTTTTGGAATGTAAAATAAAAAGGGATGAAAACTAAAAATCTTCAGGTGCACAAATAGATTGAACTGCTTCTCAGTCTGTATTCTCACTGACCAGTACATAATTTGCTAACCTCCCTTGTTCAGAACAACTGAAATTGAAGGATTTGCTTTAATATACTCTCAGCCTCTTGATACATGTGTGGACATAATGGCCTAAGAGGGCTTAAGATTCAGTTTGAAATGTTTTGGAATGCACCATTATATTGGTAGAATATTGGCACCTTCTTCAAATATATTATTAGCATCCCAATTAATCTGTGCCTCAGTAATCTATAAATGATAAGAATGTCTTCTGTTCTTTATATAATTAGCAGCTACATGATTGTCATTAGGATAGAGAAGGATGAAAGAAGGAAGGCTCCTATTTGTGAGGACTCTTGAACAATGCAGTATACTCCAGATGCACTGCACATGCACATGTCCTTGTAGATGAACCACCTAGGATCAAGGCTACAGGGTTAGTTTTTCCAGTGAACAGCTTCTTCCCCGTAGTAATGAATAGCAACCATTTTCTTATGAAGGGGTGCAGATAATCAGATCAGGAGCTTCCAAGCCCTGGTGATTACAGCTCTTGAGAATCAAGCCTGTTTCTTGGTCATTATAGTGTGATGAAATATTGGAAACTGCCATAAATATATGGGTCTCATCATACCTAGGTATGATTACAGTACAATCTGCAGAGCACGTGTCCGTTCTACTCAATTTTTCAGTAAAGATAGCTCCCAGATGGTCAGCTGTGTTGGTCTGAAGCAGTAGAACGAATTTAGAGTCCAGTGGCACCTTTAAGACCAACAAAGGTTTATTCAAGGTATGAGCTTTCGTGTGCACACGAAAGCTCGTACCTTGAATAAACCTTTGTTGGTCTTAAGGGTGCCACTGGACTCTAAATTTGTTCAATTTGTCAGTATTTTCCCATCTGGCCAGCTCCTGACTACTGTTCATATTTGGCTGTTCCTTGCTATAAGCATGGCTTTATGTTGGCATGCCTTAATGCCTTACCATCTAGAGTTTTGCAAGGGAGGTATCTTAAGATTCCATACTCTAATAGAGTATGTTTCTGCAGTGCTGGTAGTGTAGACACTCTGTATCGTGTGACCTTTGAATGTAATTATTTTCCTGAGGGTAAAAATCTTTTAATTCTTCCTTTGCTCCAAAATATAGATTATATGAAGACATCAACTTTTTTATTAGAAGATAATAGTAAACCTATCACTCTTTCAGTTGCAAAATTTTATCCGCTTGTGATTAATTTTTGCAGCCATTTAAATGTGGTCTATTTTTATATATCTTAATAAGATAAAACTGAGAGCCAGTGTGGTGTAGTGGTTGACAGCGGCAGACTCCAGTCTGGGAGAACCAGGTTTGATGCCCCACGCCTTCACATTCAGCTGCTGGTGTGACCTTGGGTCAGTTACAAGTTCTTTCAGAGCCGTTTTCTCAAGCCCCATCTACCTCACAGGGTGTTTGTTGTGGGGATGGGAAGGGAAAGGGATTGTAAGCCACTCTGAGACTCCTTCAGTTAGTGAAGGGCGGGGTATAAATCCAATCTCTTCTTCTTCTGATCTTCTTAAAACTAATAAATTAAGAAGCAGTATGAAGTAGAGAGAGATTAAAACATACCTTTTGTGTTCTTCCAGTGCCATTATGTTGATGGCATTACATGCAATACAATTCTTCCTTGCTTAGCCAAAAATCTTTCACTGACTACAATGGGACTTATTTCCAAATATGCACGAATAAGACTGTTGCCTTAATCAAGCCACCTCTACAGAAAAGTTATGATCTCTGCTGGGATACCCAGGCAACATTAACTCTGCCCACAACAATTTTAAGGTATTGTGACTGACTCCCACTAGCATTTGTATACAACTCCACGGGGTAGAAGTACCTTTCTCAGAACTCAACCACCTAAACTGAAAAGAACACTTTCTTTTATTTGACACATTTTATGTCTGCCTTCCTCCCTAGAAGTACTCAACACATCTAACAATAACTAAAAATAATACCAAGCTGGATCTAAATGGTGCCAGAAAAAGACACAACACTGCTAATCAAAGGCCGTCTTAAAAGATTCGACTTCAAGCTGCTTCCTAATTTTTTTTTTGGGGGGGGGGGAACAGATGCCTTACAATTTCTGGAAAGACCAGTTCACAATGTGGTGGCCACTACTGAAAAACCTTGAGATTGAGCAGTATCAGATTTAACAAAATTATTGGGGGGGGAGACAAAAGGCCCAGAACCGAGGACCATGGCTGTCCCATGTGCTCGGTATAAGGGTCCCACTTGAACATCTCTCTATGGAACAAACATAAACTTTGAGTAAACATCTACATAACATATTTTTTTCACTAGGAAAGCACTGTCTCATGTACATGGAAACTTGTACTATGGTCCACAAAATAACTTTGGCAACAGGGTACTCATGATTCTTGGAGTTTTGCCTAGAATAAATATTTCTAACACTACTTCACATAGGCATTTTTGGCTTGGAAATAAAGACTCTCAGAGAGCAATATATCCAGCTTCAATTTTGCTTATACATCCTGCAGACATCAATCTTTTATTTGAACTCTGTATCTAAAAACCTCATGTAGCAATCTGACGTTTTGCAAATATACTCCCTCATTTTTACTCTCTCGATGTTAAAAAAAAAAAAAAGCAACTAGAATCCAGATCTTAAACGTATCTATCCTGCAAGGTATTCTCATTGCAAATAGTTGCATCCTTTCCACTAAAAAGTATAGTGGAATCTTCAGAGGATTCTGCAATGTACACTCCTGTATGAGTATCTCTATAAAATGATTGCTAATCTGTAATACCATATAGTACTATTAGCTCAATTACATGGAAAGTGAAACTAGTACACCTAAGCTATATGAATATGGTTCCCAACTATGGCTCAGGAATTTCGTGGAGATTTGGGGGCAGAGCCTGTGCATGGTGGGCTTTGGAGAGAGAACTCAGCAGGGAAGTAATTCCATACAGGCCACACCCCAAAGCTGCCAGTTCCTCCAAGGGAACTGATCCCTGTAGTCTGGAGATCAGTTGTAATTCCCAAAAGAACTCCAGCCCCCACCTTGAGGTTGGTAGCTCTGTGCACAGCTCTGCTTTGTACACTTTCATTTTAACAAGGCTTCATGTTTGCTTTAAAAAAATGCCCCAACAAATGTATTGGTCATGGTCCTCTGATTGCATGCCATTGCATTTCCAGGCCACCTTTCCAGACTAGCTTAGTCCATCCTCTAGAGCTTCAGTCAACAATGGAGATATCCGTCATGCAGCCTCACAGCAGAATCAGGGAAAAGGACACCAAACCACAACAGAAGACAACACATGGGCTGAAAGACAGTTACAGAAAGGTGGTTCCTGATGCACAGATGTCTGTAGTTGTTTTTGGGACTGGGATGGAGGGCATTTCAGCCCCTGGGAGCTTGCAAGCCATCATGAGTGGGTTGTGAAGGTAAACTTACAAACTGGAGCTAGTAGAAGAATTACCAGATGCCCCGCACCCATCCTTCCCGCAAGAGCTGGAAAGGTATGTAGAGGAGAAAAACTCCCAGACTTTTTTATTATTAGATTTCTGTTTCTATTGTTATAGGAATTTGTCTACAGTTTCATTTGTGTGCTTTTATTCCGCTCAGTTGCATCAAAGGTGCTCCAGATCGATTATCTGAAACAGGTTTGGGATGTCTCCCAACCTCTTTGAGTAAATTATGCTTTACAGGATTGGGGGGTGGGTGGATTCTATCTTCCAAACCCAACACTTCCCCACTTATCTTTTGCAGACTTTGGATGTGAGCCAGAGAAAGACAAAAGGAACTTGGCCAAAGCCATGTGGGAAACTTGTGGAAGAGGATGAAATTGAACCCAGGTTTCTGGCAAATGAACGACCAAGACTTGTGGCTTCCCTATTTTCTTGGGTTGCTGCAATTAAATGAAAGCATGCCTGATATGAGAGAGGTCCCACTGCTGTGCCAGATTAACTGCTGAACCATGGAAGTTATGGAGTGGAATCTTTAGTAGTTTCGGGCTTCTATCGTAATCATTAGTTCATTTGGAAGATTCCCAATGTGGTGAAGGAGATTCTCCTGTTCTCTGCACTGAGCAGCTCTTGTACCATTTGCTGCTTCTCAAAACACAATCCTCCCTGGCTTACTACAGCAGGGGAACACTGGCTGCATTCCACTTTGGGTTCAGAGGAAATAGCCTGGCCTTTCGAATAGATGCTGCTGTCCCTGTCCCAGTGAGGAGAAGAAAGAATGTAAGATGGGTCTGTGTACCTTAGATGATGCCTTTCACAGGCATCCATGTACCTAGCTCTGGCCTTAAATCATGAGTTCCCAACCCACTGAGAGGGCCCATTTGATTCCATCTTGTGGCCCCAACAGATTTATATGAAACTGTTGCTACCTGTGCCATTTTATTGTTTCTTGTTTTAATTATTTTTAATGGGATTTTATTGTAATGAGCCTTGAACTCGGTTTTTTTTTTTGTGTGTGTGATCTGCCTTGAACCCGCTTTGGGGAGGGCAGAGTAAAAATCTCAAAATAAATAAAAATCTCAAAATAAATAATGCATAAATAAATAAATGAGGCAATTAAATCACCCCCGAAACTGAGCTCCTGCTAAGTTCTGCCCCCCCCCCACCAAATTCCACTCTTCCAAAGGATTGTCCACAAATCTCCAAGAATTCCCCAAAGATGGAGCTGGCAACTGTAAGTACTTTGCCTATGTCTATGAACAAAACAAATGAATTTCCCCTGCTAAATCTGTGGAGGATTACCACCAATTCCATGTTTATGGACAGGCCCGTAGCTACAGTGGGGCATCTCGGGGCTTGGCCCCGGAATTACTGGCAAGGTCCCCTGACTTCCCCTCCAGCCCAGGGCCCCCGAGTGACAGCAGGTGCAGGGAAGGAGCCGGGTGTTCCTTTAATTCAATTAGCCAGTGCCCCCTAAGAAATTTAAATGCCCCCTGACTTCAAAAATCCTGGCTACGGGCCTGTTTATGGACATAGGTATAACAGCAGTGGGCAGTTTTGGTTAATTAATTCTGAACTGAGTTGTCTGTCCTTCAGACATTGATCTTACCCACTTTTCCACAGATGAAAGAGAGAGGAAGAAAGCCAGAAAGGCTATACCGGGAGTTGTGGAACCTGTATGAACAAAAGCCAAGTAGGACAGAGGCTGTATTGAAGGAGAGCAATCAGCTTAGACTGAGTGGGAAAACTGACAGGTTATAACCCATTTAGTTATAATTTGGGGTAACTTTCTGTTCAAACAGGAAATGCCAGCAATGCTTCTAGATGCATGGATGTGACCAAAGTCCAATGATTTTTCTTTTAATCTGGAAACCACACCCCACTCCCACCATTCCAACCATTCCCAGACATCCTTTCCCTTAATCTTCAAAGGATCATAATCCTTATTAATGCAGTTGCAATATTAATCTGCAAAGGACCATAATCCTTACTACTACAATTGTGCCCCAAAAGCTTGGGTATCTTGAAAAGGGGGTTATTTAAAGAACTTAACACTTGTACCCTGTGCAAGCATAAAACAATACAACTGATCTGATTATAATCAACGAAACAGTGAGAAAAACAGAGTCGCATAACCTTTCAGAGCTTTACACATCCCCCTTTAACCTTTTATAGAGTCTGGGTACTAAGGAGAAAGCGATAAAGTACCTTGGCTGAAATTGTGTGGGAAGTCTCTGGTAGAGAACAAAACTGAACTCAGGTTTCTGGCAAATTTAACTACTGACCTTGCAGCTTCCTTTTTTTCTTAAGCTACTGTTAACAGGAAGCATGCATGATATGTGGTACACAGCTGCACAGATGCCCCTGAGAAATGTTACTAGCCTTATCAAACCTTTTCGCTTCCCTCAAAACTTCATGGATGTTTCCCCCAAGATGGAACCTCCAGATTTGTGTCATATTTTGACAAAATTTTGATCACAAGTAGCAATTCTGCTTCAAAATCTGTTTGACTATTTCATCTGGAAACAGTTTTCAGATACATCAGGAGGATATTTCTCCCCCCATACCCTTTCTGCACATGTTCAATGTTTCAAAGAAAAAAAAATCAACTTAGCTATGATATGAACACTTGTCTCAGTTAACTTTTTTTTTAAGATTAGATAAGCCGGTTCATTTAATAGCAAGACTCCTCGTCAAGCTACATTACAAAAGTATGACTGCAGTAGTAAGGACTCTTTCCTGGAAGTAAGCCTCACTGAGTAACATGGGACTTGCTTCCATGTAAACCTGCTTAGGGTGGCTCCTATTATAGATAGTACCAAGAGTACCATAGGCAAAGCAGAAAGGAACAACTCACAGCAAAAAAATGCATCTAATCTGAAAACAACAAAGTTGGCAACTCATAAAGAAAGCATTGCATTCATTGTATCTTTTCAGGGCAGTGAGAAGTTCTATTTATAAAAAAATCCAGTGTACAACTGCAAATATTACCCCACTGATTTAAAAAATGCCAGGGGAAAGACTGGTTACCCTATAGAGACATTCTGAAACCTGAGGGGAGAAGTTTCGCGATGAGACCTAGAAACGAACTGGACTTTGAATATGATTGGCTAAACTACAGACAGATTTATGATTTATTTAAGACTGACAAAATGAGGTATGGTTTTAGAAAAGAAAATAATGAAATTGAAATGATCTGGATAGAAAAAGGTAAAAAAAATGATTTCTAGAATTGATAAGACTTTGTTAAAATGGTATACAGAGGATGAGATTGTAAAAGAACAAATGGTGAAATGGGCTATAAATATAAATAGAGATATAGAAATGTCATCATGGGAATGTTTGTGGAAAAAATCGATCAAAATTTCAACATGTGTTAATGTGAAGGAAAATTGTTATAAAATGATGTATAGATGGTATATGACACCAAAAAAAATGCTAATATAAATGAGAATATGTCTAACAAATGTTGGAAATGTAAGAAAAAAGAGGGCTCGTTTTACCATATGTGGTGGACATGTGTAAAAGCAAGTGCTTTTTGGACTGAGATTCATAATGAAATTCAGAAAATCTTTAAATGTACTTTGAAAAAAGAGCCAGAAATGTTACTCTTAGGACTTAAATTAGAAGAAGTCAAAATGGCAAAGAGAACCTTGTTATGGTACTTAATTTCAACTGCAAGAATGACTTATGCTCAGTTCTGGAAGCAGGAACAGGTACCTGACAAATGGGAATAGATAAGGAAAATGATTTTTATGATTGAAATGGACAAGTTGACAAGAAAACTTCATGGAAAAGAGGATGAAGAATTTTTAGCAGATTGGAAAGACTTTAAAGATTACTTAGAACTTAATTGGGATGTGAAAAATAGATTGCTCTGTTTTGATAATTATTAAGAATAGAAGTGTTGTAAGAAAAGGAATTGTAACAGAAAAGTTACCTTATAGTGAAAAATAGAAAAGGAAAATATTGAAAATTAAGATTTGATTATCGAATATGAATTGAATGTAAGAGAATATTGATAGAAATGTTAATAGGGATGGAACATCGCTGGAAGCCAGGGGAGGGGGAGTTAAAATTTTTTAGAAAAGGATATGTTAAGAATTGGTTGTTAAATATGGAACATGTCATTATATCCTGTTAATAAATTTTCTTTTAAAAAAAAAAAAAAAATGCCAGTCACTATTCCTGACACGTCATACCCGCTTCTAATAACGACCTATTCTCCACTAAGCTATGTATAGCAGCTGCTATTATTTATTTATTTTAGATCTCATATTTAATTTTCCACACTTGCCCATTAAATGAAGCAAGGGCCATCAGTGTAGTTTTAATACCAGCCCAATAAAATAGCTGCAAACTGCATGTCCAGAGAAAAGACAAATCCGCCATTTCCCCAATTGAAAAACCAGTCATTCACACTCTTTATAGAGATAGATGATAGATAGATAGATAGATAGATAGATAGATAGATAGATAGATAGATAGATAGATAGATAGATAGATAGATAGATAGGCTTTTGTCTGGGGGAACATGCTGGAACAGAGTTACGGAACCTCTTTGACAAAATTTAAAAGTTTGTGAGTTTTCAGTATACAGATTGAAAACTTCATTTCCCTCTTGACAGTTCTGGAACCTTTTTTTTTTAAGCCCTGGATAGATGATGATGACGATGACAACGATGGATGGATGGATGGATGGATGGATAGATATAATGTATTGGTAACTTCTGCACTGGAAGGCAATTTTAAAAAATGCTCCTTTTGAGATTATAAAACCTACCCCACTTCGGATTTCAGCCTGACATTTTTATTGGAAATCTGAGTTATAACATGTTCAGGTTCATTCCTCAGTGATTGGCTCTTCAGCCTTCTTGCCAGGGCTTTATAGCTTTATGGGAAAGTACAGTGTTTAAAACGCCTTTAAATCTACAGGCTACTCTGGCTTCTGAATTGTAAAAAAGAGAAAAGAAAAAAGCTTTCTTGAGTTCTCAAAAATGCATAACAAGAGCCTATGTTTACTTAAAAACATCTGTTCCAATCTTTTTGGTCTGACATTAAAAAAAAGAGGGCTGATGTTTTCCATACTTTCTTTCTGCTCTTGTGTCAAACAATAAAAGAGTATAATTGCTTTGGGCGAACCTCTGGCCCACATCCAAGAACCACCAGTACAGTCCAATCACTAAAACAGAGAGGACGCCTGGATGAATCCCAATCTCAGAGACCTGGGCAGTCATTTTCCCTGAAGGGTCTAACAACAAAACATATGCAGTAGGAAACAGAGCAGGGGAATAGTATCTATTGTTGAGCTGTTCTGCATATACATTAACAATGTGGGAAAGGAAGTCAACAGAAAAATTGACCCAGCGTTCCATCTCACTTAGTGGAGTTTTCTATCTTAGGGAAGGAACCGAACTTTGAAAGCTGCCTGGTTCAGTTCAAACATCACCACTACAATTTCATTTCTCCCTTCTGAGAAATGAATTCATTAAGTCTTTATGTGTGCCTCAGATTGTTGTTCCTTGTGCCCAATTTTCCCATGAAAATTAGCACATATTTCAATATTACTTTTGAGCCAGTTGTGAATAAAAGCATTCATTCAATGTATCCACAGTGGGTTCTCTCCCAATATGAACATGGCCATGCTCCTTCTCACAAGAAGTTCTCCTAGTGTCCCCTTGCCCTTGAGAGTACAATCCATGAATCATTACTGCATGGATCTTTTCTGCTATTACATTGCTGACGTGGAACAGCCTTCTGGAAGGGGTGTGGCAGGTGCCAATCCTTGGGGCCCTTTGGTGAGGCTGTAAAACAGAGATCTTACAGGGCAGCCTAAAGGCTGCAGATGTGGGCTTAGCTGTTTTAATGATTTTAATATATATGTGTGTGCCCTCAAGCCACAACTGACTTATGGCAACCTCAGCAAGGGGTTTTCAAGGCAAGTGATTGAGCAGAGGCAGCTGGCCACTGCCTTCCTCTGCAGAGCCTTCCTTGGTGGTCTCACATCCAAGTACCAACCCAGCTTAGCTTCTGAGATCTGATGAGATCGGGCTATACCAGGGATGGGCAAACTTACTTAATGTAAGAGCTACATCGAATAAATGTCAGCTGTTTGAGAGCCACAAGACATGAACAAATATTACACAGTTTTATTGCAAATATGCAAATTTGCTTTTTATTAACATTAAATGAGACTGCCAAAAATAAAAACAAAAGGGGTAAAAACAGGTATTGATCATGATATTTATTTGTCCAAAGATATTTATTTGTCTAAGAGAGAGAGAGAGGTGGGGGGGGAATGAAAGAGGTAGAAAGAAAGAGAGAAAGAGAAATAGAGAGAAAGAAAGCAAATAGATGGGGGAGGGAGGGAGGAGGAAGAGAGAGAGAAAAACAAAGAAAACAAATGGAGGAGGGAGGGAGAGAGGAGAGAGAGAGAGAGAGAAAAAAAGGAAGGAAGGAAATAAGGGGAGGGAGAGGAGGAATGGAGAGAAGGGAGAGAGGGGAGGGAGGGGAGGGAGGGAGAAAGAAAGAGGTGGAAAGCAAGCAAATAGATGGGGGGAGGGAGGAAGAGGAAAAGAGAGCAAGAGGTGGAAAGAGAGCAAACAAATGGGGGGGAGGAGAACACTGTCTGGGGAAGGGATGACCAATTGGGGAGGGATGCCTCTCCTTTGCTTCCCCAGCCACACTGCTGGGAGCCACACAATATGTATGAAAAAGCCACACGTGGCTCCTGAGCCACAGTTTGGCCACCCCTGGGCTATACCATGCTACCTACCCTCCAATGATTTTAATGGATGATTATTTTTGTACAGTATTTGCTGCTGTTACCCACTTCGGGTTCTGATTCTGTCTGGAGAAATATTGGGCAGGTAATCACCCTAAATAAATAAAATGCATGAACATATAAATAGGTTAAAAAAGGCTTACATGTATAAATGGCAGAGTAACAAAAGAAATCTAAGAGTTATCCGTGAGAACAGCAAGATGGACCAAAGCTGATGACAACGATGTCATGCTCAAGAAGAAAGAAAAATAGCCTTTCCAGCTCATCTCTGTTTAATATAAGTAAATTTAAATGGTTTCATTTGCAAAAGTGCTTGTCTTGGAAACTATTTCATTTATCTACCTTATATATTCAACTAGCTTTCGAGCAAGGGAAACCTTTTTATCTGTCTTTAGAGAAAAAGACACACGTATTCTGGCCCATGCTGAACTTTCTGTTTGCACCTACCCACAAGATCAGGTACACGTGAAGTTAGAATCATAGAACCATCGAATCACAGAGTTGGAAGAGGCCATACAGGCCATCTAGGCCAACCTTCTGCTCAATGCAGGATCAGCCTGGAGCATCCCTGACAAGTGTTTGTCCAGCCGCTGCTTAAAGACTGCCAGTGAGGGGGAGCTCACCACCTCCCTAGGCAGTTTTCCACTGTAGAACAACTCTTACTATTAAAACATTTTTCCTAATATCCAGCTGGTACCTTCCCACCCTTAATTTAAGCCCATTATTATGAGTCCTATCCTCTGCTGCCAACAGGGACAGCTCCCTGCCCACCTCTAAGTGACAGCCCTTCAAATACTTCAAGAGAGCAATCATGTCCCCCCTCAACTTCCTCTTCTCCAGACTAAACATTCCCAAGTCCCTCAGCCTTTCCTCATAGGGCTTGGCCTCCAGGCCCCTGATCATCCTCATTGATCTCCTCTGCACCCGCTCCACTCTGTTCACATCCTTTTTGAAGTGAGGCCTTCAGAACTGCACACAATACTCCAGGTGCAGCCTGGCCAATGCAGTGTACAGCGGGACTATGACATCTTGCGATTTAGATGTTATCTTCAGCTAAATCAGACCACTGGTCTGTCAAGGTCAGTCTTGTCCACTGTGATTGGCACGAGCTCTTCAGGATCTCAAGAAGAGCTCTTTCATATTGTAAGGTACTACCTGGTTTTGTTAACTATGGATGCCAGGGTAGGGTTGCAGCTGATCTCCAGAGATCACTTCCCCTGGAGAAAATGGCTGCTTTGGAGGGTGAACTCTACAGCAGTATATCCTGCTGAGGCCCTTTTCCTCCCCAAACCCTGCCCTCCCCAGGCTCCACCCCCAAATATCCAGGAATTTCTCCATCAGAAGTTGGTAACCCTATGCCAGGGATTGATCCTGAGGTATTCTTCAATGCAAAACAAATGCTCTACTATAGAGCAAAGGCTCCTCCCCATTCCAATTCAAGCTTTCAGATGGTGAGATGCAGTTAATAAGGAGAACTCTGATCCCCTTGTGCTTTCAACAATCTTTAAAATACTTCAGCATGAAAAGAGAGGGTACATATAAATCTATCATGTGTGGCTGGAGTCCTTTAGACCATTGAGCTCTATTCACCAGATTTAATTTGGGAGTCTGATGTGACCTCTGGGTGCAGAAAAATGTGGTTCATGTTGGTTCGTGATTCGTGGCTGAACCATGAATCAAACCAAACCAGGAAGTTTGCTCACAGACCAAACCAATTTGTGGTTTCTTCCCTGCAAAGTGACTGCAGTCGCTTTAGATTGGGTTTCCAGAAAGCCCAAAAAACAGCTGAGTATGGAGAGCTACCTGCTCACCACCACTCAGCTGTTTTTGGGCTGTCCTCTGTGGTCCCTTTAAAGTATAAAGGGACTGCCCAAGACAACCTGACACAGCTGTTTTGTGGGGAACAGAGAGCCGGAACTTAAAGGGACTTTGAGTCCCTTTAAAACCCTGATTTCTGCTCTATCCAAGAATCACCACAAACTGCTTTAAACATCTGTGGAAGTCTGTGATGCAGACCCTTCATGAACTTTGGTTCGCAAACTGCGAATTAGTGACGAATTTTGCTTAGTGGTTCAGTTCATGCCATCCCTGTGTCGCGGGTTTGAACAGCGAAAGTGGCAGGCACGGAGGGGGCCAGAAGAGAGTGCGAGTATCCAAATAAATACTGGAGGCTTCAGCTAGGTGCAATGTATATACATTTATTTACACACCACAGCCACCATCAAACAGAGTGTCAAAGTGCTCTGCTGCAATCATACAAATGAGGAGGAGAAACTGTACATCACTCACTGTACATTTATACAAACACTAGCCAATCAGGCTTCAGTGCTGAGTCACTGTGATAGCAGTGGCAAGACTGCCCTGAACCAGTTATAGCCAGCTCTTACAGAGGTTCCTGGCTGACAGCTACCTGTCACCAGATCAAATACATCTAGCCAGACTTACAGAACATGTGGATCTCAACACCCTGGTCACAGCTCATTGGTAAATACAATCATATAAATCTATCAGATCTGGCTAGAAGAACTGAAATACTGTTTACATGAAGGCTACTGAAAATCACTAAATAGCAAATACTCACACAGAAGTGGCAAGTAGTTGCCAAGAGGAACATCATGAGTAAATTGTGTGCCCGAAGGCCAACTGAAACAGCCCTCAGGCTATCTACAGCCCTGTATGTACATGGAGCTCCCCGCTGGCTGCATGCACATTCTGAACTCTACCAGCTTATCTGCATATAAGGGGATCCCCTACTGGATAGCATCACTTATATGCATATTAGGGGATCCCTTACTGGATAGCATCACTTGTTTATACAATCCTTATCCGCAACCCTGAGTAATTTTTTTAGTACTATGCTTAGATATAAATCCTGTAAGCAGCCGCCATACAAGACAAGCTTCCATTCATGCACCCACATCAGTATAAAAGCTAACCTCTGAAGCTGTTCCTATGCCACATAAATATAAGTTTGGTTTTATGGCACTTGCTAAGAAAGCAAAGAGTTTCACATTCAATCAACCTTTCCCAAACTTCACACTACACTTACTGCAGGATCAATGCAAAACGCATATGAAAATACAACGGTATGAAGCTGTTTATATCCTTTAATATTAAACTCAGCCTTTGTCATAAATCTTCTGTCTTTGATTGCAAATAGCTATAGCATGAGCTCATGCCCTTTTTGATTTCCCTCTTTTATTGCCCTGTGCAAACTGAGTGATGTGTGAGTTCCTGTCATGGTGCTGACTCTATTACAAAGTGCAAAGGTAATTTACATCCCTGTACTGCTTAAGAAGCTTACAGTACCATCTTTGGGAGGTGCACAATTCTGTTTCATTGATGTCTAATGTATTTTTTTCCTTTTCAAAGGAGACAAAAATCCTGAGCTACACATTGGCACATTCTTCAGGGATGCATGAGAATTTGCCTCCCCTGTTACTAGAATCACTGGAATCAGCATCTGATCTAGAACAACAACAACAACAAAATCAGTATAGAATGTTCCTGGCCTACAGGCATCCTCTTTCACATACTTACTTTTCAAACAATGAAAACCACCTAACCTTGGAGATTTTTGGTTTCCTGATCATTGTCACCTGGAGAACAATTGTAATAGTAGAGATCTCCAGGTCCTACCTGGAGGCTGGCAGGCCTAGCCCTTTCTGGACTTCTAAGAGAGCAAGCTCAGGCCTCTCTTAGGCTTGCCGGGCTGCAGCCAAGAACTCCTGGGAGCATTTAGGGACAGGGGCAGGTGATGTGCCAGCATTGCACCAGTGTATGGCATCACTTTTGGCAAAAACCAGAAGTTAATCCATGGAATTTTTGGCAGATCCTAGAGCATCCCCCACAGACATGAAGATGCCACTTCTGTTTTTTGATCATATTCCTGTGACATCCTGGCATGATGCCGGTATGCCCTCCCCCCAATTGGCCTCCATTTTTTTTCCTGCCAGCCTTTCAGGTGTAGGCGGGTTGTGCCATAGGGTTGCCAATCTCCAGTTGGGGCCTAGAGATCTCCTGGCATTACAATGGATCTCCAGACTACAGAGATCAATTCCTCTGGAGGAAATCTGGAGGTATCTGAAGAAGTTGGCAGTGACTCATAAATGTTACTGGACTCTTACCCTTTTTTACTGCTATGTACAGATTAACACAGCTACCCATCTTGATCCATCTCTCTGGAGGAAATGGCTGCTTTGGAAGGTGGACTCAATGGCATTATACCCACTGAAGTCCTTCCCTGCCTCCCCAGGCTCTACCCCCAAATATCCAGGAATTTCTCAACCCAGAGTTGGCAACCATAAATGACAAGGATTGCCAGGAGGTAGGATTGCCAACCTCCGGGTACAGCCTAGAGATCTTGTGATTTTACAATTGATCTCCAGACGATAGAGATTAGCTCCTCTAGAGAAAAATGGTGGCTTTGGAGGCTGGACCCTGTGACATTGTACTCTGCTGATATCCCTCCCCTCCCCAAACCCCCCTCCCCAGGCTCCATCCCCCAAATTTCCAGGTATTTCCCAGCCCAGAGTTGGCAACTCTACCAGGACATCTCTCGTATGGCAGAAGTAGGATTGCCAGCTTTGGGCTTGGAAATACCAGGAGATTTCCAGGGGAGGAACTTCATTGGAGTATAATGCCATAGACTCCACCTTCCTTTCCTTTTATCCAATAACAGCTCTATGATACTTTGATCTTGAGCAGTGAATAGTTGTTAATCACTTATCACCCAAGAGGCAAAAGGAGTTTAAAAAAATGCAACTGCTAAAGTTCTTTTTGGATCCCCCTCAGCAAGTAAAAACGTAACTAGGTCATAGGAATATATGTCAGCTTATATATGAACTTGCAAACACAGTGAAATATAATGCCTCCTGAGATTAGCATACAAAGGATACTCCAGAAGGATATATGCTATTATGTTGATCTTACCTAAGCGGCAAGGGCAGATTCATCCTGAATAAGGTAAATGTATGAATTTACCCCTCATAACTGCTTAAGAGTGAGCATTTAGTCTGGCCAGAATGAACACACTTAATAGGCTTTGGGAAGTGAACAGATAGGTATAGGAGGGAAGAGATTTCAGACGGGGAATACTAAAACATTGGGATGAACAGGTGTGGTGTGCTCTAAAGGCAGAACTTTGAGGAGCTATTAATTTTTTTATATATATAATTATTTTTATTGGTTTTTCCAACATAACACGGGTAGAGACACCAAAGAAAATATCCCTATATCTGGAACAAAATACTCAGACATAACAAATTTCTTATAATTACTTTCCATCTTAACGAACAAAGCTGCTTACTTTTCAACGTATGCTTCTATCTATAAGAAGAGGGGGGGGACTAAAAAAAGAAAAAAAGAAAAGAAAAAAGGTTCATTACTTATAGCACTTTGTCAAGAAGTCCTTTTCTATTATTTGTAACCCGTCTAAAGACACTATATAATGAATAGTCTATTTATTTAAATTCCTTAACATATTAATTTACTGAAAGATCAGTTTATTCCTATACCATAAGAATGCTCATTTTTCTGCTTATTCTCTTCTAACCACTATTTAACTAACCACTACAACAAGTTATGCAGGTAGCTTATTATATTTCTGGTTCCTTATAACCTAAATAGCAGACCTGTAGATTCTTTATTTTAGTATTATTGCTACTAAACAACTAGGAACACAATTATAATCATGTTTTCCCATATTATAGATACCATTTACATTGCACTCAGTCTCAGTTACACTGAACCTCATTGATACTTCCCATATTATGACTATAATTCTTTTTCACAGCATCCTATTATAAGTTAACATTACCCTATACTACATTTGCACTAAACCTTGGTTTATTTGTTTTTTTCCTATTACATTTTTACCATCACACATGAGAAAGTAACTACTCAGAGCCACAGATCATGTTGTTTGATTTTTTTCTGATTTTTCTGCAGCCTCTTGTTTTTGAGAATCATGTTTAAATGCCTTATCTCTTTAAAAGCATCAAGCTCTGTTTCCAATTTTTCCCATTTCAATTTCAATGAACAAGTTTTCAAGCTTTCTACATATCTGGTCCCTTCATTGAAAAACATCCTGTTCCCTTCATTGAAAAACATCTCTCAGATGCCTGAGATCCATTATAAACATAGCAGCATAATTTTGAGCCTGAATGTTTGAGATCAGCGTCCTATTTTAATATAATATTCTTTAAGAATTGCTGTCTAGTATTCATGAAACAGAGAGCCTTTGCACCTATATGTAAGCAAGATTGCACTAAGTATAATATCTGCTTGAAGAAGATGTATTATTGAAACGTTGTTATGTAATCCAGAAGCGGTGTTGGATTATGTACCTTTGTTCAAGGATTTTCTTTTGCATATGATGTTGTAGTGCTTCAGATTAGAATATATAATATTTTCTTTGCAAGTCTTGTTGACTGTTTGAATTGTGGGTCAGACTCTCACAACTGTTGGCTTTATACTTGTTTTGTTTCCCTATTCAGATTCCATCTGAAAACTGAGATTCCTTTTTCCCTCTTTTGTTTTTCTTGAGAAAACAGCTACTTTAGTTTTCTGGTAGTTCATTTTCAGGCCTTCCTTCATACAAAAGTCCAAGAAAATTTTTAATGATCTCTGCAGACCAACTCTTGTCCAAGAGAGCAGAGCAGATTCATCAGTGTAAAGCAGAACTGGGATGTTTCAATTGGCCGAATGGGGTGGATGACAAAGCTCATTTTAAAAAGTCAAAAGATCATTCATATATAGGTTGAACAAAAATAGGGCCAAAAGGCAGCCCTGCCTAACCCCTTTACCAAGGTTAAATGGCTCAATCAGCTCGCCACCATAGCTGTAAGGTCCAGATGAAGTTGCTGCATCAGCATAACAGCCTTTTATCATTCACAGCTTTGTGTCGCAGCTTTTTCCAGATTCTTCTTCTAGGGATAGTATCAAAAGCCCCTTTCAGATCAATAAATCCTATGTAAAGGATTCCATTTGAGGAAATTAGTGTATTTTTCTATCAGATGATATAGAACTAGAGAATGGTCCAAGTTTGTACTACCCCCCTGAACCCTATCTGCTCCTGGCCCAGAATATCATCCTGTTCAAGCCAATCAGTTAAAGCATCAAGCAAATACAAAGCTCAAGCAAGATAATAACCTGATTGGATGATAGCAGCTTTGGTCCAAGTATTAACCCTTCTTAAAGATCAGAAAAAGTATGGTGTGCCTCCAAAATTTGGGGATGAATTCAGACATGTTTATTTGTGAAAATAGCAGAGCAAGGATTTCTGCTCATCAAGGTGGATTTAATTTGAATAATTCATTCCGGATAAGGTCTGCTCCAGGGTGGAGGTGATGAATCAAGCCTTCAACTTGAGAAGGGGTCACCTCGAGACAGTCAGGAAGAGGGCCATCGGGTTCAAGTATCTCAGAAGTAAAGAATTCCCATGGAATAGCAAACAGGTTTTTAAAATATGACTCCCAGACTTCTGAATGAACACAGAAAGGAATGACGCCATGCTTTCTAGTGCCTATATTAATAACTGTCCAAAATGCTGAGTTGTCATTAGTTTTTACAGCCAAAATTAAATGTCCCCAGTTCCTATGCAAGTTCTCCATCTTCTTATACTTCATTAAAACTCTATAGTATCTATTAAGAGCCAATATTTCCCTCAGAACAAGTATGGTATGCCCTATCCAATGGCTTGTCATTGAATAAATTTGAGAATGTGGAAGAGTTTTTTAGAGTCACAAGCACTTCCTTATTATTCATGACTGAATTCCTAGTTTTTGAGATCAGGCTTGGACATGAGTCTTTTTTTTACTGGGGAGCAGTCAATTAAATATTGTGTATAATGCCTAGGGGTGATTTTAGTCCCCTTTGTTGATTGTAGGAGATTTGCCACAGGTTTCTTAAAGTAGGGTTTCATGGGGAAGAATGGTGTTGGTGCAGGAGAACAAAAACACATTTTAAGGATAATTCCACATGAAGTGAACTACTGCTGTTTGGTAATAATCAGAGTAGGAACACGGGTGGGGGGGGGCTATAGAATGTAAGTGTAAGCTGGATTCCTCTAATACGGCCAGGAAGGACCTCAAAAAATTTCAAATCAACATCTCTGGGAGAGCAATCAAAGAGATAAGCCAAATGCACCTTAATGCACCATTTCCCTCTCCAATCAATAATTCTCCCTCAAAAGGGGCACATGAACAGTGATATTTTACAAGGTTCCAGCATCAGAGAAGTTCCTATAGGCTTCCTAGGTGGTATTTCACAGCCTCCTTGTGAATTGTTTTGAGTACAGGAATGGGTTCCAGATAGAACCTGAGATAAAGTATGACTCCCACCCCCCAACTTGATAGAAAGGGCTTGGTACAAAGCATTGATTTTATCATAAATCTTTCCTAGAGTCTAGCAATTAGAAAAGTCTGAGAGACCAGAATCTAGTTCTTTCTGAGGGGATAAGTCCTTTTCCTCAGTGAGTAGGTCAGGAGATGGCAACATGGAATTATGTTTAGGCAGTGTAGAATTGGGAGTAAGCAGCAGAACTGAAGAATTAACTTGTAATTCATTTGCCTCTGGAAAAAAGTTATCTTGTAAAGGCAAAAAAGACTACTAGTTTGTTTGTTAGCTGGAAGTCTACAAAAGCCAGAGGGATGGTTTCTTTTCCTAGATATAATAAAACAAAATGAGATCCAGCAGCTCTCTAAAATAAAATTAGTTAATTATAAGTTTTAAAAGCTGTATTATAACTCTAGCAAGTATCTAAAAACTGTTCCCTCCCACCACTGGGAGAGAGGGAAAAACTAAATTAAATTAGCACATAAGGAGCTAAGTTACTTAATCACAAGCAGGCAGAGGCAGACTGACTAGATAGCTAAATAATTGATAATTAAGACAAATAATACCCTAGCCAAGTGCTGTCAATTAATATAGACCAGTACAAAACTGGTTTACCTAATCAGGTAAATAATAATTCTAAAACATAAAATGAAAAGCACAGAGCACACATCTTGTGTAGGATACAAAAAAACCCACAAATGAGCACATGAATAAGCTCAACGGGCATATGCCACGCACTCAGAACTCAGAGAACTACTCTCACTTTCCTCACAGCCTAAAACAGCACTAGGAATTCCTCAAAGGAGGAGAAGAGAATGGAATGAAGAGAAGAAAGAATGAGAGAAATGAGGAATGATAAGGTAAGAAAGAAAAAGCAGTCAGTGCGAAAAACCCTTTGAACTGTTTTCCCAACCACTCCTACCACGCCGATCCCCCACAGGGGAGGAAATAGGGATTTCAACACTGAATCCACCAAACAAAGATAAATGGGGAAAAACAAGCCAGAATAAAACCTCAATGAAGTAGAGCAAAGGTAAAATACCAGTGCTAGGATAAAGAGAATTAAAATAAATAGATATAAGCTAAGATAATATGAGATAAATAAAAACAAAAGCCCCAGAGATGGAGCACTGCTTCATGACATCCTGAGATAATGCTCCAGAACCCTGGAACTACCTTCCAAGCAGCCATTTTCTCCAGCTGAACTCCAAGTAATCCCAGGAAATCTTCAGCCACCAGCTGGAGACTGCCAAATAATAGTGACCCCAAGCATGTGTGATATATTTTATATATATATATATATATATATATATATATATATATATACACACACACACACACACACACTAGGAATAAGGCCCGTTGTGGAAATAAATACAACGGGCTCTACAAAGAGGCTCTGGGAGAGTGCCCCGGCTTTGGGCACTCAGTGACAATTTGCAAGGGCAATCTCAGCAGGGTATAATGACAGAGTCCACCATTTTCTCCAGAGGAACTGATCTTTGCTACCTGAAGAGCAGTAGTAATTTTGAGTGATCTCCAGCCCACCCCCAAGATTGGTAACAGTGGTTCCCCAGGAGGGAGTGGCTGGTTTGGAGGGTGGAGTCTATGGCATTGTACCTGTCTGAGGTCCCACCCCTTCCCAACACTCACCTTCTCCAGGTTCAACCCCTCAAATCTCCAGGAATTTCCCAACCTGGAGATGACAACCTTATCTCCCTCCCAGCCTACCTTTAGTTTTCCATCTCCTCCCCCCTCCTTCCTAGAGAGCAGTTGTAATTTTGAGTGATCTCCAGCCCCCACCTGGAGATTGGCAACAATGGTTCCCCATCAGGGAATGGCTGGATTGGAGGGTGGAGTCTATGGCATCGTACCTGTCTGAGGTGCCACCCCTCCTCAAACCTCACTGTCTCCAGGCTCCATTCCTCAAATCTCCAGGAATTGCCCACTTGGAGTTGGCAACCTGATCAGGACTGGGCCCAATGAGTTTTCTCCCAAAGGCCAACATAGGTGTGGAAAGGGCCTTTTACTGACAGAGGAGAAAGTACAGGTGCCAACTTTGATTAGGGAAATACCTGGAGATTTGGGGGGGTGGATCCTGTGGAGGGCAGCATTTGTGGTGTGTGTGGAAGGACTCAGCAGGGTATAATGCCATAGAGTCTACCCTCCAAAGCAACCATTTTCTCCCGGGGAACTGATCTCTGTCACCTGGAGGTCAATTGTAACAGTTGAAAATGAGACTCCTCTGTGTCCTTTGATACTGTCTGAAAGACCTCAATGTCCACAAAAAAGGCAGAGGATATCTCAAAGAGAAAATGAACTTCTGCAGCCAGAAACGTCCTTCCTAGGTATGCCCGACGTTTCAAAACATTCTTCTTCAGTTGTATGGCTGAAAAATGGGACCTGATTTCCACAATAATCCAGGCACTGCTCACCTCTCAAATAGAATCTGAGAGATCTTCAGCCACCACCTGGAGACTGGCGACCCTGGGCAGGAAACCTGACCACCCTGGCTTCTCTACCATTGGAGAAGCGATACAGGGCAGAATTCATCCAATCAATCCTTTTTACGCACTCCAAAACATCTCCAAAAGTAACTCCAGAGGAGCTGCAGTTAATCTGTTCTACTACCCAGAGCTTGTCGGATATTGCTATCATGGCTCTCAGCTTCTAAGTTCCAAAAGTCTCTCTACTACTGGAAAGCCTTTTTTGGCAATCTGCTGTTGCAGTAAAATTTGACAGAATACAATTCTGATTGCATGTGTAGGACTGGTTTATTTCCCCATTTCTGCAACATCTACCTATGCCAGATTTAGGCTTTGCCAGGGCATCTTGCCCGCCAATTCCTCAGCCTTCACTGGCAGTTGGCTGGGGGTAGGCACACTGGTATAGTCAGCCTGTATTTTGACTGCAAGACTATTTTTGTTATCCTGATATGCAAACAGTGTTGAGGAGCTTCCTAATTACTCCCTAGGCCTGTTCTGTTTAGCAACGATGTATCCTACAAAGAGGCAGAACTAGCCAGCTAACAGTTTGGATGAGCAGAAGTGGTACAATCACTCCTCTTTACACATGCCAAAATAGCTCCAAACAGTAAGCTGTTTTATTTCAGTGGTTGTCAGCATTTCCAACACCTACTGTATAAAAGAAAATAAGCCCCTCCATTCACATATGTGTGTGTGTATGTATGTATGTAGATATATATACATTGCCATTCTCCTATAAGTCAGATAGTCAAGTGATTTATTTATTTTGGTAGCATGCCAGACAGAAATATTTAAATCCTACTTTTGGAAGCAAGAATTATCTAATCACTCACTGGCTTTTATAATAAAACATTTATCATGGAACATTAATCCATTAGTGCTTATTTTCCATCCCTTCCTTTCACTAGCACCTTGCTTTGAACACAGTCAACTTTGGCTGCAATTTCTCCCTTTTATCATATATCATAACTTACATGATAGGTCGCACCGACACCAATTCCAAAATGAAAAAAATAATAATAATACTGTACTTTGCTTGAACTTGGCCCCCAGATGTACCACTTGTGCTCCCATGATTAGCAGAAATAGTGCAAATGCTAGTTCTGAAATTCGTCTTTCATCACTGTGTTGGTGACTGCCACAACAGCATATAGAAATGGCTCACAATAATCAAACCTGTAAATTGGCATAACACATTGAAACTGCCAGCTATTGTTTCAATTTGTGTAGCGTGTCACCAAATGGCCAGCAGGGAACCTTCTTGACAGCCAAGGTAATGACAGAAGGTTCTCTTGTATCCTTGCCCAATCAAGAACATAAGAATAATCAAGAATTTAAGCACATAAGAAGAGCCCTGCTGGATCAGACAAGTGATCCATCTAGTCCAGCAACCTTTCTTACATAGTGGCCAATCAGTTCTTCTGGACGGCCAGCAACAGGGCATAGAGGCCAAGGCCTTCCCCTGATGTTGCCTCCTGGCAGTAGGTTTCAGAGGTCTGGTGCCTCTGAATGTGAAGATTCCCCTCAGTCACCATGGCCTGTAGCCAATGACAGATTTATCCTCCATGAATCTATCTAATTCCCTTTTAAAGCTGTTTATTCCTGTGGCCATCACTACATCCTCAGGCAGTGAATTCTACATTTTAATTCAAAGGTGATAGCAACAAAAAGTTAATTCCTGGCTTCTAGGATAAGATCCTCATTCTGAGTAAGGAACAGACGTTCTAAGACTTGACCTGACTTCCTGGTTTTAATTTCAAGTGGCTACTATCAATTGGATATAGGATTAGGGTTAGGGTTACAATTTCAGAAAGTAGTAGGCTCCTTTAGGCCTTTCACCGGTTTTGAGTAGTGATAACACAGCTAAATATGACTAAATCCTCTGAGGCACATTTTCAGAATGAACACATGTCTCTGCCAAGTTGAGTCAAACCGTAGTCCCTGTGGTCCAATATTACGTACAGTGATTGGCAGTGACTCTCCAAGGTCTCAGGCAAGGGTCTTTTCCAGATCAACAGGCCGAGGAATGAGTTACAGCAATGAGGCTGTAGTACTGAACCTCTGGAGCTTTTTTCACTAATTACTGTGCTGCTACATGGGAGAATAGGCTTACCTGACTTGGCAGGCAATCTCCCACTCCTGGCCCTTGCCACCGTTCTTTGATCCAGTGGTAGCAAAACAGGAGGGTGGAAAGCAACATCATTCAATATTGTGAGATCAGTTTTTGTTGTACCCAGAAGTGACGTCATGACACTAGGAATGCCCCAAATCTCAATAGTTTTTATTACAGATATCGGACAATTCCCTACATCACTTCTAGTTGTGCATACCATCATTTAGGCCTCTATTTTTGCTCCCACTGGAGTGAAGAGGCCAGCTGGCAATACTATGAGAGAGCCTTTCCATTGGTAATGATGTTTCCATGTCATACCACCACAGAATCCACCAAAAATGCCTACATTAAAATGTATATAATAACTAGTGGTGTTTTGTCATATGGTATTTGGAGCAGAAGTCCATCAGTGGCTATTAGCCACAGGGTATAGATGGGAACTCTCAGTCTGGGGCAGGTGATGCACTCTATTCTTGGTACTGGAGGGGGCAGCAGTGGGAGGGCTTCTAGTGTCCTGGCCCCACTGCTGGACCTCCTGATGGCACCTGGTATATTTTGGCCGCTGTGTGACAGAGTGTTGGACTAGATGGGCCATTGGCCTGATTCAACATTGGCTTCTCTTATGTTCTTATGTTCTTATGTTCATCTTAAGAGCTACATCACATTATTGAGAATTTTGGGGGCTACAAGACCCCATAGTCATTCCAAGAAGTTTCTGTGTTGATACAAGTAGTGTGGTTAGTGCTCTCAAGTATTCCCCATCCTGTTGATGGCTTTCACAGGCACCAGTACTTAAGTCTTGGTTATGAAAATGCTTCAAACTAGCAGATAATAATCAAAGGGCCATCACACACCCTGGCAGGAATGTGACAACTGCGAGGTGAGAGAGACCTGAGAATGCCCAATGTTAGATTGATTCAGGTGGGTAGCCATGTTGGTCTGAAGCAGCAGAACAAAGTTTGAGTCCAGTGGCACCTTCAAGACTCACAAAGTTTTTTTCTGGGTATAAGCTCTCATGCACATACACATTTCCCCAGATACATTAAAACAGAAGTCACCAACCATTATATATATAGGTAGAGGGTGGGGAGGGTTTTGCCAGGAAAGGCTAATTCAGCCTACACCAAAGGATAAATGGATACAAATCTGACTCCCTTTGATTTACATTGATAATTTTCAATCAAACTGGTGCAAAGCGGTTCAAAGCTACCTTGTCAGGATTTACCTTTCCCCTCAGATGCTTCTGATACGTGGAATGGAACAGGCAAAAAAAAAAAATAGTGAAACAAAGAATTAAGGACATCGAACGTCAAACTGATATTGCCAGCATACAAAATATTATGACGGCAAGTATTAAAAATACAGTTGAGCCAGCAGATTACCTAATATCATTGGAAGCAAAGGAGCTCCGAAGAGTCTTTTCCTTAGCTAAAGGCTCTGCCCTCCCTTCCGCTGTACTTGATGGGAAATATAAGAATATTTTTTATGCAGAAAGGCTTTGCACCTGCCCACTCAGGGAGATAGAGACTTTAGAACATATGTTCTTTAAATGCCCACACTATGAGGTGGCACATAGAGAGATTATCACTCCACTGATAAAACTTAGGTCTGCCAGAAAAAACTAAACTTAAATTTCTTTTAATTGACAAACATCCCAAGATTACTCATCAAGTAGCCAGGTTCTGTAAGGTGATACTTAGGTCACGGAACTTGTTTAGCGGTTAGTTGTAAGTGTAACTTTTATGCTAGTCTTGGATGCATTTTACTTGGAAGCGTTTTATTTCATATTTAATTTTTATATTAGTTTTTACATTTTCTGGAATGTTTCATCTGTAATTTATCTATATATCTGTAAGCATATCTGGTCTAAGAACTGTAATAGAAATAAACTAAAAAAATACAAATCTGACATCAAGAATCACAAAACTAACAAAACGGTAGGAGAAGACTTCAACCTTCTGGGACATTCAGTGGGGGACCTCAAAGTAGTTGTTTTATTGCAAAGGAATTTCAGAAACAGACTATAATGGGAGATTGCTCAGTTCCAAGTTATTACAACACTCAGGACAATGGAAACCCCAGGACATAACAGAGATATTGCTTTCTTATCACACTACGCATGCCAACATCATTCAGTTCTCGAATCTGTTTCTAAACTCATTTATTATGCTGTATGCTAATTTGCTACTATTCACAGGTCTTACCAATTGCTTTATCCAGTCATTACTTATGCATCTTGAATCTCCAGGAGCATGCAAGTGTGTTAAGCTGTCCCTGCAAAGGCTAGTAGGAGCAAAAACAGAATATGCAGGCACTAGGCAAAGATAGTAAATGGCAATGCAGATGAAGCACTAGGAGTGCTGGTCCTCTTAGGAGGAAATGCTCTAATTTATTTATTGTTTCTTTATATACTTTATTTATATCCCGCCCTTCTCCCCAATGGGGATCTGAAGCAGCTTGCATCATTCTCCTGTCTTCTGTTTTATCAGCAACCCTGTGCGGTAGGTCAGGCTGAGGGTATGTGACTGGCCCAAGGTCACCCAGCAAGCTTCCATGGCAGAGCAGGTATTCAGACCTGGGTTCCCCAGATCCTAGTCCAACACTTTAACCACTACACCCTGCTGACCAACTGGTGGCATTGTAGATACCCAGAGAGATGGGTGGGCTCAGGAGAGTGGCGCGCTGCCAGGAGGGGCCTGGGATAGCCACCGAGTGTCTTGACCTCTCAGAGGGCCCAAAGCAGAGTGGGGCTTCTGGGTCAGCAGGGCAGTTTGTGACAACATGAATACTCTATGCGGGATCAGATCAAGACATGCTGAAGCTCTAAACTGTATCAAGTTAAAAGCTCACAAAAGGCATGGCAGCTGCGCCAGTTTCCAGTTTTCTTCAGGGTTCAATTCGAGGAGCTAACATGACCCTTAACATCTTTAAAATCTAAAAAAAAGGGAGGGGAAATTGCCTACGACACCTGCCAGTACTGGAATGAGGTGAAATACAAAGCTGCTTTAACCAGCTGCAAAATAAGTCCATGATTTTTTCCACTACACACACACACAAACACACACACATGAAGTCAGGTTTGTCCAGGGCCGCTTGATAATAGGCAAGTCATACAATAATCCCCCCCACCCCCGGGGGAGGAAAGCTATACGCCAACATTCTGGAAGAACACTTTAATATAATCTAAAAAAATATCACTCAAGGGAAATGTATGGTGGTCAGGTACTGATGAGTAGATTTCACAATTAACCAAAAATTGTTCTGACTCGCAAAGAGTAACAAACCTGTATGGTTTCGCTCTCTTTGTCCACAGAGCTGGCCAAAACTTCCCTGGAACACATTCACTTGTATTTTGCGGGCTTATTCTCAGGTACAAACCTCCCAGTAGTAGTAGTGGACCAGAGATGTTCTTCACATCCCTCACTGCTGCACTGAGCACTAAGCGAGGTCTCTGAAGCCCCCCCCTTTTTTTTTTTTGCTAGAACAAAGTTTTCCTGGATGAGCTGTAATGGAAAATGGCCCTCAATTTGTAACGGCAGGATTCCAAACCTTAATGAAACCAAATGGTATCAAGCATGTAATGTATCACCAAGCCACAAATGGTTTGGCAGAATAAATGGTTTGGCAGAATGCTTTATCCATACAGTGAAACATACCTTGAGAACTGCAAAAGAGCAACCAGGATAAGTCAGATTTGCAGGCTTTCTATGGGAATGCTTTGCAAACACTAACCAGGTTGTTTTTGGTGCAACCTCAGATCTCAACTGGATATGCTAAACTCTGAACTTTTGTTTTGGTTTTTGGTTTTTTTGTTTGTTTTTGCTGTCATGTTGCGGCCAATTTATGGAAACCCTGTAGGCTTTTCAAGGCAAGAGACTTTCAGAGGTGGTTTGCCATTGCCTGCCACTGCCTCAACTTCCTTGTTGGTCTCTCATCTAAGTACTAACTAGGGCAGCACCCTAGCCAGGAATTTGGGGGGGGGTTGCTGTGGTACTGCTAATTAACTTAAATTTTGTTGAATTAAAGCTCCTTACCTTGGTCCCAAAGCACTCCTTGTTGGCAGCCTTGGCCAGCTCCAGCCCCTGCCCGGCAGCTGCACTCCCTGCACCCTAGGTGCATGTGTGTGGGCTCCCCTCTCTCTCCCTGCCAAGCAATGTGGGCCCTTCCCAGAGGGCCTTCTTCCCAAGGAGAGCCACCAGGCCTGATCAGCACCACCCCAGCAGCTCCCTCCCCAGCCTCCCTGCTGCCTTCAGGCAGAAAGAGCCACAGGAAGGAAGGAGGGTTAGCAAAATAACTTTGAGCCAGCACGGCTTTCTGTCTGAAAGGGCAGATTGTGGAAGATTGGGGATTGGACTGGGAACACTGCAGATACAAAAGGGGGTGCCACCCCATGTGCCCGACTGCCAGCTATGGCCCTGAACCAGAAATGACCCAGCTTTGCTTCTAAGATCTGATGAGATCAGGCTATCCTTGGCAAATTCTGACCCATAGAGAGATGCAATTAACAGAGGAAAGATCAGGAAAGAGTCGGACTCGACTGTGCGACTGAACAACAACAACATCACCACACTGAGCAGATGTCCTCACAATATTATTCAGCACTGGAGATCTTAAAGAATCTACCAGTCTCTGGGAAAGGGTACCTTAATCTGTGCTATCTTTGACATCATCATACAAAACATCTTTTGAGGTATCTACTCCATAATCCACAATACACTTCTCTATACATGTGAGAAATTCCTGATAGGCTAAAAATCTGGGTTAAAAAAAATGATAAACAATTGGTGCAACTCATACCTTCCCTAATTATATTAAATGTTACCAGGCTTCAATGTTCTTTTGTGGTATTATTCATTAGGAGATAGTATTGTTTTGTTCTTCCAGTGCCAAACTTCTAGATTAACGATTCTCAAACTTTAGCAACCCAAGGACCCCAATGTCATTTTAAAAATTCCATACATTCCCTAAACACCCTTATGCTCCCTTGCTGATGTCTATGGTTACAGTGTGCCAAACAGCTCCTTTTCATAGTGCATGTAGCAAGCCATGCACAGCCCATAGAGACTTCTGGCCTCTCTTGTCCACAAAGCAATACTGTGAGAACTATATCAGCTACATTTTCAAACAACATAGCAAGTTTAAGTAAAATATTTGCATTGGGGTGAATCCAAACATCCTCCAGGCAGCCTTCTTCTAGCCTAAGCAACCTTCTTCAAAGTTATGCAGCTCTTTCTCCAGTGGAAAGGCCCCTAAATCTCCTTAGGCCAGAGGCAGGCTTCATACTTTGCTCAGTGGAGTGGTTTGATGGGGCAGGTTCCATCCCATTGTCTGTACATAGTATGAAAGCTCAGGTCTCAGAGTGTAGCTGATTCAACATGGCCACAATTCAAATGGCAGTGACAAAGTTCTGGTCGATCACCCCTTGTCTGAAAGGGACATTGTACTAGAGAAAGCAAAAACCCTTCTTATTAATTAATAACTTCTTGGTGAAGACTGCTGAAGAAGGATGGGAAGGATAAAGTTTCCAACTCTAGACTGGGAAATACCTGGAGATTTTGGAGGTGGATGTCAAGGAAAACTGGGGGAATGTTCAGAACTGCTGATATAAACAGAAAGATTAGCATTACAGAAAAGCTGAACTCATATTTAGATGAAAACCACCATTCGTTATTATTGTCTCTGAATGCAGTGGTGTCTCTCTCCCTGCTGAAATCATTTGCCTTAGAAAACAGAATAAAAACAGTACAGTTATAAACTGGAAATTTATACTCCATTCAAGCTATACCTCCTTAGTTCTAGATAACCAATCAGAGTCCCTTGGGTTAAACTATTGTTTTTCAGTGACCAATCAGAACATTTTTTGGCTAGTACTTTGAGGAGATATGGAAGCTAGGTGCCTCAGTAGCATCAATTCTATGAGCTGCTGCCCTTCAAAAGAGGGGAAAAGCTGATTCCATCCCCTTCACCTGAGATGAAGGTTCTCTGTTAATAATTATGAGGGGAAAAATCCAAGAGGGTTCAGTTTTTATGTTTGCTTAAGGGGTACACAAAGGGGCCACCCTCTGACCTTACAAAGGATCCTTGGAACATCCTGATGGACTCCCAGATGTCCCCAGACCACAGTTTGAGGGAAAACTGCTATAGGGTGTGTGCTATGTCAGGCCAGCAAGTAAGTAAACAACATGTCTGTTTAATAAACAACCAGTTAATCTCAGAACTATGCCTAGGGTTGTCACATCCTCCCTTGTCACCATTGTGGAATGGGGAGGTAGGGTTGCCAGATCCAGACTGGGAAACTCCTGGAAATTTGGGGATGGAGCCTAGGGAGTATAGGGACCTCAGTGGGGTACAATGCCATAGAGTCCACCCTCCAAAGTATCCATTTCCTCCGAGGGGGAACTGATCCCTGTAGTCTGGAGCTGTAATTCTGGAGAATCCCGAGGTCCCACCTGGAGACTGGCATCCCTAACTATGCCTGCCTTAAATGCATAAAACAGGATTCACAGACTTAACCACTAGTAATATCACATGCTTTTTCAATGGCAGCAGTGTTCTAGATTCTAAGAGAAAGGTGATTCTAGGAGAGGTATTGCTATGACTGTCCTGTGAAGACAGGCACATATAAATGGTTCATAAAAGACATATGCTTAAATAGCTCATGACGGCTGGTGGTCACTACGTACCAGACAATCCACACCTATGGGAAAACCACGTTGGCACTTTAGATGAAGACAGTGAAAGACAAAGAAAGGCATTTCAGCTTCATATCAGACTGGCAAGAAGTTTGTGTGGAATGGCTCCAAAGGCACTCTTTGCAGGGATCTGAGATCTGATTTACAAGCTACAATTATCTGCACGGGTCCCTGCCTGCTCTCCCCATACTCCACGTCCATAAAGAGATACTTTCAGTGGTGATTTGCTATTCCCTGCCTCTGCACCATAACCCTGGACTTCCTTGGCAGTCTCCCATCCAAGTATGGACCAGGGCCAACTCTGCTTCGTTTCCAAGATCTGACAAGATCAGACTAGCCTGGGCCATCCAGGTCAGATTATTTTTATGACCCTTTAAATGGGGGGGGGACGCCTGAAGATGGAAGTATTTTGAAAATGCTAAAGTTTACTTGTTCTCCTTTCCACTAAAACAAAGGATGGGATAATTTCCACCAATTCCTTCTTCTTGCTTGTACACTACAAGTTGCCTTCTTGTGCAGCTACAGTGGCGGGGGGAGAGGAAAGTTCTGTTCTACTGACAAAAGTGCCTTACAGGAGCAGAAAATTTAGCCTAGGTTCAACCCTTAATTCTCATCATTTTACCCTGTAATTTAATGGTTATGAACTGCCATCCCATGTCTGGCTTCTGTACATCAATACTTTTCACATTCATCGTCTTCTTGACTCTGACAGGTCAAATTTAGGTATTTTATTCCTATTACCAATTTTGGCATCAACGGGAACTTTAGTTAGGACGGAGGAAAGTTTATAACATTTGAGCCAGACATAAAATGACGGATCTGTCGCTTGAAAGGAAAGTTTTGCCTTTGGATGTCAAAAATCAAAGTTATTTAACCCCTATTATGACTAAACATGCTGTTAAAAACAGTACAGTCTTTGTTCAGTGAGAATTAAAGGTTCACCTTGTATGTACAATTATATAACTACATACTATTTTGTTATACAAGTAATTCCATTCATCTGATTTACGTGGATTTTATCACAGCAAAATAGATCATATATTCAAGTATTTTAACTAAATCAACATTCTCTCTGTGTAGCCCATATTTCTGCAGTAAGCTTATCAAATGTTTATGTTTAATGACACCTTTGCCTATTTATTTCATTTTCTTGATTAAAAGAAGTCTGTGCAGAGTTATGAAGTGTCCATTGACAAATGGAATCCACAAACAAAAATTTTTAAAAATCTGGATCAAATATCAAAGGCTATGCAATTAATGGGGAAAAACCCTCTTTTCTTTGGGGGGAGGGGGAGAAAGGATTTGGAGAATGTAGATTCTCACATTTGAATATTAAGTAGAGATACCTGACAAGATCCAGAAATTCTGTCATTGTATCAAAACACGCCTAATAATTAAGTTTGGTTGGCCTGAGAGAAGAGAAGGAAAATGCAAGGGGGAGAGAGAGAGGGAGAGAGAGACTGCTATAAGAGCCAAATCATCATACCCCCAAGCAACACAGATTTCCTTATCAGAGTTACAAATTTTGATTGATTAACCAGTGGCATTAAGGAACAATAGCTCGAAAGAATTTTAAAAGTTTGTCATGAAAATAAACAGGGAATTTGATGTATCACACACTTCCATTGCAGAACTACACCTGCCTAAATCCATTGAAGCTGTTAGTGGTTTTACAAAGATATAACTCTGTTTAGGATTGCGCTGTCAGATAGGTAGAGGCAGTTTAGAGTTACTGTGAAGGAACAAAGTTCCTTATTCTTGTTCCTTTGGCCTGAACAACACATATGTAGGCCAGTGGCAGACTGGTGGCCAAGGGGCACCTGGCACCCTATCAAGCTACTTGCTATGCCCTAGACATGTTTTGGAACTTTAACATCTAGAACTCCAATAGGATAGGTCATTAAAACAGTCTGGGGTGAAGAAAGTTTGATTCTAAAAGTCATGGAATAAACCAGTACAGGGTGCCCCGGTCGTTTCACACAGCCTTGCCCTTCTGGTAAGGAGCCATCTCTGAAGCGGTTTGGCATTTCACACTGTGCGGCTTTCTTTTCCCGCCATTCCCCCCCTGCGCACAATCTCCCTGATAGGGGTTTTTTTGTGGTTTTTTTTAACATGCTATTGGGAGAGCTATGGAAATATGGCGCTGTATCAGGACTACAAAGCAGCACCATAGCAACCCCATTGAGATGCCTGGACTCCATTTAAATACACTGACGTTCGCTACTGTTGTCCCTCAGAAACAAGGAGCTCACTGGATACAGAGTTCAAGCGGGGGGAGGGGGCAGACAGTTTTGAAACCCAAGGAGCAGGCTATTCTGGTGCTTTTTAGTTCATCAAGGCCCAAACTAGTAAAGCCCCTCCTCCTCCTCCTTTTTCATGCTGTGCTGGTACGTTTGTGCTTGTTGCTATTATCAGTGATTTGATCTTTAAACAGACATGATAAATACAATTACCTTTTAAAATCCATGCTGAGATGCAGTGGCAAACATCAGTGAATTTAAATGGAGTCCAGGCATCTCAATGGGGTCACTATAGCGCTGATTTGTAGTCCTGCTGCAGCGCCATAGCGCTCCCAATAGAATATTCCAAAAAAAAAAAAAAAAAAAAGATCGTGCACAGGGAGAAAAAGGGTACAAAAAGAACTGTCATCGCAGGAAGCACTACAGGGGCACTTTACACAGCACCCCATAGTGCTTCAGGAGAGGTAGAAGGAATTGAAGATCGCGTGGAAGCAGTTTCTAATTAAAACGACTCAGAAACGCTTCCTGAATGGGACAGAAGTGTTCCTGTCTGAAAGAGTAAATATATTCCATCAGGGAACCGTTATTAAAATGGTTCTGTCTGAAATGACAGACAGAAACCATTAGTGAACAGTTCCTGAAACAGAACGTATCAGCTGTCTGAAATTCCCACTCAGAGCCAGTGAACATGGATCTGGACAAAATCGAAAGATTCTGGGATGCAGGTAATTCATGCAATAACTTGAGCATGTTCCTGTCCTGTTCTATTTGTCAGTTGCTCTGACTGCACAGTTAGCCAACAAATATATTAATTAAACCGATGAAGGCTACTAGCATATGGAAAAAGAAACTATTCTCTCTCTTCAGGGTTCCAAAAGGGACCACTTATTCAGGATCTGGAAATGTAAAATCAGATTAATGAAATGAGTGAAAAGACAGGCATCAGCAGTCAGATCCTCATGTGCAGCTCTGGGCAAGCATGGATCTTTGGGTCAGGACCTCAACGTGCAACTAGGCTAATTGACATCTGCAAAAAAGATGTCCGTTACTCTGCAGTAGGCAGTGGCTCCCCCCCACACACCTCTTGTGAAGCAGTGGAAAGTACCTCGTACTCAGATTTTTATTTTAGGTCAGCGTTTGTAACTCATACTCTGAGACGAGGCACATTGTTTGACATAGGGGGACATTTCCAGATAGTGAAATTTCAGTTGCCAGGTGCCAGAGGCAATTCATCAGACGCTCATAAAATAAAAGATCAAAAAGCCTATCAGTCTCCCGCTGCATGTGGGATCCAGGAAGGAACACTTAGGGACTCCTCTCCTTTAAACAGCTCTCACTTAAAGGGCTCACTGTTTATAATAACAAGAGAGGCAGAAAGGGGTCAGGTCAAAACCAGCAGAGCAGCAGGTGGTGTTGTAAAGTTGTTGCTTTCTCTTACTGCAGTTAAAAGTGAGGTGGAATTGTTGAGGAAATGGATTCGTACAACACTGTTCTGCTTCTTTCCCTTTTGATTTATAGGACGTTTTTCAAACCAAAAAAAAATTAACACCAACAAAATTGCAAGTAACAAACATATTTGCTAGAGTATTAGGCAAGCTGGTAGCCAACGAAAACAAACAAACAAGGATTTCCTGCCCAAGAGGATTGAAAATCATAATTGTTTTCAGTTAAGATACATACTTGGAAGTTTGTTCGTATCTTTATTACTCTGTGGCCCGTAATGTTACACAAAACAAAATTATGCAATTGGGTGCATCATTTAGAAGCAAATATAAGTGAACACATAAGTAGAAATTTACAGCATTCAACTCAAAATGATTCTTTCTAGGCTGAATTTTCAGATTCTAATGGAGACATCATGGAAAAGACAAGACTGGCCAAAACTACCAGCATTGTCCTTTTCAATGTGGGGAGCAGTACACGCACACCAACCTTTTCACTAAAGCAAGGTCCATTGTTACTTTTATTTGACTGTGAAACAAAACCTGGCACCTCTGCATAGTGTTCCCCATCTGGTTAAGATGTCAGATCTTCTAGCTGTTTTACTGAACATGCGGGTTTCTGGCAATCCCTATGGTTCTTTTTCCACTATTTTGCATAATAGCATAACAGCATAGAGCTACAGAAGCAAAGATGATTGGGCTGACTTTTAAAATCACAGTTTGGGCCACACATTCAGTTCATAGAAGCTTTTCATATGGCCCTTGAGATTTGGCGGGGGGGGGGGCAGTTCTTGCCTGCTTCTCACAGGTCATGAGGGCACTACTAGAGGTCTCCTAGTATTTGCCTGTGAGGTGTCAGGCCAAGAGGAGAGGGGTATTAAATCACCAACTTCTCCTCCCCCTTCTGTTTGGGAGTGGGCGTCTGCCAAGCATGCCTCCCCAGCATCGCCTTCTGAACTATCTATGGTTGGCAATTCCTGGTTGGAATGTTCCTGAAGTTTTGGGGGTGGAAACCCTAGGAAAAGCGGGGTTTGGAGGGTATAATGTGATATAATGCCAGAGCTCACCCTCCAAAGCAGCCATTTTCTTCAGAGGAACTGATCTTTGTTGTCTTGGGATCAGTTGTAATTCCAGGAGATCTCCAGGCCCTACCAGGAGGCTGAAATTCCTAGAACCATCTGGGAAGTCTTCTCAAAGTACACATCACCATAGGTATACCCACTGTCTTGTGAGCATGTCTTTCCCAGCCTGCCTGATATGGCAGTTGCCATGTGACCACCTCCTACATTTACATACAATTGAAATAAATCGAAAGGTATTATTATGCATGTAGATAAATAAGCACCACTTCGGTGGGAAGGTAACAGCGTTCTGCCAGCCACGCGACCACGGAAACGTCTTCAGACAGTGCTGGCTCTTTCATTGATGAGAATTACAGTATGCCTGGCCTCCAGGCTGAGACAGCTACAGTTCTCATCTTCTCCTTGGCAGGAACCCATGTTGAGAAGATCTGAGGTGAGGAATATTCAGGAAAAATAGGCCCAAACCATTTGCTTTAAAAGGCAGCCTCAATGACCACGTACTCCCTCTCTTGAAAAATATAATACCTGTGGCTTGGAAAGCAGGGAGTTGGCAGGCAGCAAGGTCAAGCATCTGTATGCGTGCCCTTGGCTGCATTTTGTATACCTCTCCACTGACATCTTGCAAATGACTATCAAGCATTTTGAGCATTCAGCTAGGATGTCTGCAAAAACGTAAGTGGTTTCCAATCAAGTGAGGGGAGGACGTTCACCTGTCACTAAAAATAATAGATTCTGCAGTTAATCGTAGTGAACAATAATAGATAAACACTGTATACTGTAAAAATTATCTTGGTTAGTGATGATACAATGTGATGCTACAATGATGTTCTCCTTTCTACTGTCACATCATTTGTTTTGCTAACACTGAATAATAATGATAACGTTCTGCAATTTTGTTTTGCTTCAGAGGAACCACAGCCAAGAGCCGTGGCCATCATTTACAATGAAATATTAGTGCTTGTCAGCAGTTCCCACACTACAGTGTGGCCGGCGCATAGGAAATAGCGTAGCTATCTTTTAAAAAACTGTAATGGTTGGCAAGCACTTGCCCTTTAATGGTAACCACAGTATTTTTATGAGCTTCACATGTCAGGGTGGATGCTTCATAAGAATTCTGAATCTGCCATGGATCTCCCTAGATGCTTCTGACCCAGACACTCTGATTTTGCCTCCATGCAGAACTGGCCACTCCTAGCTAAACTGACCGCCCATTTCTCAGTTGCTTTTCAGCCTTTACCCCAGTCTGTGATATTATGTAGCACATCCAGTACAATAGCGTGAACTGTTTTGAAACACTGTAATATTTGACTGTGTTATCTTTGCATTATAGTTTTGACCCCACTGGGTTTTCTCTTTGGTGCATTTCCAGCATTCATTTCCCAGGCTTAGGGTTCCTCCACCTCCAACCTTTTCAAATATAATGAGGTGCTGTTATTTAAACTGCATTAACTTCCAGAGGCCTGTTGCCCAATGAGAACAGGACTGTGTTTTCTTTAAGAGCAAGGCCAGATTGCAATCAAGTGGGTTCTCTCATGAGTATCCTCACAAATTTATCACCCTTTCTCTTAGCCTGAGATACTGCTAAGATCTGGCAAAAAAAAAATAGTTTTCCCTAAGCTATAGGAAAGGCATATTTATTTAGTTCACAAATTGGCAACAAGAAGACCACTGGACTGCTCTGCTCTTCTTATTTACTAGACATATTGAAAGATATAGAACTGATGTGTATTGAGATTAGAGTAAAATATTTGGTGAAAGTACACAGATAACTAATTTTGTACTTTTTTTTGAAAAGCTGGTAGTAAACAGAAGAAGGAGGAGGAGATTGGTTTTATACCCCCACCCTTCACTCGGAGTCTCAGAGCAGTTTACAGAGTCCTTTCCCTTCCCCTCCCCACAACAGACACCCTGTGAGGTAGGTGGGGCTGAGAGAGCTCTTTCCAGAACTGTCCTTGAGAGAACAGCTCTGACAGAACTATGGCTTGCCCAAGGTCATCCAGCAGCTGCAAGTGGAAGAACGGGGAATCAAACCCAGTTCTCCCAGATTAGAGTCCGCACACTTAACCACTACACCAAACTGGCTCTTGTTGTCCATATACCCCAGACCACACCCAGCTGAAGAATCTATATATTCCATGTTCACAGGGTGAAGGAAGGGCTGTAAACCAAGTAAGAATTCTAACTTGAACCCCACCTGTTGGTGGACACAAGAACCTCTCCTAGATACAACATGTTTCTACCCTTCACTAAGCTCCCTGGATGAGGGAAGGTCTCCTAAGATACTAAACCTGTATTAGACAGAACACAACACAGAAGATGGATGCCTATAGACAGTAGAGTTGTGGAGACTGAATTATATAGGATAAAGTGAACATGAGGCAATAAAAGAACACTGTGTCAGAAAAGCCCAACACAATTTTAGTTCGCATTCATAGAAGTATCCCATCCAAGCTTTATGAGTCTGTCATTTTTCTATTTCAGTTGAATATGCAGGACTCCATCTATTTGTTTATTAGTTTCCTATGTCAAAAAAGTTCAGAAAAGCTAGTATGAGAGAAGTAAAATACGCTATCAATTTGATTATGATTAAAAAATGTGCTAAGCCTTGAGAGAGGGTATATTTCAATTCCCTTTAAGCAATGAATGGCCTTAAGCACAAAATATCTATACTCAAGTTGAATAACCTACCTTAACTGTCAGCTTACCTTATAGGGATATGTAATGGATTTTCTGGCATTTGACAGCACCCCATAGGATTTTCTCCTGTCACTATTTACCATCTACCTCACTGCACTGGAGTTCCCAGCAGGATTTTTAAAATGTATGAAGCGATTAGATCTGGGCCTGCATATAGACTCATCAAGCCTGGATTGATAATGGAGGGATAATAAGATAAATTGACAGGAGCAAGATGCTCTACTTTTTAAAAGTGAAGAAGAACAACATTCTTCAAAACACATACACATACCTACACACATAACTAAATTAAATATTAACAACTCATTAGGAGTTGTGGGATGTTAGTTTTCCAACAGTACATGCCTCAGGAAAACTCAGTTGCACACCAGGGCTGCGGTCAGACAAGCAGTTCGATCTGATGCTGTTGCTGTTCCTCCTTGCAGATTTAAAGTGCATGATCAGACAGGAACATCTGCCTCCCATTCCCCAGTTGCTGGCACCCAGTTCTGTCTCGTCCTCTAATTGGAATTAATGGATACTGGAGAAGGTCCAATCTTTACGGATCTTTTGTGTGTGTCAGTTTACTTCATGTTGCTGGGTACATTTCTGTGCTCTACCTATCATAAGTTGTTAGTGTTGACAACCTCCAGGTAGGGCCTGCAAATCCCAGCAGAATTACAAGCGATCTCCTGATAGTAGAGATCAGTTCTTCTGGAAAGTGGACTCTATGGCATTACATCCCTGCTGAGCTCCCTACTTTTCCCAGACCCTGCCTTTCCCACCCTCCACCCCCAAACCTTCAGGAATTTTCCAACCCAGAGTTGGCAAATTCTACATTATCCAATGTGAAAGAAAATCATTTCAAGTGTGCAACCCCAGTTTCTCCCACCGACCCCAGTTGAGGGGGAAATTATGGGACCTGGTTTGTTAACGGATGGGGTGACAAGAAAAAAGGAAGAAAGTAGCTGTGCCTCCAGCCCACTGGCATCCACTTCCAAACAGGAGGGACAGCCAGTAGGCAAATGAAGAAGAAAAAATTCAAACTCCCAGACCCTCCAGTCTTCTATAACCAATCAGAAGTAGAACTTAAAACAGATGTAGGCTTCAGTTCGACAAAGAGGGATGGGAAATGAAAACAGGACACACATATACAAACTCAAACTTAGCCAACACAATGGGGGAGCTGGAACTTAAAAAAAAAAAAAGATCAGAGTCTTTTACTGTCTCTCTCTTGCTCTCTGAGGCCTCCTCAGAGTCTCTCCCACTCTGCCTGCCATGGCTTCGCTGGCTGTGATGGAAGTTGGTGCTGCTGTTCTTCAGGCTTTTGTGATGCTGCAGATCCTAAAGGCTGCAGTTCTCTTAAGGTCCCTTCTCAGAGGTCGCTCTCTTCTCTGCCCTCGGACCCAGATGCCTTCTGTCTCCCATTTGTTTGTTTTTTTTCTCAGAAATCTCTCTCTTTTCTCCCTCATGACTCCTTTTCCCCCTCAGGACTGTCATTTTCCTCAGCCTTTTTTTCTGTAGTTCCCCCACAGGGACAAAATATCTTTCCCCCAACTCCATTAGAGGGCCAAACCCACAGGGTTACAAGTGGTTTGGTTGGGCCTTGGTTAAGTGCTATAGGACACAAATGGACTAGGGGAGAGGCACAAAAGTAATAGTGTCTACATGAGACCTGGATCAGATACCCTTTCAATACTCTTATGGCTTTGCATGTGAGATTCTAGTCTATCAAAGTGCTTATAAGGGAGGAATAGGTAAACAGCTGGGAAGAAGAGACCATTCATGCCCACCAAACCTGTTTGATCTTTGCATTCCTCCCATCCATTTTATCATCTTACTGTCTGTGGGCCAAACTAGGCATGATGGATGCTGCTGACATTTTAAACCGATTTTAAAATCCTGCAAGGCTCACAGCACAGTGCTCTTGCCCCACCCCACCCTATGTCCCAACATCTTTTGAAGTGGTGAAACAGTGGGGATGGGGGAAGCCATACTGCAAGCCCAACCAGGACCTGACCCTCACAACATTTTTAAAGCTCTTTAAAATGGCGGTGGCATCCTCATGGAAGCCACAAGAACACCAGTGCATCAAGGTCTGGCCCTGTGTCTCATCTACAATTTAGAATACAAATAGCAATTTCTAAATGCAAGAGAATTCATGGCCATCAGAGAATGGCCACAAAGAACAAGTCATAATTAAGGATGCTTCAGAAATCCCCCTCATCTGAGTTTCTCTGCAGAATCTGGAGTACTGAATTATCAAGTCCTTGCTTCCAAAATGGAACTGATGCTTTAGGAATGAATCCTCCTCCACTCTTTATTTGTTTAAATATTTATATCTCTGCAGTCTTACAGCAGCTAACAAACCAAGGGAAAAACTGCAAGAACAGACATGAAAAAAAAGACATAACACTTTTGGGAAAGATGTCTGAAGAAGTGAGTTAAATAGATGTCACAGGAAAGCAAGGTCTAGAGCTAGCTGACAAAATACGAAACAGGAGTGGCATACATGTTTGGATTAAAAAACAACCAAACCTGAAATGTGAAAATGTTGGTCTAAAAAAAAAAAATGTACACAATTTTAGCCTCACAACCTAAGGATTTGAAAGACATTACACCATTTTTAAAAAAGGGACTGGACAGGAAGGTAGGGAATGACAGGAAGTTACAGGTTAGTTAGCCTAGTCTCTGCCCCAGATCAATTGATTGGAAAGCATGAAGGAGGCTGGAAGTAACTGACCTCCATTAGAGCAACATGCTAAAATCTCTAAATCGAAAGTCTCTAAATCTCTATCCATTCTATAGATGGGCAGATAGTTAGAATGTCTATACTGCCTTTCCTATCACAGTATGGATTTCTTTAACAATAAAGAACATACTTGGCTCAATGGTAGAACATCTGCTTTGCATGCAGACCATCCCAGGCATCACCACTTTAAAAAAACCAGGTAGCAGGTGTTGGCAGAGTGTAGATATGCAGTAAAGGGAACGCAAGCTGTTTAAAAAATTAAGTCAATTTATTAAGAGAACAAACTTTGTAAGAAAGAGAAGTCTACTGTCTAACTGGCTAGGAGGGAGTCTGTAAGTAAGAGATCTCAGCAGGAGCAGGAAAAACCCCAAATGAGTCAATTAAGAGACAGGAAGGAGACTATTTGAAAATCTCATTATGCTAATTAGCTGTCCCCTCTGCTGCCCCCTGCGGGATGTTTTTGTCATGTACCTATGCACAATAGACCTTGCATATTCCAACAGTAGTGATGTGAAAGATCTCTGCCTAAGACTGTGAAGAGTTACTGTCAGTCTGAGTAGACGATACTGACCTTGATGGACTGATGGGCTGATTCAGTATAAAGCAGCTTTATGTGTGTTCATTCATATCTTTCTTAAAACAACAAGCCCCATGTAGGCTTTATTTTAAAAGGCTCTTCCCTTTTACTAGTGCACAGCCATCTTGTGCTAACAAACAATAAAAGTATTAAGCATATGGAAGAATAAGTCTTATATCCTAACTTGCCTTTCAGAATGTTTATTTTCCTTCAGGTTTTTTGAAAAACAGCTTGGGAAAGATGATCTGGCACACATGGACTTCCAAACAGGTTGACAAAGTCACTGGCCAAGGACCCTGAATAAGTTCATAAATCAGGGTATAGGAATATAGGTCCTTTAATGGATTTATAGCTGGCTAAACAATAGGAATTAAAGAGGCATAGGAGCTGCAGTGGCTCAAATGGTTAAGACACTGAACTGCAGGCTGTGGAAGGTCAGTAGTTCAGCAGTCCGAGACCCGAGAGTGCCGCATGATGGAGTGAGCTCCCGTCACTAGTTCCAGCTCCTGCCAATCTAGCAGTTCGAAAGCAAGAAATTGCAAGAAGATAAATAGGTACCACTTAGGTGGGAAGGTAACAGTGTTCCGTGTACCTTGGTGTTTAGTCATGCCAGCCACATGACCACAGAAATGTCTTCGGACAGCGCTGGCTCTTTAGCTTTGAAAGGGAGATGAGCACCGCAACCCTAGAGTCGGATTTGACTGGCTTTCGAGCAAGGGAACCTTTACCTTTTAAACAATAGGAAGCAACTTGAATAGCCCAGGCTAGCCCCATGCTTACCAGAGGTTGGAAGCTCAGTAGGGTTGGCCATGGTTAGTACTTAGATGGGAGACAACTAAAGAAGACCAGGGTTGCTGTGCAGAGGCAGTCAGTGGCAAACCACCTCTGCTCATCTTTTGCCTTGAAAACCCCATGAAGGGGTCATCAGTTGTGACTTGATGACACATAATTATTAATAAACAATAGGAAGCAGGGGGAGGTTGAAAGTGGACAATTCTCATACTGGGAGGGAAGCAGGAAGAGGGGTATCCTTGGACTCAGGATCCTTCCTGTTTAACTTGTTTATAAATGTTTTGGAATCAGAGTAACTGATGATCTAGCCAGATCTGCAGATGACACTCAATGTCTCTCTTCAGACAGGGTGAATAGCCAACAAAAGGCAAATGAGGGCCAGTGCAACTAATAATAACCACTGGGGCAAAAATTACTAACCAATCTGCACTTACCAGGTCTTCACTGGCTCTACTAACCAGGGAAGAGATCTCAGGGTTGTAAAGGACAGTTTAAGGAAGCTGCTGTTCCAGGGCAGAGCAAAGGCAAATTCTGTGCTGCAGATTATTAGGAAAGGGACTGAAAATAAAATAGCCAGTATCACAGTGCCCTTGTATAAATCTTTGATGCAGCCATGTTTGGAAAATAGTTCTGGTCACCCCATCTCAAAAAGCATATCATAAAGCTAGAAAAGGCGCAGAAAGAGATTACCAAAATTATCAGGCATTAGAATACCTTCTTTGGTGAAAAGCTAAAGAAGGTAGGACTTTTTAATTTAGAAAAAGATTACTAAAGGGGAGGTTTATAAAATTATAAACTGTATAAAGACGATAGAGAAAACTCTCCCCTCCCCTGCAATCATATTAGAAGTTGGCGGCCTCACAATCAAGTTAATGGGCAGTAGATTACCACATTTTTGCAACACTGTTCCTTATCTGGAAACCATATACTTTCATCATGCACCCTAAAGTATTCTGGTAGTAAGAAACCAGCTCCATTTATTTGGGGCCTGAACAATAACAAACCAATCAGCAATGCTCATTAAACATTTCCCAGGAAGATAGAGATCACCTGGAGAAAATGGCCACTTGGGAGGTGGACTCTATGGTGCTATACACCACTGAAGTCCTTCCTCTCCCCAAACCTTGACCTCCTCAGGCTCCACCCCTCCAAATCTCCAAGTATTTCCCATCCCAGAGCTGGCAGTCCTTCAAATGCTAGGGGGAATTAGGAACAGGCAAATTATCTCAACAAATAGACACAGGAGACAAAAAAAGGGTTAAACTCAAACCCAGTGGCCTTTCATTCTGTAAGTGGGAAACGCCAGTTTACCTTATATTTTCACTCCCTCCCCCATGATGCCGAACTTAGCGCAGACACCCAGCATCACCCACATGGTGGTATTTTCCACATGATACACCTAGCTCTTTCCTCCTCTTCTCTGTGCTCCCAACAGCCCCATGGCACAGGCCAGTCCAAGAAGGTCGAGGTAGGCATGCCAGCTTTTAAACTGGTCCTTCTAGCTGTCCCTGAGCTGCAGGCAATTATCAGGTGATGTTATTTACCTGATGTTTTCAGGTGGAAAGCATCCATTGCCCACTTCCACCCTATTTAACTCCTATTAAAGGGACAGGTCTCTTCCCCCACACCCAGTTGGCAACCTTATGGGGGGGGGGGGGCTTGGACTTGGTTTTCTGCCTAGTCCAACCACAATGGCTGTCCTCAACATCAGTTTCTTTCAACCCATATTATTGACCTCTTGTCTATTGCTCAGCAGTAATTTAACTCATGGGAACAACAGGATTTAGATGAGACTGGCAATGCTAGTTTTTTCACATAACAATCTCTTTCAGAGTATTTTCGATGTTCATAAATACATCAACAGATACAAAGGTTTGGTCCTGTCCACTAATAATTATTTCTGAGGAAATAACTCTCAGTCTAAATCTCATATAACATACCCTAACAAATGATTGTTACTTATGGGAATTCCTAATTGCAATGTTTCCAAAATGTGTATAGTTCTGGAACATTATATTTTTTCAAATTGAACTGGAAGTCATCCTAAACATTTTGGCACCTCTCTCTTTCTGCATTGTAACTTATTCAACAAGTCATGCTCAAAAGCTAGAAACCAGCAAAACACTGAATCTTTAGAATTCTACTAATGGTGCTTAAAGGACCATTTCTGCTTTCTGTATTTACTTAAGGGCCAGACCCTAACCAATCATGAGAGAGAGGTAAATTCATCCGCACTCTTAATTAGCCAGAATTCAAAACTATGAAAGGGTCAGTTACAAGATGGTATAGAAATTCATCCTTACTTGTAAGCCAACCAACTGTCCGGAATTTGGGGAGCCACCGGGGAAGATAAATTACCCAGAACTGCAGTCTCTAGACTGGTCTATACTTTGTCGGAACCCACTATGCAATGGCCTGTGCACATATGGGAAATTTAAAGTGGCTATTCCAACAGTGAGTTGCTACTCTGCCCTGAATAAATTGGGTGCTGTAGCAATGCCAGAAGCCATTTGTCACCGTGGCAGGTGAAGAGAGCTTTCTGATGGAGCCTCTGATTTCCTGCCCACACAGAAAGTGACATTTAAAAGAGGTGCTTAACATCAATATGGAATCTGTTACTGATACCTAACCTGACCTCCTCCCCAACCCAGCTCTATAACTCTAGACTGCCTGACCCCAAAGGTGGTAAACCTAGGAACCCATAATAATTCTTGGTATTTATATACATTCTTTTCCTAAGTGCTCAAATCTTCAGACCGACAACTAATTTGCCTCAGTCTTCCTTTGTTGAGAAATATAATTTATTTGATTTGTTAATTTGAAATTAAAGGAGGACATATTCAGGTACAAGCATTAATCTCATCTCCCGTTTAGATAAAAGACTGTCTGAAGTGGAAAGGTTTAATTTGATGTTTGTTATATATATCTAAAACCACAATTCCTTCCCCCACTCCAAAGGCGGCCCAAGAACCCTGCAGAAACTTGCCAATCCCACCAGCTTATTCCTTTTAAAAACAATTATATCCTCCCCTGATCTGGATAGCCCAGGCCATCCTGATCTTGTCAGATCTTGGAAGCTAAGCATGGCAGACCCTGGCAGGTGATTGGAAGGGAGACCTCCAAGGAATACCAGGGCTCAGGACACAGAGGCGGGCAATCAAGCCACCTCTCTAAAACATGCAAACCCACTAGGGGCCACCATGAATTCCAGGCATGCAAGGACCCCCCCCAAAAAAACACCCCAATTATATCGTACAAAAACTGTCAACACAAACTTATGAGGTGACTCACACCAAAAATTCATAATTATACCCCAACGATAACTGCCAAATTCAAACCATATTTTGGGGAGGGGTAAAGCACTGGTAAAACTAAACACATGTATGACAATTTATATCATTGGCTTGGTTAGCATGAGAAGGGGGGGAAATGCATGGTGGTAAGGGCTTGTGTTATTGTGTGCGGAAATACATTTCCCTCAAGGAGTATCATATTTGGGATATTGCCGGAGTCACCACTTAGGGAGGGCAGTTGTTTCATAGCAAGTGTGATTATTCTTTGGGAGAACATATCTCTAAACAATGCGGAACCAAAGGAATAGTAAGAAACACTCTTAAAATGCCAGCCTGATGTGGTGGCTAGAGCAAAGGGCTCCTATCTGGGAAGACCAGGTTCATATTGCCTCTCTGCTAGGAAGCTCACTGGGTGCCCTGGGATAGTCACACTGTCTTAGGGCTGCCAAGTTGCCAACTGCATGGAGAAAAAAGTGTCTTCTTCCTCTAGTAAAGGCTTAAAGCAGAAGCTATTCATGCCATGGAGGTAAAGCTGCATGATAAAGAACATCCCATTAAGCCTCTATTAAAGGGACAGGACATTTCTTCCTCCACTTCTTGTCCTCCACTGCCTTTCAGTCTCACCTACCACATCAGGTTGCTATGAAAATAATATAAGGATGTGGCCCTAAGCTCCTTTGAGGAAGGTGAAGATCAAAATATGCTTCATGAGAGACACTGTTTTTAAAACAATCCTGGATGTATCCAAGCACAAGTGTTTGGAGTTTGCTTTTCTTTTCTGCCAAAGAAATCTGAAATGGTGTGCCTGAATATTCCAGATTTCTCCTTTGCTCTTCTTACAGCTGGGCTGGATTTCTAAAGTGGACAGCACTAGAGCTCAAGCCAGCCTAGAAGGTTCTTGTTTTGAACTTCCTTATTTTAATCTTTAGAGCTGCCAACTCTGTCTCTTCCCCTTCATATGTTTGGCATGCAAAAATAAATAAAGCCGATGAACCTTTTCCTGTTGCAAAGACAGGGGATGTTTCACCTCGAGTATCAGCAGGTTGTGAAGGGCACAGGAGCATGGCAACTCTGCTCATCCCTAGAGTCACCACCCTCCTGGTGGCACCTGGAGATCTCCCACTATTACAACTGATCTCCAGATGACCAAGATCAGTTCCCTTGGAGAAAGTAGCAGCTTTGGAGGGTGGACTTTATGGAGTTATAAACTGCGGAGGTCCCTCCCCTCCCCAAACCCCACCCTCCTCAGACTCCACCCACAACATCTCCAGGTATTTCCCCACCCAGAGCTGGAGACCTTCCCAAATGCATGGTTGGGCATGCAAGGGACAAATTCTGCACTTGCCCAAAGGCACTATCATCTCTTTACTAGATCTTTTATGCTTCACTTTGAAAACAAGCTTTGAGATTCACCCCAGAGATTAGGCTGTGCTTACACAAGCAGTTCATGCCAATATCATTGTGGTACTTTTGCAGATTTAAAGGGCACAATCAGACAGCAACATCTGCCTTGTGTGCCCCAGTCGTCGCCCCCTGTTCTGCCCTGCTTTGGAGGCAGAATAATCAGGAACAAGGGAAAGTCCAGTGTTTACAGATATCAGCACTTTCTGGATATCCGAACTCCCCTGGTGCGAGCTCAACCTGATTTGGAAGTTCCATTTCACTTCTATTTTTTTAAGTCAGTGACATGCGCATAACCACATCTTTGTGCACACCAGCAAGCTTTCAGCTGTACTTTGAGGCAAGGGAGGGAGGGAAGGGCAGGCCGAGAAGCCTCCTTTGTCTTTTTTCATGCCAGTCCTTCTGCCTACACCTTTGCAGCACACAGTGTGGGGAAGGGATTAAGTGAAAAAGATGAGCTTTTTCCGAGGGGGAGGCAGCCTCCTCCAGCTGTCAAAATGGGAGCAGTGCTTTGAATAAGCGGTTATCCAAAACACAGGGCTCAGCTTTTTCGGTTTCCGGCGTCGCGAATGGCGGCCGCTTCTCGGGACGCTCCCGGAGGCGGTTAGCCCACGCGCAGTTAGGGGGGTCTTCGCATATGCGAAAGACCCTAGTGAGCCTTAGGTTAAGGCTCCGAACCGGGGGCGCTTGGGGAGTAGCCTCTTTGCCGGCAGACAGCCGGGAAATTGAGGCTTTCTCCCCGCCCCAATCGGCCCCGCTGCGGCGTGCCCGTAATGGGACTTAGCGGCGCCACCGAATTCCAGGAGTGAAAACAGCGCTATGGTTCAACATAAAAAGAAGTAGTGGCATCGAATCGTGAGTTGAAGATCTATTTTGAAGCGTAAATCGGAGCCCCCTGCATGCGTATAAGCGTTGGGAGGAGGGAGGAGTCCCCACCCCCCTCGAGAAGCAAGTTATTCAAAGGGAGCGCGAAGGGGGCAGAAAGAAAACAAAGTGTTGGTGAAAGTACCGTTGGGGCTGCATGGAAGAATGTGTTCATCTTAGCTTCCTGGGGGATGCGGCACGAACTTTTTAAAAGTAAACAAAAAAACAAAATGTCGATAATGGAACAAGCCCTGCAGACACCGGAAGAGAAGAGAGGAGGGACTTCCGGTCCAGATAGCCCCCCCAAGAGCTTGCTGTCAATCAACAGAAAAAGGAGATGCTGTGCCCCCTGCTGGAACAATTGCAGAAGATCAACCAAACTTTGTTTAAAATGGAAAGTGTTCTCATCAGTCGACAGAAACAGATATTGGAAACAACTAGAAAGATGAAGGAGATTGAACAGAAATCGAATTTGATTCCAGGTTTCCAGGGCGCTAAAGAAGAGGAGAAAGAAGATCTCGGATTTACCTTGACAATTGTCTTGGCACCCCTAACTGGCAGTGGAGCGATAAAGTTAAAAGAAGAGGTGGATAAGGCTCCCAAAGCCTATTCCGCCTTTATAAAAAGAAATACTCTGCCAGTAGAAGGGGATGTCGAGCATAGCAGGCGACAAACGGGAGATCTAATTTCATCTGCTGAGTTTGTGGAGCCCTGGAAGCTTGAAGGCCAGAAGTTTAAAAAAAAAAAGAAAAGAAAGAAGAAGGATTTCATCTTCAAAACACAGAAACTCCTGAAGAGACACGCCAGCAGGAAGAAGGATGCAGCATTCAAAATTGGGATAAGTGCAGAAGACAGCAGCCCAGGGGAAGGTGATGGAACGGAAGACTTCAAAGTCAAAATGGACTTAATCCATAACTGGAAGAAAATTAAGAAGAAGATACTTTGAGGACTGTTCGTGTTACATCCGGAAGGAGCTGTTTAATTACTAACCCCAATGGACTTTACTAACTGCATTAACAGAGTGATTTTGGACTTTGTTTTAGTTAAAAAGAAGATCTTCTAACCATGATGGATGCCAAAACTTGGTATTGGTTATTAACCTAAACTAACTCTCACTAACAGAAAAAAATTTTCACTCCACCTTTTTCTTTCTCCATCTGTCTACCCTTCCCTTTTCTTATAAAAAGAATAAAATTCTCTCTTTTTTAAGAGAGTTTTACAACGAAAAAAACAAAACACAGGGCTCAGGGCAGCTTATACAGTATTATACAGTCACATACAAGTTACTACATTATACTTAAGATGGCGGAAAATCCTAACTCCCCAGCCTCCCTGGGGGGGAGGGGCTATGAGTAATGAGGAACCACATGAGAGTGCCAGAAGATGTCCTGTCGCTGTCCTCAGCCAAAAGCCCGGCGGAACATCTCTGCCTTACAGGATGCGATGGAGGAGAAGAGAATAATATTGTTAGCCACTTTGGGTCCCTATTGGGGAAATAAGTGGGGTGTAAATATCAAAATAAATAAGCCACCTGCAAATTGTTGCTGTAGTGCAATCATTGCATAACAGGCAGCCATGAATGGCTTTAACCACAATCCTGAGTCACCATCAGGCTTAAAAGAGGGTATCATACATTTATAGAATTACCCTGAAGGTCTAGGGCAAAACTGAAACAAAATGCTGACACCCCCCTCCCCCTCAGTTCACTGCAGAGTTCTTGAGAGGAAAACAGCAAGTGGCTGCTCCCGAAAGCAGTGTGTAGCCTGCAGACTCCACAGCCCTCTGAAACCGCCAGAAACCCCAGATTTCTGCAAGCTGCAGGAATCTGTAACAAAACAGCCCCTCCAAGTTTCTCTCTTACTATTTATGTGCACATCTGAACGCTGTTCACGTGTAAGGAATAGAAAGCAGAAGGGAGAGACGGTTAAAACAAATGTATATTCTAACCACATGCTAGTACGTTCGCATTACAAAGCAAGAAACACAAGAAGCACTTATAGCACAATGTGTCAAATGCTTTCCGCAATAATTCTCTCACTGTTGGAAGGAAAGATCTTGGAAGGAAGAATCTTTATTCTTGTAACAAGCTCAAGAACAAAGAAACCCTAAAATAGAGATTCTTTCAAGAACACTTTTTTTTTTTTTGGTCTTTCAATTACTCTCCCATTGAGAACAGGAGTTAACATTCCATATACAAGCTGACATATTCCAGAGGAAGAATTCCTTTCAAAAAGCAGCTTTATATCACAGTCACAAAGAAATCGTTCTCCTCAAACATGTTGAACTTCAAATCCATGTTTTAAATAATAAACATAAACCTTGTCAATGGGTTAGGGCAGAAAAAGACAATGAAAGGATTTTTCTCCTCTCTACAGAAGCTTACATATTTCCTTGCAGCATAGTTTAGGGCCATGCTAGTTCATAAAAATGGATGGATGAAAAACCACCATGGTGTGTGTGTTGTTGTTTTTAATCATGCTTTAAGGATTTCTTTCCATGGATCGTCTCACAGTTATTACTGTGCGTAAAAGTGAACAAAATATTGGCAACATATGTGAACTTTCAGAGCTCAAAGCATTACGTTATTCTGCTGTAATTGTTACAACAGCCCTGTAGGGTAGGTCAGGACTGCTATTGTTACGGCTGCCAGCTGGCTTGGGGAAAAACACCCTGCCCTTTTAATGAAGGCTTAATGGGATGTTGTTGAAGAGGTGGTGTTATTTTCCTCCATGCCATGACAATTTTCAACTGCCCTTTTCCACATGTTAATCCGCTATTAAAGTGGCAACACATTTTTCTCCAGACAAGCTGGCAACCCTGTGAGAGGCTGAGATAATGTAGCTTACTTGCTGTTACCTGCCAAGTGCATGGCAGAAGCAAGATCTGAAACAGGGACTTCCTGGACTACAAGTCATTCACTTAGCCACAATTGTCCTGTTCGCACATTATAGTGAAGGCACGGACGTACACCTGTTGGTTAAAAAGAGCCAACGTGCTCATTTCACAAATGAAACCGGGGCCAATATTTAATAAATGTGGGGCTTAATATCTCATGTTCAGCTGTACATGCATTAAATCTAATATGAGAAATACTGAACAAACATACAAAGAACAATCAAGTGTACACTGTACACAGCTTGTACATGCGTTCCCTGTAACTTGTGAACACAGCTAATGCAGGTGAAACTTTTCCTGAGTTAGAGAGACAGGAAACTTTTGCCAGTTCAGTTTCTGAATGTCAGGCTGCTCTTAAATCATAAACATTAAACAGAATCACAGCCTTCTAAGTCCATTGGCTTCAGTGGACCTGGTGGTGGTGGACAGCACTGTCAAGTCTCAACTCATTTATGGTGATCCCATAAGATTTTTAAGGCAAGCAATGTTCAGAGGTGGTTTGCTATTACCGGCCTCTGCATAGCAACCCTGGGTTTCTTTGGTGGTCTCACATCCAAATACTAACCAGGACTGACCCGCTTAGCTTCTGAGATCTGACAAGATTGGGCTTTCTTGGGCCATCCAGGTTTGTGCTCAATGGCCTTAGAAGGATGCATAGGATTGCATATGCACCGTGAGGGTCCCGTGAGGCTCCTGAAAGTAGCCTCATGAACAAACATTTTGAACGCGTCTTTATTGTCTCCTTCCTTATCATATAACCATTCTCTAATACTCTTTCCTCATCAGATGACCATGTGTCACATTAAAGAGTGCAGTCCTCCTGGTTTCCATGCGCAAATCACCAGACTGCACAGAGTCAGACTGCACATGAAACAAACACCACAGCCACAATACTAGTAGATTTTGAAATGATTTCGATAGCATGTTAATAAAAGGGGATTTAAAAAAAATGATTTCATGTTAAGAAGAAGAAAAAAACCATCAGGATTTCAGGACAGCATCAAAGTATGTCAAAGGGAACTGTGGCCCCCCAGTGGTTTTCTAGAGATCGTCTACTTGGTAACAGCCTCGGGTTATATAGGACAAGTATCATTATTCTGTTAGGTTAAAAGAAATCACAGTCCTAATGATTTACTTTAGAATAGCAAAAGAGTTGAACTGGTGCACTTAGAATGAAGTCACTTTGATCTCACTGAAGTACTTCACAGACAAAATAGCTCTTTTGCAGGTAGACAAAGAAATGGAATAGATTTGTAGCCCTAGCAGTTCATTGTCCTCACCAATAATAAAGGAAGGCAGCATCTTCATGGTCGCTTGTACAGTTCCTTTATTGCAGTTCCTTGCTCAAAATATATACCAAACAGGCAATGAGTTCTTAAAAGGGCTGAAATACAAGTTGGGTCACAGGGGTGATTGGCAGACCTGCATGCCATATATACTTTGCAGTGTTTCCCTGTCTGCTTTGCCCTCCTTTATTGCTGATGTGAGCAAGGCCTACTGAGTCTGCCCTCTTAATGTACAGGGACTTTGGCTCACTGGGAAAGCAAAGATTCAGTCCCTGTCAGCTACAATTAAAGAGAAAGGCCCATCTCTGCCTGGGACCCTGGACAGTTGATTCCAGTCTGAGCCAGTTCATGTCACAAAATTCTTGTGTTTTCCACTTGTCCAGTCAAGAGATTAAGTTCTGAACTTGATTTCCAGGTGTGTGGGAGCCCCATTCTATTGAGACCAAGGCGTGCAGGAAGAGGAGACTTAGGCCTTCCCCCTGAGCTATTTGAGTTTTCCCAAACCGAACATAGCAGCAGGGAACAAATGTTTGCTCTGCTGGGAGAAACTTTAATGTAGCCATCCAGGGCTGCTGAGAGCCACCTGGTGCCCCCAAACAAAGATTCCATCTGGGCCTTGCCCCCAAAGGACCCTGGTCCAAACCAAATATCATAACAAAATGAACAGATCACTTGGCTTGCTGTTACCATGAATCTGTGGTAATAAAAGAATTGGCCTGTCTGTCCATGTTTGTTTATTCATTTGTTTACTTTATTTATCAGAAAATATAATCAGAAAAGTGTGGAAAGGAGGGAAAGGAGGGAAAGAAATTAAGAACAAGAGAGGAAAAGGTTGTTTTTATCTTGCTGCAACACCCTGATTACTTCTTCACAAGATCTGGCTGAGCTGGGTGCAAGGAAAGGAAGAGAGAAAGGCTAGACTATTACAGAAAATGACCCTATTAGAAGGCTGCAGGCCAACAGCTGGTGTTAACAGCCAACAACTAGGGCTGTTTGTCTTGCTTCACTGCTGGATTAGTTGATTGGTTTAGTATGAACTGTTAGGCAAGGTTGCTTCAGTCTTGGAGAAAAGGAAGTCTAGCCAATATTAGAGAGCCTTTTTATTGTGCTCAGACTCCCTGAATCCCTAGTGGCTGCAGCCAGAACTGCATTAAAAACAAATGGAAAGTCCTTCTGCTGGATTTATTTATTTATTTATTTATTTTGGCTTATATCCCTCTCTTTCCACAAGTGGGCTCAGGGTGGGTAACAACAATAGAACAACATGCATACAATTTAAACATTTAATATAAAGAAAAGTGGCTAAAACAGTTAAAACAGGAATATAATCTAGTTGGCAATAATTCATAAGTACCATGATGTTAAAACAAACAACAGAGAGCAGAGAACAGCAGGTAGGTTCTCAGCAGGGGAGGCCAAAATAATAGCATGAGGCTGGCTTAAGGGCCCTCCAGTTGACTTGAGCCCCCAAATTTTGTCCTCTGTCCCCCTCTGTTGGCGGCCCTGTAGCCATCAGTACATTAAAGCTTCCCCAGTGGATCCCCATGGCCATTTCAGGTCATGAAGCTGGTGTGGGAGAAAAGCTCAAGCCCCTTCTCCTTGCACATTGTCATCCTGATCCAAATCAGGTATAAGCGCACCTGGAAATTAAGTTCTGAGCATCTAACTCCCAGTTCATGTCCGATCAACTGGACCATGGTGGACATGTGGTGACCCAAAGACATTGTAATACGTAAATTGGCCTCAGACAACACTAGGGTTGCCAACCCCCAGGTGAGAGCAGGGGATCTCCCAAGTTCATGGGCTCCTGCCAGCCACCAGCCAGCTGGCCAATGGGGAAGCCCAGCCCCCAACAGCCTCAACCCAATGCAACATACCCTACATGATGACATCATGCAGACATCAGGGACATTACACAGTGATGCTATGATTAACATAGAGTTTTGCATAAAATACCAAAGCATTGTCACGTGACATCCCCAGCCACGATGGCATCACTTCCATAGATTCATAGAGTTGGAAGGGACTTCCAGGGTCATCTAGTCCAACCTGCTGCACAATGCAAGAAATTCACAAATACCTCCCCCCACCCCCAGTGACCACTGATCCACACCCAGAAGATGACAAAAAACCTCCAGGATCTCCAACCAAACTGGCCTGGAGAAAAATTGCTTCCTGACCCCAAAGTGGCAATCAGCTTTTCCCTGGGTATCTAAGAAAGGGCCACAAGAACTAAGCACTAACACAACCCTTCGTGCCCTCCTTCTCATGATCTGCCTAAATTCACAGAATCAGCATTGCTGTCAGATGGCTATCTAGCCTCTGTTTTGTAAACCTCCAAGGAAAGAGAGCCCACCAGCCTCCTGAGGAAGCCTGTTCCACTGAGGAACTGATCTAACTGTCAGGAAGTTCTTCCTAATATTTAGCCGAAAGTTCTTCTGATTTAATTTCATCCCGTTGGTTCCGGTCCGACCTTATGGGGGAGCAGAAGACAACTCTGTACCATCCTCTATAGGACAGTCCTTCAAGTATTTGAAGATGGTTATCATATCACCTCTCAGTCATCTCCTCTCCAGGCTAAACATACCCAGCTCCTTCAACCTTTCCCTATAGGACTTGGTCTCCAGGCCCCTCACCATCTGTGTTGCCCTCCTCTGGACACCTTCCAGCTTGTCTATATCCTTCTTAAACTGTGGTGGCCAAAACTGAACACAATACTCTTGGTGAGGTCTAACCAGAGCAGAGTAAAGTGATACCATCACTTCATGTGATCTGGACACTATACTTCTGCTGATACAGCCCAAAATCACATTTGCCTTTTTAGCTACTGCATCACACTGCTGGCTCATGTTCAGTGTGACATCATCATGTCAGGGACATCATGTGCAGTGATGTTGCCCCACTCCCACTCCTGGGAAGCTCCCTTCCACCCCCTGCCAGTTAGGAGGTAAGATCTGGCAACCCTAGCCAATATTGAGCTAAAGGAAGCAGTGGTCTGATTCTGCATAAGGTGGCATTTTCACAGTTTTCTTTATTGCACCAGGACCTTTATTTCCAGCTTTGGGGGGGGGGGCAAAAATAAATGGCTCTCTTTCTGTTGTTGACAAAAGGCCCTTGGTATGCTGCAGCACTGCTAACATTTATTCTCCACAACAGCTTCTTCCACATATAATATTTATTTCAAAAAAGTTTGTAGCCTGATTTTTTTAGCTATTTATGCCATGATAAAAGCATACAGCATTGGTGGGAATCCTTTCTGACAACCAACAGGACCCACTTGGGATTTACCCTTTAATATTTTTATTAAACATATAGTAGCATGTTTAATATGTTGCTGACCTAGCAGTTTGAAAGCAAGAAATTGCAAGTTGATAAATAGGTACCACTTTGGTAGGAAGGTAACAGCATTCCATGCACCTCGGCGTTTAGTCATGCCGACCATACGACCACGGAAGTGTCTTCGGACGGCGTTGGCTCTTTGGTTTGGAAATGGAGATGAGCACCGCCCCTAGAATCAGATTCAACTAGCTTTCAAGCAAGGGAAACCTTTACCTTTATTGTGTTAGAATGGGGCTGTTGTGTATTAATATGAACTAAAATGGCCATGCCAGCGCTAGTGAGATCATGTAGTCTCAGGTGTTAGAACAATAGCCACTGCGGATCCTGAGGTGTACCAATAGGGTCACTCAGATCCTAGAGTGAACCTATGGGGAACTCTTATATTGTAAACAGCCAATCACAGGGACTGGGATGTGTGTTGGGTGTTGTGTGCTACATGGATAAAAGCTGGCTTTGGTACCAGCTAGTGTCTTGAGTCATGAGCTGAAAGAAACTATGAGCTGAAATCATGCATCTGAACCCAGTACTTTATACTGGCGATGGGGATGGGATCCCGATGAGTGAGCCTGACTCTGACCTTGACTCGAGCATCGCACCGCACACCGACAATGAACTCCACAGCTCTGCACCTTGCTCCACTCCCCACACCAACTAACTCCAGGCCTCCACGCCGCACATCGTCACCCGAGTCATGGCTGCCACTCCAGGACATCTCCCTGAATTTGACACTGCTCACCCCAAACTGTGGGAAACGTGGGTAGAGCAGCTCAAATACTACATCCATTTCCAAGACATGACTGATAAGGAAAAGAAGAAATTGTTGTTGCTCAGCTCCTGTGGGATCATAACTCTGCAGGTGGTACAGGACCTCCTCGCGCCAAGTCCCTGATGGAGGTGGACTATGACGAATTGGTCAAGGCACTACCCAGCCATTTTGCACCACAACCGACAAAAATGGTGAGGTGCTTAGATTTTTTTTCCACACCTACAGAAGACCAAGGAAGCGCCCACCAAATTTCTGGTGGGATTAGGCCGACTGGCCACCAAATGTGGGCTCCCAGATCTGGGAGATGCTCTTCTCAGTCAATTTGTAGTAGGCATCTGGGAGCTGAACCTTCACCACAAGCTCACAAGCCAGGACGAGCTGACCGTCAAGAAGGCCCTCCACGAGGCCACCGCATATGAAAAATCCCACAGGGACTGCTGTGCACATGCGGCCCACCACACATGCACATCGCCACTGACCTCTGATGCCTCAGACAAACATGAAATCCAACAGGTTTGTCGGACCCCTCGACGGGATTCCAGGTCATCGACTGCCACTGCCTACCCAGCGAGGACCTCTACACTCACCAACCACCACCCCATGAAGTCCGCCCAACTAACACCATGTGCGAGTTGTGGAGAGGACCACGAGTGCCACACTTGCCGCTTCAGAGATGCAGACTGCAGATCCTGTGAAAAAAGGAGCCACATAGGCCACGCCTGCCACTCCAGAGGGCACCAGAGATCTGCAACAGCACGCCAGGAGTCCACGGAACTGAACACAATGGCTGGCCGCTAAAACCAGGTACTGAACTTGCCCTGGGATGCCCCTAACAACTGTGCTCATAGAGGGGTCCCCTTGTGAGATGGAACTGGACACCAGGTCCTCCTTCTCTATTATTTTGTCAGAGATGCTCGCAAGGCTCTGCCCTCATAGGGGACCCTGCCTGTGGAAGCCATCCTCCGGGTTCACACTCAGGGACTTCCAGAAGAACCCGGTGGCTGTGAAGGGGTGGGGCAAGTTCCAGGTCTCCTACATGCAATTTACGGGCCCTTTAGAGTTGGTGGTGGTGGAAGGGAGGCTCACGAGTTTACTAGACCTGTCTTGGTTCACGCCTCTAGGCCTGGGAGTGACCAGGGTGACCAAGTGCTAACCATCCGATTTCCAAGATGTGTGCTGGGAGTTCCCTGAGGTTTTTGATGGGACGCTGGGTTGGTACACCGGTCTGCCCATGTCCCTGGACCTAGACCCAGTGGTGCGGCCCATCCGGTTGAAGGCCAGGAGTGTTCCATTCACCCTCAAGCCAAAAATAGATAGTGAACTGGGTCGCCTGGTAGCCCAAGGGGTGCTGGAGCCCATGCCACACGCACGCTGGGAGACTCCCATAGTTACACCAGTCAAATCAAACGGCAATGTCCGCATCTGCGTGGACTACAAGTGCACTCCAAGATCATGCATACCTGGTCCCAGTCATCAGTCGTGTCTTGGCATCTTTGGCGGGCGTGAAGATTTTTGGGAAATTAGACTTAGCACAAGCCTATCAGCAGCTTCCCATGGACAATGCCATGGCTGAAGCCCAGACAACTGTCACTCATAGGGGCGCTTTCCGAGTACAGCATAGCCCTGGGGATCTTTCAGAACTTAATGGACTGTCTTCTCAAATGTATCCCTGGCATCCAACCATTCTTTGATGACATTCTAATCACCACCCCCACACCCGATGTCTTCGCTGACAGACTGCAAGCTGTCCTGCAACGTTTCCACACAGCCAGGCTGAAGGTAAAGAGGGAGAAGTGTCTGCTGGGATTCCTGAGGGTCGAGTTCCTGGGACTTGCGGTCGATGCCCAGGGCATCCATCCAATGCCGGACAAGGTCAAAGCCATAGTCAATGCCCCACCTTCGATGTCCAAGGCAGAAATTCAGGCTCTCTTGGGGCTGCTAAACTTCTAGGCCACCATTGCAGAGCACTTGCACTGCCTACTAGACAAGCACACTCCGTAGGCCTGGGGCCCAAAGCACACTGCTGCCTTCAGGGCTGTCAAAGACCTGCTAACCTCGAATGCAGTCCTGGCGCTCTTCGATGAAGTGCTTCCAGTTGTCCTCACTTCCAGTTGTCCTCACCTGCGATGCACTGCTGTACGGGGTTGGGGCCATGTTGGGACACCAGCTTCCAATGGCTGGGAAGTCTTGGTGGCCTACTACTCCAGGACTCTGTCTGCGGCCAAGCACAACTACACTCAAATTGACAAAGAGACACTGGCGATTGTAGCAAAGGTCAAGAAGTTTCACGAGTATCTCTATGGCCAGCCCTTCACAATAGTCACCAACCACAAACCCCTCTTGGGCCTCCTCATGTCGGACCACTAGACACCTCAGATGCTGTCCCCCCCAGGGTGCTCCTCTGTTTGATTTTCCTAGTAGGCTACCAGTATGCGCTGATACATCACCCCGGAAAAGTGATGGGACACACAGATGCCCTCAGCTGCCTACTGCTGCAGTCCTGTGACCCAGACCCGGCACCAGCACACCAAATACTCCTCCTTGATGACCTGTCCGACACACCCCTCCAGGTAACTGACGTGTCCCGCCACACAGCTCAAGACCGCGTGCTGTCCTGAGTTCTCGACTGATTGGGGAGGGGGTGACCCACCAGGCAAGTGGACCCCGAATTCTCAGCATTCACTTCCCACCGAGATGAACTGTCTGCCCACAAGGGCCGTCTGCTGTGGGGAAGTCGAGTGGTCGTGCCCGCACTTCTACGCCAGTGAGTCCTCACAGCTCTCCATGAAACGCACACCAGGATAGTAAGGATGAAGGCTCTGGCCCGCAGGTACGTCTGGTGGCCTGACATGGACAGTGAGATAGAAGACCAGATTAAGTGTTGCCAGACTTGCCAGGAGTCCAGATCAGACCCCTCCCTGGGCCCCCGGGCGGCAGTGGGAATCCACCGGGAAACCCTGAGCCCGGCTACATCTAGACTTCACCGGACCTTTCCAGGGCCAGCTCTTCTTCATCTTAGTGGACTCCTTCATGAAGTGGCTCGAAATGGTACCAGTTCCATCTACCTCATCCCGAGCTGCCATCTGTGCTATGTGGAGAATCTTCAGTATGCATGGAATCCCTGACTTCCTCGTGACAGACAATGGGATGGCCTTCACGTCGGCAGAATTCCAAGATTTTGTAAGTTACTACGGCATCTGCCATATCAGCTTGGTCCCTTTCCACCCAGCCACCAACAGCCAGGCAGAGAGAATGGTAAGGACGGCCAAGGAGTTACTATGCAGAATAGTACGGGGGAGTGGGACCATTGGCTGGCCGCCTTCCTATTCAACAACAGAATAACACCCCACACCACCATAGGCCGCAGCCCCGTGGAACTCCTAATGGGTCGATGGCTAACCACCCACCTGGACAGGCTACACCCTGACAGGGCTCTGGAGCACAGTTCAGCCCAGGAGAGCCAAGGGGCCCACCGCAGATTCTTCCCATGGGATCCGGTGTACGCCCGCAACTTCACCAGGGGACCAGCGTGGGTCCCAGCCAAGATCCTCAGGGTGATTGGACCAGCCTCCTACGAGATATTCACAGAGGATAGCCAGAGGCTTTGCCGGCACCTTGACTAGCTCCACAGCTGCCTCTGGAGTCAGCTAGCCAGGATGACAGTGAGGATGACCAGCCTTGCCCAGAGGAGACAGAGTAGGCAAACCCTGAGCCAACTGATGGTGTCCAGCCGGAGCAGCCAGCAAGCTCCACCAAAGTGCCAGCACCAGCCACCACAGACACCCACCACAACACGGACACCCCAGAATAGGCAGCCACCCAGGACCCTGAAGGAAGTCCCTCCCTGGTCACTGTAGCAGATCCAGCAGCCCCCCAAACAGAACCACACCGCTCGAACTGAGAAGGGCGCAGGCCCACGTATCTAAGAGACTATGTGTGTTAGAGGGTTTTGAGCTATGGGAGGAGGGGTGTTGTGTATTAATACGAACTAATATGGCCATGCCTTCGGATGTTAGAACAGCCACCACTGTGGATCCTAAGGCAGACCAATAGGTTCGCCCAGATCCTAGAGTTAACCTACGGGGAACTCTTATACTGTAAATAGCCAATCACGGGGAGTGGGGTGTGTGTTGGGTGTTGTGTGCTGCACAGATAAAAGCCAGCTTTGGGACTGTCTAGAGTGTCTTGAGTTATGAGCTGAAAATAAACTATGAGCTGAAATCACGCGTCTGAACCCAGTACTTTATAGGGGCCCAAGAATTTCCTAGACATGCCCCAGATCCAAAGCTATTTTATTTATTTATTTGTATCCTGTGGATGCAAAACGGCTTATAATGATATATATTAGAAACTCAGTTAAAAAAAAAAAGAGCAAAAACTGGAAAAGAAAGGGAATACTACAGGCAGAGCAGATCTTCTTCTCTCTCCTGTTCTGAGGTCTAGGCTGTAACCCTCAGGCAAAGAGTTAAATAATAATAGCTCTTTGGCTCATTCCACTGGCACAGGTAGGCTTTAAGTACCTGTGAGGAGAGGAGAAACAAACTCAGCTGGATTCAGCTGTTGCTAGCCAACAAGCAGGATCTCCCCTCCTGCCCCCCCCCTACTGTGACATTTCAGTTCTACTCAAGGTGCCATCTAAACAAGACTAGGATATGTTCTTATGGATAAAGTCTGTGGTTTGAAAAGACGCATTCCTGGCAGAAATCTACAGGTGAAATGTTTTCAGGCATGGAAACCCAGTAAAAGGAAAACCTTTGCTTCATTATATGAGCAGGTGCCAACCTCCAGGTGGGACCTAGACATCTCCTGGTATTACAAATTGATGTTCAAATGATAGAGATAAGTTCCCATGGAGAAAATGGCAGCTTTGGCAAGTGGACTCTATGGCATTACACTCTGCAGAGGTTCCTCCCCTCTCCAAACCCTGCCCTTCCCAAAGCTCCACTCTTAGATCTCCAGGAATTTCCCAACCTGGAGCTGGCAACCCTACATGGCATGCCTGTCCCCCCAAAAAAAGAAATGGGGGGAAGTAGCTCTATGTTTACTTTATATTGTCAATATGATCATGCTTTCAGCCCCAAGAGATGAAGCATAAGGACCCAAATTATCTTCACCAAGAAAGGGCAACTGTGACCACAAACCAATGTCCATTTACTTCTGAGTATTCCTATCAATTTTTATGGGAAAAAGATAGGGAATACAGCTTATAACAAATTTCTTTGTATATAAAATAATAACAACAGTAAAGACCCTAGAACCCTATGTGTGAGTCATAACGGACATCCTATTCATCTAGTAAAAATCTTCCAGTATTTGCAAGATTCTTTCTCTGTAATAAGAAGTAGGATGAACAAAGAAGTGATAGGCTCGGATCCTAAGTATAATTACATGTAAACACCATTGAAATCTGAGGAATTTGGTTCTAATTCACTGATTAGGATTGTGATGTTAATTTCTATGGTATTTTATGAAAGAATAGATTGGAAATATGACTACTCGTGTATTCAGACTTTTAAAAGCAGAAGTACATGATATATTGCTCAATTGTTTCATTGTGATTCTCTTTTCATTGCTTCTTTAGCTTCAGTGGGGTAATTAATTTTTTTTTAAAAAAAATCAGAATCTGGACTCGTTTGAATGGTGCTTTCCTATTTATTTCTTGAAACCACCGAGGAAACCTCCCAGGATTCCTTATACAACATTTACGCATGTATCTATTTATAATGCTATAAAAAGGAAGTATAGAAGAATTTTCTTGGTGATTTAAAATTATGAATTGAAAAATTGTTGGATATTTAGCAGAGGGCATTAGCCCAGCAGAAATAAGGCATTGCAGACATGTGTGTGTATAGCTTATAATAAAAAGTTTACTAAAAGAAAATTAGGGAAGGGTTACTTGGGGAGAAAATATAACAACAGCCTAACTCAACTTTCTAGATCTGACTCCATCTTGTCTTCTTCTGCTCTTCTGACTCTAAGAACAAAGGAGAGGAAGTTTACCCCCAAAGTTCCACCCTGGTGTATATGCCAAAAGACATGTACCATTTTCCAATATATTGATTAGCCAATAGTCAGTCTCAGGGGTCTTTTCGTAGAAGAACAGCTGCAGGAGCTCATTAGCATATGGTATGCTAATGAGCTATTAGGCTATTAGCATATGCCACGCCCCCTGACATCACCGGAAGTGATGTAAGAAGGGGAAGAAAAAGGGGGGTGGCATCTTCAAAAGCCTCCCCTTCCCTTCCCCAGCTGGCCTGGGTGAGTGAGCTAAGAGAGAAGGGGTTTAAAGTTTAAACTCCTTCTCATGAGAGTTGGGCCACAGAAGGAGGAAAGAGGGAAGGAAAGAGAGAGAGTAGAGAGAAGGAAAGAGTGAAAGAGGGAAAGAAAGAGAAGGAAAGGGGAGGGAAAGAAAGAGAGGGAAGAAGGAGGGAAACAGGGAAAGGAGGAAAAAAAGAAGAGAAGAAGGTGGGAAAGAAAGAAAGAGAGAAGAGAAGAATGAGTGAAAGAGGAAAAAGAAAGAAGGAAAAGAGGGAATAAAAGAAATTTGGCGGCATATCAGCCCCATTATATCCTATGGGCCATTGAAGTCAATGGTGAAAACATAGGGTATATTCTGGGGGCTGGAGGGGAGGGTTTGAGGAGAGGCTCTAAACTCACAGGGTAGCTGGTGAAGCCTCTCCCCAAGATATCCACCAAGTTTCAAGAACATGGGACTAGTGGGTCCAATTCTATGGGCCCCTAAACAGGTTGCCCCCATTCCCTCCATTGTTCTCTATGGTGGGAAAACAAGTTATTTTTTCCCACTGTAGAGAACAATGGAGGGAATAGGGGCAACCTGTTTAGGGGCCCATAGAATTGGACCCCCTGGTCCAATGTTCTTGAAACTTGGTGGGTGTCTTGGGGAGAGGCTCCATCAGCTACTCTGTGAGTTTGGAGCCTCTCCCTCAAACCCCTCCCTCCAGCCCCCAGAATATACCCTATGTTTTCACCATTGACTTCAATGGCCCATAGGATATAATAGAGCTGAAATTGACATTCGGCTGCCTGAAAGACTCTCTGGGATGCCGGCTGGAGGCGGGGCTTGGCTCCTGAGCTCCCGGAGGCAGCTCCGGTGCGCTCCCCCCCCAAAAAAGACCCCTGGTTAAGGTTACCTCATTAAGACTAAGATCTTCCATTTTTTGCTGGGAAGATTCTCCTCTATACCTAAAACCTAGCAAAAGTACTATCCAAGCTGGTCCATGCTTTGAATAACATTGTGCAGACATTCTAACAGAGAATTTCTGATTTCCAGTTATCATCATCATAGTACTTAAAGACTTTTATGTATTTAATGAGAAAGCTGTGCAAAATCATTCCATTACTTGTGTTTTGGTGATGCTGGAGTCAAGGTCAACATGTTGGTTGACTGCATGCTATGTTAGTATCAGTAGTAGCATAAGTAATTACTGTCTCTTCTAGAACATTCCAAAAGATGTCCATAAGAAGGCATTCTTAATGGACAGCAGCAGAACAAAGTTTGAGTCCAGACCAACAAAGTTTTATTCAAACTGTAAGCTTTCTTTTCTCACATTTTTAATTAAATAAGAAAATACATAACATCAAAATGTCACTTAAATTAAAAACAATTTCATCATAGAACTAGCTAACTATAATGAGATAATTCCATAACTTATGCAAATCTTCTACCCTTTTATAATTTTAATGATCTGCTGATTAGAAGGGATAACTCTCTTGTCAGCAAGATATTTTATGAACAGTTCCCAGGTTTCCTCAAAATCAAAATGTCCCCACAATAAGAGAGAGTCAGAAAAAAGGGGTTATTCATAATCTTCCCCATAGTATATTGCTCCCATAAATTTACTTGCCAATTATGAAGTGTGAAACCCAAAAGGAACTCCCACTGTTTAGCTATGGCCAATCTAGCTGCAGCCACTAATGTCAAAATAAAAAAATTCTGTTGTTTTGGAAGCTGTAGGTCTGCCCAAAAATCTACTAGAAGAAATTCCAGCAAATATGGAAGAAAAAGTCCACAAGTCCACAGATCATCCTATGAACTTCTTTCCAAAAAGTTTGAATAACATTACATTCCCACCAGTTATGGAAATTAGTCCCTACTTGATTACATTGTTTCCAACAATCTGGGTTCAAAATTTTATTCCTCAAATGAATTTTGTGAGGTGAGAAATACCAATTTGAAATTAGTTTGTAAAATTGAAGTCAAATATTACGTATTTTAGATTTATATGAAGGGGAATTCCAAATTTGTGTCCAATCAGATTTCGTAAGATTTATCCCCAAGACCAAATTCCGTTTTGTTTGATATGGTAAAACTCCTGTATGTGTAGACATAACAAGCATCCTGTAAATGGAAGAGAACATTTTTTTTTTAGTTTTGTTTCTTTACTAACCATAATTTCAAAAGATGTAAGCAATCTATCGAAAACTCCAGAGGCCCTGAGGGTAATAATTAGGTTCCTAATTTGAAGATATTTATACCAAGAAATCTTACCCCCCTGATTTTTGTTCTCAAAGCGTAAGCTTTCGTGTGTAAAGCACACTTCTTCAGTCAAATGGAATAACATCGCCTCAAGGGCTGCTTACAGGAAAAAAGAGGGTGGCGGCAGCCATTAGGAAGGGCCACTCAGAGCCAAGGTGCATTTGCAGAGCGGAAATTGGATCAGGTAAGATCAATGAATAGCAGCAAATTAGTACATAAATGCAGAAGTTAACAAAAAGATATGAGAATGAAGCTTGAGTCCAGCAGTACCCCCAAGACAAACCAAGCTCGACCCACCCTCTTTTTTCCTGTAAGTAACCCTTGAGGAGCTCTTATTCCATTGTTCTGAAGAAATGTGCTTGGCTCATAAAAGCTTACACTTTGAATAAAACTTTGTTGGTCTTAAAGGTGCCACTGGACTCAAACTTTGTTCTGCTGCTTCAAAATGGCTACCCGCCTGAATTTTTCTTAATGGACAGCAGGTGTTCTACATATTTCTCTTTGGAAAACATTCCATTGCACCTTTCAACTGGTAAGGTGGTGTCTTTCAGAAATCAAAAGTAATTTGTTCTCACTAGAAGGACCCACAGTATGTGATCTGCAGATCCTATTAAACAGCTGTGTGTATTATTTCTGTAGTTGCACAATACATCATTGACAGCACAAGAACACAGTGACCCAGAAATCCCTCCTTGAACTTGTGTCATCATTTACTATTTATAATACTGCTGATGTTAAATGGAGTGCTAATCACATGTGGCTAATCTGAACTTCATGCTACCAGTAGTTAATAGCCCTCCTATTAACATGAACTCAACAGATTTCAAATGGAGTCTCCCATCAGGTGGAGAGGTAGATAGCTATTGCTTTCAACATGGTTCTTCTGATGTTTTGAAGCAAAATGGACTTTGAGTAGATGTTCCGAGCTTCCTTGCCATCTCAGTACATGAAATATATTTTAAATATATGATTTATTTTAAAAATGTGTATTCTTCCCCACAGTCCAAAGGCTTTCAGGGCGGCTCACAGCAAGGTAAAACTCAAAAATACATTAAGAGATCTGACTCCCTTATTCCACAATCAAACCAGTCCAGCAATATACCTATACCAAGAATATAAGTATCCAGCTGAGACCAAGACTAAAACCTGAGTTTGCCTTTACTGCATCATCTTGTACCAAAGTAATCCACTTTCTGCATTATGGTATGTTGTGCCTTAGACAGTTCTTTTTCTTTGCATTGTTTTCCAGTTCTGTAGTCCTAATCCTATTTCATTTTTTTATTGCATGTTTTATGGTCTCTCAGTGAATTGTTTTCTATATTTTGTAATCCACCTTGACTCTCAGCCAGAAATGTGGGCTATAATGAAGTAAAATAATAAACAAAACAATCAAAAGAAACCAGATCAACCAATTGTTTATCAGGTAGCCCAGGTGAACAGAAACATCTGATGCTGGAAAGTCATCAGATCTGATACTTGCCAAATGACTTCAGAGAGAGATTCCATAATTGCAGGGTGTCACAACTGAGAAGGCCCTGCTGCTTGTAGCAGTCAGCTTAGTTTCTGCTGCAGATGGAAGACAAAGCAGAGACTGTGATGCAACTGTTCATCAGTGCGCATCTGCATACTGGTAACAGGAAAGGGGGTGCAAACGAAATGTGCAGACTATACATACTACAATTCCAGAATCAGTTACAGATAGTCTCCTAGTTAAACCAGAATCAATGCGGAGTGGAGCATTCTAGAGTCAGATTCTGAAATAAGAAAGGAATAAACAGGTTCAATCCATTCATCTCTAAAAACAATGAAACAAGAGACAAAGAAATATCGAAGACTGCTGCACACAGCTTCAAGCCAACATTCACTCTTTAGCAAACTCTTACACTGCCCCATTTCCACATAACACAGATTTCTTACACCCCTGTGGCTAATAACGGATTGCAGGATAATAAATCACGTAATTGCTGCGGAAGATAGGTGCATTTTAATGTGCTTCCTTGAAAAAGTGCCATGAGCACTGCTGGTGATTTGCCAGAGCCAGAAGGCATTGCCGAATTGTGTCCTGACTCAAGGAACAATAAGCGCAAAGGAAAATAAGCTTGGCGGGAATGAACAGGAAAAATAACATTAATGCACCAGCAAGCATTCAGAGGCCCTTTTTTGTCCGGTGATATTTAACAGCCTGACTGTGTCCTCTGCATGATTAATTAGCCCTCTCCACATTATGACCCTCATTAGGTTTCTGACAAGGTAGATGATTAAATCCTATTTTCTTTCTTTGGGTGTGTTAGCAACCTTACAAAGGGGGGGGGGCTTCAAATTATGGGTGTCAAATTATAGATGTGTATTTTGCTTGGCTATTAATGTATTTGGGGGCAGGCCACTGGGCAGTAGTGACATAATGGGATGGCATGGACTTTTGAGCTGTTTTGTGGCCGGCTGGAAGATGTGGAAGGGGCTACACTCATAAGAGATGTGCAGTGTTGACCCAATTTATGCTGGTGCCACCTGTCAGGTAAACTTTGACTGAAAGTTGCCAGAATGAAGTTCTTTATTGTTTTTTTTCCCCTCTGCACTTGATCTTGGTGCTCCAGGGAGAGTGGATGAAAGCAAAAAAAACCCCATCAAGCTATAAACTGTGGCGAGTGTAAAGTAACTTGGTTCTAGCCAGAATAATAACTTTAAAGGGTGTGCCACATAAGCATAACAAATTGTAGCCAATTTAACTCACACCATTTTGTAAATAAATAAAATTACTCGGGACTGGTAATTTTATACGATTCTGGCTGCACAGTAAGTCCTACTTACTGCCAAATAAAATCAACAACTGGCCATACATGCGCATTCTCTGTTGCAGTCCCCACCTTGTGGAACGGCCTGTCCGAGGAGGTCAGGAAGGCTCCCAGTCCCCTGGCTTCCCACACACTATGCAAAACTGAACCATTCAAGAGGTCTTTTTTACACAAGCAACAGGGCTGCAGTGTAATTAAATGGTTCAGAAGGATGCTTTGATAAAGGGATAGGGACTGTAGATTCTCTAGTACTGTGTACTGTCTGTCACTGTGGGTATCTTCCTTCTCTGTAATTTTGGGATTGTTTACCATGTCATGTTGCAGTGATTTGTTTCAAGTTGTTTCAGCTCTGCTATAGATTTCTGCCTGCTTTTCCAGATTTCTGCCACCTAAAACCTATTGCTCTGCTCATTGGATGTCACATCCCACTGAATGTGAGAAAGGTGGACTATAAATAACATAAACAAAATAAATAAGTATAGACAGAATTACAGCCTGGATCTCTTTTTCAAGAGATCTTCATGATTAGGTGTTTTTGAGGTAGAGAATGACCCAGCAGTCTTATCACGTTTTCATCCCACCTTTCTTGTAAGTGGTATTTTGCCCTCCTGTATTTTTCCTGACAACAATCCTGTGAGACAGGTTAGGTTGAAAGAAGGAGATTGGCCCTAGGTCACTCATGGCAGACTGGAAACAGGAACCCAGTTCTCCACAGTCCTAGTCTGATATCAAGTGGGGGGATCTAGGGCAGCGTTCAGACTGGCAGTTTGGCCCAATAGAGACACATTTCACAAATGGATTAAATGGGCCCATTCACATAGCCACATCTGTCAGGTGTTCCCTGGCCATACTCACCCCATCATAGGACGACTTGGAGCTGGGATAAAAAGGCACCACATCACAACTGGTGTTTTTTGTTCCCCGCACATTCATTGCACATGGCCGGGTGTCTGAACATGGGGGCACGCACACAGAATGGATTTGGCAGTCTGAACCTGCAGATCCATTCCTGCCACTAGGGAGGGTTTTTTAAAATATATATATATTGCCTATATGTGCATGAGCATACATGTGCATGTGTGCATATGTGCATGTGAGCACACTTATGTGTGCACATGCATTATGGAAAAAAATGGGCATTGTGCTCTGTGGCTGAGGTGCTGCAGTAATGTGGATGCTTGACCATGGGATGTCCGTGTGGGTAGCCCACAGCAAGGTGTGCCGTCTGGGTGATATGCCCCACAACACTTTAAACTGGTACAATTAGAGGCAGCACCATATCACACCAAGCTGCCAGTCTGTCAGCAGCCTAGGTATACCCCATTAGTGCGGATAGGGCTCCCTCCACCCCAAGCAATTTCAAGTTGGGAAAACTGCTCAAGGGGAGGCTGAAGCCCCCTCTCTCCTCATACTATGGTCCTGATCCAGCTCAGCCCTGCATGTACCTGGGATTAAATTTCCAACACAAAATTCATAACGTGTTTGGTTTTGCAGACAAACCAGATTTAGGTTTTTAATACATAGCTACAGACTGGGTTACTTCTTTAGTAGCTTTAATTGGTTGGAAACATCTTGGAATAAAATACGGCATTTCTGAAGCACTTCATACATCCTTTAACCTCTTGTTTGTAGTAGTCACTCTGAAAAAGATGCTGATTGTCGGTGGAAGGGAGAGAGAGAATTTTCAAAATGAGGGAGGAGCATGAACTAGCTCTCTCATTCACATCATTTTCTTCCCTTCGCTCTGATGCCTACTCTGGACAGAGGCTGATGAGTATTTACCACATTTCCTTCTGTCCTACAATTAATTGCCTTCATTACTGATGGTGGCACAGCTTTTCACCACACATTTGCACATATTTACTCCTCCAATTCCTCAGGGAGGCTACAGAGAATCAACAAGACCAGCCCAAAAATGAGGAAAGCCTTCCAGTCTTTCTTGTGCTCCCGCAGCGAAAATTTACCACATCCCTAGTAGTAAACCACTTCCATACTGATGCCAGATTTTGTTTAAAAACATGCGCTAACAAATGGCAGACCTGTAAGACATTTGTGTGTCTGTGTGGAGGTCATCTTCCTTTCCCCTCTAGTTTGTCTTTCCCATATGCCAATCAACCTTCATCTTCAGCCTCCCCCACCCCCCACCCCAGCCTCTGCCTGGGAAAACTATGGCCCAGTAGCTGCCAGGCCAAGCCCAGTTGCACTGTGGGGACACTGCAAGAACTTGCAGGGGGCTCCTCATTTTCCCATGTACCCCCTACCCCACAATATTTCCTCTTTCCTTCCTCCTGGCAACCCCCTATCTTCACTTTTTCCTGCTTCCTTCTCTCCTTCCTACCCACCAAACAACCTAACTTTTATCTGTTCCCTACAGCTATATTTATTATTTCATTTATACCCCACCTTTATGTACAGTGAGGATCCAAAGCAACTTACATAATTCATCTCTCCTCCATTTTATCCTCACAACAACCTTCTGATGTAGGTTAGGATGAGAAAATGTGACGGGCCTGAAGTCACTCAGTGAGCTTTCATGCCAAAGTAAGGGATTTGAACCTGGGCCTTCTGGATCCGAGCCTGAAACTGTAACCACTATCACCCATTGGCTTTTGTGAGGAGGTTGCTGTTGAACAGTAGCAAGTAGCTGGACCTAGGTGAATCATGCAGGTCAGGTGGTAGCTGGTCACACTGAGGTTGCTGCTGCACCTGACCGTTATTCCCCCTTCCAGGGGCAGATTGTCTATTATTGGCATATCCCTTCAACCTTAGCCAGGCCATCTCTGTGGCAGAAGGGCTGTGTCCAGGCTGTTGGAGCTCCACACAGTGCAAGGGAGGTGGCACACAAGCCCTGCATGAGGTGAGGTGAGGTGAGACAAGACAAGGTGGTGCTCAACCCGCCCAATCCTTAGCAAGGGGAAGGGGTTCCTGGACAGCCAAAGCCCTGCATGAGGTGGAGATTATGAGACCAGGGGGAGGCAAGGCAGGCACACTACTTCTTCCTCTCTGTCTCATTTGGGGATTGTGGTTGGCATACTTTTCCATGGCCATTTTTTCATTCCAGACTGCCCCCACCTCCTCCCTCAAAGGCCACAACAGCCCTGGAAAGGGCCCTGCCTCCCTCCTCTGCCTTTTACTGAGAGAAGCCATGACTGGTTGGCAGTACTGCACGGTTGCCTAGCAATGGCCACTGAGGGCATTTGTTTCTTAAAGTGACAGGCACTCCTACTATATGAGGGGTTAACTCCCTCCAATGGTTTTCTTTTTAGAATTCGCAGGGGGGGGGTTGTTTTGCAAACCTGGTATGTTTTTCAAGTTTGTAGAAATATCTGTCTTGTCTGTTCATGGCTACAGTCTCTGGATTTAAGTATCTCCAGATCTGACCACATTGAGAATTAGGTATATCAATGATGATGATAGCTAATAATAATACTTAGTATTTATATAGCGCTTTCAGTGTCCAGAGTTCTTCACATACATGCCCAAGGCTGCTGAGGGCCACCATGCCAATCCAAATTTCTTCTCTCCCTCCCTCCTCATACGATCGAAAGATTATATGAAAACACAGGTTCCACAAGCCCTCCAAGGAGATCAGTTCCCTGGAATATTGCCTCCTTAGGCCCCTCCCTGAAGCCCTGGTGACAACTGCAACAGCCCTGTGATACAGGCTAGTATTATTAACCCCATGTTGCAGTCTTAGCTGGTTTGAAGCTATAAAAAATGGCTTGCCTAATTCTGTTTAGTGAGTTCATAGCAGAGGTGAGATTTGAACCAGGAGGAACCTCCCAAATTATAGCTCATTCTCTGGACCCCTTTTGCTATGGCAGTGGAAACTACTGTCAAGTCACAGCTGACTTATGGAGACCCCACAGGGTTTTCAAGGCAAGAAATGTCTGGAGGCAGTTTGCCATTGCCTGCCTCCATGCCACGCCCCTGGTATTCCTTGGAGGTCTCCCATCCAAATGCTAGCCAGGCCCGACCCTGCTTAGCTTCCAAGATCTGATGAGATCAAGCTAGCCTGGGCTGTCCAGGTCAGGGCCCTTTTGTTATAGCTGCCCCTAAAATCAAAATGGAGAACATTACCTAATCACCAGATATGCCTTGCTACCAAACAGCCACAAGACAGGCAAAGTGTCTGGAAGAACGTTCCATTCCTTGAAATCTAGTCACCAGTTCACCTTCTGCTGTTGCTGATAATAACTGAGTCTTTTATAACAGAGCAAAGAAATTGAGAAAATCATCAGGATATCTTTGAAAACACATCTTGACCCTCTTCCATTCACTCTGCAGTTGCTTTCTTTGTGTGACATTTTAGCCTCAGTTACTGAGAGGGAAAATTTTGTTCTAAACTTCAGAAAAAGCTCCCCCGTTCTGTCCGTGTGAAACACTCGATAATTTTCAATGCTGTTAGCCATTAATCATTTTAAAGAGCTTTTAAATGAGCATGAAGTCCTTTGAGCCTTTCTGCATGTACAGGCATTGGATCAGGGACTGTCTTACAAATTGCTTTTGTCTGGCCTCCTAATGCAAAATCAACTCGGGGATGGGAGAAATATATCACTGCTGAGTTTTATTACGAGACAGAACTATTACAAACACATCACGGGAAATATTTTTTAAGCTGTTCTATTAATAACAGCAGGCCTGATTTCTTGATTTAAACTTACCCTCTTTTCACGTTTTCTGTGATATTTTCCAGATATAAACTGTTATGATGAAGAGTCACTCAAAAGCAGGGGAAAGCTGCAATTATAAAGGTTTTTTTCCCCCTCAAAGCGAGAAGGGAGAACAGAGAGATTGTTTTACATACATCAGTGAAGGACGTACTAATAAAGATTGGTCTGGAACATTTCTTTTTTAGGACGATTGACTTATCAGCAATAGCCATTGTAGCAAATCTGGAAATTACATAATTGCCAGAAACTGTAGATATTTAACTTGGCAACAGCTCTAGGTGTCTCTGATTTATTATTGTAACTATTTGGCTTTCCAGAGATGAAGACATATTTAATGAAAGAACAGAACAGTAGAATACATGTGATCCAAGCGGTGAACTAGCTTTTTTTAAATGACACTCTTGCTGTCATGAGAATCTAAATAAACTAACACGAACCTGCTCAAGATGGAAAGCCGGGGCAAGCTGGTTCCTGGGTGAAAATACTGACATCAATTACTGTACGCATTTCACCAGAAATTACACCAGAAATATGATTTCACCACAAAATTTTATTTCAATACTGAGCAATTGAGATAGTAGCTATGTTATGATACTGGTTTGGAACATACAATATTATTAGCAACTAGTTTAAAAAAAAAGTTGTGTTACCATCTGCCTTCATACTTACAAGTTTAAAATCAGTCGAAAGGCAGGTGATAACTTGGATACTTCTTAAACATTGTTATCTACAATGGCACCATGCCCTGAGAGCTGGATGGCTCAGATGAGCCTGATCTTGTCAGCTCACAGAAGCTAAGCAGGATTGGTCCTGGTTAATGTTTGGATGAGAGACCACCAAGGAATACCAGGGTTGTAATGCAGAGGTAGGCGATGGAAAACTGCCTTGGACATTCCATGAGAGGGTTGCCATAAGTCAGCTGCGATTTGATGGCACTTTCCTCCACCATCGCAATGGCACTGTATGTTCCAAACCGGTATCACAACGTAATATCTTGCAATTAGAATATATAGCAATCAATAAATTGCTAGCATAATCTCCGCCTAGGTGACTTTTTGACCGAGTGAAAGAAGTGTCAAATCAAATTTTACCATTCCTTTTTAATAGGAAAGTATTTCTTTAATATTTTCTTTCTCCATTCTCATTAGAGCGAAACGCCAGAAAGAAAATAGCGTTTAAAAAACATAGCCATAAATATACAGCACTGTCAGCTGCATTCACAGATTAAACTTGGCACCCTTGCCTCAATAAATCAACTAAAAAACTGCATGCAGAAGTGAGTCCCATTTTTTACAAAGGAACTTTCTCCCAGGTAAGTATGCAAAAGATCGCAGCCTTAATTCTGGGACCAATCCCAAACAGGTCCGGTCGGAAGAAAGCTGAATTTTATTCAGCAGAGTGGAGCTTATTCCCAGGCAAGTGTTCTTTAAAATTGCGGCCTCTGTCAATGAAACTGATTAGGGCTGTAATCCTAGGCCTGTTGGGCTAGGACAAGGAAGGAATAAAGGTCTTTGAACTCAGTGAAACTTACTTCTGAGTAAACAGTCAGGGCTGAATTGTAAAATCTGTAGTCCCCATGTTAACATACAACAGTAAAGCAAAATCGAGGATATTATTAATGGTAGAGAAGGGAGGACCAGAATTCCTCTCTGAGACATTTCTTGGCAGTTTCTGTGAATCCTTTGTGAGGCAAAGCTCAGAGTGGCAAAAGAAAGAAACGGGGTTAAAAGGTTACAATTCAGAACAATTTAGATGACTTAAATTATAAAAATGACAGCATCTGCAGACTGGGGAGATTGTATAGACATTTCTTTGACACGGGGCACATGAAACCCACGGAATTACATAAAGATGCCTGGAATATTATATGAGCTGAACTGTTAGCTTTGACATATTTAAAGTGCCAGGTTGTCAAAGCCTAAATTGAATAAAAAGTCTTTGTGATTCATTTTCATCAAAGAGATTTACTTTGGCAAATTGTTTGAGAGAAAGGTTGTCCTGTCTGATAAAGTTCACTCCCTGTCTCTAGCCTGGATATAGTTTCTTGAAAATACAGGTATTATCTCCTCTTTAATACCTCCTTATATTTCCCATGCTTATCAGTTTAGGAGGTCAATTGGGCTCAGCAGCTGCTGCCTCTCATGTCAAAACTGCCACAGAAATGCTGAAATGGAAGATACACACCGGCTCGGAAAAATGGGCTCGAAGTTCCAAAGATAGAGATTCGTTGGCAGAAGCCATCATAATCAAGCCAGGTATTATCAGACAGATTAGGAATCCTCCGGAATCTTGATATCGACCCTATCAGAACTCTAGCAATCTCTTAAATTAATGAGCGGGACAAAGCCAGGAGACTGAGACGCTATATAAGGGACAAGATGGGTTTCACTAAGGACAGCAGTAGTTGCTGGTGCTCTCCAAAAGGGATGATGCTCAAAGGTCCACCCAAGCTATGTCACAGTACTTCACCCACTCCAGCCCTTCTTACCTATCTTTCCCTACCAGTCCCACCCTACACATAATGCACCTTATCTGAGATGGAGGGAAAGTAAAGGCCAGAGAGTAATTTTGTGACAGAAGATTCTTAGATGCCGTGGTTTGCTGTTAATACCCTTAAACAGAATGGAAATAAAAGTTGAGATAAAGAGATTTTGCTAAGGCTAGTCAATCATTCTGTAGCTGTCCAAGGCACTGCTCCAAAAGTCTCCTAATGGAGACCCTCGAAGGAGAAGGTGGAGAGGCTTTGGCTGAAGAAACCATCTCCAGCCTGCAACTATCAGTTGATGGGAAATATCCCCTTGATGAGTATTCTTATTCATTCCATTTATACCCTGCCTTTCTCCCCAGCGTGGCCCCCCAGGTGGCTTGCAATATTCTCCCCTATTCTATGTTATCTTTACAGCACTGTGAGGTACATTAGGCTGAGTATGTGAGTGACCTACTGTCACCCAGCAACCTTCTCTGGCTGAATAGGGATTCGAACCTGGGTTCCCCAGATGCTAGTCCATCACTGTAATCTGTTGATTCAGTCTCCTTAGCAGGAGGACTGCATTTTTACAGGTTCTTATCACGCTGCTGGATACACAGCTGTCAGTAGGAAGATGAAGGGAGTGCTGCTGATTCTTAAAATCTTACAGCAAATAATATGGAATACATAAGCGTGAACAGATAAAACATAAGTCTATATAGCATAATTGTAAATCAGTCTCCAGTAAAGGACATACTAGGTAGTGGAGAGATGAACCATAAACTACTAGGCATTGTAAATATCCTTGGAACAAAAGGTTGCAAATATGAGAGCCAGGGGCCTGCATACCTGAGGGGCCACCTTTCCCACATGCTCCCCAGAGAGCACTGTGATCAGGGGCCCAGAATCAACTGACCTTCCCAAGTCTTTGGGAGGCCAGGTTGGCAACAACCAGGGCCAGGGCTTTCTTGGTGGTGGCTCCAGTCTGGTGGAAAGAGCTCCCGGAGGAGATCAGGGCCCTGTGGGACCTCATGCAGTTCCACAAGGCCTGTATAACTGAGCTCTTCCACCAGGCTTTCGGACCCGCCTCCACTGTTAACCACCACCATTAACAACTAACGACTGATAGCTGAAGGTGAACTCTTAATAACAGCTTGAGTCAGCTGCCAGAAGGACAATTGAAAGAAGATCGAGGAACCAACTACAAGAAGACTGGACTGAGTAATCACAGCCATCGGGAATTAATGCTACTAACACTTTGTTGAGTTTTATAGCTTAATGATTTTAGAATTGTTTTAAACTAATTTGATTCATGTTTTATTGCAAATTATGTACTGATTTTATGTAAACAGCCCTGAGCTGATCTTGGCTGGGAGGATGGGGTAAAAATCCAATAAATAAATAAATGACCAAACAAACTTAATTCATATTAGTCAATCTAAATCTAAATGTTAACTCATTAATTGCCACCCTACCACCTTTCTGTCCTCATTTTAGTTCCGTTTCCTAGAAAGTGGGCGGATGTCGTTTCATAGCTATCGTCCTTTTTAGGTACTGGCACCATTGGAGCACACCAATCAGTATGTTCTGTAATCAGCTCTATAACCCCACAGCAGACCATCCTATCCAGTTCAGCTTTCATTTTAGGGAGCAACAGGACTGATATAGTCCTGGCTGTGCTGATAGCATAAAATAGTGTTTTTCTTAAACCTTATTTTTATTGGAGCAATCTACAAAGTTCTCAGCTCATGTTGAGGTCCTCTAGGAAGTTCATCAAGATGGTATAAGAACATAAGAACATAAGAGAAGCCAATGTTGGATCAGGTCAATGAACCATCTAGTCCAACACTGTTACACAGTGGCCAAAGATACCAGGTGCCATCAGGAGGTCCAGTAATAGGGCCAGGACACTAGAAGCCGTCCCACTGTTGCCCCCCCAAGCACCAAGTATACAGAGCATCACTTGCCCCAGCCTGAGAATTCCTATCTATACCTTGTGGCTAATAGCCACTGATGGACCTCTGCTCCATATGCTTATCTAATTCCTTCTTGAAGCCGTCCATGCTTGTAGCTGCCACCACCTCCTGTGGCAGTGAATTCCATATGTTAATCACTCTTTGGGTGAAGAAGTACTTCCTTTTATCCATTCTAACCCGACTGCTCAGCAATTACATTGAGTGCCCACAAGTTCTTGTATTGTGAGAAAGGGAGAAAAGTACTTCTTTCTCGACCTGCTCTATCCCATGCATAATCTTATAAACCTCGATCATGTCACCCCTCAGCCATCATTTCTCCAAGCTAAAGAGCCTCAAGCATCTTAACCTTTCTTCAAAGGGAAAGTGTTTCAACCCTTTTATCATTCTAGTTGCGCTTCTCTGCACGTTTTCCAGTGCTATGATATCCTTTTTGAGGTGTGACCAGAACTGTGCACAGTACTCCAAATGAGGTTGTGCCACTGATTTATACAGGGGCATTATGATTCTGGCTGATTTGTTTTCAGTTCCCTTGCTAATAATCCCCAGCATAGTGTTGACCTTTTTTATTGCAGTTGCACACTGTCTAGACATTTTCATTGCATTATCAACTATGACTCCAAGATCTCTCTCTTGGTCAGTCTCTGCCAGTTCAGACCCCATCAATGTGTATTTATATTTAGGATTTTTGGCTCCAATGTGCATCACTTTGCACTTGGCCACATTGAACCCCATTTGCCACGTTGACGCCCACTCGCCCATCCTCGACAGATCCCTTTGGAGTGCCTCACAATCCTCCCTGGTTCTTACCACCCTGAACAACTTTGTGTCATCTGCAAATTTAGCCACTTCACTGCTTACTCCCAACTCCAAATCATTAATAAACAAGTTAAAAAGCATCGGACCGAGTATTGATCCCTGTGGTACCCCATTGCTTACCACCCTCCACTGAGAAAATTTCCCATATTAAATCCATTGCAACAGCAGTGTTCCAGCTCAGTAGATTGTTAGACTGAGCTCAAAGTACATAGATTCTGAAACTGTAGTCCTCCCCTTTGTATTGAGTTTGAGCCTGGAAGAAACCTACGCAGCTCAGTCTTTCCCTGGGCTGGAAAATATTGAGGATGGAGCACTTTTAAAGCACTGTAGAGTGATTCTGGAATTTCATTCACATCCACCCTGATGTCTATTTTAAATTCTAGAGGAAGGCCATAAGTTTGTAATGATATCATCCATGGGTTGGTAGTTGTGTTAGAACAGTTGACTGGTCCCAAAAACAAATTGATCTAACCTGTGACCTCTCTCACACCTTGACCGATTTTGCACAAGAGCTGTGCCGCCATTACGCCTCCCTTTGCCCCGTTTCCATTGGACAATTTCCCACTTGAAGCCACACCGCCGCATTTTGACCGCAGCTTCGCCCGATTTTCCCCGTGGTTTTGTGATCCTCAAAAAACAGGATCATGAAACCGCGGGGAGGATCGGTCAAAGCCGCAGGTCAAAATGCGGCCATGCGGCTTCGAGTGGGAAATTGACCAATGGAAACAGGGCAAAGGGAGGTGTGACGGTGGCACAGCTCTTGTGCAAAATCGGTCTGAATCAGGAAACTGTGGGAGAAATCGGATGAAACCATGGGTCAAAATGCGGCTGCACAGCTTCGAGTGGGAAATTGACCAATTGAAATGGAGCAAAGGGAGGCATAACGGCGGCGCAGCTCCTTGTGCAAAATCAGGCCTTGAGTGTGACATACAGTAGCAAAATGTCCCATCCTTTTACATTTGTAGCACTAAGTCAATCCTGAATAGTTTCAGTTTTGCAGCCACCAAATTCACAGGCTTCTCCTTTCTCATGTAGTCATCATATCTAAACCTCAGCAGATCCCCCTGGTTTCTGGTTTCTTTCGTGAAAGTAGGCCCATTTGTGAATGAGGCTCCATTTAGGCACAAACTATTCATCGCATTTCTTCAGGACAAGTTCATATTTATCCCTATCCTGATCAGCAGCAAAATCAAGGGTATTAAAGATTCGCTCTGCTTGTGGGCCCATTGTATAAATTAAAGAGCATACCTGGATTTCCTCTGCTTCTGCATTCAATTTTGTTGTGATGCTATAACAAGAGAAGTGCTGTTTCCAGTCAGGCCATCCTACAGGCCTACCAAAATCAAAGGCCTCTGGTGCGGAGAACTTTGCCATTCTGGGCTTCATCTACCAATTTCTCTATAGACTACAGTGCAGAAAAAGGTCCAAGGACCACATTAAGTAGTGATTGAAGGTTCAGATTTCTGACACCATGTCTTATCAATGCCGACCTCAGTAATTTAGCATAAACAGGTTATTTATTAAGTTTCCGTAACACAGATAGAAAAAGGGTAAACAGTTTTCCCATTCTCTGCTTTGCAGTGTCCTTGCTCTCCAGTCTCTCTTTAGTTTCTGTTTCACTTTTGTTGTTCCTCCCTTGTTCCAACCCTTAATTAATATTACATTTCACTACAATAATCACTACACCATAATGTGAGCTAGTTTGGTGTAGTGGTTAAATGCATGGACTCTAATCTGGGAGAACCGGGTTTGATTTCCCACTCCTCCACTTGCACCTGCTGGATGGCCTTGGGCAAGCCATAGTTCTGGCACAGCTGTTCTTGAAAAAGAGCAGTTTCTGTCAGAGCTCTCTCAGCCCCACCTACCTCACAGGGTGTCTGTTGTAGGGAGGGGAAGGGAAAGGAGTTTGTAAGCCGCTCTGAGCCTCCCTTGGGTACTGAAGGGCGGGGTATAAATCTAACTTATTATTATTATTATCATTATCATCATGTGTGAGACCATGATACATAAAGGACCTCTTGCTCCCATAAGAGCCTCCCAATAGGAAAGATCTTCAGCAAGAACCCCTTGTGTTGTACGCCCTTACCCTCAGAGATGGAATCGACAGACACCAGAGACAGGGCCTTTTGTGTTGTGGCACCTTGACTTTTGAACTCCTTCCCTGCAACTCGTTGCCTGACACCTAGCCTTCCTACATTTAGGAGTCAGATGAAAACATATTATTCACTCAAGATTTCTCTTGCTTGTTTGGAGGGGTGTGGGTTTTAAGGATGCGATTTGTTTTTATTCTCTATTAATTTTGTAAATTCTTGGAAGTATACTTTATTTCAGTTTTAATCTTTGATTTATGAGAGCTTTGTGCTAAGAGTTTCTGTGGGATGTAAATATTTTAATACTGAATAAATAATCAGTGAGAACTAGAGGTTTTCTCATATCCCTGCTTTTCAGACCAAAATTGTCACCCACTGTAGCTCACATCATTTTAATACACATTGCTGGTGGGAGGTGCTGTACAAAATGAAATTGAGAAAGAAGTTCTGCCCTCAAATTTACAAGCTAAGTAAATAAGTATTCCCAGGAAAGCGGAGTGGAGAGAAAAGGCAGAAGGCCAGGGGAGAGATCAGTTTGACAAGGCCACAGTGAAAGAGGCGATTTATCAATAGACCTTCTTCTTGCCAAAGATCTTTCTGGGGTGGATGTAATGTAAGTGCCTTACACTGTAGCCCTTAGTCCTCTGGTGGGTGGCAGAGTTTCCTTCTTCTAGCTGTGGAATCACATGGTATCTGTTACTGAAAGTGGCATTCTGCCTTGACATGGAGTGGGTAAGCTAAGCTCTCCGTAGCAGCCAGTGTTCCCTCTGAGTTAGTGTGAGCTAGCTCACAGTTTTTTAGCCTCCGGCTCACACACTTTGGTCTTAGCTCAGGAAGGATGGCTCCAGAGCAAACTAATTTAGACAGTAGCCAAATCACTCACTCACAACTTTAATGCCAGTAGTACGCAAAGTGGAGGTTTTGCTCACAAGACTCCACAGCTTACAAGGGAGCCTTGGATAGGAGCCTGTACTCTGGCTGACAACTGTCTGCAGGGTGGATGTTTTTTCTGTTCTTGTGGTGACCTTCCCAGATAGGAGAAGTGTGACCTCCAAGTGCAGAGGTCAAAATGTCATTCTCCTTGTTAACATAGTCACTGGCTTCTCTCTCCAGCTTTTGGGGTATGAAGTCTATCAGGGCCGGGAGAAAATGATGCTGCTCCAGCTAAAGGAAAGCAGGAGCCCATGTACAATCTGAATTTGTAAGAGTTGATAATTTAGCTGGAGTTAGCTAAAAACAGGGGTGGCTGCCTTGTGTAGAACGTGCCGCTACAGCTACTTCCTGGGAATCTGACAGAGGATTAGCAGACATGCTGTCTGTCTGAGGAGTGTGCTTGCCTCCAGTAGATTTTGCATGCATGAAGCAGATAGCCAAAGGCACAAGTCTCCAGTATTCTGTCATCCAAAGGATGCTGACCCAGTAACGCGGGTGTTTGAATTTATCATTGCTTGTGAACCAGAGGAATGAGGAGACCAGCACAGTTCTAAGACCCATTCCACATCCCTAGATGGATTAATGGACTCATCCACTGACATTTGAGCATATGAAGCTGCATTATACTGAGTCAGACTATAGGTCCATTTATGTCTTTTCTGGCACCAGAGTGTCGGGGAATAAAATATCATTCCAAGCACCTGAGCTCCTTTCACTGGAAGTTGCATATGAGGCAGAGACTGGGGCAGTAGACTACTGAACTGGAACTCCTCTCCATTCAAAAGGCATTCCAGGGTTGTGAAATACCCAGCAAAGTTCCTTTGGTCATTTAGGCACTCCCTCAATCTCTGTGAAGACAATCTGCACAAGTTATTATGGGGTCCTCATGTAGCAGGCAAATATAAAAAAGCAGCATCAGGGAAAGACTAAGGAGATACTTCTTGAATGCAATGTATCAGCTGCTTGTGTCAAAAGGGACATCTTGGGCACAGTGGGAATGGTTGGTCAGACACAGGGCAGGCAACATAATAAAAGTAATCAAGCATCATGAAACTTCGGCATTAGATCAGGAGGCAGAACCAGCTTGAATGCTTCCTTCCCAGCTCAGTTGCTAAGTGACCCTGTTGCCTGGCAACGTGTATGTGTGAAGTTCTCCCCTCGTCCTCCACTGTCTGCTTCACGTGCTTCCTTCCTTCACTCCCCTGTATTGAAGACAGGATGATTTTGGTACCAAGCGCACCTCCTCCTCCACTGGTGCACAAGATGCTGGAAGAGGCTGAAGCTTCACGCAAGAGGGAGATGTCCTTGATGAAAACTAAAGAGCTAGAAGATCGGATAGCAGCCCAGCGCCTCCGTGTAGCGTCCCTGCCACATCAACAGGAGCCCAGAAACCGGTGAGAGCTATTATGACCCATTGAACCCAACACAAAAAAGTCTTGCCCTCCTTCGTTCCCTCTATAAACACTGTCTGAGGAATGGTTATTTTCCAGCCTTTCTTTGTACAGTGACCCAAATAGCAGATCTTCCACCTGGGCTGTATCTCCCTCACCCATGCAACTCTCCCAGATGGCTCCTGCTGGATGCTTCACAGACATTTCTCTGTATCCCTTTCCTTACTTGGAACAACTAGCACATCGAAACCATGGAATTATACTGAGGAAAGGACGTGGAGAATGGGTCAAGCCTCCCTTCACCCCATGCTCTGGTCCTGATTCAGGTCAGAGGTATCTTGCAGTTGCTGTTCATAAAACTTTCCAGGTCCAATCGAGGGGTTGTATCCAGACTAAATTTTCCATCCCTGCTCTCTCCCCACTCCTTGCCACAGCAGCCCACTGACTCCCACAAAATGCTGCTTCTTGGGCACAGGGGACCCTGAGGAATGACATTAGAGGGCTCTGCAGTGGGAAGGGAGAATGGGTGGAAATTGTCAGTTTAGTCTGGAATCAACCCAAGGGTATCTAACATCTTGCCTAGTTTGATCCTAATTTTCAAAGTAATCCCAGAGACTTGATTTTAAAATGATTTATCCCCATTCAACCAGGATTAAACTGGTTTAGGGCTACATATTAGAACTGCCAAACCTGTTACAAGTTCCTGAAATCATTCTGGGTACCTGTTGCAGGGAGGGAAGGTGGCATGGTATCACCCAATCTCATCAGATCTCACAAGCTGAGCAGGGTCAGTGTACCAGATAGAGAGACCACCAAGGACAACTCTGCAGAGGAGGGCAATGGCAAACCAACCCTTCTTCTCACTTGCCTGGAAAGCCCCTTGCTGGGGTCGCCATAAGTCAGTTACAACTTGACAGCACATAGGTACCTACTACAGTGACAAGAGCAAGTTCTACCATTAAGCAGAATAGCCAGCCTTTGGGAACGGCCGATTATAAATTATTGAGCTTATTTTTTAAAAGAACATTATCACCAGGGAGAGCTCATTTGGAATTTCTTCCTCAAGCACCAGTAGGCCTTGAGCTGGCTCTTCTGATAAGGTAGTCAAAGGCAAGTTCAGTCCTGCCGTCCTCGGTTTATGCAAAATATTCAGCCAGAGAAAGCAAATAAATTAATCCTAAACAGATTTACGCCTTTCTACGCCTGCTGACTTTTATAGATTTAGAGCACTGCAACTCTGTTGAGGGCTGCACTGTTTGTAATCTCAGTGACAGCTGGCAGGTTCTCAGTGCCCTGTGGCAAGTACTGCTTAGAAAACACGCAATAATTTTTAAAAAGACACTAAAGATAAATATTTTCATATTGTTCTGCAAATGGTAATTTTAATAAGAGGTGACATATATCACTGTGTTGAGCTAGGTTTGCCAAAAAAATCAACTATGAGAAACTTGATAACATATCTAAGGCTGTCAATAGAATGTCCCTATTTCTGTATGGGACTGAGAGTGTAAGTGGAACAATTTCCTCCAAGATGACCACCCACCTTCTTCCAAGGGTGCTTAACTTGTTTCTGGGATTGGTAACCTTAATGAGCATGCCTGCCCATCCATTCAAAACAATGACTACATGTTTTCTCATACTCCACTTCTTGTTTAAGGAGTTAAAAAAGTGAGGTAAAGAAGTGAACCATTGGCTGACGGATCACTCACTGAATGCCACAGCAGTGCATGATTTGAACCTGTAGAAGCCACTAACACAGGTGATATACATTCATATAGCTCCAAATTAATGCTTTGATAAAGTACCAAGTCAGATCCCATCCCAACCTACATTACAGGGTGAATGCCTATATTTGAGGATAGGTTCACCAACTGGTGCAGGATCTCAAGACCAGGTGATATTGCTGAAAATAAGTGTTAAAAAAACAGAAGAGATAAGTGGGGACCCACAAGAAACTTGCAAGGATGGGGCATCCCAGGCCTGCAGCCAGGATTTTTTAATTTGGGGGGCCTTTAAATAAGTCGGGGACACCCCGCACATATCCCCAAGCAACCCGCCTCCTGGGGGAAAAGCCAGCATTCTGCAATCCAGACACACACACCACTGGGCCCTCTCTAGCCCCGAAAGTGGGAGCCACACCTCCTCCTCCCCTCTCATGCCAATACAGCCAGCCCATCAACACCCGGGCAGTGCTCACCCATGCCCCAGCCCTGTGTCCTTCACCTATCACTGCCATTGGATCCCCCTGGCCACTGGAGCCTGGGCTCCCCACTCGCTCCATCTGTCACCATCTTCCCACTGGCACAGCAAGCCTGGATGTTGAGTGTGGAGGGGAGGTGAACCCAGCTGACAAGAGAGAGCAGCTGCAGCTGGTGAGAGGGAGCTACCATGGCTGGCGATGAGTGCCATAAATAAAATAAAATATTGGAAGTCGGGGGGCTTGGGCTGGATGGGAAGTTGGGGGCCCTGGTGGTAAGTCAGTGGGCTGGGCCCTGAGAGACCCCACTATAGCTATGGGCCTGGGGCATCCCCCTGCCTTTGCTTCCTTACCTCTTCCACCTTCTCTGTCAATATTCTGCCTTCACTCCTTTAGTGTCAGTCTTCCCCCTTTCTCCCCCAGCCCCTTCTTTGACGATCCTCTCTCACCCTATTTCTCCCTTAAAGGTTTAAGATTTTCCCTGCAAACCTGGGAGAAGGATCCTCTAAATATGGAGAAAAATCTCATTTCTTTCAGGGTGGACTAGATCCGTGGATTTAGATATCCACAAATTGGCTCACACTTGAGAAACAGATATATAGATGACCCATGCAGAAGGATTTTTGTTATCTCTTCCCCAGAGAGACTCTGGAAGAAGGGGCTGGGGCCAAAACTGATGAGGAGCTGAGACGGGTCCACAAGCAGGTAGAAGAGAAGAGGAAGGTAAGAATTAAACTGTCAGGAGAAAAGGCTACCCAGCAGGCAGTGGACCCCCTAGGACTGTCTACAGAGTTCTACTACAAGAAGTTCTAGGTCTAGAATAAGAGCCTATGTGCGCAGTAGTTCTCTACTCAAGACTCTTCCATATCCTCAGCAGTGAAGTGATTTCTACAGTCTGTTAAGCTGTATCCAGGATTTAAGGAGTGCTGGGCAAAATCCATTCCTTATGCCACACACCCCATGCTAAGCTTGCCAACTCTTTTGTGTACATGCTAAAAAAACAGGTCAACACTTCCGTGCTCACCCCAGGACCACCTACTAAACTAAACGTGTGAAAGAGTCACAAACTGCTCCTTCTGACATGAAGGAGAAGATAAACCCCGAGATCCCTGAAACACCACAGGGACAATATTCCCTTACTGGTAGAAGAAACCAGGCCAAGAATCTCTGCTCGGTGGCAGACACTCTCTTGTGCATGGGGCCTTGGCAGATGTCCAGCATAACGCCTAACATAAGCCCCAGCCTGTACACACAGGTCACAGGAATACAACGAAGAGTAAATCTAAGTGTTGAAGTCAGTAGTAGCCATCTTACATTTATCTACTACTTTGTCCCCCTTTGGGTGATTCGACATTGGCTTTTCCCTCCATTGTTTTACCAAACTCATGGAACAGAAATTCCCCTCTGCATTGCATGCTGCTTTCATTTTCTTTGAGCATCAGATTTTATGGTACCCTCTACACTGCATGCCACTTTCACTTTCTTTGACCTTCAGGCTTTATGGTACCTTTTGCATAGATTTATCGTCATTCAGGGGTGACTTCTCAGTCAGTATGACATTGCCCCGGGTGTACAGTTGCCAGGTCTGGGTTGGGAAATACCTGGAGACTTTGGGGGTGGATCTGGGAGATAGCAGGGTTTGTTTAGGGGAGGGACTTCAGCATGGTCCAATGCCATAGAGTCCACCCTTCAAAGCAGCCGTTTTCTCCAGGGGAGCTGATCTCTGTCAGCTGGAGATCAGTTGTAAAAGTGAGAGATCTCCAGGCCCCACCTGGAGGCTGACAACCCTACCCCGGGGTATTTGAATGTGGTTTTGAGCTGCACCTTTGGTAAGACAATGGAGGGAAAAGCCAATGCAGAATCGCCCTCCATTCCTAAGATTTGGCAGCTTTCTGTCTCTCTCCTCATCTTTATGCAGCACCCCCTTCATTAGGCCAGGAACACCAAATGGTATGCTACTACGTTGTTGTTGTTATTATTAGTCATGCTGTGAAACTATGAAAACAATGATAAAATGCAATATTTTATATCATAAATCTGAGCCCTGGCTGGGGGTGGGTGGGTGGGTGGTAATTTAAAAAAAGAATAGCAAGTCTTCCTGAAGAAAAGTCATCTTCTGCTCCGTCTTGCACTGCATTTGGAGGTGGTTCTGTTGTGGGGCCTGGGGAGACACAAACCTCAACACAGCACTTAATTAAGCATATCTACGATCATGGGAACCATGGGCTGCTAGCTAGCTGTTCCATTCAACATTCAATCCAAGTCTAATATTATGATAAAGCTATTTTTTTAGTGATTTTACTATTTTTTTTAGCAATTTCACTTAAATCTTCCACATGTGTTTGGATCTGAGTTCAAAATGCCTTTATTATTAAATATAAAATATACTATTGTAAGTTTTCTCTGTTACTTTGCCACATCAAACAAATACTACTATATTCAAAAATAGAATGAAAAGAAGGGTGGGGGGGAGAGAATACTCAGCTGTATGTAGCTAGTTCAGCTGATCAATTTTAACTTATTTTCACATTCTGTTGCACCTCCACAAGGGCTTCTGAGAAGCCATATTTGGCAACACAGTAGAAAAGTCTTTGTGGGGAAAATGGGGTTTGGGCACACATAATAACAGATTCAGACACATGCTGCACCACATTGTCTGGGAGACGCAGGTTCAAATCCCCACTCTGTCATGGAAGCTTGCCCAGTGACTTTGAGCTAATATTCTCTCTCCACACCTAGCCTACCTCACCAGGCTGTTGTTGTAAAGCTAAAATGGAGGAGGAGGACAAATTTGTAAACTGCTCTGGGATCTAATTAGGGGGGAAGCAGATTGTAAATGTATGCATTTTTAAAAATAAACAAATGCCCCACATTTATTCACTCTCTGTTTCAGCCCACTTTCACAGTTATGTAATTTCAGATGAAAGAAATGAGACCAGGGCCTATTCAGATGAACAAAGTAATTTTGTATTCTGGATGTAAGAACTGCATGGATCCAGACTGATTCCATCCTGCAGTGAAGTTCAGTGTATTTATTTCAGGCCACATGCAACTGTCAGCCCAGAGCTGGACTTCAGCAGTAGGGTTCCAGTTACTACCCCCCCCCCCAGTTTGGCCATGTGTGAACTGGCCATTTTAAATCATCACATGGAACACAGCAGTCACAACAGATCATCAAACAAGCATGCAGTTTCCCTGTCACATATCCTCATTACTATCCATCATCACAACCACTGGAAAAGAAGCACTGAGTTCCAGAGACGCTTCCAAACCATTTCCACCAATTATGGTCTTCTAGGGTTTGTTTTAAATACAGAAGATTACTCATTTCGCTTAACGTATCCAAATAAATATTGGAAAAGACACCAACCAATTTTATAGCTTTGGGCTAGCCAATTTTTTTTTCCTCCAAGGATTTGGATGCGGTATAACTGGATTCAAAGAGATCTGCCTGGCACGAGGCCACCTCATAATGACAGTAGTTACAACCAAAGTACTTGCTTCTGGTATCTTCTGTGTGATTATATCATGGAAGTTTTTCACCCAGAATTACTACTGGTCTGCTGTACAAGTACATTATTTCTTAAGAATTAAAATCCATTTGAGTGCAGTGCTCTGTGATGTCTTTTCAGACCCGCAGGGGGGAAAAAATTCAATAAAGACTTTAAGATGTTCAGGAATACATCACAGAAGTATATTTTTTTTTCCCTGTGTGGGAACAGGATAATCTAACATTGCACTCCTTTAGTGATTATAAGATCTGCAGCAGGTTGATCAAGGCATTTTGTTAATTGAATGGCCTGTGGTCAGATGCAACCCCAAAAGAGCCATGTGAGATTTCTCAGGGAGGTCGAGTGGAATTATTCAGCCCCAGTTTTATTCTTTAGGTCCTTGTGGATGTCACACCTAATCTGGAAAGCACCTTAAATGTAAGAAACTTGGTTTACTTAGGAATGCTTTCAAGTTAAAAGATATCACTCAAAGAGCCAGCAACATTCCAAAGAGCAAAACTTTTCAGGGGGGAAAAAATCCAAAAGGGCTTTACTCATAGCACATGTTCACAGTATTTATTTAGATAGCTGTGCCCCGTGTTTCTCCTGAACAGGAACCCAAAGTAGCCAATGACATTGTCCTCCCTGCCTCCATTTTATCTTCACAAAACCCCTGTGAAAGTAGGTCAGGCTGAGATTGTGAGTGGCCCAAGGTCAACCGACAGGCTTCCATGGAAGGGTGGGGATTCAAACCTGGGTGTCCCAGATCCTACTCAAGCACTCTAAGCACTCCACCACCCTGGCTCTCAAACAACATTAGACCATTCCAGCATCTTTAGGATGGACCCCTGTTCCCATGTAATCCACACCAGGAAGTCTCACCGCAGAGCAGTGTGGCCTTGTGACAGGGATATCTTTATGCTGCTGCACTGGATGGCATACACTGAACCAAGGAGTCCCTCTGATGTTTCCATTTCCTGAAGGTGGGACAGTGATTTCCAGTGTCAACACTGAGTTTAGCTTCCCTGATCCACACAATGTTTCAGTTTCAAAAAAAAAACCCATCTCAGCTGTTGTCTGCACACACATCGACAGGAGGTTGTCTTTTTTCTTTACTGTTGCCAATATCAACAGAAAGGGTGGAGATTTGAATCAGTGAAAAGAACTTGCTTGATTAGTGTTGTTACAAGAAATAGAAGATGTTGAGAGATCTTGACTCCCCAATCCTGTCACACACAAGAGGTACCTGATCCTTCCTCTTCACTGTGCTCTCACGTGACTTTTTACTGTTTGGGGAGAAAGGCTGAGCCTTCACCCTACCCACCTCCATGCTGAATGTTGATAGTTTTCCATTTTAGATTAGCTACAATAACTAATAGGTTGGTCTGTTTAGATCAGATTATTAGTACATGCCACCACTATTCCAAACAAGTTTAAAATTAGACTTGGGCATCACACATGGGCTGTCAGAAAAAAAATCATTTTATCTTTTTAGATTCAGGATGGACAAAAGCATTTATTTTCTCTTTCACACATGGTACTGGAACTTGGGGCACCCAATGAAATCGATAGGCAACAGGCTGAGGCAAGACAAAAGGAAATACATTATTCAATGAGTAATTGTGGAATACACTGCCAAAAGATATAGTGATAGCCATAAGCATAAGTAGGATGAGTCAAATTCATCACGGATGGGTCCACCAGTGGTTACTTGCCATAGCGACTAAAGAGAACCTCCACATTCAGAGGCAGTAAACCCCTGCATACCGGTTCTAGGAGGCAACATCATGGAAGGCCGTGGCCTCTGTGCCCTGTTTGTCGGTCCTCCAGGGCAACTGGCAGATCACTGTGTGAAACAGGATGCTGGACTAGATAGACCACTGGTCTGATCCAGAATGCCTCTTCTTCTGTTGTTATCTTAACCACTTTGCATGACCGGTTTCTCAACAAATATATCTATGTCTGCTGTTTACAGACACACCTTGCTCCCGAAAGGAGTTTCACTAGTTTGTAACCTTGACATATAAGAGTAACATAAACTTTGTACCCTACTGCTTCTATGTAACAAAACCTAGTCAAGAGCAAAGAAAGCAAACGGCCTCATCAGTTTTTAAGATTTATTGAATCTGGTGTAATCCTACAGAAATCCTACAGTGCTGCTTGTTACACTTGATAAAGAAAACTCCAATGACACACTCAAAATTAGTAATGTGCCACTAGACTCATTTATCTTTGGTGTAGCAGACAAACTGACAATGTGGCTCAGTGCAGAGCACAGCTAACAGGGTAACGCTGGACAAAATGGTTGTACAAACTTGCTTGAATTATTAAGGACTGTGATCTGTACTGCTGTGTATAATGTATTGTAAGTAGGATCCTATTATGTAATTTCTATACCACTTAATGTGTCATGGTGAATATTTAGCCTATGCTTGAGTTCTTTCTGGTAGTTCCAGACTTCTAATCTCCTAATGCATTGATTACTGAATGCCACATTTTGTTGATTGTACTGGCTCACCATGTGTAATCTTCCTTGAGTCCATGTGAGAAAGGCAGACTATAAATAACGTGTGTGTGTGTGTGTGTGTATAAAAGAGGCCCCAAATTCAATCCTTGGTGTCTCCATTTAAAAGGATCAGGTAGCAGGCAATGTGAAAAGCCTGTCCTTGAGTCCCAAGAGAGCTGCTGCCAATCCGAGCTGGCAAATCCTGACCTTGACAGGCCAACAATATAACACTGCATAAGGGACCCCTGCCTGAGTTCATTTCATCAGGGTGGGGGCATAGCTCAATAGCAGAGCCTCTCTTTTTGCAAGCCAAAGGTGCAAGTTCAACAACTGTCTTCTTCAGTTAAAAGGATCAGGTAGGAGGTGAGGTGAAAGACCCTGGAGAGTCATAGTCAGTGTTCCCTCACAGGTTTTTAGCCTCCAGCTCAGGCATTTTTGTCTTGGCTCAGAAAGGATAGCTCCAGAGCAAACTAATTTATGCAGCAGCTAAATCGCTTGCTCACAACTTTAATGCCAGTAGCTCGCAAAGTAGAATTCTTGCTCACAAGACTCCACAGCTTAGAGGGCACATTGGTCATAGTTTGTATGTATGTTCCTATATGAAGTGCCTTAGAATAGCTAGGCTCCGTGCCTGCTCCCATGTATGCAAACTGGGGGCTTACTCCCCCATACAAAAGGATCATTGATATGCACATTTACACTGAAGTCAAGTCCCATTCCGTTTCATAGGGCTTGCCCCCCAAATCAGGATTCAAGTGGCTTTTAGTGTAAATGACTCATTATTTAAGGCGTGGAAGCGAAGAGCGCCTCGTGGCTGATGACGAGGAACAGGGACCCCCGCTTCCAGGTCACCTAAACCCAGATTCCCAATCGGGCTCGGTCTGCCGCTCTCCCCCCCCCCCCCACACACACACACCCGATGCCCGGGAATCGCGTCCCCTCGCCCTCTTCATCCTCTACGGAGGGGTCCCATTGCGGGCAGGGCTGCAATCCTACCGGGGGAGGGGGGGGGATGGCCGCGGGTCCTGCCGCCCCAGCGGCCCCTAAGCCGTCCCCTCCCCGGGTCTTCCTCCCAGGTGAACGTTCCTCCGGAGTGTGTCATCGTAGCCTGCGGCGCCTCCAGGCCCGGCGCGTTTCCTTCGCCTCCTGGGTGGGGCATCCCCAGTCGAAAGGGAAACTCAGCCCTGGGCAGCCACTTCCCGCTCGAGGCCCGCGGAGGCGGGAAGATGCCCGCCCGGCCCCCCGCCCGCTGCTGACCCTCCTTCCCTTCCTCTCCCTCCCTCCCCCGCGCCCTTTTGTCTCTCCGAGCAGCAGTCCCAGCAGCCGCCCAGACCCTCCACCCTCGCGGGCCAGTCGCCGCCGGCAGCCAAGAGCATGAGCGGGTCGCAGGAGCAGCCGCTCTCCGCCAAGGCGGGGCTTTCCGCGGAGGAGGTCGCTGTAGCCGAGCAGGACTGGGAAGCGGCCAAGGCTGCCTACGACAGCTTCACCACCACCACCAAGAGACCCCGGCCCGTGAGTGACGGGAGGGGGGTGGGGGCCCGTCCCTGTCCTGTCCTCCGTGCCCCACCTGGTCCCCGCCCTCCTGCCTCCGAGGCATCGGCTCAGCCGGAAAGGTCTCCAGCTCCGACCCCCTCCTCGCCCTTTTATCATCCAGGCTGAATAAGAGCTCTGGAGCGCTCGAAAGCCTGCGCTGTGCCTTGGATCATTGGGGGGGTCGTGAAAACAGTTTTTTGCTTTATCGCCCTTTTTGCCATGGTGCCATCCTGACTTCCTCATTCTCTTCTTCCCGCCAACCCCCTGCCCTGTTTCCCTTTACTGAAAATAAACCAATCCTCTCCTTCGTAGCCCAAGCCCCTAAATGCCATCACCGTTGCGGTCTCCTCCCGGGTTCTCTTTGATATGGTGGAAGAGAGGAAGATCTACGAGGAACTAGGCGTGGAAAAGTACGTGGAGTACCAACAGGCGAACGAGACCGTCACGCTGAAGCCTGGACCGGCTTTTTCCTTTGTGAAGGTAACCACCAACTCGGAGGAAGGGGGGTGGGGGAGACACCACAGATGCTCTCCCCGGCTCCCCCCCTTCCCCAGCTCCCGTTCCGCAGCAGGGCAGAGCTAAAAGGCAACTACTGACCTCCTTTCTTTCCCAGCTTCACCCGCTGCCTACAGCAGCGATAAATAAATAATGGGGCTGGAGGTTACATAAGTCAGAGACACAAACAGTGGAAAAGATGGCTCCCTGGTTTCTACTGTAGGAGGGGAACTTCTCTGAAGACAGCATCACTAGAGGTGGGTGGGGTGCAGAGGGCTCCGGGCCTTCTCAAGTGAGGAGGGGGCCTTTCAAATGGATAAACTGCCATGGTAGAAGTTCTTGCCTGATACTTCTTAAGTGACTCAGGTGCCACCCGGAGCTGAGTGACATCCCTCTATGAGTCCACTGGGCTTAGGATGGCTCTGTAAGCTCTTGATTTTTGTGTCGAAACAACCTAGGGCTGGAGAAAGACGGTGTTTTTAAAAAGAGACTCAAAAGTAGTTTAAGAGAGGCATCACTTTCTCTGGTGGCCCAGGGTCACTTTTGTTCAAAGAGGTTCTTCGGGATATTAAAACAAACAAAAAAAAATCTGCAAGATCTGTTGATCAGTTTACTACAAACTGCTGTCTCTCACTCTCTTCTGCTCTCTGGAAGATAAAACAGTTTTGCCTCTATCCAGCCTAGAAGCACCAAACTCCCCTTTCTGAGCTGTTAGTGCAGATTTAAAGCTCTGTGTGTGATGCTACCCCAAGGGGTTCCCAACCTTTTTGAGACTGTGGGCACATTTGGAATTCTGGCACTTAGAAGGCTGAGCAGATAAACAGACGAATAAGATACATCTATTTATTACAAAGTGCACAGTAAATATAGATTAAAAACAAAGATAAAAACCATGAGGTAGTGGATATCACATTACATCCACACAGCATACAGCAACACATGTAAACTGCACGTATAGTAACTAAGACCAAAACATTGGTTACACAAAATAAGCACTAGACCAAATGCATTTTTGCCCAGAGAGCCTTCATCAGTGGTCTAAATAATGACAACACACACTAGAAATGTAAGTATAAAATATTTGTTTCAGACCAGGCAGGTTGTGTGTGAATCCTAAACATAAAAGAATACCAAAAAACATGTAAAGATGTTTATTATAGCATACTAACTGGCCACAGGAAATATTTTTTCACCAAAAATATAAAGAATGGTTGCTACTCACAACTAAATAGTGTAGCCTCAAATAATAAAGTATTGAAGTCTCATGGAGTAAACAGTCACACAAAACAGTAATAAGGAAGGCCACATAATATGTTTGTGTGGCAGAGGTGAGATTTGAACTGGGCACCTCTCAAAGCACAGCTTATTCTCACGTGTCCACCAGTTCTGCAGCAGTTCCTTAGACTGAAATGCCAGTTTTGCTGGTGGTCATTAAAGTAGAGAGTAGTTATTGATTGACGAACAGGATAATAAGGTAGATTCAAAAAAGCGTTCCTTCCTTAATGTTTCCAAAATCTTCATACATTGTTCAAGAACTCTCTGGGACCAATGCTGAGAATTGTAATCCTTGTATCTCTCACAGTTGTGCTGGCATAAAAACTGCAATGCCCTCATATTTTGATTCCTAATGTATGAAAACATTTTAAAAATTATTTTTAAAATCCTAATTTTATTTATTTATACCCTACCTTTGTGCCCATTGAGTACCCAAAGCAGCTTCTCCATTTTATCCTCACAAGGTGGGTCAGGCTGAGAATGTGTGACTGGCCCAAGGTCACCCATCAAGCTTCCATGGCCAAATGGAAATTTGAACTTGAATCTCCCAGACCTAGTTCAGCACTCTGGCCACTGCAACATACTGGCTCTTCGTTTCACCTATTGCCCTGTTGCCTTTAAAGCCCAGATACTTAATGCTGAATTCTACTGCAAAGGAGAACCAAGAAAAATAGACTGTAGGCTAGTATCTGTATGGAACACTCTAGAAGTTCTCCAATGTTACCTCTGTATATCTTAGAGCATTGACTCAGTCCTCTTGCAGATGGGCTTCTTGCCCTTTGAACTTGGTGCATCTTTTGTGCTAGGCTTATAGCTTTTTCCTTATAATTAAACTACTATAATTAAACTACTTCTATTATGGATAGAAAGGACAACAGAGACCCAATAAGGTTGTATGCATACAGAACTGCACACAAACATATTTGTTTCATATTATTCTAGAGCTCAGACTTGGATAGTTTAGGCTAGCCTGGTCTTGTCAGGTCTCAGAAGCTGAGAAAGGTCAGCCCTGGCTAGTATTTGGATGGGAGACCACCAGGGAATACCAGGGTTGTTTCACAGAGACAGGCAATTGCAAACCACCTTTGAACATCTCTTGCCTTGAAAACCCTAAGTCAGCTGTGACTATACACAAAACCCCACCATGCTAGAGCCTTCCTGTGTTTCTCAACAGCCTGCCAATATAGTTATAGTCCTTTGATGTGCTGTTAAGTCTATGCAGTAACTTCCAAAGGTAGCCCTGCTCTAGTTCAGCATTTGCCGGGACTATGTGGCCAGTTTCTGCTGTGATTCAAAGGGATTTGGATGCCTATTCTTAATTCATGTCACAGTCCCTGCAAAGGAGGCTGTTTATACAGCCATATTCTCTTTTTAAGAGTGTTTCCCTTTTTTCTCTCTGTCTTGTCTGTGGCATTTTGTCCAGTCATTTGTTGCTGAAAACTGCACAACCGTATGGTACAATCTGCATTGCATTCTGTGATCTGGCACTCTATAACTATCTGTTTCTGGACTGTGAAAGGCTGTTATCTCACTGAAGGGGTACAGGTCTGAAAGATATCTAGCACCATCCCTATTCCAGTCCTCTTCCATTTCTTGCAGCCTACCTCCTCTTACTCCTTCATGTGTTTGAGTTTTTAAAGAATGTGTGTCATTGTACCCATGCAGCCATTCACCTTATTCGCCCATTCACTATTTTCATTTTATTTCACAATATTTACAACTGTGCTTGCTCAAAATCCTATCTCAAATCTGCCCTCATCTTTATCAGCACGGTACATCAGATTTGTTCAGAGTGTATGTGGGTGCGTATGTGCACATTTAGTATTAATTTAGAGCATGTTTTTTAAAAGGAGCTTGCCATTCTGTGAGGAGGAGGCACTTGCATAAAATAAATGGATGATGACTGGTTTGGGACACAGAAGGACAAAACTGAAATGGCAGACAAAAGTGACTAGAGAGCTAGTGCACTTTGGAATGCAAACGTCATGTCCAGCTCCAGACCTAGAAGGGAAATCTCATTTCTTTGGACTAGGATATGGGAGACCCAGACTTGAATCCCCACTCTTCCAAGGAAGCTTTCTGGGTAACCTTAGGCCAGTCACACACTCTCAGCCTAACCTACCTCACAGGATTGTTGTGAAAACAAATGAAGAATGGGAGAATACTGTAAGCCACTTTGGATCCCCCTTGGGGAGGAAAGCGTGGTATAGATGGAGTAAATAAGTACATTCTTTGTAGGGTGGGGGAGTGTTGTTTATTTATTGGTTGGTGTTTTGGTGTATTGGTTAAGTATGTAGACTCTAATCTGGGAGAACTGGGTTTGATTCCCCACTCCTCCACTTGCACCTGCTGATGTGACTTTGGGTCAGCCACAAGCTCTGGCACAGCTGTTCTTGAAAGAGCAGTTTGTGTTAGAGTTCTCTCCACCCCACCTACCTCACAGGGTGTCTGCTGTGGGGAGGGGAGGGGAAGGGAAGGGAAAGGAGTTTGTAAGCCGCTCTGAGACTCCGAGTGAAGGGCGGAGTATAAATCCAAACTCCTCCTCCTCCTCCTCCTCTTCTACTTCTACTTTTTATTTAAATTCAATTTGTACCCTGCCCTCCCCACAAGCAGGCTCAGGGCGGCTCACACAGTTGGTACAAAACCAATAAAACCACATAAAATCACATTAAAGTTCCTGGTGACTTCCTGGGAACCCACCTCTGGCTTTGACAAACTAGAGACTTAACAGTTACATCCTAAACACAGTTAACACCTGCCTAAGTCCATCGACTTCAGTGGACTTTGAAGGCTGTAACTCTCCTTTAGATTGGCTCTAAGACTGGGATTGGATATAACAGAGCAGGGGGAGGATCCCACCTAAGATTTCTAAAGATGGAAGGGGGAGCGATTTTTGCCAGTTCTGTCCTTCCCATGGCATGTCTGACCCTCCCAATGTATTCCCGGTGGTCCCTCTTCCCCCAGGAGCTGCATTTCAGGGGTCATTTGGACTGCACTGGGGGGAGGGTAGCAGGGGAGTTGTGCTCCTCAGATGGAAATACTTCTGTCCAGGATTGTTAGTAAGGATGTTGTGTGTAAGCTGTTGTGTGACTCCTGCTGAAAGCTGTTGCCCTCCATCTCCTCTTCCTTTTTTCCCCTGTAACTTTTTTATTTATTTTATTTAGAAAACTTTTTTATGCTGCCTGTTTAGGAACCTGCCCAAGGTGGCTTATAAAATACAGTAATAAAAACAAACATTAAAAGATATTAAAACCCCAGACCAGCATAAAAAGATAAACCATAAAAACAGACAGTTGTCAGCTTAAAATAACAGCTTCCAGACTGAAATGAAGGTCAACCCCCTTAATTAAAAGCCTGAGTGAACAGAAACATTTTGGCTTGGTGGCTAAAAGAAAGCAGAGTAGGTGCCATGTGATCCTTAAAGGGAACTGCATTCCATAAGCGAGGCGCCACTGCTGAAAAAGCCCTGTCTCTAATGACCACCTACCTCATCTCTGGAGGCAGGGGCACAGAGACCAGGGCTTGAGAGGCAGATCTTAACTAGTGGGCTGGACAATATGGGAGGAGGTGGTCTTTCAAGTACCCCGGCCCCAAGCCATTTAGGACTTTAAAGGTAAGAAGCAGCACTTTGAATTGTGCCCCAAAACAAATGGACTGTCAATGCAAACCTTTCAGTACTAGAATGATACAATCCCTGTATACCACCCCTGACAATAGCCTGACTGCTATATTTTGGACGAGCTGAAGTTTCTGGATCGGGTTTCCAAAGGCAGCTCCACATAAAGCAGATTACAGTAATCTAACCTGAGTGTATTCCGGGCATGGATCACCATGGCCAGATCACACTTTTCAAGGAACTCTGAAGCTGGCATCTATCTTAAGCATACTACGGTGTCATTGCTTTGCATGTTTCCTCTGCCAGTTCCATGGGCTGCTGCTTGCAACATCAGGGAAACTTGCTAGGTGTGATCCCCTCACGTTTCATAATCCTGGCTGTGTCGGGAAGAGAGAAGAGGTGGCAGCCTCGGTGCACTCAAGCTCCAGCTGAATTTTCCAGTTTCATTCCCAAATGATATGTGCTTTTGCAACCCAGTTTGCAAGAGTTTGTTATGTAGCTACTGAAACGAAGGTCACCTATCCAAAGTGGTTTCTGGAACTTGGAACTCTTTTGAAATCGAGACTTAGCTATTACACAGATTCTTGAATTTTTGGAGCGTGTTCTTAAATATTTCTGTTTTGCTCACTTTAAGAGGTTTACTGTATGCTTGTGTGACGCTGTGTGTGAACAAAAGTTCAAATCTCGAACAATATGTTTCTTGATGGAAAGACTGTGAAATACGTAACTCACGTTCTGTAACTCTTGAAAGGTTCCAGCTGGGACGGTTCCTTCTGTAACACACCCTAGCTGGCCCCACTGAGAGGCCCAAGCAAGGCATTAATAGAACCTGTTATTCAGGTTGGACCAGCAAGTGCCTTGTGCTAGGCTGACCCCCGCCCCCCAATCTTACCATGCAGCTGTTCTGATGAAAACATACAAAGCTCACATGTGCACTTGTATGTGTGTCACCCACAGGCATTGGAGCAGGTAAATGCCCGACTCCGCGAGCTTTACCCAGAGGATGAAGACCTGTTTGATATTGTGCTCATGACGAATAACCATGCCCAAGTAGGTGTGAGACTTATCAACAGCATTAACCACTATGGTGAGTCTAAAGAATAATGTTCTGTGCACATGGCTGCCATGTGTTCGGCCTCTCTCATATGCTGCAGCCTGCCTTTTTTGTAAGAGCAACACCGTCCTCCTCATCGGCTCTCTTCTGTAGCTCTTTTCTCCTCTTTCCCATTAACCCCAACATACCTCATTCCTTACACGTCCCCCTTTCCTGTTGTCCCTTGGCCTCTAAGACCACCTCCCTCCCTCCAATTGCAGATCATTCCATGCGATGACCTGATTAGGCCCCAAAGGTATGCAAGACTCAATAGGTTGTCAGTCAGGTCCCCTGGAAATAAGGACTTAAGTCTTAAATAGAAAAAAAAATATTTTAAAATATTTAAAACCAGAAGAATGGGTGGTATTTATACCCTGCTCTTCACTACCGGAAGGAGTCTCAGAATGGCTCACAATCGCCTTCCCTTCCTCTCCCCACAATGCTCCCCTTTTGAGGTAGGTGGGGCTGAAAGATTTCTGAAAGAACTGTGACTGGCCCAAGGTCACCCAGCAGGCTTCATGTAGAGGAGTGAGGCATCCAACCCGGTTCTCCAGATTAGAGTCCGCCGCCCTTAACCACTACACCACACTGGCTCAACTGTGGATCACATGTATAGGCTACTCTGTTCTTCTGTAAAGGGCTGTTAGCAAGATTAGCCTCTTAACAGTCACTCTCCGTGCCAGATTTCCCTGTTCCTCCACCCCAGCCAGTACTTTGTAGGCTGACTGATGAAGAATGTCCCGATTGACCTGGCAGTTTCCTGTTCATGCTGGTGGAGGACTGCTCCGTAGTCTTCCCTCTGGCCTTGCAGAGGCATTCTCCTAATTCTTTCAGACAAATGTAGCCACAGATCTCCTAGCCTCTTCCTAGACTATTTCTGCACTTTCTCTTCCTTTCTTTTTGATGGCAAACCCCCTTTCCTTTAGCCTCTCACTCACCCAGCTCTTAGAAGGCCTCAGCCGGTAGCTTTCTTCACTTCTTCCTGATGATCTTCTGCCTTCCAGCCGCTTCTCCCTGCTGCTTCCTTCAACTGTCCCTTATATATTCTCCCAGGAATATTCTGTCCAATCAACTGCTGACATTTGTTCCTGCTTTATTCGGTTTGGTACTGGAATTCTGGACTTCAGCATCTCCCTCCCAGAATCCCTCTGAATGGAAAATGGATTCTGAGGTTGAAAGCTCTCCTGACATTTTAACCTTCCATTAGCAACAGTCACTTGCTTCACCAACTGAAAATGCATTGCAGCCCTCCTGCTATCACCTTACAGAACCTCTGGACATGAACGCCATGTTGACACGTTGCAGTGAATGCATGTGTTGCAGAAATCTGTGTTCTAGGACAAAGACACTCCAATGTTTAATCTGTGGCCTTGATTAATATGCACAGAGCTTGCTTAGGCGTTCAGAAAGAACAACGGAAAAACACTTCCCTATCGGGAGGATGTTGACAACCAAAGGAATGTGCTGGAGGAGCTGTTCAGAGGGGAGAAATCACAGCATTTGCTTTCTTGGTTGTGCTAACTTCTAATATTACCCATAAAACCCCTTTTCACCTAAGTAGGACATTTCAGATACTCTTAAGAACCAGACATCAATTAGTTTTGCCCTTTGTTCTTCCTCTACACATGTACAATCTGTTTAGAGTGTACACTTGATTTTTCTTTATAGATGTGTTGAGTAAGTCTCACATTACATTCAGTGCATCTACAGCTGAGCGTGTGATTGAAACTGCACATTTATCCAGGCAATGGTCCCTTGTTGCATTTGTAAAATGAGCGCATGCTGGCTGGAAGACCCAGCATGGTATAGTGGTTAAGAGCGGCAGACTCTGATCTGGAGAACTGGGTTTGATTCTTCACTCCTCCACATGAAGCCTGCTGGGTAACCTTGGGCCAGTCACAGTTCTCTCAGAACTCTCTCAGCCCCACCTGCCTCACAGGGTGCCTGTTGTGGGTGGAGGAAGGGAAGGTGACTGGAAGTCTCTTTGAGACTCCTTAAAGAACAGAGAGGTAAAGGTTTCCCTTGCTTGAAATCTAGTCTAATCCGACTCTAAGAGGTGGAGCTCATCTCCATTTCCAAGCCGAAGAGCCAGCGCTGTCCGAAGACATTTCCATGGTCATATGGCTGGCATGACTAAATGCCAAGGTGCACAGAATACTGTTACCTTCCCACTGAAGTGGTACCTATTTATCTACTTGCAATTTCTTGCTTTCGAACTGCTAGGTTGGCAGGAGCTGGGGCCGGAAACAGGAGCTCACTCTGTCATGCAGCACCAGGGTCTCGAACTGCCGAACTACAGACCTTCTGGTCTGCAGTTCAGCGTCTTAACCTCTGAGTCACTGCAGCCCCCACAAATAAGTGGGGTCTAAAAACCTACTCTTCTTTCTTACAGATATACCACATGCAGGCAGGATGCACATGCATTAACTCTTAACATGTGAACAGGGTTAAAGAAAACAAAGATAACAATAATATATATTCTGATTACAAAAAGTATTTGTTCTCCTTGTTAGAGAACTTGTTAGCACTCCTAAGTCTACCGTTACTAGTCCTCTGATTCGCCACCCCCTCTCATAGCTGCTAGTACCACACTGGTGCTGAGTGCTTGGGTAAGGGAACTGAACTCTATGCTGAGGCCTTGTGGCAGAACATGAAGTGAAGGCCTCAGTGCCTGCCGAAGGTAGCCAAAGTATTGTGGGATTCTCTTACCCCACAGGAGTTCAGGTATCATTCTAGTTGCCTTCGCAGTCTTGTCAGACAGTGCAGACATCTGCACTGAGTTTCAGTGATTGGCATAAGCATACACAGTCTGGGCAATTCTTTTTTGGGGGGAGATGGATTTCTCCAGTATGGAGGTCATGAGGAAAATCCGTATTTTCCCCATACCCTTGGGGATTCCCTTGGATTTGCGCAGTCCTTCATGTCAGGAAGTGTTGGAGGGAGGAACTGAAAACAAATTTCATATATATGTTACTCATTCTGAAAGACAACATATCGTAGAAACCGCCCCCCCCCCATTTTCCTTCAGCAATTCCAGTTTTCCCACAGGAAAAAAGGGGGGAGGGGATTACTTAATGAAAAAATCCTGTACATTACAGATGGTTTTTGCAGCTTTCTTAAGCATGGGATAGAATGTGTTTTATGCCTATGAAATTGCAGTAGTCATAATCTATTGCAGTTTATCACTTACTGTTTCATATATAGCTGAGGTGTCAAACTCATTTGTTACAAGGGCCAGAGCTGACATAAATGTCATTTTGTTGGGCTGGGCCATGTGTGCCATAAATGCAATGCCAGGTACTAGAGAGAGAAACTTTATAAAGGACATCAGCTGGTAAGTTCCGAGTTGGTGTATTCTCACTGCAAGGCCCCCTGCGCTGGGAGGGGGGTGCAGAGGAACACCCACATAGGTGAACTGGAGAGGCAGCAATGCAGTGCTGGGCAGATGCTCCCATGATGCTTGACTGCTACAGACGAGGTTCTGCCATGCTGAAGCCACAATGGACTGGCTCCCCCCCAGCACTCCCTCCCTTGCAGTAGTTGCTCGTGGGCCACATCAGAGCCCTGGATGGGCGGATTCTGATCCCCGGGCCTTATGGTTGACAACCCTGTTATATAGCCTTTGGGGCGCCTTTGAATACAATGTCCAAGAGTGTCCCTGTCAAGTAATCATTGTGGTATCACTGTGCTGCATTAAGCTGGTCCCCCTCACGTTGTTGAACCTGGCATGATGACGAGGTCATGTTCCATTATGAGCAACAGAACACTGGATCCATCCCTCAGTTAACTGGTCTGTTATGTTCCTTCTGCACTGGAACTCTGTCACAACACAGCTGAATTTGCACGCTCAAGAACTTTTCTTACCCCCAAACCAGGTCTGTTGATTGAACGGTTCTGTATGACTGGAGGGAAGAGTCCCATTGGCTACCTGAAGGCATACCTCACAAATCTGTACCTTTCTGCTGACTCTGAAAAAGTTCAAGAAGCCATAGAAGCAGGTTTGTATTAGGATTTGCTTCAGTGATACGAATACTGATTAACTGCATGTAGCTTCTGCAGGAAGTCATGGTTGCAATTTATATATAGTTTCAGGCCATGAACCTTAGGACAATTCATTTTTAAAATGACAACTCACCTTTGTTCTTAAATCCTGGGTCTTTTTCATGCTCTGTTCAGTAGTTCAAGGACCATTTAAGCATTTGGCACAAATCTGAGCTGCAAAATTAGGAATAGAACATTTAAATGGCATTTTCATTTGAAAATGTAGAAGCAGCAACACAATATGGAGATGGTAAAAATAACTCAAAATTAATCTTAGTCATGCAAAGCTAGTATTCAAGAGTTTACAAGATTACTATTATAGGAGATGGAAGGCTCAGGTTCCTTTGATGAACAGATAGTTCTTCCAGGATGGGTAAAGTGAAAAGATAGTATGGGTGAGGCACCATCTGTTTACTGGAATGTAATCAAATCAACTTGCTCTTAATTAGAGCCTTGCAAGGGTCCGTCATCAAGAACCAAACAAAGAGAGCATCCAAAAGAAGCAAACCACAGAGGGTCAGTGTTCATAAACCAGAGGCATGTTCTCAGTGTTCACAAGGTAGGATCAATATAGATCCAATGGGTTGGATCCTGGCAACTTTTCACTCCTCTTTGCCCAGTTCCCTTCCTGTTATAGCCCCCATCCCACATGTGGCTTTTAGTCCACAGAGGTCCCATGAATCCCAGCAGAGTCTTTTTGCTGGTCAAAAGAGATTCCCTCCTCCCTTTTGCACTAGTGAAAAAGTTGGTTGGATCTAACCCAGTACTCTTAGAGGTCGAACTATAACAGACCTCACAACATGGGAGAAGTGAAACTCAATGCCTTTGTACTATGAAAAGATTTTCAAATTTACAGTTACAAGATTGTCCTCCTGAGCTGTCATAAGAAGGATTGTATAGACATCTGTTGTCATAGCCGTATTGGTCCAGAGAATCAGAAATTCCTAAGTAAGCTGGCCTCTTTCACTGGACCAGCATATGGCCAGTATTATTACATGCTATGAACAAGAGTAATCTTATCAAGATTTGTGAAACCTGCTGCATTGTGTATTTACTTGAAAGTAAGTTCCACTGAGCTCTGTGAGGCTACAGTCTTATACATGCTTACTTATGAGTAAGCCCTATTGAACCCAGTGGTTCTTCTGAGTGAATGTGGATAGGACTGTGCTTAGATGATTTAGGAAAGTAGTGGCCTAGTCTGAAATGTTCACTGCTTCAAATGTATACCTACGATTTTTTTTTCTTTTTCTTTTTTTGGTATTTGTGTGTGTGTGTGTACTTGCGAGCCTGGAAGTCATGGTGACTTCTGGCGACCCCTAGTGGGGCTAGGATATTTTAGAGAGGTGGCCTATATTACCTGCCTCTGTGTCCCAGCCCTGGTATTCCTTAGAGGTCACCCTTCCAAGTACTTGCCAGGGTCGGCCCTGCTTAGCTTCCGAGATCTGATGAGAATGGGCTTGCCTGGGCTATCCAGGTCAGGGCTCAAATGTATACAAACTGACCAGAAGAAACATAAGGCTTATTGAACGGAGAAGGGTAAAACTTGCACTCCAGCATACAATATCCAACAAATCATTTTTGTAATATTTTTTACAGGAATTGCTGCTGCCACATTATTTACAGGGAATAAAAATATCCCTCATGACGATAAGCAGCTCCGAGTAGCCTTTGATGGGGATGCAGTTCTGTTTTCCGATGAGTCTGAAATCATTGTGAAAGAGCATGGCCTGGACAGGTTTTTTGAGCATGAGAAGATAAATGAGAATAAACCTCTGGCACAGGTATGGTAATGTATTTCTTTTACTGCTCTCATGATGGCTGTTGCCAGGTGGAATAGCGTTATATTTGCTTAGTAATTTATTTATACCCTGTTTTTCTCACCAAAGCTGCTAATGGTACAGAAGAAATGCAACAGAAACTCGCGGGGAGGGGAGGGGATTCAGAGACTTCTGTCTCTCCCCTAGCGGATCCTGCCCTGTTCTACGCTATGACCTTCAGGCTAAGAGTCAAAGGACAGAAGTCCTTTGGCTCATGCATATGAACACACCCAGGCAGTAAAAACATGGAGAAAGAAAGTAGAAACAGACATGGCAAGATGGCTAACCAGCAGGATTGGCCCAGTTTCTCCCCTGCCTGATTTTGCCTGTCAGTTATTGGAAACATTTGTGAAATAATCTGTTGAGGAATCTAGAATCTTAAGAGTTGGAAGAGCAACAAGGCTTCTTTTATTCCAACCTTCTGTCCTGAGACAAGATGCCTGATTCATCCCTGATAGGTGACTGTCCAAATTTGTAGTCTTCAAAGAAAAGAATTTCATATTCTACACTGAAAATTTAATTAATTAGTTGATGTATTAAAAGCATTTATAAAACCAGCTTTCCCCCCAAAAAAATGAGTCAAGGTGACTCACATACAGTCTCTCAACAGCAGTGAATTTATAACACAGAAGATGAAACTCCAAACCAAAACAGACCATTCAAAACAAACAAAGTTTGACAAACCAATGAAAGAAAAGGCTCTTTGGAATGAAACAGTTTCATGGTTAAGAAGGGGACACTTAACCACCTCTAGTGGTTGCCTATACCACAATGTACAGGGCTATCACAGAACAGGCTTTGGCATGAGCTGCCACTGAGCTCACTTTTGTACGCCAAAGGACAACAACTGCTGTGGAGACATAAGCTTGGGAGAAGTGGTTTTCAAATATGTTGGTCCCAGGCTTTATAGGTAAAAAACAGCATCTTAAATTTAAAACAAATACACAGTCAATGCAAATCCAACAGCAAGTCTCCACCTCCCCCCCCCCCACATCTTCAGTGCAAATGTGCCTTTCTTATGATTTAACTGCTTCTCCTTTTAGTGGACTCTAGGGGTGTGCATTTGGATCTACCCGAGCCAAAAATCTACTCAAAAAATACCTTACTGATATTTGCTAAATCCTTACCGGTATTTTTCGGGTGGATTTCAGCAGGGCTCTTTTTGTAGCAGGAACTCCTGTGCATATTAGGTGATACACCCCTAATGTAGCCAATCCTCCATGAGCTTACAGAGGTATTTTAAAAAAAATCCAGGATCCGAATACCATACCGGTATGGGATCCAAGATTTTTTGGAAATCCCAAATTACTTTTCCAGGTCCAATAGACCCAAACTGAAAAATACAGGTTAAAAAAAATATTGCATACCCCTAGTGGACTCTTTTGCTAACTATCTTGGATGCAGATGAGTTACATGGTTGGGACAGAATTCTGCATTCTCCATTAATTTTATTGGAGAATAATGCATGCATCTAATTGTTGTTTGCATGGAGTCTGTCCCTCCATTGCATATTGGAGATATTTGGCTGTAAATTGTAGTCCTGGTATCTGTGTTGGATCAAGTGCTGGTGGACATTTCTTCAACCATTTCCCTAAATTCACATAAAGGGGATTCAGGGAAGTTTATTTTTTACTTTAGCATGTATCTTAAGACTTTTTAAAGTTTATTTTAAAAATATGTTATACCCCACTCCAAATTACAGAGTCTGGATGACAAGTAAAGAAATGGGCTTGCACCTAGAATAGATGTTTCCATGGGTGCAAAGATTTCTGCCCTCAGAAAGCAATTTCCCTGATTCCTTCCTCCTGCACAGCTCAATATGCCCTCATAAATCCTGTTGTTGGGGGAGAGGGTGCTCCCAGGAACAGGATTTCGGCTGCCATGGGAAGCTGCAAACCTGCATTCTGTGGGCAGAAATCCTTGCGCCTGCAGGAACGTTAGTCTGGATCCAACCCATTAATCCTATTAAGGGGGGGGCTTTCAGCCCATTTTACCCTCTGTTTCATTTGGTTAAAGGGCTTCTAGTGTCCCGGCCCCACTGGTGGGCCTCCTGATGGCACCTGGTATTTTTGGCCACCATGTGACAGAGTGTTGGACTGGATGGGCTGTTGGCCTGGTCCAGCATTGGCTTCTCTTATGTTCTTATGTTCCTTTAAGATTTCTTTAGCAGCTTATAGACCATTTACAACCCTCATAGATGTCTTCTAAATCAATGGCAGCCAAATGCTATAAGTGTGTTTCTGATATATTGTGTCTTTCAGGGTCCTTTGAAAGGTTTCCTGGAAGACCTTGGAAGGCTACAGAAGAAGTTCCATGCAAAGAATGAGCGCTTGGATTCCCCAATCAGGACTTATCTGGTGACGGCCAGAAGTGCTGCCAGTTCTGGAGCAAGAGTGCTGAAGACCCTCCGCAGCTGGGGGGTGCAGGTTGACGAAGCCCTCTTCCTCGCTGGGGCACCCAAGGGCCCGGTCCTGGCAAAAATCAGGCCGCACATTTTCTTTGACGATCAGATGTTTCACATAGAGGGAGCACGGCAGATGGGTACTGTTGCTGCACATGTGCCATACGGCATCGGGCAGAAGTACCACAAATCCAAACTCAAAGACAGCTCTGCCAAAAAATAGTTCTCTTCCACTTTAGCTTTTAGTGTGCTGTTAAGTCTGAATTTTTATGTACCCAGGCTGCAGAAACTTTAAGTTGTGAAAGCATCATCCCAATGTCTTGATCCTTTTCCAGATTTCTTAAAAACTCTACAGACGTTTTTGGAAACAATAAAAACACATTATAAATTCCTAAACAGATTAATGTTAATCAACCTGTCTGCTTTGGGATTTTCAATATTAGAAAACATCCGCACTATACTTAAATCTCTCTGCTCCAGAGAATCCCTGAAATGGCACACCAAATGTGTTTGCACTCCTCTCTTATCAGATAAATAGTGCCAAATGCAGAGAGTGGTGCATAGGCACCTGCTGTATGGTAGTCTGCTGTTTCCAGTGCAGCAGGCTTTTGAACGGGATGTAGTGGGGATTATGAGAATAGGTCAGGATCAGGTCGAAAGAGTGCAACCCAGAATTCAAAAATCCCCATTGATTCAAACAGTATGTAGATGCTTCTCCTTGGGGTTAGTAACTCTAAACAGCTTCTTCTCAGTGCATTATTTTGAACCAGGTCACTACTGCCTTAAGAAAGTAGCCTCCTCCATACAAAAAGGCTGTTTTACAAAACTGTTACCAGCTGCTGGGGGATAGCCATGTCAATAACTGTGCTGTGTCTTATGGTGTGAAACTGTGGTGTATCTCAATTGGGAAATGTCAGAATTGTTGCTCTTGTTATTTGTGGGGGAAGGCTCTGTTTTGAAAAAAATATATTTTTCCACTTTAATAAAGCTGGCTTTAGAGACAATCATAATTTTGCACTTTTTAAAAATAAAAGCGGTTTTCTAACTTCACATAAATCCAGTACACTGCTGCTGCTGGAGTTGCAAATTGGAAAGAGGGATTAACATGCATGGGGGGGGGGAGTCATGATTATCTATCTTTATATGAGGAATGGTATTTCTAGACCAACATTCATGGTGTTTTTGCAAGTGTTGAATAGTGTGCTTAGGCTGCATTCATCTAGAATAACACGACAAATAACTCTTCAAATCACCAGGTATCGATTGCCCCAAGGGAACAGAATAAGCACAGTTTGCTTCCTTGCTACGACGATTTTACCATCTACATATTATATAGAGCTCTGTGTTCTTGGGGAACAACTCAAGCATGTATACAAAAATCACATTTCCCTTCCACCTCCTAAAGTAGTTTAATGTCCCTTTCTGGTGAAGCACAGCCTGTCAGAATATTTATATAACAAGTAATTCAGTCAGCAATCCTCAAAATTATACTGAAGTCTATTCAGCAAGGTTTTAACAATTGCACTGCAGCTCACGGAACTCCATGGAGCTTATTCTTAAGTACACGTGCGTAGGAATGCGGTATTAGATTCTACAAAGCATGGGGGTTGGATCCTGCGGATCCATTCTAGTGCAAGCAAGCCTTACCTGGATGCAATACGTTCTTGAGTATGCGAAGGCTCTTTCCATAGAAGGAAAGCACCTCTGCTAGTGGAATTGATCTGCAGCATTCCCTTTAATAATATGCAGATGATTCAATCATATGGAGGGGGGAGCAGTATGCATGCTCGCACCAGAATGGTCTAAAATTTAATTGATTAGGAAAATTTAAACAAACAAGAACAGCATCTTTGTATACCAAGATTCTTCCCCAGAGAAGGCTTAAATAAACAGGCAGGTGTTCAACTGGTAAGGATGTCATTGAAAATAAAGTAAGCTAAGGTGATAAAATGCCAAACATTTATACAAACACACTGAAAAATCACACTACTAAGAGAGAGAAAAGGGATGAACGGGAATAGAGAGGGTATTTCTGATGGGGGATATTTACCAGTATTGAAGCTTTGGATTTGCTGTAAAAAGCAACCAGTGCTTGATGTGAGGTTGGTGCACATACATGCACACAAACACACAGCAATTGACAGTGTGCCTGTATTTATACCCAAAAATGATACCTGAAGGTATGCTGGTTACATCAAAAGAAACAGTAGTGTTGATATGTTTACAGGAAGGATCCCAAGAACACAGACAAATAGCTAATAGCTCTCCCAGAGGGGGATCAAAGAATTGGGCAGAGCTTGATTGCTTTCTGTGGATGCCCCTTGATACACAGGATGGAGAGGAACTCCCCAGTGTTGTAAATATGCTAAGCCAGCGAATGGAGGAAGCAAGATGGGGATAAAAGAAGTTACCATGATATGTGATGCTGTTTTCCTGAGAGACCCCAATGTTGTAAAATATTCATTACTTTAGGATAGGTGAGAACTATTATCAAGCCAGCTTCATAGAATCATAGAATGTTAGAGTTGGAAGGGACCTTGCAGGTCATCTAGTCCAACCCTCTGCACTCTGCAGGAGCATAGCCGAAAGATAGCCCTACATACCTACAACATACCCAAAAGATGGTCATCCAGCCTCCGCTTGAAAACGTCCAGGGAAGGAGCATCCACCACCTCCCGAGGCAGACTGTTTCACTGCTCAACCACTCTCACAGTTAGGAAGTTTCTCCTGATATCTAGCCGGTATCGACTCCCTCATAATCCCTCTTGCAATCCGGAGCAAGAGAGAATAGATCTGCTCCATCTTTTACATGACAGCCCTTCAAATACTTGAAGACTGCAATCATGTCCCCTTTAAGTCTTCTCTTTCCCAGGCTAAACATACCCAACTCTTTCAGCCTTTCCTCATAAGACTGGGATTCAAACCCTCTAACCATCCTGGTTGCCCTCTTCTGGACACGCTCGACCTTGTCAACATCCTTCCCACAGTGTGGTGCCCAAAACTGGACACAGTACTCCAGGTGAGGCCTGACTATAAAAGAATAGAGTGGAACTACCACCTCCCATGATCTGGACACAATGCTTCTGTTAATGCATCCTAAGACTGCATTAGCTTTCTTCACAGCCACATTGCACTGCAGGCTCATGTTGAGCTTGTGATCAACCAAAACACCTACATCCCTTTCACATGTGCTGCTGTCAAGCCAAGTCCCTCCCATTCTATATCTGTGCCTTTGATTTTTTGTGCCTAGGTATAGGACTCTGCACTTATCGCTATTGAATTTCATTTTATTTGCCTCAGCCCACTGTTCCAGCCTATCAAGATCCTTCTGAATCCTGACTCTGTCTTTTTCAGAATTAGCAATCCCACCCAGCTTTGTGTCATCTGCAAATTTGATAAGCATCCCCTCTATGTCTTCCTCCAGGTCATTTATAAAAACATTGAACAACACCAGGCCCAGGACCGAGCTCTATGGCACTCCACTCGAGACTTCCCTTCACATAGACACAGAGCCATTTACAAGCACTCATTGGGTACGATTTTTCAACTAACCATGAATCCATCCAACGGTTGCACCATCCAGCCCACACTTAACTAGCTTATTCTCAAGGATATCGTGAGATACTTTGTCAAACGCTTTACTGAAATCTAGATACACTATATCCACAGCATTGCCAGAGTCAACCATTTTAGTAACTCTGTCAAAAAAGGAGATAAGGTTGGTCTGGCATGACTTATTCTTGATAAACCCATGCTGGCTACTACCAATTAACTCATTCTGTTCAAGGTGCTCACAGACAGAGCATTTGATAATCTGCTCTAGAATTTTTCCAGGTATTGATGTCAAGCTGACAGGCCTATAATTTCCCAGGTCCATCTTTTTCCCCTTCTTGAAGATCGGGACAACATTCGCTCTTCTCCAGTCTTCTGGCACAACACCAGTACTCCAGGACATCTCAAAGATTGGAGCCAGAGGCTCTGAAATAACATCTGCAATTTCTTTTAGCACCCTGGGATGCAAGCCATCCGGCCCTGGAGACGTGGAAGTATTTAAGGCAGCTAGATGCTCTCTAACCATTTCCTTACTTACTCTGGACTGGCAGTTCCTCCTTCCTTCATATGCCCTGCATTCTTCAGTTTGTATACAGCTCACCTTATGGTTAAAGACTGATGCAAAGTGAGAGTTGAATAATTCCGCTTTGTCTTCATCCCTTGTTAAGACTTGACCGTCTTCCCCTAGCTTTCTTTGATGAACATCCAGATACTTTCCCCCAGGCTGTGTCTGCCATTCATTCCTTGTCCTAGGTCAGGCTTATGAGATAAGATTTAATTTCTATCAGGAGTGATTTTTAAATAAAGGGTATATAGCATTACTTCCTATTAGAAAACCAACTGCCCCTCTGGGAGATGGCCCTGACTGGTAACAGTGCCTGCTCTCCCTCCCCACATGGTGAATCAACACGCAGAAACTAACCAGGGTTTTTTTTTTTTGCCACCCTTATACATGTTCCTTTGCAGTGTCCAACAGACGCTCCCAAGAGGTTATTGGAGGAGGTGATTTACATGTGTATATGCAAAATGTCTCTACTATTTTTCTCACACACACACAATTCCACATGGATCTCCAGCTCATTCCTTAAACTGCCAAACTTGGTAGTCCTGTATGACCAAGTAGGACAACAAATGAAAAGGGGGCTACCCAAAGACTATCTGGGTGTGCAGAAAAATATTACTTGGTTAAAGAGAAAGCCCTCTTGATGGGGGGAAAGCACCCAAGCAAATCCTTCCTATAGGGGCAAAACGTTTGAAGCAGTTAAAAGCCCTGATAGTGACAAAATCAGAGAGGTGGAAGAAACTGGCACTTGAGAGAGATTGCTTACGACTGAAAGCTTCGGTTGACCTAAAAAACTGCTAGAAACTTTTCAGAGCTGTGAAAGATAATGGTGTTAAACTTAAGCTCAGTTAACAAACTAATAATAGTCCAATGAAGACTGGGAGAAAGATATGTGGGAAAAAAAGAAATGTGTGGTTTGGGGGAAAGGGGAACTCACAAACGTTTCTCAACTAGACTAAGGAGACATTTGGAAATCCTGAGGTGTGTGATGAAAATAGTTTAGCGATTCTGACAAGCATGCTGCTGACAGTTGGGTGCAGCATCTTAAGGGTGCAGGATTAGTTCTCTGAGAATCTAAGAGTAGTAAATCAGCTGCCCTGTAGGAATGCCTCTTTGCCTCCCACCTGTGGCGTACTTACATTGTAGTAGAAAAGAGCAAGAGTCCAGTAGCACCTTAAAGACTAACAGGGTAGGAGCTTTTGTGAGTCACTGCTCGCTTCTTCAGATACAGCCAGAATGTGAGTCCAATGTGAATTACATATTGCTTCCATTGTATGTAAACAAACTACTTATGTTGTATGTAAACAAAGGAAATCTTATGTGCACATACAAAACACATTAACCCCCAGTGTTTCCTAGCCTAGTTAAGTGCTGCCCCTGGAATTTCATGCCTCAAGAGAAGCAGGGAACATGTAACACTATACTGCCAAGCAGAGAATAATGTGAATTTGTACAACATATAGAAAAGAAGCAGAAGGAATCATTGCACAAACATACCCTAAAGATACAGGTGAGAGAAATGACCCTGGCAAAACATAAAGCATTTGAAATCTTTCACACATTTAATTCAAGCTGCACCACTGCAGAGGTGATTGTCGCACCTTATGATAAAACATTGTCTGCAAACAAAACCCATACAGATAACAGACAGTAAAACCTTTATTCCCACTGTGCTAATTTTCTACTTACAAGAAGTTTTTTTTAACTGGGGAGAACTGCTCAAAACTGGAACCTACCACCTTCAGTCTCAAGTGGGGCAGTACCACCAGAGGCCTCTGCCACCTTATTAACTCTGGATGTGTAAATAGAGCCAGGTGAGTAGCCATGTCGGTTTGAAGCAGCAGAACAAAGCTTGAGTCCAGTGGCACCTTTAAGACCAAAAAACGTTTTATTCAAGGTATGACCTTTCATGTGCACGCACACTCCTTCAGATACAATGAAATGGAAATAGAAATAACAGTCACACATATACAGTAGGTAGTAAATTAGCATACAGAATTAACAGATTAAAAGAATAAGCAGCTTACTATGGCCCCGTTCACTCTGAGCGTTTGCCCCGCTGAAGGCACGGGAGCCCTGCGGACTTTCCGTGCGCGATCATACGAGCACATCTGGGAGGCGTAGTGCTCCCATGGCCAACCCACGGCTTCCCGTGGAAAACGCGGAGTAAAAAACTAGTAGGTCCGAAGTACTAGTTTCCAGAAAACCCGGGGCAAAGGCTGGCGTCTGATCGCAGGAGCGCCAGTATCCCGTGGCTTCCGACACTCACCCATGTCCCCGGGGTTTCTGGATGTTGTAAGTGTCCATGGGATGCGCACCAACGCTGAACAGCGCATGCGCACACACAAGACACTGACAGCGGCCCACCCCCCCATGGCGCATGCACACTTCGCTGCTTTTTTGCTGCGCTGCAGCAGCGTGGTGTGATCGGGGCGCAGAGCTGGAGTGTGGCAACCCGGTGGCCCCTGTGATTGGGCTACCGCGCCTTATTTAGCTCCGGGGCGAACTGCCACGCCTCTCCCCTGCATTTTCTGGCCCGTCTGACTGGGGCCTCAATTTGCCTATCATCTGTTGGGTTCAACTGGGGGAGAGAAACGTAGCATAGGTAATAAATAGATCAGAATTGGAGACTGATGTATCCTTAACTGTGGAATGGTGAAAGTCTGTCTCCTCTCAAGCATGGAGGCGACATTGCAGCATCTTTTTCTTTGAAGTGGTGCATTTAGCTGTGTACAGTTATTTTCCTTGTCCCCAAACTAAAGAAATACATTTAAATTAAGTATATTACATACTTAATTACATTCTTAATTGTTAACAGTAGTAAACTGAGACTTTGTTGCTACATTCCATTCTTCTCCTCTCTACCATGGAGTTAACTAACAGAATCCTTTTCTTAAGAGTGAGGTGCAGTGTTATGTCAGAGAAATACATTTCAGTATTCGTTGTATTATATTACAATCACTGTTCCAATATACTCTCACCATTCCACCATTAAGGTTACATCAATCTCCAGTTCTGATATATGTATTACCTGTGCTATGTTGGTCCCCCCCCAGCTGAACCCAAGCAGATGATAGCCATATATACTAAGCTTATTATTCTTTTAATCTGTTAAAAACACTTTCATTATTCTGTATGCTAATTACTATCCATCCATAAATATGTACGACTGTTATTTCTATTTCCATTTCATTGAATCTGAAGAAGTGTGCATGCATAAGAAAGCTCACACCTTGAATAAAACTTTTTTGGTCTTAAAGGTGCCACTGGACTCAAACTTTGATCTGGGTGTGTAGGTCAGGCCTTTATAGTATGTATCCACTGTGGTGCAGAGTTGGACTAGGATCTGGGAGACCCAGGTTCAAATCTCTGCTCTGCTGTGGAAGCTTGCTGGGTGGCCTTGGACTAGTCACACACTCTTATCTTAATCAACTTCACAGGGTTGTTGTGAAAATGAAACAGAGGAGAAAAGAAGGATGTAAGCCACGAGGGATCTACATTGGGGAGAATGGTGGGGTATAAATAGAGTAAATAAATCAGAAAGAAATATTTTCTTCCAGTTGTAAACAGGATAGCCCTCCAACTGAAGTGGGAGATGAGAGTTAGGAAGAAGCATTCAACAACCTTGTTCTTAGAAAAATTTAGGGTTAATAAAATATTAACTGCAAGCCAAAAAGATAAAACAAGAAATTTAAAACATTTGGAGATGACCTTCCTGCACTGAGTCAACTCAATATTTTTCTTAGATCATGTTTTAAACTAGCCTGTCACTGTAATCCCCACCCCCGTTGGGAACACAAAAGTATCGCCCTACTGGATACAGACGCCAATGCATCTAATGAAGCGTGCTCTGAGTCACGAAAGCTTATAACGAAATAAAAATTGCTAATCTCTTGCCTTGAAATCCCTACGGACTCACCATAAGTCTGCAACGACTTGGCGGTAATGCTGAGTTAGTGTGAGATAGCTTATACTTTTTTAGCTTCCAGCTCACACATTGGAAGGATGGCTCCAGAACAAACTAATGTATGCAGCAGCCAAATCGCCCGCTCACAATTTTGATGCCAGTAAGCCCACAAAGTAGAATTTTTGTTCACAAGATCCCACAACTTAGAGAGAGCATTGCTTGGCGGGTATTCACACACAGTCTCTGAAGCGCCACTGGAGAACTTCTGTTCTATTTAACTATTTCTATCTCTTGAGATTTGAGATTTATAGGAGGAAAAAAACACAATTACAATCTCCCCAGTACAAATGACACCCCAAAGTTCTTCTAGCCAAACTAGTCTCTTAAGCACCCTCCCAATCGAAGTCCAGCTCGCCACTAAACACAAGCACGACTTCCTTTCAACTGGATGCAGCCGCGCTCAGGTCTTGGTCCTCTTGTCCCTCAAAACGGAAGTTCAAATCACACCGGAAACGAAGGCGTGTGAGTGCCGATCTAGTCGTGGTCTCTCTATAGTCCCTCCCTAGCTCAGATGGCCGCCACAGCGGTCGTGCTGGCCGCAGCTCTGGGTGGAGGGCTGCTTCTCATAGCCCGGCGCCTCTGGTCGGCGGCGGGGAAGGTTACGCGCAGCGTGTCTGCCGCCTCGATGGAAGGCAAGACGGTGATTATCACCGGAGCTAACAGCGGCCTCGGACGGGCCACGGCGGCGGAGCTGCTACGGCAACACGCGAGGGTCATAATGGCTTGCCGGGACCGCGGCCGCGCCGAGGAGGCAGCGCGCGAGCTCCGCGCCGAGCTCGGTCTGTGCTCGCGGGGAGGGGGCGAGTGCCGCGGGGAACTCCTGGTGCGAGAGCTGGACTTGGCCTCGCTCCGCTCAGTGCGCAGCTTCTGCCAGCAGGTGCTGCAGGTAAATGCAAGGCGGGGGGAACGGGCGCCGCTGGGCGGTAACGGGATAGCTGCCGTTGGAGGAGGGGGGCTGAGCAGAAGGCGTTGAGGACTAGAAGGTTGCTGGAATAAGATGCATGCTTTTGATCAGCCCATTTCCCAAACGACCTCGTAGAGCTAGAAAACATGCACCCCAAAACAAAAAAGGTGGGAAAGCTGAAGTGTGAGGCTCTAGCAGAAGGGAGGAGGGGCAAGTGAGACAGAGATCCTGACAAATCACACAGCTTGGGGTAAGTGGATAGCGAATGCTTCGCGCCCACTGCCTCTCAAAATACTAGAAATCGGTCTGGAAAAAGTGAACGTTGTGGTGCCCCAAGTCAAATTCATGGAGCTGGGTCGGTCAGTGGCTATTGAGCAGAAGGACTCAGTGGAACCTCCCCATTTAGAGGCAGTGTAACTGTGGATAACAGTTGCGGTAGGAGGGAGGGTAAACGCCTTGCCCTGCTCATGGTCTTCTGTCTTCTCAGAGATATGTGTGTGGCTTGTGAGGGGAACAGAATGCTGGCCTAGATAATCTTTTGGTTGGATCCAGCAGGGTTCTCCTTATATTTTTTAATGTCTTTAAGGAATTTCTTAAAATGGGGAAATATGAGTGGCTTTGTAAAAAGACTGACAGGTACGGGTGTTCCTAATCTGCAGTCAGAGCAGAGCTGTGGTGGCATCATCCTCAAAGGTGGGAGCAGGACCCCTTCACCTGCCAAGTTGCAGTTGCTTAGTATGGTACAATAAGGAGAGCACCGACACACCACTGGGGCTCGGCTTGCTCCTGGCACTTGGCAATATGGGAAGCTGTGGACATCAAATCTTTCAAGTGATGTGCTTCTGATGTGCTTACCTTGCATGCAGCCTGTGTGTAAATAATCACATGTACATATTATATTGGAGGTTAACCTATGTTGGGAAATTAAAATTACTGTGAATTCCCATTGTGTATATACACAAATTGTAAGCAGCAACCATCACAGATTGTGGTTTCATGCATAAGTCTTCACAGAAGCACTCTCCCTGTAGGAATTCAGCAAGGTTTGAGGTGGCCATCAGATACTTTCAACATCTAAAAAAATATGCAGGAAATAGAACTAGAAATGTTCCTACAGTCCAACATGGTCCATGGGTCTCTCAGTTTAACATAGGTTATTCTTTTACAACATTTGCATTAGGTCTGATTTAAACATGATGCTGGCAAAGGCAGGAGAGCTTTGCACAGGTTTTTGCACAGGCTCCAAGTCTGATGTAAACTGCTGCACAGCAGCTCCACTTGCTTAATTAGTATGCCGGCACAGGATCCACAAGGTCTGTAGATCTCTGGTATGTCAACTAAGCATTGATTGCAGCACAATTTAAAGAAGACTCTGAGTCATTGTGATCGTGGCTTAGAATCCCAAATAAACTCCAGATTCATCAAGAAGCCTGCAGCCATACATCCTGGGGAACCGGAATTTTTTTTCAGCCTAGGCACGCTAAGGTGTGCTTCTCATGAGAAGGGAGGGGACAGAGTAAGGGAAGCTGTATTTGTGTCTGTTGTGGTAAGTTGTGACTTAGGGTGACATCTGAATGCACCTTGGGTTTTAAGTCAGAACTCTCACCCCAAATTGAGAGAGAAATATGTTATTTGAAAGGGCAGTGGGGAAAGGAGGGCAGGGGGGAAATGCCTATCATTTAGACGAGAACATCTCCCCACAAAGCTATTAGGGTGACGATACAATAAAACAGTGACTGGCTTGTGAGGCCAAATTCCTATGCTGTGTTCGCGTTGCCTCTGCTTGAAATGTCACTGGAAGTTCTCCTGTCACTATTCAATAGCAGCGCCGTTAACAAATTCTCTTTGTGAAGAGCCGCCAGTCATATCAGAGGAACAGATGAAAGGATTTCCCGATGAAAACTTCAGACTTTAAATAGATGCTGGAGTGCCTGTTTTGTGGCGCCATATAATGGAAATGGGAACATCCTTTTATATTTTATGAGATGCAATGTTCTGGAATAATGGCCATGATGGGACTGGCAGATTGCCACTGGATGTCTCCATAGCTTTGGCTGGCTGAGTAATTTCAGTGAATACATGGTGTATGCTTTAACAGGGAGATGTTCTTATGTTGCATTCTTTATAAAAAAAGATAATGGTTAATGGTCTTTCATGGGCTGCGGTATTTGGGTGTGTTTTTTCAGAACCTGGCTCCTCATGCATTGAGCCGTGTACGAATATATGTTTTCATATCTGTTCCCGTGCATGGGACATATATATGTACCAGGCTGATTGCAACATGGACAGAAACACCTCCACATACCCCTTACTAATTACCTCTTACTAATTCCAGGGGGGTAGTCGTATTAGTCTGTTATGGCAAAATAAAACAGGAGCCCAGTGGCATCCTTAAAGACTTAGCAACAATGTTTTCCAGCATACACTTTCACAGGTCACTTTATCAACTTATGTGGATTTATTAGCGCAGGAGGCACTGTTATTGTTAGCCTTCTGGAGTGAATATCCAAAACTGCTGTGACGGATCCTCCCAGTAACCCAGCTGGCTACTCTCACTCCCCACTAAGGCAAATGGCCCATAAAGCAAGAGAGGCATCTTTGCTTGGAGGCTGAGACAGGAATCATTTTTTGGGGTGAGGGAGATCTGCTCATCCTAGTAAAAATACCTTGTGTTCCCCAACTCCATGTCAAGTGGGAATCAAAGCCTTTCTTTGGGTAGCTTGCCATCACCTCCTGATTTCTCTCTCACACACACCCTTTTCTAGCTTGCTGCTAAGATGTATAGTTAACTAGGAGCATATTTTTGTAGTGTGAGCCTGCAACAAGGCCATGGGTAGGAATTGAGACCACGCATTCTGTTAGCTAATACAACTTTATTACTACAGTGCACAACTCTAGAGTAAATACCATTCAGGACTAGGATGCAAACTAAAGGAAGAAGGTTGCTAATCTACTTGAGATTTACAAATCCTGCATGTCCGATGTACCCTTCCCCCCGGGTGATGCAAATGGGTGTATGGATAAAGAGGATGCTGTGTTCCACACACAGCATCTAGGGGTAGGGGCTGTGACTTAGTGGTAGAGCATCTGCTTGGCATGCAGAAGGTCCCAGGTTCAATCCCTGGCATCTCCACTAAAAAGAATCAGGTAGTGGGTGATGTAAAAGACCTCTGCTTGAGACCTGGGAGAGCTGCTGCCAGTCCGAGTAGACAATACTGAGCATGATGGGCTGATTCAGTATAAGGTAGCTACATGTGTATCCGTATGCAGAGAGAGCGAGAAAGAGAGAGAAGGGACAGCTCCTTTTCAGGTCCCCCCTCCCCAAATGTGTAAAAAAAGCCTTAGTGAATTCGTGCTGCAGATTTTGGAGCCAAAATGCCACTGGAACCAGTTTTGCCAATAGGGAGGTGTTATCAGAGAGATGTCATATTTTCACCCCGGATATAAAACCAAGCCTACCCAGCCAGGTTAAGGTTTTCCCAACCTCCATGTGGCCTCACACCTGGCCAGTCTTCATAAAACTGTCCTGCATCCCACATCCTTCACAGCTACTACCAGTAAAGGTGAGGTAGGGGCATGGTCCTTCTTTGCCATGGCTTTCACCTTGGGAAGCACCACAAGAAACACAACTTTCCTGGTCTCCCTGAGAAACTTTGTACCTGGGTTATGAAGCCTATAGGAAGGGAAGATGAGATCAAAGGCCAAACTAATTGGGGTGTTGCAGGCACTGAAAGAGGCCAGAAAGGGGGGGTTGAGCTTCCCTTCATCCAATGCAGGCCACCTGATTTTTAAAATCTTTTTATTTTAAAAATGTAAGTAATGGCATTATGTTCACGTGCCTGACTCTCTCTCTCTCTCTCTTTCTTTCTTTCTCACACTCTCTCTTTTCTTTTGTGAAGGAACAACCCAGGGTGGATGTCTTGATCAACAATGCAGGGATATTCCAGTGTCCCTACACAAAGACCGAGGATGGTTTTGAGATGCAGTTTGGCGTCAACCATTTAGGACATTTTTTGCTTACAAATCTCCTCCTGGGGCTTCTGAAAAGCTCTGCTCCCAGCAGGATTGTAGTGATTTCCTCCTCTCTTTACAAATACGGAGAGATCAACTTTGACGACTTGAACAGCGAGTTGAGTTACAACAAAAGCTTTGCTTACAGTCGAAGCAAACTGGCTAACCTCCTGTTTGTCAGGGAGCTGGCCCGACGCTTAGAAGGCACCGGAGTCACTGTCAATGCCCTCCATCCCGGTATTGTCAGAACAAATCTAGGCAGACACATACATATTCCTTTACTGGTAAAGCCCCTCTTAAATTTGGTGTCTTGGGCTTTCTTCAGATCCCCCTTGGAAGGAGCCCAGACATCTATTTATCTGGCCTCCTCTCCTGAAGTAGAGGGTGTATCTGGGAAATATTTTGGAAACTGCAAGGAGCAGCCACTACTGCCTAAAGCCACGGATGACTTAGTGGCAAGGAAACTGTGGGATATCAGCGAAGTGATGGTGGGGCTGCTAAAATAAATGCCAAGGGGACGCACCAAATAAGTATATTGTGTAAATTATTTATTCTGAGACCTTACCGTTTCCTGCCTCGGTTGTCCTTTCTCTATTGAGACATAGGAGGTACAAACAATTTTGTGTCTATGATTGGGAAGCGTTATAGCAGCCAGTGCAGGATCTCTCTCTCTCTGTGTTTTTTTTTAAAGAATCTATTCTTGGTATTAAAGAAATGTCATATTTAAAGAGAAGATTTAGAATATAAGAAAAAAGCCAGTATATTTCTGTTTTGAGAAAGTATGTAGTTGTTCAACAAAGGGGAAGATGTCTGGTTTCTAATATATATGCTGGCCGTTCAGAACTGGCCTAAGCTGTGCATGATGCTGTATTTGAAGTGTGTGGCACCTTTGATTCTGTATTCTTAAAGGAATGCAAGGCATAGGAGGGGAGGGAGAGAAATGTCTTGTGAGCACAATGTGTGTCTGCCTGCTTTGGTGAGCAAACCCCGCTAGGTATACACACGGAGACAGTATGGGAAAACCTGACTTGCGGTGACGTAACACTGTTGCCCACTGGTTCACCAGATGCTTTTGGAACAGAATCCGGGACACAGTTGAACATTTAAAAGTCCTGCATAGGGTATAGCTTAGAAACTCATTTCCATCTATTGTTGCCTCATTGCTAGCTACCCTTACCCCTCCTTTAAAAAAAAATAGCTCTGTTGAGACAGCTCAGGCATATCAGTCAGGTGTACTTTTGGGTCATCTCAGATGTTGGCCTGAACCTTTACATTTATTATACAGCAAGGCTGAAGCCTGCTGTGTTGGAAACATGTGCCCAAGGCCAGGTGTGGAAAAGCCATTTTTAGGTATCTCAAGCGTGCACTTATTAAGTAGATGATTTGTATTTCCCAAAACCAAACAGCCAGGACTTGGCAAGCCCACTGAGGCTGCGGTCCTAAGCAGCGTAGCCTAATAAGCCTTGCTGAAATCTATACCCCTTGCCTCAGCATCAAATATGTAAGAGTGGGATATGGCTCAAGGTTCTTCACAAATGCAAGAGTTCACCTGCCCGGAGCTGTTTCAGGGGTTCGTATTCCTGGGCCCTTCTTTCAGAGAAAGAAGTTTTGGTAGTATATTAATAGATGTGAATTGAACACCACATTAAACCGGAAACTGAGAGCTTGGCCTCTGTGCATTTAATCAGAAAAAGTGAGGTCACTGAAGAAGTATGTGTAAACTACAGGCCCCAAACCACCTAAAGCTGCCATCTGTTCCTCATTACAGTACTACCAAGTGGTTTCTGTGGCCTCAGTGAGCGTGCTTCCATTTGACAAGTTACTGCTTTTAAATACAGTGGGTTGGATCCCAAGGTACTCTTATGTGAGCAGAAGACATTTCCACATACACAAGGGGTGGGGGGGAGGTCCTGCAATTTCCACTGATTCACCACTCAAGATGTAGCCCCCCCCCCAATATTGTGGGCTGCAATATTCCTGACCCTCAGGAGTAGCTTTTTGGAGGGAGAAGGAGAGCTGCAGACAGGGAAAAGCGGGAAAGATCTATAGTGCCTGTGAACTTCTGCTTGCAGTTCAATCCAATAGAACTAACACCAATCCTGAGTGTGTTCCATGAAGAGATACGCTGTAGTGGGTATGAGACCAGTGTGTGAATGGTCTTGAGTGGCCCATGTCTTCCTGAGCCATTCCACTGGAAGTCCTGGTTTGGGTGCTTGTTCAGTAGCACTGGCATGAAATTTTATATGTATATATAGACATATATATAATATATGAACACACACACTACTAAATGTGTCTAAACTAGACTTGTATTGCACCAGCTAGAAATTCTGTATATTGACTCTCAACTAAAAGCAGTTTTAGTTACATAAACATGCCTCATTTTGTTCTTCTGAAAAGATGATATCTGAAATTAAAAAATGTATAAAAACCATGTGTGGACACTGTTCTTGTTTCCTGATTGAAAAGAGAGTCCTGAAAATGTTTAATTGGCATCGCCAGGAAAGAAAAAAGTTCCAATGAAAATTAAAGTTACCTTTTACAAGACCAAACCGATAGGTTGCCTAGTTTTAAAATGTATGAGGAAACCACAGAACTTTTCTCTACCGAGGCCCAAATGGAAGGGGTGGGTGATGATATTTTTGCACGCATGTATGGTCCTGACTGTAATGTTTGGTGAGTATTACTTGTGAGCACGCATCCTTCGTTTTCTGTTTTACTCTCAATCCTAAACAGGTTTCTTTGTAAGCATTTCTGCTGGTTTCACTGAAAGGTACATCAAAGTCAGCAGGTTTACAAAGCTATGCTGAGACAGTTGTGAATGACTGTGGTGACTCTGCCACCATCTGTGGCCAAACAGACCCCCAGCAACTCCTTCTACTTTCTTGTTTGCCTAGGCAGTGGCAGCAGGTCTCATGCTTTGCTCACTTCTGCTGTACCACCGATCCCTACTTCTGTTTCTGCTGCCACCTCTCCAGAGCTTTTCTTTAAACTGCAGGTGTGCTGTGTACAATATCTGTTTTATTTAAGCGTAGTGTGGAGTTCCAGTTTAGGGACAAATCACTTTCTTCACGAAGTCCCTGTTAAGTGGGTAATAGTCATGGGAGGCTACCAAGGTACTCAGAAGCAGTTTCTTCAAAAAGAAACTATTGGCTTGGATCCCATACTAAATCTTTGCTGACTGAAAGGATTTCCATCAGCAGAACAGGACTTCCTCACCACTCCTCCTGCTGAAACTTAAAAAAAAACAAAATATTGCTCTGGGGGACAGAGACACCCCTCCCTCCTTTGCAGGAACTGTATGCAGGAGGATTTGGCAGTCTGCAGTGGGAGGGAAATTAGTGGAAATTCTTGTCAGATGCAACCATCCATGAAGAGCAACTCTCCAAACGTATATTACTATTCAAAACAGTTTCAGCAAAGTAAACTTGTAGATCCAGAAGTTAATGGATAAACTTATTCATAATACTTTGTAGCCATTCAGACTGACAGTGTCATCCCTTAGTAAATTAAAGTCTCCTTAACTGTTTCTGTCCAATAATACCTTTTAACTAAAAAACAAAACAAAAAACTTGCTGTTTCTTTAGGTTTCCTAGTTGATTCACCTCAGTTGTAGCCAGTACACTAACCCTCCCAAGTGGCATTTCTTCAGCTGTCATTCTTGCCCCTCTTTAACATATCCTTGAGGTGTGTCTCCTGTCTGTCTAAAAGCTTGTAGGGCTGCCCTTTTAACAGTTTTAAATAACAGAACTTAATAGTCACTCTGAATTTTTACATAACAAAAACCAGCCAGAGAAGCAGTGAAGCCTTTAGATGACAAAGGAATAAAGGGATCGCTCAAGGAAGATGGGGAGATGGTGGAGAAGCTCAATGACTTTTTTGCTTCTGTTTTCACTGGAAAGTGTAGGGCACGTACCCGTGCCACAGGCCCTATTTTCAGGAAGGGAGTCTGAAGAGCTGAGCCAAACTGAGGCGACCAGAGATGAAGTTCTAGACTTACTGCGGAAATTAAATTGCATACACCCAAGAGTTCTTAAGGAACTCGTGAGACAGTTGATCTACAAACCCTTATATGTAACCTATCACTAAATTCAACTGCTGTACCAGAAGACTAGAGAGTAGAAACTATGATGCCAATTTTAAAAAAGGGGAACCAGAAAATTACAGGCCAGTCAGCCTAACATCTGTCCCAGGCAAATTAGCAGAAATTGAAATCAAAGACATTATTGTTAGTAGAGCGACCAGGCCTACTGAAGGAAAATCAGCATGGCTTCTGCAAAGGGAAGTCCTCCCTCACCAGCCTTTTGGAGTTCTTTGAGAAAGTGAACAAGCTTGTAGACAACAGTGACCCAGTAGACATTATATACCTTTCAAAAGGCTTGTGATAAGGTACCTCACCAAAGACCCCTGAGTAAACTTAGCAGTCATGGGATAAGAGGACAGGTTCTGTTATGGATTAAAAACTGGCTAAATGACAAGAAGAAAAGAGTAGGAATCTATGGACAGTACTCACAATGGAGGGAAGTAATCAGTGGTGCCCCACAAGGATCAGTATTTGGGCTTGAACTATTTAATTTCTTCATAAATGATCTGGAACTATGGGGTGAGTAATGTAGTGGCCAAGTTTGCAGATGACAGAAAATTATTCAGGAAGGTGAAAACTAAGGCTGACTGAAGAGCTCCAAGAGGACCTCCACAAACTGGGTGAGTGGGTGACAATGTGGCAAATGAAGTTTGGTGGTGAGAAGTATAAGGTGATGCACATTGGGACAAAAAATACCAACTTCAAGTGTAGGTTAGTGGGGTCTGAAACTTTCTGAGACTGAGAGGAAAAGACATCTTGGGGTCGTTGTGGATAGCTCAATGAAAGTGTCAACCCAGTGTGCTGCAGCAATGCAGCCCCTGTATAGATCTGTGGTGTGGCCTGCTTTGAAATACTGTGTACAGTTTTGTTCACTGTATCTCAAAAGGGCATTGCAGAGCTGGAAAAGTGAAGAGAGAAACCAAGATGATCGGGATTGGAACACCTTGCCTATGAGGAAAGGCTGAAGAGTCTAGGGACTTTTCAGCATAGAAAAGAGATGGCTAAGGGGGGGCATGATAGGTTTATAAAATTGTATATAGGGTGGACAGAGTTGGCAAAGAGAAATTTTCTTCCTTTTGCAAAATATTAGCACTCAAGGGCATCCAATGAAGCTGATGGGCAGTAGGTTCAGGACAGACAAAAGGAAATATTATTTTACACAGTGGAGGATGTACTGATAGTCACAGGAATAAACAGCTTTAAAAGGGGATTAGATAGATTAATGGAGGATGTCTATACTAGTTGCTAGCTGAGGGGAACCTCTACATTCAGAGGCACTAATCCTCTGAATCCCACAACCAAGAGCTGCTATGCCCTGTTGTGGGTCCTCCAGAGGAACTGGCTGGCCACTGTGTAAGACAGAAAGCTGGACTAGACTTGACTATTGGTCTGATCCAGAAGGACTCTTCTTATGTTCTTCTGAGTTGTTTCCTTTGGATCTGCATAAAGAGAAGAAAAAGAAGAGAAATTTGGATTTATACCCCACTCTTCACTGCCCAAAGGCGTCTCAGAGCGGTTTACAACTCCTTTCCATTCCCCTCCCCACAACAGACACCCTGTGAGGTAGGTGAGGCTGAGAGAACTTCTGACAGAAACTGTCCTTGAGAGAACAGCTGTGCCAGAGCTTGTGACTGACCCAAGGTCACATCAGCAAGTGCAAGTGGAGGAGTGGGGAATCAAACCCGGTTCTCCCAGATAAGAGTCCGCACTCACAGAGCTTTCCTACATTAACCTTCTACAAGATTGTATGACTAGCAGGAAGGTTCTTACTCTTGGCTGTGTGAATTGTAACGTGGGATTGTATGTATGGCTCTAAGCCTGTCTCGGTTATTTTCAAATGTAAAAACTGGATCCTGAAGGACATCGTTTTGGAGTTGAGAGGAATAGTTGCTGCAAAGAACAGCAAACAGAAATTATGCCAGTTTTCCTGAACAATTGCGCTTGAAAATAAAGCCCTTGGGTGTTGAAATGCTAGCAGTGTGTCTGTGTCATGAACACGAGAAAGGCTTGTACATGTGCCATGAACATGAAAAAGGCTATGGTTATATATATTGTGCTGTTCTGAGGAACTATGAGCAGGGCATGTGGTCTTCCTTCATTATATCCTCCCAGACCCCTACGAGGTACATTAGGCTGAGCAAGAATGACTGGCCGCCCAGTAAACTTCATGGCAGAGGCTGCATTTGAACCTGCTCTCTCAGATCCTAGTCTAGCATTAACCACTACACCAGTGCTCCCTCTAAGCTGTGGAGTCTTGTGAGCAAAAATTCTACTTTGTGAGCTACAGGCATTAAAGTTGTGAGCGAGTGATTTGGCTACTGCAAAAATGTGAGCCGGAGGCTAAAACACTGTGAGCTAGTTCACACTAACTCAGCTTAGAGGGAACACTGTACTGTACCACACAAGCTAAGGGCTTGGTCCTATGTCAGGCTGTATTTTTATTCAGCTGTAAAAACTCCTGTGACTGTCTTTTTGCTATTGCAGCCTCCTCCAAAATTTCTGTCCTATCTGCATATCATAGATTGGGCTGCTGGGATGTCACAGTGGAGCTTTACATATGGCCCTCTTATCTGCCATTGATGATGTAGTTGTGAACTCATCGTTGCGTTTAAGCAATTGAGTGCAGTGAGGAAGGGGATCTTATAACTGAAACTGGAGTCCAGGAGAAATTTGCAAAAAGCACCAAACCTCATTGGCTTTTGAAAGGCACATCAAAATTTCATTGGGGTTTCTTTGATGAAAAGAGGACTGCAAGATTGGGCTGCTTGTGTTTGGATTGGTCATTTGTAAGGACACTCTATGGAAATGCTGAAATAATAGTACTTCTAAGTAATAGGTTTAGAAACAGGATGTTAGGGAAATGAGTCTATTTCCTGCCCAAACTACCTTGATTCCTTTCTATTGAGGGTGGTGTAAAACAAAAATAAACAAATTCCAAAAGTATTTCAAATAAGTTTAAATTATGATGTTGGGCTTATTCCTCGCTTTTCATATGAACCTTAGTTTCAGGCTGATCTTACGGGCATTCTTCACCTGGCAAAACACTCAGAGAAACTTAGACAGCAGAATATGATGATTGGTGAAAATGGAGCTGTTGTTTTCCATAAGAGAAAAAGGGCATAATTCCACCTCTTCTCCCAGCAACCACCACCATGGCCACCTCCATGTCTGCTGTGACTGGCTTCAGATCTAAGTGCTTATATATGGATTTTGACCAGGTTCCAAATATCCTAAGCAACACTCAGAAAGGAATTGGAGGGGAGGGGGGAGAACCCATGTCTCCAATCATCCTTGACAAAGGAAGCACAGTAGCACAGCAGCGTTTTTCCAAGTTCAACAAGTGTCTTGTTCCAACTTCTTAACTGTTTGTATGTAACAGGTCATCTTAAATGCCAGATACTGAGGTGAAAACAAGATCTTGAAGGAGTTTGGGAATGGAGAAAAGCAAGAGTCCTTGAGCAGCACGGAGGTAGAATGCTCTATATTCACACAGAGTTTGTGCTAATAACTCTCACAGAAGAGAGGGATGGCCATTTTTGCTGATTTCCTCCTCTCACTGCAGCCGCTAACTTCAACCGCAACAGTGTTCCTGGGAGATCCACTAAGGGACACAATTTTTGAGTGTTAAGATTACAGCATGAATGGGAAGGAAAGAAAGTTGCCTTTTATGACTTGATTCTTGTTTAAGCCATAATACAGTCATGGCAAGCACTCCAGGACTGTATGCTGTTCATAACATTGCAGCTACCTTTCCGCTCTTTGGATAACATCATTTAAGGATCTAAAGATGGAGGCTGCCACAGGAAGAGACATGTGGAACCTTTACCTTTCGAACACACTGCAGGTAGCCCATTCTACACAAGCATCATATCACAAGCAGACATCCCCCCTACAAAACCTCCACTATATACCAAAGTTCTTACCTGGATCACCACACCAAACCACGGTTCTCACAATGGAACAGACTAACCAGGATCTGGTGAGTCATCAGTGATATTAGGAACTGGCAGACAATGGTTATCAACATATTAACTGAAAATTTAGCAAGGAAGCAAAGAGAGTTTCTGTGAATAGTTAAAATGGGAGAGGCCATTCAGTGGTACATATGATTTTCAAACAAGATTGACAAGTCTTCCTGTCTCCAAAATGGAGTTTGGTGGGCCAAGTTCAAATTCTTCATATCCAATACTCTCTGCCAAAATGGAACAGACCCTTTAAACATTTCTTGGAATTTTACACTGGTTGGAACAGTGGGGAGGGCAAAACACTATGTAATACCTTATAGCAGATCAATCAAATTAGCACAAAACACAGGGTCTTATGCTAATTTGTTTGGACCAGTTAAAAATATTGCATGGGTTTTTTATTTTGAGGGATTTTGCATGGACCAATATGGCTATGCAAACTTTTCCTGTTACTTCCAGGTCAATGTATTTAGGATCAGGATGTGCCAAGGCAGAATTTGGTTGACCATTCCATTTGTGTTGCCTCTGACCCATACATCTGAGGAGCTTTTCTGTGTTGTGAAAAGTACTGTTCTTCTGTAGTACGCACCACATTTCTTTTGGAATCCAGGAGAGCAGAGCCCTGGCTTTTATTAAACTGATTAACTTAAACACAACACTTCTATCGTGAGTTTGGACCTTTCAGCAGATTGAAGCAGCTTGCCAGTACTCTGGAACGAGTGAGTAAATTGACTGCTTCATGTACAGCAAGTTGTTTGTTTTAAAACTGCAGCAGGGCATAGCTGTGTGTTTTTGCATGGGCTTAACATGGGGCTCTGCTTTATATCTACAAATTACAGCATTGTTTCTTGTTACTTCTCATTTACGGATCTTTCCTTCCTGACATTTCTTTTGTGCTGTAGCCATTTTAAAGAAGGATCGTAATTTGTTTACTGCGCAAGGGCTCTCACTCGCTTCCAGTGAGCCCGCTGACGATGCCAAAGAGCATTTTCTGACTTTTAACAAAGAGCAAAATTGGGCTTGTCCTCTCTGTGTTCTTTTGTATATTTTTTCTGCCTTGGCCTGTCCTTCTGTTCTTGACATTGTAAATTCCAAGTGGGAGGACTCCAGTTGGTCCTCGCACAAGGGTGGACCTGGCTTCAAGTTCAACCCAAGAAAGAAAGCAGACAGGATGAACAAATCTCCCAAAAGGGTTTTCAGTTGGCAAGTACCAACTGTGAAAGGGCCCGGCTTTGGGCACAATCTACAATATCTGAAGCAGTTTAGTTCCCACCCCCCTGTTGTTTGCCTGATCTTATAAACATACCCAGTGCATATTTATCATATTGGGGAAAATACAGCCTTAGCAATCAGGGTGTTTTTCCCAGTGGAGGGAAATACTAACTTGGGGAGAGATCTGAGGGTTAGGGAAATGGCTCGAATGAACAGCTAAATTCCTTTCCCCCGCAGCATGGTCCCAATTCATGTCAGCTTTCAGTGGGCACTTAAAAAAACAATTCATTGACAGGTCTCCTAGTTTCATCTGAGGCCTGATCTACACGTCCTGTAGAATAAGAAGGTCGTTGAAATGAGATGATGAGGCGGGCTGTACCAATTTAATCTGTAACAGGATAGTTTAAAATTCTTCTAGATTAATAATTCCCTGTAAGAGTAAAACTGGGAAAACTTGAAAAGGTGAGGGCAGTACCTTTCTCCCTGACATACTACTTTTAATTTGCAGGGACTTTTAAATATAGAGGCATATTAAGGATATAATCCCCCCCTTGCAGAAACTGAAATAATTCAGTTTATTTCACTCCCTTAGTTTGAATTCCAGAAGATCTCCCAAGCCCCACCTTTCTCGCTGAGACTCAAGGCAGATTGCATAGTGTAAAATAATACAATCAAATAGCATGAGACACCCAACAAACAATACAATAGGACTAGGTCATGAAAATTAGAAATAATACAAAAAAATCAAATATGTCATAATGCAAAAAGAATGGAGATACAAAAGTAGAAAATAATGCAATTAGAGCAAGATAATACCTAATAATCAATGAAATAGATTACAATCAGTATTTTAAATAAAAGAACTCTCCATTCAATTATGCTCATTCCCTTTGTAAAATGCACTTCATTTTATAAGGTTCTGGCATTAGACTACCAACATGGAGACAGCATAAGGAGAAGAGTGGGGGTTTTTTTTGTATGGACAAATTTGTAATGCAATATATACAGGCCCATAGCCAGGATTTTTTTGTTTGGGGGGCACTTAAATTTAAATTTAAATCTTTAAAGGGGGAGGCTCCAAGCCTGTTTCTAGCTCTTCCTTTCAAGCAAGCACATCAGTTCCTAAGAAAAAACCACTCAGAGGGCATTTAATTGCCTTCAGAAAGCATTTAAATGCCTTTTGAGTTCCCTTTTACAGAGCAAGAAAACTTAAAGGGGCACCTTCGATACATCTCCAACAACCCCGCTTTCTGCTAGTCCAGTACCACCTGGGTCATGGTGAAAATAAGGTTTCTGGGGGGTCATTTCATAGAAAAAGAGGTGCAGGAGCTCATTAGCATAACTTATTTGCATATGCCACACCCCCTGACATCACTGGAGGTGTGTCAGAAGGTAACACCCACTGCTCAGGCTCCACTGGACTATTTTGGATTGCTAGCTATGGGGGGGATCACACAGATCTGCCCTCACAGAGAAGGGAGAGCTTGTACCTGAATAAACCTTGGTCTTAAAGGTGCCACTGGACTCTTTTGGATAGCCAGCAAGTGCAGGAAAGTGTGTGGCTGCTCTTGGGTTGAGGAGGGCAGCGTGGAGGACGCGCATGACCTCGAGCAGGTAGGGAGTCAGGGTGGTGGTGGGGCAGAGGCGCAGGAGGAGGCCAAGTAGCCGCAGGAGGCCACTGCAGAGCTCCTCTCTGGCCTCACAGGAGTCGCCGGGGCCCGCCTTGCAGAGCTGCTGCGCTAGGGCCAGCATGAGGATGTGCAGAGCCTGGGCAGGCTGGGTGCCGAGGCCCATGCAGTGGCAGAGCAGCTCGCAGCAGTGCTCCACTGGGTCAGCCAGTGGGCCTGGAAAGGTGGGGGGGGGCTGCTGGGAACAGGGGGTGGGGCTTGCTGCATATGCCTGCCCCCTGCGCTCCTTACTGCCGGAGCTTCACTCCTGTGCACTCCTGCAGGAAATGAGCCCTAGGTGTGACTATTTGTGAGGCAGGGCTTTCAGTTAGGGGGGCAGAGTGCCAAAATGCACCGCTGTAGCTATGGGCCTGAATATAAATGTTGAATATTGGGATACTGGAATGAAACTCAGAATGCAGATTGTTCACACCTGTATTTCAAGCTCAAATACTGCCACAATTTTCCAGACACATCTTGAGGTGACATCAAGGACTAAAACACATTTGTTGTGTTGCATCAAAATGTGTTGCACTTGCATAAAAAAGACTGCAAGAGAGCATTAATGGTGTTGACCATCCAGAAAGGCAAAAACCCAAAAAACATTTTCAAATGTATGAGTTTTTAATATGGTTGGTCATTTTGACCAACCAGCTAGTGAGCACAACAGGATAAACACTTGAAAATAAATAAATAGGAAATCCAGAGGTTGGAAATACTGCTGTACTACCCAAGACGTGGGATAGGAAATGTGAGGGGGAGGCAATTGGTAAGATTCTGTGAATCTCTTCAGCTAATGATAATGCCTTCCCCAGCACAAGGCACCTTCCCTTGATACAAGAGACCTATCAGGGGAAGGCACCCTGTGCCAGGGGAAGGCACCCTGTGCCAGGAGAAAATGTTGCTATTAGCAGAATGGATCCATGGGTTCCAGCCCATTTCACTGCACTCCATTTACCATCTCTAGGATCACTTCAGCAGCAGGAGCATAAGGAGAGGAGGCCACCAGGATTCATGATGAAAATCACATTTCCCAAGAAATCACTGGTTTAGAGAGACATCAGAGAGATTTGCTGGACTTGCTTTTGCTATGGAAAGGAACTGATTTATTGCCTCTTGCTTGGAGCTACTCAAAACCAGCTCCATTTGAATCGGCTCTGCATTTAACACACAATACAGGCCTTGTGGTGTATTCTAATACCAAGAGCCATTCAAAATGATGAACCAGCCCAGCATCAGCATCAAATGTTGGCAAGACCAGGTCTCAAGAACATAACCTAGAAAATCTGCTTTTTTCATCCTCTCACCTTTTAATTTTTTACAACAAAGTTTGGCTTAAAAGAGTTTTGGTGAGTTCAAAAACTTACACACTGTTATGTGCCGTTGATTTGGTCCTAATATAATGTCTGACATGGATTGTGTTTGTTTGCTTTGGATTTTACATTTGGACCAACATGGCTATAAACAACTTCTTCCAAGAAATAGCCCAGTGAAAGTCTTTCTCTATATGACTTCATAAAGCAGTTTCATTCATACCAACTTTTCTTCCAAATGGTGCCCTTTATTAAGCTGATTAGAGCTGTCTGTATTCAGTTGTGGGCTGTGCCACCAGTGGCCCCAATAGGGTTGTCAACCTCCAGGTGATGGCTGGAGTTCTCCTGGGATTTCAACTGATCAATTCACTTGGAGAAAATGGCTGCTTTGGAAGGTGGACTCTATGGCATTATACCCCATTGAAGTCACTCCTCACCCCAAATGCTGCTTTCCCAAGATGCCACCTCCAAAATCTCCGGGTATTTCCCAAGCTGGAGCTGGCAACCTTAGGCCCCAGCCATGAGGACATAGCCTGTCTCAAATGTACAGAAGGCACCAACTGTACATTGTTTTAGAGAGGCCTATATATCACTGTTGTTTATGAGAACATTTAAAGACTGTTAAGACTGGTGTGTTATTTAGTTAGTTAGTTTTAGGGATTGGGTCTTTTATCCCTTTGATTGTTTACGGTTGCTTATGGTGTTTCCTAGTGTATTGTCACTGAATTTGTGTAGATATCCAGGAACCCTGTTCTCTAAGTTTCCTAGGTCTCACCTTGGAATGGATAGATGAGGTAAAAATGTTTTAATAAATAAAAAAGTAAACAAAAGCAGATGAAAATTAACACTGCTAGCTAGTTTGCTTAAAACTTTTAATTTATTTTACAAGTTATGGCCAGTAATGGTGGCTGTTTTTTTTCTCTTTTTAGCTTTCTGCTTCAAAACTCCTTTAATAAGTAAAACCCCCTAAGAATGTTCTTCAATTAATCTTGTGAAAATCAGTTTCATGCTTTTGATTAATCCGGTTTGGGGGGTTGGGGGGGGGCTCAAAGCAAAGTTTTGAAATATTTTTTTCCAGTCTTTCTTATATGTCCCAAAATAACAATAAAAAATCCTTGAGAGATCACCTTCAAGCCTTTGTGAAAAACCTCATAGGCACAAAGCAATCAAAATGATTGGGACCAGATACATTAAGGAGACACTCTATTAAGTTATATTCCCATGGGGTGAAACTAACTATTATTAATTCAGTGTCTGAAGTATTACAAATGTACCCCATTAGTGCAATTCTCCATCTGGTTAGACTCACTGTATAGGAAGCTTGTCCATTTCATGTATTCAGAGACAGGTTACTGTGTCAAAAGTACTAGCAGAGACTGCTGGCATGAAAAGAAAAAAAAAATCTGGATCAATCAGCAATTATCAAAATTACAACTGAAAAACCATGCCATGCAGCAGAGAACCTAAACTCATGGCACAGCTAGATTAGTGGTTTGCATTTACTTTTAAAACTGAAAAACTACATGAATGGGCCACATTTTGTTCATTAGTTTTTACAATAAAGATTAATTAGGAAAAGCAAAACAAATGAGAGTTCTCATTACTTTATTTTTTTCAGTCACCCCCACCATGTTTTATATTGGCAATGCAAAGCAATGCAGTGGAAGTATTTATATTTAGGGCTGCCAACCTCAAGTTACAGGCTGGAATTCTTCTGGAATTATAACTGATCTTCAGATGACAGAGATCAGCTCCTCTGGAGAAAATGGCAGCTTCCGAAGGCAAACTTTATGGTATACCATAGAGTCTAGGCAAAATGGAAGTCCCTCCCTAAATATTTTCCCCCAAAAAATCTCCAGGAATTTCCCAAACAAGAGTTGGCAACTCAAACTCATAACTAGTAAAGAATTAAACCAGTATAATAAAATGAATGAAATTTGAAACAAATGTGTTCTTTAAATTAAAAAAGGAGAAATGAAACCATTCCCGCCATGCACATTTGGAATCCTCAGTTTTAGACCTTTTCCACAGTAGTGAAATTCCCTGCATTGACGTTTTTGAAACTGCATGTATGTGAAATTTTCTGCAGTAGATTTTTCCTCACCAGGCACAGACCCAAAGTTTTCTCCTTACCTCATGTTTTCAGAACTTGCTAAAACTGGGAACACATAACACACGGTTTCAAAAACATCAATGCAGGCAATTTCACTACTGCGGAAATGGTCACCGCTAAACTAAACTAGCTTTGTTTTTGATGATCTGTCCTTCATACACAGAAACATAAGTCTCCACAAAATAAAAGAAGAGGAATAAGGCACTTAAAAAGGTTCACTTTAAATATGAAAATGCAAACTTAAAATTAGATACACACACAGAACCCAACTTGTCACCATAAATACACAAACATAACTTCAAAAAGTATGGTTTTTCTGTAAAGCAAGGGAAATATCTGAAAATGCAAATACATAATTTTAAAGAAGCACTGCTATTTAAATCAAAATAGGTAAAGAATACTTTGTATTGTCTAAAATAAAAACCTTGAGGAAAAGTCAGGATAGGTAACCCCTTCATTAAAAGAAGATTCTCTTCATGAAGTCATACAGTTTGTGGGAATACTTCCCTATTCAATGTCCACCTCTATCAGTTATGGATTACGCTTAGAAAATAGGGGGGAAGCCTTACCACTTGGTAAAAATCCCAAGCTTTATCACCCACAACATGTTGGAGCAGGGGGGGAAATGACATATTTTCAGTTATACAGGCAACTAAGTAAACATGTGGTGAAAACCTTTACCAGAACACAACCAACTGTGTATGTAAGCACTAATAAATTATAACAATGTTCAAATAATAAAGGAACTATTAACATTTATGTGTGTTCTTTCAACAAATACGTATTTCATTTGTGCATAAATTCATATTTCATAAATTCCATTTCATTAACATAAGAACATAAGAAAAGCTAATGCTGGATCAGGCCAGTGGCCCATCCAGTCCAACACTCTGTCACACAGTGGCCAAAAATACCAGGTGCCACCAGGAGGTCCAGCAGTGGGGTCAGGACACTAGAAGCCCTCCCACTCTTCCCCCACCCAGCACCAAGAATACAGAGCATCACTTGCACGTATCTATACCTTGTGGCTAATAGCCACTGATGGACCTCTGCTTCATATGTTTATCCAATTCCCTCTTGAAGCCGTCCATGCTTGTGGCCACCACCACCTCCTGAGACAGTGAATTCCATCTGTTAATCACACTTTGAGTGAAGGAGCACTTCCCTTTATCTGTTCTAACCTGACTGCTCAGCAATTTCATTGAGTGCCCATGAGTTCTTGTATTGTAAAAAGGGAGAAAAGCACTTCTTTCTCTACCTGCTCTATCCCATCTTGTAAACCTTGATCATGTCACCCCTCAGCTGCCATTTCTCCAAGCTAAAGAGCCCCAAGTGCTTTAACCTTTCTTCAACCCCTTTATCATTCTAATTGCCCTTTTCTGCATTTTTTCCAATGCTATAATAGCCTTTTTGAGGAGTGGTGACCAGAACTGTACACAGTACTCCAAATGAGGCACCAGCCTCCCTTTCTCATTCCTTTTCCATGACAGTGTCTATGTATTTATTTACTTCATTTTTACCCCACTTTTCTCCCCAGTGGGGACCCAACGCAGCTTAGATCATTTTCTGTTCCTCCATTTTATCCTCCCAGCAACCCTGTGAGCAGATGAGACAGAATCTGTGTGAATGGCCCAAGGTCACCCAGCAGGCTTCTAAGACAGTGATTCGAACCCAGGTCCCCCAGATCCTAGTCCAACACCCTAACCACTGCCTCTACCCTGGCCCGCCCTACCTTTCCAAAGATGTTCCCTTTCCTGCCAGTGTATCAGCACATTTCAGTATTTCCCCCCTATTTTTGAGACAGTTTTGGGACTCAAAACCTCCATGTCCTAAATACTACCAGGGACTGGTTTTATGTACCACAAAACATTGGCTGGTGCCGAAACAGAACTTTCTGATCAAGGTCAAAATGAAGTCATCCTTCATCAGTGTCAGAGAAACAGCATGCACACCAGGAAGATGCCTGAGTTATGTCACAATATTCAGATCAAAAGGAACATATTATACATATTATAATAAGCCTAGCGATTTCTCTTGAAAGAAAGCAATTTGGAGTTGCAAACATCTGCTGGAAAGCCCATGGAGATTACAAATGCCCAGTTACAAAAACATTCCAGTCACAGGCTTGGAAAGCTTTGAATATTTTTCCGGCGATGTAACTTGGCGCAACTGATAACATAGCTCGACATGTTTTGCGTTATATCAGCTCTTTTATTTGAATAAGGAATAGATAAACAGAAAGCATCATTTTAATTTTAAACCTGTTAACCTGAATGGAGGTTAGTTAATGTCCACTTAATATGGTTTGACGAACAGGCACTGTGTGACTGGGGATGTGTGTGTGTTGTACATAAAGTGATGCGCACACCATGCTTCAAGTTATGAGAAATCCCAGGGACAATGTTCACCTGGGTTGGTTGCCCTTGGCGAAGAAAACGCCGAAACTTTACGAAGATCTTTGTAGTATTTGTTTAATTTACAAATGTAGAGGTAGAGCATATGAAGAGGCACTCATATAGGGGACCACAGAGAGAACCGGTTTGGTGTAGTGGTTAAGTGCGCGGACTCTAATCTGGGAGAATTGGGTTTGATTCCCCACTCCTCCACTTGCACCTGGCTGGATGACCTTGGGCAAGCTGTAGCTCTGATAAGAGCTGTCCTTGAAAAAGAGCAGTTTCTGTCAAGAGCTCTCTCAGCCCCACCTACCTCACAGGGTGTCTGTTGTGGGGAGGGGAAGGGAAAGGAGTTTGTAAGCCACTCTGAGACACCTTTGGGTAGTGAAGGGTGGGGTATAAATCCAATCTCGTCATCTTCTTCTTCTTCAGATTCCTGGGAAGACAGAACCTACACTTCCCAGGGGCTTCACCTTAAGTCACAGCAGTGGCTCTCTGCTTCTGTGTCTGTCTCTTCCAGAACCTCAACTGTGTCTCAACCCCTTCAGCTGAGTGGGAGGATCCTCTCTTCCAGGTTCTCATGGTTGCTCAGGCAGAGCTATCTTCTAACACTTAAAGCCCAATGAGGAAATACCTACAATCATTAGTACACACTACCATTCCTTTGTTCATGAAGGACAGGCTGTCTCACGGTAATCAGAGTTCAAACTCACAGCACTTATGTATTTGTTGCTAATTGGATTACAATACAATGAAGGGATATGATTCTCTCTGAACCAGCAAGCAATCCCCAGTCAGCAGGCAAAATTGGAAAATGCTGTTCTTCCTTACGAAAATCCTAAAAAATGTTTACTCCAGCAACGGACAATCAAATCATCACCATTCCCAACTCATGAAGTATTGGAAAAGCTATTTATCCATCTTCATCAATGTCATTAGAACTAGATTTTTAACCACTCTACAACTGAGGGGAATTTAGGGGACCTCATGCTTACCAAACACTGGAAGTGCTAAAAAAAAGATGGATAAATTAGCTTTCATGAAACGTTAATGGTTTTACTAAATCTTTCCAACTCTAAACCTTATTCCTAATCCAGATCCAGTTGGATGCCACTCATCATGTATAAAAGCTAGGGGTACCACATAGTGTTGTGGACTATCGTACAAATTAAATGCTGCATTCACCTACTTCATGGGAGGCTGGATGAAAATTGGGAGCTGTCAGGTAAACAGACAGAAAGGGGGAGTGTGTTTATAGTACTTGCGAGCCATGGAAGTTACTCCCATTTATGTGCCCATGTATCCTAAATACACGTGTATGTAGAGCAAATGGATGCCTTCCCTCCATCAGTTGCTAGCATTAAGCCACAATGGCAGGGGGTTGCCAGCTTTTACAAATAAAGAGTCAAACCACATCAAAATTCAGAGCAAGAGACCAAAGAAGAGCCAATGTAAGAAAGCCCATATGCACAAGTACCCAACTTAACAATAATGATAACTGACATATTGCTAATGATTGACACGTTGATTAACAGTTCATAAATTTTCCACAGCCCAAACACCGGTTGTCATGAGTCCTTCATTAAGAAGTAGCACACATGAGGTCCCACAATAAGTAGTAAATACAGACAAGGGCACCCTGCACAATTGTGAACCATGTGTAATTTTTTGATAGTGCATTAAATGGGAACCACTGCTCTTGAGCCAAATGTTGCTCAGTAAAGAACCAAATATGTCCCTTGAAAAAAATAAAATAATATAATTAAGGTATTTTGGAAGGGATGGTGAAATGCTGGAATGTTCAGTATATGAAGGGAATGAGACTAAAAAGCTTATCATTCCTGATAAGGAGGTGGAGCTAAACATGAAATTGCTGCCACAGATTGCAGAGCCAACCACAAGATGTCACGAAGTCAGGTTAGGCATAACTCTAATAGTAACCCAGAGGTTTCCCAGGCTGCTGCGTGTTTTTGGGCAGCCTGTCTTGCAATATGTACAGAGAAGTTGAATCCTGCTCTATAATCCATTTATCTTAACTCTGGTCGAATTTATTCTATATTACATTATTCTAAATTTAAATCTTATTTTTTATTTTTTTGTATCTAGTTTTATTTTTGTACTATAAACTGGTGAAAGCTGTTAAATAAACGATCTACATATCTAATTCCCAACATGCCCCCTCTGTGCGGATATCTAAATCTGCACATCAGGGGCACTTGAGGGGCAGGGAGATTTTCCTGCACATTTGGGGCAATCCCCAGATGTGGAGAAAAATCTAAAACTGTAAAAAAATATAGGGGGGATATTTAAATCCCCCCAAATGTAAAAGAGCATTCCCTGCGCAGGTTTTGCCACTGCTGCCAGGAAGGGGGGCGGGAGAAGGCTTGGCCAGCCATCGGCTGTAAGCCGCTCAGCCCTCGCTGCTGCCCGGGGGGAGGGGAAAAGTTTGACCGGCCGAGCTCAGGCTTTGCTGCTATCACTGCTGGTGGGAGGGAAGGGAGAAAGCTTAGTGGGCTGGCCAGGCCTTGCCACCGCCAGGGGGGAGGGAGGGAGAAAGCTTGGCGGGCCAAGTTCAGGCCTCACTGTCGATGATGGGGGAGGAAGGAGAAGGTTTGGAGGGGCACGGGCCTCGCCGTGCGTGCTGGGGACGGGGGGGCAGGGGAGAAGGCTCACCTGCGGCTGCTTCCTTCTCCTCCCATGGAGCTTCTCTTCCCCCCCACGAGTATCATGGGTCCCCCTTCTTGTACTATACTAAAAGTAATACTTCAATGAATCAGGAAGGAACTCTGCCTGACAGGATGTCTTTTAAAATGAACATATTATTTTAAAATATCTTATTGCATACATACAGCTTATCTTCATCCATGTGGTGAAGATCTTTGTGCTGTAGGTGCAGTTGCTGCTGAAGCAATTTTTTTTCTTTTTTAAATCTGCACAGCAAGTCAAATCTCCAATGACCAATCATAAGCGCTGCTGGGCATAAGCCCCACCTGGTCCCACTGGGGCACCAGGAAAGGTGTCGGTGGGTGCTGTAGTACCTATGGGCACCATCCTATGGACCCATGTTCTAGTGTATTAACTATTAATTTAATCTAACACTAACCAAACAAGTTTATATGCTGTGGTTACAATAAGATACAAATAACTGACATTAGCCCAATTCTGTGGAAAATTTATACAAAGCATTATGGCCTAATATTCAAAGTTGTGCAGCAGTTTTGCTTCACAACAGAGGCAAGCTGTGTTCCCTAATCACATTTAGTAGCAAGTAAATTCCATGGAAACAAATGAAGGACACTTCTGCCTGAATAGATGTATCTAGGGCTTGGGAGACAGAGATCATTGGATCACCTTTCTCCCATTATACCATAGGTGCCTTTTGCCCGTCGCACCACGAATTCAAATCCCTTTTCATAAAACACCTACAACACTGTGGAAAATCATATACGTATACATTACCAAAAATGGCTTCTGCTTACATTTCAAAGTATCCTGCACACAATTTGGGTTCAGAGTACAGGCCTATTAAGTGAAATGGAACTACATTCTAATTGGATCACAAATGAAACACCTTATAATCGGAGAGTATAGAAGAACCCACAAGGTATATGCAGTCATTTATCAGGCAGTGAAATAATATATTAAAAAATATTTTATTAAAATTAAATAGTAATATCTCCATCTCCCGGCTATTGGAAGAGGAAAGTTTAAATAAATTTTCAGGAGGAAATTTGTAGACAATGTTTAAAAAGTGAACTGAGCTGATTGGCTGGTTGAAACCAGTTATTTCACAATAAGATCAAAATGCCATATGCCAAAACAGCTGCCATGTCTAATTCCCGGTTCCTTAGGAGACAAGGGCAAAGTCTGCAATCCTAAACACAGTTATGGCCTTTCAAGGCAATGGGCTTAGAAAGGTGAGACTCTGTTTAAGATTGCACTGAAAATCCTGGCAAAACCCACTAACACAGCACAGGCAGACATTCTCCTCCATATTAATCACTGTCACTCACATCTGATCTGATAGATCAGCATTTTGACACAAAGGAATGCAGTGAAGATTGTGGGTACTAGATGAATGGAAGACACAGATGGTAGTAAATCTCTGCATACAGAAGGAAGAGCCAGCACTTATAGAATACCATCAGGCTTGATTTCACAGAAAAGGGGCTGTGCTAAGCTTGCATCTCTATAATTCCTCCACCTGCTATCACTATGTAAAACTCTCAAATATAATTTGGAAAATTCACATGCATGGTACTTAAAATATTCCAAATCTATCTGGGCCTAAAACACCTCCTCTAGCACTTACTTTTTACAGGGCAGGTGTTTTAAAAAAATGGAATTTGTGTATTTAAATAGTATGGAAAGTTTCTGTTCTTAATATGGAATACTTTGTGATAGCCAGTACTCACTTTGTCAATTTTTCCAAATACTAATGAAAGGCACAGATCTAGCCAAAGCTAAGTGCTTTGAAGTCCCATTGATTTTAATGGGAGAAATTTAAACATACGCTCAACAAGCCCACTGAAATCCCATGAATATTGCTTTATATGAAACTAGACCATTTGTCGATCATACACGGGTCTTGGGCTGAGATCTTTCACATCACCTACAATCTGATCCTCTTACCTGGAGATGCCAGGGATTGAACTTGGGAACTTCAGCATGCAAAGCAGATGCTCTGCTACCAAGCTATGCCCCCTCCCAGGCCCATAGCTACAGTGGGGCATCTCGGGGCCTGGCCCCCTGACTTACCTCCAAGGCCCCCCGACTTCCCATCCAGCACAGGCACTCCCTTGGGTACGTGTGCAGGGGTGTGTGCAGGGTGCCCCCTGACTTATTTAAAGCCCCCCCCAATTAAAAATTCCTGGCTACGGGCCTGACCCCTCCCCATATCATGGGAATTTAGCTAAATCATCCCCATGGACTTTACTTACAAAATTGATGAGAAATGCATAGCAGAAGGAAAGATAGACACAGATGTTCAACAGCTCAGACTTTTCTTCTAGAACATGCCCAGCAGCATCTTACCTTTAAAGCCCTTAATGGTCTGGCCTCTGGACTGCCTCTCCCATTATGATCACCCTCTCTCCCTTCATCTTCACAGAGCTTGCCAGTGGCCCTGGGCAGCATGGAGAGGGCCTTCACGATTGTGGTTCCATTCCTCTAGAATGCACTGTCAGAGGACACCTGTGTGCAACAGGACCTGATAAAGTTTCAGAGACTCTGTCAAGCAGAATTATTATGGCATGGTTTTGGTTCATAATATCTCCTTATTGTGAAGTACAGTTGTCTTGTGGGTAATTTTTGTTGTTATTTGCAAGGGTTCCTGCAGTTTTAGGGAGGGGATTCGATTAGTTTTATGTACTCTGTATTATTTTATGACTCTACAGGATTTTATTGGATATTTACTGTGTTATTTTTGTATCTATTTTAATTGATGTAATCGTACATTGTTGTAAACCGCTTCAAGCTGTTAACCGAAGAGAAGCAGTATAAAAAATGAAATATATAAAATAACAACTAAATAAATCTTTGTTTGGGAAAGCAAACACCAGCAACAAAGGACCTCTGAGATGCAGATAGACTGCTGGATCTTCTGCCCCCACTTGCTTTTTATTTTCTCACTTAGGATGTTCATATACTGCCTTTCCACCCATATAAGTCCTCAAGGTAGCTAACAAATCCAATTGAAAGCATATAGCAAATCAAAATTAAAATGCACAATAAAAAAACCAAATAAACTTCCAAATCGATCCATCAACAATGTCCAGGGCCATAAAACATCGAGCACAATGTAGTGAAGGGCAGGGTATAAATTCAATCTCCTCCTCCTCCTCCTTCCTATTGGAATAAGAAAACTCTCCTGTTTGCTTCAGAAGGCTTGGAAAGTGCTCCTTAACTCTTGGGGAATGCAGTTCCACAATTTGGGGGCACCCCTGAAAAAGCCCTCCAGTGGGTCCTAGTGAATCTGATTTCAGGTAAGGCCAGTTTCTATAGGAAGGGCCTATCCATTGACTGAACTATGACAGGTATGAGTACCTGTGGGATACTCTGGATACAGGTCATTTAAGGGGGCAATCCTGTGCACGGATGCCTGGAAGTAAGCAAAACATAACATAGTGGGACTTGTGAGTACACATGGCTAGGATGGTGACGGAAGGCTCAAAACCAGACTCTAGAACTGTGCCCAGAAAAACAGAAAGCCAGTGCAACTGAACCAGCACAGATGTTATGTGTTCATTTCAGCACGGGCAAGTCAGTAGTCTCGTATCTGCATTTTGTACCAAGAGTAGTTCCTGAACCATCTTCAAGGTCAGCTCCATAGAGGACATGATACAGTAGTGCTAATCTGGGTCTTAGCAAAACAAACAGCCAGCCAGATTTAGCCTTGTTCTCTCTCCCTCCCCATCTGCAGAAAGGCTGGCCATTGATGGGAACCAAAGTGAAGGGCTAAGCGACAGGTTGGCAGGTTGACAAAAAGAACTTTTGATACAGAGCCATATCATTCTCAGCCACAGCCTGGCCCCTCATCCCATACACACATCTTGCCATTGGGATCACCAAGTGTCTACATTGACCTCAGCAAGGCATGGTGATACCCTTTGGTGAAGCAATAAACTAGGCAGGGCAACAGCCTTAAAGCTGCTTTGAAATGTCAGAGAACAAAAAGTCATAGATAGAAATTATTCTAGCCTGGCTTTTCTCCATCTATTGAATGTTCTTAATGGCTGCATAGAAGCATAAGTGCCCAAGTGTTTTTAGGGAATAGATATCTGAAATATACTCAGCAGGAAAGAGTATTTTGTTGTCTGGTCACTGTTTTGTTTTTTTAACACCTACATTGTATCCGTAATCATGTGGGCTTCCATCGCAGATTGGATGTCTTACAATGAAGCTTTCTGGGCTTGTTGTAGACACTGGCATGATGCATTTGCTACAGTGGGCATGGCCAAAAGAATGGGCTAGAGGTGAGCATATCATCTCCAGGTCTGCACATGATCACCCACTGCCAATGCAACCTTCTCTTAGGCACAAGTAGCCCAACCCTGAGGCTAGGCAAGACATAGGACTAAAGATGCCATTTCTATAGATATTCCCTGTGTTTTACGTGGAAACGGGCCTGTCGTGTTTTTCATTTTCAGATCAATCAGAAAATTGCTTTACACAGAGACGGACAATACACATATCTATCCCAGACTGGGGAAGGAGAGAATCTGCACACAGATGTCTCACCTACCAATCAGTCACAGTGATCTGTCAACTGTCAATCCAGGCAGTCATTGAAGACTCTCCCCTAGTTTGACCAGCATTAACTCCCCATAATTCCCTTTGCAGTCTACTCCAAACTGTGCTGTGTGCAAAGGACCCTATGATCCAAAGAAAATAGTTCATTGGTCGACTCCTCCTCTGGCAGGAATTTTTGACGGACACCACATTTTCTGATTGGACCAAAGAGGAACTCTCTCCTTCTGAAGGACTCCTTGATATTTGGGACAGATAGGAACAAGCTTTTGTCACTTTTTTTTGTCTCTCTTTGTCATTCTTTTACCAAGCTCAGATGCCTGCCATGGGTAAGGTAATCTGTCTCCAAAGACAGAGATGCATGCGGCACTGTAAGTTCGTTTAGGTGGCAAGAAATTGTACTTTTGGTTTTAGGGTCTGGGTGGGGTTTTCTCTGGTTTTTGTGGTTTCACCTCACTGTCAGCCAGCTGGCCAGCAGGGAAAGCCCCACCCCCAAGGGTCCTTTTAAATGTTTCTGGCCAGTAGTGACTGGAATCTCACACATCTGAATTTCAGGCATGTGGCTGCCCCCTTCCTCCCCTCCTGCAAGATTTAAAGATCAGCAAACCTTTTAAATCTCGCAGGAGGGAAGGGAGAGGAATGGCCGTGGGTGATTGTTCTTGGGGCTTAGGGCAGGGACATCCCCAATGAGACATCATCATGTTGTGGATGCCCTGCCTCCTCCAGGAGTGCCCCCCAAAGTCCCTCACTGGGGATAGAGCCAGACCTGGCTGTAAAGTACTGGGTTTCGGGCCTCATGACTCGGACGACGACATAAGAGAAGACGCGTTTATTCGTACTTCACACAAGACAAGAACAAACAGTAACGGCCGGAGGCCAACTATATACAGATAGGGGGGACGGCCCCATATTCCTATTGGCGGGTTTGAATCGCCCGCCAATGCTGCCATTAGTTCTCTACTGGCGAGCTCAGGAACCTAGTCCCTATTGTTCTCAGAGAGCGAAACTTGGCTGTATTTCGCCAGCTCTGCCTTCTGATCCCAGGACACAACACCCCTCCCCCATAGTTCGTCTCCTATCAGGTGACGTAGTCTTTTAAGTATGCTGGTGACCTCCGTTCCCTTAGTGATCGTCAGGGGGCCGGTACCGGACTGGCGGGGCCCCCATCGGGTGGTCCTCCCGCACAAGGAGCTTGGATCTTCGGTAGTAGCTGTGGTGGTGACGGTGGCGGCTGTAACGGCGGCGGCAGCGGTGGTTCAGCTGTCTCTGGGACCCCCTCCGGACTCCGTGGTCTTTCAGGCGCTGGCTCCGCTGGCGGTGCCTGCAGCCGATCGGATGCTGGGGCGGCCGCGGCATTTCCCGGTAACGGGGCCTGGATCCCTGTGTCGGGGTCTTGCCGCCTCCGGAGCTGGTCCACGTGTTTCCGGAGGACCCTGTCCCCATCTGCTAGGACCTCGTATGACACTGGCCCGGTGGGTTTTAGGATGCGCCCGGCCAACCACTGAGGCCCCGCCTCGTAATTCTGGAAGTAGACAGGTTCCCCGGGAGGAAGCTTCGGGGCGCCTCCCGGGTTTCGACCAGCTTTCCCTCTGGGGCTCGGTCCGGGTGGAGCCTGTCTAACAAAGTCGTGGGGCGGCGGCCCATCAATAGTTCTGCGGGGCAATGCCCGGAGATGGGGTTTGGGGTGGTGCGGTGTGTTAGGAGGAAACGGGCCAGCCGGAACTCCCAATCCCCCTCCATTATGCGGCTCAGGGCTTCTTTGGCGGTGCGTACCGTTCTCTCCGCCTGTCCATTTGTTGCCGGGTGGAAGGGCGCTGATCGTATGTGCCTGATTAGGTTCCTTGCGAGGAACGCTTGAAACTCCGCAGATGTGAACGCTGCCCCATTGTCCGACACGATTGTGTCTGGCAACCCATGCGTAGTGAATATTTTCCGCAGGGCCCTTATTGCCGCTTTGGCAGAGGTGGTAGACACTGGGCTTATTTCCACCCACTTCGAGTAGGAGTCTACCGTCACCATGAACTGGAGCCCCTGAAACGGCCCGGCAAAATCTACGTGTAGGCGTGACCACGGCTTGTGGGTAGACTCCCAGCTTTGGGTTGGCGCTCTCGGGGGATTGGGGCGGACTTCCTGACACCGTGTGCACCCTCGGACCCAGGTTTCAATCTCTGCGTCCATCCCGGGCCACCACACGTAGCTCCTTGCCAGAGCTTTCATTCGTACAATGCCAGGGTGGGCCTCGTGCAGTGTTTCTAGAACCCCTTGTCTCATGGGCCCCGGAATGACCACCCTGTCCCCCCATAGTAAGCACCCCTTCAAGGCGGATAACTCTTCCCTCCTGGCTTTGTATGCCGTGAACTCTGGCCCTGTCTGTTCCGCTGGCCATCCCCTCACCACCCAGTTTAGGACCCGGGAGAGAATGGGATCTCGGGACGTGCGGGCGGCCACGTCTGCAGCCTGAAGGGGGGTTGGGCAGCTCCTCCATTAACAATACTGCGGGAGCTGGGGCCGGATCTTCCCCTGTTTGCGGCAGCGGCAGGCAGCTCAAGGCGTCGGCATGACCCAACGCCTTGCCCGGCCGATGCTCCAACCGGTACTGGTAGCCCGCTAAAAACAAGGACCAGCGCAACACCCAGGGCGACAGTACCTGCGGCGTTTGTTTGTCCGCTGCGAACAGTCCCAGGAGCGGCTTATGATTGGTTACGAGCGTGAAGGGCCGCCCGTACACAAAGTTGTGAAGCTTTTTAACCCCCGCCACCAGTGCCAAGCCCTCCCGGTCGATTTGCGCATAGTTCCGCTCCGCGAGGGACAGCGTGCGGGAGTAGTAAGCCACTGGGACTTCCCTCCCATCTGGTAGCTTGTGGGCCAAGACTGCCCCGACCCCATACGGCGATGCGTCGCATGCAAGGATTACTGGGAGCTTTTCATCAAAGTGGGCGAGTACAGCGTTAGAAATCAAGAGTACTTTAACCCCCGAAACGCCGCCTCCTCCCTCGCTCCCCATGCCCAAGGTGTCGCCTTATCCAGCAGCCTGTGCAGGGGTTCGGCCACGGCGGCTTTGTGTGGGAGAAAGGCGTGGTAAAAGTTCAGGAGGCCTAAGAACGCCTGGAGCTCCGCCTTGGACTTCGGGGCGGGGGCCTCCACGATGGCCTTCACCTTGTCCCTCGCCGGATGCAGGCCTGTTGCGTCTACCCGGTACCCCAAGAACTCCACCTCCGGCACCCCGAGGAGGCACTTTTCCCGCTTCACTTTCAGCCACGCGGCTTGGAAGCGTCCCAGTACAGTTCGGAGACGGGCGGCGAAGCTTTCAGGGGTGGTCGCGGCGATGAGGATGTCGTCGAAGAACGGCGTCACTCCAGGGATCCCTTTTAACAAATCGTCCATGAGATTTTGGAAGATCCCTGGGGCCACACTGACCCCGAACTGCAGCCGCTTCACCCTGAAGGCCCCCCGGTGGGTCACTATGGTTTGCACCTCGGCAGTGGCCTCATCCACCGGGAGTTGCTGGTACACCTGCGCGAGATCCAGCTTTCCAAATATGCGCGCCCCCGCCAGTGTGGCTAAGATGTGGCTGACCACGGGTACGGGGTATGCGTGCGCCTGAAGTGCCTGGTTAATGGTGCACTTATAATCCGCACAGATGCGGATTTCCCCGTTTGGCTTAACAGGTGTCACAATCGGGGTCTCCCATCGAGCGTTCGGGACGGGCTCTAGGATTCCCTGGGCCACTAACTGGTCCAGTTCGGCCTCTATTTTAGGGCGGAGGGCCAGGGGCACGGTGCGGAAGCGCCGTCGGATGGGCGTCACTGTGGGGTCTAAGTGGAGCGACACCGGGGGCCCTTTATAACACCCCAGTTTCCCGTCAAAGACCTCGGGGAATTCCTTGCACACCGCCCCCCAGTCATGCATCCCGCACTTATTCACTCCCCCAATCGTGATGCCTAGGGCCTCGAACCACGCCCGCCCCAGGAGACTCATGAGATTTCCCTCCACCACCACCAAGTCCAAGTTCCCCTCAAAGTCTCGGTACTGCACTCGGAAAGTGCCGACTCCCCGGATGGGGACAGGGTTCTTTTGAAAGTCCACCAAGCTTAGTGGCGATGGGCGTAGCGGGGGTCCCCCTGACGGGCAAAGACTTTTTAAAGTGTCCAGGGAAATGATGGACGCCGCCGATCCCGAGTCCACTTCCATGCAACAGGGGGACCCCTCGATCCGCACGGTTACTTGGATCTTCGGGGCGGAGGAGAGATTGGGGTTGGGGAGGCGAAGTACCTGTAACGGTTGATCGGTGAGATGGTACAGCTCGGCGACCTCTTCCGTCGTCTCGTAGGCGGTGGACGGTGCGCGGTGCGGTGGGACCGACGATCTCGAATTCCGGGGGCCCTTGGACCGGCAGACCCGTGCGAGGTGTCCCTGCTTCCCGCACCCGTGACAGACAGCATCCCGGAACTTGCAGGATTTCCTTCCGTGGCCTTCCCCGCAGCTGGCACAGACGGTCCTGTTGCCGGAAGGCTGGGCTGGCTCCCTGTTGGCCTGCTGGAACGGCGCCGGCCGGCGGTGTTGGGGTCTGAGGGCGAAGACCTCTTCGGTATCTGAGTTCCCGGGGCTGGGACTCCTCCCGATCACATGGGCGGCCACGGCCGGGCGTTCCCCTTCAGCGGCCTCGTGGGCTGTTGCGGCGTCGATGGCCTCGTCCAGGGAGAGCCTCCGGTAGCCAATCAACTTGCACCGCAGCTTGGAGTCCGCCAGGCCCCACACGAACTGCGTCAGCAAGTTGTCTTCCACCTTCGGGAACCCGCAGTCCACCGCGAGCGCCCTCAGCGCGGCCAGGAAGGTGGCAACGGATTCCCCTTGGGCCTGGACTCGCCTCTGGAACTCCATCCTCTTGGCCAGGAAGGTCGGCCGGGGGCTGAAGTACGTGTTGAGGATGTCCAGGATCTCCCCAAATGAGCTTTCCAAGGCCGTGCGGGGCACCAAGAGGCTCTTGGCGAGGCGGACGGTTTGGGTGCTGCACGCGTTCAGCAGGAGCGATCGTTTCTTGTCTGGGTGGCGGATATCATTGAGCTCCAAATAACTGATGAGCTGGTCGACCCATGCGTCCCAGGTTTCTGGCTGCGACGGATCGAAGCGCTCGAGTGTTACATGAGAGGCGGCCATAGCTCTGTCTGGGAAGGCGTGCACCGGGGCGAGCGGTGCGGTGCTGCTCTCGGGGTCAGCAATGCGATGCTCGGCGAGCGGTGCGGTGCGGTGCTGCTCTCGGGGTCAGCGATGCGATGCTCGGCGGTGTCCTTTTCGTCGCTCATGGAGTCACGGAAGGCGTTGAAATCCCACCTTCGTCGCCACTGTAAAGTACTGGGTTTCGGGCCTCATGACTCGGACGACGACATAAGAGAAGACGCGTTTATTCGTACTTCACACAAGACAAGAACAAACAGTAACGGCCGGAGGCCAACTATATACAGATAGGGGGGACGGCCCCATATTCCTATTGGCGGGTTTGAATCGCCCGCCAATGCTGCCATTGGTTCTCTACTGGCGAGCTCAGGAACCTAGTCCCTATTGTTCTCAGAGAGCGAAGCTTGGCTGTATTTCGCCAGCTCTGCCTTCTGATCCCAGGACACAACACTGGCAACCCTATTTGGATCCCATATTCTGTAGTTTTCACCTTTTAACTTTCTCCATTAGCTTTTTCATTTGTGTGTAGAATAAAACCTTTTTCCTAGGTAATTTTTGTCCTTATGCGCTATCACTTTTGCTGCTGCTGCAGTTCATAGTGAAGAGTTCATGCGATTTACATCCCTGGGTAGGTTGGGTCTGGGGTACTTCCTAAGGGTGCACGATGCAGCCATGTTACTGAAGCTAAGCAGATTTGGATCTGGCCTGTGCTTAGGTAAGACTCATAGGGTTGCCAGCTCCAGGCTGAGAAATATCTGGAGATTTTGGGGGTGGAGCCTGAGGAGGGCAGGGTTGACAATATATATCTAATTCCCAACTGTGCCCCCTATGTGTGGATACTTATTTCTGTAGATAGGAGGCCCATGGAGGGTAGAGAGATTTTTCTTCACACTTGGGTAACCTCCTAGGGTTGCAGAAAAATCTGAAAAGTTTTTTTTAAAAATACACTGGGGGGGTTTAAAACCCACCCCAATTAAAAGCATTGTCTGTGCAGGGACATACAATGCACTTAACTTTGAAAGTCTCTGCAGCTGAGGCTGCTGCTGTGGTGGCCAGCCTGCCCTGCCTGGAGCTGGACCATACAAGCTGCTGAAAGCTTTGGTGGGCCTGCCTGAAGCAACTCCGGGCGAGCCAGCAAGGGAAGGGAAGGGAGGTCAGGTGGAGGAGCAACTCTGGGTGAGCCATTGAGAGCGGGGTGAGAGGGAAGCCTCAGTAGGCCAGCTGGAGCAGCTCCAGGGTGAGCCACTAAGTGCAGCAAGGAAGGGGAGGAAAGTTGGGCTGGTTCGCCTGGAATGAGCCTGTGAGGAAGGGGAGGGGAGGTTGGCTGGCCCACCCAGAGCAACTCCGGGCAGGCTACCAAGAGCAGTTGGGGGAGGACCTTGGCAGGAGTGCGGGGGCAGTCAAAGAGAAAGAGAGAGATGCTGGGGTAGGGGGTTGCAAGAGAGAATGCTGGGGTCAGAGGGCAGAAAGAGAGAAAGATTGGTGGGGTAGAGAAGCAGAAACAGAAACAGACAGAATGATGAGGTTGGGGGCAGAAACAGAGAAAGACAGAGAGAGAATGGGGCAGGAGGCAGAAAAAGCAAGAAAGAGAGAATGATGAGGTGGGGGCAGAGAGGGTGACTGACATGGGAGAGAGTAAGAGAAGGGATGGCAGTATGAAGAAAGTGAGAGGCATAGAAGTAGGGGGAGGGGAGGAAAGAAAGGTGGAGGGAATGCCCCCTGCCCACAAGTTATTAATTAGGGTAAGGACTGCAAAGTAGTCTTTCTGGAGCCAAATAGGAAGAATGCCCACCCTCTCTGCACAGCTCACCAATCAACGTTGAACAGAGGGAGGTTAGCTCCACCCCTTTCATTAATGTTCCATGCTGGGGATCAAAGGGATGGCCATGTGCTTTTTGTCCTGTCTCTAAAATCTTTGGTATCCATCCCCTAGAGACGCTGCCTTATATTGAACCAGCCCATCAGTCTATCAAGGCCAGTACTGTCAGCTCAAACTAGCAGCAGCTCTCTAGGATCACGGGCTACAGGTCTTTCACATCACCTATTGCCAGATCCTTTAACTGGAGATGCCAGGAACTGAACCAGAGACCTTCTGCATGCCAAGCAGATGCTCTACCACTGAGCCACAGCTCCTCTCCTTCAAAGCATCCTCTGGACCCCTATAAGGAGGACCCTACTTAACCAATGCTGCCTCCTTTAGCAGTGATATTTTGGATCATAGTGAGAAACAGGAAGCCACTTTCCAATATGTGAACAACCAATTTGGATGGGGCATATGTGACACCATCTTGGGTGTGCTGTTGCCCTCCTGATGGTTTTTCAGTGATTTCTTAGATAAGAAGCTGCCACTCTAGGACTCAACTACTCACAATGTTCTCCTCTTCTTTTCCTGGTTGCCAGGGAGTGTAGGTCAGTGGAGGGGGTGGTAGCTGCTTGAATCCTGAGCAAACGGAGCGGTAATGCTGCCTGGGATCTCACTAACCCTTCTCTCAGGAGGAAAGAGTGCTAGGGGTATCTCTTAGAATGGCTCAAAATGGAGAGGGGCCTTTTATTTTTTTAAAAAAATGGGGAGAGGAGTGCTTACAACCTATAGGAGGCCACACACACAAATCAGGGTCTGAAGGTGAAGGTTTCCCTTGCTCAAAAGCCAGTCAAATCCAACTCTAGGGGGCGGTGCTCATATCTGTTTCCAAGCCAAAGAGCCAGCGCTGTCCTTAGACTTTTCTGTGGTCATGTGGCCAACATGACTAAACGCCGAGGTGCACAGGACGCTGTTACCTCCCCAACAAAGCAGTACCTATTTATCTACTTGCAATTTCTTGCTTTCGAACTGCTAGGTTGGCAGGAGCTGGGGCCAGAGACGGGAGCTCACTCCATCACGCAACACTCAGGTCTTGAACTGCCAAACTACAGGAGGCCAGGCCTGCATGGTTTTGTGCTTTTTAGAAACACACACACACAAATCAGGATCTGAGGAAACTGCAAATTGAATATTTATTTATTCCCTTTATTTGTGGACCGCCTTTCTCACAGGGACTCCAGGTGGATTATACGTAGTAAAGTCAGTATGATTGATGAAATGGGACATTCAGTAACCAGTGCACTAGGGGATTTTAGAAGTCTGGAACCCCCAGAAAGAACTGCAGCATAGCATAAGTCACCATGACACATTAAGCGACACAGAAATTACATAAATAGGATCCTCCTTACAATAAGCTGTACACAGTCCCCAATCGTTTATCCAAGTACGTCAAGGCCAAACATTGCACAATGTAGGCATATACTTAAAGGAATCAGTCTTCACCAATGGGTAATATATGTTGCAATGTCTAAAATAAAATGCTTTGAAAATTTGCAGCACTCCCATCCAAGGATATTTTAGAAATGAAGAAGGAACAAAGAAATACTTTAATTAAAAGCAACAATAACAAATATTATAAGCAACAGAAGAATACAGAAATGAAAAGAACTGTGGCATTTAGAATTAACACATACAGAAATACACAAAACCAACAAGGAAACAAAATAAAAGGATTCATGCTTTGCATACATTCTGTGTACTGTACTGAGTGGGTCTCATCACAAGGAGTATATACATTTAATAACTACAAACCCTACACTGCAGTTTCAAAAAAATGCAATCACAACTTCAAACTCACTACAACCAGGGCTATTTTGGGGCAGGAACACACAGGAAGGGAGATCTGGCTGGCTCTGGAGTTGGCCACGCCCAGCAAGAACTCATTAGCATAATAGGCCGCACCCAACAGCAGAAACTCATTAGGACTGGCTACATTAGGGGTGTGTGGCCTAACATGCAATGGAGTTCTTGCTACCAAAAAAGCCCTGGGTTTTGACAACAAACAAGGTAAACAGAATAAGAAGCAAAAGGTGGGTGTGGCTGGATGATCACACTTCTGGTAGCATGGGGGTGTGGCCTAACATGCTAATGAGTTCCTGCTGTTGGGTGTGGACTAACATGCTAATGAGTTCCTGCTGGGCTTTTTCTACAAAAAAAGCCCTGACTACAACATGTTACACAACGGGGTATAATGCCACAGAGTCCACCTTCCCAAGTGGTCATTCTCTCCAAGTGAACTGAGCTCAATATCCTGGAGATCAGCTGTAATCCCAGGAGATCTCCAGCTACCACCTGGAGGTTGGCAGCCCTAGAGGAAAACTCTCAGGAAAGCTACTCATGCTGCCTGGACTTCCATGACAAAAGAAAGGCCTGTCAAAGATATGTTTGTTTATTGAGAAAAATTCTATGCTGCATTTTCCAGAGTACCTGCTTGAGGTAGCTTCCGAAATGAAATGCAATGAAAGCACAACACCAGCAAAATGAACAATGTAAATGTAATGAATAAATGTTCCTCCATCTGCTTCTTTCCTTCCTTTGAGCAAAAAAGGCAATTCTTCCCTTCATATCAGTGAGTTTGGGATCAAACTGACTTTTCCCCCCTTCTCCCCCTTTCTCTTGCAGTGGTTGTGGGGTTGACTGTGCTCCCACGATCATCACATTCTAAACTTTCAAGGCACGTAAGAACAATGGGTAAGAATTTTTTGGAGCACGCTCAGAAAATGATGGCAGATAAAGCACTGAAGCTTTAGCAAATTCCATTTTCTAATCCTGACTAAATTCTCTTGGAAACTGGCCCTCCTGGGTAAACTTGATTTCAGAGATAATAGAGCCTTTTTGGAGTTGTTCATAACTTTTAAGTGATTATAAACATGTGTTCTGGGAAAGCTGAAACATTCAGGGAGCGGGTGGTGGTGGAAATCATTAATAAACTGAGCCGTTAGTGTGGAAAAATGGGATTTTGAAAACTCGTAGACCTGATTTACCAAATACTGCTGAAATGAAAGGGATTTCTGCAGAACTCGCTAAGAGAGCAGCTGGCAATCTCAGGATTACAGCTAAAATCTTCTAACGGAATAGGAAGAAAAATTTCAATTGCCTGTAATAGGTCCCATATTAATGGCTACCTCTAAACCAGCATAGTTGTGGAAGTCAAGAGCCAGGACTCAGAATATGTGGATTTATTCCCAGGTTTACAGCACAATCTTAAACTGAGATATACCTGTCACAGAGTTAGAGGAGTGTGTTTAGGACTGCAACGTAAACTGCATATCTCCTATTCATTTTTGAACAATCACAAGAGCAAATGCGTAAGATTGTTGCATCGGCTTTTCATCATACCCTAATAATATCATCCTTTACTCTTGATTCAGAGCTCAGACACTAAACTGGAACTATCAATGGACAGAACTATAGTTCCTTGAGAAAATGCAAGTAGCTACAGTTATGATATCACATAGATGTTCCTGCCCTGGACATGACATTGGATTAAATGTTACTTATCGTGTAGACAGACAGATGCGAGAATGGGCAGAAATTTCTTGTTTGTGTGGATTATGGAGGACAGGCAAACATCCATCATCTGGATGTTCCTTGAGATTAAAAAAGTACTGTTGATGGTGTAGCATAATCAGCATAATAGCAGGCTTTCTGGAGGAGAGGCATATGTGTTCTTTCTCTCCAGTGTTTTCCATTTGTGATTTCCCTGAAGAAGAGCAATTTGTTCTTAGGAATGATAATGGCTTCAATAAATCTTTCTATGCCCCGTAGGAATGTATTGCTTGTTGGCATAGGGTTACGCCAAGGATTATGCAGTGAAGTCCCCTGATGAAGATAAAGCTTATAAATCTGTGAGCCTCTGGAATAGTCGTACATTAAATAACAGTTAGGAGCCAGGCATACACTACTCTTCTTACACCCTGATAGAAGTAACACATTTGAAATTCGTAATTACTGTTTTCTTTTGAGTCGAATATCCCTTATTATTGCATTGGTGATAGGTTGACAATTCAGAAAGAGCAGTATTTTGAATGATTTTGTGTCTGCAGAGTTGGCAGGATTCAGCAGGACAGCTGACTGGGTAGCAGCTTTTAGTTTATGCTCACCGGCTACTGGATTTCTGGGCCTCAGGGTCTTCATTGGTAGGTCATCCATCATCTGTGTTCAACTGTCTTGCCAGTACACGTGCTGTTTTTGTGTCTGTGCAGTTAGCAGCAATCCCTTTGCAACATTCATCATCTTGGCACATGCTCAGAACTTTATTGTTGGAGAAGCAACAGCCTGCAAAAAGCCTAGTTAATGTAAATACCGCTAAAATAGTAGTTTAGTCAACTTGTACCCTAGGGGGAGCTGTGGTGCATTCTCTAGTGTTTAGGGTTTGTTGAAAGTTTTTCTCTTGCAGTTCAGCCTACCTCTTGTTGTTTCTCTTTCTGCGGTGTGTTAGTATGTGTTAGCGCTTGTACTCTGAAGGCCTGTGTGTTGTATTAGTGGCCTGCAGTCAGTTATTATCTTTCTTTCTGCAAAATCCTCTTGCAGTTAAAGCCATTGAAAGCAAGCTCCAAAGTGTGGATTGGATTATTTCTCAAACTCTGCCAACGTTTATCTCTGAATGGGCAGTTACCAGGCAGTTGTGCAAAGTATTTGTGATCCTGTTTATTTAAGGTACTTACAGACTACCTTTTCGTAGTGGAAGACTTAAGGTGGCGAACAATGGTGTGTACTTATTAATAACATGATCTAAAATCTGATTCAATTTTTATCCATTTACCCACATGAAACAATAGTCAGCTATCGGAATATCTCAGGAAGACACTGACCAAAAACTCTCATTGGCACACTCCAGTTTGGGAGTCAGTTGCAAAGATGGAGGTGAACCTGAGACACAATGGCATGAAATGCCAAGAGGGGAGAGGAACTGATTACCCACTTCCACACAAAGTCCTTTTCCCCTACAGACTCTATGTTGAGCCATCAGACATAGCTTTGATTGGATTTATTACGATCAAAGATCAGCAAATACCTTAAAATGTTACATACAGTTAACAGTGAAATACAGCCAGACAGTTGGTACAGGTAAAAAATTTCGTTAAGACAACATGGATTTTAAAATTTCCTAAGAAGTAATAGTCTTCTGTCTGGTTAGGATAGCCATGGCACAAAATCTTGCTACCTTAGCTGTAGTTTCACTACAAATATCAGCTAAAAGAAGAGTAGAATAAAACTGTTTTGGCCTGCCTGGGTAGGCGACAATTATTGGCGTAATATATTTAAGACGAATCTCGTGATAAAATCGACAAGGTAAGAGCACATGCTCAATTGTCTCGACCTGTCCAGAATTACAAGGACAGAGTCAGCTTTCGTATGGGGTATGAGCATATCTCCCTTGCAGGAGGGCAGATGAGAGAACATTTAATCGTGCTAAGGTAAAAGCTCTGTGGTGCCTTGGGAGTTCTAATGAATAAAGGTAACTGTATGGAGCAAAATTTAGGTTTTTATTTCTCACTACTAAAAGGTGTGAGGCTCGTGCTCTGTCCATTTGGAAAGAAGTGTCCCATAATCTTTGTTTGACAACAGCTTTGGCTCCTTGAAATCCAAGGTGTAGAAGGACAGTACTAGAAAAACCTGTGCCAGTTTGTATTCTATTGAGGAAACCCAGCTTGAGCAAAAACTGAAAGGATTAAAGGGGTCAACCCTGATGAAAGGAGTTTTAGTTTAAGCCAAAAACATATGGCGTAACATCAAACATAGCTGTGAAGTCAAGGGACTTAGCAGGTTGTAACTCTGCTCAGGATTGCACTTGGGCAAGGGCAAACAATAGAACAAAGTTTGAGTCCAGTGGCACCTCTAAGACCAACAAAGTTTAATTTCGTTTGTTGGTCTTAAAAGTGCCACTGGAATCAAAATTTGTTCTATTGCTCCAGACGAATACAGCTACCCACTCTTCCTCTTCCTCCTGCAGACCCCAGAAAAGAATGCTCAGGGACAGGAAAGAGGAATCACTACCTTTTGCAGGGTTAGTGTGGTCTAAACCCATGAAGATCACTGGGTTTAGGATTGAGTTACCCTGTCCTGAATTGCATTCCTAGTCCTCCTAAACCAGCTATGACCCATAGAAGGACGCAAGCTTCTAGGTTGGCTGGTTTGTCAGTCTGGTTGGCTGGTCTGTTGGCTGGACTGGTCTGTGCTTCAGCACTGTTGGCGTCCACCATGGTGGTGGTTGCGGAGTCGCAGCCAGAGCTGGTGGGGATGTGGTTACTCTGTGGGGCAGGGGGTGGGGGTCTTTCCAGCAGAAATACTTCAAGAGAGCAGAGTTTTTCAACATGCAGGAAGCAATCCAATAAAATGTTGATGTTTTTCTCCCTCACTCCAGCTCTGCATCCAACCATATGTGGGGGGCAGATAGCAGCTCCCAGCAATGGGAACCCGCATTGCTGGTATAGAGAATGCATCTTTGCAAAGGCCCCAAGAAATCTGCCCCACTTTCCCCAAAAAAGTGAATAAAAGAAAGATAAAAAGACAGATTTAAGCCCAACTACGATGCTGATTGCCTCTCCGCACTGGGTGCAGCCAGCAGAGGTGAGCTTGGAGCCTTGGCCATTTCACAGAATGCAGGGAGCCTTTTTGACCTTTGTCCCTGTGCCAGCCTTGTCTCCTCTGACTGTGTCTGGCAGGATCTAGTGCTTGCAAACGTGAAGTCTTTGAGGAAGCTTTTGAGAAAAGCCCCATTCAAAGCACGCATGGCACCCACCCAATACTTTCCCTTCAGTTGCAAGCACAACAGAGGACTCCCTGGGAGGTTGCAGAAGGGTGCGGGTGGAGGAGTGGCCTCCAAGGGGGCTGGAAAAGGGGTGGAGTAGATCCGAGGAAATATTTCTGTCTTCAAATTACTCTGGTATGGAAGCGAGATGAGGAGAAAATCGGGGGGGGGGGGAGACAGCATTCAGATAAGCCAGGGAATCAGTGAAATGAAACCGAACTGAGAGCTGAGCAATGCAGAAGTAAAAATAAACCCAATGGAAATGCAAGGTGAAAGCAGGAGGCCATACCGAACGGGAAATATACTGCAAAGGAGAACAGCTGTGAGAGTTGGGGGGGGAGCTGGTGTGGGAAAGGCCATAGTGCATTGAGAGTGCATTATCTAACAATGTGCGAAAAAACAGCTTTAAGGTAGATTCATGTGTACATGTGAAGTGGCGGGAATATTTGGGTTTATTGTTCAATTGGTATTGGGGGGGGGGTTTACTGGAAGGCAGTGATGTCATCCCCTTGCCATTCTGTTTCATGTAATCTTTCTGAAGTGTTCGTATGCTGAATTGGGACATGTCCCTCTGATGAAATGCTCAGCTGTCTAAACTCCATCTTTACATTCCATCCAGGCTGATGGGACGGGGCGGGAGTGACAGTGAAGTGACAACAACGTTAAGAAGTGAATCAGCTCTCATAATTAGGGTTGCTAGAACACCTGCCAGTCTGGCTCCTGACCTGTTCACCAGTTGCAAACACAGGACCCATTTTTCTTCAGCAGGATGCTTCAGCCACTCCTTCTGACAATCAGTTTTTCATGCCGGGGGTTCTCACAAAGGCCAGTGGAGTTCCGCTTCCCCCTTCCTTGCTTTGATGCTGCTGTGTTTGCTGTGTTTGGCAGGCCACTGTTTACAATAGTTAAACCAGTCACAAATCATATAAATCCCTCCTACATAAAGGCTATGTTTTTTTTTAAAACAAAATCCTTCCATTCAGTGTTCGTCTAAGTAGCCTTTAGAGATATCAATGGCTGCCAATCTGTTTGGATTGGCACAGTTTTTACTCATGCATGGTTTTGCAAAAACCCGATGATAACCTGTTTGGCAGGTGTTCGAGTTGTTCATTGCCAAACCGAACAGACCTGTTGACACAATCAAACATCATAAATTTGACCATCAAACACATTTGTGGCAAAATCTGTGGTATGCCTGCTTGCTAGGCTTCCTTAAATCAAAGCAGTGTTTCGGTATCTTGGGAATCACAGTTTGGTTGATGCTTGGGGGAGATGTAGCTTCAGGATAAAGTCCGCACAAGGCTTGTTGGTTTTAGCAAAAGAAAACAAAAATAAAAACAAGTTTTTTTATTGTAAATGAACTTCATACAGGATAGGAAAGGTAGAGAAAAACATTTTTATCTGTCTAAGTTAGGATGGTGAGAGATTATGGAGAGCATACCTTGCCCTCATGGTGGTTAGAGAGAGAAACAGGAAGAGAAGGATTTAGTTAGAATGAAGGAACCCCTAAGTGTAGCATTCTGGGTAAATGAAGAAGAAGAGATTGGATTTATACCCAGCCCTTCACTACCCGAAGGAGTCTCAGAGTGGCTTACAAACTCCTTTCCCTTTCCCTCCCCACAACAGACACCCTGTGAGGTAGGCGGGGCTGAGAGAGCTCTTTCCAGAGCTGTCCTTGAGAGAACAGCTCTGACAGAACTATGGCTTGCCCAGGACCATCCAGCAGCTGCCAGTGGAAGAGGGGGAATCAAACCTGGTTCTCCCAGATTGGAGTCCACACTCCTAACCACTACACCAAAAGAGAGAACAGCAGAGTAGAGAAGAGGAAGGGTACTGGATCTGACCTATCTAGCCTTGCTATCTCTACTGCTCCTCTGAAGTGCCTGTGTCCTCTGGACAAACGAACATCGCAGAGTCCTTCACTTCCAACACAAAGCCCAAAATGTTGATTGATTTAAAACACTGATTAGCCACCTTTCTACCTTACAGAACTCAAGATGGCTTACAATGTAAACAAGGCAATAACCATAAAAATCCATTTAAAAACATTTTAAGCCCTAATTTAAGACAGCCAATAATAAAGCCAGGCCTGCAGTCTGATTGTATGTATGCTTGCTCACTCCCTCAGAAGTAGACACTGCTTCATCCCGCAGGATTCTCTTCCATTGGATTACAACCTGATTCAATATAAGGCAGCTTCATGTGTGTAAAAAACCTTATACTTTTATAAAGGTGAATGTAGATGCAGATTCAGGCCACCATTTTTAGAAACTTGGGTCTCTCTGTTTGGAGTTTGTTGTGCAGTGGGTTTGACGCATGTAGAAACCACAGACATGGTTGTAGTAATCAGCATGGCTTACTGGAACACAACTAGAACACAGAATACTGGCCGGGTGGCCAACTATATACAACCCTTGGGAACACCCCTAGATCCGATTGGTGGGTTTAAATCTCCCACCAAAGTCTCTATTGGTTCCCCAAAGTAAAGTCCAGGAGCCTAGTCCCTATTGTTCCTAGGGAGTTAAGCTCGGTGGTTACATGCTGGCACCTAGTGGCAATCAGCAGACATAACACCCCTCCCCCCATAGTTCAGACCCCCCCCTAAATTACATAGTCCTGGAGGTACGATGGTTGCCTCCACTCCCGGGTGGACCGCCTGGGGGCTGGCACTGGAACCTCGGAGGTGTCCGCTTGGCTGCTCGGTGGAGGCGGCGGCGGCAAGGCTTCTGCAACTGGGGACATGAATGAACATATAACCGAACAAAGACCATTTGAATAAGACCACCTTGAGGACAAAGTTGTTGGCTCCAGCCAGCATTTCCTATGGTGAAGAAGGAAAAAGAGTGTCTCCTTTGACCACCATAAAAAGGTATGGTGAGGATAATGGCATCTGTAAAGACAAAAACCATGTGTAACAAGGGTTTGAAGTAAGGAGGGGATTTGTGTGTGTGTGTCTGTGTGTGTGTGTGTGTGTATCTCTCCTTATAATAATTATCTTTTGGTTTTGTAAGATTCCATGCGCTCCCATTGGCTGTAAAATGCTCTCCCTCAGCCATTGGCCCATCAGCCGCCACTCAAGAGTACTCACATGCCATTGGCCGGGTGCTGGGTCTGCTCCTCTTCCCCACCGACTCCCCCTGGAAGACAGCTCTCTCTCCTGAGGAAGACAGTTCTCTTGACTCCTGTGAGGGACTGTCCCCTCAGTGGTGGTTGGTAGGCAACCAAGGACTTTCAGCATGGGACCTGGAGATCTCCCACTGTTACAATTAACCTCCAGATGACAGAGATCAGTTCCCCGGGAGAAAATGGTTGCTTTGGAGGGTAGACTCTATGGCATTATACCCTGCTGAGTCCTTCCACACACACCCCAAATGCTGCCCTCCACAGGATCCACCCCCCCAAATCTCCAGGTATTTCCCTAATCAGAGTTGGCACCTATACTTTCTCCTCTGTCAGTAAAAGGCCCTTTCCACACCTATGTTGGCCTTTTGGAGAAAACTCATTGGGCCCAGTCCTGATCAGGTTGCCAACTCCAGGTGGGCAATTTCTCGCGATTAGAGGGATGGAGCCTGGAGAGGGTGAGGTTTGAAGAGGGGTGGCACCTCAGACAGGTACGATGCCATAGACTCCACCCTCCAATCCAGCCATTCCCTGATGGGGAACCATTGTTGCCAATCTCCAGGTGGGGGCTGGAGATCACTCAAAATTACAACTGCTCTCTAGGAGGGAGGGGGAGGAGATGGAAAACTAAAGGTAGGTTAATGGTTGGCTGGGAGGGAGATAGGGTTATCAACTCCAGGTTGGGAAATTCCTGGAGATTTGAGGGGTCGAACCTGGAGAGGGTGAGTGTTGAGGAGGGGTGGGACCTCAGACAGGTACAATGCCATAGACTTCACCCTCCAAACCAGCCACTCCCTCCTGGGGAACCACTGTTACCAATCTTGGGGGTGGGCTGGAGATCACTCAAAATTACTACTGCTCTTCAGATAGCAAAGATCAGTTCCTCTGGAGAAAATGGTGGACTCTGTCATTATACCCTGCTGAGATTGCCACAGCAAATTGTCACTGAGTGCCCAAAGCCGGGGCACTCTCCCAGAGCCTCTTTCTAGAGCCCGTTGTATTTATTTCCACAACGGGCCTTATTCCTAGTATATATATAAAATGCTACCGAGTCACAGCTGACTTATGGCAACTCCAGCAAGGGGCTTTCAAGGCAAACGAGAATCAGAGGTGTTTTGCCATGGCCTTCCTCTGCAGAGTCTTCCTTGGCGGTCTCTCGTCCAAGTACTGACCCTGCTTAGCTTCCAAGAACTGATTAGATTGGGCTATACGACACTGCCTTCCTTCCCGAGGAGGGGAATTAGATGAGATCAATTGAATCTAACTCTGGCTGGAATCTAACTCTAATACGTTTCTTACAGCATAAGCTTTCTGTGAGCGTAGGCCCATATCATCAGGGATCTGACCAAGCGGGCTTTGGTTCATGGAAGCTGAACCCACAAGAAGTATGTTAGACTTTAGGTGCCACAGAACTCTTCATCATTTTGACTACTGTAGACTAATGCAGCTACCCCAGTGGAATTTACAATAAACACTTTGAAACGAAAAGAATTACCTTTGCGGCGTTGGGAGTGGGAACTTTACTCCATTTGTTTCCCCCTTAGCTAGTACACTGGCAGTTTGCACGCTGCATACTTTATAATGGTATTTAAGATCTAAAAGGCCCCTAAGCATTTTCCACTGACAAGACCATCTGGAAAGTATGTAGGGATAGACGTTTGCAGAAATGATTCATCTCGTGTGCTTTAGGTGCCTCCTAGTGGGAAAACCATGCAGTGTAGCTGCTTAAAAAATGAAATTCCAAGTCATCCCTGTAAACAGAAGCATGGCTTATTTGTGGGTGGGTGGGTGGGTAGAGTGAGAATCCGGACACTTCTTCTTCTACTACTAGTAGTTCCACTACTACAGATGTTTCCAGCAAAGAAAATAATACAGAAAATTTGGAGCTGTACCCTCAAGCACCTGGAGTCATTTAAGTACCACTAGCTCATGTGTCATATAAAAAACTAGCTTAATGTTTCTCAGAGGCAAGCAAACACCAAGCTCTTCCTACATAAAATGGACTCTAGTAACATAAGCTAAACAAGCAAGCTTCCTTTGCCGTCTTCCCAGCCTCACAGGCTGGAAGGGTCTGTAGGATACGCAATATCTTGTAACAGACTATAGAATTTTTTCCCCCCAAGCATCCATCTGACAGCCCTGGCTAGTGTTGCATCTTCCACCTAGATTGTTTCAATATGTCATGGTCCTATCCCCCCGCCCCCCCAGATCTGTCCACCTTTCCAGTGCCAAAAATGTTTTGTCTTTTCCAACCTTTCCATCTGGAAGTAATGATCTCAATATTCTGGTTCTACCCCCTATAAAAGCCATGTCACAGAGAAAGTAGCAATCCCGGGAACTGGGGTATCCCCAGAAGACAAATTGGAGATTGACATCGCCTCGCTAAGATCAACTCAGATTCATGTAAAAACAAATTTTCCACTGTATCCCCAGAGGACAGACGGAACCGTGAAGGAAGCCAAGAGTGATTTGACAGCCATGGAGGCCTCTATCAGTTTCTTGACTTTTTAAAGGCACCGGGTTTAGCAGAATAATAATCGCAAAATACGACGTGCTTCTTTTGGACGCAATGCATGAAATTATTTGCTCATATCAGACGCCTCTTTCTTCTTCTCCAATATAGCTGTGGGGTTCCCAGCAAAAGGGAGCACAAATGTATATCACAAATGGTGCTCGGCATCAGATCTCCTTGCCTTAGCATTAATGCATGGCGGAGGGATGCCTCAGATTTAGTGCACTGTAAGGAGGGTGAATGGAACGGCGTCCTCTGTAAACATGCCAGTTCATGCAGGCATCTTCACGGAGCTCATTGCAGGTCGTCATTTGCATGAGCGATTGAGCCATCATAGGTCAAACACCAGGGAGAGAACTTTCATAATCGTATCACCCCACATCACTTTGGAGTTGGGGTACACCAGGGACCTGCAACCTTTTGCAGTTACAGTCCCAAGTGACATCAGCATTCAGAGCAACAAAGATCCAGTATGTGAAAGCCCATTTGAATGAAACAATGCAGCTTATAATTATTGATAAGTGATATGTTGATCCATTAACACTTAAAAATCACACAGTGTTGTGTAGTGGTTAGAGTTCAGGTTTGGGATCTGGGACTGGGAGGCCAAGGTTCAAATACCCCCTCTGCCATGGAAGCTTAGTAGGTGACCTCAGGCCAGTCATGTGCTCTCGTTTTGGGGAGCGGCTGTGGCTTAACAGTAGAGCACCAGCTTTGCATGCAATTGGTCCCCGGTTCAATCTCCAACATCTCCAGTTTGAAGAGCCAGATAACAGGTGATATGAAAGACCTCAGCTCAAAGCCCTGGAGACCTGTTGCCAGTCAGTGGATACACTACTGACCGATGATCTGGCTCAGTATTACGTTATGTCATATGTTAATGTTTCTGCAGCCCCAATGCAAATGGCATGCCTGAGGTCTCACAATAATAGTACCAACGTAGTCTGTGATACACATTGATTGCTCTGTATGAACCAGTTCAGTGGTTTATCTGCCTTCTTGTCAAATTGATATATTTAGATTGGAGCAATTTTTATGGTTTGTGCCACCTACTGGTGATTATTAATTGTGTGATTAAAATTCACTTTTGGTTTCGGTTTTTATTTGTACATTTCTAGCACCTGTTCTAGCACCCTATCTACCTATACCTCCAATAAACGTTGTTTTAAATCTTTGACTTTCTTTTTTTAAAGAGACATATTTGGTTCCACACTGAGCCCCATGTGGCCTAGAGCCATAGGCTGCAGGCCACACATTACATTTGCGACAGGGAGTTTCATGCTGATGGGTTTGCTCCTCCCCTAGTCATGTGGTACAATACGACTCACCACTTGAATTGGGACTTTCACATAAAGTGTTTCTAGAACCATGTCATAACCACAACTTGTGTGATGACTTATACAGAACAACAAACAGGAACAACAGGTGGGAAGGACATGGTTTTTTACTTTGTCTTTCCTTTGTGCAATTGGAACCAGCAATTCTTTCATTTTGCATAATTTTGGGGTTTTGCAGTGCTTTCAGACATGGCACCTGTTTTAGTAGTTGCACCTGTTTATTAGTCTCCAATTGTATGGATGTTCTTTTAACCTAGTAGCCTTGGGATAGCCATAGCATTGTCTGCTTTCACTGAAGGTAAATAATCTGGCTAGCTGTACGTATGAGCAATGGTTGTGGTGGTGCAGCATTAACAAATGGATGAGAACAACTCTGAGATGAAGCAGTCATAAAACGGCTCCAGTGCTAAGCATTAGCCCTGTCATCACTATTTAACAATATTTATTTAATCCCAGCAGTGTGCTGAGGGATCACAAGGGTGAAAAGGCTCTGCCTAAACAGTAAAATATTCTTAACAGTAGCAAGATAAAAATGCCATTTTGTTCAACACTTCCCTGCTTTTTGGGTCAGGGACAGCTGAAGGACAGTCTTCTTCCATAGGAAACTCCTCAGGGCAATGAGGGAAGTTCTGGTCCAAGTTCTGTTGCTTGTGGGAGTTAGGTTTCCCCTACCCTTGGTTGAATGATCCTCCTCACGAAATTATCCACATGCCCATCCCACACCAGTTTCTCTGATTCTAGGCAGCTCTGAAGACATTTTTCAGTTCATTCCCAAGCACAGTCATCTCCTTCTAAGGCCAGTGAAATCAGGATGCCAACGTTGTATAGTGGCTGGCGTGTCGGGGAGGCCCAGATTTGAATCCCCGTTCTGCCATGGAAAACTTGCTAGGTGACCTTGGGTCAGTCATACACTCTCAGCCTAACCCACTTCACAGGATTAATGTGAAGATAAAATGGAGGAGAGGATAATTATAGAAGCTGTTTTGGGTCCCCGTTTGGGAGAAAGGTGGGGTACAAGAGAGGTAAACAAATAAATAATAAAAGGATGGTTTGGAGTGCAGCATTAATTCCCCCCCCTTAGCACTTAAGGACATACATTGGCCAAACTTTTAATTTCTCCTGTTACTTTCAATGTAAGTTTGTTAGGCTAGTTTTATGCGTTCTTAAAGTGGATTTTACTGTATAACGTGCTTTTTTAACCTTTGCAAGGCGTTTGGAGACTCTCATCAGGATTGTAAGGCCAAATAGAAAAGAATGAATTCACAGACGAACAGTTTAAGCAAAGGTTGGCTGAGAACATCTGACAGTAAATGTGACCTCAGAATGATTGATTGGGGGCAAAACCCCTCCTTTGTGCATGACTGTGCATCTCAGTGCTTGTATGCCTCAACATGCGTGTGCATTGCATTCTCATGAGCCAAACCGAGCTGGTAGCTCCACTGCCATTTCCTGAAAGATATGAATCTCAGTTCAGCCCAGTGAGTTTATATATCAGTCCTGACCTTTCTTTAACCTGTGTTCTTGGCACTGAGGAGAGAATTTGACAATGCTGAATCTTGAAGTCCAAACATCCTAAGATATTAGATGGAATCATCAATTCATTTAAACCACAAGAACTTAAAAAAAAAAATAACAAGAGTCGAGAGGCTTAGCTCTGACACAGTTAGGAGCGTGGATTTGCAAGGCTGAAAACTTGTCTCTGAAATGATGTCTCTGTGCACTGCGGTTCACCTCTCACAGGCAAATTACTTTGTGAACTGAGAATGGTTTTTAAAAAGCGGAGAAGATATCATGACAAGGTTATGTTGTGTGGATTCCATTCCCTCCCCCCTTATATGGCATCAGGTCCCTGAAATTTTTATAGGGAAACATGTTGCATGTCTGCTATCCTACTGGTTCCTACTAATTCTGCCTTGTACTTTTTCAGAACCATGGAAGAATCTTGGATTCTGGCTAGGCATGTTGACCAGTGAAACATGCCTTCTTCATTAGCCAAGCTGTACCCACAAGCTGAGCCTCAGATCAGTTCCTCTTGCCCCCAGGGTTCACTGCCCCATTCAAACACTGGGCTAGGCAGCATTGCACCTGTGATCATTCCTGTGTGTCTTGCAGCCATTTTTGCACCTGCACCATAAATATCTCCCCAGAGTTATGGAGGGGTCAGTTCATTACACTGGATAGATCACTGAGTCTGCCCCTCTGCATTAGGTCATATAATTTAAAAATGACTTGCTTACCACCTGTTATTGGCGACTGTGCAGTTTCTGGGATCTATTGCAAGATTTGTCACCTAGGGTCAAGGCCAGGTTGTGAACCTTTCTATGACAAAGCTCCCTGAACAACAAACCAATTAATTAAAAAGTCAATGAACAAATAACCTGTAATGGTAGGTATTTGGAGGGGGGGATAAACTACAACTCCCATGATGCTGTGCAAGATCTTTATGCATAAGCCTTCGGGGAGGGCGGGATATAAATCCAAAAAATAAATAAATAAACTGCTCTTCAGTCAGGGAGGCTGGCCATCATTAAGAAGGCAGTCAGACTCAGACTAATACCAAATAATAAGATGCAGGGGGTTCCCCTCCAGTGTTCCCTCTAAGCTGAGTTAGTGTGAGCTAGCTCACAGTTTTTTAGCCTCTGGCTAAAAAAGGACGGCTCCAGAGCAAACTAATTTATGCAGTAGCCAAATTGCTCACTCGCAATTTTAATGCCAGTAGCTCACAAAGTAGAATTTTCGCTCACAAGACTCCACAGCTTAGAGGGATCATTGTTCCCCTCCTTGGATGCATTTTTCCTATGTTTATGTTGCATTCTTCATGTAAAAAACAAATGGAGGCAGGTGGTAGGGGTGGGATTCACATCACAAACAGCTGCCTCTGACTGTGCTTGCACAAACCTGGCAAACAGGCTTAAACAACTTGAACTACCCACCAAAGAACAAATCCTGCACTTACCGCACAAAACCATGAAGCCATCTGCACCAGGGATTGCTTGAGCAAGCCCCATTCCGACCACATAAGAACAGCCTGTATTGCACAGGAGGAAGCCTCACTCGTTTCCTAATAACCACGCATAGGTCAGGGTGTATTGGACTGAGTGGCCATCCCTTCATTTCACCTTCATGATTCATCATTTCTCTTTTTTGAGCTATTGAAGCTATTGCCTGAAAGTTTTTCTCAGTAATAAAAAAAACCCTGCTCCATTTGCATTTCATGTTATTTTACAACCTGCTCCCAGAATAGGAAATTATCTATGAGTGTGTACATGCATGCTGTAGAATAGCTGACATTTCCCCTCTTTATAAGAGAAGCACCGTATTGTTAGCCGTAAGTGTGGTGTGACTGGTGTCTCTGTAAAGGGACTGGCATGTCGGCAGAAGACTTCTATAAGAGAAGACATCAGAATGCTATCACAAGGAGAGCCTTTTAAGTTAACACTAAAGATAGCCCGGCCCTCATGCTTCATGGAAGTAGCACTACCGAAATCTAAACAAAACTCCCCTCCACCCCAGACATTTTTGGTTATGTTTACAGATTAAATCTCAGGATGTGTATATTAGATGTTCTTGTTTCAGGATATTAATGGCAAAATGAACCTGTTTTTGATGTTTAAGTCACATTAATGTCTGATGGACTGTTAAAATGTTAAAGGGTACATCAGCCTTACCGGGAGTGGGTGACATATGTTAGTCATACCAGACTAGCTCAGGAATGTAGGATTGTTTATAATGAACATAAATTGACTGAATTTAAACCGCCCCCCTCAACAGTTTAATCATGTTAAGTTCCACTTCCTCTGAAAGACAGCTTTAAAAAAAAGTAAATGAAATATGAAAAGTCCTCCCAATTGCATTTTAGCAGTAGTATCACATGGGTTACCATTCCATATGTATGTGTATATATATATATTCAAAGGGCAGGTTTATTCCTTGGTCTCCCAGGGCTGGGGTTTTAATCCCAGTGGCTGCACTCCCTGGCCATTGTAATGTGAGGCAGGGGGAGAAGCACAGACGGCATTTTGAAACTTTTTATTGCAGCTGATCACCCCCCTGAATAGGCAAATTGGAATTAAATGGAACCATGGGTTGCCCCTTCTGTGGTCCGACTGTGCTATGATTGCAGCTGATGTTTTTAACTTCTTCCTGACATATTTAAACTACTAGCAGTCTTACAGGGTCCCACAATGCAGTAATCTTACGGACAACTAAAGATGTGCAAATACATGTGTTTGGGGTCATTCACGGTCCAGTTTTATATACAGCCTTATCAAAGACAGTCTCAGGGATAAAATAAGCACATGTTGGGGAATGGCAGCATGGCTACAGGAAGATCCACCTCCAACATATATGGGATCATAGGAAGAACAAGCAGGAACTGTTTCTCCCACTATTTCCTCTTTCCCTTTCCTGAAAGCCTCCATAGCCTCTCTCCTTTTCATGTTTCCTTCTCTCCTTCTCACCCAACAGCAAACTCACCTGTATCCAGCTTTCCCTTCACTCGCCCCTCAGAAGCCTCTACCTAGGAAAACTATGGCCCAGTTGTGTGGTGCCAAACATTGGGCCAGGCCCACTTACATGGTAGGGAAGCACATCACTTTCCTTATGTCCTCTTCTTCCCGTTACTTCCCCTTTCCCTCCTCCTGGCAACACCCATATCCTCTTCCCTTTCCCTGCCTCATTTTTAACTTCTTAGTGATTCACCAACCTACTCTTTATCTGCCTCCCATCTTCAGCTATATTTATTATTCATTTATACTCCCTCTTTCTCCACAGTGAGGACCAAAGCAGCTTACATCATTCTTCTTTCCTCCTTTTTATCCTCACAATCTCTCTAGTGAGCTTCCATGGCTGATTCTGCATTGGCTTTTCCCTCCGTTGTTTTACGAAACCCATGTTGGAACAGAAATCCCCCTCGGCATTGCATGCTGCTTTCACTTCCTTTGATTATCAGGTTTTATGGTAGCTTCCACACTCCATCCCACCTTCAAGTTCTTTGATCTTCAGATTTTATTGTACCTCCTGCATAGATTTATGGCTGTTTTATGGCCATTCGGGGGTGACTTTGCAGTCAGTACGGCATTGCCCTGAGGTATTTGAATGTGGTTCTGAGCTGCACTTTCTCCTCCCAGTTGAGAAATGTGGAGCGAATGCTAGATGCCAAATCGCCCCATGACAGTTATCTGAACCTGGATCTCCCAGGCCCTGCACTGAAGCTCTAACTGCTACACCACACTGGCTTTCATAGGGTGGCTCCTGTTGAACAGTAGCAAGCAGCCAGGCTTGGGTGAATCATGAAAATCAGGTGGTATCAAGTCACCCAGAGAGTGCTGCCAGGCCTGGCCCCAATAAGTCCTCCCTCAAATGCCAAAACAACCCTGGAAAGGGCCCTGCCCCCTCTCTCCGTCTGCCATTTACTGACAGATATCAAGCCTAGAATGCTCTGGTATCCTAGCTCACACTAACTCAGCTTAGAGGGAACACTGGTGCTGACCACAGGACCCCAGGGAGGCACTGTGCTGGCTGCAAGGCCCTGAGGACCCACTGTGCTAATGGCCTGGTAGTTGGGAGAAGCAGCAGTGGTGGCAGCACCCCTGGGAGCCATGGTGTTAGCCAGGGCTCTTTTTGTAGCAGGAACTCCTTTGCATATTAGGTGACACACCCCTAATGTAACCAATCCTCCAAGAGCTTACAGTAGCCCTGTAAGAAGAGCTCCGTAAGCTCTTGGAGGATTGGCTACATTAGGAGTGTGTTGCCTAATATGCAAAGGAGTTCCTGCTACAAAAAGCCACAGCACCCCTGGGAACTGCTGCAACCTCTACATCCTGGCAGCTACTGAGGGCCTTCTCCAAAGTTATGCTCCTCCTTGGAGGTGTCAGGCCTTGTGGAGGAGGACTCTCATAAAGATGGCTGGCTGGCTTGCTAGCTGTGACCCATGTCTGCCAGTCACCGGTTGTCAGGACCTTCAGGGTCTACATTGACAGCTGATTTCTTCTGGTAATTTGTCTGTGTGCAGAAAATGTTTTTGTTTGAGTGGGATTTAAACTTCCCCATTGTATTTTTAAACATTTTTTTAGATTTTTCCACAAATCTGGGGTTTTTCCCAAGTTTGGAGAAAAATCCCCTGCCAGCTTGGGCCCGATGTCTTCAGATTGGCCCACACTTCAGAAATAGATATATAGATGATGTATACAGCCTGTGTGTCTGCCAAATTCAGATGTATGGTTCTTTCCACAAATGTAGGAACCCCGGATCTACCTTGGTTCCTGATTGTGATGAGAGAGCTGTATGCGCATACAGCTCTATGCACTGGTTCTCATTCATGTACAAAGTCTGGGGGTGAAAGTTGTCACTGCAATACTCCTCCCACTATGCGTATTCATTGTAACTCCTTCCCTCCCTCAGATATCCGAAGAAGGCTATTGTTACTTAAATTTACACAATTTGGTGACACTCAAGGGGTAATTTTTTTCCCTTAACAAAACTGATTGCTAAACATACAAAAGACCCCTCTGCCTCTTCACCAGAAATGTACTTGTGCAAGTTAAAACATGCAGTAATTCAACTGTAGAGAAGAAGGAAAGTTTGCAAGGAAACAAGGAATACCTGAAACCAGATCTGAAAAGTCTGTTCTTCGTGCCATACAAGTGATAATAATTACCCTGCAAACTAAGTAGCAAGCAGGTTAATATATTCCAAATACTGGCAGACATTCCCAGCAACATGCAGGATAATAGATCTGAAATACTTTTCTAAATATGTATTTCTCAGGCTAAATGTGTACTAACAGGCTTTGCCATTTATTTTTAAAAGTATATGGTACCAATTAAAGCAATCAGTTCTCAAGGCCGTGGAAAGAATGTTAATAGCAATTTGTCCAGTAATGTCAGAAGCACTTCAGTTGACCCTGCAAGCCAAACACGAAAACATTGTCAGACAAGCACAACTCCGGGGAGAATTGGATGCCATTTTGAAATGTGAACAGACTTTAAAGGAAGCCACTAGTAAAGATTTCCCTGACCCATTATGACAGTCATCACTCTTTACTTTAAATGGAATGTGAAGGCACAGAACCTGTTGGAATGAATGGGGTGTGATGTACTGAAGAAGACGTTTAATAGAAAGTGTTGCCAGTTCCGGGTTGGGGAATTCCTGGAAATTTGGGGGTGGAGCTTGGAGAGAACAGTTTTGGGGAAGGGAGGGACTTTAGTGGCATATAATGCCATAGAATCCACCCTCTAAGTCAGCCATTTTCTCCAGGGGAACTGGTCTCTGTTGTCTGGAGATAATTTGTAATTCCAGGAAATCTCGAGGTCCTACTGGAAGTTGGCAACCCTATTAAGAGATGGTATCCTTTCCAGCAGAATGATGGTTTTTGTTCTCCTATCATTTGCTCACAATGGCCATTGTTGGTGGTGAAAGGGGACAGTACAAATTGTTGGGCGGGAAAGGAATTTTAAAAAAATTGATTGCAGGTAAAAGAAGAAGGGGATGGCAAAAGATGAGATGGTTAGTGTTATCGATGGAACAAACATGAAATTCAGCAAACTCTGGAGGACAGTGGAAGACAGGAGGGCCTGGCGTGATGTGGTCCATAGGGCCGTGAAGAGTCGGAACAACTGCAACAGCAACTCAAGACTGTGCGTCATTACTAAGTTCATCAAAAGCACACCATATTTTGCAATGACTGCCAGAATGCAAACCTGAATCAGCATAACTATAATATTTGACACAGATTGCTTTTTGATCTTTTTGATTTTTTTTTAATTAAGTTCTGCAGTAAGTCCCAAACATGGTTAGATATAGATAAACTTCAGTAGTCCAAAAAAAACAGGTGTATGTGCATGTGGGGAAGATTGAACAGTATTTTTTTTCCCCATTTGGAAAGGGATGACTGTCACAAACATCTATGAAAGAGCTTCCCTTTTGAAGACAGGAGTCCAAGGACAGAGGTCAAAATTTTTGCCCATTTAGAGTGGCTATGGAAAAGATTAATACCTGTGGATTTACCATGTTAAAAGATAACCACGGGACTCAGCCTGTATTTCCTTGTTGTGTGGAAAACTGGGATGTTAATGGATTTCAAAAGAGGCTGATTGTATTACTAGTTATGATCTCAGAACTAAATGCCATCTCAAGGAGATTAACATAACTGAAAGGGAGGAGGCTTTGAGGATCAGGTTCTTGTCTGGGAGCAGCAAGGCAAATGGGATCATGACAGTGTAAGCCACAATACATACATGCCCGTGCACGCTTGCAGAACCTGCCCACTAATAGCAAAAGTTGCATGATTCATGGAAAGACTGCGCATTCCTTCCTGGCTCACAAGGAATGTTTGGGAAACATGACTTAACTTGTTGATTATGTGGCACTTTTTTAAAATGGAGAAATAAACAAACAAGTGTCCTATCTCATAAGAGGCAGGAATTTGTTTAAATCAGGGACACACTCACATGATCTGCACTGAGAATCCCATAGGATACGAGTGGCTGAAGAGCAACTCAAAGTCCATTTTTCCAGCCACGTGCCTTTACATGCCCTTTTCAAAAGCCAAGTCAGCCAAATATGATACAAGATAATCCAGTCATTACTCTTTCAATCCTGAAATCCTGTGATGTGGCTGAAATTGGCCAAATGACACAGGAATTACAGCAGTTCACACTGTTCCAGATGAGTGCATGCATGAATCAGGCCCATAGGGATCAGCAGATGCTCTCTATTTCATTCCCTGTCCATTTATATGTTGGACAACAGTTTATGTTCTCCACTTTTCAGTCCTGATTGCATATACATGCCACGTGGGATTCATATCCAATTTAGACAGTATTGATAAGTACAATGTATATGATTAGTATAGATATTATAGGTATCACGTACAAGGCTGATTTATTGATGCACAAAGTTTGTTAACAAGTGTCTACATTTTGCAGGGGGGAAAGTGATGCGAGGAAAGAGAAAACATTACAAACAATCACTGGTTCCATTTGTACAAAGGAGAAGCAAAATCAAAGCAGCATTCTGTATGTGGGGGAATAATAAAAAAAAAGGAATGAGGAATTCAACCCCCCAATCAGATGTAAACCTAAGAAGCAGATCGCATGACTTTTCTGTACTTGATTCCTCTCTTTTTCAATCCTGTGCAATTCCTGAAGGAAAAGAAATGTGTCATGTCAATCTGTAGCACGGTGGGTTGATTTTAATGGTTAAAAAAACCATGCCTCTTCGCACAGGCCTGAAATGATCTAATCCATAATAATAATAATAATAATAATAATAATAACAACAACAACAACAACAACAACAACAACAACAATAATATGCTTTATTGTCATTGTACATAGTTCAATGAAATTAAACTGCAATCCTCTCGGTGATCTACAACCCTCTCAGTGATCTACAACAATAATCATACGCACTCACACTGCCATTCACACAACTGCTCCATAGCTCCCTTAAAGTTCACATAACAACTGAACCACTAATGTCACCCCTGTCTGTGGCATTACGAGCATACCTATTAATATCTCATGTGACCTTCAGTGGCATATCGTGCCCAGAGATGCCATAAGTCACTGTAGTTTTTCCCACATGGACTGATTCTAAACCGCTTGGTTCCTTTTCACATCAACATTGTGCACACCTTCAGCTAGTCAAGCATTATACTTGGATACCCTCCTTGCTCTCTTTCATTTTTCCAAGTCTAGAAAGGAAAATAATCTTTTGGTTCCAGACCTATCTCTTTGCTCTATCACAAGGGTCAAAATCTGGCCCTGAAATGTGTTTAACTGTAGCATATTACGCCACAACACTGTCTAAATGGCTCCAAACCTCCTGTGTGCTCAGCTCTGGAGCACTCATTCTGGGCATAGGCACTGCATCTTTGCTTCCTTTTTTTGGATTACTCTGGATCATTGTGCCAGGATACTTAGACTCTTACCATCAGAAACAGAACCTTGTTGGACTTGCTTCAATACATGGCTATACATAACTATAGCCAATTGTACAATCTTGCTAGGGATGTGCATTCAGTATAACCTGAGTAGAATAATTACCCAGATAACACCTTATTGGTATTATTCAGATAATTATCCAGACAAATCAGGTTCTCTGATGTGTATTTGGCTACCAAATAGAAATACTGAATAAAACTTGGTATTATTCAGCTTTTATTCGGGTTTATTCAGCAATACTGAATAGCAACTGCAGGGATGTTTAATGTTTAAAGAGCTAGACTTACCTTCCATTTCTGGCTCATTCCTGCTGTTTGCTCTGGTTTCTAGGGCAATTGGAGGGAGGGGGAAGAGGGATTCCTGCAGGCCGATGGCAAAAGCCCCTTAGGGGGAGCTGAGAGCCAAAGCTCTAAAATACCAAAAATCACAGTACAAATAACTTCTCCAAAACGAAAACAACAGGCCACAGTCCTTTCCTGGGATCAACTTAGACAGGTGACAAAGGATGAAAACTCTATTTTATTTTGGGGATTAGTTACAAATTGTGTAGCTGTTGTGTAGCCCTAGGCTGATAATTAATATTATACTGCCAGAAATATGGGGAAAACGTTTTAGGGAATCTGGCAATGAATAACTTCCAGTTGGAAAATATTGGTACCCTCCCAAAATGGCAACCAGTGAATCCCACAGAGATGAAACATCTTATAGAAACCCTAAGCCTGGGCAAAGCCCCAAGTATTGATCTAATTCCTCCCAAGCTAATAAAATTTAGATTGGTGTGTACCTTTCCTAGCAGCATGATTTACAGGAATAAAATCATAGAATCATAGATTTGGAAGGGACCTCCTGGGTCATCTAGTCCAACCCCCTGCACAAGGCAGGAAATTCACAAATACCTCCCCCTCCACACCCACAGTGACCGCTGTTCCATGGCCAGAAGATGACAAAAAACCTCCAGGATCCCTGGCCAAACTAGCCTGGAGAAAAATTGCTTCCTGACCCCAAAGTGGCAATCAGCATTTCCCTGGATATGTAAGAAAGGGCATGTAAGAAATTGATAATATAAGGAGAATTCCAAAAGTTTGGGAGGCAGCTGTTATTATTCCTATTTATAAAAAGGGCAACAAAGATGATCCTATCAATTACAGACCAATCAGTTTATTAAGTATTCTAAGCAAGCTGTATGCAGAACATCTTCAGTGGAAACTCAGAGATTGGATCAAGCAGGAGAGATGCTTGGCCGATGAAGAAGCTGGTTTTAGGGAGGGATATTCAACTTGATCATAAAATATTATTCTAATACCACAGTGTCATTGTATGTGGTATTTATTGACTTAAAATCAGTGTTTGATTCAATTTCCAGACCCATTTTATGAAAAAAACTAAAATCCACATCTATTGATAGATGCTTATTATACCTGATTCAAGCCTTACATGAAAATAACACCATACAGGTCAGATTCAGTCCCCTAGGTCATTTTACAAGTCTGATAAAAATAAAGTGGGGAGTTAGACAGGGCTGTGTATTGGCCAAAACATAACATACAAGGTTGCTAAATAAGATTGATTGGCATTGAAGTGTATGAGATCTCTAACTAATATATAGAGGGACTGCCCCAATTCTATTATTTATGAGAACAATGACTCTATATTTTAAACACTGAAATTTATTCTATGACTGTGACTTTTTTTAGTGTAACATATTATTTTATATATTTATATATTTTAGCTGGACTTCACATTTGACTTCACAACACATTGGACTTCACAACAACCTTGCAAAGTTGCAAACCTGCAATGCAATGCCATTTGTAAATGTATTGCAGTGATTGGCTCTCATGTGTACATATTTTACTACTATGGTCCAAAGTAGTAAAATATGTACACATGAGAGCCAATCACTGCAATACATTTACAAATGGCATTGCATTGCAGGTTTGCAACTTTGCAAGGTTGTTGTGAAGTCCAATGTGTTGTGAAGTCAAATGTGAAGTCCAGCTAACTACCTTGCTTTCCCCACCCATTTCCCAGGGAACATGAGGGAGGGGGGAAACACTGCTCTTCAGCCAATCACTGAAGTTTGTTCATTTTTAAATTCTCCTGTGTGTGGGCAGAGAGCATAAAAGCCAGGGTCTGGCTGAGCCAGGCTCCATTGCTAAGAGAGGTTTGGTTGGAGATTGTGTGACTGGCTTTTGCTTTAGCTGCTACTCTGAACCTGACTCTCCTGCTGCCTGAGAAACTGTGTGGAGTGGACTTCAGATCAGATCCTGCCTGGAGAAAACTGAAGACAGCAGCTGGTTTGACTAACAATTTTTTTAAAGTTTTCCTGTTTTAGTGTTAGTTTGTCCTTTGGGCTTGGTGGGTGGATTATGAGGGGTTTGCCTCTATTTCGTTAGGTTTTATTATTTATTTATTTATTTTGATTTATATCCCACCTTGCCTGCACAGGCAGGCTCAAGGTGGCATACAATGGGTTAAAATACAATAAAACACAGATGCAAAATGCAATACTATAAAATTCCACATAAACAATGATATACAAAAGTGCAGTTAAGTGCAGATGGCAATTGCTGTAGGATGGGCCAGCGTAGCTAGGCCAGTATCCCAAATTGTTCTTAATGCCGGTAACATGCGGGCCATAGCTGATCAGTTTTTAATAGCTCCTATTAATTTAATAGCTCAGTGGCGGCTCCTAATTGAAGGCCTGGTGGAAGAGCTCTATTTTACAGGCCCTGTGGAACAGTAGAAGGTCCTGCAGGGCCCTGATGTCTTCCAGGAGCTCATTCCAACAGTGTGGAGCCGCCACTGAAAAGGCCCTAGCTCTGGTGATGGCCAATCTGGCATCTTTCGGACCGGGAAGAGTCAGGCAGTTTTGGGACCCCAACCTCAGTGCTGTCTGGGAGACATGTGGGGAATGGTGGTCCCTCAGGTAGGCAGGCCCCCAACCAGATGGTGCTTCTTTGGAGGGAGAGAGAGGCTGCTGCTGGGTTGCCCAAGTGGACACCACCAGTCAGCCAGGAGGTGAGTTGTCCTGAGACCACATCCAGTGCTGTCCCTCAATGTTCTGCAGTAGGAATAGGGAAGGGATGCCAAACATCTGACAGAGATGCTGTGTGAGGTTGGCACTAGGGTATGTGGGGGGGGGGCAGCAGGCTAACAAGAGGGTCACTAGCCTCATTGGTGAAATGCTTGCTTTAGATGGCCACTCCTTCTCCATGGCCAAAGACACTGGTTTCCATAGGCTGCTTCAGGAGATGTATTCTTGGTACACAGCCCCTGCTTGCACTACATTGAGCAGAACCATGTTGCCATCATTGTACAGGGCTGCCAGGGACCATGTGAAGGCAGAGTTGTCCCACACTCATGTGAGAGCTGTGCATTTCACTTCCAACATCTAGATCTACTGTCAGACACATGACACATATCTGTCGCTGACTGCGCACTGGTGGCAAACCAGCAATGTTGTGCGTGGGGGTGTGGAAAGTAGTGAGGCAGAGTCAGGGCTGCTGGACCAGCTATTGCCAGGCTCTGCTCCATGTCAAGAAACTTATCTCAGCCACTATCAAAGACAGTTAGTGGCATGGGTAAGCAGGGACCTCACCTCATGGTGACTGATGTTGGTGCAAACATGAGGGCAGCATTACAACTCTTGGGCCTCAAGTGCATTTACTGCATGGCCCACCTTCTCCACCTAGTGGTTAAGAATGCCTTGGGGCTGGGTTCTGGACAGAATCCTGGTTTGGATGCTGTGACTCATGAGTTCAAGCATCTCCTCCAGAAATGCCAGCACATTGTGGGTCACATCTCTTGCAGTGCGAAGGACACCTATCTGCTGCAGGAGAAGCAGACACTGACAGGCATGCACCCCCTGAGTGGTGACATGAGCAGTCACTGGAACTCCACCTGTGCCATGCTCAAGTGCTTGGTGGAGCAGAAGAGAGCCCAGAGTGCCCTGATCTCTGAGACCGGGGTCATTTGGGAAGAGAGCCAGCTAACCCAGGAGTGGTTGACCATCTCTCTGACTGTGGAGGTCCTTAGGCCCTTTAAGAGCTACACATAAATGCTCTTATCTGACATGGCTAGTCTGGCTCTGGTCATCCCCATGCGCCACATGGGTAATGAGGACTTGGCCTCCTTTCTGTAGCCAGCGGCAAAACATGCTGACATGGTTCCAGCAGTGTGCATGCTGGTGAAAAGGCTGCAAGATGGACTCAAGGACTGCCTTCTGCCACTCACACAGCAGAAGGTATACATGTTGGTGACAATGTGTGATCTGCGCATCAAGGGCAAGATCACTAAGTGAGCCAATGAGCTCATTCACTGTAGAGATGAGCTCTCCCAGTGAATTGAACACATGCAGGCCAGGAGAGGCACATTGGTGCAAGCTGAGGAAGAGGGGGCAAAAGCAGCTCTGCTGCTGTTCTTCCTCCAGTTCCCCTGCAAGGCAGCATCCCCCAGTGGCTATTGTCCCAGTGACCTGTGAGATGGCAGTCATCGGGAAGATCCTTGAGAGATAGGCATGTGAGACAGTACATAGTGGCTGCAAGGGTGAGGGAGTACCTTGCAGAGCCCTATGAGTTGCAGGCCATCAGTCCACTGAGCTACTGGGCCATGAAGGAGGTGGTCTGGTCGGACCTCTCTGCCATGGCCCAGAGGCTCTTCTCATGCCCTCTGACGAGTGTGCAAAGTAAGCGGGTTTTTTCCCCATGCAGGCAGCATTGTCTACTTTCATCACTCACACCTGCTCCCCTGGACAGTTAAGCAGTTGGTCTTGTTGAAGGTCAATTTGCCATTGTTCAACTACCTGGACCTGGACTTTAAGGGTGACTGAAGTGAACACATACTTATGCCTGCATCCTCTCTCTGTCTGTGCTGGGAAGTTGGGGCGAAATGTTCCTCCCAAAATTAAAATGAAGAAGAAGAAGAAGAAGAAGAAGAAGAAGGAGGAGGAGGAGTTTGGATTTATACCCCGCCCTTCACTGCCCAAGGGCATCTCAGAGTGGCTTACAAACTCCTTTCCCTTCCCCTCCCCACAACAGACACCCTGTGAGGTAGGTGGGGCTGAGAGAACTGACAGAAACTGTCCTTGAGAGAACAGCTGTGCCAGAGCTTGTGACTGACCCAAGGTCACCTCAGCAGGTGCAAGTGGAGGAGTGGGGAATCAAAAAAAAATGTGCACACATGGATACAGTGGACACCATGCATACAGTATTTTGTACATACAATATACACCATGAACTATATACGTAATATATCTGTGGCTGATTTATTGATTCACAAATGTTGTTGAAAACACATATGATTTACAAGAAAAGTTCAGTACAAGGAAATAAAACATAGAGCAAAAATAAAGAATCACAGGGTTGATTAGGACAAGGGAGATGCAAAATTGTAATAGGGTTTTTTGTGGGGAGGTTTAAAACAGCAAAAATAAGAAACACAAAATCATTTATGGTGAAGTATAGTCAGTTTTGTGGATTATTTTTGATGCAGGGGTTCCTATGGTTTCAGGGAGGGGATTAGATTGGTTTTATGTACTTATATAATTTTATATGATTCTACTAGGAATAAAGCCCGTTGTGGAAATAAATACAATGAGCTCTAGAAAGAGGCTCTGGGAGAGGGCCAAGACCTTGTACACTCAGTGTCAATTTGCTGTGGCGACCTCAGCAGAGGAACTGATCTCTGCTACCTGAAGAGCAGTTGTAATTTTGAGTGATCTCCATCCCTCACCTGGAGATTGGGAACAATTGTTACCCAGGAGGAAATGGCTGGTTTGGAGGGTGGAGTCTGTGGCATTGTACCTGTCTGAGGTCCAACCCCTCCTCAAACCTCACCCTGTCTGAGGCTCCACCCTTCAGATCCCCAGGAATTTCTCAATCTGGAGTTGGCAACCCCATTTCCTTCCCAGCTAACCATCAACCTACTATTATCTGCCCCTCTGACTGCAGCTGACTTCTGCCCTCCCTCCTGGAGATCAGTTGTAATTCTGAGTGATCTTCACCCCTCACCTGGAGATTGGCAACAGTGGTTCTCAGGAGGGAATGGCTGGTTGGGAAGGTGGAGTCTATGGCATTGTACCTGTCTGAGTTCCCACCCCTCTTCAAACCTTACCCTGTCTGAGGCTCCACCCCTCAAATATTCAGGAATTTCCCACCTGGAGTTGGCAACCCCATCTCCTTCCCAGCTAACCATCAACCTACCATTATCTGCCCCTCTGACTGCAGCTGACTTCTGCCCTCCCTCCTGGAGATCAGTTGTAATTCTGAGTGATTTCCACCCCTCACCTGGAGATTGGCAACAATGGTTCCTCAGGAGGGAATGGCTGGTTGGGAAGGTGGAGTCTATGGCATTGTACCCACCCCCTCCTCAAACCTCACCCTCTCCAGGTTCCATCCCTCAAACCTCCAGGAATTTCCCACCTGGAGTTGGCAACCCTATCTCCTTCCCAGCCGAGCATCAACCTACCTTTATTTCCCCCTCACTCTTCAGCTTTCCATCTCCCCCCCATCTGCAGCCTCCATGGTGCTCTGAAACCCTGACTTCCACATCACATTGGCTGTCATGGGCGGGGGCATCTCAACAGGGTGTAAAGACACAGAGTCCACCATGTTCTCCAGGGGAACTGATCTCTGCCATCTGGAGAGCAGTTTTAATTTTGAGTGATCTCCAGCCCTCACCTGGAGATTGGCAACAATGGTTTCCCAGGATGAAAAGTAGTCTTTCTCTGCAATGGGGACCAAAGCAGCTTACATCATTCTCTCCCCCTTTTGTCTTGCACAACAACCCTGTGAGGTAGGTTAGGCTGAAAGTCTGTGACTGGTCCAAAATCACCCTCTCAGCTTCTACACAAGAACCTGGATCTAGCAGATCCTGCTCTGAAGCCCTGACTGCTATGCCTAGGGTAGCCAACCTCCAGGTGGAGCCTGAAAATCACCAGGTATCACAACTGAACTCCAGACAACAGATCTCTCCCCCCTCCCCGGAGAAAACTGCTTTGGAAGGTGCGCTTTATGGCATTCTGTTCAGCCAAGGCCTCTCCCCTCCCCAAACCCTGGCTTCCATAGACTCTACCAGAAAATATCCAGGAATCTCCCTACCTGGAGATGGCAACCCTAGTCAGAACTGGCCCTGATGAGTTCCTCATAAAGGCATATGAAGGGTTTCCTTCCTTTATCTGAACCAAGGTTGGTTGCCTACTGTGGCGAAATGGGCTCCATTTTACAACTCAGCTGTTTGCTTCTCACTCTCATCCTGTGGGCGTATCTCACTCCTTAAGTTCACTGCCACCACTCACTGGATTCTCACTGCCTTTTTAGAGGGACAGTGAGACTCCTCTGGCTGAATCTCCCTATTTGGAGATGGAATCCCAAATCTTTGGGGAATCCCTGGAAAGTTGGCAACCCAAGGGTCCAGCCTTTCCTTGCTTCCCTGGGTTACCCCCTCCCTTTGGTATTGTGCAGAGTGGGGGAGACTATGTGGTTAGAGCATAACACAGATTATTAGCCCCCCAAAAAAGATTTAAGTATTTACACAATTATGGCTGAATTTCTGCTGCCTCCTAGGATGTCCCCACATTGGAAGCTAAGCAGGGTCAGCCCTGGTTAGCATTTGGATGGGAGACCACCAAGGAATACTCAGGATCATGACACAGAGGCAAGCAATGGCAAACCACCTCTGAACATCTCTTGGCTTAAAAACCTCAGGGGGCGGCCATAAGGCAGCTGTGACTTGACATAAAAAAGATTCTATATTATTGGATCAGGGCTCTTTTTGCAGCAGGAACTCCTTTGCATATTAAGCGACACACCCCTGATGTAGCCAATCCTCCAAGAGCTTACAGTAGTCCCTGTAAGAAGAGCTCCGTAAGCTCTTGGAGGATTGGCTACATTAGGGGTGTGTCGCCTAATATGCAAAGGAGTTCCTGCTACAAAAAGAGCCCTGATGGATATTAATTATATTACTTTTGTATTTATTTTAATTGATACAATTGATGTACCTGTTTTAATTCATATAATCATTCATTCTTGTAAACTGCTTTAAGCTTTTAGCCACAGGGAAGCAGTGCAAAAATGAAATAAATAAATTGATAAATAATTTCTACAACATTTACGCAAATGCAAGATTAGCTCTCTTTTTTTTGTGGGTGTGCCATCAAAAAGAGAGGGTGGGGGCTGACTTACATTTGCGTATAAGTTACAGTTATGTCCAGTTTCTTTGTGTGTGTGCATGTATATCATTTTTAGGGGGATAGTCTTACATTCATGGTTGTCTTCTTTTCAAGTAAATACTGTAAGTTGACCTTTGATGACACACACCTGTGAACTGACACCATTACATTTCATTGTTTCTGAAAGCTGATCTGTTCACCAACGAGGTGGCAAGTTTCCCATTCATCCAAGGGTTCCAGTTTTGTACGACTCATTGCATAAATTGGTACTAGGGAAAGGCCTTGTGTAGAAATCCCAATTCCCATCCACTCTAACGTTCTTGAATCAAAATACTATTGGCCAAGGGGCCCAGTAGTACCTCTGGTCCTCCCATCACAGATCCAGCACTTAGTGGCCCTTCTAGCACACCTCTTAGGGCCTCATGTGAACATTAGCAGCATATCAAGTGAAATGGATCACTGTGGCTCATTGCGACTCGACCAGTTCAAAATTTTTTGGGTTCCTTTTCACATCAGCTAAATAGAAAACAGGATGGAATTTCATCGTCATGCAGCAATACTGTAAAAAGGAGGGTTGCCTTCTGGAAATTGCTGGGTTTTTAATACAATGCAGAAGAGCTCACGGATTTTACTTGTGGGTGTGGTGTCAGGAACAGAACAAAACTTGGGAGTTTGGATATGTGAGATTTGTGAGCTCCTTAGGGGGGGAAAGACTAGAACTGGTGGAAGCACAACATGTAATGTTTTCCAGAGCTGAACAGTCCCATCCAAACGCAAGACTTAAAACCTTTCAACAAGATTCTTTGCTAGGTGAGCCAAGCCTGGTGTGCTGTTGTAGGCAGCTCTGAAAATCCGTTTCTGTTTGTTTTACCAAGAAAGGCCACTTTCCAGAGGGCCTAGTCTCACAATTCCTTTCATGTGCAGTTGCCATAGTCCAGTATAAACCTTCAGTGTCCCATCTTAATTCCCCTGTGTCCCACTGACAGCAGAGGCGTATCTGGCATGGCAGCCATTCCTTTTGGTTGTGATGGCATATGAACATCTGATCCATTCTTACCTCTGCTCCACACTGGTGACATCTAACAATCCTACCCTCTCCACTAACATGGCCAGCTTGGAACTGTGTCAGGGCCAAGAGAAAAGAGGGGGGGGCAATGTCTCAGCGGGCTGATGTAACTTCCTGTGTAACTGGAAGTGACATCAGCATGTTGCCTGGGACTCTCTAGCATTTGGGCAAAACTCTGTGGTTTGATCATGGAGTTTTGCCCAAATGAAATATCCCCAGTTACATGCCAACATCATTTCCAGTTGCCTGGGAAGTGACATTAGCACGCTGGGATGCTGGCTGCCTCCTCCATTTTCTCCTTTATTTTTCTTGTGCAACCCAGTTGAGAAGTGGCAGGAAAGGACTGCTGGGGGCAGGGGATCCCCTATCTCTAGTAGGAGTTTGGGTAGCCTAGTACAGGGGCCTAACCACACTTCGGGATTATTACTGGTCAACCACTGTTGCTTATGCCAAATGCTCATGTGTCTCTTTTGGCTCTTTCCAAGTGGACTGGTATGAATCTAGCTGCTCTGGAGTTGCCAACTTTCCTGCTCTGGTGTATATGTCGTTTTGCCACCCCTTAATGTGTCTTTTCCTCAGGTGGTGCAGGAATGCTCTTGTGTTGCTGTTGTGGTCAAAAGGTGAGCATTGCCTTACTCCCAACTTCCTCCTTAATGGAATTCAAACCCGTCTTGCTTGTTTTTCACATAAATGCACCTTCCCAGAGAGCCATTAAGAGGATGTGAGAAATACCTCTTGTGAACCTGCTGTTATGTGTTCTTTTGCTGCTATTATAGAATCAGATTTCCCCCTCCCATCTTGCAAAAAGCTCTTCAAGGCCTTGTGAGGGCTTTGGTTTTTAACTGCTGTAGGGTGCACTATAAAAGGTTATTTGGACAGGATCCATGGCTGGTATTTTTTGCCATATGGGGTGGCTGGGCAGAACCAGGGCATTAGTTGTTGTGATTCTTAAATTGGAATGTTGAACTGAGCAGAACCTTAGGACAGGGAGATGGGGGCGGACTGAGACTTATGCAAATAGCATCCTGCAACAGTATGTAACCAGAAGTGGCATCACTGTGTTCCAGGACACTCTAGGAGTTTCCCAAAACCATAGTCATGGAATCAAGGGATGCCATTTCGCTTCACACATTTTCCCCACCACTACTACGCTATTGAATGGCAGCTGGAGACTAAGGCTGAGACCAAGAGATTGCTCACCAAAGCAGGCAACCTGGCCTCCCTAATGCTAACCTTGAGAGATTTTGTCAGTGTTTTTGAATAAATCACATTCACCTCCTTACAATGCAAGCTGCTGTGTGTTCTTTGCATTCTGTGAGAGGGCACAAGCAGGGAGAAGACAGGGAAGCATGCTGGCATCTCTGTCTGCTGATTGGCTGCTTCCATATATGATTGACATGCGGCCATGCCATTCCATAACTGGTGGGTGTGGGCAGCGTCATTATGGCTTCCAACGCAGTTGCTGTGTTCCCAGGTCCTTTGTGTGGGGTTTGTTTTGCCATTTCTTTTCACTATTGAACAGAGGGTGTTGGTGCCATCCCAGAGCTGGCAATGGGCTGGCATCTGGGGTTTGGGATTGAGCTGTAGAAGTCTTGGAAGCTGTTTGGGGATTTCAAGATATTGTGGTTGATCCTATATTCCTCTCTTTTGGGATTTGTTTTAAATGTGCTTGTTTTGCTGGCAATACTTTTTTTTTCTTGATACATATGTCTGTTTTACATCCTGAATTCAGAAATAATAAAAAGGAACATAAAGGGGGGGGGAGAGATTTTATTCCAGCCATTGTCTGATAAGTTAATTATAAAGAGGAAACTACTCCAAGAAAATTGCTAAGCATCTAATTTTATTTGTATTCCCCTAATACAAACAATTAATGCGGCACCAGAAAGAGGGTGCTGGTGTCAGTAGCATTTACATGTTGCTCAGTTAGTTCAGACAGTTGTGGCAATGAAAGAGATAGAACTGCAGATATCATTCTAAAGTAATGTAATACACAAGATAAACTGTACTGACAATATAAATAATAACAGAAGTTCAGTAAGTGATACTACTGAGCCAGGTTGCTCTTAATCAAAAGCTATTAAAGGAAGCACCAAGCTCAAAAGCTATTAAAGAAAGCACCAAGCTCAAAGCGCAGCAGGATTTGGAATGAACTCATTTACTCCATGTGGCACTCCAAACTTATGCAAATAACACTCTACAGGGTCTGTTTCAGCTGGAGAAAAGGGTGTGAAGGAAAAGACAGGAGCCCTTCCTCCCACCATGCTGCAGTTCTGAGCAGAACTGGGCTCCTGGGAAGTGTAAAAATGCCTTTCCCTGCAGCTGCTTTGTGATGGTGGGGAAAGCAAGTCGGGTCCAGGGAATCCCAACCCAACTCACCAAAAATATAATGTGTAGTTTTACCCTTACAGTTCTAACTTAAGAACATATTCCTGGGAGTAAGCCCCATTGAATAGACTTGAGTAGGAATCTGAATAGACCTGTTTAAGAGAGCACTGATTCCACCTATGATTTTCCAGGCTGCAGACCAAAAAACTGAAGAAACTATGGAAGCAGTGGTGAGAATGGGGGAGAGAGCATTCATTGTCAGAACCAGAGTCAAACACTAGGACATCTGTTTTGGCATCTTGTGATACGGTGCATCCACCATTTGGAACAGTTGCACTGGAAGTCAAAAAGCTGCAATCTCCCCATAATACCATTACTGAAAAGATGCTCAGGACATATTACTCCCATCTTAAGAAAGTGTGAATGGTGCCAGGTCTCTATGTCACATGGTACAGCGCTCATACCAGTGGGTAAGAGGCAGTTGCTAGACCTCTTGGACTCATACATGTGAGCAGAGGTCATGCCCAGAACCAGTGTGACGGAACCATGTAGACACATGCACAAAACCCTCTTCTGCTATAAGATGTGGACCAGTCACTTTCTGACAGCCTACAATACCTCACAATGTTTGTTTTGAAGATAAACTGAAGGAAGGAAGAACTGTGCATGTCACCCTGAGATCCTTGGAGTGCAATGCAAATGTAGTAAGGGAATATATTTGTGTGGGGCAAATCAGCTTGCGTTGGTTTGAAATTTGGAGAGAAAGGTTTTAGCAAATGTTACAGGTGCCAAATATAACCTAGGGTCATAATCCTAAAACTGATGCTCAGTTTCTCCAACACTGCTGAGCCAGCTCCTATTCAGAGGTATAGCTAGACAGGGGTGTGGACTCCAGCAATGTCTGCAGAGAAACTGTATTAGTGATGGTAGTAAGGAGAAAACATACAAACAAGAAGATAGGGTGCAATCATACGTACCAGAAGCAACGGCAGATGTGCGATTCTCCCGCGGATTAAAGGGACGCGATCAGACAGGCACATCTGTCGGGCATCCTGGAGTCGTCGACGGAGCATCGTTTCACGCGGCAGTAGCGTGGAAAAAAGCTACTGCCGAAAACTCAGTATTATTGGGAACTGCAGGTGCACGGCGGGAAGTATGATCGCGCATACGCACATCATTGCAGGCGGGGCAAACAGCCTCGCTTCCTGCCCGCCTTTCCCCCCTTCTGTGTGATCGCAGCCATAGTCTAGTATAAAGGCTCCTGCTCAGTCTGAGCCTTTTTTCTTGTAAGGCGTGTGTGTGTGTGTGCATGCGTGTGTGCATGCATGTGCCTGGAAGTCATGGTTGACTTCTGGTGACCCCTAGTGGGGCTTGGACATTTTTCAGAGAGGTGGCATCTTATTGCCTGCCGCCTCTGCATCCCAGCCCTGATATTCTCCTGTCCAAGTACTTGCCAGGGTCAGCCCCATTTAGCTTCCGAAATCTGACAAGATCATGCTTGCCTGGGCTATCCAGGTCAGGGTAGTCTGAAGTGTTTTTCAATGGGGCACTTACCCAGAACATCCCACTGTTATACACCAAAACAGTCTCTAGAGATGCGCAGAACCCAGGTCAAATCAGTCTGTCATGACTCCCTTAATAGTTTACCAAGTGGGCTTACATGTGCCCAACATACCATAACATGAATTTAGGTTGAGTTTGTTGCATATGGGGTTGTCGACTCCAGGTTGGGAAATTCTGGAGTTCTGGGGGATGAACACTGGGGAGGGGGCTTGGGAAGGGGAGGGGCCTCAGTAGGATATAATGCCATAGAGTCTGCCCTCCAAGCAGCCATTTTCTCCAGGAGAACTGATCTGTGTAGTCTTAGGGTTGCCAGGTCCTCTCTGGCCACCAGTGGGGGTTGGGGGATAGGGTTGCCAGCTCCAGGTTGGGAAACTCCTGGAGACTGGGGGTGGAGGCTGGGGAGGACAGGGACCTTAATGGGGTACAATGCCATAAAGTCCACCCTCCAAAGCATCAGTTTTCTCCAAAGGAACTGATCCCTGTAGTCTGGAGATGAGCTATAATTCTGGGGAATCCCCGGGTCCCACCTGGAGTCTGGCATCCCTATGTAGTGTGGACATCAATTGTGATTTTGGGAGATCTCTTGGCCCACCCGGAGGTTGGCAACCCTAGTTGCACACCAGAAAAGTTGAGTCACCTGCACTAGGGACAGACTGGCACCTGTAAATGGGTGTCCTAGTGCTGGAATGTTCAGGGTGTGTCATGACTCTTCAAACATTCTGTCGCGTTGCAGTTCAAGGACACTCTTACTAAGATGGCACTGTTGCCAAAGTTGCATAGGCTGATATTTATTTAGTGATCATTTTTTTTAAAAAACCTGGTTTTAAAGAATTGGTTAAAAAGAAATCAAGTTAAGTAAGAGTTTGGGGAATCCGTTGAAGTCCATCTGTGAATGATGAGAAGGTGCATATGGATGGGAGGGAGAAAGATTGACGTTGTTAGTGATGATTCTAGCCCCAAAGGAAGCAAATGTACATGGCGGATCCAGTTGGCAGGGATGCTTCGAGAAACACAGAGCTGATCAGCGCTTGCCAAGTGGAAAGGGAGTAAATCAGCAAAGGGAGGTTTTGTTTACCACTCTAGAAAGAAATTCAAGAAAGAGAAAGCTTTTTAGGGGGTAAAAGGGGATTTACATTTTTTAAAAAATTGCAGCCGAGGAATATCCATTTACAGGATGTACAATTAATATTGGCTGGTTGAATGGTTTTTTTTTTTTAGACTTGTGAGCTAAAGTGTAGAAGAGTAAACGATCCTCTCTGAATGCGTCCGCAGGGAAATTTAAACAAAAGAAAAGTTTAAAAGGAGAAAGAGAGAGAGAGAGATGCTCCTTCATTTGCTGCTGAGCCAGTCTGTGATTAAAAGATACTTTTGGTGGAGGCTTAGTACATTCTTGGCAATGTCCTCATGTTTTCCTTTTCTTCTCAGCTGGGTCTTGTCACTAGGTATCCCAAAAAAGACGGGGGGGGGAGGAAGAGAGAAGAAGGGGGGAAAGAAAAGTGTCAGATTTTCTTGACATGTAAAATATTAGCTGCTGCTGTGTAGGGTGGTTTATAAATGTCCGTGGGTGTTTATGGGAATTTGCTAAAGATCAGAGAAAGAGATGTCCAGGGTTACAGCTGCTAGCCGGGTAACTCTGGGGATATAAATGAGCCTGCATGGCCCTGCCCGATTTTTTCCATGGAGCCTGACCCTGATGCAGTTGTGTAACTGCCAAGTGACTATTTCATATAAATGCCTTGACTAGAGTCAGGCAGACTCGCTGGTCAGAGCCCATCCCACCCACCCCCACAAGACTTTTTACTTCTGGGACAATTCTCAGCAAGTTTCTTGCTCAGTATTTGATTAAGGATAACAATTGTCTGGATGGCTCAAATGTTTGTCATCAAGGTCCAAAGAAGACAATTTGAATCCTTGGAGGGACTCTTAGGAATGATAACTAGCAGTTCATTTTTTTTTTGGTCTGAAAAATACATCACACGCTCAGTATGTGGTGATCCCATGAACTGTCCCACAGCCGCATGCAGAGGTGTGTGTTTTCATGCAGCTCAGGATCAGTGCCTGTGTTTTGCATGCGGATGGTCCCTAGTATTTCCAGTTAAAGGACGCTGTAGACTAATGCTGAGTTAGACAGAGTAATGGTCTTACTTACACTCATGATTGAAAATGTTCTCTCTCTCTCTCTCTTTTTTTTTTTACTGAACCGTGTCTCAAATTGCTGAAGGGACTGCTGTCAGTGGAAGTCTGCAGTGGTAGAGCATAATGCTTCGCATGCAGAAAGTCCCAGGGTCAGCCTCTGGCATCTTCAAGTTAAAGAATCTCAGGTGGGTGTCTCTGAGAAAGTCTTTTCTCTGCCTGAGATCCTGGAGAGGTACTGCCAGTCATGCTCCAGTTTCACTTGAATTTCACCCCCTCCTCCTCATTTGGTTCCCCACCTGATTTTTCTGCCCCTCCATCTCCTCTCCCACCCATTTCTCCCTGTTCCCTTCTGCCTGGTTGTCTTGTGTTGGATCTGTTCCTCCCCCCCCCACCTTTCTGTCCCTATTGTATCCCACTCCAACCTCATCCCTGCTTCCCACCCTTCCCACTGTAAACTTCCCCACTTTTCCTCTCTCCCATCCTGCGGGGTGCACTTTTTCTTTCCATGAAATAGTAAAAAGCCCAGTAGCACCTTTAAAACTAACAAACTTTATTGTAGCATAAGCTTTCAAGAAACACAGCTCTCTTCGACTGACGCATCTGATGAAGAGAGCTGTGTTTCTCGAAAGCTTATGCTACAATAAAGTTTGTTAGTTTTAAAGGTGCTACTGGGCTTTTTACTATTTTGCAGTAGCAGAGTAACATGGCTAACTCCTCTGGATCTTCTTTCCATGCTTTCTCTCTTATCTTTTCACTGTGAAGACCTTGGCCATGTCCTTCTAAATTGCCATGTCAACCTAAAATGGTGACGAGGATCTTCTGAAGTAGTCTTATGACATCTAGGTACTTTTAACATTTTTCTTCCCCCTGTCCCTTTAAACTTATATGTTTAAAGAAGCAACTGTACCAAACCTGGGTAGCCCCTCCTGTGGATATTTTTAGCTGCACAAAGAGGAAGGCACCAATGGCTATTAGACAAAGGATAAGGTCCTTTGAAGCCCAGTAACTTCTGCCTTGATGGTAGTATTATAAATGTGAGCAAGATGGAATCAAAGGTCCCGGTCACATGAGCGGGATACTACGCCACTGAAGGGAGGCAAATTAGAGCCGGAGCAAAAAGAGCATAGTAGCTGCGGTGGCTCAAGTGGTTAAGACGCTGAACTGCAGGCTGTGGAAGGTCAGTAGTTCAGCAGTTCAAGACCCGAGAGTGCTGCATGACGGAGTGAGCTCCCGTCTCTAGTTCCAGCTCCTGCCAACCTAGCAGTTCGAAAGCAAGAAATTGCAAGTAGATTAATAGGTACCACTTTGGTGGGAAGGTAACAGCGTTCCGTGCACCGTGGTGTTTAGTCATGCCGGCCACATGACCACGGAAACGTCTTCGGACAGTGCTGGCTCTTCAGCTTTGAAACGGAGATGAGCACCGCAACCCTAGAGTCGGATTCGACTGGCTTTCAAGCAAGGGAACCTTTACCTTTACTAGCGCAATCAGACAGATTCCCGAGATGCCGTGCGGATGCTGATAGCTGGCAATCACACGGCAATGTTGAAGCGCATCAAAGGGTCTTGTGCATGCGCACTCTTACATTGCTTCACATACTGTGGAGGCTTGGAAAAAACACATCTGGTGCGACGGGACGCATGCGCATGCCTGATGCACCATATTAACTCTGCTTCCGCAATCCGCCGCTTGCCTGCGACCCATGTTTTCCAGTTGCTACTACCCTTTTGCTGGTACTTTTTAAATCTACTTCTTCGGACTGACGGTACAGGTTGGTGACAGGTGCGCTATGCTTCCCAGATGTTGCCGTATGATCGCGCCCATTTGATGCACCGTCAACCCGTCCGTTTCACGGGGCAAATCCTCCCATGTGACTGGGGCCAATGGTATGTTTCTTTCTCCTAAAAATGCTACCCACCTTCCCAGGAAAATTTATGTAGGAGGGAAGCATGTTATTTACTCACTCATGTGGTTCCTTTGTACGCATTGTACCAGAGTGGCAAGGGACCACATCACTGGTAAATTGTTCTTGCCTATAAGTCTGACTTAGCCCTTGGATACCTGGTACCAGCTAGTGCACATGTTACAGCGACTTCATGGCAATCACTTTAAATAGCTTCACAAGAAAACCATCATTCTCATGTGGTACTTCAGCATGTAGATTCCCAATTAGATCCACCTCCCTGCCCTTTCGTGACGTGGAGTCTATCATTCTGCATGGAGAGACACTGTACACAACAGCTCCTGAGTAAAACAGTCCAAAGCAGGCTCCAGTTGTACCACTCCTAAGCGAAGGACAGAATCCAGAAGTTATGTGAATAAATCCCCAGAATCCAGAAGCTGTGTGAATAAATCCCCACCAGGCTAAACATATCCTTCCAGCCGTAAACTATGGCCTGCCGGGTGTTTGACTTCTCCCAACCTTCCTTGGGTTTCAATCAGGAGGAGGAGGAGGAGAAGGAGAAGAAGAAGAAGAAGCAGCAGCAGCAGATCAAATGGCTGGTGGCCTTCCACACACAACTGGTAGGATATGTTCAGCTTGATGGTTTGCCTGTTGTGCACCCTTTGGCAAACAATGGCTGCCAAGAACGGCAATACCTAATCAATTGTTCAAACTATTGGCACCCACTGGAGAACTGCAGCTTAAAAGCGCATCTCTTATCATTCTGCACTGAATGTCAGAAGGCCGACCAGCCCATCTATTTCTGTAGGTAAAAAAAATCAAGGGTTTTACTTCTATTTGAAACACAGCGTTAAAAGGAAATAAATCAGGGTCTCGTCTTTGCCTTTTTTTCTTCAGGCAAAACTAGTGAATAAAACACCCGTTCTTTTTTCAGCCAAGCATGCTCAACGACTAACAGTTCTTAAATTTAGACAGCCTTGGGGTAAATGTGAGAATAAGCTGCAAATTAAGCATCCCTTGACAGATGGAAGTTTGTAGAGTGAAAAAGACCAGACCCAGCCCTTAGCCCAGTGCTGACAAGTGAAGGATTACACCATCTTTGGGAGTGTGAGCCATGTGTTCGAAGTACCTCATCATGAGAGAAGGTGGATGGATTCAGATAATCCTCAACTCTGCTTGCGGGTCTCAGTGATTCATGACCAGCCACAGTTACGGCAGTCAAAAACGCCAGGCGCATCTAACACCTGAAAGAATTAAGAAAGTCCTCTTTAACACAGGAAGTGGCTGTCTTTTTAACCTCTGCGCAGATTTGGGCCTGCACGGCCTTTCAACGTTTATATTCCACCTTTCAGTTCAGAAACATCTCCATAAAGAGCCATAAAATCCACAGTGCAAACTCAAACAAATTAGATAAAAAAACAAATTGATAGCCTGAAAGCCAAGAGATCAAAGGAGACAATGGCAGCAGGGACCCAACTGCAGATTTTAAAAGTCATGCTACCCCAGAGGCTATTCAGAAAAGAACCATCTTGGTGTGCTGACTAAACACTGGTAGGGAAGCTGTGGACTTCTCAGAGGAAAGGAGTCTCACAATCTTGGTATGACTGTAGAGAGGACCCTGTCTCCCATACCAAAGACACAGTGCAGGGCCTCAGGAAGATCTTAAATATATGGGTTAGGCTCAGATGGGATTAAGTAGGCCTTAAATCAGATTGGGCCCAGATAATCTAGGGTTATAAAGCCCTTTACATTGAGCCTTAAATGCTCCAAATGACCAATGCCAATCAGGACTCTGACAGGTGCATACTACATCACTTATTTGTTTCCAGGCAGTCTTCAAACTGCATACTACAGAGTGCATTTACAGAGAACCAGTTTGGTGTAGTGATTAAATTCATGCCTCAGTCACTTACATCACGACACTTCAAGCGAATCCATCCCATGGAGAAATCCTTCCAAGAGTACCCCGTTTCTTTCTAGTCCATTAGAAAGCACTGTAAGTACTCAAGATGCTGCAGAACGGTGGCTTGGATCAACAAATAGATCTATTATGAACACTCTTCTTCCTTTAGATATTGGACTGCAAAGAGGACTGCCAAAAGCTGGTGGTGGGTAAGTTAAAGTCGCAGTGCCTCATGTCTAGAAATAGGGACTGTACACATTGTTGTTTCATGCCGTCTTTCATTCCAATTAGCAGCTCATTAGCACTCCTATTTTAATCAACAAACAGTATCTAAATAGGCTGCCCAGACTTGCACGCAGGCCTTGAGGTCCTAGGGCTTAGTCCAAAGGGCAGCAGCAAAGTTCCTTCCCTTCAGTCTGCACAGTGACATGCCTCAGCTGTTTCCCTCAGCAATAACGTCACAGCGGGCCTTCGTGATCTGTAATTAATCATGATCTTAACCCAGGCACAGTAATGTACAACAACGAGAGCAGGACCCTGCATTTCCCTACCACCATCGCTGCCACTATCCTCAGCAGGTAGTCACAGTGCCATGCCAAACATCTACCCTTGCCCCCACAATGCTGAAATGCTTCATCTCTCTTCTTCCAAGTGCCGTCAAATGCTCCGGCTGCAGGAGGCTGACAAGTGGAGATTAGGAGGGGTGTTTCTCTGCGATGGCGGTGAGAAATTCCATTCTTGTTTTAGCACCGTCCTCTAAGCTGGGCATTTTTGCAACGAGAGCTGTGGGTGTGGTGTTAGAACAAGTTTATGGTGCAATGAAATTTGGGTTCTCCTTTTCCAACTTTGTGAAAAGAAATTGAAAACAGAGGTCTTGGGGTTAGTGTTCAAGTTTTATGAAACTCTGTCCAGATTTTTATATATATATAAATTGATCTCCTTCCATTTCCCACTCTTCCCCACGAAACAACATCAATCCATCTTGGTCTATAGAAGAGAAGCCCAAGCCAATGGCCTTGTCTAAATTATGCAGTTCCTTATGGAAGCCAACCATTGTTTTGTTGTTGAATGCATTCTTCTGCCACCTCTGCAACACAGTTTGCTGGCCTTGCACCCGTATGAATGACCTCACCCTGCTATCAGTCAGCACCTGTATTTATTGCAGATTAATATCAGCTGAGGGAAAGTAGGTTCTACAATGGACATGCTTGGGAATCAGATGAACTTACAAGTACTGCAAATGTCCCAGTTTTCTGCCTCATACACATCATGTTCCAGCATTTCACCCACACTGTTTGCTGGCAGTCAGAAATCCTTCCATGTGTACATTTTTCATCCTTCTCTTTTCCTGTCAGTCAGAGCCCTATTATTCACCTGATAAAGAAGGTGACAAGCTGTTACCCTAAACTATAAACAATCTCCCAGAGGTGTTAGACAAGATAAGAATTAGAATCCAGGGTAGTTTTTTAAAAAATGAGGGGGAGCTTACCCTTTCAGTCCTTAAACAGTTGTTCAAAATACTCAGACTGTGAGAGATTTTTGTAGATTAACAGGTAAATGGCCTGTGGGTTACCTCACAGTTTGAAAAAAGTAGCCTGAGAATCATTCTACTTTATGCCACACATATCTCCCTAAAAGGTATTCAAAGTGGCTTACAACATTATTCTCCCCTCCTCCATTTTATCCTCACAACAACTCTGTGGAGTAGCTTAGGCTGAGAGCGTTTAGCCCAAGGTCACCAAGCAAGTGTCCATGGCAGAGTAGGGATTAAAACCTGTTTCTCCCAGAGCCTAGGCCAATACTTAAACCACTACACCATTCTGGTTCTCCATGTGTATTTGTGTGTGATAGAGCCAGCTGCATAGTAAGGAACAACTGAGAAGAGGCAACTCTTGCTGTGGCTCAGTTTGATGCAGTGTCTTCCCAGTCCTTCCACAGAGTGGAAGAGTGGCAACCCTAACCTGGTGCATGGGTTCCCCACATGGTGGGACTCACAGGAGTGGGGCAGGACTAGAAAGAAAACTACATAAAGCAGTTGTTGCAATACAGGAAGGAAAGACTCACACTCAAGTGTCTTAAGAGAGCCAGTTTGGTGTAGTGGTTAGGAGCGGGAGTCTAATCTGGGAGAACCGGGTTTGATTCCCCACCGCTCCACCATGCAGCTGCTGGTGTGATCCTGGACACAGTCATGGGTTTCTTAGAGCTGTTCTTGAGCACTTCTTGAGAGAGCTCTCTCAGCCCCACCTACCTCACAGAGTGTCTGTTGTGGGGAGGAGAAGGGAAAGGAGATTGTAAACTACTCTGAGACTCCTTCAAGTAGTGAAAGGCGGCATATAAATCCAATCTCCTCCTCCTCCTCCTCTTCCTCCTTCTTCTTCTTTGTATTTTTTGAGCCTGCATCCAGACTGGGTGCTAGCTGACTGCCCAATGTGATGAATGATGAGTTGTTCAGAGACAGACCAATAATTTTAAAGTGTGGGGGAATCATCTTGAAACAGAGGCCTTATGAGCAGTAGAACCCAGTTGCAGCATGTGAAATGGCAGTCTGTGCCCTGCATGGGACCTCAGTGTATACATGTATTCATTTATATGCATGTGCAAAAGAGATGAGATTTGTTGAATTGTGGTGCAATCCGCAGTGGAGTCACACCCTTCTAAGCCAACTGAGTTTAATGGACTTAGAAGAGTGCTTAGGGTTGCATTGTTGGAGATGGAACCCTGGCATGGGAGATAAACCCTGATAAATTCACAGGAGGTCTCCAACTGATGCTCCTCTACATGCCCTCTAAATTTTGTGGACTTAGGGGAGATTGGATTTAGGAGTCCAAGTTACGTCCCCCCCAAAGAAGACGCCTTCAGGAAAGTGCTTTTGAGGGAAATGTCAGGTGCAGGTTAAAATGTGCAAACTACACACACCAAACGCAAAGGGAACATCTTGCTTTGAAGTTGTTTTGGGAACCTGTTGCTTTGAAGTTTGGTAAACATTTTGATTGAGCTGAGCCAGTCTGTCTGAAAATGTATCCATTCACCAACTGCGAGGAACAGCTTGAAAGTTCATGGAAAGTTTGTGCTGGTTAACCTGCCATGAACTTCAGTTTGCAAACCAAGAACCAGCCAAAATTCATCACAAACTTTACTTCATGAGCTGGTTCATACCCATCCCTACATTCGATCCAGTAAAAATCTTGGTGAGGGGGAAAGGTCATTATTTAGATTTTAGGGTCTCTTCTGATGTGCTTTTCCCCTACTATGTGAGTGATTTTCAAAAGACAACATGGATAGATGCAAGATAGGGACACAAGTTAACAATTAAACAGATTTAAGGACTGTTAAGGGCTGTTGTCCTGCAAATGTGATGACAATAGCTGCTACTTGGCTGTAGAAAACCAGCAGGCACCAGGAAGCAGAGCTCGATGGAATGTCGGGTACTGAGAAAGACAGCTTTGTTGTACTCTGGTTTCTGGCACCAGTGCCTTTCTCAGTGCCAAAGACGAATATACAAAAATGTTTAAGTCCAATCACCACCACCTAACACCAAACTATAAAAGGCCCCACATGGCCACAAAAGCTGCCAAAGCATGTAGTGCAACCCACAGTATTGTGCCTAAACATGTTTATGGGAAATGTCTGATCCAACACACATCCACAGACACAGATACATTGTATACCCCCAATCGGATCTGACATAGCACTGCCTACCAGAAGTGGGGAGCTGTGGTGGCTCAAGTGGTTAAGACGCTGAACTGCAGGCTGTGGAAGGTCAGTAGTTCAGCAGTTCAAGACCCGAGAGTGCCGCATGATGGGGTGAGCTCCTGTCTCTAGTTCCAGCTCCTGCCAACCTAGCAGTTCGAAAGCAAGAAATTGCAAGTAGATAAATAGGTACCACTTCGGTGGGAAGGTAACAGCGTTCCGTGCACTTTGGTGTTTAGTCATGCCGGCCACATGACCACGGAAATGTCTTCGGACAGCGCTGGCTCTTCGGCTTAGAAACGGAGATGAGCACCGCAACCCTAGAGTCGGATTCGACTGGCTTTCGAGCAAGGGAACCTTTACCTTTACCTTACCAGAAGTGGAATGTGGTAAAATCACCCAGTGTCTGCAAAAAAAGAGGAGTGCATGTGTGTGTTAAGTGCCATCAAATCATTTCAGACTTATGGTGATCCTATGAAAAATTCTTGGGTAGTGTCCTACCACTCTGCTCAGCTATGTGTGTGTTCTGCTGGAAGAAGATGTGATTTAAGGATAAGTGCCAGGTTCTACATCTGGATAACAAAAATGAGGAACATGCATACTGGATGGGGGATACGCTTCTGGGCAGGAGTGCGTGTGAACAAGATCTTGGGGTACGGGTGGACCATAAGTTAAATATGAGCAGCCAGTGTGATGCGGTGACAAAAAAGGCCAATGCAATCTTGGGGTGTGTCAACAGAGGCATAACATCCAAACTGCAATATTCCCACTGTACACTGCATTGGTCAGGCTGCACCTGGAGTATTGTGTGCAGTTCTGAAGCCCTCACTTCAAAGAGGATGTGGACAGAATGGAGAAGGTGCAGACGAGAGCAACGAAGGTGATTGGGGGCTTGGAGACCAAGCCCTATGAGGTAATGCTGAGGGACTTGGGAATGTTTAGTCTGGAGAAGAGGAGGTTGAGGGGGGACATGACTGCTCTCTTGAAGTATTTGAAAGACTGTCAGAGGAGGGCAGGGAGCTGTTCCTGTTGGCAGCAGAGGATTGGACTCGCAATAATGGGTTCAAATTAAGGGTGGGAAGATACCAGCTGGATATTAGGAAAAACCTTTGTTTGTTCAACGGTGGAGCCAGCTGGCTAGGAAGGTGGTGTGCTCCCCCTCACTGGCAGTCTTTAAGCAGCGGCTGGACAAACACTTGTCAGGGATGCTCTAGGCTGATCCTGCATTGAGCAGGGGGTCGGACTAGATGGCCTGTATGGCCCCTTCCAACTCCATGATTCTAAAAAGGTTCTTTGAGATGGAAGAAGGTTCCATATTTTGCTGAGTGGATAGGATACAGCCTGCTCTCTTAGCACTAGAACTTGGGGCAACTTATGAAGGTGACAGGTAAGAGATTCATGAAAGGCAAAAGGATATATTTCTTCACCCAGTAATTAACAGTATAATCTAGGGGTGTGTGTGTGTGTGAAAGTACTCAAGGAGCTGACCAGCCACTCTACACCAGTGTACGTCCATGACACACCAGCGTAGCTCTCCACGGCTGCTGTGCCATGGCCAGGCACCTCTACAGCAACTCTGCAGACTCTTGCCAAATTTTCCTCTGCTCCAGTGGGGTCAAGGGCAGGGGTGTGATGGGTGTTATCTGGGTCCCTAAACCATGCCATCCTGGGAATACCCCCAGAACAGGGATAAAGTTATGCCCAAAATACCTGACACAGCCCATAGGTGTCCATGCAGTGGGGAAGCCCAAGTGCCCCCCACAGCTGCAGTCTGGCCTATAGGATGTGTAGTCCTGCCTGTTGTGATAGAATTTATACTTTCAAGATATTCCCTTATATTAGTCCAGTGCATTAATATGAAGACCTTCCCTAAGGTCACATGTTCAAGTAGCCAGTTCAGCTAGTTGAGAGCTGCTGGAGTTGCTGATTAGATTCAGGCCCGGCTCGCCCACTAGGTGAGCTAGGTGCTCGCCTAGGGCATGCTGGCCCTCAGGGGCGCCAAACTGCCCCAGCCAGGGTGCTCCTGCACCCCGCAGATCGCCCACCCTTCCCCCTCGGCGGCATGGTGGTGGCCAGCGGGGACTCATTGCTGCCGTCCACCACCACCAGTAAAAGGACACCTGGTGGGCTGGCCAGGGCGCAGGAGGTGGTGGCAGTGGCAGCGCAGCTCGCCCACCCTCCCCCCTTGGGTGGTGGAGGAGGAGGCGGCCAGTGCAGGGACTCGCTGCCACTGGAGAATGCCCGGCCAGCTAGCCAGGGCGCAGGAGGCAGCCGCAGCAGCTGTGGCGCAGCTTGCCCGCCCTCCCCCTCCCCCCTCGGGTGGAGGAGGAGGTGGCGAGTCCGGCCAGCCGGGGCACAGGAGGAGGCAGCGCAGCCTAGGGCGCAGAAGCACCTCGAGCCGGCCCTGATTAGATTAAAACTGTTTGAACTACTCCTTGTTCTTCTGGTCTCTATACTGGAACCCAGAAATGTTACACTGCCCCCAGCCCAGAACAGCTTGCAAAGAGGCAGGGGCTGTACTGGACAGCGGGAGAGGGAGCTCACAATGCTGCTCATCAGACCTTATTACTATTTCTCCACTGCTGTTCAATAAAGTCTGGAGAGTTCAAAAGCTGTGACTCTGTTTGCTGCTCGATTGTTGAGTCTTGCCCCCCCCCCATCTCATGCCATCCTTTGCCCCAGTAACTCCTCCCCCTTTGGGAATTCCCATTGGGACTTAGATTTCAGTTTAGAAGTTGGATTCCTGTATTAAAGGAAGATACTTTTGTAGGTGCGATGGAAGTGGAATCTGTGATTCATACAGATTTCAAGCTTCAGCCCCCTCATGCTGGTCCTCTGACCCTCAAGAGGATCTTTTGGGGAGGTACAGATGTTGCAGAAGATGAAGGAAATGAAAGAGATCCGTTCTGCAAGTAGAACTTTTCTTTCAATCCAGCCCTGTCTATCAAAGCACTAAAGACTAACAATGAAACCAGATCGTTTACTTCCACCATGGTCTACTTGCACCCTTAATAACTTCTAATCCAAAGTAGTAGGTGATGGGCTAAGTGTGTTGCCATCTTGGGGGCCCCATTGGGTGGACAGAAATGTTTTAAATATAAAAACTATGTTCAGAGAAACTGCACCCCAGTTACCATTCTCCAGTCTACTGGGCCTTCTTGACAACAGTTTACTATGGAGAATCTACTTTCCCAAATTAGCTGTTATGAGTTCTGACCTACTATGAACTTGTGAGATGGGCCCATAAAATACTTTACAATTTAATAGACCTCATGTGATTCCGAAGAGCAGGGCGGCACACTCACCCCCTTAAAAGAAATTGTTGCTGCCTGCCCCGTTTATATACAAACCACGAACATATATGACCAAAATAACTCCATCTCGTCTTCTTTCTGATTGTTAAGCATTTGGTCTTCTCTCCAGGAAATTAATAACTTTATGATGCAGCTGTTCCATCTACCAGATTTTTTAAAATACTGCTGTTGTAAACTACAGATTACTGTTTTCGAGGGGCATAATCCCCTTAAAATTGGCCTTGCCCTGTTTTAACGAGAGGATCTGTCATTCCAGGTTGGTGCATCTGAGACGGAAAGGCATTATTTGCTGTTTCGGATCATATAAAGACATGTTAAATTGATAATTGTTTATACTTCGAGTCATTTGTTATTGAAACATGCTGTGTTGGGAAGTTCAGAGCTGATGGCAGCCTATGTAATATGGTGCTCTGAGCACTCAGTGAAGACAGAATTCAATAGTACGCAGACAAGACCTTGCTTTTGTTTTCTAAACATAACACAGTTCTCAGAGAGGAAGAATCTTGTCAGTGACAATTGGATTTAAAAGTAGACCTATCTACAGAAAGCATACTTGTGTCATAAAGTACAGGAAGGCTGAAATACGGCTGCAAATCAACATTCCTGTGTGGCCATCAGCAAAATCAGATCCCCAGTTCAAGTGCATTTAAGAAATGCCCATTTTTCACATTTTGGCAACCTGACTTCCATGAAAAGTTTTCCATTTTTCCAACTTGGACACCAAATGTCAGAGAAGCAGGCAAGAATTTGCCCCACCCCTGGAAAAGGCTGAGGGCCAAATGACATATCACCTCTTTGACACGTGGAACATATGTGCATGTGCAGCTCTGGAGAGGAGCAAATAAGCCCTCCTCCAGCCATTTCAGCTCCAGAAAATAGGCTGGCAGAAAGGCTGGAGCCCTTCCTTGTCCTGAGCTCAACTAATGGTTTTAAAAATGCCTTTTTCTGCAGCTGCTGTGTGACTGTGGGAAAAGCACTTTGGGTCCAGGGAACCCAAACCCAACTTGTCAGTGAGAGTAATGTGTAGTTTGGCCCTGAATAGGCAGCACAGAGGTGATAGCTGCATAATTTTAACAAAGTGATCTGTGCACATGAACACGAGCACTCCCTCTCAAGCTTGGGAAGTCCTACAAAACTTCTCTGAAATCCTTCCACACACCATGTCTCACTTTTCTTGCATGCAGACACCGCTTTTGTTTCCTACCCTATGCTTCCCGAGAGCATCATGGGTCCTCCCATGTTCTAAAGAGCAGCCACACCAGAGACCAGTTCCAGTCCTGCTAATTTGCCAGCTCCTAGCTAACTGCAAGGATGTGAGAATGTCCTGAACTCAAAGAGCTTTAATAAGTAAATGTATTTAATAGAGGGCATTTTTTTCGAGTGGCTGACCTCATGGAACAAGCAATCCAAGAGGGCTCTGCAAATGTGGAATTTGGGAGGGAGCGTGGGTGCATTTTTGGATCTGTGTGTGTACATTGGGGGGACATGAGAATTATATCCAAACTGAACCAATAAATAAGACATGCTTGAAAATTTCAAAAACTCAAAGCCAACCGACATTCATTGAGCTTCATGGCAGACAGTGGAAGGATCTGGCTCGATCTGCTTTCTATCAGATGTAATTGTTCGATCCAATAAGACTGCTGCTAAGAAATATTTTTTGTTCTTGAAACAAAACACGCCCCCCCCCGATTCTAAGTAGTATAGCTGAAGAGCCATCGTGTAAACTTTTTCAGAGTAATGTTCTGACTTCCAACTGTTCTGAATGATTAATTTCTTTCATTTAACTCACACTAACTTGGATAAAGGGGAAACCACTGGCCACAATCTCGAAATCTAGTCAGGCAAATCCAACTGCTTAAATTATGCAAATGAAATGTGTGATTTTTTTTAAAGCAGGTTGTGAAATGGGATGGAGTGGAGGTCCACTTCTCTGAGGAAAAAAGTAAGAATTTCTACTGGGCAGTAAGAAGGCACTTTCAGACAGGGCTATTTTTGGGCAGGAACGCACAGGAACAGAGTTCCGGCTGGCTCCTGAGTTGGCCACGCCCAGCAGGAACTCATTAGCATAACAGGCCACACCCAACAGCAGAAACTCATTAGGATTGGCTACATTAGGGGTGTGTGGCCTAACATGTAAAAGAGTTCCTGCTCCAAAAAAAGCCCTGGGTTTTGACAACAAACAAGGTAAACAGAATAAGAAGCAAAAGGTAGGTGTGGCAGGATGACCACACTTCTGGTAACATGGGGGTGTGGCCTACTATGCTAATGGATTGTGCTGTCAGGGGTGTGGCCTAATATGGTAATAAGTTTTTGCTGTTCGGTGTGGCCTATTATGCTAGTGAGTTCCTGCTGGGCTTTTTCTACAAAAAAAGCCCTGCTTTCAGATATTAAATCCTCTGTACTTGAACAGTCTTTAACACTTTCATAGCTAACGTGAATTGAAAAGTTAACAAGAGCTGGTAATTTTTAGAAACATTTGGACCCAGCCATTATTCTGGGTCTTGGTTGTCTGGCTTAGGGCTGTAAAAGATTCTGTGTATGGAACTTCCAAGAGAAAGGGCTTTTTCACATTGTCATTTTTCCTTGTTTGTGTGTTCCTGTTGCTTGGTGTGTGGGAGGGTCTGACTGTGCTGCATGCGTTTTGCTCCTTCTAGGAGTTGATTTGATACTACATTTGTTTATGTCCAGTATAAAAACCTGCAGTTTAAATCTGCAGAGCCAGGGGTGTCAAACATAAGACCCAGGGGCTTTTCTGCAGCCCTTCAGCAACTGGTGCCAGGGAGGGAACAGGAGACTGCTGGGGTGAGGGGGGAGTGAGCGGAGCTACTGCAATTGTGGCTTCAGCATGGCAGAACAACCTCATCTTCGGCAGTCAGCAGCATTGCACCACTGGCTCTCCAGTCCACCCACGTGGGTTTTCCTCTGCACCACCCTCCCAGCCCATGGGGCCTTCCAGTGGGGATATACCAGCTCAGAGCTTACAAGCTGCTGTCCTTTATAAAGTTTGTATCTCCGGTACCTAGCATTTGTTGTATGGCCTGGCCCAACAAAGTTACATTTATGTCAGATCTGCTCCTCATAACAAATGAGTTTGACATCTCTGTGCCGGACATAAAGCAATGCAACATCGAATCAGCCACTAGAGGAAGGAAAACGTGTGTTGTGGAACAGAACAAATACCTAAAGCAACAGGAATACTCAAGTGGGGAAACTGAGAATGCAGAAGAGCCATAAGTTTTGTTGTTGTTGTTTTGTCTTTTAAAAAGATATTGCACAAGAGCCTGATATGGATTGAGACTGTGGGGCAGGCGGGAGGGGAGATTAAGCCTTTCCACATTTTCCTGACTTGAAAACTGGTTGCACAGAGTTGCTGTTTGCCCCACTGAGGTAAAAATGCAGATCCTGATTGATTGATTTACTTCATTTATACCTTGTCTTCTTCCCAATGGGGATCCAAATAACCTTACATCACTCACCACTCTTCCTTTTTATCTTCACAACATTCTGGCCAGGCAATTTAGGCTGAGAATGTGTGACTGGCCCACTGAACAAACTTCCGTGGCAAAGTGGGGATTTGAGCCTGGAGTTTCCCAGATCCTAACCGTGAGACTCGTAACACTCTAACCATGGCACCACACTGACAAATTGCAGCTCTGTAAGGGTCATCTCAGAGCTGCGGTGGCTCAAGTGGTTAAGACACTGAACTGCAGGCTGTGGAAGGTCAGTAGTTCAGCAGTTCAAGACCCGGGTGCCACATGACAGAGTGAGCTCCCGTCTCTAGTTCCAGCTCCTGCCAACCTAGCAGTTCAAAACCAAGAAATTGCAAGTAGATAAATAGGTATCACTTTGGTGGGAAAGTAACAGCGTTCCGTGCACCTTGGTGTTTAGTCATGCTGGCCACATGACCACGGAAACGTCTTCGGACAGCACTGGCTCTTCGGCTTTGAAATGGAGATGAGCACCGCAACCCTAGAGTCAGATTCGACTGGCTTTTGAGCAAGGGAACCTTTACCTTTCAAGGGCCATCTCAGTCTGGGCAAATGGCACTGCAGGAAAACTTCACCTTCTTTCCTAATCTGAATCAGCAATCTGCAATCTGCATTCCAGCCAGTGTTCCCTCTAAGCTGAGTTAGTGTGAGCTAGCTCACAGTTTTTTAGCCTCTGGCTTACACATTTTTATCTAAGCTCAGGAAGGATGGCTCCTGAGCAAACTAATTTATTCAGTAGCCAAATCGCTCCCTCACAACTTTAATGCCGGTAGCCCACAAAGTAGATTTTTTGCTCACAAGACTCCACAGTTTAGAAGGAGCATTGATACCAGCTACTTAAAATGAAGGGCAGGTTACAACAATACAACAAAACAATACATACTATAGTTGAAACATAAGTATAACATAAGTATAACAGTCACTGAAAACCAATTTAACATACATTATTGCCAGCCAATCAGATCGCAGTTGATGGTACAAGATGATAGGCTCCACATATGCGCGGAAGTAGATTGGGAAGGACTAGAGATCTCTTCAAGAAAATTGGAGAAATCAAGGGAACGTTCCATGCAAAGCTGGCCATGATAAAGGACAAAAACGGTAGGGACTTAACAGAAGCAGAAGAGATTAGGAAAAGATGGCAAGAATACACAGAAGAACTATACAAGAAGGACCTCAATGTCCTTGACAACCACGATGGTATAATCACTGACCTCGAGCCAGACATCATGGAAAGCGAAGTTAAATAGGCCTTAGAAAGCATTACTAACAACAAAGCTAGTGGAGGTGATGGTTATTCAAAGTCTTAAAAGATGATGCTGTTAAAGTGCTGCACTCAATTTGCCAACAAATTTGGAAAACACAACAGTGGCCACAGGATTGGAAAAGGTCAGTGTACATTCCAATCCCAAAGAAGGGCAATGTCAAGGAATGTTCAAACTATCGCATAATTGCACTCATTTCACCCGCTAGCAAGGTCATGCTCAAAATCCTACAAGCTAGGCTCCAACAGTACATGGATAGAGAACTGCCAGAAGTACAAGCTAGGTTTCGAAGAGGTAGAGGAACGAGAGATCAAATTGCCAACATTCACTGGATTATGGAGAAAGCAAGAGAGTACCAGAAAAACATCTACTTCTGCTTCATTGACTATGCTAAAGCCTTTGATTGTGTGGATCACAATAAATTATGGCAGGTTCTTAAAGAGATGGGAGTACCAGACCACCTCACATGTCTCCTGAGAAACCTGTATAAGGGTCAAGAAGCAACAGTTAGAACCGGATATGGAACAACTGATTGGTTTAGCATAGAAAAAGGAGTACGACAAGGATGTATATTGTCACCTTGCTTATTTAATTTATATGCAGAGTGCATCATGCAAAATGCTGGCCTGGATGAATCACAAGCTGGAGTTAAGATTGCTGGGGAAAAAATCAATAACCTCAGATATGCAGACGATACCATTCTGCTGGCAGAAAGTGAAGAGGACCTAAAGAGCCTCTTGCTCAGGGTGAAAGAGGAGAGCGCAAAAGTGGGCTTGAAGCTCAACATCAAAAAAACTAAGATCATGGCATCTGGCCCCATCACTCCTTGGCAAATAGAAGGGGAAGTCGTAGAAGTAGTGACAGACTTCACGTTCCTAGGATCCCAGATCACTGCAGATGGTGACTGTAGCCATGAAATTAAAAGATGCCTGCTCCTTGGGAGGAAAGCGATGGTAAACCTAAACAGCATGATAAAAAGCAGAGACATCACCTTGCCAACAAAAGTCCGCATGGTCAAAGCAATGGTATTCCCCGTAGTAATGTATGGCTGTGAGAGTTGGACTATAAGGAAGGCCGAGCACCGAATAATAGATTCTTTTGAACTATGGTGCTGGAGAAGACTCTTGAGAGTCCCTTGGACTGCAAGGAGATCAAATCAGTCAATCCTAAAAGAAATCAACCCTGACTGTTCCCTGGAAGGCCAGATCCTGAAGCTGAAGCTCAAATACTTTGGCCACCAAATGAGAAGGGAGCATTCACTGGAGAAGACCCTGGTGCTGGGAAAGATTGAAGGTCAAAGAAGAAGGGGACGTCAAAGGATGAGATGGTTAGACAGCGTCATCGATGCAATGAACATGAAATTGAGCAAACTTCAGCGGACAGCGGAAGACAGGCAGGCCTGGCATAATCTGGTCCATGGGGTCACAAAGAGTCGGACTCGACTGTGTGACTGAACAACAACAACAACAGATGGTAAATAGACCGTGGTGGCTCAGAGGTTAAGACGCTGAAGCTGTGGACTGAAAGGTCTGTAGTTCGGCAGTTCGAGACCCTAGTGCTGCATGATGGAGTGAGCTCCCGTCTCTGGCCCCGCCTCCTGCCAATCTATCAGTTCTAAAGCAAGAAATTGCAAGTAGATAAATAGGTACCACTTTGGTGGGAAGGTAACGGTATTCCATGCATCTCGGCGGTTAGTCGTGCTGTCCACATGACCACAGAAACATCCTCAGACAGCGCTGGCTCTTCAGCTTGGAAACAGAGATCAGCACCACTCCCTAGAGACGGGTTCGATTAGCTTTTGAGCAAGGGAGACCTTTACTTTTACCTAGATGGTAGATAATACTAAGGAAGGTGGGTGGACAGGAGACAAGCCAGAACAGAATAAGGCAACACAGAACAGGGGGAGGCCAGTGCAGATAGATCTTCACTGCCTCAGCCATCGGTGTATGTCCAGCTCTGGAGGCTGCTTGTCTTTATTCTCCTGCCCTCCAGCCTGAAACCAGCAGCCTGGCCTATGAACTGTCCCCTGTTGTCCATGACATTGTATGAATAATTCATCCTACTGTAGGATGAAACAATGGCTCAAAGCAAAAACTAAATCAAAGAGCCCGGCCAAAAAAAAAAGGGAGGGGAGCACTACAATGAAAAAGAAACGAGCTTAGAGCTCGTTTTCCCCATACTGGTTTCTGTTTCTCTTAACCCTACAGGAACTTCTGTATCCTGCTGAGGTTAAACGTGGCACATAAAATCAAGGAAAAAATATGGAGATCTTTCCCCAGTAATGACTGAGGCACAGGGCATTTCCTGAGGATTAATAGCTGCCTGAGACTGGGTGAGGCCTGCGTGGCAACTCTCCGCCATTAGCTCCAGCTGCTCATTAATCCCGTCAAGAAAATGTTCTCCACCAGAATAACTATTACTATTATAGGTTTAAAACAAGTAACCCCATTATTCTTATTTTACTTGGTTATGGGAGGGTTTTTTTATTATAATTTGGGGGACATTTCTGAATAATGAATGCCTTCTGCATTGGCTAGCAAGACGATCTGAATCCTCTCGCTAATAGGATGCTAAGTATTTAAACTTAATACTGGGATTATTCCTTGCTCCCCTACAACTGTGGGCAAATGTAACATAAAAACAGGAGTTGTAGTGGATTTTCATCCCCCAGTGCCACAGGATGAGCCCCGCTCCTTCCCACCTTCTTCTAACAAGCACAGACCAGAAAATTGGATGCCGATTTAGTGATCATTCATACTCTTCCCAGGGGCTTCAGGCAGACCGTTTCATCCTACAGTAGTATTTTAAAGCGTTCAAAGCGTCACATGCAATGTTTATTCATTCATTTTTTTTTTAATGATTTTGTCAGAGAAGGGCGGGTTGCGATTAGGGTTGCCAACCTCCATGTTGGACCTGGAGATCTCCTGACTATGGAGATCAGTTCCCCCAGAGAAAATGGCTTTTTTGGAGGGTGGACTCTAAGGTATTATACCCCACTGAGGCCCCTCCCCAAGCTCCATCCCCAAATCTGCCGCTGACAACCTTAGTTGTGGTGCTGCACCGATCAGCACAGTTGTAGCCAAGAAACTCACAGAACTGGCTTTCCCTGAGCTTGATCCGAGAGAGAAAAACTGGCTCATTTGAATGGAACATGGTAAGTGCATTTCCCAGGTAGTTCCACCACTCAAATTGTAAGATATCTGTACACAGACTTAAAGGCTGCTTCTCAGAACTACAACTTTACTTACTTATTTATATAGAACATTTCTATGTCACCCCACCATTATCCTGCTCACGGTGGCTTACAATTAAAATAATACATTATCTATATAAAAGCCCAGGAACGAAAACCCCTAATTAAAAGCCTTGGTTAAAAATTATACATTTTGGTCCGGCACCTACAAGACAGAAGGACAGGCACCAGGTAAGCATCGAAGGGGAAATACCACCACAGAAAATGCCTTTACAACAAATGCTCTACAAAAAAAAAATGCTTTTAAAAGAATCAGTGGGCAGTTATTGTCACTGGCTGGTTTAGAAATGAATACTGTTACAGTCTTTGTGATTCTTGCACATATCCTTACTCAAAAGACATTATTAAAGGCCGATCACTTTGAACGTTACATATAGTTATCACCAGGGCATCTGTCTGCTTGGTTTGTAATGCTTTCATGATGTATCCACAACAATTTATTATTGCATTTGTGCTGAAACCCACTTAATTATCCTGCTGGGCAGTGCTATCATGGTTTAGTGTATAATCCAGGCATTCAGTAATATCTTCTAGAGAATCTCACAAAATCCCATTCAGATACCACCTTATTTAAATTCCAAACACAAGACTCATGTCCTCTTCATTAGGACCAATCAAAAGATGATTAAAAAAAAAAAAACCAATGTGCAAGCTTTCAGACTCCCCAGAACTCTTAAACAGGCTGGATGTACTACAGGGGGTGGAGGTGTGAAAATGACACTTTAGGACATGTTGCACTGTCTCAAAATGAAATACGGGGTTTATTCAGAATTACAGTGTAATCCTAAACAGAGTTCCACCTTTTAAGCCCATTGACTTCAGTGGTCTTAGAAGGGTATCACTTTGTTTAGGATGGCACACTTAATTGGATTAGATGGTGTCTGGGTGCAAACAGGTTTCAGAACGCATCATGGACAACTAGGACAGAAAAGCCAAAATAATGGCCACATTCCTTTTGAGAATATAAAGGCCATTCGTTAATTAATCAGATGTTTCCCCATAACTAAAAGGAATACACAAATCCTTTGTAAGTGAGAAAGCAGATGAAAAATGTGATAGATAATATACTAACAAAGCTAGAAAATAATTTCTCATCATGCACTAGATATAAGCCAGATTGAGTAATAGCATCTAGTGTTTGGAGGGCAGGTAGCCCCACTATAAGCAGAAATCCCATGGAAAGCTGATCTCCTTGTCAATGCAGGAGCCTGTACTTGGATGGCTAAATTCCAGCTGGCACAGCATTCTGTGACATCTGCTTTGGTCTTTAAAAAAAAGGCATTACACAGATTTTGGTTTGGGCACTTTCCTGCCAACCAACACAGCTACCTGCAAACATTAGCAAACATCACTTCGCAGGATGGGAGATGGCAGAGGGTTTGACTATCTGCAAAGGTTCATTAGTCCTTTTGTGTACCAGATCACTCGATTCTATCCTGCAAGGTAACTATTCGGATTTGACTCTTGGCCAAAGTGGCTCTGTGACTGTCACCAAGTTGTGGTGGCTGGGTCAATTTCAGCAGACTTTAGATTTCATGTCAATTTGGTTAGAATATGCAGTATGAGTCAGCAAAAGGTGTTTGGATGTAAGGGGAAAAAATAACATTGCCCCTTTGCAAATAAAATGCACACGCTTCTAGAGGATCTCTGTGATTCAAATGAGAAAGAATTCCCCCTCTCCTCTATTTATGAACCCAGTTTAGGCAGCGGATGTCTACTCTCCTTATCGGCATGTACAATCAACTGATTTGTAAGAGGAAACGTCCACATCCAGTGATGAATGTAAATCTAGACAGCAATGGTAGCTCTGACTGCTTGCTCTAGTCATTTCCCACTTTGACAACCAACCCATAAAAGCAGCCAAGGAAATGCAAGACATCTGTAACAAGCCCAGTGAACATGCTATTGATTTGTTTCCCTTGCTAGTGTGGTCCTGGTATTGGCCTGGCTCCTCTAGAGAAATGAGTTAAATAAACAAGTCCAGTAGAGAACATGAAATCTTACTGCCATTCATCTTCTTGATTTTGCAAGCTTCACATTTTGCAAACCCCATGCCAGGAAAGCTCTTGGATCAGGCCTCGAATTCTTCAGGATCCTTGAGGGAGGAGAATTGGAGCTGACCAAGAATCTAAGTGGAAACTGATGACAGAAACTGACATTAATCAGCTCCACAGTATGTTCTGCCCAGCAGGTTTCTTCTAATAAATCAAAGAACTTGAAATCCAAAGGGCATTTAACCATTAGAGAGCAACTGTGCTTTGCGGTCTGGAGTTGATAGAAATGATTCACAGAATATTTAATTTTAAACTACAGCTGTTGTATTTATACAGTGTGTGTATATATGTATATATAGACCTTCTAATGCATTTGCTTAACGCCATATATAATGCAGTTAAGCATATTTATCAGAAGAACCACCAGACTCTCTGCTTGCGAAACTGACAGCCTGACTTTAAAACAAAGGGCAAAAATGTCACAGTGTGACATTTAGGAAAAGCTCTGTTACCTTGTGTTTCAGAGCAGGCTTCTGTTATTCAATGAATATCCTAGGGAAAAGCGAGTCTTCCCCCCACACTCCTTTCACTGATGTTCTAACTATCAGCAGTAGTTTATGTGCCCAGGATGTTTCAGCATTCAGCCACCAGTGGCACGCAGCAGTTGAGAAAAGATCAGCAGTGGGCGAGAAACAAGGCGTAAGAACCTAAGAGAAGCCATGTTGGATCAGGCCAATGGTCCATCCAGCCCAACACTCTGTATCACACAGTGGCCAAAACCCAGCTATCAGGAGGTCCACCAGCAGGGTTAGAACTCCAGAAGCCCTCCCACTGTTGCCCCCCAAGCATCAAGAATACAGAGCATCACTGCCGCAGACATAGTGTTCCATTTATACATTTTGCTAATAGCCATTCATGGAGCTCTGCTCCATATGTTTATCCAATCCCTTCTTGAAGCTGTCTATGTTTGTAGCCACCACCACTTCATGCAGCAGTGAATTCCACATGTTACTCTTTGGGTAAAGAAGTATTTCCTTTTATCTGTTCTAAGCTTACTGCTCATTAATTTCATTGAGTGCCCACAGGTTCTTGTATTGTGAGAAAGGGAGAAAAGTACCGTATTTTTCGCTCCATAAGACGCACTTTTCCTCCCAAAAAAAGTGGTGAGGGGGAGTGTGTGTGTCTTATGGAGCAAATGCTGCAAAAGTTGGGGGGGTGGAGCGCCGGCTTTCCTGGGCGCAGGGCAGCTGCGGCGCACCCAGGAAAGCCAGGGAAGGGGCGGGCGTTCTAACTCCCCCCCCCTTCCCTCCCAGATGATGTGCGTCTTATGGTCAGGTGTGTCTTATGGCGCGAAAAATACGGTACTTCTTTCTCTGCCTTCTCTGTTCCATGCATAATTTTGTAAACCTCTATCATGTCACCCCTCAATTGTCATTTCTCCAAGCTAAAGAGCCCTAACCTCTTTAAACTTTCTTCATAGGAAAGGTGTTCCATCCCCTTTATCATTTTAGTTGCCCGCTTCTCCAATGCTATAATACCTTCTTTGAGGTGTGGTAACTAGAACTGTACACAGTATTCCAAATGAGGCTGCATCATAGATTTATACAGGGACATTATGATACTGGCTGATTTGTTTTCAATCCCCTTCGTAATAATCCCCAGCATAGATTTTGACTTTTTTAGAACGTAAGAATGTAAGAGAAGCCAATGTTGAATCAAGCCAATGGCCCATCTAGTCCAACACTCTGTCACACAGCGGCCGAAAATACCAGGTGCCATCAGGAGGTCCAGCAGTGGGGCCAGAACACTAGAAGCCCTCCCACTGCTGCCCTCCCAGCACCAAGAATAGAGTGCATCACCTGCCTCAGACTGAGAGTTCCCATCTATACCTTGTGGCTAATAGCCACTGATGGACTTCTGCTCCATATGTTTTTATCTAATTCCCTCTTGAAACTGTCCATGCTTGTAGCTGCCACCACTTCCTGTGGCAGTGAATTCCATATGTTAATCACTTTTTTTACTGCAGTTGCACACTGAATCAACATTTTCAGTTAGTTATCTACCATGACTCCAAGATCTCTTTCCTGGTCAGTTACCCCCAGTTTGGACCCCATGGATGTATATTTATAGTTAGGATTTTTGGCATTACTTTGCACTTGCCCACGTTGAATCTCATTTGCTGTGTTGATGCCCAGTCGCCCACCCTTGACAGATCCCTCTGAAGCTCCTCACAGTCCTCCCTGGTTCTCACCACCCTGAACAACATAGTGTCATCCAGAAACTTAGCCACTGCTTACTCCCAACTCGAAATCATTAATGAACAAGTTAAACAGTACTGGACCAAGTTCCAAGCCCTGTGGTACCCCACTGGTTACCACCCCACTGTGAAAACTGCCCATTTATACTCACTCTCTGTTCCCTGTTAATTAACCAGTTTTTAATCTACAAGAGAACTTGTTGTCTTATCCCATGACTGCTGAGTTTACTTAGGAGCCTTTGATAAGGAATGTTATCAAAAGCTTTCTGGAAGTCTGGGTAAACAACATCTATTGGGTCTCCCTTGTCCACATGTTTGTTCACCCCCTCTATGAACTCTAAAAGGTTAGCGAGACAAGAGCTTCCCTTACAGACTCCATGCTGATCCTTCCTCACTAGCTTTTGTTCATCAATGTGCCTACTAATTCTATCTTTAATAATGGAGTTCACCACCTTACCTGGTATTGATGTTAGATTGATAGGTCTGTAATTTCCCAGATCTCCTCTAAAACCTTTTCTAAGGATGGGGGTTACATTAGCTACCTTCCAGTCCTCAGGAACGGAGGCAGATTTTAGTGATAGATTGCATATTTTTGTCAGGAGATCCACAAGTTCATATTTGAGTTCTTTCAGAACTCTTGGAGGTATGCCATCTGGGCCTGATGATTGCCTCATGGTTGCCACAAGGAAATGGCAGAAGAGTGCAGGAGGTCCCTGTTGGTCCACACGAGCCAGTGACCTCACCAGGTCACATCAGTACTGATCTCTGCACAAGCTCAGCATGGCACAGGCCACCTCCATTTAATAGCAGCAGCTGGTAGGTACCCCCCACCCACCCAGTTGTGGCAGCCAAGCACTGTTCTGCTACTGCTTTTTGACAGCTTGTGCCCTGGCTATGTGGCAGTTTGCTCCACAGTAACCAGCCCTGTGGTGACATCTGTTGACTAAACAGTGCAAAGAAGAGATGCATATTAGTTTTGCAGTCTTCCATGGTATGATAGGACATATCTCCTTCATTTATATAACATCATACAGCACTTATGGACATGCAAGCAACCATACAGGAAGCTGCAACAGATCAACCATAGAAAGAGAACTTAGTTCAAAACAGAAGGGGCTGCTCTAACAATAGGTGTTTTCAACCTGTACAAATGATCAAAGACAGCTTCCCATCACCTCCTGAGAAGTTAGTACAAACATGTGGGTCAAACATGTAATGTTGCCCCAAGGCCCACTGAAATAAATACAACTTACTTGAAAGAATTTAGGATTGTAGCCTTAAGGTGGTTTCACATGTGCCATTTTGGGATAAGCTCTGCATGGTGCGCCAAACCTCTGTAGAATCAGTGATGCACAAAGAATATGGGATTCCACATCTATGATTCATTGGCAAAAAAGCAGCTGTATGTATAAAGCTTGGTTGTAAGCCAATGAAATTTGCAAAGCTGCTAAAAAAATGCTCAGCCTCATTCACATGGAAAAGAAATGTTGCAGAACTTCAGCAGAATGCAAACAGAACCAATGAAAACTTGAGTCCAACAGTGCAAGTTTTTAACATTTATACTGGGAAGAATAGTTAGTTCTGCTCCTCTGAGATTTTTTTTACTATCATAATAGAATGAGATCAGCATGATCATATGCTCATAAATATGGATCACATGAAAGGTCCACCATGTAATCAACTCCATGTACAGCAAACATTCATTTCACCTCATGTTCTTGTTGCATGAACTTGCATCTTGCTTGAAACTATAAACAGAAGGCCAAAGTAATAAAAAAGAAAGTGACATTCATATGCATGGGTTCTTCTTGAGGCCGCATCTGCCAGGAACCATCATTAACAGTTGCAGATGTTAGCTGAGAAACCAGATAGCATCCAGATACTTATACAAATACTCTTGGTGTGCTCAGATATTTATACAAAAGCTTTTGGTATGCATTAAAAAAACCCTATTGTAAATGTATGCCTGTCTACCACATATGACCCTATTATAATGTTAAATATTTTGCTTTTGTCCATTTTTGGTAGTATTTCATATGCTACCCATCATCAGCTCCATGAGCTCTATATACGAACCCAGTTCCCAACATTACATCTCACTCACCCAATACTCCTTCCTGCCTAGACATGACTGCAAAACTAGGGTAGCCAGCTCTGTTAGCCAAATTGCCATATTTCTTATTAATAGCTTGGGGAATTATGTTATTAAATGGCAACAGGCATATAAGGGAGCAATAACCTATGTATACAGGAGTCCCGCTTAGTCCAGTATCCCAGAAATAGATGCAGAGACCAGATCTTAATGGTTTCTTTACTAGGGAGTTTGCACACACATATAATAAGACTTAAGCACACAAACAACACACAGCTAAGAAAATTCGGCAGAAATGTATAGCAAAGTTTGCATTAGCAGGAGAAAGTCATTGGTTGGGTGATACTGACCTGTCCAATGAGATGAAGCGATCCCACAGCGAAAAATAAGGGAGACTATAAGGAAAAGGGCTCATATTCTGGCCGGCAGAATACATGGTAGACTCTGGGCAGCACTTAAACTGAGAGTCAGGAAGGTAGGATGGGGTCAGGTAGAGAGAAGTGAGAGAGAGAGCTAGGGGTGTGTGTCCTCTAGTCACATCCCCTAGCCACATCCCCAGGAAGTTTCAGCACAAAAACTGGTTTCAGGATGACGGGGGCTTAATGGTTGGGCAATATTACTTCTATTCATTCTAACAGTGGCACCTTTAAGAAACAATAGCCAAAGCGGCCAGGGTCATTAGTGTTGATGGCCCGATGATCGCTCTGGTGATGGGCATGGCAGGTACATGTCAGCCAGCTAATCCCTTCATGGAAGCAATTCTTTTGTTGTACTGGAGAGCATACATGCAGCATCTGGTGAAGGTGGGGGGATGGAAGGTGCTTGCGTGTTGGAGGAGATATCTGCTCATGGAGTCTCTGTAGATATTCTCAGTTCTCCTTTGCCTGGTATGGCATTCCTCTACAGCAAACTATCACTGGATTCGGTGTGATTTTCACGGCTAAGGTGCTTGGCTCCCTCCCTGCTGCACTGTAGGTGAGAGGTGGCAGGTAGCCCACGGATCCACTCTTGGTCTGGCACATCGTCTCAGGAACAGGCTTCCCTCATCTGGGCACATCTCTGCAGTCCATACTTGGCATCAGTGTGGGGTTACCACATATTCCATTTCCTTTGGCACACTTATTGCACAGTCCAGCTATTACTTATGGTTCATAAGTCCATGAGAGCATTATAAGCTCCTTGCAGGGCAACAAAACTCCAGGAGATTTGGAGGTGATGACTGGGGAAGGCAAAGGCTGAGAAGGGGGGGGGACTCAGTGGAGATGTGGTACCATAGAGTACACACTCTGAGCTGCCATTTCTTCCAAGGAAACTGATCTCTGTGGTCTAGAGATCACTTGTAATTCCAGGAGAACCCCAGGCCCCACCGGGAGGTCGGTAATTCTACATAAAACAGAACTCAAGAGTTGGACTATGTAGATAAGAACAGCTTTCATTACAAATGGCTGGTGTTACCCAAGGAGAAGTTAAGACACCACCCAATGATGTCCCTGAGAGCACTTCTTTATTTTCTCCCCTAGAAGTATGCAGATACTTTCATTCCTAAACAGGAAAGCAAGCACTGTACTAAGACTTGTGTTATGGTGGGAAGATTCATTGCAATCACATGTGCAAATATAAAGCTAAATCTATTCTTATTTCTACCAATTTACACAAAAGAAGTAAGTGCTAAATATTGTGAACTGGTAGCTTATATAGGGCAGTAATATATATGCTAAGTTGGGGGGGCAGGGGATGAAACATAATTGTCTGCCATAGTCTGCTGTTAGGTTGTTTCACATCATCACAATATGCGCAATTAGTCCACTTTGCTCAGAGGTTGTCATGGTTGAGAAGCTAAGCAGGGTTGACCACAGTCAGTAGCTGGATGGGAAAACACCAAGGAAGACTGGGATTGCTACACAGAAAAAGGCAATGGCAAACCACTTCTGTGGAAGGGGTGATCATGAGTCAGTTGCAACTCAATGACACCTCCTCCTCCTCCTCCTCCTTCTTCTCTATGTGCAATGACCATTTTGTGTGAACAGGAAATCTGCATATTTAAAGCCGCAGGACATATAATCAGATACCTGGGTTTGTTGTGTATATGTGTTCATACATACCAAAGCCTGAAAATACATGTTGCTCTGTTCACACCAAATGGCAGTTGCATGAATTGAGAGGATCATGCATATTGTGCTCTCCTGGTACTGGAGATAGAAGTGCCAAAAACATAGCAAGTGAAAAGAGCTTCTTTCTGGCTTGATAGGGTCACAACACAAAACCATGGTTTGACTATGTGCAATCAGGATTGTTTATTTCTTGAAGACATTTTAATATTATTCTGACGATTGCTGCTTTGAGAATCCTGATCTGGGTGGAAAGGCATCATAAAACAAATTCAATAAAACACAAACGTATCGACACATACGCATAAACAGGGAGGAAGGTCAATAAGGGTCACTGAGGTAACATCAAACCAAATGGAGGAGTCTTTACCTCCCAGTGGAAGACATTGATAGACGGAGACAAATAAATCTCCCTGGGGAGGGAATTCCATAATTTCAGTGGGAAGGTTCATTCAAAGCAGGGCCTCCAAAGTGGACCATGGGGGTTAGGCAGGTTCGTATGGGAGTAGGTGGTTCTTAAGGTATACTGGCCTTAAGCTGTACAGGGCTTTAAGGGTCAACACTAGCACCTTAAACTTGGAGACCTACTCCAATCCTAATTTGTCTTGCTAAATGCTGGTTTTAACATCTTGGCCTTGACTAGTCATGTCTGTAACTGGGCTATGTGCATGGCCAGTGGTGGGGAACAAATCGGGTCACCAACTTTGGTTTGGGAAATTCCTGGAGATTTGGGGGTACGGCCTGGGGAGGGTAGAGTTTGGAGAGGGTGGGAGCTCAGCAGTGATGTCATGTCATAAAGCCCACCCTCCGACAAGGCCATTTTTCTCCAGGGAAACTGATCTCTGTAGTCTGGAAATCAACTGTAAATCCAGCAGAACTCCAGCAGAACAAGGGTTAGCAGCCCTAGGAACAAGTCAGGATTAGCACAGGATATTTACATAGGAACTACATGTGAAATTAACCAACTGTGATCAATAAACCAACTTCATACCATGGTTTCAGATCCTGGTTTTCAGACTCTAACTAATCATAGTTTGTGAAATGGCCAGTATTCAGATTATCACACTAGCCATAGTTAGCTGTGGAATTGTCATGCTGTAAATCTGCCATAAAGCATGCTGCTGCAAAGTGCTGCAAGTAGGCACACACTTAGCGGAGCAGTAGGAGCAAAATGGTGTGTGTGGGGGTGTACGTGTGTGAAATTATTGCTATGCCACCACTGCAATGCCACTTCCAGTTTGCACCAACATGGCACTTTAGAATGAATCCTACCACACCATGCCAACGTGGTGATGTCACTTCCGGGCTCATGCTACAAGTGACATTGCCACATTGGCGCAATGCCATTTCGGGGGCCCTGCCCATCCCATCTCCCAGGGACTGCAAGTACTGGGCTGGCAATCCTAGCTGTAAAGCGCACATAGTTTTTATTGTCTAGGTTCTAATTTGCAGTATGGTTTGCTACATGTTATCACTAGGCTACAGAAGCTCACAATACACCCCTGAAGTAATGTATATTCATTGCTCTCTGTAGCCCTCACAAAGAATTGCTAGGCCCCTATTATTGACGCTGCTCCAACTCCCAAACAAAGTGGATTTCCCAACTGGGAGAGAAGTAGCAGAATGAATCTATGTGGCGTCCACCTCAAAGCCCTCCTATGGTGTAAGGGACTGCCTCCACCGAGCACTGCAACAGAAGAACAATTAAGTTTGCAGAGCTGAAATGCTGTACATCTGGAAGAGATATTGAAGTCTCTTCTTAACCTGCAAGAGAGCAGGGCCAGCTTTTTGATATAATATTTCCTGTAGTGATGCAACAATATAGCAGCCTTTTGCGGACTTATGAACACCTAACAGATGTGTCCAATGTTAACGGAACTCTATCTTGCTATCTGCTTCATGCATGATTTACGGGCATGTGCTCTAGCTTATTTCAGGTATGAGAATTTATTTCTCAAAGAAAGAATTTTCTGTCTGTGAGACTGAATGGGGAAAATGGTATTAGGCAAACATTTGGAACGGAGACTGAATGGGGGAAATGGTATTAGGCAAACAACTTAGAATCTCACTGCCCACAGACTATTTACATGTTGAGCAAGAGAATTCTGAAACCAATAATACTTGGATAGATCTGGAGTTTTTGGTACATTCCCATGAACAAAAGTTTCCTTTTGCAGGGCTCAGAGAGTCCTATTCCAAAGATTTTTGTATGAATTGTGATGAAGGGAAATGTTCCAGCGGCACCTTTAAGACCAACATGCACACTTCTTCAGCTTATACCCTGAATTAAACTTTGTTGGTTTTAAAGGTGCCACTGGACTCAAATTTTGTTCTGTTGTTTCAGACCAACATGGCTACCCACCTGAATCTTACCTCACAAAGGCTGAGTTCAGACTGGCAGTTTGAAGTGGGAGCCAGTCGTGGCAAGAAAGCCCCGGAACAAACTGTTCTGGGTTTTCCCAGTCACATGGGGCCGACTGATGCGGGAGCATACCAGGAGGAGGCGCACAGGAGCGGTCAGACTGCTGGCCCGGAGGTGTGGCTGTAAACGGCTTTTTCCTGGTAAATCAGTTGGATGCCTATGTGTGTATGAGCGCATGAAGCATAGCCTATACGGGACACTGAAGGATTGCTAGTTACCATAGCTCAATTAAGGACCCCACGATTTCAAACGGTGTCCTTTCTGTCTCCTGATTGGCTCTTGTTGCCAGAGGCACTGCCTTTTATTCTAGGGTAGCCCCAAAACAGGGGTGCCCTACTTTCTAACCTGAAGTCCAAAAAAGCCAGGCACTCTCGGCTTGACCACAGAGTCGAGCTGCAAGTGGTCTGCAAAAAGATTTCATATTCAGGTTTCATAAGGTGACCTCAGAGCAAGCCTCCAGTCTTCCCCCTCCACCCAGCAGAGATTATTCTTATAGAATAACAATGAGTTCCAGAGGTAAGTCTTTAGAAGCCACCTGGCACTCTCCAGCACCTCACCCAGCCTTTTGTGTCCTAAGTGTAAATTCTTTGTCTTTCTTGCCTCTGTCCCTCAAGATACCAGGATAAACCAATCAATCATTCAAATGTTTAGCAATCCTTCCTGAGCTAATCAGGGACGGCTCCTACCTTTTGTCCACCCCAGGCCAGGACCATTAGAAGTCAGATAATCCATTTAACTAGCTACCTAACACCTGGCTTCTATTGTTAAATCCAGACCCTGCCTCTCTGGAAGCTCATTGGTCATACCTAAGGTCTGCCCCTACTGGCATCACACACCCCTGGGACTCATCATTGGTCCAGGTAATCTATTGTTCTCATCTGAGACCAGCCCCCAGGGCCGCCCATTGGTCTGCATTCTTTGCCAGTGCCTATATCCCAGCATTCACATGGCCTTAGACCGTGTGTTTTCTGCCATGATCCAAAATGGCAGGCCACTCCTGAACTCTCTGAGTTTAGGCCAGAATCCATGGACCTCTGCATATCTGGACAGGTTGTATCACCCCTCTATAACCCATCAATCACCTCTGCTTCCTTAGTGCTATATTGTGTGAATATTGTGTGTATGTTTCAGAATATTTAGTAAACAAATCATTATTTTAGCCACCCAGTTTCTGTGTCTGTTCCTGGGTGCTTGGGAATTCTAACTCTGGTATATACAGGTCAGATCCTATAGATAAGCCAATTGCATATTGATAATTATAATTCCCCATCTTTATTAAATAGAGCAATTTGGCTAACACTCTTTGGAGACTTCCTGCTCCAACTGAGCCCTCCCGCTTTGTTCCTGTTTCTCACAGCAGTTAGTCAGTTAATTAAGCCTCTCTCCCTCTCCTCCATTCTATCAGTTTATTTTTTCTTTAAACAGTTGGTGCTTCCTTCCTGTGCATGTTTAGACTCTGTCAACAGGGTTCTGGGCCCAGCATGACCACCACTACAAAAAAGGGGAAAGTGTACATAGATCAGTAGGCAAAAAAAGAAGAAACTGCAAAATGGCTGCTTCCTGCATAGCTCAGCTCAACTACCTACTAGATCGGTTGACTGAGAACAATTTTCTTATCTAGAGGGAGAGAATGAAAAGCCACTTATTTGAAATGGGACTCTGGTACATCATCAATGAATCCCAGCCAAGAGATGACACTCTAGCAAAGCAGAAGTCCTGGGACACAGACAATGAGAAGGCAAGAGGTGCATTAATAAAATGTTTGTCTGATAGAGATGTTTTGTAAGTCATTCAAATGCAAACTGCAAAGGCAGTCTGGAGTGAATTGGAGAGACTTTATGTTAACTTCTCTCTAAAGAGCCAGCTATATATCCAAAATAAGCTATTTAGCATAAGGATGCCTGACTGGGGTAATTTGGGAGTCAAGAACTAAGAAGTGCTGGCAAAGATACTGCAGAACTGGATTTGGTTGTTTTGATTTTAGTTAGTCTACCCAAGACTTAAGAAAATGTTGTATGCCAAATAGAGTCAAAAGGAAATCTCTCTTTATCAAATGTGATAAATGAGCTGGAGCAAACATTCAAACATAAACAGTTTGAGGTGGCCAACAAAAAGGCTGAGCAGAATACTGACCAAGTAGCTGTATATGTAAATAATGAAAGCAAAGTAACTTGTTAGTCATGTGGAAAACAGGGGCACGTTAAAAGGACTGTAATGTTTCTAAAAAGAAGGATGCCCCTCCAAAACAAATAAAAGGGGAGAATTTGAAACAGCCACCCCTGAAGAAGTGTTTCATATTAATTAAAGATGCAACCACATGCACATGAGCGCTCACAGAGACTTTTTTGAAATTCTAAATAAAGAAAAGAGAGAGACACCAAGTGTAATTGATGGGAGATCTATTGTGGCAGATGGGGTAGGATCAGGAACTATAAAATGCAAATCATAGTCCAGCACTCTAACCACTACACCACTTTGGCAAGCAAAAGTTCTGGTGTACCACTATTGTTACTTCTAGCCACTGATGCCTAAGATGAGAGCAGCCAAGAACAGAATGAAGAACTACCCGGTTCTGTTAAAATAACACTCATCCTCTTAATGGAATTAGCATTCTATTTAGCAAGGGTCTTTTCGTAGAAAAACAGCTGCAGGAGCTCATTAGCATAGAGAACAATGGAGGGAATAGGGGCAACCTGTTTAGGGGCCCATAGAATTGGAACCCCTCACCCAATGTTCTTGAAACTTGGTGGATATCTTGGGGAGAGGCTCCATCAGCTACCCTGTGAGTTTGGAGCCTCTCCCTCAAACCCCTCCCCTCCAGCCCCCAGAATATAAGCTATGTTTTCACCATTGACTTCAATGGCCCATAGGATATAATGGAGCTGAAATTGACATTCGGCCGCCTGAAAGACTCCCCAAGATGCCGGCTGGGGGTGGGGCTTGGCTCCTGAGCTCCCAGAGTTGTGCTCCGGTGTGCTCCCCCCTCAAAAGACCCCTGCTATTTAGAAGTACAGCCACAGCATGGTATAAATGCTGTACTTTGATCAACTGAAATGAGAACCCCATCGAAGATTTTTCATAAAATGAGTTTCCTCCTAACTTACTGCACACACAAAAATTACTGACATCTTATTTTCAAGATGATAGATAATTGCAAGCTGTAGTTGGTGGGCACTGGACTGGATCCTATGACTCCCTGCTGCTAAGCTGGATCCTATGACTCTCTTCTGGTAAGTCTTCCTTCAAGGGGGAATGTCTTCCTCCAGTGGAGATCAACATCTCTGATGGAAGAGGCTTCCTTTGATGGATAAAAGCCTATCTCTGTTGAAGGAAGTCTCCCTGTTGGAAGAAGGCTTGATGGAAAGGAGTCCTAGGATCAAAGCCACTGGTTTTATTCTGCAATATTTTTATTCAAAAACTATTACTTTCAGATTGCAATATTCAATACAGTAGTTATGCTAATTTTTATTGCTATAAGGTGCCTGCCTACAGGGTGTCCCATTCTGCTTTCTTTCCATGTAGGAGATGCACTTCAACAGGCCCATTACTGTGAACATGAGGACCACACACCTCGCACAGACGTATCCCATGGGTTGTTCCTCTCCAGAGCACTGGTTTACAGGTTACTCACAGAGAGCACAAGTAGCCCTTATGCATGAGGAGATGGGTCAGGCTGGGTGTGTTTTCCCCATGGTCCTTCTAAAGTGTGTAAAATTGGGCCATTACATCAGGAAAGTTAAAGCGGAGCTAGAGGTCTATCAGTCCACATATTATGAAATCAGTGAAGTACATGGACTTGTATGAAGTAAGCCTGTTCTAATAAAAACCACACAGCCATGACTCACTGAATTTTTCAAGCTAGATTTGCTGAATGTGTATCTTTCACTTCTTTTAAAAAATGGTCTTTCACACTCCTCCCTGTACCAAGTTAAATGTCAGCTCCTTCCCAAGAACTATTTGCTAACTTGGTCCATACTTTAAAGCAACAAGGCTTAGGATTTGGAGCCAATCTTTTCCACCCTTGATCTGTATAACTAAACACATAAACAGTGTCATCTGGTGTGAAAACAGATAATTTTCAAAAGAACTTTTTGGTTTCCCCCTTGGAATAAAACTTTCCTTAGAACAGAAACTATGTAAGAATCCATTCAATTGTTCAATATGTTCATTATGTAACATCTACATGGAGCCCTAAACTTGGAAGGGGCCTTATCATCTCACTCTAAAACGCATACCCCACTTGGTACAGGAAACCCAAAGCCAGAGTATTCTCAAAAGATGGTTGCCCAGCTTCTGCTTGAAGACATCCAGTGGGGCGGAGATCACTATCATTCCATTGTCAACTGCTCTTATCACTAGAAAGATACAGAGCCTCTCTTATGTCCTAAATTTCATTTGCCATTTGATAATCTGGAACAAAAAGGCATAAGAAATGCCTTGCTAGATTAAATGGCCATCCAGTCTACCATCTTGTGACCAACACACCGCCTATGAGGAGGAGAAATTGGCAGAAATTGCTTCACCTTCCTCTGCAAATTTCCATCTGAGTGGAGTTCCACTGTTGAGTGGAAAGGATCTACTCTAATGTGGGCCCTTCTTCCCTAGTACCTCTGCTCAAATCACTCACCGAGGAAGATAAAAATGCTTCAGACATTGCTGGTGAAAGGATGCAGGAGATGATCAGAAAATTTCATGTTCTTCAAGTCAGTGGAAATGGTTCCACTCTTCCAGATGTCATGCCAAGGACACAGATTGACAGCACAATCCCTATAGGATCTGTAGGACTCAGAGGGTTATCCCTGAACTGAGAGGAGGAATCTTAGCATTTTGTTCTGTTCATATTGTATCATTTCTGTTTTAATAAAATATACTTGTTTTGTACTAATAAGGGTGTGATTGGAACATGCAAACATTTAAATGAGATCACAAGTCTGAAGCAAGAGGAAGACGAACACTTGAATATGACCCTTGGTCTAAATTCAAGAGTTGCACTTGGATTACTATACATTCAGTTTCACATATGAATAATCCAATGATACTACAATAGCCAAGTCCTTCATAACATTAGCACTCTGCTGCCAAAGTATGACATTTAAAGTACCCTTATCACTAGAAGTACATTTTGTTCACTTTACTGGTAAGTTAATATAAATTGTTTCTTAGCTTGCGAGTCTGACAAATCTGCAAATTTCTCTCTTTGCCCATCACTTTTGAAATAGTGAAGCAGCTTTTGAGGGATAAAGAACAGTTACAAGTTGTAGTGGCTGTTAGGGTAATTTGGGCTTGCATTTTGTTGTAAATGTAACTTAATAGCCTACTGATTCAGACCAATGATTAATCAAGGGCAAATATTTTGCTTGTAATAGCAATGTTTCAGAGAAGCTCACAAGGGCACTAGAAAAATGGCGTGTTCCATTACCTTTCACTTAATTCCAGAGTATATACTATGGTCACAAGGGTACCATCCAAAACACATACACTCTGTCTCTCTCTCTCTAACATAACTGATCTCCCCCCCCCATACTGTCTGGAAGTACTTAGCACATGGTTCAGGGTCATCATTGTGTGAATCTCTGTACTTCCCGGCACATAGAGTGAGGGGGTGTAAAGATTAATGGTGTGATGGCCTTGATCCATGTGCTGAACCCTTCCATGTGTTATGGGAAGGAAAGCACTGGAATCCATGTAATGTGGTGATGATTTGTTTTCTTGTAGCCAGACAAAGTGATCAGGCATGTCATGGATGCTCTTTCCCCGCCAAATATAGAATCTCTGACTGTGGTCCCTTTTAGACATACTTCCCATTTCGGAAGTGGCTGGTGATGTCATGGAAAGAGTTTCTGCTTTGGTAGGTGGGCTAGTCAAATCCTAGGGCAAGTGCAGGTCTCCAGCTATGATGAATTTATGGCAGATTTTGTTTTAAAGAGGATACTAACATGTCCCTCTGGCCTTTATTTTGTTAATATATTTTATTTTATCATTTGAAGGGAATGCGAAATAAAAAGGGATGAAGGTGAGAAACATAAAACATCATTTGTTAAATACATTGTAAGGACAGTACATAATATCCTATATATATAATTCCCTTCAGTGTTGGCCATTTCCAGCTCTCCCATTGGCTGTGCTGTGTGCTCCATCAGCCATTGCCCATCAACTGCCACTCAAGAGTAATCGTGTGCCATTGGCTGGGGGCTGGGTCCACTCCTCTTTCCTGCCCACTGTCACTTTAGCCACTGTTCCCTGTCAGAATAACTGTCAAAATGACTGTATCTCCTGATGAAGACACTTCTCCTGCGTGGCTCCTGTGGGACTAACTTTCCCCTCAATGGCTGTTGCTAGACAATGAAGCTTGGTTCTGTCAGTAAAAAGGCAAAGCCAGGAAGCCCTTTGCAGGCCTTTGGGGGCAACTCATTGGGGCCAGTCCTGACTAGGGTTGCCAACTCCAGGTTGAGAAATTCCTGGAGATTTTGTGCTGAAATCTACAGAAGCTAGGGTATGGGGAGGGGAGACGCCTCAGCTGAATAGAATGCCATAGAGTTTACCCTCCAAAGCAGTTCTTTAGGGGGAGAGAGAAATCTGTTGTCTGGAGTTCAGTTGTGATTTCAGGCAATACCACAGTCAGTGTGGCATATCAGTTAGTGCTTCAGAGCAAGGTTTGCCAGGCCCAGGTTCTTGCTGTGGAAGTTGAGTGGGTGATTTTGGACCAGTCACAGACTTTCAGCCTAACCTACCTCACAGGGTTGTTGTGCAAGTCAAAAAGGGGGGAGGAGAATTATGTAAACTGCTTTGGTTCCCATTGCAGAGAAAGACTGTACTTTTCCTCCTAGGGAACCATTTTGTTACCAGTCTCCAGGTGAGGGCTGGAGATCATTCAGAATTACAACTGTTCTCCGGCTGCAAAAAAGGAAAGAAGAAGGCCTGGTATGAGACCCTTCCAAATGCTAACCAGATTTCAATATAGAAGCAGGGCAAAAGTAAACAAAAACGAAAATGATGCAAACTAAAAAAATAAAATTCTTTCTATAAACATAAATGGGCTTAACAGTCCCCCAAAAAGAAGAAGGATATTTCATCAGATTAACAAAATACAATTAGATATAGTATGTCTCCAGGAGACACATATAAAAAAAAGATGATATAAAATATCTGTTGTTAAAAAAAACCTAGGAAATGCTTTTATAGCTGTGGATACTAAAAAGAAAAGGGGAGTGGTGACCTATGTAAAAAGCTATCTACATCCTGAATTGTTTTATGCGTCAGAAGATAGAAGAATCATGGCTGTTGTTATAACAAGAAATGGAAAAAAACCCTTTAATTATAAATATCTATGTCCCAAATCAAAATCAAGAGGCCTTTTTCAAGGAATTGCAGAAAATCTTAATATTAAAAGAATTTGAAAATATGTGTATCATAGGCAATTATAATGCAGTGTTTGACCCAGGAGTGGATAGGAAAAACCAGAGAAAAAATAGAAAATCAGGAATGGTTCTTCCTAAAATCTTCTTATAAACAGTGGAAGTATTTAACTTGATTGATGCCTGGAGAACTAGAAATATAAAGAAAAAAGATTATACATTGTAGAAGCAATTCAACAAGACATAACTCATGGTCAAGAATAGATATGGCCTGGATAACAACAACAATGCTATATGAGTTAACAGAAACTGATATTTTACCAAATATATTTGCTGATCACAGCCCTTTATTAATATAATTCAAAGAAATATGATAAAAAACCAGATGGACTATGAATATAGGACTGCTAAGAGACCAAAAATTAAAGAATTCTTTAAGAGAAACATTCAACTGGATATGCCAATAGAGATAATATGGGAGGCTTTTAAAGCATTTATAAGAGGATGGTTTCCAAGATGCTTGGAAAAAGAAACAAAACAAGAAGAAATATGAGCAGTTAAGCAAACAAATTAAGATAGAAGAAGATAAAATGAAAAATAATATAGAAATGGAAGAAATTAAAATTAAAGTTATTACAGCATAGAATGAACTTACTGTTGATGCAAAAAATAGCAACAAATATAGAGTATACTAAACAATATTTTTTTGAAAATGCAAATAAACCTACAAGATGGTTATCATATAAGCTTAGAAAAGAAAGAGGAAAACGAACAATAGTTAAGTTAAAAGATGAAGAAAAATTTAGAATACAGGAATTAAACAACATAGTGGAAAATTTTTACAAAACCCTATTCCAGCAGGAAACTCAGAATACTCCCCAAATAAAGGAATACCTACTAAAAAGAACCAGAAACAAATTTAATGAAAACTAAAAAAATATTTGGAATGAACCAATTACAACTTGTGAGATTGTAGAAGCGATCAAGAAACAAACAAACAAAAAGAAATCACCAGGTCCAGATGGTTTACTGGTAGAAATTTATCAGATATTTGAAGAGCAAGTAATCTTACTATTCAAAGATTTGCTTCAAAATATATCAAAAACAGGAAAAATACCAAACTCATGGAACCATGTGATAATTATGTTAATACATAAACCAAACACGGAGGGCAATGAAATTAAAAATTATCAACCTATATCCTTATTAAATGCAGATTACGAAATATTTGTGACTATCTTAGCTAATAGGCTGAAAAAGGTGTTATCGCAAACTATTCATCCAGATCAAATGGGATTCTTACCAAAGAGACAAGTGAAAACATACGAACAATTATTAATGTGCTAGAATATTACGAGGAACACCTGGAGAAGCAGATGGCGTTAATGTTTCTAGACGCAGAGAAAGCTTTTGATAAACATATGGAGCAGAAGTCCATCAGTGGCTATTAGCCACAGGGTATAGATGGGAACTCTCAGTCTGGGGCAGGTGATGCACTCTATCCTTGGTGCTGGAGGGGGCAGCAGTGGGAGGGCTTCTGGTGCCCTGGCCCCACTGCTGGATCTCCTGATGGCACCTGGTATATTTTGGCTGCTGTGTGACAGAGTGTTGGACTAGATGGGCCATTGGCCTGATTCAACATTGGCTTCTCTTATGTTCTTATGTTTATGTTCTTATAACATGTTGTGGGAATTCTTGCTGCAAAAACTGACACTATGGGACTGTGGCCCACAATTTTTGACCATGATTAGAGCAACTTATAAAAGACAAAGTGCCAAGATTATGATAAATGGAGATATGACTCAAAATACAGAAATTCAGAAAGGATCGAGACAGGGCTGCCCACTATCACCTTTATTGTTTATTTTTGCTTTGGAAACTTTAAATGACCTAGTCAGAGAAAATGAGACGGTAAGAGGGCTCAAAATAAAAGGAGATGAATTTAAGCTATTAGCCTTCACCAACGATCTTATTTTTATTTTAGAAAATCCCAAATTATCTATTATGCACCTGATGGAAGTAATCAAAGATTATGGGCAAGTAGCAGGTCTTAAAGTCAATCTCAAAAAGATGTAACTTCTAACGAAAAACTTGTCTACCTGATACAATACCGGAGATTCAAAAAACAACTGCCATCGAAATTGTGAAGAAAGTAAAATATCTAGGCATAATATTTTCAAACAGAAGTAGTACCTTAGTAGATGACAACTACAACAAATTGTTGGAAGAAATTAAAAAAGACCTCTTCAAATGGAAAGATATGCACCTGTCACTTATGGGAAAAATAGCAACTGTAAAAATGAGTATTCTCCCAAGATTTTTATTTTTAGCTCAAAATATGCCAGTATTAAAGAGAGTGCAATACTTTGTGGATTTATTTGGCACCCCAGAAAATCAAGAATTAAGTGGAAAATGTTACAAGACAAAAAAGAAAGAGGTGGATTGGGTGTATCCAATTGGAGATTATATTACCAAGCAGCATCTCTAGGGTGGATAAAGGAATGGTTAACATTGAAAAACACAAGGTGTCTAAACTTAGAAAGTCATGATTTATTTATGGGATGGCATGCTTATGTCTGGTATGGGAAAGATAAAATACACTCAAATTTTCAACACCATATATTAAGGGGAGCATTAGCAAAAATTTGGAAGGACATAAAAGAACAATATTATAGGAAAACACCTAAATGGGTATCTCCGCTAGAAGCATTCATAAAGCCATTGCTCGTAACCAGATGTAATAGAGAAAGCTATGAGGTACTCCTAGATAAAAACAATAAATTGAAATCAGAGGAAAACCTTCTTCTCTGCTATAATATTAAATGGACATGGTGGGAAAACATGCAATTAAAGTCCAGATATAATAAAGATGTAGTAAATGATTTCTATGAATCTAAAAATGAGCTTGATAAAACTTGATTATCCTCAAATGATAAGCTGATCCAGAAGCTATATAACTTCTTACTAGAAGATTATATGTAGGATGAAATAGTTAAAAAAAACAATGATTTTGTGGATCAGTACGTGGTCTGATGCTTTTTAACTTGTTCATTAATGATTTGGAACTGGGAGTAAACAGTGAAGTGGCTAAATTTGCAGATGACACAAAGTTGTTCAGGGTGGTGAAAACCAGGGAGGATTGTGAGGCACTCCAAAGGGATCTGTTGAGGATGGGTGAGTGGGCGTCAACATGGCAAATGGGGTTCAATGTGGCCAAGTGCAAAGTGATGCACATTGGAGCCAAAAATCCTAAATATAAATACACATTGATGGGGTCTGAACTGGCAGAGACGGACCAAGAGAGAGATCTTGGAGTCGTAGTAGATAACTCAATGAAAATGTCTAGACAGTGTGTAACTGCAATAAAGAAGGCCAATGTTATGCTGGGGATTATTAGGAAGGGAATTGAAAACAAATCAGCCAGTATCATAATGCCCCTGTATAAATCCATCATTTCCCGACTTCTTGAGAACAAAGATCAATTGAAATGCAAAAAGAAGCAATACGAAACCCAAAGATAAACATGCAAGGTAACAGAAGTATTTTGCTTACCAGGATGAAGTTCTAGTGAAAATTGAAGCAGATGGTTAAGTGCATAAGACTTGCAAAAAATCAATTTGTTCATTGTGGATTTAAAAGGAGTTTGTCAAAGCGTTAAATTAGTGAAAAATTGACTTTGTATAACATTCCTGCAGTTGTGAAAAATAACAGAGAGCTGAGTCAGAGACCGAAACTAACAGAAAAGATTGCGAGGCTGTGCAAGAGAGATGTTGCAGACAATTCTTTCCAGCTGGAACTGTGACTAGGGAAATAAGAAAAAAGGCTAGAGTGGACCTTGGGGGACCGGAAGATTGGCAGAGTGGATTGTTTCCTGGAGGACAGTTTATGAGGTGGGACAGGAAGTAGGAAGTTCCAAAAGAGCCTACTCTAGCCAGAAAATCATAGAGAAATCGTGCCCGCCATTTTGGGGAGGTCTAAATTTTAAAACTTAATTTTAAGACTGAAATTGATTTCAAAGGAGTGTTAAAAAGTGGCGATTTGAATAAACATATATAGAACAGTTGGATTATGTAAAAGAGGAGAATTTGGAGCAAGTTTTAAAAAGTTTCAAAACGGACCTAAAACAAAGGCAAAGAGCAGCTTCAGCATCGAGTCCAAGGATGGCAGGGAAAGAAAAGAGAGAGTGGCAAGCTGCAATTGATGCAATGGAAAAGAGAATGATGGATGCAATTCAAGGACTGGTAAAACAGATAGAACAACAGTTGGAAAAACAAATGGAAAAACAGCTGGAAGAAGTGCAAGAGAAGAATGTGGCGGCAATGAAAGAATTGGTTATTGCAGAGGTGGCAGAAATTAAAAAAAGAAGTGGCAGACATGAATAATCAAGTTCAAGGTCTGGTAGTAAAATCGACTGAATTGGAGCAGAAATCACAAGTTATAGATAAAAAAATGGAAACAGCACTACAAGATAATCGGAGACTGGAGTCAATGATGGAATACAGAGCGATGTTAAATCATCTGAGGCTAAGAGGGATTGAGGAAGCAGCGGAGGAAGACATACGTTTGGTGGTGATGACAGCATTGACAGAGTATTTGGGAGAAGATCAAGGAGAGCTAGATTCTGATTTTGATTTACTTTATAGAGTGAACTCCGCATATGCTCAAAGAAAGAAATTGCCGAGAGATGTGATTGTACAAGTGGTAACAAGGAAGATGAAAGAGGATATTTTTAAGAAACAATTTACACAATCCTTGGAGATTGATGGTAAAAAGATAATAATAATGAGAGAACTCCCAAGAATGATTCTACAGGATAGAAAGAAGTACAAGAAGTTGGTCAACAAGCTGAAGCAGCTTAACATTAGGTTCAGATGGGAAATACCACAAGGACTGTCTTTTACCTATCACATGTTAAGATATACGATTAAGACACTAGGAGAAATGCAGAGGTTTAAGGCAGATAATTTAGAAGACTTTGGAGATATATAAGACACGACACTATAGATTACAAATTTTTATCATGGAATGTGAACAGACTTAATTCACCCAATAAAAGAAAATTAGTAAAATATTGGCTGGAAAAACAAAAATGTAATATTATTTGTTTACAAGAAACTCATATTAAAAAACAGGACAGTAAGTATTTGATCAATAAAAAATTGGGAGAAGAATTTTATTCATTGGCAGGAAAAAAAAAATAAAGGAGTTGTGACCTATGTAAAAAAAGAATTAGACCCAAAAGAAATTTTTAGTGATAAAGACGGGAGATATATTGGAGTGGAAATTACAATGCTTCAGAAAAAAACATTGATAGTTAATATATATGCACCTAATGGAGCAAAAGAATTTTTTTAAAAGATTTAATGAAAGAATTGGACCAAGTGAATTATGATCAGATAATCCTGGCGGGAGACTTTAATGGTACTGTAAATAACAAACTGGACAGGAAATTAAAAAAAAAACTGATGAAAAGATTGGAAAACTACCAAAAGTTTTTTAAAACTGATGGAACAAGAGAAATTGGAAGATGTGTGGAGAAAATGGAACCCTAAGGTTAAAGATTTTACTTTTTATTCCAATAGACATAATTCTTTTTCCAGGATTGACATGATTTGGATGTCTGGAGATATCACATTAAAAATGCAAAAAGTGGAGATTTTACCAAAGACTAACTCAGATCATAATCCGTTGATATGGACGCTAAAAGAAAAGGTTAAACAGTTTCAGTGGAGAATCAATGAAGATTTATTAGATAAGAAAAAAAAATGAGATATTGCGAAAGGAAACCCAGATATTCTTTCAAATGAATTTAAATCAAAATGTGAAGATACAGACTGTCTGGGATGCATATAAGGCAGTAATGAGAGGATTACTTATATCGTTAAATGTGAATGACAGGAAACAAAGGATGAAACAACAAAATGATATACAAGAAAAGATCCAGCAAAAAGAAAAAGAATTAAAGAAAAGACCAGGGAAAAATAAAATTATTAAAGAGATACAAATTTTACAAGAACAGCTGAATGTGATACTTAATCAGGAACTGTACTGGAATTTAAAGAAACTGCAACAAAAATCTTTTGAGGGAGCAAATAAGCCAGGAAGACTTTTGGCATGGCAACTAAAAAAATCGAAGAAAAAAAAGGTTAATAAGTAAAATAATGGAAGAAGATAAAGAAATTGTGGATATGAATGGTTTAAAAAGAGTTTTTTTTAAGTACTATGTGAAATTATTTCAAAAAAAGAATATAGATCCGGAAAAAATTAAAAAATATTTGGACAAAGTAGAAATTCCAAAGGTGGAAAAAAAATCAAGGAAATGTTGAATGGTCCAATTCAAAAAGAAGAAATTTATAATGCGATAGAGGAGGCAAAGTTGGGGAAAGCTCCAGGTCCAGATGGATTTACTGCGAAATTTTATAAAAAATTAAAAGAGGAACTGACCCCAATTTTTGAACTCTTATCAAATGATATACAGGAGACTAAATTAATTCCAGAGACGTGGAAAGAAGCCAATATATCACTCATACCGAAAGAAGGACAAGATCTAACAGATGTAAAAAATTACAGACCAATTTCTCTTCTTAATAACGATTATAAATTGTTTGCCAAAATAACTTCAGAAAGATTGAAGAATTATTTGAAAGATGTTATAGTGAAGAACAACCCGGTTTCTTACCAAACAGACAAATCAGAGACAATTTAAGAATGGTGATAGATGCAATTGAGTATTATGATAAACACCCAGAAAAAGAGGTTGCTTTTCTATTTGTAGATGCTGAAAAAGCCTTTGACAATTTAAATTGGGGTTTTATGTTCCAAGTGATGGAGAAAATGGACATTGGACAGCCTTTTTAAACGTAATTAGGGCAATATACTCAGAACAAAAAGCATCATTGAATGTAAATAAAGAAATGACGAATCATTTCAAGGTTCAAAAAGGGACCAGACAAGGTTGTCCGCTATCCCCTCTATTGTTTATTTGGATTTTGGAGGTTCTGTTGGAGAAGATAAGAGAGGAAAAGGATATAAAGGGACTTACAATTGGAGGTTTCACATATAAATATAGGGCATTTGCGGACGATGTAATGTTTTTGGTTGAAGAGCCAATAAATAATCTACCGTTGTTGATGGAAAAGATTAAGGAATTTGGAGACCTGGCTGGATTTTATGTGAACAAGAATAAAACAAAGGTGTTATGTAAAAATATGACGAAAGAAAAGCAACTAGAAAAAATACAATGTGAAGTGGTTAAAAAAACAAAATACTTAGGAATTGAGTTGACAATGAAAAACATAGATCTTGTTAAGAACAACTATGAAAAGATCTGGAGTAAAATTCAACAGGATATAAAAAAAATGGGACACCTTGAACTTGTCATTATTGGGAAGAATATCGGTAGTCAAGATGAACGTTTTACCTCGTTTGATGTTTTTATTTCAGACTATTCCGATAGTAAAAGAGTGCAAGGTGTTGAACTTATGGCAGAAAGAAATATCAAAATTTGTGTGGGCAGGAAGGAAACTGAGGATTAAAATGAAGATTCTATGTGATGCAAAGGAAAGAGGAGGATTTCAACTACCTAATTTTAGACTCTATCATGATGCAGTGTGCCTATCTTGGTTAGAACAATGGATTAATCTAGACAATAAAAAAATGTTAGCGCTGGAAGGACATGATCGTAAATTTGGCTGGCACGCCTATTTATGGTATGAAAAATCCAAAATGGACAATTTTTTTAAACACCATTTTATAAGAAGATCACTGTTCAGGACTTGGATGAGGTATAAAAAATTTTTTTTAGAAGCAAGACCACTATGGATAGTACTGGCAGAAGTAATTAAACCACTTTCAAGGCATAAAGGTGAGGACTGGATACCCTATAGAGACATTTTAAAAGCAGAAGGGAATAGCTTTGTGATGAGAGCTAGAGAGGAACTGGACTTTGAATATAATTGGTTAAATTATAGACAGATTTATGATTTATTTAAGACTGACAAAAAGAGGTATGGTTTCAGGAAGGAAAATAATGAAATTGAAGGTGTATGGGCAGAGAAAGGGAAGAAAGTGATTTCAAAAATTTACAAGGTTTTGTTAAAATGGTATACAGAGGATGATATGGTAAAAGAACAAATGATAAAATGGGCTATAAATATAAATAAATAACTGTGTTATCATGGGAATGTTTGTGGAAAAAGTCAATGAAAATTTCAACCTGTGTTAATGTGAAAGAAAATTGTTATAAAATGATGTATAGATGGTATATGACGCCAAAAAAAATTGCCAATATGAATGAGAGCATGTCTAACAAGGGCTGGAAATGTTAAAAAAAGGAGGGCTCATTTTACCATATGTGGTGAACTTGTGATAAAGCAGTAGCTTTTTGGACAGAAGTTCACAATGAAATACATAAAATTCTGAAATGTACCCTGAAAAAAGAACCAGAAGTATTACTTTTAGGTCTTAAAATGGAAGAAATAAATGTGACAAAGAGAACATTGTTATGGTATTTGATTTCAACAGCTAGAATGACCTATGCTCAATATTGGAAGCAAGAAAGAGTGCCGGGAAAATGGGACTGGATAAAGAAGATGCTTTTTATGGCAGAAATGGACAAACTGACAAAGAAACTTAATGATAAAGAAGTTGAATTTCTTGCAGAATGGAAGGATTTTAAAGACTATGTTGAAACGAACTGGGATGTTAAAAATAATTTACTTTGCTTTGATAACTATTGAGAGTAAAGTATAGAAAATAATGATTGAATAGTAGCTAAAAGGTTACCTAAGATCTAGACAGAGAAACTGAAAATGTTAGAAATGAAGAATTGAAAAAGTGAGAAGTTTTAATGTAAATGAAAAGTGAAGTAACAAGGGGTTAATGAAGGGGTGGGAGCATTGCTGGAAGCCATGAGGGGGGTGGGAGGGGATATTAGAAAAGGATGTATTTAATGATATCTTGAAATATGGAATATGTTACTATATCCTATTAATAATTTTTTTTAAAAAAAGGATATTATAGTATTGGAAAAACTGCAGAGAAGGGCAACGAGAATGATAAAAGGGTTGGAACACTTTCCCTATGAAGAAAGGTTAAAACGCTTGGGTCTCTTTAGCTTGGAGAAACGACGGCTGAGGGGTGACATGATCGAGGTTTATAAGATTATGCATGGGATAGAGCAGGTTGAGAAAGAATTACTTTTCTCCCTTTCTCACAATACAAGAACTCGTGGGCACTCCATGAAATTGCTGAGCAGTCGGGTTAGAACAGATAAAAGAAAGTACTTCTTCACTCAAAGAGTGATTAACACATGGAATTCACTGCCACAGGAGGCAGTGGCAGCTACAAGCATGGACATTTTCAAGAGGGAATTAGATAAACATATGGAGCAGAAGTCCATCAGTGGCTATTAGCCACAAGGTATAGATAGGAACTCTCAGTCTGGGGCAGGTGATGCATTCTATTCTTGGTGCTGGGGGGGACAGTAGTGGGAGGGCTTCTAGTGTCCTGGCCCCACTGCTGGACCTCCTGATGGCACCTGGTATTTTTGGCCACTGTGTGACAGAGTGTTGGATTAGATGGGCCATTGGCCTGATTCAAAATTGGCTTCTCTTATGTTCTTATGTTCTTATGATGCAGGACATAGGTCATAATATAGAAATAGATGTATGGCCTAAATATGGAAAACATTAAAATATATGAGAGCTATATCTTACAAGGAAAACTTTAATAAAATGTTTCATAGATGGTACTGGTCTCCGGACAAAATAGCTAAATGTCAAACCAATACCACCAATATATGTTGTAAAGCAAACATAGGAACCTTTTATCATATGTGGTGGAGGTGTAAAACAGTACAAAACTATTGGAGGATGGTACATAAAATAAATTTTGAAATATTGAATATAAATGTAATATTAACACTAGAAACTTATTTGTTAAACATAATGCCAGGAGGTTATCAATACCATGATATATACTTGTTGACTTATATCATTACGTCTGCTAGAATAATGTTGGCAAAACACTGGAAAACTGAAGAAATACCTTCCACAGAGGAAATAGCATATAAATTAATTGAACTTGCGGAAATGGATAAATTGAGGGAAAAAATGATAAGTTACATTTTAAAAGATGGCTAAGAGTGTATAAATGGATGGATGGATAACAAAATGGACAAATGGACTCAAATGTATGAGAAAGTATGATGTATTGTAGATTGAAAAACTTCATAAATAAAAGTATTAAAAAAAAAAGAATTACAAATACTCTCCAGATAGCACAGATCAGTTCCCCTGGAACATATGGTGGACTCTGTGTCTTTCTACCCTGCTGAGATCCCCCACTATGACAGCCAGTGTGACTTAGCAGTCAGGGCTTCAGAGCACAGTAAAGGCTGCAGGCGGGGGAGGGAGATGGAAAACTGAAATCAGATGGGCAGATAAAGATAGGCTGATGATTGGCTAGGAAGGATATAGGGTTGCCAACTCCAGGTTGGGGAATTCCTGGAGATTTGAGGGGTGGAGCCTGGAGTCAGTGAGGTTGTGGAGGGGTGGGACCTCAGACAGGTACAATGCCATAGGCTCCACCCTCCAAACCAGCCATTTCCTCCTGGGGAACCACTGCTGCCAATCTCCAGGTGAGGGCTGGAGATCACTCAGAATTACAGCTGCTCTTCAGATGGCAGAGACCAGTTCCCCTGGAGAAAACGGTGGACTCTGTCATTATACACTGCTAAGATCACCACAGGAAATTGACACTGAGTGCCCAAGGCCAGGGCACCCACCCAGAGCCTCTTTCTAGAGCTTGTTGTATTTATTTCCACAATAGGCCTTATTCTTAGTAAGAACATAAAACGTGAAAAAGTATCATAATAAAGAGCATTGTAACAAATCAAAATATAGTAAAATAATAATCCATACTCTGGTTTATCTTCAGATTGCATAAATCTTTCACCCGTTTGGCCATTATTGAAGTGTACAGGAGGTTTGGGTTTTTTTGGTGTTTTGTTTTTTTTTAGAAATCAAGCATGAGAATGGAGATACGGCCAAAGACAGAATCTAATAAAATTCAGGGGAAATTGCCCAACTTTGCCCTGATCTGGATGACTGAAATTAGCCCGATCTCATCAGATCTCAGAAGCTAAGCAGGGCCAGCCCTGGTTAGTATTTGGATGGGAGACCACCAAGGAAGTCCTGGGTTGTGATGCAGAGACAGGTAATGGCAAACCACCTCTGGACATCTCTTGCCTTGAAACACTACAGGGTTCCCATAAGGCAGCACTTTCCACCACCAACAACACCTAAGCAGTTCTTGGGTGTGTGGCCAGAGTTTGCCATTGCAAGTATGAAAAAAAATAGTCTTGTACAGTTACCTCCTGTGTTCAAAGGGTTCCAAAACAGTTTTTAAGGCTAAAATGCTTAGAAATGATGTGACGAAAGAGCACGGGGTAATGTTTAGCAGCCTTGTTCTTCCGTTTTTCTCTGTCAACAGGAAATCCTTCTGATCTTCTCTAAGTTCTGGTAACAAACTCTGCAAAGTGATGTCACTCATGACCACCACTGTATTGAGTAAAGACCTGCAAACTGCTTTGTCAAACAGCTGTTGAATTGTGTCCCATTTATTGTACAAACACACGCTCACTCGAGTGACTACTCTTGCTGGAAGTTTTCCCACACCTGTGATGTTCCCCAGGAACTAGAGTGCTGCTGTTGGGCCTGTTTAACATAATCTGTGACCGGCAGTCAGTTTGGAAGACATTGCAATAGGTATCATCTTAAATATTGCCATGCAGAGTAAATAGTTCCATATCACACATGCTGGATTTGTTTAAAAATCAGTTTCTTCAATTAAGATGTTTAAAACTGAAAGGGGTACATAAAAGCAGTGGACTTCCCTCCCAAAGATTAGCTGCATTTTCCTGCAGTGGCCACAAGGTTAGAGATGGATTCATTTTAGCCATGTATTTTTAAGCAGTAACACACTCCATTAGAAAGATCAAGTGGACTAAAGTACCTCCTGCATCTGATGAAATAGTCTATTGCCTACAGGAAAAAAAATAGTCTATTGCCTACAGCTTGCCAGTTTGGTATGATCCTTTTCCTATTAATGCAACAGGGTTTCAGGCCAGCGACTCAACTGGAACCAAGTTTTCTCAGAAGTCTAGCAGAAAAGACTAACTTCTAATGAGATGTACTTAAGCAACCTCCATTAAAATAAAAACTACTACAGCAGTTCTTCTCATATGTTCTTTATTGTACTGAGATTGTCATTTATCCTTGCCAAAATCCAAGGGTCTATCTATTTTATCTATCCTCCATGGTTCTTCCAAGCTATGCTCACTACAACTCTGCAAGATAGGTAGGTATGGCTAAAAACAGCCCTGGAAAACAGGGCCGGGAAGGGAGGCAACAGGAGCCCCTCTTTTTCTTATGTTGCAGTCTGGAGCAAAATTGGGCACCTGCAGACTTTTAAAACGACACTCCATGCAGCTTCTGTGTGGTTGCAGGGAAAGGGAATCTGGTAGTTTGATCCTGACTTGCCCAAGGTTCACTTGATGGCTGAGTGCGGATTTGAACTGAGGTTTCCCTAGTCGCAGCCAGACACTCTCTGTGCCTTTTTTCAATGAGCTATCAATTTAAAAGGACCATCTCTCTGTATATGTGTTGTATAGCGGGTTAGACGCATAATGAAACCATGGACAACGATGTAGTAATCAGCATGGTTCGCTATTATACAACACGAGAAAAAAATACCTGGCCAGGTGGCCAACTATATACATGCTAAAGGGAACGCCCCCTGGTGCCATTGGCGGGTTTGAATTCCCGCCGCTGTTCCCATTGGTCCCCTTAAGCTGGAGCCAGGAGCCTCAGTCCCATTGTTCTCCGGGACTCAAGCTCAGGCTCTGTTGCTGATTCCTATAGCGGTCAGCAGACACAACACCCCTCCCCCCATAGTTCGGACTCTCCTAGGGAATGTAGTCCTTCAAGTATGCTGGGGCATGGCGTTCCCTAGTGGACCGCCATGGTGCTGGAGTTGGGACTTCTCCCCTGTTGATTTGTGGCTGCGCGGGAGGGGCCAACGCTCCTTCTTCCAACGTTGATGTCGGAGGCGCTGGCGGCCACTCATGTGGCATTCCCTCCGGGGTTGGGGCTGGCGCATCGAGTTGGGTCGCATCCCTGGGGTCCGATACCGGTTCTGGACTTTCCTCCGCCCCCTGGGCTTTGCGCTTGTCCCCTTGATCATGTAGCTCACCTCCGTCCAGAAGCATACGCCGCCGCAGCTGGTCCACGTGGCAGCGCAGTACCTGGCCACAGTCCGTCGATACTTCATAGGAGACAGGCCCAGTGACGCGGATGACCCTGCCGGCAACCCATTCTGGACCCCTGCCATAGTTCCTTACAAACACCGGGTCTTCCGGAAAGAACCCCCGTGGTGCCTCCCGCTGCCCAGTCCTGTTGTGCGCCTCAGGGGCCCTGTCGGGGTGTAGGCAGTCCAGGAGGACTGCGGGTCTCCGGCCCATGAGGAGCTCGGTGGGGCAGCGGCCGCTCACTGGGTTGGGTGTAGTCCAGTTCGCTAGGAGGAACTGTGTGATTCGAGACTCCCAGTCCCCTTTGGTCAGGCGGCTGAGCGCCTCCCTTGCCGTGCGGACCATCCGTTCCGCCTGGCCATTCGTTGCAGGGTGGAAGGGTGCTGACCTGATGTGCCGGATCAGGTTGTCCCTCAGGAACCGCTGGAACTCCTTGGACGTGAACACTGAGCCGTTGTCTGAGACAATCGTGTCCGGCAACCCATGCATGGTGAAGATTTTCCTGAGTACCCGTATCGTAGCACTCGCAGAGGTGGTGGAGACAGGACTCACCTCCAGCCACTTTGAGTATGAGTCCATGGTTACAAGGAATGTCAATCCGTGGAAGGGGCCAGCAAAATCGATGTGGAGCCGGGACCACGGGTCCCAGGACTGCATAGGTGCGCTAGGTGGGCTCGGTTGGACCTCTTGGCAGATCTGGCAATGCTTCACCTAGGCCTCTATTTCCCCATCCATGCCCGGCCACCAGACGTAGCTCTGGGTGAGGGCCTTCATCTGCACGATGCCAGGGTGTGCCTTGTGCAGAGCCTGCACGACCTGGAGTCGGAGCATGCTGGAGACTACCACCCAGTCCCCCCACAGCAGGCAGCCCTTGTGTGCCGATAGTTCCTCGCGCCGCGTTGTGAACGCGCTGAACTCTGAGCCCACTGGGGCCGTAGGCCACACCCTCACCACCCAGCCGAGAACCCAGGAGAGAATGGGGTCACGGGCTGAGTGGTGGGCCCACTGGGGCCGTAGGCCACACCCTCACCACCCAGCCAAGAACCCAGGAGAGAATGGGGTCACGGGCTGAGTGGCGGGCGACGTCTGCAGCCTGGAGGGGGGCATCTGGCAGACTCTCCATCTGGAGGATGTGATGAGCCAGGGCCTCCCCCTCGTCCGGCAGGGGAAGCCGGCTCAGCGCGTCTGCGTGGCCCATCGCCTTGCCCAGCCGGTGCTGCAGCGTGTAATTGTAGCCCGCCAGGAAGATGGACCACCGCAAAACTCGAGGGGAGAGTACCTGAGGCATCTGGCGATCTGCCACGAAGAGGCCCAGCAGTGGGTGGTGGTCCATAGTGATGGTGAAGGGATGGCCATAGATGAAGTCGTGGAACTTCTTCACCCCAGCCACAACTGCCAGTCCCTTGCGGTCTATCTGGGCATAGTTCCATTCAGCTGCAGATAGGGTCCGCAAGTAGTACGTGACTGGGACCTCCCAGCCGTCCGGAAGGCGGTGCACCAGCATGGCTCCCACCCCATAGGGGATGCGTCGCAAGCCAGGACCACGGGCAGGGACTCATCGAAGTGGGACAGGACCGAGTTCGAGATTAGCAGGGCCTTGACAGCCCAGAACGCAGCAGCCAGGTGCGGGCCCCAGACCCAGGGTGCCTTCTTGTCAAGCAACCAGTGGAGGGGCTCGGCTACTGCCGCCTTGTGGGGGAGAAAGGCGTGGTAGATGTTTAAAAGTCCAAGAAACGCCTGGAGCTCGGCATAGGAGGTCGGGGGTGGAGCTTCCACAATGGCCTTAACCTGGTCCTGGGCTGGGTGGAGGCCGTCCGCATCCACTGTGAAGCCGAAAAAGTCCACCGATGACACCCCGAGCTGGCACTTTTCATGCTTGACTTTGAGGCCAGTGTCCCGAATCCGGCTGAGGACCATGCAGAGGCGGGTGGTGAATTCGTCAGTGTGACAGTGGTGATCATCACATCATCGAAGAATGGTGTGATGCCGGGAATCCCTTTGAGGAGAGAGTCCATTAATTGCTGGAATATCCCGGGTGCCACGCTCACCCCGAATTGCAGGCGCTTGACCCTGAAGGCCCCCTGGTGGGTCACAATTGTCTGGGCCTCTGCAGTTGGCCCATCAACCGGCAGCTGCTGATATGCTTGGGTAAGATCTAATTTGCTGAAGATCTTAGCCCCTGCCAAGATGGCCAGGACGTGGCTTACTACTGGGACCGGGTAGGAATGGTCCTGCAACGCCCTGTTGATCGTGCATTTGTAGTCCATGCAAATGCAGACCTCCCCGTTAGGCTTTACTGGGGTCACAATTGGGGTCTCCCATGCTGCATGGGAGACCGGTTCCAGGACCCCCTGGGCCACCAGGTGGTCCAGTTCCACATCTATCTTGGGTTTCAGCGCAAACGGAACTGTCCTGGAATGCATCCGAATAGGGGCCACCTTGGGGTCGAGCTGCAGCAAAACCGGGGGAGGCTGTGTACCGGCCCAGCATCCCATCAAAGACGGATGGGAACTTGTGGCACACCTCCTGGAAGTCGCGGGTTGCACAGTGCTGGACCCCCTCGATCGCGATTCCCAGGGGTTCAAACCAGGCCCTTCCCAGGAGGCTGACTAGGTCGCCCTCGACCACTAATAAGTCCAAATAGCCCTTGAAGCCACGGTACTGCACCCTGAAACTCCTGACCCCTTTCACTGGCACACGGTTTCTTTGAAAGTCCATGAGCATCATGGGTGATGACTGCAAGTGGGGGCCCCCCTTTGAGCATATCCGTTTTAATGTGGCCTCTGAGATGATGGAGTGTGCAGAGCCTGAATCAAGCTCCATTTGTAAGGGGACCCCCTCTACTTTAACCCGGACATATATTTTAGGTGTAGAGGCCTGACTGGGGAGTTTCAGTACCTGTTCGGTGGCTGTCAGGGTGTTGGTCAGGAGGTAGAGGTCTTCTTCTGGTGCCGCGCAGTCCTCATAGTGTGCTTCTGCCCTGCGGCGGGGCGGTTTTGGTGCCGCGCAGGATGTTTTGGAGCGGCAGACCCTGACGATGTGGCCCATGTGGCCGCAGTCCCGACACGTGGTGTCCCGGAACCAACACGCTTTCCTCTCGTGCTGACCGCCGCAGCTGGCACACTCCTGTGCTGCTGAGCCGGGTTGCTTGCACATGGAGCTGGTGAGCGGGGCTGGCGGGCGATGCTGGGCTTCCGTGCAGTGGACCTCGGAGTCCTCGAGGTCGCTGTTCCCGGTGATGGCCACCTGGTGTGTTGTGGTGGCTCCTGAGTGGGACCTCTCCCACGCGGTGGCTAGGGCCGAGGCGATGGTCACCTTCTCCCCCTCCATTATCCGGTGCCGGAGTTTCTCCTCCCGTAGGCCAGCGACGAACTGGTCACGGAGAACCATGTCCAAATATGTCCCAAAGGCGCAGTTGGCCGCCAGGCAGTGGAGCTCCACGAGGAACTTGGCGGTGGTCTCCTTGCCCTGCTGGTTCCTGTGCTGGAAGACCACGTGACAGGTCATCTCCGACGGCTTCAGGAAAAAATGGTTCTGCACAGCCTGGACAATCTCGTCGACCGTGCATTCCTCCACCTTCTTAGGAGAGGGAAGGTACTGGGCTAGTTCTACTATCATGGGGCCACAAGAGCAGAGCAGCAGGACTCTCTTTCAATCTTCGTCCGTGATCTGATAGAACACGAAGGCTTGTCACAGACCCGTAACCCAGGCTCCCCATCGCTGGGTCTGGGAGGCGTTGAATGGCGGCAGCAGCCCGGATCCTGGAGTGACGGCCGTTGTGCTAGTCAGCGGCTGCAACACGGCTCTAGGTTCACCCTCAGAGGTGCTCATGAATGAAGCACGTGGAGTGGCTGAGTCTTCGGTAGCATTGTCCGACAGCCTGGCTGGAGCACTCAACAGGATCCCACCTTCGTCGCCATTGTTGTATAGTGGGTTAGACGCATAATGAAACCACCAGCAATGATGTAGTAATCAGGATGGTTCGCTATTATACAAAAATACCTGGCCAGGTGGCCAACTATATACATGCTAAGGGGAACGCCCCCTGGTGCCATTGGCGGGTTTGAATTCCTGCCGCCATTCCCATTGGTCCCCTTAAGCTGGAGCCAGGAGCCTCAGTCCCATTGTTCTCCGGGACTCAAGCTCAGGCTCTGTCGCTGATGCCTATAGCGGTCAGCGGACACAACAATATGTATACATGTGGCAACTCTGGTCCTCTAAGCTGTTTTTTCCCTCATCATTCACTAAGAACATAAGAACATAAGAACATAAGAGAAACCAATGTTGAATCAGGCCAATGGCCCATCTAGTCCAACACTCTGTCACACAGCGGCCAAAATATACCAGGTGCCATCAGGAGGTCCAGCAGTGGGGCCAGGGCACCAGAAGCCCTCCCACTGCTGCCCCCTCCAGCACCAAGAATAGAGTGCATCACCTGCCCCAGACTGAGAGTTCCCATCTATACCCTGTGGCTAATAGCCACTGGTGGACTTCTGCTCCATATGTTTATCTAATTTCCTCTTGAAACTGTCCATGCTTGCAGCTGCCATGACCTCCTGTGGCAGTGAATTCCATATGTTAATCACTCTTTGGGTGAAGAAGTATTTCCTTTTATCTGTTCTAACCCGACTGCTCAGCAATTTCATAGAGTGCCCACAAGTTCTTGTATTGTGAGAAAGGGAGAAAAGTACTTCTTTCTCAACCTGCTCAATCCCATTCATAATCTTATAAACCTCGATCATGTCACCTCTCAGCCGTCGTTTCTCCAAGCTAAAGAGCCCCAAGCATTTTAACCTTTCTTCATAGGGAAGGTGTTCCAACCCTTTTATCATTCTAGTTGCCCTTCTCTGCACTTTTTCCAATGCTATAATATCCTTTTTGAGATGTGGTGACCAGAACTGTACACAGTATTCCAAATGAGGTCGCACCAATGATTTATACAGGGGCATGATGATACTGGCTGATTTGTTATCAATTCCCTTCCTAATAATCCCCAGCATAGCGTTGGCCTTCTTTATTGCAGCTACACATTGTGTAGACATTTTCAGCGAGTTATCCACTACGACTCCAAGATCTCTCTCTTGGTCCGTCTCTGCCAGATCAGACCCCATCAACGTGTATTTATATTTAGGATTTTTGGCTCCAATGTGCATCACTCTGCACTTGGCCACATTGAACCCCATTTGCCACGTTGACGCCCACTCACCCATCCTCAACAGATCCCTTTGGAGTGCCTCACAATCCTCCCTGGTTTTCACCACCCTGAACAACTTTGTGTCATCTGCAAATTTAGCCACATCACTGCTTACTCCCAATTCCACTCTTGTAATATATAACAATTGCCTCTGTTCAGTCTTTACTGTGTTAGCCCCAATCGTACGGAATGGCCTTCCTGAATGCACCTACTTTTCTGCCTTTTAAAAGATTCTACTAGACTGAATTGTCCAAGAGGGGACTTGAGGGCTCTTAAAGAAGTGTAGAGATGGTAGAAAATGCCATGTCTCAGTGATAGAGTGTATGCCTCATGTGCAGAGGAATGTCCAGCTTTAATCCCCAGTATCTCCAGCTAAAGGGATCAGGGAATAGGTAGTCTGAAGGCTTTCTGTGTGAAAACGTGGAGAACTGCTGCCTGTCAGAGTAGACACTTCTGAACTTCTTAGACCAGTGGTGACTTAGTACAAGGTAGCCTGAGATCAAATCAGTCAATCCTAAAGAAAATCAACCTTGACTGTTCCCTGGAAAGCCAGGTACTAAAGCTGAAACTCAAATACTTTGGCCACCAAATGAGAAGGGAGCACTTACTGGAGAAGACCCTGATGGTGGAAATGATTGAAGGTAACAGAAGAAGGGGATGGCAAAGGGTGAGATGGTTAGACAGTGTTATCGATGCAACAAACATGAAATTGAGCAAACTCCGGAGGATGGCGGAAGACAGGAGGGCCTGGTGTGATGTGGTTCATGGGGTCGTAAAGAGTTGAACTCGACTGTGTGACTGAACAACAACAAAGCTTCATGTATTAAAACAACTTTTTATTTTGCCTTGGCTCACTGTCTATTTGATTGCTTGTTTCTATCCCTGTTTTTAAAAAAACTGTTCTGTTGTGAGTTGCCTTGAATCCCTTTTGTGGAGAAAAGCAGGACAGAAATATTTTTAATCAAAAAAAAGTTGCTGTAAAACTAATAATGAGAAACCCAGGGATATGATAAATAATATCAAGGGAGAATAAAATCATGCAAACCTCCAGCAAATACTATTCACAGATTCTTCCCCATTGTCCATCACTCTGATTAATTATAGTACTGCTTTCCTACATCAGAATATTTGTACTGTTCGAAACTGTAAGATCAATTGTGCAATGACAGTAGAATGCATCAGCACTTAAGCCTGGTTCCATCAGACAACTGATGGTTAGAGAATACTCTGCTGACATCTGGTGGAAGAACATGACCATCCTTGCATGTTCTGAATGATACAATTATTTGTCTGTATCGCCAACTCGTCACTTGTGCATTACTTGTTCTATACTTCAGCTTCACTGGTCAGTCTCTCATTCCATTATATTGAAGCAGTGGTACTCATTCTGCATCTTGCCGAGAGCCATATTTTCAAATAGCATCAACCAAAAGAGCCACATGACTACTATATGCCCTGCATACCACCTCACCAAATGCACACATACAATAACATTAAACATATAACTATAACCAGTAGCTGCTGAGAAGTGTGTGTGTCGAGGGGTATTGGAGAGGATTACCTGTCCCCCACTTTTCCAGCAGCTGCATTTCCATGGTGGAACCATCTTTCAACCACAAGCCCTACTAGAGAATGGCTTGGCTCACCTTCCTGAAACATAGGGTGGGTACCACAGATGGATGGTATGTCAAAAAGCCACAAGTGACTCCTGAGCCACTGTGTTAAAGAGTGGTGGGTGAAATTATTCAGTTTGCCACTTCCATGTAATCTGAAGGGAAATGTAAGTTACATTATGTAACTGCTCTTTTACATTCACGCTGTCCTCAGCGATGCATGCCATAGATATAGATTGCATTAAAGTAATTGATTTTGTTACCTGAATATAAACCACTGGCCAGAATCCAGCAGACACATAATCACACTTTTTATTTCTTCATATTTATAGCATGCCCTTCCTGCAAGCGGGCTAAGGGAGGGTAACAACGTTTTGGTAGGACAATAAATAATTTGTTTATATCAGTTACATGAGTTGTCAAACTTTTTGAAGTAAGGTCTGCTTTTCAATTCACTCTAAACGTTGGGACCTACCACTGCAGAACACAAGCAGAGGGAGTCCAGGAAGCAACAGCTGTAAGTTACCCCTATTGCTAGTGGCTGGGGATGAGGGGAGCCCCTAGAAATGGAAGAGGCTGCATTACTGCTGCTGGGAAAAGTGGGCCCTAGAGGCTCCTCTCCCCTTTCAGGCATTCGGGCCTCATGACCCATCTGTGAGAGATTTGTGACCTATTTTTGGGTCATGACCCACAGTTCCAGAGCCACTTGGCAAGCTACATCACCGAAGCACAAGTGAAGATACAAAATTAAATGTGAGCATTTGGTGGGGCAGGGACATGGGGGGTACCATCTGTGGTGGTGTGAAATCACTTGCTGGGGAAGTGAGTGATTCTCTAAGGACTGCTGGAAACTCTGTGGTAAATCCATAGCTCTTCACCCCAGTTCAAATGGCACTAGACATATTAACAGGGCTTTTCAGCAAGCACAGCTGCAAAATGAAATCAAAAACAAGTGCTCTGATGAATCACTGTCTGTAAATGCGTATATTAGTCTTTTTCTCACGCTACCGGCATGTCTGACTTTTCACATGCAAATATCAATGCCAAATATCAAATTCAAACTGGAAAGGCCAGACGTTTCATTAGATGTGGGTCTCGCGATAACCTCTCCTTCCTCAAAAAATGACCACTATGCCTGTTGCTAGCAGCTGGAGACAGTCGACTTCAACTAATCCATCACGACAACATCCATAATCTGCATTTTGGAAGCAGGGCTGAAATTGTGTCAGTACTGATTATACTTGTTTTATTTTACTTCACTTCTACTTTGCCTTTCTCCCTAATGTGGACCCAAGACAGCTTATATTGCTGTCCTCTCCTCCAGTTTATCCTCACAACAACCCTGAGAGATAGGCTAGGTTGAGAGTGTTTGATTGGTTCATGGTCACTCAGCAAGCCTCCATGGCAGAGTGGGGATTTAATCTGAGGCATCCCAGACCCTAATGTGACATTCTAACCACTACACCACACTGGCTAAGTCATAGCATTTGTTTGTATCAGTGGCAGGGTACAACCACAATTCTGGAAAATAAGAACACATCAAAATGATCTCAAATACAAAGTGCATTTCCATTTCCAGTTAGTAATGAGAAAATCCCTGCATGTCAGGCAGTAGAGCAAAGGGCTCAAGGCACTCTCGAACCATTGCAGGCAGATATGGCAAAGTGTACAAATGTGTTTTGACAGTGCCTTAAATAGGCTGCCTCAGGCCATCCAACAGCCACTCACAGTGCTGTGTTGGCATCATGCAACTTGCTTCCAATGGCTGCCAGCAAACACCGCCCATCTGCTCTACCCTCACAGAGAGGGGAAGGGCCAGTATTTGGCATATTATGCAAATAGCCTCCTTTCTTAATTAAAAAGGCAAACTGGAGGAGATGCATGTATGTATTACAGATACAATTTTGATGGAGAACTTAGCATGATTTGAGATATGGAGGCATAAGAACTAACAGTGCAACTCTAAGCAGCATCACACCTTCTAAATCCATGAAAGTCAATGGATTGCATTGAAAAACACTAAGCATCTGGGAAGAAGATTCATGGGGCCCAGTAAACCCAAGTCAGACAATCCTCTTCCCTTCCTCTGGCTTACTAATTACTAATGAAATTACTAATGAAATCATGTACATGTGCATCTGCCAACACATGCACATATATCATATGCGAACAGCCCAGGCTCTTGTCAGGAGACTCCATGTTTCTACTCTCTTGATGGCTCTGCAACCCAGTTTTGGAAAGCATAGCGAGTTGTGACCTGTAGATTGTTTTCTGATTCATTACAATTTAATGATGGAGGAGGAGGAGGAGGAGGAGATTGAATTTATACTCATTTATACCCTGTAGTTGGCATCTCAAAGCAGCTTACACTCTCCTTTCCCTTCTCCTCCCCACAACTGACACCCTGTGAGGTAGGTGGGGCTGAGAGAGCTCTGAGAGAACTACTCTTGAGAGAACAGCTCTCAGAGAACTGTGACTGACCCAAGGTCATCCAGCTGGCCGCATGTGGAGGCGTAGGGAATCAAACCCAGTTCTTCAAATTAGAGTCCACCACTCTTAACCATTACACCAAACTGGCCAATTACATTGGCTGTACCCTATTATTATACATTATAATATGTATAATTATAATATATATTAATATATATTATAATAATAAGCTTTTGTGTGAGGAAGCTGCTAGTTTTTATATGCAGTTGTTAAAAAGTTGTCCATAAGGACAGAATGAATTGCCATTTTAGAACACTGGGGGAGGGAAGAAACCTATGCGGCAAATGAGCTTTCCATAACAATCAAAGAGCAAGATATCTGAGGTATCTCTAGAACAGAGGTAGAAGTAAAAGGATACATTTATTTATACAATTCTTTTTCATTTTTTTTAAATGACCTATGTTTTGTCAATCACAAAATCAGATATGGCCACAGTAATTGTTACATAGCCTGTAATTAAGAAACATCAGCTGAGATTAGGTTGAGACAAGCAGTGTTTGTAGACAGAAGTCTGACTCTTGCTGCAATGACAAGTTAGATCACACTCCAGCTTGAGACAAATAAAAAACATAAGAGTTCTTACCTGCCCTTGGACAAAGAATGTTGACAGTGAGAAGCATTAAGAAACATTATAGGTGGCATGACTCAAACAGCTGGAGAAACACAAGGAGCCAAGTGATCGATAGATCAAGGCTATCGGAAGTGAAGATGGGGATTCGATAATGACTGGTGGAAGGGGGGGGGCGGTACCTAAACTTAGTGTTCGCAAGATAACAAAAACTCTCCCAGTGGCACAAAGTTATAAGAGCAGTTGTCAAAAGAATGTAAGACATATTAGAGAATGAGTCAGGAGAAGCAATCTTTCTTTCTTTCTTTCTTTCTTTCTTTCTTTCTTTCTTTCTTTCTTTCTTTCTTTCTTTCTTTCTTTCTTTCTTTCTTTCTTTCTTTCTTTCTTTTTAAAGAAAGGCTGCATTAACTAGTAAAGGATCTTGTTCAAAAAAGCTTTGCTTTGGGTATTGCATGACAATCTACTTTGCTTCATTCCAGGCTTCCTTGTAAGCAGGATTAGGGGTCAAGCTGGGGTTTGAAATATGGACTGCTCCCTCCACCTATTCTGTCTGACCACTGTCATTAGGGATGGGCACAAACTGCATTTTTAGGTGCAGTTACTGGTTCATGGCTGAACCACAAACCAAACCATGAACTGATATGTTGTTTCATGAACTGAACCAGTTCATATTGGTTTATGATCCCTGCCTTCTGCTCTCTGCCATTCAGCTGTTTTTCATGAAGAGCAGAAAGCAGGGGGTTAAGTAGCTCTGAGCCATTTAAACCCCTGCTTTCTGTTCTTCGTGAACTGCCAAAACCCACCATGAACAGCCTTAAAATTTGTGAAAGTTCATGGCAGCTCTTCAGTTTGTGAACATCACTTCATGAAGCACGAACCGGCCAAAATTTGTGATGAACATTAGTTCATGACCCAGTTTGTGCCCATCCTAACTGTCATAATGTCACTTCTCACCGATTTTTTGGTACCAAAGTTATCGATACTGCAGAGGGGGCATGAGAGCTAGTAAGGTCACTTTCATCAGCGTGATTCCTCTTGGCTGTTCTGGTGCTGTCTCTTTGTTTACCCAGAATACGCTTCTAAGGGGGCTTCCTTCCCTTCCATAAATTCCTTCTTTGCCTAACTTGCATGAGGGCACGATGTTCTCGGCATCTATCTCCATCCTAGCTTAGGTAGAGAGCTAAGAATGTCTATACCTCCTTCAAAGTATGGAGTTCCTTAACAAGAAATGACATCAGTTTCTTTTAGAAAGCAACAAGTGTCGTGTGGACACTTCAAGCAGCACTCCCATTCTTCTGTGCAAAGTAACTCTGAAGCAACCAGTATTTGGGCCTAGCTGAAATAAAACCTAAATTAACAGTTAATTAAACAGAGTCAGGGCTATTTTGGGGCAGGAACACATAGGAACAGAGTTCTGGCTGGCTCCCAAGTTGGCCACACCCAGCAGGAACTCATTAGCATAGTAGGCCATACCCAACAGCAGAAACTCATTAGGACTGGCTACATTAGGGTGTGTGTGGCCTAACATGCAAAGGAGTTCCTGCTCCAAAAAAAGCCCTGGATTTTGACAACAAACAAGGTAAAGAAGCAAAAGGTGGGTGTGGCTGGATGACCACACTTCTGGTAACATGAGGGTGTGGCCTGATATGCTAATGAGTTTCTGCTGTTAGGTGTGGCATATTATGCTAATGAGTTCCTGCTGGGCTTTTTCTACAAAAAAAGCCCTGAACAGAGTTATTCCTCCACTTGCACCTGCTGGATGGCCTTGGGCAAGCCATGGTTCCGGCACAGCTGTTCTTGAAAAAGAGCAGTTTCTGTCAGAGCTCTCTCAGCCCCACTTACCTCACAGTGTGTCTGTTGTGGGGAGGGGAAGGGAAAGGAGTTTGTAAGCCTCTCTGAGACTCATTTGGGTAGTGAAGGGCAGGGTATAAATCCAATCTCCTCCTCCTCTTCTTCTTTTTCTTGTCCCCTGACTTCAGTGGGCTGAAAAGAGTGTAACCAGATGGCAATGTATGTGTAACTGTGGGCCCTGATGCTGGCCAATCACAGAATATGCAGCAAAACTCTCAGCTAATTTATGAATGGCTAGATTTGAAGAATATCAGCTCTAATTCCTAGTGCAGGACAATACTGTCATCACCACATTTCTTTTATCCAATCAGTAAGGTCCTTTCCGCACTTGAATCTCATCCCTGGTTTTATCAGAGTTCACCTCGCAACACAATACCTTGCATTTATTCCTGGTTATAATAGCATCCATTTATCCCTGGACAAATGTGGGGCGAAACTGGGTTGACCATAATGTAATGTGGAAACAAAAAATACCCCGAGATAATTACAGGGGTGAACTCGAGTGTGGTGTAGAATGTAAGTCTGGGGACAGGGCTGAACCAGGATTTAAGGCCTAGTGTGGAAAGGACCTAGGTGATGCAAAGCATAATTACTTATAAGATAATTCAATTGTGAGAGAAATCTGGGAAACTTTGGATTATTTTTCTATATTATCTCCAAATTTAACAAAAAGTGTTGTTCTTCACAAGTAGTCCTTTTTCTTCTTGGTGTGAATCCCAAGAGTGTATTAAATAAAATGGATCTTCTTTGTAAAGCAGATGGGAAAGTACTTTAGAAGGTGCCAGGTTTATTTATGGAAGCATGAAATTGAATTTAGTAGGTGCCTTGTGCCAGTATGAAATGTGAACTCTCAAAACAGGAAGTGGAGTTTTATTGCTTATTTACTTTATTACTAGATCAGCTGTCTGGGACAGCAGAATCCCTCACAGGAATCCTTTGCTTTCCAGCTCCGAACCACAATGTCTTGACCATCAGTTGAGCATAACATCTGCTGCCAGAACCCCAATGATAAGCACATGCTTTGCCGTCTATCTCTGCTGATCTTCTGCAGATTTATATGAGGGAAAAATACTTCACATTCTAGATGGATTTAAAACAATGTGAACTGAGTCACTTGAGCCAAGAGACAGAAAGTTTGCTTCAGTTTCCAATCATTGACAATATGCTGCATCTGATCTGGGGTCAAAGTACCTACTCCAAAGACCTTATGGATGCCACAGATACGTTGAGCTTGTGGCTTCATTTTTTTTTTTACTTCCTGCAGGCTATTGCTCCATAGCTAGGAAAGAAGGTGGAGCATGTTACAGGAGAAGGTGTAAGACAGGAAAACAACACACAGGGCTAAGTCTGGGTTTTTTTTTTAATTCCACGAAATGTGTCCATTGGTCAGGAAAAGTTTGAGATATAGCACTGGAATCCTGTTTTTTTTTAAAAAATAAGGCTATGATTGCAGTTGGAAATAAGCCCCATTCACTCAATTTGGACCTATTTCCAAGCTTAATATCCACTTGTGTAACACTTCACAAGGCAGGATCATACCAGATGATTTTTCAAATACCTGGTATTCATATCTGACCTTTGAAGGTGATAAGGAACTCATTTAGGTAAAGTAAACAGTTAATGATGAGTTAATTTATCTTCATTCGCTTGGTAGGATGAACTTGGCTTGGGTTCTCGACCAGGAGAACATATTTATAATTGCTAACATTGTTATGAGTTCAACTTTTCCTTCTCTCCTACTCCAGTATCCTCCTCCTTCCTCCTTCCACTGTTTCATCATCACATACCTTTTCAAAGATTTACTGGATGTCTGTAACTTAACTCTGAGATGTGAAATGGTGTAGTACAGCCCAGTCTCATTGGATCTCAGAAGCTAAGCCGGGTAGGAACTTGGAAGGGAGGCCTCCGAGGAATGACTTTGCAGAGGAAAGCAATGGCAAATCACCTCTGCTTCTCACTGAACCTTGAAAGCCTCTTGCTTGAGTCTCCATAAGTCAGGTGTAACTTCATGGTACTTTACACACACACACACAGCTCTGGTTTCCCTTCAGATCATGTTCCTCATTCACCTTTGATCTTGTTATACATACCCTTTAACTCAGAATTCAAATATTTTGTTTGGGGCATAATAAAAACAGTAAATTATTTTCTTTTTTAAAGAATAGCTAAGATGCAGAAGCTTATTTTATAGGAAATGAGTTTATTTGATAGAGGAAGGCAAGAGTGTCATTATATCCCATCTGTGCTGAAGTTCATTGATCCACTGGTGTGAGAGCCAGTTCGGTGTAGTGGTTAAATGCGCAGACTCTAATCTGGGAGAACTTGGTTTGATTCCCCACTCCTCCACTTGCAGCTGCTGGATGACCTTGGGCAAGCCATAGTTCTGTCAGAGCTGCCCTTGAAAGAGCAATTCTTGAAAGAGCTCTCTCTCAGCCCCACCTACCTCACAGGGTGTCTATTGTAGGAAGGGGAAGGGAAAGGAGTTTGTAAGCCACTCTGAGACTCCGAGTGAAGGGTGGAGTATAAATCCAATCTCCTCCTCCTCCTCCTCCTCCTTTTCTTTTTCCCCTGCAAACATGGGCAGGTAACCTACTGAAATTTGCTTTCAGTTACATCCAGTGGCTTGGTTCCTAGCTACCTTTTCTGCACTTGGGGGGCATGATTTTCTTGCCTCTCTCCTCCTGTGGGGAGCCAGTGTGGTCTATTAGTGTGTCAGACTAGGATCTGGGACACCGAGGTTTGAATTCCCATGCTGCCATGGAAACTTGCAGGGTGACCTTAGGCCAGTCACACACACTCAACTAATCTACCTTACAGGGTTGTTGTGAGGATAAAAATGCAGGAGATGTGGATGAGGTAAGTCACTTTGGGTCCCCACCAGGGAGAAAGGAGTGGTATACATGAGGTAATTAAAAAAAAAATTGGGTTGATGTACAAAAGCTCCACAGAGGGAGGGCCAGGGCTTTATAAAGGCTCCACTTTGCAGATCCAGCCTTCTCTGACCTAAAAGGTAAAGGTTCCCTTGCTCGAAAGCCAGTCAAATCCGACTCTAGGGTTGCGGTGCTCATCTCCCTTTCAAAGCTGAAGAACCAGCGTTGTCCGAAGATGTTTCTGTGGTCATGTGGCCGGCATGACTAAACACCAAGGCACACGGAATGCTGTTACCTTCCCACTGAAGTGGTACCTATTTATCTACTTGCAATTTCTTGCTTTCAAACTGCTAGGTTGGCAGGAGCTGGAACTAGAGACGGGAGCTCACTCCGTCATGTGGCACTTTCGGGTCTCGAACTGATGAACTACTGACCTTCCACAGCCTGCAGTTCAGCGTCTTAACCACTTGAGCCACCGCAGCTCCTTTCTGACACCCCTACTCTTGTCCAAATAAATTCTCAGTGTGGGCTAGGGTAGCAAGACTGCTTGAAAAACTACAGCCCAAGGAAACTCCTTTGTCATCACTATGCTCCAATATAAGGTCTTTCCCTTCTTCCTTTTCCAGTGCCAAACATCAGATTTTACCCAGAAGGCCAGATTTTCAATGAAAATTGACTGCTGGGGCCCGGCTGAGAGAATCCACAGGATTCCTTGGCTAAGTTTCATCTATGTCTGGAAATTGGAGTCTGTGTCATTTGAGAACCACTTTAATGATGTATTGTACTTTTCTGAGGAGAAATTATTTTTATTCTGGATCCCCAATTTGCTACATAGAGACAGAGGAGACAAGTTTTACAAGCTGTCCTGGTACATCCAGAACAATTTATCTCCAGAAGAATGCTCCTGATATACATGGCCTATAAAACCCAACTCTGACTGTGGAAGGAATCAGATTCATCTTTCATTCACAAACAGAGCTTCCTACATGTTAGGATAAATTAAAACATATTGTGCACTCCTGTTTCTTACAGGCTGATAAGTATAGTTTTAGTAAAGCAACACATAAGGGAGGGAAAGTCCATTTTAATCCCAGCCAAAAATTCTTCAGCAGTTCTCTACAGATGAGCCTAAAAACTCTGGGGTGTTTAAAGACCCTCCTTTCTGAAGTCTGTCTTTCTTTGAGCTTATTAACCCTTCGCATTGTCTTGAGGCATTAAAGTAAAACAAAAGATCATCAGAAACAACCTATTCTTTTCATGAAAAAAACCAGTTCATACAATTGAACAAAAAAGTCAACAAATTCAAAGTTCACATTGTGTATCTGAAAGTAATTGCAGAAGAGAAAAAGAAACATTAGCTCTAGGAGGCTTGGTTAATAGAGCCATTATTAGAGACTGTAGATAGTCCTATTTACATTTTGTAGAAGCTACATTGCCATCCAAAGCAGGTCTACTTAGAATCCTACTCAGGTGTTTTCAGTGAGGTTTACTCCCAGAAAGTGTCCCTATGATTATACTGTGATGTTTTCATATTGCATTGAGCACTTGGCTTAACTGATAGGTTAATATGTAGTTTTATGGTTGTTTAACAGCAATTTTATTATGTGTGCAGTGACCTGGGAGCTCTATTGTAAAAAGATGACCCTGAAGTATGGTAGACTAGGAAGAAAAAACCTTGGGGTAGAGCTAGGCAATGCTATCAATGGGTGGATCTGAGCAATTTTGCAGTGCACTCCTGAACAGATTCACAGACAAAGTCATATGATTCATGGTTTGTGGGCAAAGTCATACATAGAATCATGAAAATAACATATCTGGCCACAGTTCTGAAGATCTTAATATGGAATCCAAAGATCTGGAATGTTATTAATGTAAATGTTCAGTGTAGATGTGCCATTTACATTTAAAGACACCGAACAGTCCAAAGTCACATTGCTAAGAAATGCAGATATAACTGAGTCATTGGAGAGAGGGCATGAGATCACAGATTCCATCTCCCACCAATTCAGTTAAAAGACATCAACTACATTTATAAATAAGAAACCATTAATCAAAAGCTTTTATCTCTGTTTGCACTCATCGGACTGTACTAGATGTTGGCAAAGCCTGTGATTTATATTTCCAAACCTTTTTGTATTACTAAATACCAAACAGGCTAAGTCCTCAGCCTCAGCCTGTTTAGTTCTTGAGGGTTTCTGCTGTTCAAGTGATATAAAAAGCCTCCCTTGAAAGGAGGGGCACGTGATTGATGAGACAAAAATACGAGAGGTTATTTATCAATTAGTCATCTGCCCTGATCAAAGCACTGAGCATGTATTTTTACTTAGTTATAATTTTACAGCACAGTCCTAAGTAGAATTACACCCTTGTAAGCTCATGGAATTCAATGGATTTTGAAGGGTGTAACACAGCTTAAGATGTCTGTTCACCATTTAGCACAGCAACTAATACTATTAAAGTTTCTGCTGGCCAGGGATAGGACCACTCCTAGATACCCCTGTGCTAGCAAAGCACAAAGATATACTAGCATAGCAAAACTGTTGTTTTGACAATATCTACCTGTAGAACATAGTAAACACCCTCTTCCAACAACCTAAGAGGTGACTCTACACATGGACATCACCAGACGGGCAACACCAGAATCAGATTGATTATATCATTTGCAGTCAAAGATGGAGAAGCTCTATACAGTCAGTAAAAACAAGACCTGGGGCTGACTGTGGCTCATATCATGAGCGACTCATTGCAAAATTCAGACTTAAACTGAAGAAAGTTGGGAAAACCACCTGGCCATTCAGGTTTGACTTAGATCACATCCCTTATGAATATACTGTAGAGGTGAAAAACAGGTTTAAAGGACTAAGTTTGATAGACAGAGTGCCCAAAGAACTATGGACGGAGGTTCATGACATTGTACAGGAGGCAGCAATCACCACCATCCCAAAGAAACAGAAATGCAAGAAACCAAAGTGGCTGTCTGATGAGGCTTTACAAATAGCAGAGGAAAGAAGGAAAGTGAAAGGCAAAGGTGAAAAGGGAAGATTTACCCAAGTGAATGCAGATTTCCAGAGAACAGCAAGTAGAGATAAGGAGGCCTGAATGAACAATGCAAAGTAATAGAGGAAAACAATAGAATGGGAAGGATTAGAGATCTCTTCAAGAAAATTGGAGAAATCAAAGGAACATTCCGTGCAAAGCTGGCCATGATAAAGGACAAAAAAAAAGGTAGGGACCTAACAGAAACAGAAGAAATTAGGAAAAGATGGCAAGAATACATAGAAGAACTATACAAGAAGGACCTCAATGTCCTTGGCAACCACGACAATGTGATCACTGACCTAAAGACAGACATCCTGAAATGCGAAGTCAAATGGACCTTAGAAAGCATTACTAACAACAAAGCTAGTGGAGGTGATGATATCCCAGCTGAGCTATTCAAAGTCTTAAAAGATGATGCTGTTAAAGTGCTGCACTCAATTTGCCAGCAAATTTGGAAAATGCAACAGTGGCCACAGGATTGGAAAAGGTCAGCTTACATTCCAATCCCAAAGAAGGGCAACGCCAAGGAATGTTCAAACTATTGCACAGTTGCACTCATTTCACATGCTAGCAAGGTCATGCTTAAGATCCTACAAGCTAGGCTTCAGCAGTATGTGGACAGAGAACTGCCAGAAGTACAAGCTGGATTTTGAAGAGGTAGAGGAATGAGAGATCAAATTGCCAACATTCGCTGGATTATGGAGAAAGCAAGGGAGTACCAGAAAAACATCTACTTCTGCTTCATTGACTATGCTAAAGCCTTTGATTGTGTGGATCACAACAAACTATGGCAAGTCCTTAAAGAGCTGGGAGTACCAGACCACCTCACATGTCTCTTGAGAAACCTGTATAAGGGTCAAGAAGCGACAGTTAGAACCAGATATGGAACAACTGATTGGTTTAGCATAGGAAAAGGAGTACGACAAGGATGTATATTGTCACCTTGCTTATTTAATTTATATGCAGAGTACATCATACGAAATACCAGCCTGGATGAATCACAAGCTGGAATTAAGATTGCTGGGAAAAACATCAACAACCTCAAATATGCAGACAATACCACTCTAACGGCAGAAAGTGAAGAGGACCTAAAGAGCCTCTTGCTAAAAGTGAAAGAGGAGAGTGCAAAAGCTGGCTTGAAACACAACATCAAAAAAACTACGATCATGGCATCCGGCCCCATCATTCCTTGGCAAATAGAAGGGGAAGTCATGGAAGCAGTGACAGACTTCATGTTCCTGGGATCCAAGATCACTGCAGATGGTGACTGCAGCCATGAAAGTGATGGCAAACCTAGACAGCATAATAAGAAGTAGAGACATCACCCTGCCAATAAAAGTCTGTATGGTCAAAGCAATGGTATTCCCAGTAGTAATTTATGGCTGCGAGAGTTGGACTATAAGGAAGGCTGAGAGCCAAAGAATAGATTCTTTTGAATTATGGTGCTGGAGAAGACTCTTGAGAGTCCCTTGGACTGCAAGGAGATCAAATCAGTCGATCCTAAAAGAAATCAAACCTGACTGTTCCCTGGAAGGCCAGATACTGAAGCTGAAGCTCAAATACTTTGGCCACCAAATGAGAAGGGAGCACTCACTGGAGAAGACTCTGATGCTGGGAAAGACTGAAGGTAAAAGAAGAAGGGGATGGCAAAGGATGAGATGATTAGATAGCGTTATCAATGCAATGAACATGAAGTTAAGCAAACTCCGGAGCACGATGGAAGATGGGAGGGCCTGGCATGATGTGGTCCATGGGGTCACAAAAGGTCGGACTCTATGCAACTGAACAACAACCTGTGGAATCCTTATACTGGTGAGGCATTGCTATCACAAAAGGGAAATGTGGCAGAAATGGTGCATGGTTAGAAAGGAACAGACCTTAGCTGAGCTCTGGTGTTTGCTCAGTGGGTTGGTGCTGCCACAATAGTGCCATAACAAGGACTGTATTTGAGGGTGTGTGGGTGAGTTTTAAGTTGTTGCAGAGTCCTGGCTGCTTGAGATTGTTTGACTGTAATTGGATTGCCTGGGTATAATTTGAATAGCTGCTGGCCCCACCCTCTTCTGGGTAAGGTGTCTATCTGCACGAGCCAAAGGGTGAGAGCCAAAGGGCTCTTGGCCTGTGGCTGTTAGCCTGGGGACTCTAAGACTAGGGGCTCTGTAAGAAGCCCAGGAAGGGCCAGAAAGCCAGGGCCCTAGTCTCCTTGTGTTCCCAGTAAGGTAAGTTGACTTCTACAAGGAGAATCACATAAATATGAAGGGTTTTAAAAGGGGGATTATATATAATTTTTAAAAAAGCGATTATGAAGGCAGAATGCCAGCAGGGGGTTGGGGGCTATCCAGTGTTTTGCATGGAGTGTCACATGTATGACTATCTGCCCATTGGACAGAAGTCTTAGATGTGTGCCCAGTGCAAAGATCTCCAGGTTCTCAGGGAACGAGCTTGTACCCTTGAGGCCAAGGTGGCTGACCTGGAGAAGCAGAGACAGTCAGTTGGGCACATAGAGGAGATTCTCGGGGACTTGTTAGATATATCCCATTCTGAAAATGGCAGCCCTGCCGCTGTCAGGGAGCATGAGGGTCGAGAGGAAACAGGCCACCATACTGAGGATAAGGGGAATGTGCCCTCAGAAGGGACCTCTTCTTCAGCTGGTGAATGGGTATCCTTTCGCACCAAGGAATCATCCCTACACGGGGGGGGGGGGGCTCTTGGTAGTTGGTGATTTGATCCTTAGGCAGGTAGACAGACGGGTGGCAAACCTGCATACTGACCATATGGTGACTTGCCTGCCTGGTGTGAAGGTAACAGACATTATGTGTGTTCTAGATAGAATGGTAGACAGTGCTGGGGAAGAGCCAGTGGTCATGGTACATGTTGGCACCAACGATGTGAGGAAATGCAGTTGTGAGGTCCTGGAGGAAAAATTTACACTGCTAGGCAGGAGACTCAAGGCCAGGACCTCCAAGGCAGCCTTCTCAGAAGTGCTACCTGTTCCATGCGCAGGGCCAGAGAGACAGGCACAGATCAGGAGTCTCAAGGCGTGGATGAGATGATGGTGTAGGGAGGAAGGGTTCAAGTTTGTTAGGCACTGGGATGCTTTTTGGAACAAGAGGGAGCTGTACAAAAGAGATGGTCTCCACTTGTCCCAAGAAGAAACCAGGATGCTGGTGCTTAAAATCAAAAAAGAGGCAGAGTAGTTTTTAAGCTGAATATTGGGGGAAAGCTGACAGGAAATGAAAAGTTTCTGATTTGGGATGGCTCATCTCAAAGAGATGAAGAGATAGCTGTTACTTTTCTTCAAGGAAATTGATTAGAATTGTCCACTGAGTCTGTGGCTAATGATATGGACTGCCTGGGAAGGTCTTTAGGCAGCAGGAGAGAGGTTGCAGGTTTAACATGCATGGTAAATTATAGATGTTTACATACAAATGCTAGAAGTCTCTGAGGTAAAATTGGGGAGTTGGAATGCTTGGTGTTGGGGGGGAAATAGGCATTGTGGGTATTTCAGAAACTTGGTAGGTTGAGGAAAATTAGTGGGGTACGGTGTTTTCTGGTTATAAATTATATCGGAAGGATGGGGGGGAAGGTTTGGAGGTGGAGTGGCTCTGTATGTCAGAGAGGGTATACAGTCCAGTAAGATTGAGAGGGTAAGAGAATTGGATTTGCTTCTGGAAATGCTATGGGTTGAAATAGTGGGCCCAAAAGGAAGCTTAACCCTGGGAATTTGTTATTGCCCACCAGATCAAAAGATAGAGGAGGATTATAAAATGATGAATGGATTAAAGATAGCAGCTAGATGAAATAACTGTATCATAATAGGTGATTTTAACTACCCATACATGGATTGGGTCAATATGTGTTCACGTCGGGAAAAAGAGATTGAGTTTCTAGATACTCTCAATGACTGTGCTATGGAGCAGATGGTCACGGAACCTACCAGGGAAGAGGTCCTAAGTAACACCTAAGACCTGATGAGAGATGTAAAAGTGTTTGCACCACTTGGGAACAGTGACCATAATGTTATTGAGTTCAACATTTGTATAAATAGGGAGTTGCCTAGAGAGATCAACACAACCACTTTTAACTTTAAAAGGGGTAACTTCTCTGAAATGAGGGGACATGTGAGGAGGAAACTGAAAGGAAAAGTAGAAAGGGTCAAAAGCTTTGGGGAAGCTTGGAGGACTAAGTAATGGAAGCTGTAAAAGGTAAGAAGGATTCCTTTAAGCGGTGGAAAGCTAGTCTCCATGAGGTTGCTAAAAGGGAACACAGACTGTGGCAATTAAAATGTAAGTCTGTGATCAGGCAGGCAAAAAGGGAATATGAGGTGCATATTGCAAAAAACATAAAGACCAAGAATAAAACTTTCTTCAAATACATTAGAAGCAGGAAACCAGCCAGGGAGGCAGTGGGGCCCTTGGATGACCAAGGGATAAAAGGAGTACTGAAGGATGATAGGGAAATGGCTGAGAAGCTGAATACATTTTTTGCCTCTATCTTCACTGTGGGAGATGAAAAGTGCTTGCCCACTCCAGAACCACTGATTTCAGGAGGGGTGTTGAAAGACCTGAGTCAGATTGAGGTGACAAGATAGGAGGTCCTACGACTGATAAATCACCAGGCCCAGATGGCGTACATCTGAGAGTTCTGAAAGAACTCAGATGTGAACTTGTGGATCTCCTGACAAAAATATGTAATCTTTCATTAAAATCTGCCTCCATTCCTGAGGACTGGAAGGTAACTAATGTCACTACCACCTTTAAAAAGGGTTCCAGAGGAGATCTAGGAAATTACAGGCCAGTCAGTCTGACGTCAATACTGGGTAAGTTGGTGGAAAATGTTATTAAAGAAAGAATTAGTAGGCACATTGATGAACAAAAACTATTGAGGCAGATTCAGCATGGGTTCTGTAACCTGTTAGTATTCTTTGAGGGAGTAAACAAACATGTGGACAAGGGGGACCCAATAGATGCTGTTTACTTTAACTTCCAGAAAGCTTTTGATAAAAGTTCCTCATCAAAGGCTCCTAAGTAAGCTCAATAGTCATGGAATAAAAGGACAAATCCTCTTGTGGATCAAAAACTGGCTAATTAATTGGAAACAAAGAATGGGCAATTTCCTCAGTACAGGGTGGTAAGCAATGGGGTACTGCAGGGGTCAGTACTGGGTCCAATGCTTTTTAACTTGTTCATTAATGTTTTGGAGTTGTGAGTAAGCAGCGAAGTGGTTAAATTTGCGAATGACATGAAATTGTTCAGGGTGGTGAAAACCAGGGAGTATTGTGAGGCACTCCAAAGGGATCTGTTCAGGATGGGCAAGTGGGCCAAATGGGGTTCAATGTGGCCAAGTGCAAAGTGATGCACATTGGGGCCAAAAATACTAAATATAAATACACATTGATGGGGTCTGAACTGGCAGAAACTGACCAAGACAGAGATCTTGGAGTCATAGTAGATAACTCACTGAAAATGTCAAGACAGTGTGTGACTACAATAAAAAAAGGCCAATGCTATGCTGGGGATTATTAGGAAGGGAACTGAAAACAAGTCAGCCAGTATCATAATGCCCCTGTACAGTGCAACCTCGTTTGGAATACTGTGTAGAGTTCTGGTCACCACACCTCAAAAAGGATATTATAGCATTAGAAAAAGTGCAGAAAAGGGCAACTAGAATGATAAAAGGGTTGGAACACTTTCCCTATGAAGAAAGGTTAAAGCACTTGTCCCAGTTCCAAGGCCCCGGGTCGTAGCCCCCAACCCCCGGGGATCCCCCAGACAACCAACTCACCCGGACAGACAGCAGCAGCAATGGAGTGGAGGATGGGACTGCAACGAGGGAGCAGCGCAGCACCGGCCACCCCTGCCACCAGGGAGACACGATGTCCTGGCTGGGCCCACCCACAGTGCAGGGAACCCCAAGGAACCACACGGGAAGCCGGTGACCCAAGGGCCACCAAGGAGGAGCTGACGGTGGGCACACCAGGATCAGCCCCACCCTGGGTGTCGGGTCGACATCCAGGCTTATCACAGAGGGTGGGGCTAGGAGGATGGGAGGAGAGGTGGGGATGGAGGGCAGTGCTGGGAGCGGGGATGGGGATAAAGGAGGGGGAAGTGAAGGGGCCAGGGAGGAAGGAACGTGCTCGGAAAAACCCAAGAAGCCAGTGAGAAGAAGAATCCATGGGGACGCTGAGCAGAAAGGGATCTGACACACACAGGCAGAGGGACCTGTGGGGTGCCGTTAACCCCATCCCCTGCCTTTCTGAGGCCCCATCGCCTCTCTGCTCCTTTGGCAAGCCCTGGATCCCAGGACCGACTGACCCATTGTACCAGGTCCACCACGGCCACAGGAGGCGCAGCACCCAGGGTGCAGGATGGGCTCGACAGCACTTGAGGCTCTTTAGCTCGGAGAAATGACAACTGAGGGGTGACATGATAGACGTTTACAGGATTATGCATGAGATAGAGAAGGTAGAGAAAGAAGTACTTTTTTCCCTTTCTCACAATACAAGAACTTGTGGGCACTCGATGAAATTGCTGAGCAGTCAGGTTAGAACAGATAAAAGGAAGTATTTCTTCACCCAAAGAGTGATTCACGCATGGAATTCACTGCTACAGGAGGTGGTGGCGGCTACTAGCATGGACAGCTTCAAGAGGGAATTGGATAAACATATGGAACAGAGGTCTATCAGTGGCCATTAGCCACAAGTTATTGATAGGAACTCTCAGTCTGGGGCAAGTGATGCTCTGTATTCTTGGTGCTTGTGGGGGGAACAGTGAGAGGGCTTCTAGTGTCCTGGCCCCACTGCTGGATCTCCTAATGGCACCTGGTATTTTTGGTCACTGTGTGACAGAGTGTTGGACTGGATGGTCCATTGGTCTGAACCAACACTGGCTTCTCTTATGTTCTTATGTTCACATGAAGTAAAACATTCCCCTGGAAAATGACACAATGACATAAATGAAACATTTTGTTGAAATAATATAATAATTTGTTAATAAAATAATAATTTGTTAAGATAACCCTACAAATATATAATAAACTACAAGCGTGATGTATGACTTGATTGGGCCTGTCTGGGCCAAATTAACACCTCACATGATACAGGGTAAACTTGCCATGTATACAAAGTCCCACTTGCCACAAACAAATGCAGCAATATTTCATCATGGCTTCTCCGGAGGAGTAAGAACCATGACCACCTTTGTTGGCGACCAGTACCACTCCATTGCTGACCAAACAGGAAGAATTCTTAGTGGCAAGATCACAAGCAAGAGACATGGAGCTGAACAAATAGTGGAGAGAAATACAGTGCAACTATCTACATTGGACGGGTGAGGATTATTTCAATAGCTGTATTATCTCCTTTAAGTGATGAAGCCATCACAATCCTCATATATCTCTTGTCTCTCCACAGGCAACCAAGTAGCCTTCCAGCCTGCTCAAAAGCATTAATGTACCTCATCCCCAGTGTCAAATAGACAACAAGAAACACCTTTAAAAATAGACTTTGGAACAAAAGTCTGGGGGCCAAGCATATGGGGTCCATGGGGGGTGTTAAATGAAGGCTGTAGACTGACTAAATAGGCATAGAATCAGGTTATATCATGTGGTTTATCTGTGGAGATGGCGGGATGGCAGGACAAACAAAGTTGCTGAAAGTTCAATCTGTGCTTTGTATTTCGAACATACTTGACCACGTGAAGGTGTGTGTAGGGGGGAAGTTCATAATGTAAACATTACCTAACTGTACCATTGTGGTTCTTTCCTCTCTTGTGCCCACCAGTTCTGCTCAATTCTCTTTCAACTTTTTGTCCATAACATTTTTCTGAATTTTGTGTTTTTTTTAAGGAAACGTGCTGAAGGACAGATGTGCTTTGAAAAAGAAAGACCAGTAGAGCTAGAAGCAGCTGGGCCATTTCTGACAGTCTCCTGTTTGCTACCCTTTTTGTGGTTCCATAGGAATGAACAGAGAGGGGGGTAAACACAGACATCAATACTTGAAAGGAAAGAAATTCACATTTAGTGCACCTACTATGGGATCACTCCTAGTGAAGGAATGCTTTCATATGTCAGTGTGTGAATAATTCGCGGAGGTCCAAATAAATAGTTTTGCTAACTTACAATTTGTACTTCACAATTTGTACTTGTATTGTGTGGCTTGGTAAGGAAAAATCCTTGGGAATGTGAATGCCCCAAAGAATTTAGACACTGGTTTGTGTCCTACCACTCTATGTGTGGAACACAGAGTCTTCTCACATCCTTCTCTGTTCCTCCAGCACCTTCTGAACCCTGGAAAGAAATCATTTCCAGAGTGGCGGGACCCATACAGAAGAATATCTCTACAGGGTGGGGGGAGTGGAAGGGGAAGGGAATGGAATCGCTGCTCCTCTTTCACCCACAAGCACAGCTGCACTGAGGCAATGGGTTACTATCATCCTCTTGTCCCTTCTCATTCCAGCCCATTAACCCATATGGCTGTTTCTGTGCATGGATCCCTCAGCTCCAGGAATGATCTTTCTGTGGGAGTCAGAAGGGACTACTGGAGCAGAGATGGGTGTGGGAAAACCTCCATGCACAGATGGACAGTTGGATACATGCTACTGTCAAAGTACATCTCACATGAGGTTGCAGTGGCACTGGAGATTCTATGCAACTGGAATTCCTGTTGATTTGCACATACTGAAGACACCTTCTGGGGAACCTGTTCGACCTGTGACCCTATTTTCCTGAAATATCCGTTGTGCAACCATTCCTGAATCCATTGTCATTTCAGTCCTTTCCAAATGAATCATTATAGTGTTTTCTGGGCTTGAATGGGCAGTTGATTAAATATATAATGTAGAAATAACTTCTGTTTTATAAAGTTAATTTAGCCAAGTGACACAGTATAAAACAGAAAGTCCAAATGTTTTGAGTTATCAGCATGGTCTCTGTCCAGAGATGTGCACACAGCATTGGACTCCTCACACGTGAACTCCGTATAACTATTCATCCAAGTATTCATCCATATAACTATTCATCCAACACAAATCTGCTGTTGTCTAGCAGGGCTGAGTACAGGCTTTCCTTCTCTTTCCACAGCCCAGCAGAGAAAAAGAAGTGGTAGAACAACTGAGACCCCACCCAAAACTAGGCTTTGGTAATCATCTGCCTCTCGCTCTGGGTCTGGTTCCTGATCCATTGTTGAAAATCATGTTTGTATACAGCATTTAGCTCTGAAAGCAGAGATTCCAATTTGGAGCATGATTTATGTAAAAATACTGTTATTTTCCTTGAAAGCAAGTAGGCTGAATACATGGGACTATGTAAACAGACGGTCACACTTTGGGTATAGTTTAATATCAAAGGAATATGTGTAAGGACTTAGCCACTTTGTTGACTGAAAGGTTATCTGATGCACCCTAAAATGAAATCTGTGATTCCTTCAATTGCTTTAGTGCTTTCTCCTTCCTGATCTCCAAGTAAGCAAATGGTATTTATGAAACTCTCTGTGTCCTGCCCCCCATTAAAAGGAGTTTAAACCAGCTTACAAAATACAGCATACCCCAGAAGAGGTGCATCAGAAGGCCAAAACCAGCATAATAAGATTGCAACAGCCAAATAACCCACCATTACCAACCCCCTAGAAATGAATAGTCATAAAATAATAACAGCCTCCCTCAAAAGGCCTCCAAAAGAGCATGGCTGTTTTCTAAAATATACAACGACTGGAGCCTTCCTTAGCTGTCATAGACGGCTGTTCCAAAGGGAAGGCAAGACTACTGAAAATGCCCACTTGGGCTTCAATGGATATAATAGCCCTTGGTGGAGAAACAGCCACAAGAACTTCCTAGGAAGACTGAAGTTGACGTACAAGTTCACACTAGAAGAGAAGGTCCTTTGGCTTCTGTAAGTCCTAGATTGTGAAATGCTTGAAAGGTAAGAACCAGCAGCTTGAATTGAACTGAAAAACATATAGTTAACCAATTAGAACTTGTAAAAATCACCACATCAAATAATAGGGCACATTCAGTAAAGAAGAGCATATATTCAGTGAGGAAGAATAAAAGATTGAAGCACATTTATGTGCAGTTGATTCATCTGGGGGTCAGAGAGTTAATGGCTATTATTGTCACTGAAAAACCCTCTGTGGAGACTAATAAAGTGGGTTGCTAAATGTAAGAGAGGAAGTCTGTAGAATGCCTGGGAAATGACCCTATGACCAAAAATGAGCAAAGCCCATCCTTCCTCTTGCTATCTAGATATGCTCAACTGGCAGGTAATAAAGGGTATTGTTTGTAGTTGTATCTAGCTGAAATGGTGCATAGGTCAGCCACCTTACCATTTGTTCTCTAGAATCTAGATGAAATGGAGTTGGAGTATTTGCAAGTTCACTCCCTGATGTCATGAAAGAGTTAATGTGTTTGTTTGTGTATGCTAAACTCTTAGTTAACTTGGGTTGCAGTCACATGTACCAGTTGAAGCGGAGGTGAAGCAAAGTTATTTCCTCTGGAGGAATTTGACCTGCATTTGCGAGATCACACACCCCTTTGTAGCAGCGGGTGCCGCCCATCACTGTGTGATCAGACACAACCGCTGGTGAGTCCTTTTTTTTGGCCATTAGTTTCCCATGCGCATAAATGAGGAATTGCACCTCTGCACTGAGGGCCCCCTATGGAGTATGTGATGATGCCCATACTGCAAAGGGGGGGAAGACTGGCACCGAGCCGGGATGGCCTGATCAGACCATCCCAATGGCATTAGTGCACACTTGTGTGATCAGACAGGGGAAAGTCCATCCATGGCCCATCGGAACCCGTTTACTACTGGACTTTCCCCAGTGTCTTTTAACTCCACTTCTGCGGTGGAGCAGTGCAGGTTGCCGACGACTATGGGATGCTTCCCAGATGTTACTGTCTGATCACTCCCTTTAGATCTGTCAGGTGTTCACAGCTATGTCAGATCTCAAGGCGCATGTGATCTCATCCTTAGGACCAATGAATTGTCATGCATGCATTTCCCATGGTAGAGAAGGAGGTCTTATTCCTAATGAAGTGACCTTTAGCCTGGTCATTGGCTGATCAATAGTTTAATGATGTTACTTGAGACTTTTTGCATGTAGGCATTTTGGGGGCTTCTTCCTGCCTTTGTTCTAAGATCAGATCTGACAATCCTTCATGGAGTAACCAGTAACTAGAAAGCTGTAGCTAGTCAGCAGACTGTTTTCTTATTTTACCCTCCCATGTAACCCTTCCTAATTTCTTCATAAACTTTCTTTTAGCTAATTTACACATGTGTGATGCATCACTGCCTTTTACTCTGCTAAATATATGCAACACTTATCTAGTCTTCTTTATTATCTTATATTTTGTTCCACCTGTCAGCCAACAGCTCACCATTCTAATAGAAAAATCAAGAAAACACATCAATGCAAGGGATCTTCAACAAGCAGACCAATTCAACACCATTTCAGAAGATATCATCCACTGCCTCGTAGCCACCTTAGAAGGCCAAGAGGAACACAGAAACCTTGATGTGCTTTTTTTTTTTTTTTTAAACAATTTATTATTGGATATATCACATGTTCATACAATTTAAACAAACCAATACATATCCATTTTTCTTTCTCCCTCTCCCCCCCAAACAAGGCTTCCTGCACTGCTCCAACCATATTTCTCTTATACAATTACATTTACTACTAAACATATTTCTTTTACTAATGGTAACAATTCAAAGATCTGAGTCTCTTTCCACTTCTCCTCAATAGCTGTCAAAACAAATCAAACCACGTTTTACATCCCAATTCTTCAACAAGTATTCTTGAAAGTCTTTCCAGTCTCCGAAAAAGGTTTCGTCTTCTTCATTGTTTAGTTTTCTTGTTAATTTGTCCATTTCTGCCATAAACAATGTCTTTTTAATCCATTCCCATGTTTCAGGTACTTTATCTTGTTTCCAACATTGAGCAAAAGTCAGTCTAGCTGCTGTAATCAAGTACCATAGTAGTGTTCTCTTGGCTACATTTATTTCTTCCATTTTAAGACCTAACAATAACATCTGTGGGTCTTTCTTAAAAGTACATTTCAAAAATTTTTGTATCTCATTGTGGATCTCAGTCCAATACTTTACTGCTTTATCACATGTCCACCACACATGGTAAAAAGACCCTTCATGTTTTTTACATTTCCAACATTTGTTAGACATACTTTCATTTATAATAGCAATTTTTTTAGGCGTCATATACCATCTGTACATCATTTTATAACAATTCTCTTTAACATTTACACAAGTTGAAATTTTCATTGACTTTTTCCACAAATATTCCCAAAATGTCATTAATATCTCATTATTAATATTTACCGCCCATTTTATCATTTGCTCTTTTACAATTTCGTCCTCAGTATACCATTTCAATAAAACCTTGTAGAGTTTAGAAATCATTTTTTTACCTTTCTCAAGCCATACAGTTTCAATTTCAGTGCTATTTTCTCTAAAACCATATTCTCTTTTATCGGTCTTAAATAAGTCATAAATCTGTCTATACTTCAACCAATCATATTCAAATTCCACATCAAATCTGTCTTTTAACACAAAGTTTTTCCCTTCTAATTTTAAAAGACTTTTATAAGGTAGCCAATCTAACCCTTGATTTCTTGAATATGGATTAATCACTTCTGCTGGTACTATCCAAAGTGGTCTTTCTTCTGAGAAGAATTTTCTATATCTCATCCAAGTCTCGAACAGTGATCGTCTTATGAAGTGGTGTTTGAAAAATTTATCTATTTTTACTTTTCCATACCATAAATATGCATGCCATCCAAACTTGTTATCATGCCCTTCTAGAGCCAATAACTTTTTATTTTCTAAATTAATCCACTGTTCCAACCATGTTAAACAGACGGCATCATAATACAGTCTTAAATTTGGTAGTTGTAGACCTCCTCTTTCCTTTGCATCACATAAAATTTTCATTTTAATCCTTGGCTTTCTTCCTGCCCATACAAATTTCGATAGTTCTTTCTGCTACGTATCCAGTATTTTCCTTTGTTTTAATATTGGAATAGCTTGAAATAAAAACATCAAACGCGGCAAAACATTCATTTTTACAGTTGCAATTCTTCCCAATAACGATAGATTCAAGGTATCCCATTTCTTCATGTCTTGTTGAATCCTGTGCCAAACGTTTTCATAGTTATTTTTGAACAAATCAATGTTTTTCATGGTCAATTCAATTCCTAAATATTTAGTCTTTGTAACTACTTCACATTGAATTTTCTCTTGAAGTTCTGTTTGTCTTTGTTTCATCATATTTTTGCACATCACTTTGGTTTTACTTTTATTAACGTAGAATCCCGCAACTGATCCAAATTCTTCAATTTTTTCCATCAATTGTGGTATTTTGTCGATTGGATCTTGAATCATAAACATTACACCGTCTGCAAATGCCCTGTATTTATATGCAAAACGTTTCACTGTGAGTCCTTCAATGCTGTTATCTTTTCTTATCGCTGTCAATAATATTTCCAATATCCAAATAAACAACAACGGGGATAACGGGCAGCCTTGACGTGTTCCCTTTTGAACTTGGAAGAAATCTGTTCTTTCTTTCTTTATATTCAAAGCTGCTCTCTGTTCTGAGTAAATTGCCACAATCATGTTTAGAAAAGACTGTCCTATATCCATTTTTTCAATAACTTGCAGCATAAACTCCCAATTTAAATTGTCAAAAGCTTTTTCCACATCTAAAAAGAGGAATCCAACTTCTTTTTCTGGATGTTTGTCATAGTATTCGATTGCATCAATCACCACTCTTAAATTGTCTCTAATCTGTCTGTTTGGTAAAAAACCAGCTTGTTCTTCCGTTATAGTATCTTTCAAATATTTTTTCAGTCTTTCCGAAATAATTTTCGCAAATAATTTGTAATCATTATTTAATAGCGATATTGGTCTATAATTCTTTACTTCAGTTAAATCCAAACCTTCTTTGGGTATCAATGAAATATTTGCTTCTTTCCATGAATCTGGGATCCGTTTAGTCTTTCTTATCTCGTTCGACAGAAGTACTAAGATAGGGGTTAGCTCCTCCTTAAATTTCTTATAAAATTTTGCTGTAAAGCCATCTGGACCTGGAGCTTTGCCCAACTTTGCGTCTTCTATTGCCATTGTCACCTCTTCCTTTGTTACTAAACCATTTAATAACTCTTTAATTTGTTTTCCCAGCTCTGGAACTTCAATAGTCTCCAAATATTTCTTAATTTTCTGTTGGTCAATTCCTTTCTTTTTGAACAGTTTGGCGTAGTATTTGAAGAAGACTCTTTTTATACCTTTCAAATTCATAACATCCTTTCCGTCTTCAGTAATTTTACTTATAAAATTCCTTTCTTTTCTATTTTTCAATTGCCACGCTAAAAATTTTCCTGGTTTATTTGCACCCTCAAATGCTTTTTGCTGTAGTTTCTTCAGATTCCAATATAATTCTCTATTTAGTAGAACATTCAATTGATCCTGCAGAAAGTGGATCTCTTTAATAATCTTTTTCTTCCCTGGCCTTTTCTTTAATTCCTTTTCTTTTTGTCTAATTTTTTCATGAAGGTCATTTTGTTGTTGCATCCTTTGTTTTTTATCTTTAGAATTCAAAGAGATAAGCAAACCTCTCATTACTGCTTTGTACGTGTCCCATACGACTTGTATATCAGTACCTTTATTTAAATTCAATTCAAAAAAACTTTTCATTTCTTTTTTTAAAGTTTCATTAATTAATTTTTGGTCCAATAAGTCCTCATTAATTCTCCAATATAATTGTTTAGGTTTTTCTTTAGATATCCAAAGTAAAGGGTTGTGATCTGAGTTGGTTTTCGGTAAAATTTCTATTTTGTAGGTTTTTTGCGCCATCTCCTCTGACATCCAAATCATATCGATTCTAGAAAAGGAGTTATGTCTGTTAGAATAAAATGTATAATCCTTTGTCTTAGGGTTCCACTTCCTCCAAACGTCTTCTAGTTTCTCTTGCTTCATTAGCTGGAAAAAAAATTTTGGCAGCTTTCCAACCGCCTCTCCACTTGCTTTGGACTTTCTGTCCAATACATTGTTCACTGTGCCATTGAAGTCTCCTGCAAGGACTATTTGATCATAATTTAAACAGTCCAACTCTTTAGTCAAATCATTAAAAAAGTCTCTTTTGCCCCATTGGGTGCATATATATTTACAAGCAATGTCTTTTTTCTATTCATCATTAATTCCACGCCAACATATCTTCCTTCTTTGTCTGAGAAGATTTGTTTAGGTTCCAATTCTTTGGTAATGTATATCACTGTTCCTTTTTCCTTATTAACTGCTGATGAATGAAATTCTTCTCCCAATTTTTTATTAACCAAATATTTATTATCTTGTTTTCTGATATGTGTTTCTTGCAAACAAATTATGTTACAATTTTGTTTCTCTAGCCAATGATTCACTAATCTTCTTTTGCTTGGTGAATTTAGTCCATTTACGTTCCAAGATAAAAATTTGTAATCCATAGTTGTTTTGAATTAAATATCTTTGAAATCATCGAAGTTGTTCTCTTTGAATCTGTAGATGTCTCCTTCCGTTTTAAGAGTAAATCTCACCGAATTGTATGTAAATGATAATCCATATGGAATCTCCCATCTAAACCTGATACTCATTTCTTTTAACCTATCTGTTAGTTTCTTTAATTTCTTTCTGTCTTGTAAGATCGATCTCGGAATTTCTCTCAAAATTATTATTTTTTTTCCATTAATTTCCAACGGTTGTGTAAATTGCTTCTTGAAAACGTCTTCCTTCATTTTAGTAGTCACAAATTGAACAATCACATCTCTGGGTAATTGCTTTCTCTTGGCATACGCTGAATTTACTCTGTAAATCAGGTCAAAGTCTGGATCCAAGTCTCCAACATCTTCCCCTATGTAAGTTGTCAATGTGTTAATTACTAGGGCCCATAAATCTTGATCTTCCTCCTCTTCGATTCCTCTCAATCTCAAGTGGTTCTGAGTGGCCCTATATTCCATCATGGACTCCAGTCTTGTATTTTCTGACAGGGTTCTTTTAACTTTCTGTTCCATTTCTTCTGATTTTGTCACCAGACTTTTAACCTCTTTTTTAACTTCTTCTGTATCTTTTTTTATCCCTGCCACTTCTGTTAGTACCAGTTCTTTTAACTCTTCCATATTTTTTTCTGTACTTGGACTTGTACTTGTTCTATTTGCTCCAGTTGTATTTGCAGCTGTTGTTGCAACTGTTGTTGCAGCTGTGATTCTATTTGCTTTCCCAAACTCTGCACCACTTCAGTCATCCGTTTCTCCATCGCTTCCATGGCAGCCTGCCACTCTTTTTTTCCTTTGCAGTCATTCTTGGACTAGGTGATGAGGCAGCCCTTGGTCTTGACCTCAAATCCATCTTGAAAGCGAGTTCAGGGCTAATCGATCTTTATATTAGCAATCCTCAAGCCAAATCGCCACCTTTATAGCTTCTTCCAGTGCTTTTTCAGCTTAAAAATAACTTTTTAAAATTTAGTTCTCCTCAAAATGGCGGGCGCAATTTCTCTATGATTTTCTGGCTAGAGTAGGCTCCTTCAGAACTTCCTGTTTATCTGTCCGTCACTGTAATCCAACTTCCGGTGCCACACTCTAAAACATCCGTCTACTTCCGTCACAGCAACATCGAAAACATCCACTCTAGCCTACTTCCTGTATCATAGAATCACAGTCAGTTTCGTTTCTGCTACGCAAAGTTTAGTCTTAGCTGACCACAGGAATGCAAAACAAAGTTTCTTTTCAGCCGTTTTCTCTAAAGGAAAGCTTTCTTTTTACTTTTAAATCAAGCGGATTAGTTCATTGAAGCTTTTTACACTTATCCGAACGTTTAGATTTTGCCTTCTTCTTTAAACCGGTAAGCAATTGTTCATTTGTTACCTTGCTTGTAATCTCGGGGTTTCGCAGTGCTTCTTCTGTAACCGATGTTAAGCTTGATGTTGAAGAGGCCGATAGATGACGGATTTATGCTGAATTCTCAGCCCAGCTGGTATCTGTAGTGCTGATTTGCAACTGCTCTCTTCGCGGAGGGAGATCAAGGTGTAAACAAGCCTCCTCCGAGGCTTATCCACACCGATCTCAACCCCCTCTCAGGCTTGGCTGTGTGCTTGCCACTCCCCCGCCTGGGGAGTGCTGCGTTGGGCCAGGTAAAGCCCAAACTGTCGCCAGATACTGCTGTCCACTCTGCTCAAATCGCAAAGTGTGTCAATTCGCCATTTTAACTCCGGCCGGAAGCCAAACCTTGATGTGCTTTTGAAGGGAATTAGAGACAATTTAGAATCTGGAGGAGGAGGAGAAGGAGAAGAGGATTTATACCCCATCCTTCACTCGGAGTCTCAGAGTGGCTTACAATCTCCTTCCCTTCCTCTCCCCACAACAGACACCCTGAGAGGTAGATGGGGGCTAAGAGAGCTCTTCCGAGAACTGCTCGTGAGAGAACAGCTCTGAGAGAACAGTGATTGACCCAAGGTAATCCAGCTGGCTGCATGTGGAGGTGTGGGGAATCAAACCCGGTTCTCCAGATTATAGTGCATTGCTCTTAACCACTACACCAAAGGTGAAACAATAATTAGATCGATAAATGCATTTTTAATTTGTGTTTTGAGGTCTTTATTATACAGTTAGAAGGATCCTGTCCTCGGGGGGGGGGAAATGCTACATGTTTCCCCCCCTCAAACATTATAAGTTTGTCTAAATGACAAACTAAACATCTGAAAAAACCATTTAAAATAGCTGTTCCTGTGAACTCTAGAAACAGCACCCAGTTCAAAATAAAAGCAAAATTACAGTGAATGTATCACTGACATGGAACACGTTTTTTTCTAAAAGGAAAAAAAATCTTAACTGCCAAATGATGTTGCCATTCTTTAGAAGATTATTCAGATCCACGGCCACAGTGAACTAATCACAAAACAGAAAGCTAAATACAGTTCAATAATGTTTCCAGATAGTTGAGTGAGGCATGATCTAAAACAGACCAACAAAACAGGGGTCATGTTTACATCCCCACTCTTATGAGAAGCAGTGGCCCTATAAGCTGATTACATGTCCATCACAGAGTGCCTTTGGAATCCTTCCAAACCGTTGCCAGTCCTGCCAAAGCAAATACAAGTGTGCTGAACTGCGCTGTCTTATGTGTCGGAGAGAATTTGTGGGATGGAGGAAATGCCGACTACCTGCTTCTCTGTGCACAGCACTAACAGCGTTCAACGAGGGTCAGCTGCTACCATGACTAAGCAAACTGTGGAATCGTTTGGGATGTTTGTGGCAGCACATGATATTCTTTTATGAAAGGACACAGGCACCGAGAGCGTACATCAAAGCATACATGCTGTTCTAGCTCGCAGATCACTGAATTTTTGTACAGTTATGAGACCCAGAAAACACATACACAAACCAAAAGAGGGCCTGGAAAAGGGCAGATAGCAACAGAGTCGAAGATTGGAAAGAAGGAACTTACCCCAAGGTCAGAGGAGAGGAAACAGAGGAACTGTGTTACAACTAGGTTTAAGGAAGAATTATTTGTTTACACGTGCCAGTTACACGTGCCAGATAACATGGGGGGGGGGAGCAACGCTATTTGCTCTGCAGCAATTTGACCCGCCACTGCATGATCAGACGCACTGGTGGGTGAATCGGGTTTTTTCCGTCACTGTGTGTTTCCGGTGCACTTCAACGAGGGATCACTGATGCAATGGGAGCGCGTTGGAGCGATCACAGGGGGAAGTCCATCTGCGTCCCATCACAAACCCGTTTGATACTGCAATTCCCCTGGTATTTTTTAACTCCACTTCTTCAGCAGAGCGAAACAGGTTGCTGACGGGTGTGGGATGCTTGCCAGATGTTCCCGTGTGATCGTGCCCTTAAAATCCGCTCAGCATTCGTGCCTATCACGTCACGCGGCTACTTCTGTGTGTGATCGGGACCTTACAAAACTATCTGGAAGATCTTGGAGAATACTGCAAGGGAATCACGAAAGCCTCAGGTTGCCTTTTTGTGCCTTGCTCTTCCTGGATATTTCATGGGAAAACACTTAACTTGCTACCGTTGGAAGCACTATGTCTCTTCCTGAGCCGTTGACTGCGCAAGTGCCACAACATATACTGCCAGAAAATGCAGTAAGATGGAGGAACAAGGGAGAAAGGATTTTCTACCATCTCGTCCAGTGTTCAGATACATTAGGGAATTTCACATTACCGAGATTCTGCTGGATTGAAGCCATTTCTGATTCGTCTTGAAGTAAACCGGTACAGGGCTGCCATTTCACACATGGCTTTCCCTGACCGGAAAAGAGCCGAATCAGAAACAGTTTGGCAATTCTGACTGCACCGCTTTGTTTTCCCGCCGTTTCCCGCCGCGCCTTTTTTTTAAAAATGTTTGCTTTAGAGCGCTATAGCACTATAGTGCTATAAAAAAAACACTGCAGGCATTCCAATGGGGTTGCTATGATGCTATAGCGCTATAGTGCTCTAAAGCGAACGTTCAAAAAAAAAAAGCCGGAGATCGCCCGCGAGGGCAAAAAAAGGCGGGAAAAAAGCGTATCAGATCCGGGAGAAGAAACTGACGACTAGCTGGAAGCAGTTGACAGGTAAAACGTTTCAGCCCCGTTTCCTGAACGGGACAGAAGCGATTCTATGTGAAATTACAAATATATTCCGGTAGGGAACCGGTTCTAAAACGGTTCTATCTGAAATGCCAGACCAGAAACCGTTTGGGAACTGTTCCTCTTCCGGATTATATCATCTGTCTGAAATTCCCCATTATTTAGATTGATTGCTCCTAGGGAACTCTGGCCACTGGGTTCTAGGGTTACCAACTCTTGATTGGGAAACTTCTAGAGATATGGGGACAGTGCCTGGGGAGGGAGGAGTTTGGCTAGGGGATGAAGCTCAACATGGGTGCAGTAATACTCTAGGATTTCTGTTTCTCCTAGACTCTATGGTAAACCAAAGGGTCCATTCTCTGAAACTACCATTTCCTCTTGGGAAGTGATCTATGTTGTCTGGAGATCAGTTTTAATTCCAAGTGAACTCCTGGACGTTGGCAACTTTATGTGGTTCATACCTCTAGAACAGCAGGAGGCAACCCTGGACATGGGTGTCAGACACCTGCATACCAGACAATTTTGCTTGGTGTGGCAGCTTCCTATCTGCACCTCAAAAACATGGTTGTACTAGAGCTGATATGGGCCCAAGACATAGCTAAGAGGGCAAAAAGTGGGCTGGAAGGCTTGGAGGGAGAAAGATCCTGCCTCTATTGTAGAATAGCAATTGCTGAAAAGAAGAATTTGGTGTGTGATAGTTTGGAGAGTGAAAGGTGGAGGCAAAATTGTCCCACTGGTGTCCTCATGACCCGCTAAGACTCTACTCGCAAACAGGGCCAGTCAGAGAGGATGCCATAAGGGGGCTCAGGTTCAGACACTCGTTAGATTTTCCCAGCATTCACAACAGGTGTTGCCATTTTAATTTTTATTATGAGGGGGCTCAATAGCTGGAAGTGGGCAGGGCTTCTCTGCACCTCTGAGAGGGCCTGCATGCAAAACATCTTTTAGGTTCAGTGAGGTGTAGCAGAGTATCTGACTAGGATCTGAAAGACCCAGGTTTGAATCCCCACTCTGCCATAGAAGCTTGCTGGATCACTTTGGGCCACTTACACACTCTCAGCCTAACCTACCTCACAGGGGTGTTGTGAGTATAAAATGAAGGAGAGAAAAAACAATGTTAGCCACTTCAGGTCCACAGTGGAGAGAAAGGCAGGGTATAAACAAAGAAATAAAGAAATTATGCAGGTATTATTTTTATCCACTACCATCACATTCCTAAGTGAGTATATTGAAAGTAAAATACTGATTTTTGCATGCTGATATTTCTAAAGCAGTCTTAGAAACTGGATGTTGTGAGTGTTGGAATATGCAAGGTCTATAGTGCCGCCTTATGAAGAAGATTGGAAGATCATCCTACAGGGAGACAGCTGAAGGACTTGTGGTTAGCATAGCTAGACTAGGGACTTCCCACTTTTTCAAATTGTGTCCTTGCTGTTTCCTGATTGGCTCTTCTGGAGACTTCCTGCTCCTGCAGAGCTTCCTGTTGCTCTTTGTTGTTCTCACAGCAGTTAGACTAGATAGTTAAGGCTCTCTCTCTCTCTCTCCTATGTGCTATAACAGTTTGTTCTTCCTTAATAAACCTACTTATTTTTCTTTAAACAGTCAATGCTCCACTTCCTTTTCATATTTAAACTCTGCCAACAGTGAGACAGCTTAACATGAACGTGAATTAAAGACCTGTTCACATACCATATCTTTGAGTATGTTTTCTTTTCTAAGGAACTGATATGCAAAGGTGTAAGATTATTTCAACAATTTTTTCTGAGTCTCTTGTGAAGCAGAGTGCTGTGTTTACATGCTATAAATCTTCCTGATAAAAGAGTTTTTCCTTGGGCAGGGTCTGTTTATAACCTAACATCCCACAACTCCTGGTTAATTGCTACTATTTATCTCAGTTGTGTGTTTCTTTCTGAATAAACTTTGCTTGTTCACTTTTAAGAAGGAAACCGTCTTGTTCCTGTCAGTTTACCTCATTATCCCTAGGGATGCTAAGGACCCACCAATTCGGTTCATGTCACCTTCACTGGTTGTGAATAGGGAACTGATTTTTCCATGGTTGTTTTGATTGCTCGTCAACCCATTTGTGGCTGTTTAGGTGGTTAATTGACTGTATTCCTTCCTAGCCATGCATCCTCATTCCCAGATAGCCTGATTGAGTCAGGGGAGCTGTAGCTCAATGGTACAGAATCCGCTTAGCATACAGAAGATCCCAGGTTCCATACCCAGCGTCTCCAGTTAAGAGAATCAGATGCAAGGTGATGTGAAAGACCTCTGCCTGAGACCCTGAAGAGCTGATACCTGTCTGTGTAGACAGTACTGACCTTGATGGACCAATGGTCTGATACAATATACGGCAGCTTCATGGGTTCATGCGTACTACTCCCTGTCCGTGCAATGTAACTGCTCCACTCAGCAGCCAGTTGTTAAGCTAGACAATTAAATAAGTTAAAAATCATATTAATAAATCATACATAACTGCTGTGTTTTAACAAAATCCAATGCTTCAGTGTTCATCTAAGTAGTCCCTAGTGATACTAATTTTTGCTAGTTGATTTGAATCAGCAATGTCTTTTCACATGCACGGTTTTGCAAAAACCCAATGCAAATCTGTTCAGCAGGTGTTCATGGCTGTCTAATCAACACCTTTGGACATGGTAAGTGCAAGTGGTAAACATATTTGTGACAAAATTCACCACATCCCTAGTTGTCCTTCAGTTATCAATCCAGGCTTCTGTAGGTTTAGTGGTTAAGAGTGTGGATTCTAATCTGGGAAAACCAGGCTTGATTCCCCACTCCTCCACGTGCAGCTGCTGGTGTGACATTGGGTCAGTCACAAGTTCTCTCAGAGTTGTTCTCCCAAGAGCAGTTCTCAAAGAGTTCTCTCAGCCCCACCTACCTCACAGGTTGTCTGTTGTGGGGACGGGAAGGGAAAGGAGATTGTAAGCCACTCTGAGACTCCCAAGAGAAGGGCAGGGTATAAATCCAATTTCTTCTTCCCCTTCTCTTCTATTAAAATTGTCACTGGGAACCATACTGTAGCAGGGGAAGCTGTGAAATTCTGTCAGGGAAAATCCTGTGCAGTGTTATCGAGCCCATCACACTGACTTATACAAATGCTTGGTCAATTATATCTCCTCTGACAAGCAACAGCATTCCAGGATCTCAGGCAAAGGTCCTTAACTTTACCTGCTACCTGATCCTTTTAACTGGAGATGCCTGGGATTGAACTAACGACCTTGTGTATACAAAGCAGACACTCTGCCACTGAGGGGCATAACTACTCAATATGCTTGACATGTGCTGGGTCACAAGTGCAGGACTGGATTTACAGTCAAAAGTACATCTGGGAACTCACCTTTAAGGGTGCTTGTTTGCTTGGGGCCCCAAGAGGGGGAGAAAGAGCTTCCAGTTTTCTCCCTACACCACTTTTGCCAGCAGAAAGGGAAGTGGGGGTGCTTTTGCCCCTTTTGTGGAGATGTGTGGAGCCAGAGAAAGGGAGTGAAGAGCCCCACCCTTTCCACTGGTGAAAGCAGGGTGGGAGGAAAGCTGGAAGCTACTTCTCTTCCCTTGCAGCGCCTCCTCAGGGGGGCAAACTTATGAGTGTTTTGTAAGGTGAGTGCCTCTGAGGTACACTTGACTGCAAGTCCCATCGTGTACCCGTGACCCAGCGTGTGTCGGGCATCTTCTGTAGCTTGACCCTGAACTCAGACTTCCCTCTGCATAACTTTCTACTCCCTTTCTGCCTTTTTAGCACTCTCATGGATTGTTTGCCCATTACAGCCATTCAAACCTGCCCAGATGCTGACAGTTATCAGATGCAACAGCTCTGTGCAGAATCAGGACAATTTCATCCATCTCCGTGCAAAACAGAAAGTTTGGAATGGCATGGAGACAACCATCAGAATGTTTAGGTGAACTAAAAAATCACTGCGATTCAGCATGCATTCATCCTTTATCTTTTCATAAGAATGTCATCAATATTTCTTTAAAAAAACGCAAAACTGCTTTGAGGAGGCAGATGGTGTTAGTTGGGGTGGCGACCATTACCTTTCATCCAGTTCATGCCCAAACGTGCTGATAACCTGCAGAATCCCCCCCCGGAGTTTGTCCCACAATAGGAAAAGGTATATATGGCCCCGGTCATACGGGCCAGAAAACGCGGGGGAGAGGCGTGGCAGTTCACCCCGGAGCTAAATAAGGTGCGGTAGCCTGATCACATGGGCCACCGGGTTGCCACACTCCAGCTCTGCACCCCGATCACACTGTGCTGCTGCAGCACGGCAAAAAAGCAGCGCAGCAGACCACGCAAGTGCAAAGTGCTGCGAAGTGCGCATGCACCATTGGGGGGGCGGGCCCCTGTCGGTGTCTTGTGTGTGCGCATGCGCTGTTCAGCATTGGTGCGCATCCCATGGAAACTTACAACATCCGAAAGCCCCGGGGACATAGGCGGGCATCGGAAGCTGCAGGATACTGGCGCTCCCGCGATCAGACACCAGCCTTTGCCCCGGGGTTTCTGGAAACTAGTACTTCAGACCTAGTAGTTTTTTACTCCGTGTTTTCCACGGGAAGCTACAGGTTGGCCACGGGAGCACTACGCCTCCCAGATGTGCTCGTATGATCACGCACGGAAAGTCCGCAGGGCTCCCGTGCCTTCAGCTGGGCAAATGCTCAGTGTGAATGGGGCCTTAGTCTGGCAAAGGTGCTTTCAAGATATCTCCACTCTCACAAAGCATTACCATCTGTCTTTTCTCTGATATACCATTGCAATACATAACCTTTTCTTGATGCCAAAAAGAGTGGACTTTGGCCCAACACACAATTCATTTTTTAATAAGAAGTCAGCCTGAGTTCACTTTTTTCCCGTGGACTATGAGTTGATTACCTGAGTTCCACATCGCAACTCACCACATTCTGGTTCAACCCATGGCCTCCAACATGGAACATCATATCAGGATTCTCCATCCATTTGGTTGCACACCTTTGCCCTATTCACTTTCATTTCCATCTTCCCAGTGCTAATTTCTCATGAAACCCACAAGGTAAACATGGTTTTATTAAAAAGCATTCAGTGAGTGCCATTTTCTATGGAAAATCAGTGGAATACAGGATATTTTATTTCCCCCCATAGACTCACACAGGGCTGTAATAAATAAGATTCCCTATCATGTTTGGTTCTGAATGCTGGCTTTGTCCAATTTTGGGAGGCGAAAAAAAGACAACTGCTCCCTAAGCTCACTGTCCATCATGCACTTTTGTTCTAAGCCATCTGCTAATGGTACCAAATCTTTCTCAGAAAACCCAAAGCAATCCCAAATTATCTATCTGCCCTCCTTAGATAAACAGAGCGGCTGAGAATCACCCATAAAACCGTGCAGACAACAAAATTTATGAAAGCTAGCTTACTCAGCCTATTCTTCATTTAAAACATCTGGCCTCCAATTGTGCCAAAACTACATTATTGGCTGGCTAGCTAGTAATTACAAGCACACTGTACCTGTACATCAAATATGAACCAGCTGCAGTGCACCATTGCCGATTCATCTGTTGAACATGTACCACAGGCCAACTCTTTGGCCAACTGTTTGATTTACACTGAATCAAAATCCAGTATGTCTAAAAATGCTTCCATTGAAGCCACGCTTTGAGACAAGTATGCAGGAATGAATTGGGAGGGGGGGGGATATTTCAATCTGCACCATTACTTTTTTTGAAACTTTAAACATGTAAAAGTGAGAACTTATGCTATATTTTCTCCTTGGTACGAGTCTGTACATTTTGCTTTATCCTGCAGAAGATGGGATATAATTTTGCCTGCGCTTGTGGCATGACAGGCAAAGTGTGGATCAGTGTATGCAGTTATATGACAGGGATCTGGGAAAGCAATACAATCAGTATAGCCCTTAGATATCCACAGACTACATAGAGCAAACTATGTACCTCACACCCAGTAAGCATCCATAGATTTGGATCTGTTGCACTGCAATAGGCCAGATGTTGGGCTCTAAGTGGAAGAAAGGCCAAGCCCTGTTGGTGATGACATTTCTGGGTGATAGCAAAGAATGGCTACTGTAGACCAGTGTTTGATGGTCATAGTAACTGGAATGACCCAATGACATCACAGGAACGTGGCTATGCTAATTTCTGGATGACTATGAGCTAGCCAAGTCCCCACTCTCTATCATCTCCCAAGTCCTTCTTTGACTTTTCAGTTTAGAAAAAAATGAGTTGATACAGAGAATTTTGGGTTGCACTCCCATAATACTAGAACTTAGTAAAGCTACTGGGCAATAGGTACAAGAAAGAAAAAAGGAAGGGGCTGTGGCTCAGACATAAGGCTCAGGCAGTAGGTGGTATGGAAAACCAGTACCTGAGACCCTGGAAAGCTACTGCCAGTCTGAGTAGACAATACTGACCTTGACGGACCACAGTGGTCTGATTCAGTATAAGGCAGCTTCATATGTGTTCAAATACATCTTTACTCATTGAGTAACTAAATTGTAGAATTCACTACCACCGGGAATAATGATGGACTTGAGAACAGATGGCTTTAAGAAAGAATTAGACACATTCACACAGGTACAGCCCATCTTTAGCTACTAGCCGTAGTGAGTAAAGGGAGTCTCCATATCTGGGGCTTCCAGTGCTAAGAAGAAGCATCAGAGAAAGACTTTGGCCTCTATGCCCTGTTTGTTTGGCCTTCCAGTTCAACTGGTTAGGTCACTATATCAAATAGGATGCTGGACTAGATGGACCACTGGTCTGATCCAACAGAGCTCTTCTTATGTCCATCCTATTCCATCCCAGTTATGACTGGACTCATTGCATCACAGTCCCAAGAAATAGATCGATAATAGATGTTCATGCAGAACTGTGTTCTCTGCCATCTATGGGTATGTAGCAAAATAGTGATTTTTTTTTCTGTCTCCTGTATTTTGGAAATGTGGGTTTGCCCCAGAGGTAGGGTTGCTGATTCCAACCTGGGAAATTTTTGCAGATTTGGGAGGGGTTTGGGAGGACAGCAAAGTTTGGGGAGGAGAGGAAGTTCAGTTGAAATGGGATATCATAAAGTCCACCATCAGAAGCTGTCATTTCTTCCAGGGGAACTGATCTCTGCAGCTTAGAGCTCAGTTGTAATTCTGGGAGCACTCCAGGCCCACCTGGAGGTTGGCAACCCTAGGGTGGCTAACAGTGAAGGTGGATTTAGAACAGGGAAATGGTGTGTAGGGTAACAAGCAAACCCCTCTGCATGGGACATGCATGGGACCTCTCTGACCCCAGCTGCTCTGCTGAAAGCAGCACTTCCTATTTATAAAGTGCCCTCTAAATAAGCTTAAACATTAACAGTAACATCTAATCTGGCTGTCAACCCTCATGTATATTAAGGTGCATACTACAGAGTAAAGTCATCTTAGTCCCATGCTTTCCAATTCCTTGAGTGGTGAGAAGTCCATGGGTAGTGCTGTAGGGTTTACAATGCAATACTAAGCAGAGTTGCACTTTTCTAAGACTGTTGAAGTCAGTGGGCCTAGAAGGGTGTAACTGCTTAGTATTGTACTGTTTCCTTTGGATTGGAATGCACTGGAGATTTACAGTGTCTTAGCAACATTTATTTCACAGAGTCAAACAGATGACCAGAAGCAAGGAGAATACAAAAGTTGACAAAAGTAGCTGCTGGTCTCAAACTGGATGCCCGTAAGGAAGAACTCCCTGTAGCTTCCCCAGGTTGCTCTAGCCAGACGATACTCATGTTTACTGTGTCCCTTTACCTTAAACTGAGAATGTGCTCCTGTGTGCACAGTCATGTGCCAAAAGCAGAAGGAAGAATTTACTAGAAGGTTAAGGAAAATATTGCCTGATGCTCTTTATCCAAAATTCTTCAGGTGAAATGGGGTGTGTGCAAAGTGAGGAACTGCAAATATCTACATATGCTTTGCCCAATCACAATCACTGGACTAGGTGCCCTCAGAAAGGAGTCAGTGCTTTCATAAGAAGACTCAGTCTGAATTTTTATACAGTTGTGGACACTTGGGTTCCCCAGGCTGTTTTAGGGGGGCTACACATTTAGATCATCACACTAGGTCTTATAGCATCAATTCTCTCATAAACCAAAGTTTTGACTTGCAATCAAGACGTTCTGGTCATTTTTGTTTAGAAGTTGCCATTGGTTTTGGCTCACATTGTTGTCACTGCTGCCATTCATGGAGACTGACGGGAATTCCTTTGTCACGAGGAATAAACGAAACAGAAAAGAGGAAATTCTCATTGGATCACAAATGTATTTGAAAGTTGGACTCACCTTCAAAATAGTAAAAAGTCCAGTAGCACCTTTAAGACTAGCAAACTTTATCGTAGCATAAGCTTTTGAGAAACACAGCTCTCTTCATCAGGTGTATCTGATGAAGAGAGCTGTGTTTCTCAAAAGCTTAAGCCGCAATAAAGTTTGTTAGTCTTAAAGTTGCTACTAGACTTTTTACTATTTTGCAGCAACAGACTAACATGGCGGCTAACTCCTCTAGATCCTTACCTTCAAAAGACACTATCCACATTAACTCATTTGCTGCTGAGGAATCACAAAGCATCTGCCTCAGAATCTGTACACATTGCAGAGAATTCTAGTACATCTTCGAGGGATGGACATGTGGTTCACATGGGACATTGCTCTGTTGGGCCTCATCATCTCAACACATTGAGGGCACTCCCTAGAACATTACAAAATTCTACTGTAGACAGACACATCGTAGGAGAAGTTTGGTAATGGTGGAGCTATCTGCCTGGGAGATATATTTGCCACTACTAATCTTACTGGGGAACTCTTAAAAAACTTCCAAAGAACTCCATGTTTCCCTAGAACACAGTATAAAAGCCACTGTCCAAAAGCATCCCGACTTTCAGTAAAATCTTCATTTCCTCCCTTTTATTAGTAATCTTTTTTCTTTCTTTTTTATGTTGAGACTGACTGGGTGCACGTAAACAAATAGTTGACATGCCACAAATATTTATGAGCTGTCTGGGCACTCCATAAATTTTACATCGTAGCTCATTCCTGTGTAGTTTCTAGTCCAGGGATGCTAAACCACCATCACCCTCCATCCCATGGCTTGGACATGCATCCGGGCTTACTGGTAACCTCATCCAAAAATGTGAAGGTTCACTCATCACTGTTCAATGCACTTAATCAGTACAGCCCATGAATCACACAATTGGCTACCAATCAAATGGTGGGTCCAATTTAACATCCCCAATTATAGACTCTGTGTTCCTTAATGGATTCGGAGATCAGACGGCTTCATCAGTCATGATCACTGAGATCATTACATACTCTATGGTTGGGGGAAATTAGTTCTAGACTGTCTAAGCAGGTGGGGAGCTGGGAACAATGAGTGCCTTTGGTGCTGGCATTAACCTCTGGAAAACCCATCCAGAAGATTTTCAAAGCCTGCTCTAAGCATGCCTGCAAGTGTTACTGTACATAGCAAGGTCTGCTAGCATCTCTAACAGAGAACGCAATCTCCTCCCCATGCAGGCTAACCACATGCCCAAGAGGTGAAACAGATCATCCAAGCAACCAACACTCTATAAATATTAGACCGACAGTAAAGTGTCTCTAGCACTTCTGTACATGGTACATTTTCTTTATCAAGATGGTCCTCAAAGCTTAAAACAGAAGGCAGAATATTGAACCCTGTGTTGTTGCTAGGATCAATAGGTTTTTGAGACCCAAACAGAGCCCCTCTGCACTTCCATTGCCACATCCCTCCTCCATAATCTCTGTGGCTCTCTTCCATTCAGCTGTTATCAGGCTTTCCTAACAAATAGGTCCTTTTAGCACACTACATTTCTTTGGCCATCCCTCGTTCTTGGCAGGTTTTCTCACTCCCTGAAGAGGCGCAGGATTCTTGTAGATCAGGTGTCTCCTCATGCATGATTCACTAAAGCTGCATGCTCATAGAAATGTCAACTTTATATGTATTTATGACTGGTAATATTTTCATTCTCCGGTTACGGAGAGGGTGGCACGTTCCTTCCAACACAAGCTTTAGTAAGACAGATTGTGGGCCCGGTCAGCCAAACAATTTGGACTAATGGGCAGTTTCCTAATCAGTGCTCATAGCCCAATGGGGGGGGAAAGACTAGTCTTTATCTTGGATGGTTCACCTTGCCCTCAAGACATTGAGAGGCCTTTCTTGTTGCTATGGTTTGAGTATTATGCCAGAGTCCTTGAGCCATAGGTTGGTGCAAGATTTTGAAGAAAAGAAAACATTCTAATTTGAATGCTAAGCAAGTTGGGCTCTTGAAGTTTTCTGGATGGAAGACCACTTGGGAACCATATGTAATCTTTTCTAGACTCCTGAGAGGAAAACTGCAGTAGCAAATAAATTCTGTTAGGACTTCAGATCTCTAGCTAGCGCACACATCTCTTCCGCTTGTTGGTAACTATTTTGTTTCTCTGGCTTTCTGATTATGACACATGGGTCCCTCGATGGAGGAGGAGGAGAAAATTTATACCTCACCCTTCACTTGGAGTCTCAGAGAGGCTTACAATCTCCTTCCCTTTCCCTCCCCACAACAGACACCCTGTGAGGTAGGTGGTGCTGAGAGAGCTCTGAGAGAACTGCTCTTGAGAAAACAGCTCTGAGAAAACTGTGACTGGCCCAAGATCACCCAGCAGCTGAATGTAGAGGAGTGGGGAATCAAACCGAGTTCTCCAGATTAGAATCCACACTCTTAACCACTACACTGGAGCTTTGCACATCACCACTCAGCCATGTGGAGCAGAAATAAAAGACAGCTGGGACTACAAAGAGGGTGTACATGTGCAGAAGCTGCAAGAAAGAAAGCACAACTTACCTTAAAATGCTCAGGAAATGCACACGTTGGACAGAATGAGATATCATGACAGCACTTTTCTATTGTTACAATTTTGGCACTCTTATCCAATGCTCCCTCTAAGCTGTGGAGTCTTGTGAGCAAAAATTTTACTTTTTGAGCTACTGGCATTAAAGTTGTGAGCAAGCAATTTGGCTACTGCTTCAATTAGTTTGCTCTGGAGCCATCCTTCCTGAGTTAAGACAAAAATATGTGAGCCAGAGGCTAAAAAACTGTGAGCTAGCTCACACTAACTCCGCTTAGAGGGAACACTGCTCTTATCTAACATACCTGAAGAGCATGGTACATTCAATCCTCTTGATATGCACATCCACCATTTTGTGTGAATGAGGTCATGAGATTATTTTCCAGCGTCACTGTGATTTGGTGGAAGTAAATTCAACTAGCATTTCCACTGGTGAAAAGGGGAAGAGAATGCCCTCTTTGAACGCCAAAACAAGTATGCTCAGGTGCTAGGGTTGCCAGGTCTGGGTTGGAAAATATCTGGAGACTTTGGGGTGGATCCGAGAGAGAGTGGGGTTTGGGGAGGGGAGGGGGCTCAGCATGGTACAGTGCCACCAAGTCCACTCTTCAAAGCAGCCCTTTTCTCCAGGAGAGCTGATCTCTGTCAACTGGAGATCAGTTGTAAAAGCGGGAGATCTCCAGGCCCCACCTGGAGGATGGCAAGCCTATTAGGTGCTGAGAGAAAAGCTGATTGCCATCTTCTCCAAGAGTTGTTTTCTAAAGTCTCAGAGGGGGTAGTCATATTAGACAACTGTGGGAAAACAAAACGAAAGTCCATTGGCACCTTGAAGACCCACAAGATTTATCAAGCATGACCTTTCATGAGTCAGAGATCACTTCTTCAGATGAAATGGAAAGAAACTATTTTTCTTATATTTAAGAAGAAGAGATTGGATTTATTGGATTGGATTCCTTACATTTATCCAGGAAATTATGGGAGGGGGGAAGGGGGAGGAGCTGAACAAAGAGATGCCTGGTGTCCTAAATCAGGTGGGATTCTCCGTGTCAAAGATTTGAAAAGCTACACTGTTAGCACATAATGGATGATAAGAGAGGTCAGAAGTTCTAGCATCTTCCTCAGGTGGCAAAGGTAAACAAAAGTGCATTAAAGTCCCATACAAATAAATGCCAAGGTCAGATTACCCTTCCAAAGGATCTATGGGACAGAGATGTGTGGTATTCAGTATGGATGACACCTCTAGGCACCACTGACAATCACAAGAAGAAGAGGTTTTTATACCCCACTTTTCTCTAACTTATGGAGTCTCAAAGCAGCTTACAATCACCTTCCCTTCCTCTCCCCACAACAGGCTGCAGGCACCTTGTGAGGTAGGTGGGGCTGAGAGAGTTCTGAGGAGACTGTAACTGGTCCAAGGTCACCCAGCAGACTTCATATGGAGGTGTGGGGAATCAAACACGGTTCTCTAAATTAGAGTCCACCATTCTTAATCACTACACCACACTGGCTCTCAAGGCCAAGCTGTAGATGCCATAGCTGAATCTGTACCTGGTGGGTATGTCCCAAACTTCCCAAGATCAGTAATGAGGAATTTTTGAAACTGGACCAGTGAGAACCTGAAGCATACCAGGAAATAGGTTCTGTAAATATTGATCAGGCAGGGTACGTGGCATAAGTCCAAGTATTTATCCTATCCTGGCCAATCCATAGCAATAATAGGAGCTGATTCTGCACACTTTTATTCTCTTCTGTATGCAAAGAGGACTCTGGATGCACTAATTACTAGGTAACTTGCTAGAATCTAAAATCATGAAATTCCCAATTCAAGCCCTAGCATCCCTGTCAAAAGCTTATGCTTCTGGGGGGATTTTTTCAACTTTAGTGAGGTACAGTTTGAATTACTAGATCTGCTTAAAATCAGCTTGCCCGGAGACCATGGCAGGGCACAGAGTTAAGGAGGTGTTTGATCTCTTCAGTACAGTTGCCAAGTTGAGAAAGTCCCTTTTGTACTATGAAAATGGGGAATAGTTTTCTAGATCTGATAAGACATCCATGGAGGCTAGAACTCTGGTAGTTTTATAACTTTAAGTACCATGAATACCTGTCAGGGAAGTTTAGAGACAACAGAGCCCCTCTCTGACAATAATTCTAAGTGGAAAGACAGAATTATTACCCAACATTCACAGCCAAATGTGCTTTAAAGGGAGTTGAGGTGCATGCTGCCAAGGTGAGATCTCATTTCTATGAATACTAAAGGAAGAAGATCTGATTTCTGTGTTTTGGGTAGAACTTAGTACCTATAAGAACTTCATCCTGATAAGTAAAGGCACAGTAGATGAGATAAAAACATGCAGTGGAGATGACATCTACCATGCATTTTACAGCAGCTCAAATTTGCATGGTGGTTATGGCAGCTCAAATTTGCATGGTGTCGGTCTGTTGTTGTTTCGGTCTCATAACTCTCTAATGTCTTCTGTATGAGAAGGGACTCTTTTGTTTGCACAGTCATGTCAAAGGCAATCTGCAAGGTTTGTGGTTTTCTCCTTCTGCTTTACCTGGAGATGTGTCGGAAGGCGTGGGGTAAGAGGGTTGTGTTGTTTTTATGTCACTTTTTTCAGGGAAGAGGCTGTGGTTTAGTGGTAGAACAGATGTTCTGCATACAAAAAACCCTAGGTTCATTTCCTAGAGTTTCCAGTTAAGGAATCTTTGACAGTAGGTATTGTGAAAGATCTTTCTCTGCTGGAGACCCTGGAGAACGATGGTTGATCAGAAGATACAATACTAAGTCAAGGATGGAGGCAATGATATCTGACTCAGTAAGGCAGTTTTGTATATTCATACAATATATTAGGAAAAACTCTCAAAGAAATGTGTTTTCACTATAACGAAGCCAGATAATGTTTCAGCTAATTACAAGAATGTCAATGGGACAGTGAACTGTACCAAAATCCTATAAACTAGGTGAAAACAACTCACTTGGACACATGCATTAGCCGCTGCTTAATGGGAAATCAACAATGTTGGTGGAAGAGAATGTTATAATGAGAACTTGGGAAGATCCTCCAGGTTCCCCAAGGAACTCAACCCAGCCACTTGTGAAAGAACTGAACAAGTTTATTTACGTACTAGGAATAAGGCCTGTTGTGAAAATAAATACAACAAGCTCTAAAAAGAGGCTCTGGGAGAGTGCCAAGGCCTTGGGCACTAAGCGTCAATTTGCTGTGGCGACCTCCTCAAACCCCACCCTCTCCAGGCTCCACCCCTGAAATCCCCAGGAATTTCCCAGCCTGGAGTTGGCAACCCCATCCCCTTCCCAGCTAACCATCAACCTACCATTATCTGCCCCTCTGACTGCAGCTGACTTCTGCCTTCTTTCTGGAGATCAGTTGTAATTCTGAGTTATCTCCACTTCTCACCTGGAGATTGGCAACAATGGATCCCCAGGAGAAAATGGCTGGTTTGGAGGGTGGAGTCTATGGCATTGTACTTGTCTGAGGTCCCACCCCTCCTCAAACCTCACCCTCTCCAGGCTCTATCCCTCAAATCTCCAGGAATTTCCCAACCTGGAGTTGGCAACCCTATTCCCTTCCCAGCCAAGCATCAACCTGTCATTATCTGCTCCTCTGATTTCAGTTTTCCATCTCCTCCCCCACTCCCGGCAACCCCATCTCCTTCCCAGACAATCATCAAACTATCTTTATTTCCCCCTCACTCTTCAGCTCCCGTGGGTGTATCTCACTCCTTAAGTTTGCTGCCACCACTCACTGAATTGTCACTGCCTTTTTAGATAGACAGTGAGACCCCTCTGGCTGAATCTCCCTATTTGGAGACGGAATTCCTGATCTTTGGGGGACCTCTGGAAAGTTGGCAACCCTAGGGTCTGGCCTTTCCTTGCTTCCTTGGGCTACCCCCCTCCCTTTGTTATTATGCAGAGCAGGGGAGGCTGTGGTCAGAACACAACACAAATTAGTAGACCAAATAAAATAATTTATTTAACTATTTACACAATTATGGAGCACACATATGCTAAATGAATAAGGCAGAACGGTAGGAGTAAGCACACACTATGAACCAACAGGGTATAAATCAATAGGTTAAACACAGTTCTCTTTCCCTACACACAATACTCTCTCTACCTCTGGAGGTTGTGGGCTCAGGATAGGATCTCTCCTTGGACCAGCCTCTGGTTCTGCTTCAGGCCAAGCCCAAGAAAGCAGGGTAACTTTCATTCATTCCCCAGTCCAGTCAATTGTGGAGTGGCTGGATTTCTGCTGCCTCCCAGGGTTCCCCCACGTCTGTGGCTTGTGGCACAGGCAGCAGGAGCACCGGCAACAGGAGTGTTTCCTAACCTCCTTTAGGATGAAGACTGCATCCTCTCTGGATGGGCTGGAGTCTACTTTGATGCTGCCTTGCCCCTTGGGATAGTCTGTCTTTTCTTGCACTTTTTGGCCTTTGGGCAGCTGGGAACTGTAGGACAGCAGATCAGGAAGCCCCATTCAACCCAGTGAGTGATACCTCTGCAGGCCCCTCTCTGGAACTACAGCTCAATTAAACCTTATGGGGGAACATTTTAAACAAACAACCACACAAACGGCAGCCATCTTACAAACACAGCTAACTGCCATTTCGTTACACCTGCCAACAGCCACTGAAGGAAAAGTTAAGTCCCACACAGGAGGCAAGCAGGAGAAGTATCTTCATCAAGAGAGAAAGCCGTTTGCAAGTAAATCTGACAGGGCACAGTGGCTGAAGGGGGAGTGGGTGGGGAAGAGGAGTAGACCCAGCACCCAGCCAATGGCACACGAGTACTCTTGAGCAGTGGCTGGTAGGCCAATGGCTGAGGGAGTGCATGGAATGCTGCCATGCGAAAACAGAATTATGTATAAGAAGAGATAATACAACTTGGGCCTAAAGATGCTAACTGCGACAACTCCAACAGTTGTAATAACCATCACCACACCTCTTCCTCCAAAGACACCATCAAGTCTAGGGAGACCAGATCTTCCACTTCAGTGGGAGATGTCCCAGCCTTCCTCTCTGCTGACCCCTAGCCCACTGGGGGTTAGAAAGGGGGGAAATGTTTTTAAAAGTGGCACTCCGCCAATGGCAAGACATCGCTTCTAGCAAATACCCTGATTTGTTTTGTTGCCAGTGTGATTTTGATGCAATGCTCTAGGATTCAGACAAAACTCTATGGGTTACTACAGATCTGATGGCACATCATCATTCCCCCCATCCCCACCCCCTCCCTGTGCCTCTGCTGTCAGCCAATTTCTGGCATCCTTAATTCAGGAGGCAGACAGCCTCTTTGCCAGTCATTAAGTCTTTCTTAAGTGTATCATCTGATTTTTTAAGTGTATCAACTGATTCTTTACCACAGAGAAGAAAATGAGCAGACACAGAGACCTTCAACCCAGAGACCTTCACTGCTAGCATGCGCTGGCACAATGGTTAATACAGTCTTTCTCTTCCAAGCATTTTTGTTCTTTATTAAAATATTACTATGGAAATAGTCCCTCTTCAAACCAGCACAGTTTGACCCACATCGGATTCTGGCAGTGCCTACAACCATTCCCTGAAGTTTGGGACGGGATGTTGCAGGTCACTGGGAAGTAAATCATCTTTAGCTCAACATTGATTACAATAAACTGGTAGGGTAGAACAAGCTCAAGAGACCCATTTCAACAGCATATTTGTAACATGCAAACTTCGTGGATGTAGGATTTCCAGAAGTCAGTTCCAGTTTTTATAAGCCCTCTCAAAGACACAAGAGGATATCAGCTAAATCATATTTACCCCCTCCCAGCAGAGCCTGATTTTCTTTTCTTATAAGGCAATATGTCTTTGTGGAACTAATACTGAGGACAGATGGAAGAAAAGAAAATTGTTTATTTGCAAAGTAACTTGGAACGTCTGTGATAAGAACTGTATGCTACTAAGAGCTATTCCGACTTTCCTTCATTTTGTTTAACATTGTCATTACAGTACTTCCCAAATCAACGTTTGAATCTCATTGTTGAATAATATGCAACGTCAACGACTTCCAAGAGCTTCTGTTGCAGAAGCCTTTGCAATCCATAACAGAAAAATATGAGGCAATGAACAAGTAAAATTTATATTCAAGGCTTTGTGCAGAAGAGTACATAAGAAAATGCAGTTCTGCAAACAGGCTGCTTCGTGCTGTTGCGAAACCCAGGCGATGAGTGAGCAGGGTACATAATAGCTGTGCAGGTTGGGCATGGTTTCATTTTGGAGCCATGTGGAGTTCTTAAAGTGGGAAATAATTCTAGAAACGGCAGCATGTTTGAAATAAAAATGAGTTACTTGGATCTTCCCACAGCAAGCAGACATTATGATATGTGAGGATTCACACATCTCTGTCATAATGTTGGTCACACCTTGGTGAACCTCTTGCTAACATGGTCACCAGGAAGGTCTACAGCTGAATACAGGTCTAACATGACTATGGGAGCCAGAAGAGAGAGGCAACAATCAGAAGTTGTTTCAAAATAGTCATATTTATAATCTCCCAATAAGGCCAAAAAATCTTCACAGAAGCATACACAGAAGTAAAGCCTGTGTATGCAATTTGGGGAGGGGTGTTCCCCCACATGAAAAAAAAGAATATGTGAAGGAACTATCAATGTCCATCATGACAGGGAGAATAATTTATTTGTGCCCTCCCCTATCAATATATTATACACAGTCTTACAACAGCTGAAAGATTTGTTTCAACTCCAGAACCAATGGACAGGAATCACCGAAACTTGCATAACTTCGTTAATTAAAAAACAGCAAAATTTATGGGACATACAAAACCTTTTGTTGGGCACTGTTGGCTGTGTGGGCCATTCCATTGCCCTCCGTTTGGACAAGCATTCTTTCGAATTACTCGACTGTTAAACTATTTAATGTCAACCATCCCTATTCTGAGCTTCATTCTTTTTTTTGCTAAGTTTTAGCTTGCAAGTTATCCATCCATAAATATATCAGGATATATTAGAAGCAGAGACTTTATCTCCGTGAGGGCATTAAGGAGTAGTTTTCCTTAGTTTAGAACACAAGAAAAATCATTGGTTTTTCCCCCTTTGATTTCTAGATTTGATTTATTAAGACTTGCGTTCAAAGCTTCTGTTTCAAATGTACCAACTCCTTGAGTTTTGTTTTTTGGTGTGTTTTTTCATGTGTAACTGAGATTTACTTGCTATATTTTTAGGCACTGATTTATATACTCTGAGTGTTTTTCCAACTCAGCTGGAATTTTGTGATTTAGGATAGGACACATCTAAAGTTCATTTTTTTAAAAATTAACCATTAGCTGGCTGAAGCCCAAATTCAATTAGAGTAGTTTGTGGGATGGAGTGGAGGCGAAATTAAAAATGACTGAAATCCAGACCTTTCCTAGCATCATTTTGTAAGCAAAAATCTCATCACTAAATAACAGGTTTGACATTCAAAATAAACTCAGAGGGGAAAGATTGATGAGGCTTTGAGGGTCCTAATCTTATTACAGAGTTCCCCAGCAGTGGGAGCACAAATGGGTAAAATGCATGGGGGGGGAGGGAAATCAAATTTATTTCATTACTAATCACCCTGATGGAATTTTAATCCTGACATTTATATTTTCTTGAGAATGTTCATTCACTGTCACTAAGATTTCATATTAATACGACTTTACTACAAAAAGCCAGTCTTTTCTCCTTTCAATTCCATACATATATCTTCCAGGGAAACTTAAGGGAGGCTTGTGGAAAAACCTGGCCCTTTGTGAAACACAATACAATGTACTGTTGTATAATATAATGTTGATCCTTTAAGGATCATGGACATCGTACCTGCTCCTTATATTGTTCGGCTCCAGTGCATTATTTGCCTTTTACAAGAGCCTCCACGCTCCGTCACCATTGTTGACAATGTCTAAGATCCAGCAATGCACAAGCAGAAGCAGAAACAGACCATTAAGTTCTGCTTGCGCAGAATCTTGTTTAGCACCTAGCACTTGCCTCCCTATATATCAGAGTGCCCAGAATAGTTGCACAAGATGTTGCACAACCAGAAAGGCAAGTGCTGGTACAATCAGTTTGACTGCTACTGTAGTCTTCTTCTTGCATTTTTGTTCACACAAGAACTTCGGTGCAAGTGGAAAGTTTGTGCCAGATCCAACCAAACGTCTTTGAAAAAAGCAAAGGCATAGTGACCCTAATTTGTTTGGGTTTCACAACTGAATATACCATTTCATCTTGTGGTGGATGTTATGAACAAGTGCCTTCAGCTAAATAGCCCTCTGCATGCTACTATGAAACGTTCCCATAATGGTCCCAAGTAAAACACGCACACCTATACAATGTGGTCTCCTTTGCAAGGTTCCAGGGCAGGGATATTTTGTGCATTCAACTACACAAGTCAAATTCCCCTTTGATCATGACAAAAAAAAATGTTCCTGTAGAATGCAACAAATGACTGCACCTTAAACTGGGAGGATTTCTTCAAGAACATATGAATCCTCTCCTACTCATCAGAGCCAGACTAGACAATACTACTCCCTGAATCCACCACAGGGATACAGCACCATTTTAGAGTGCTGATTTTTACTTTTCACAATGCTATGGGGGCCTGATGCTGCTGGGGACCACAGCATGGGGGGAGGACCCTCCTCATCCCCCCCCCATGCCATTATCCCCAGCATGACCAGTTTTGAAAAGTAAAAAAATCAAGGCACTAAAACAGCGCTGCATCCTTATGGCAGATTCATGGATCCAGTATCACCTAGTTTGGCCTTCAAATGCATTCCTGATCAGGGTTTCTGGAGAAGATGGCACCAGACTTACACATGTTCACACATGAAGCTCTAAGTCACAATGGCATCCCACTTCAGAACTGGATGATGTAAAGTGAATGGCTTCCGATATTAATCAAATCTGCAAATGATCACATCCTGAAATACAGTAAAACAACAAACAAACTTGGAGCACCAAGCTATAAAGTCTGATCATTTTTCTGCACATCAGTACACTCAGTAAAATGAAAGAAGAAGAAGAAAAGGAATGTCAGGTAGTGGAAGGTACATTTTCTGCGTAATCAGCACATGTCGAGGTAGGGTTGCCAACCTCCAGGTGGTGGCTGGAGTTCTCCTGCTGTTACAACTGATCCCCAGGCAACAGAGATCAATTCACCTGGAGAAAATGGCCACTTTGGAAGGTGGACTCCATCCCTCCCTCTCCAAACCAGCCCTCCTCAGTCTAACCTGGAGCTGACAACCCTACCAGAGGTATGTAGCTGCAGAATACCATATGATTACCTGGCTATGGAAAGCAACAGGGCAACACGCAGCAGAGTACATGCTAGCTACCTCCTAAAAGAACAAAAACATAAGGCAGCCAGAAACATATCTCTGAACTATGCTTATCATCATGCAACCAATTCTATTCTACCTCTCTTTTTGCTTTCATCTGTCTCACACCAGTGCTTCTTGGTACAAGTCCAGCTATCTTTTTTTGGATTGGGGGAGGATTCTTTTAAAAAAACAACAACTAAAAACAGACTCTGAAGTATCTGTAATTTTGTCCTCCTGTCTTAAACTTCCAGAGAACCATACCACAACTTAAAAGCTGGCCTGTAGAGACAAAGTAAGAAAATACTTCCACCTAGTGGTCAGGTCTAAATATTTCACTACGTGCCACCTAAAAACTAGTAATATTTGATGACACGGTTTATGGTACGGTAATTTTCTTTTGTAACAGAATGGCTCTCATATGTTGTCAATCTCTTTAACAAAACAATGTAAATGTACTCAGAGGTCATTCTTGAACTGAAAGCAAATGGGTTAAAATGAAATTTCTGTTTTGCGCCAGTGAGCTGGAAACAAGAACAGCATTTTCTGTAGGTATCTTCCATCTGAACCTGCATTTCTTTGGGGTGTTTCTAAGGCATTGGTTTCCCACCTATTCAAAGCTGGCATCTTTAGCAAACCTCTTTGCTTGGAGCACTGCGAGGCAATTGAAATTGTGACACTGGCAATATCACAAACGTTTCAGTGCACGCCGGATAACCCCATATAATGAGCTACTCTGGATACCAGCCTAGGTAAGGTAAAGGTAAAGGTTTCCCTTGCTTGAAAGCCAGTCGAATCCAACTCTAGGGTTGCGGTGCTCATCTCCGTTTCAAAGCCGAAGAGCCAGCGCTGTCCGAAGACGTTTCAGTGATCACGTGGCCGGCATGACTAAACACCAAGGCACATGGAATGCTGTTACCTCGTCACCGAAGTGGTCCCTATTTATCTACTTGCAATTTCTTGCTTTTGAACTGCTAGGTAGGCAGGAGCTGGAACTAGAGACGGGAGCTCACTCTGTCATGCGGTACTCTCAGGTCTCAAACTGCTGAACTACTGACCTTCCACAGCCTGCAGTTCAGCGTCTTAACCACTTGAGCCACCGCAGCCTAGGTAGCCAACTGTATAAACCTCTAGCCTTAGTAATAGCAACACTGATACTTTGTGATTATAGCAGCCATTTTGTGCTGGTGCAATAGTATCATTTCACAGCACCACCTATGAGAGGGCCTCTTCCATGCCCTAGGAGGCCATTGGTTTAAAATATTGCACGCATTTTATTTGCATTTGTTTCAAACTGGCTTAAAACATTGTTCTTCCTCCCATATTTTCATGCAACAGCCCTATGAGTTAGGCCATGATGAGACTTTGTAATGGTCCCGGGGTGTCCCAGCGAGCTTCCATGTCAGAGGTCGGGATTCAAGCCTGGATCTCCCAGGATCTGCTTCCCAAGCGATCCTATGCATAGCCTGGCCAATAAGACCTCTAGCTTGGATATGAAGATAACAATTATGGTCAGTGAGTTTCCATTAATGGAGCCAATCAGAAGAACATGAGTGGGCTCAGCTAGTCAGGAAGGATCAACTTGCATGCTCAACCAATATGGATGGGTGAACTTACATGTGGGATATCTGGCTGATATGGCCTCTAGCTTTCATTTGGATAATGATGATGATTATGGGGAGGAGGAGGATGAAATTCTCTAGGTAATTGGCTGGATGAGGGAGTCTTACAACATCACTCATGCTTTGTTAGGAACTATTATTTATCTGTTCATAGCAAACTCTACCCTGCTTCCCTTCCAAGCCAAATGCAATGGGGCCAGGAAGCTTGCTTTAGAATGGCAATATTGGGAGGAAAGCGAGTCCCATTAATACTCCTTGTCCCAGTTTTGTGCCATTTCAGTTTGACTCGAAAGTCTGCACCTCAAGCTAACTGGCAAGGTAATATCTTCCTTTGCTATTGTGCAATGCACTGGCAGGAATTTTCTTGAAGTTTTTCTTCATTTGGGGCTGGTGCATATTATGAGATTTATGAAAAGAGGAATGTTCACAATTTACGCAGCTTGGCTGCTTATCAGATCTTCTACAAATCCATGTGTTGTGGAATTAGGGCCTGGATCGAGCCTCAGTCCTCCGTTAAACCTATGTGACTTTGATTTCTATAGTAATTAGCCTCTATAGTTGAATATTTGGATCTGTTTCCCAGGAAACCTCAGGACTCTGCTAAGTGCTGTGGCCTTTTGGGTACAGATAACCCTGTACATGATTTTTGCCTCGCATGACTTTTGCCTTCTGGGAATGCTTATACAATGCAGAAGTCAGGAGTCACTATCAAATTCTAAATGGATAGAGCACCTGAACCTAGCTTCATGAGACTCTCTTTGTCAGCCTTGACTCTCTGAGTCAACCTGGCTTAACCCAGCTTTCCTTGACCTTCCTGACCCCAGAGATAGAAAGAATGAGCTGGGCTTTGTTGTGCATGTCAGAGATGGATACCAAATGCTCATCACAGACTTTATTTATTTATTTAAACTTTTGCCCTGCCCTACCCAGCCGCAGCCAGCTCAGGGCAGCTTGCAACAAATAATTACATTAAAAACATAAATTACGATTAAAACAGTTCTAAAACCATAATAGTGCTAGTGATCGGTAGCAGCCGTCCTCCAGAGGCAATATTAGTTACCTATGGTAACAAACAGGGCTCTTTTTGTAGCAGGAACTCCTTTGCATATTAGGCAACACACCCCTAATGTAGCCAATCCTTCAAGAGCTTACAGTAGCCCTGTAAGAAGAGCTCTGTAAGCTCTTGGAGGATTGGCTACATTAGGGATGTGTCGCCAAATATGCAAAGGAGTTCCTGCTACAAAAAGAGCCCTGGTAACAAATATTAGTTACCCATGGTTGGAAAAGGGTACTTAATGTCTGATTTTAGTTTTGTTCCTTGTTGATCTGGCCAACCACCCTCTGGGTCTTGACAGAGCAACCAAGGATATCCTTTATAGAACTCCAGGTGCACTACTTATGTATTGGGGTTGTGTTTTAGAAAATAAAACCCAAATATTTGGTAATATTTAAAATACTATTGGAACTGTTTAAAATAAAATGAAAAACATGGGAAACTGAATATCCTTTCATAAAAAGAAAATCAGCCGCGAAGCTCAAGGCAGCAATAAGACTTATTAGCATTTCAGCTGCTTTTCAAGCCCAATAGGGCAAATCAAACAAAGCAGAACAAAACAAAACAAAGTAATTCAAAGATCAATTTAAGAAGAAGAAATAAACAAAACAAAGTGGCCCTGACTCCAACCCTCTGCCACAGCATTGAGAGCAGACCGCAGAATGCCAGTAAAGAAAAATTAGACAAAAAATAAAATTAAGAAACCACAAAGAGCAGCATGCCTCCCCACAAACACGCAAACCTACCTGCTAGCCCAGATAGCAACACAGCTGGGCTTGGCATTTCAGAAGACAGGAGGGGAGGAATTGCTTAAGCTGACCAAGCTGGCCACTTTCAAACTAAAATTAAATATCAAGCTGCTAAGAAATGTTAAAAGAAAGAAAGGACAACAAATACAGGTAAGACTAAGTTAAAATATTCAACATTAAACAATCTCATTGGAGAGCATCTTCACACAGCTGGAATCCCACTCAGCCCAATCGGAAGTCCATTGCCCAGCTATTATTCTATTACAAGAAGAGGGACCCATGATACTCATGGGGGGGGGGAGTATTCCCCACGGCTCCCAGCCTGTGGAAGCAGGAGGACCTCAGGGCTGAGGAGGAAGTGGCCACAGGTAAGCTTCCCCCCCCCGGCACTGGCAGTGAGGCCTGAGCAGCTCCCAGCTGCTGGGCCTCCCAAGCTTCCCTCCCCCCGGCACCAGCAGTGGCAAGGCCTGAGTGGTCAAGCTTCCCTCCCCTTGGCACCTAGGCCTGAGCAGCTCCCAGCTGCCGGGCCCACCATGCCTTCTCCTCCAGCAACAGCTGCAAGGCACCATTCCCAGTGCATTCTCTGTGCATGCACAGGGAACACTTTTTCTACTTTTGGGGGGATTTAAGTATCCCCTTTATAGTTTTTTTTTAACTTTTCATATTTTTCTGCACATCTGGGGATTGCCCGAAGTGTGCAGGAAAATCTCTTTGCCCCCCCAAGTGCCCCCAATGTGCAGATTTAAATATTTGCACACAGAGAGGGGGCAGCTTGGCTATTAGTATATAGATGAGACTCTTATGGGAGAAGTCCTGACACTTGAAGACAGAGGGCTGAGGCTGCTAGTAATAATGTAAAATACTGTTAGCCCAGCCGATTAAGCTATGCTGAGTGAGAAATCCAGAAGTCAACTTGGTAGAGGCTGTCTAGGAAGACAATCCTCCTAAGCTCATATTAAGGCTGATCCATATTGATGCTGAGCAGTATCCTCACAGGTCCAGCTAAGCGGGAGCTACCAAGTCATCAACTGGGCTAGGCTGTCTAGGCAGACGGTTCTCCCAAGTGCAATGAAGGACTGATCCACATTGACATCTTAATTTCTCAGCCATTCCACCTGCCAATGTGATTATTTACCATTTAGGTCTTGATGGCCCATGCCAATTGGCAATCACTACATATCATTCCCTGATTATTAACACTTCCATTTTCAAGGAAGCTGGTCAGAAATAGCCCTGCCTGTAGCTGGCTACTGACGGCAGGAGGCAGCAGAACCTTCTATCCTTTCAGGTTCAGGCCCTCCATAGAAAGAGATATGGGGGGATACATTTTGAGGAAGCAGGAGTGTCTGCAGACATGTGGCAGGAGCAGTGCAGAAAAATGTTGCTTCAGTGGCATATGGTTCAGCTCTGGTGAGCACCCTGGGGCATCAACTTGGAGGATGAAGGGGTGTCCCTCGGATCAGAAGACCATCATTTGGATGGTGAAGGGTTAACCCTCAGACCAGGCCTGAGACAAGAAGCCCTTGAGTGGTGTCATTATCCTCAACCCATAGACCCTGTGGCAAGGGGGACAGGAAGTGGCACACCTTCCCTGAGCTGATCATCATGAAGTCTTGGCAAGGAGGCACTTGAGCCGTGTGTATGTGGTGGCTCACAGCTCAGAACCAGGCTGGTCTTGCCCATAAATTCAGGGATGGGCAAACAAGAGGAGGCCTGACTCTTCTGCATCCTTCCCACCAATGTACCAGACTGCATCTGGGTTCACAATGGGTTTTGGCCTGCGAACACCGCAGATCCCCTTTGATCAATGTCAACAAAATAAATAAGTTGGCCTTTTTATTACCCAACAGAAGGTGTGGGATCTCCTTATTCTGGGTCTGCATGCAAATATATGTTTTGTGCGAAAGGGCCGGAAACAAGAAAAGCATTTTCTGTAGATATCTTCCATCTGAACCTGCATTTCTTCAGCATGGCTGGGACCCTCTTTTAACTCCTAGGCCACAGTGGGGACTCACTGAGCTTCAAGCATGTGACATGCAAGTCATGTGCAGGAAGAGGAGGAGCCAAAGTTTCTGAACTTGCATGTTCCAAAAAGAACCCTATCCATTGCAGAGTGTCTTCACCTTCCTGTTCTGCTGCTCTTCTCAGGTTGTGTGAAAATATAGGTAGGAGGAGCTCTCTATAGTTGTAGGACCTTCCAAAGAACAGCAAAATGGCAGATATATGCTGGGTTGTGATTCAGTTGGGGTTGCCAACTCTGCATTGGGAAATTCCTATAGATTTGGGGGTGGATCCTGGGGAGGGTTTTAACTTGTTCATTAATGATTTGGAGTTGGGCATAAGCAGTGAAGTGGCTAAATCTGCAGATGACATGAAATTGTTCAGGGTGGTGAAAACCAGGGAGGATTGTGGGGCCCTCCAAAGGGATCTGTCAGGGATGGGCAAGTGGGTGACAATGTGGCAAATGGGGTTCAATGTGGCTAAGTGCAAAGTGATACACATTGGAGCCAAAAATCCTGAATATAAATACACATTGATGGGGTCCAAACTGGCAGGCACTGACCAAGACAGAGATCCTGGAATTGTAGTAGATAACTCACTGAAAATGTCAAGACAGTGTGCGACTACAATAAAAAAGGCCAACGCTATGCTGGGGATTATTAGGAAGGGAATTGAAAACAAATCAGCCAGTATCATAATGCCCCTGTATAAATCAATGGTGCAACCTCATTTGGAGTACTATGCACAGTTCTGGTCACCACACCTCAAAAAGGATATTATAGCATTGGAAAAAGTGCAGAAAAGGGCAACTAGAATGATAAAAGGATTGGAACACTTTCCCTATGAAGAAAGGTTAAAGCGTTTGGGACTCTTTAGCTTGGAGAAAGGATGGCTGAGCATGATTGAGGTTTATAATATTATGCCTGGGACAGAGCAGGTAGAGAAAGAAGTACTTTTCTCCCTTTCTCACAATACAAGAACTCATGGGCACTCAATGAAATTGCTGAGCAGTCAGGTTAGAACGGATAAAAGGAAGTACTTCTTCACCCAAAGAGTGATTAACACATGGAATTCACTGCCACAGGAGGTGGTGGCGGCTATGAGCATGGATGGCTTCAAGAGGGAATTAGATAAACATATGGAGCAGAGATCTGTCAGTGGCTATATAGATAGGAACTCTCACTCTGGGGCAAGTGATGCACTGTATTCTTGGTGCTTGGGGGGGGCAACAGTGGGAGGGCTTCTAGTGTCCTGGCCCCACTGGTGGACCTCCTGATGGCACCTGGTATTTGGCCACTGCGTGACAGAGTGTTGGACTGGATGGGCCATTGGCCTGATCCAACATTGGCTTCTCTTATGTTCTTATGAGGATGGGGTTTGAGAAGGGGAAGGACCTCAGGAGGTTATAATGCCATAGGATCCACCTTCCAAAGCAGCCATTTCCTCCAGAAGATGTAATCTCTGTAGTCTGCAGATCAGTTTTAATTCTGAGAGACCTCTAGGCCCCACCTGGAGGTTGACAACTCTAGCTGGGACACCACAACCCCCCTGAGGACCCTGACCCATGGGCTAAAGAGCACTGTTCTAAGGAACACAATTTTCCATCCCTATTTATTTGTTTATTAAATTATAACCCGGCTGCCCCTCTTTAGACCTCAGTACTCACCTCAACATTTTGAGAAAACCCATGAATTCACACCATTGCTTGTCTGTTCCTACTTAATAATTTGAACCAACACTATGCTCCACCTAAGCACACTGGGGTAGACCCTACCCCTATCCCATCTCTTCACTGACCAGACTTCCTCCAGCTTCAGTGTGTTTTTTCCCACTGGAGGAAGAACCACTTAAGCTGGCAAAAGGCTGGAGGAAGACTCCTTGGAGGATGTTTGGATCCACCCCACTATGAGCATGAAAGCTGGCTGCTACATCCAGATCATTAGTTGGATGTGGAATTGTACCACAAATTGTATCACCAATGGGTTCTGTTCACATGATTCCCTGGCTTGATTCAGCATCAGCATTGTGCACAGATGTCCCTAATCAATTCTAGTGCCAATCAGCTGCTAGGAAGACAGAATCGAAGGCTGGATTTAGTCCACCCATCCTTATTGCCAAACACTGATAGTGCCATTGCTGATTATCTGATAGGAGCTGGGCATGCATGTGCTGGTAAATGCACATGTAGCTGAGTCAGGAAGCATACCTCCAATTATTCTGGTTATCCAAACAATTGTAAAAAGTGGATGAGTAACCCAAACACCTAGCTGTATACCTAATTTAAAAGCCAGTGAAAGTTATTTTTAAAGTTTGCTCTTATCCACATTAATTTCCAGATGCACATGATAAAGTGTGCAGTCATTACCGCCAGGGAAGAGCTGTAGGCTCTCACATTTTTAAAGCATTTGGTTTTCGCAAATAAAAAAGCCCCAAATCTCAAATCACCCATACTCTATAAATTTTAAAGCCATCGTTTCCAAGGAAAGAGGAGAAATGAGTATTCCACAAGGGAGGTACTTGTTTACAACTACACTAATTCAGTCCTTTTAAGCTCCAGCTGGGACCCACAAGGAGTACATTGTGCACTTCTTCCTGTATTCGTGTGCTGAAAAGTAAGAATTAAGTTCCTTCCCCTGTGTGCAAGTGGCTGGTTTCCAGAGCACTTGCTCATTGGTAAAGCTGGAACTATTATCATCCTCCAGGGAGGAATGTGGGGAACTTTTCTTAAGGAAAATAAAATGTTTTCAAGATTGAAGCATTGTAAAGAATGTAAAAAGTACTGTACGATGGCATTTGATGTATTAGGGCGCTTTGGTGGAAAGTACAGCGTGGAACAACTGGCAAAAAAAGGAAGCTTAAGGATCCTGACCAAAAGTTTATAATTGTAAATACCTGGGCCGTGATCAAATATGAACATACAAATCCACCTAAGAGCAAGACAGCTCATTGGGCTATCTCAGTACTGTCTGTTCCAGCTAGCTGTGGCTCTCCTGGATCTTGGGCAGAGACAGCTTTTGCCATATCTACGGCCTAAGATTTTTTAACTAGAACTGCCAATGAATGAACCCAGAAATTTACCATACACTGTCCGATTGAGAGACACAGACCTTTCCCTCCCACTAGGGGACATGTTTGCATAGAATCAGGTTTCTATGAATATATGCCAGTCGGATGGTGAGAAACCATGCACAGGTCCTTGAATGAACGGTTTACTATTTATTTTAGTTGTTTTATTTATACCCCACCTTTCTCCCTAACAGGACCTAAAGCCGCTAACATCGTTCTCTCCTCCATCTTATCCTCATGACAACTCTGTGAAGTCGGTTAGGCTAACAGCGTGCTGACTGGCCCAAAGTCACCCAGCAAGCTTCCAAGCCAAGTTCCTGGCCTAATCCAGCTACACGCATTTATTTATTTATTCATTCATTCATTTATTCATTTATTTATTTGATTTATGAATTGCCTATTCCCTACAATATAAGGCTCTAGATGATATACAACCGTTAAAAACAAAATTAGAAACAAAAACCGAAAATCAGCTACATTATCTCAGATGGTGTCAAACATTCCTTTGATACCCTACTCAGGACTGCATCGCTGTCCCACAGGCAGGTAAGGAGAGGGCTGAAGCGAAGCTGGGGGAAAAGAAAAAAAAAGAGGAGGGTGCCGTCTATGATGGAAGTGTTGCTGTCTTCAACCAAAAGCCTGGCGGAACATCTCTGCCATACAGGCCCTGAGGGATTGCATTAAGTCCTGCAGGGCCCTGGTGGTATTTGGCAGAGAGTTCCACCAGGTTGGAGCCAGGGCTGAAAAAGTCCTAACAGTGGTCAAGGACAGCCAGATATCTTTAGGGCCAGGGACCACCAGTAGATTATTCTCAGCAGAGATCATAATCTCCTGTGTCGGATGCTGCTGCTGTGAGAGCTAACAACAACAGCAAGATCAACCTGCCTCAATCCAGCTGACAGCGGAAATCATATGTCAGGGCAACCAACACTGTCTCCATCCCATGGCTGGGGCGGAAGCCAGACTGGAATGGATCCAGTGCCGATGTGTCATCCATAAATTTCTGGAGCTGCTTGGCTACTGCTCTCTCAATCACCTTACCCAGAAACGATAAGTTCGATACTGGGCAGTAATTGGCAGGATCCTTCAGATCCAAGGATAGCTTCTTCAAGAGCGGTACTACCACATGCATAATCCTTGCTCAAAAACTGGCATTTGCATCAGTTAGCTATTTGAGAGAGGAAGCAAGGGATTCGATTCAGCAACAACTTTCCTTCCTTCAGGCAGTGGACTGAGGCTATCACCAGGTGCCTGATTGGCAGCTGCACACCTATGAGGTTGGAACAGGGCATCAAAGAGGTATTTCTGTCAAGCAAATTGAATGTGCTTGAAGGAATGGTATTGACTGAGCAATCATGATGACTTGCATACCTTAAGAACTGCCTTCTCCCATATGAACCTACCCAACCATTATGGTCATTTTCAGAGGTCTGCTTTAGGCACCCAGTCACCTGGCTGGCAACCTGAGAAATGGCCCCCTAGGACATGGCATCAAGATTATGGAATACTCACTTCAGGGAGATTCTTCTGACCCCTTCTATCGTCTTCTTCCAGCATTAGGGGATTTAAGTGAAGATACTGGCTCAAATTCACCCAGTGGTTGAGAGGGAGGGAGATGAAACTGGGCCTCCCTGTTTCTGGAGACTAACAGTTACACAATATAGTCAGGGGTGTTGAATTCATTTGTTATGAGGGCCGGATCTGACATAAATGAGACCTTGTTGGGCCGGGCCATGTGTGTCATAAAAGGTAATGCCGGGTAGCAGAGATAAAAACTTTATAAAGGACACAGACAAACACAATTAAAGATTTTTTAAAACTTTTAATAACACATTTCCAGTGAGTTCGGCACCCCTGTGGTTAAGCGTGTGGACTCTTATCTGGGAGAACCGGGTTTGATTCTCCACTCCTCCACATGCAGCTGCTGGTGTGACATTGGGTCAGTCATGAATTCTTTCAGAGCTATTCTCTCAAGGGCAGTTCTCAAGAAAGCTCTCTCAGCCCCACCTACCTCACAGGGTGTCTGGTAGGAAGGGGAAGGGGAAGGAGATATAAGCTGCTCTGAGACACCTTCGTGTAGTAAAGGGTGGGGTATAAATCCAATCTCTTCTTCAATATTGTACTGACAACTAGTCTGAAACACTCATTCTTGAATCTATTGTAGAATAAATTGAACATACTAAAATATGTGTAGGAGCATTGGTTTCAATACTAACCTGCTTAGGTACACAGTGTGCAAAAGAGGTGAGGATTATCTGTGCACTCAAATGAAAGAAACACCATCCATGCCCACTCACTAATTTCTTTTCTTGTAAGCTCTTAGAAGCTCCTTGATACATAGATCTTGAGCAGTCAAACTGTTTAAATCTGTTATGAGGGACAAATGACTGAAATAAATTTTGCAACTGCCTGTGTAACTTTAGTATCCCTAATCATTTAATAAAAGGGTATTACCTCAGACGCAGATAATCTGCCAGTAAGTTAAAAGAGGACTAAAGTAACACGGTCTAAGAACCTCATAAAAAGAACATTCCAATAACATATTGATTGAACCCAGGGCTTGTTTTGTAGAAAAAGCCCAGCAGGAACTCATTAGCATAATAGGCCACACCCATCAGCAGAAACTCATTAGCATATTAGGCCACACCCCCATCTTACCAGAAGTGTGGTCATCCACACCCACCTTTTGCTTCTTATTCTGTTTACCTTGTTTGTTGTCAAAACCCAGGGCTTTTTTGTAGCAGGAACTCCTTTGCATGTTAGGCCACACACCCCTAATGCAGCCAATCCTAATGAGTTTCTGCTGTTGAGTATGGCTTATTATGCTAATGAGTTCCTGCTGGGTGTGGCCAACTCGGGAGCCAGCCGGAACTCCATTCCAGTGCGTTCCTGCCCAAAAATAGCCCTGATCAAATCAGAGGAACACCAACAGATCCTTTCTGAATAAGATACCTTAATATATCTTCCTTTCATAACCATAGAAGGGTTAGCATTTAATCTGGCACAGAAAAAATTATCTTAAAAGGCATGGGATTGTAAAAAAAAAAAAAAAAGTATATGGTGGCAAACATCTTGGGGGAGGAATAGCAAAGAAACAGAGATGAGCAAGCATGATGAGCTTGAGTCACCATGCTACCATAATCAGCACTCACTGATTTTCTAGGATATTCAGATGGATAGGGTGCTTTTCAAATGATCTAGAGACCTGGAATTTCATGTGTACACAGTTCAAGATACCCAGTTTGCTAGGAAAATGGAACATGGGTACTTTGTTTCCTCAGCGTGGAAGATTCAAAAATGTACCCCAAAACTAAAAGTGGCTTTTATGATACCTGCAAAGGTGAAAGTCAATACACAACTAGTCTAAGACATCAGTAGAAAATTTTGAAAATAGAGCGCTTTTTATGTTTACTTAACAAACAAAATTCACTTCATTACAAGGACTCCAGTGTGGTTTTCAACTCTGGGTCATGCTAGAGAATGTCAGATAGAATACTGGATTTTTGGAGTTCTATTATCCCTTCAGGCACTTGAATGAACCTTAGCAAGTTTCCCACTAGCAACCAGGAACATGTATCCATCCTTGCAGAATGCAAGGTGAATTTACTAGTACAGATTTGTACCTAAGAATTGTCTGGTCTGACTCTACATGATGTGTCTAAATGGCACCTCTGCTATTTGTTCCCTCCATCCCAAAATATTTTTTATTGTTGTATTAAAGAAATCGTGTCAAATTAACTTATTCAACTACTTTACATAGGAAACATAGTTTAAAATGAATTTAATGTTAAAGTAGAAGGCTATTTTAGAAAATAGGTGGTTTTTAAAAAGCATTAAAAGTAATCGTTTCTGTACAGAAATTATTTCCTTTATAAGGTTTAAGTCAGGATGTGAGGGTTGGGTTTTGGTTTAACAGAAATAACAGAAGATGGCAGCAGAGTACACGTCATTGCAGAAACAATGAAACGCAGTGGCCTATTCGCATATTAATCTCTAGTGGTAACATTTTATTTCTTTGCTCGGAGTGAGGGAGATAATTTTGGATAAGGTCAGATCAAAATGTGTCTAGGTAGCAATATTCCTGGGGGAGATTTAGTGGTCATGAGGGGCAATTAAAGTTTATATGAGTGACCAATTTAATACTGTGACTCAGAAGGCCAATTTCAATTTAGGTTGTGTCAAAAGGATCATTGCCTCTAAGAGAAGTAATATCACCACCTCACACCTGAGAGATTTTGTTTGGAAGAATGTGGGTATCCTTGCAGCAATGACATCTAACAATAGGTACATGAGCTTCCCGGTCATGCTACACACACTCTCTGTAACTCAGGCACGCGCACACCTTAGAAGGGAGCTCTTGAGCCAATGTTATCTGAGTACGCTGTTCTTCTGTGGAATGTGATCTGAGAAAGATGCAACCGAGCTGATAAACTACTAGAAGAAACACAGTTGTGACTATAAAATCAGGTTGCTGCCTGAGATAAGGACTGCAGACAGATTTGCTGATATATTTTCAACATTTTCAATCCACTTTACAACTGGATTTTGCTGTGTGAAATGGCAAAATCCACTTGCAAACCATTGCTGGAGTGGATTGAAACTGGATTATTTAGCATGTGTGACAGCATCCTTCAGTCTCAGTGCTTGTAGCTATGGACTGGTGGGTTTTTACTGACTGGCAGCTGTTTTTAGGACAGACTATGCATGGGTTGTGGGTGGTTCAGAGGTACAACATCTGCTTTGTGTGCAAAAGGTCCCAAATTTAATCCCTGACATCTGCTTCAAAGGATCAGATAGCAGCTGATGTGAAAGACCTCCACTTGTAACCTTGAAGAGCTGCTCTCAATCAGTGCAAAGGGTACTGAGCTTGAGTGACCAAGGGTCTGACTCGGTAGAAGGCAGCTTCATGTTTTTATTGGCTTGACAAACTGCACTGAGCAATGGTAACCCTGAGTGGGGGTGGGGGGCAGCTAATGAGCTGGGCTATTCCATATAAGGGGAAAAGGTGCAATCTTCCCACAGCAACTGGAGGGCCTGAAGCAGCAGGTAGCTAACCTCAGAAAGACTCTAGCTTTTCTATAAAACTGTGCATTAATATTCTAGAGCAACAAGAAATTCCTGAAAAGAACAGACATTACACCAAGGCAGAGCAAAGCTGCAAGGCTATTCATCTTCGAGGGACTGGCTAGACTGAAGTCAGAAAGACTGAGACTCTGGTCTGCTTGAGCACAACAGGACTGAACTGTTGCATGTTAATTATTCTTCTACATACTGAATTGCTGTTCTATATACTATGCCTTATTATGAAAAAATAAAGAAGAAATTTGAAGTTTGCTTATTGTTATTTTCATAAACATAAGCATCACAAGGTGGGATCACACTGTCAAAGACATGAAGTCCCTCATAAGAACATAAGAGAAGCCAATGTCGAATCAGGCCAATGGCCCATCTAGTCCAACATTCTGTCACAAAGTGGCCAAAAATACCAGGTGCCATCAGGAGGTCCAGCAGTGGGGCCAGGACACTAGAAGCCCTCCCACTGCTCCCCCCCAGCATGAAGAATAGAGTGAATCACCTGCCCCAGACTGAGAGTTCCCATCTATACCCTGGGCTAATAGCCAATGATAGACTTCTGCTTCATATATTTATCTAATTCCCTCTTGAAACTGTCCATGCTTGTAGCTGCCACCACCTCCTGTGGCAGTGAATTCCATATGTTCTTTAATTGGAAAAAAATCTTGATATGCCTCTTTGTTTGAATTAAGTAGAAGTTACTTGACAACTATAGCAGAGCTGGTAGTGGTGGAAAGTGGCACTGGTCACAGCCATCTTGTAGCGAACCTGTAGGATTTTCAAGGCAACAGATGTTCAGAGGTGATTTGCTATTGCCTGCCTCTGCATAGTTAGCTACCCATAGGGTGCGTTCAGACGTGCCATTTAGTCCGCTTTTGGAACACTTCAGAAACGGATTTTATGTGCACGTTCACACACCCAACATCTGCACACCATCCCAGCCATCGCTTTCCGGATCAAACCCCTTTTAAAACGGAGTATTTTGTTACCACTTTCCGAAGTGGTGTTTTCCTGATTCTCTGGTTTCGAGCCACACTTTTCTGACGTCTGATCACTCCTGTCAAGCCACTTCCAGGTGCTTCAACCCCCTCCCCTCTGGAAAGCTGCCGTGGAAGCCTCAGTCTTCCGCTTTTCATCCGCCATTTTTTTTATGCCTTGGCGGTGTGCACTTGGGCGGAGCTCCGCTCTGAAGTTAATAAAAGCAAAGTTTAAATGGTGCCTAGTTTTAGCATTTAGACGAGCTCAGGATGTCAGGGAGGCCAGTTTTGGGGTAAAAGTTTAAAGAGAAGTGTTCATTTAAAGTTTAAAGGGAAGTGTGGAAATCGCTGTTCTGCACGCATGTGAAAATTTTAGCTCTACAGATGCTCAGCTCTCAAACTGAGAGGGATAAAACCCCACCGACACACACTCCCACGCATAGACATCAGGGAGTGATGTGGCTGCGCAGAGATCTGGAACAAGCAGGTCAGTGTGATTGCGATTCTCCGGGTAAAAAAAACAACACATCAGGACAGGAGCAATTTAAACCGCTCCCAGCACACTGTCTGAACGCACCCATAAACAGCCTAAACACAAGATCCACTGTGACTACCTATGACGACTTGTACCAAGAGCCAATAGTAGCACCAACTGCAATGTGACACTGCACGAGTATTCCAGGAATAAAATAAAAAGTTCACATTATTTGTATATAGTCCACATTATTTGGGCAAGACATAATGTTTTCAGACCTTATTGTAGTCATGATTTTGCCCCTCCTTCCCACATTATTCCGTAATATTATCTAACTAGGGAGCAAAGCCCGTTGTGGTGGAAGACAACGGGCCCTAGAAAGGAAGGGAGGAGGTGGAAGGGAGAGAGGGTTGGAGGAAGGAAGGAAGGAAGGAAGGAAGGAAGGAAGGAAGGAAGGAAGGAAGGAAGGAAGGAAGGAAGGAAGAGGGAGAAGAGTGAAAGAAAGGAGAGAGGAAGAAAGGAAAGGGGGAAAGGAAGGGAAGAGGGGCAGAAAAGGGCTTCTCTGGGATAGAACTTCTCCATGCCTGTTTGCTTCAGGTGAACTTGATATGTGTGACTTTAGCTGAGTTATTCCCTTCACGGTCTGTGAACCATGTAAGCTGTCATTGCCTACCTTGTCATTACTATATAACTTGTCATTATTGCCAGAAAATGAAATACTGTTATTTTTCATCATGTGTCTGTTTCCCAGGCACTTACATTATATCATCATGTAACCCAAAGAGAAAGCGAGATGAGGAATACTGTCTTCTTTTGCGGCTGCCAAATGACACTATAGCAACTAGCAATGGGATATTAGAGGTATGATTGACAGCAAACAAGTTTCTGTATGTGTTTTTAAACATTTATTGGAAGACATGACTAATGTGGACCCTTTATCCCTCGATCAGTTCCCTTATTGGAAAAAAAATAGTTGATGATCAGAGTAACCTGTGTTTAGTATGAATTGCCTGAACACAATAGGAAAAGATCAGTAAATGTAAGTTGGTAACAGCAACAGCCAAGTTAATGGTTCATGCAGTTTTCTACATCTGTGTGCACTGTGAGCAGTGTTCCCTCTAAGCTGAGTTAGTGTAAACTAGCTCACAGTTTTTTAGCCTCCAGCTCACACATTTTTGCCTTAGCTCAGGAAGGATGGCTCCTGTGCAAACTAATTTAAGCAACAGTCAAATCTCTTGCTCACAACTCTAATGCCAGTCGCTCACAATGTAGAATTTTTGCTCACAAGACTCCACAGCTTAGAGGGAACATTGACTGTGAGGTGAAGTCTCACTCTCACTCTCACACAAACACACAACATTCTTATTGAAAAGCACATGAATGAGCATATATATGCTGAAAACTTCCTGTGCTTTTCTCTCTTGAGGGAGAAACAGTGTGTTGTAGTGGTTAGAGAGTCAGGCTAGATTCTGGGAGACTAGGGTTCAAATTCCCAATCTGACAAAATACTTGGTGGGGTTTCTAATGATATGTGGTAGTGCTTTATGCCTCTCATTTGACCATAACTCTTTCTGTGTCTTGCAGAAGCTGAATAAATTATGCACAATAAGCAAGGCATTCTGTTTAATTTTATACAGGTTGCAGAATTCTACTTTTTTGGCGCAGTATTCAGTTTCTGTTGTTTTGTTTTAGTGCAGAGAACACATAGCCCTGTTTACACACATCTGAATGCAAGCAAAGGATGATTTTGTCTTGCGACAGTGCATACATTTTTTAGAAAGGGGACAAGATGAACACCTAAAGCTTCTTTACAGTGTGGCCACTGTTCTGTTTAAGGTACTGTCTACTTAGCTCAGCTTCCCAGGGTCTCACATAGAGATCTTTCACATCTCCTATTACCGGAACTTTTAAACTGGAAGCACAAGAGACTGAATAGGTGGTCTTTTGCAGGAAAGTTGGTATTTTACCACTGAGCTATGTTGCGCATAGGACAAAACCTGATATAGTATTCTGGTAGTGCATGCAGGAAAAAAAAATCTTTATTAGAAAGGCAGAAGAGGCCTAGTCGGAATAATCAAGATCCCATGAATGTCTTAACTTTAAGCTGCCAAATCTACCTTTAAATGAAATGGAAGTCCAGGGATTTGTTAACAAAGCTCATAACAAGATTGGAGGAAGCGAAAGTTTCCAGAGACAAAAATAGTAGTACATACTAATTCCTAATTACTTCTTTTTGTGGGTTAATATGGCTTTTATTACAGTGTTACTAGTTTAGCATTTGTAAAATATTAACCTTAGCAAAAGGGGTTTTGTTGTTGTTTTGAGTTTCAGTGCAATGCAGTCAACAGCTTCCCTTAAGCAAGTCAAGGGGAAAGTCAAAGCACCAGAATTGCACCAGAATGTCTTGGTGAAGCTAATGAAAGATTACACTTTTAATTTTCATTTTATGGCAATATTTTGCTGGCTGAAATGAAGGGATGTATCTGACTTCAATTTTCAGCAGTATAATCACATGATTTCTGAAATTAATAATTACAAAGTTACAGCAAAGAGGATTAAACTCAGCTCTTCTTATTGGCATAACTAAACTGAAAAGGATCTGGGAGACGTTTATAATCTTATTTGGCTATCATATAGTCAAAGTGTATGCAAATCTGAAACAGGATACAAGTACATCCTATACCATTGTGTTACAAAGTGATTTGTTATCCAGCTGTTCAGCAACTGAAATTTTGCCATCTATTTTCACAAGAAACTCCTACTTCATCCAATTGACTTAAAAGCTCCCACAACGGGTCTATTTATTATGTAAGCATAAAAGTGAGCCTTATGGCCCTTTAAAGAATAACAATTTCATTATGGTATAAACTCAGGCAGACTAAGCACTTCCATCATCAGCTGCTTTCTAGGAACATTAGAAACATCAAGAAATCTCATATCTGTCAGAAGGAAAGGAGAGAGTAAGGTATGTAAATGACATATCTGGATTGGCAAGGACAGGGGCAAGGACAGTAGCCAATCAGCAAGGTTATGCACAGGTCAAGCCCACCAAAGAGGATCGTTCTGATAGGTCTGCCTTTCCAAACTGCTGTTTATACTAATCACATTGTTGGTTTGGGAGGAGGGTTTTGCCTGTTGTTCTGTTATTTCGGGGGCGGGGGGGGGGGAAGTGTCTGCAGGGTACTGGTGCAGACATTTTGCTCTCATACTCTGGGATGCAAACAGCATTGCAGGCTGCTAATAGGGATGGAGGCAGATATGCTTTACCTCCCCCATTGGAATATGCAGGTTCTGTGGTGCTGCTGTCTTAGGCCCTTTCTGCACTCTGCTTTTAATCAATTCTGCACTAAAATTGAATTCAACCTTTTTAAAAAAATTCAGGTGTGTCCCCCCCACCACCCATTATGCAGCAAAATTAAGTTCAACCTTCTTTTTTATTCTTTTGTTTTTCCCTATTCTGCATTACATTACCACCCTTCGGTGGTCAGCCTGCTTTCAGCCTGCTGTTGCCCTGGGATGTTTGGAGGCTGTTTTGCTGTGGACTTTTAAATTGCCTCAACTCAAACACAGAGAAAATCCAGAGTGTCAGGCCAATGCGGAAAGGACCTTAGTGTGTGTGTACTGCACTCATTAACTCAATACGGAGTCTGGTCGAACCAGATGATCCTCCTGAACACAAAATCAAAAAGCTGGGCTTTCCCCCAATTTGTATTAATTATAACAATATTTACAAATGGGATGGTTTGGAACCATGTCTTGATCAATTGCTTTTATTATCATTGAATACATTTTTATCCCATCCTTATCCACACAGTTCAAGGTGGCATGCATTATCCCACACTCCTCTGTTTTGTCCTCACAACAACCCTGAGAATTCTCACTGCACATCCTAACATCACTGCACAAACCAATATAGCAATACCTCTGGGAATTGTTGGGTGGATCCAAAACCTCTATTCCACTGAGGATGGAGCCTTTCTCTGGTACAAGAATTCTTCCTCGGAAAGTACCTGCCTCTTCCACCAGATGAAGCCTTCACCATTCAGAAAAGACAACCTTTGGGTTAGGGTTTCCAGCTTCCATGTGAGGTAGAGTTGCCAGCTCTGTGTTGGAAAATACCTGGAGGAAAAATACCTGGAGAGAAGGGACCTCAGCAGGGTACAATGCCATAGAGTCCACCCTCCAAAGCAGCCATTTTCTCCTAGAGGATTGATCTCTGTTGTCTAGATTGTCAGTTGTAATAGTGAGAGATCTTCGGGCCCCACCTAGAGGCTGGACACCTTAATATTAGGCCGGGAAAACTCCTGGATTTACAAATGCTCTCCCCACCACTCCCAGCTTTGGGGAGCGGACTCTATACCCTACTGAAGTCCCTCTCCTCTCCAAAAACCTACCCACCTTGGGCTCCACCCTCAAATCTCCAGGAATTTAGCAATCCAGAGCCGGCAAATCTACTTTGAATCCAATCCACACCCTGCAAACAATTTCAGATGACATCACTTGGGTGAATTCTGAAAGCACAAATCCCTGCTCAAGAAGATTTAAACATGATATGTGCGCTCCTCTCCACATTTTTAATGCACGCTTAATTAGGACAATTCAATCAAGCTATAATATGCATAAAATGTCACTTACAGCACACTGACCCCTAATAGCTGCAAGGGAGGCTTCAGTTAAGCTCCAATCCCCCTCTTCCCACCCAAAATGATATTCCCCATTGCAAATATACACTACTAATCCGTCTACAAAATCCAACCAATGTCCACAAACTGTGAGAAACCTTACAAAACTACACAAGATGCTAAAACAAGAAAGCTCGATCCCTTTGGTCCAAAAGCACAAGGATAATGCCACAGCACAAAAAGATTAATCTTCTCCATCTCACTGCCCATAATCATGCCTTTTGAGAAGTGTAGATCTGTTTTATGAACGACGCATTCCATTTATCACACATAAAGGCTGTGTGATAAATGTAATGTATCTCCAGCAAAGCAGTGTGATAAATGCAATCTATAGGACTCCTTGAAGGAAAGCCTTGAAACCTGTTTTGAATGCTGAAAGACTGCTCATATACAGAGTTTTCCAAGCAACTCCACCAGTCTCAGGAGCAGTGCATAGCAATACATCGAGGTGACAGGAACACAGTGTCTACTTATTGATTATCAATATATTTAAAGTCTTTCCATGCTGACTTTCTCCCTGACAAGAGGCCTTCGAGATGGTTACAATGAGAAAATAATTACAATTACAAAATATTTTGTTTCCCAAACCAAGAGAGTGATGATGGGTGAAAATATCTGGGGGAAATCTTCCTGTGGAAGATTTTCATGTGTCTAACAGTTCTTGTGCAGGTGGAAGCATGAAAATTTCATGCCTCACTGTCTGCTTATGCTCAGAGAAAGTGTGCAAGACATAGCACAAGATAATTCTTCTGATACAATCTCAAAAACAAATTAAAATAAGTCACGTGAACCATCTGTTGCACATTCCGTGTAGTCTGTTATCATGGTACTTGGGGGGGAGGACTAGTATGGTAAACAATCAATCTCCTCAAAGTTATATGGTTGTTACTACACACATTCACAGATACCACATGGAATAGTACTCGGTGGTATGTGGAATTGCTATCACTAGTACTGCTATTTGGTGACATCACCATGGCCCACCCTACAATTCTCTAAGATGCTGTGGACCTGGCAACCGTATAGTCAATTCACATTAGACAAGAGCCTTCTCTAGATGTTATTTTTCTCATGGAGATTATATGGTGCAGAGCCTAAGAACGAACGGGGATGTCCCCAGTTCTTATTTTATTTGTGCATTTTAAAGTCGTATCCCACGTTTTCATAACACCTTCAAGGCAGCTCAAAGACTTTAAAACCAATGTACACCAGAGCTTTTTTTGTAGAAAAAGCCCAGCAGGAACTCATTAGCATATTAGGCCACACCCATCAGCAGAACTCATTAGCATATTAGGTCACACCCAGAAGTGTGGTCATCCAGCCACACCCACCTTTTGCTTCTTATTCTGTTTACCTTGTTTGTTGTCAAAACCCAGGGCTTTTTTTGGAGCAGGAACTCCTTTGCATGTTAGGCCACACACCCCAAATGTAGCCAGTCCTAATGAGTTTCTGCTGTTAGGTGTGGCCTATTATGTTAATGAGTTCCTGCTGGGCGTGGCCAACTCAGGAGCCAGCTGGAACTCCATTCCTGTGCGTTCCTGCCCAAAAATAGCCCTGATGTACACTATCTCTAAAATAACCAGACGTAACCAATGATTCCCCCTCATGGATCACTGCCTTGTCGTGGCGAGGGGGCTTGCATGGTTCGATGAGGCTGTGGGCTATGCCGTGGAGGGCCACCCAGGACGGACAGGCCACAGCAGAGAACTCAGACCAAGCGTGATCCCCTGGAGAAGGAAATGGCAACCCACTCCAGTATCTTTGCCAAGAAAACCCCATGGACAGTAACAAAAGGCTAAAAGATATGACGCCGGAAGATGAGCCCCTCAGGTCGGAAGGTGTCCAATATGCTACTGAGGAAGAGCAGAGGGCAAGTACGAGTAACCCCAGAAAGAGTGAAGCGGCTGGGCCAAAGCCGAAAGGACGCTCAGTTGTGGATGTGTCTGACGGTGAAAGGAAAGTTCGATGCTGCAAAGAACAATACTGCATAGGAACCTGGAATGTAAGATCTATGAATCAAGGTAAGCTTGACGTGGTCAAAAATGAGATGGCAAGAATGAACATTGACATCTTGGGAATCAGTGAACTAAAGTGGACAGGAATGGGCGAATTTAACTCAGAAGACCATTATATCTACTACTGTGGCCAGGAATCCCGTAGAAAAAATGGTGTGGCCTTTATAGTCAACAAGAGAGTGAGAAAGGCAGTATTGGGATACAATCTCAAAAATGACAGAATGATCTCGATCCGAATCCAAGGCAAACCATTCAATATCACAGTAATCCAAGTCTATGCCCCAACCACTGCTGCAGAAGAGGCTGAAGTGGACCAGTTCTACGAAGACCTACAACAGCTCGTAGAACTAACACCAAAAAATGATGTCCTCATCATCATAGGGGACTGGAATGCTAAAGTAGGAAATCAAAAGGTAACCGGAATAACAGACAAATTTGGCCTTGGAGAACAAAATGAAGCAGGGCAAAGGCTAACAGAGTTTTGTCAAGAGAACACGCTGGTCATAGCAAACACCCTTTTCCAACAACCTAAGAGGCGTCTCTACACATGGACATCACCAGATGGGCAACACCGAAATCAGATTGACTATATAATTTGCAGTCAAAGATGGAGAAGCTCTATCCAGTCAGTAAAAACAAGACCTGGAGCTGACTGTGGCTCAGATCATGAGCTACTCATTGCAAAATTCAGACTTAAATTGAAGAAAGTTGGGAAGACCACAAGGCCATTCAGATTTGACCTAGATCACATCCCCGATGAATATACAGTAGAGGTGAAGAATAGGTTTAAGGGACTAGATTTGATAGACAGAGTGCCTGAAGAACTATGGACAGAGGTCCGTGACATTGTAAAGGAGGCAGCACTCACCGCCATCCCAAAGAAAAAGAAATGCAAAAAAGCAAAGTGGCTGTCTGATGAGGCTTTACACATAGCAGAGGAAAGAAGGAAAGCTAAAGGCAATGGGGATAAGGAAAGATTTGCCCAATTTAATGCAGATTTCCAGAGAACAGCAAGGAGAGATAAGGAGGCTTTCCTGAATGAACAATGCAGAGTAATAGAGGAAAACAATAGATTGGGAAGGACTAGAGATCTCTTCAAGAAAATTGGAGAAATCAAGGGAACGTTCCATGCAAAGCTGGCCATGATAAAGGACAAAAACGGTAGGGACTTAACAGAAGCAGAAGATATTAGGAAAAGATGGCAAGAATACACAGAAGAACTATACAAGAAGGACCTCGATGTCCTTGACAACCACGATGGTATAATCACTGACCTCGAGCCAGACATCCTGGAAAGCGAAGTTAAATGGGCCTTAGAAAGCATTACTAACAACAAAGCTAGTGGAGGTGATGGTATCCCAGCTGAGTTATTCAAAGTCTTAAAAGAAGATGCTGTTAAAGTGCTGCACTCAATTTGCCAACAAATTTGGAAAACACAACAGTGGCCACAGGATTGGAAAAGGTCAGTTTACATTCCAATCCCAAAGAAGGGCAACGTCAAAGAATGTTCAAACTATCGCACAATTGCACTCATTTCACACGCTAGCAAGGTCATGCTCAAAATCTTACAAGCTAGGCTCCAACAGTACATGGATAGAGAACTGCCAGAAGTACAAGCTGGGTTTCGAAGAGGTAGAGGAACTAGAGATCAAATTGCGAACATTCGCTGGATTATGGAGAAAGCAAGAGAGTACCAGAAAAACATCTACTTCTGCTTCATTGACTATGCTAAAGCCTTTGATTGTGTGGATCACAATAAATTATGGCAGGTTCTTAAAGAGATGGGAGTACCAGACCACCTCATATGTCTCCTGAGAAACCTGTATAAGGGTCAAGAAGCAACAGTTAGAACCGGATATGGAACAACTGATTGGTTTAGCATAGGAAAAGGAGTACGACAAGGATGTATATTGTCACCTTGCTTATTTAATTTATATGCAGAGTACATCATGCGAAATGCTGGCCTGGATGAATCACAAGCTGGAGTTAAGATTGCTGGGGGAAAGATCAATAACCTCAGATATGCAGACGATACCACTCTGATGGCAGAAAGTGAAGAGGACCTAAAGAGCCTCTTGCTCAGGGTGAAAGAGGAGAGTGCAAAAGTGGGCTTGAAGCTCAACATCAAAAAAACTAAGATCATGGCATCTGGCCCCATCACTCCTTGGCAAATAGAAGGGGAAGTCTTAGAAGTAGTGACAGACTTCACGTTCCTAGGATCCCAGATCACTGCAGATGGTGACTGCAGCCATGAAATTAAAAGACGCCTGCTCCTTGGGAGGAAAGCGATGGCAAACCTAAACAGCATGATAAAAAGCAGAGACATCACCTTGCCAACAAAAGTCCGCATGGTCAAAGCAATGGTATTCCCCGTAGTAATGTATGGCTGCGAGAGTTGGACTATAAGGAAGGCTGAGCGCCGAAGAATAGATTCTTTTGAACTATGGTGCTGGAGAAGACTCTTGAGAGTCCCTTGGACTGCAAGGAGATCAAATCAGTCAATCCTAAAAGAAATCAACCCTGACTGTTCCCTTGAAGGCCAGATCCTGAAGCTGAAGCTCAAATACTTTGGCCACCAAATGAGAAGGGAGCATTCACTGGAGAAGACCCTGATGCTGGGAAAGATTGAAGGTCAAAGAAGAAGGGGACGGCAAAGGATGAGATGGTTAGACAGTGTCATCGATGCAACGAACATGAAATTGAGCAGACTTCAGCGGACAGCGGAAGACAGGAGGGCCTGGCGTAATCTGGTCCATGGGGTCGCGAAGAGTCGGACTCGACTGTGCGACTGAACAACAACAACCAATGATTGTATCAAATTTTTTCTGTGAACCATTAAGGACAGTTATAGCACCATAAACATCACAAGGACAACATGAATAAGTACAAGACAAGCATCCAGTTCAACAATATTCATTTCAACAGAGAGTAGAGAATTCAAAAAAATGTAATTGCCAATAATACAACTGAAACCACTTTTCCCATTCGTGGAGACAGGGTCACCCAACAACTATGAAAAAAGCCAATGGAAATAAAACGTCTTCATCTAATGAACACATGAAAATGTCTCATACTGAATCAGACCCTTGGTCCATCAAAGTCAGTATAGTCTACCCTGACTGGCAGTGGCTCTCCAAGGTCTCAGACATCACCTACTGCAAGATCTTTTAACTGGAGATTCTGGGGATTGAGCCTGGGACCTTCTGCATGCCAAGCAGATGCTCTACCACTGAGCCACAGCCCCTTCCTAATGCCAAAAGGAAAAGGAAAGCTATTCCATAAACACAGTGTTGTTCTGTAAAGGCTCTGTTCTGAGTAACCACCACTCACCTCCATTCAAGAGGCAGGAACATCTGGGGTAAAGACTCTGCAGAAGTTCTTAAGATGGCACTAAGTGTTCCTTCCAATAATTTCGTTCCAGACTATTTGTGGCTTTAAAGGCTTAAGCCAGCACCTTGAATTAATATGAACACAACTGGTAGTACCAGTCAAAACTCTAGATGCCACATATGGAGCCATTTGATGTCTCCAGGAAGTATTCAAGGGCAGCCCCAAACAGAGTAACATTATAGTACTGCCATGGAGAGCCAGTTTGGTGTAGTGGTTAAGTGCACGGACTCTAATCTGGGAGAACCGGGCTTGATTCCCTACTCCTCCACTTGCACCTGCTGATGTGGCCTTGGATCAGTCACAAGCTCTGGCACAGCTGTTCTTGAAAAAGAGCAGTTTCTGTCAGAAGTTCTCTCAGCCCCACCTACCTCACAGGGTGTCTGTTGTGGGGAGGGAAAGGAGTTTGTAAGCTGCTCTGAGATGCCTTTGGGCAGTGAAGGGCGGGATATAAATCCAATCTCCTCCTCCTCCTCCTCCTCTTCTTCTTCTGTAAGCTGCACTGCAGCAGGGACAATCAGGAGGCATGGGAAAGAATCAGTATTAGGGATGGGCACAAACTGGCCCATAAACCTAAATTCATGATAGCCTGGTTTGTAGTTCGTTAGCCAAGGTCCATGCAATCTCACCTGCAATGAGCCTCCCATGACCTTCCACATGGTTTTTGGAGGTTCAAGCAGTTTGTGGTGGTGTGTGCCAGCAGCCTCCATGGCAGACACACTGGCACAGAACAATTACAATAATCAAAGCAACATTGGGAAGGATTTCTGCAGCCCTGGAAACACCAATAATGGTCCCCCAAAGCTCGACAGGCGATACTGGCCACCAATTAAGAGAGCTCCCATTCTGCTCTATGGGAGCAGAATGGCATATATACTCCCAGCTCTCATGCAGCCATTTTTTTCTGTCAACAGTAGGCACGCTACATGGCAGTTAGAGGCAGAGAGGGAAGGGAACTAGAAGAAGAAGAAGAGATTGGATTTATACCCCACCATTCACTACCCAAAGGTGTCTCAGGGCAGCTTACAAACTCCCTTCCCTCCCCCTCCCCACAACTGACACCCTGTGAGGTAGGTGGGGCTGAGAGAGCTCTTGACAGAAACTGCTCTTTTTTCAAGAACAGCTCTTATCAGAACTATGGCTTGCCCAAGGTCATCCAGCCAGGTGCAAAATCAAACCCAGTTCTCCCAGATTAGAGTCTGCGCACTTAACCACTACACCAAACTGGCTCTCATTCCTCAGTGTGAACAATGCTGCTGGGAGTGTTTGGTGCTTACTCAGGGCTCTGCGGCACTTGTCTTTCTGCTAACACCAAGCAGGGGGGCTTAGCTTCATTAGTTCCTCAGCTGAAGACCATCACACGCACATCGGGCTTTGTGACTAGCACTTTCCTGGGGGCACCTGCTTTGAGGGGTTGTAACTCACCACCCCCCCATCCAATCCTCACCAAACTTGGAGGGCAGGCAGAGGAGAGTCAGCTGGAGACTCACTGAGAGTTTGGGGTCTCTACCCCCACAGGGGGAGCATTCTGCTGCATCACAAACCTCACAAAATTAACTAGTTCAGTAAACAGAAAGGTTTGTGAAGGTTCATGTGGCTCCATCAACTATGAACCAAATCTCTATTTTCCCAGTTCATGCCCATCCCTAATCAGTATATCAAATCTTGCTTATTGAAATCAGAAAACTTCTGTAGGGGAGCAAGTTGGTCTCTTAGCGTTCTGTTAAGGATGCAATGCATGATCAAGAGCATTTCTGACTATATGCTCATTGTTTCTTCCTAGTACTGCCATGTTTTGGCAACTTTACACTCCAACTATCATGAGATGATGGGGGGGAGAAAGAATGAGTAAGGCTGAAGGTAGGGTAGGATTCTGCTTCATTTGGAAACATATGTCCTTTTGCCCTTATCTAATCATCTTGCTATTCAGGTTGGAGAACTTGAAGTAATTTTATTGTCTGGAGGAGAAGTTGCTCAAGCATGTAGACTTGTCAGAGCCAATAGATGAAAACAGATACCAGGAACTATGGTCCTTTTGTACCTTTTTAAAGTGCATTTATCCAGTTCACTCACTTTGAGACAAGACAAGAAGGCCGTTGCTCAGAAAATCAAGCTGTCAGACTTTTAAGCAGGAACTTGGTACTTCAGTTGTAGTTCAGCTTTTATGACTGCAAAATGTTAACTTTCAGCAGCCATCAAAGAAGTTAATAAAACAAATGGTTTACAAAGTGATGTGACACAGAAGGGAAAGAGATGTTTGATAGCTTCTCACAAGAAACGTCACAGGCATGGTGCAATGTGTGCCCACAATGCTCATGCAGCCACATTCCATTAGAATGACAGAATGAAAAGGAGGACAATGTCATAGTGTATGTCTGTGGATGCAACCATTTGCTGTAATTCCTGCACAATCATTTTTAATGCAGAAACCTCAAACCATCTCACGTTCCATAGGGCAATGAAGGTTTAGTTAAAGCAACAGATTGAGTACACCTAGGGTCCTCTTTTTGTTGCATAAGAACATAAGAGAAGTTAATGTTGGATCAGGCCAATGGCCCATCTAGTCCAACAGTCTGTCACACAGTGGCCAAAAATACCAGGTGCCATCAGGAGGTCCAGCAGTGGGGCCAGGACACTAGAAGCCCTCCCACTGTTGCCCCCCTCAAGCACCAAGAATACAAAGCATCACTTGCCTGAAAGTTCCTATCTATACCCTGTGGCTAATAGCCACTGATGGACTTCTGCTCCATATGCTTATCTAATTCCATCTTGAAACTGTTCATGCTTGTAGCTGCCACCACCTCCTGTGGCAGTGAATTCCATGTGTTAATCACTCTTTGTGTGAAGAAGTCTTCTTTTGGGCAGTTTTTTTAAAAAAATCTGATGAAAACATCCTCTTTTTGGGTTGGAAGGTTTGGAATATTCCTAATAAGTAGCAATTGAAGGGGGAATTTGCATATCCTTCCTGAGCACTCCCCCAAGATGGCAGTGGAATAGCAGCACTGGTTACAATGGTCCACAAGTGACTTTATTTTCTTGCTTTTTATCTTACAAAAAACCTTCTGCTTAGTAATTTGCACAATATATCTGTTTCTCCAGTTTGAAGTTTGAAGCAGCTGCTGTTTTAAAGAATCTGTCTCTTGTAATCAGACTCAAATTGCTACAAGTTACTGTCACTGAGATAAGCCTGGAACGCTGAGTCATTAAGGCTGCTGCCAACTTCAGCCATAAACAACCAGTGGCATAAACTTCCTAAGAGTTCCCTACTTACTTCAGCATTGCAAATAATACAGGCATGTTAATAAAGAGGCTGTGGGTTGATGAAGGAAATTCTGCAAACTTAGGGGGTTATTCTTTTAAATAGTAATTGCTGACCAGGCCATAAAGCTATAGTACAGCCACAACAATAGGAATAAGAATGGGTCCAAGTAAAAGGATGTGTGATTTAGAAGACACAATGACATCTCCTGCTAGTAAGCAGAAAAGAATTTCAGATTATTTTGGCACCAAGGAAGAGACTCTCTTTAATCTTCCTACTGCAAACCGCTATGCTCCTTTGGCAGAAATAAAGAACTCTGATGAAACTACTATGGTGGAAACTGATACCTTGCTACAGTTAGAAATGACTACAGAAACAGTAGATAATATTCTGAAAGAACTTTGTCTACTAATTGCCAAGACAGTTAAATATACCTTTGCAACAATGAGTGAAATTAAAGTAAGTCTGGAACAGTTTATGAAAATGGTATCAGATCTAACATGACCAAGTGTTACATCAGCTTGTGATACCACCCCTCTTACTACTTCAATCTTAAAAAAGGATACCTTGGACTCAGATCAGACACAGACTAGAGAAAAGGAATCTTGCAATCTGACCTTGCAAACACATAAGGTTTCTTAACAGTGTGTCGATATAAGAATTGGGTGCCCAGCTGGATAAATAAAAAAACAAGCTGTTTCTCATCTGAGGTCACTCTTTCCGAGGTATAACGCTCCAGTAGACTTAATCTCCTTAGAGTCTTTATCTCATTCCAACCATATACAGAGATTACTTCTAAACTTTGACAGCAGAAAGATGCCTACGATGATATTACGACAGAAAAACTTTTTGGCATCTAGAGGAATTTTCCTGGTGAGAGTTTTTGTCAATACCATAATAACCCCCTTATTTCCCAAAGTGCAACATGCAAACCCTATTGCAGCCAAGGATTCTCTCCCGGAAACTGTATCAGCAGCAACGCTCCAGAAAAAACTGATCTGCCAAATACATCCAAGAACCAACAAGGTAACACTGGTCGCTCTTATCTTGAGAACTCTATTGAAGAAGATTTAATCAACTCCTTTTCAACTCTACCAGATGATGAGCAACTAGCAATAACTGCAAGACTGGATTGGTTAAGAACAAAGCTCTCAAAAACAAAAGAAGCAGGAACAACTCAAATGTCTCCCCAATGCCCAGACTGTGACCTAATGAATTCAGTTATTGCCACAACTATCAAATGGAGATTGACCTGTATGAACCCCCACATGAGCCATCTTCTCTGCTTGGGGGGGGGGGCAGCAGTGGGAGGGCTTCTAGTATCCTGGTCCCACTGCTGGACCTCCTGATGGCACCTGGTATTTTTGACCACTGTGTGACAAAGTGTTGGACTAGATGGGTGATTGGCCTGATCCAACATTGGCTTCTCTTATGTTCTTATGACACAGAGACATCAACACAAAAATGGCTGCATCTTTCATGATTGAAGAGGGGACCTAGACAAAATCTCAAGTGACTGACAACTAAAGACACTGTCATAGAACCTGGGGAGGGTGGCATAATAAGCTTTTTGATTTGGAATTTTTAAAATACTTAGGTAGTTTTGATGTCTTATTTTTACAGAAAACCTGGACCCAAGATCCTACTTCCATAACCCTCCAGGGCAACAGAACATATGCTATGCAGTGGAAAAGATACATTCTAAAGAGCGGGGTAGTGGTGGCTTAGCAATAAGCAGAAATTCAAGTACTGGAAAGTAGTTGTCCAAACTACGTACAGATATTATTAATTAAGGGGCAACATGTAACTCCCCTCTTGTGTATCGATGTCTATTTGCCACCAAAATCTTCTAAAACTTTGGACAAAGAGAAATTGTGGGACCATTTATTTATGACACTTGAGGATCTAGTGTCACAATATCCTAGAACTAATATGATATTAGGAGGGGACTTTAATGCTAGGATAGGCCCAGGAAATGTTGAATTGTGTACAAATATTCATATCTATGTAGCTGAACAAGCATCTCTTTTGGATCACTACTCAGTAGACTCTGTAATTAGTAAATCTGGCCTCAAATTTCTAGAGTTGCTCTCCACATTTAACCTTTATGTCCTGCAGGGGACAGGTTTTGATAAGTCAGGAGGTCCTTATACATATCTATCCTCATTATATGCCAGCACAATAGAATATTTAACCGTTTCACCTGCAATTTTAGATCAAGTCGACTATTTTGAAGTAAGTGATAGTCCAACCAGTGATCATTGTCCACTAAAGCTAGTGTTAAATTTTAACAGTTGTATTCTTTTGGCCTCTACATCTGACCCCACTGTAGATTTAACCCCTGGCTACTGGAGACATAGGTGGTCAGAACAGCTACAAAAAACAGTAGAGGTTGCTTTGGAGAGTGCTGATATTCAGGACAGGAGACAAGTTCTATTACGATCAAAAGCGAACATTATTCAACACTATGAAGAGATCGTACAAGTTATAAAGCCATTGCTTATCAATGATAGACCCCCAAATACTCACTCCTGTTGTCCAAATATGAGGTACGACTCGGAATGTAGAAACTTTAAGAAAATAATAACCAAACAAATGAGACTAACTAGACAAAGCAAAGAGCCCCACCAACCCCAACAATTAAACACACTTAGATCCCAATATAAGAGCCTGCTTAAAAAGAAAAAAAAAACTGCTTATGCTAAGCATTTATGGAATGAACTAGTTCAGGCCATATCTGAGAGGAAAGAATCACATCTTTGGGAAATTGTTTCATCTAGTTTAGGCCGACCTCATCAAATGATGGATGCACAGATAAGTGGAAATACCTGGTTCGAGTATTTTACAAAAATCTATGAAGCCACCCCATTTATGTCAGAATCAGCAGAAGCAGGAGAATGGGCTATTGCTAATAAACTGCAGCCATTACCAGAGTGGCCTCCAGTGACAGAATCTGAAATCAGAACCCTTATTAAATCTTTGGCTTCAGGTAAATCACCCGGAGAGGACTTGATTCCTTCAGATTTAATAAAAAACCTTTCCCATGTAGTGGACCCCAATACTCACTAATAAGTAGTAATTATCACTCTCCTCCACCCCAGTGCATTTTCCATGATCAGAAATCCCTCAACAATCCATTCCCACAGAGGTCCTCCAAAATAATTTATGCTCATTTATTTTATTTATTTGTTTTAAGAAGAAGAAGAAGAGATTGGATTTATACCCCGCCCTTCACTGCCCAAAGGCGTCTCAGAGCAGCATACAAACTCCTTTCCCTTCCCCTCCCAACAGACACCCTGTGAGGTAGGTGGGGCTGAGAGAACTTCTGACAGAAACTGTCCTTGAGAGAACAGCTGTGCCAGAGCTTCTGACTGACCCAAGGTCACATCAGCAGGTGCAAGTAGAGAAGCAGGGAATCAAACCCGGTTCTCCCAGATAAGAGTCCGCGCACTTAACCACTACACCAAACTGGCTGTGGTGCCAGTGTCATAAAACAATCAGAGAGTTGGACTAGGATCTGAGAGACCCAAGTTTGAATCCCCGCTCTGCCAGGGAAGCTCACTGGGTGACCCTTTGGCCAGTCAACTCTCTCTCAGCCTAACCTACTACCTCACAGAGTGGTAGGTTTTTTTTGTTGTTGTTTTTTTGTAATAACCCTCCTAAAAAGGAGAGAATTTTATTGCTTTTTATACAGAAAAAGGTAGGGTATATAGATGGATAAAGAGAAAGGTCGAGTGAATTCTCTGTTAAGTTGTTAGTACTTTTTTTTTTGTTAGTACAAATAAAGTTTTTGGCTTCTACCGTGGTTGAAAGATCTTTTCATCTTATCGAAAGTCCAAAATACACTTGTTAGATAGATTAGTAAAGTCCTTTGGGGTTAGTTGATAATCAGCTCCATTCTGTCGTCTCACAAACAGCTGTTATATCTTGGGGTTTCTCCCTTTTAAGTTTCTCAGGTTATAGGATGGACCCTCTCTTGCCTTTCCGTCTCCCGCTCCTGCTCCTCCCTCTTCTGGGCTGCTGTCCTCTTCACTACTAAAAACTGTCCAATTAGCGAATTCTGCATCTTCCTCTGAACTGGTGTGTCTCTTTAGACATTTTTGAGCTTTGAAAACGGAGTCAATCTTCTCTCTTTTGTCCTTGAACTTGAACACCAGTCCTTCGGGGATCCACCATTTGTAACTAATTTGATGTCTCTGTAGAAACAAAGTCAGTCCTTTATATGCTTTCCTTTTCATGCGGATTTCATATGGAACATCTTTTAGTATTCTGATAGTCTGCTCTCTGATCTTCAAGGGCATTGCTGATGCCACTCGCAGAATTTGATCTCTAGTACGCTGCTTAGTAAAGTTGACAACCACTTCTGCTGGCAGATTATTTTTCTTTGTAAAACTGGAGTAGGATCTATAGGCCACATCCATCTCCTCTTTTAAATTTTGCGCTTCTCTGCCAGTTAGTGGTGCCAAGGCATTCGCCAAAATACTTCTGAGATCTTCTTTCTCTTCTTCTTTTATGCCCTGAAAATGAAGAGTCAAGTTTGATTTTTCCATCTGCAACATTAAAATTCTTTTTTCTTACATATCTTGATGCTTTTCTAACTTGTTGACGTTTTTCTTAATTTTCTTGGTGTCTTCCGTCGAGACTAAACACTTCTGTGCGATTTCCTCCATTTTCTTTGCCGTTTCTGTTAATTGTTTCTGTTGACTACTGAGAACACTTTCCATGTTACAAAGGGTTTTGCTGATTTTCTGCATTTGATCCAGCAGAGGACGCAGTGACTCACTTTTCTGTTGATTGACAGCTGGCTCTGGAGGGAGGCTGCCAGGACCGGAAGTCCCTCCTACCTTCTTTGCCAGCTTCTCTGGGACCTTTTTCTGCCCCAACATTTTTATTAATTACTTTAACTAAGTTCGTGCCGCGACCCTCAGGAGACAAGCTTCTTTTTCTGGCTTCAATAAAACCCTCAAAGGTATCTTTTCCAATCAACTTTTTTACTTCGCCCCCCTTCTCTCTTTTTTTACCAGTCCCGGTTTCTAAGGGGGGTGGGGATTCCTCCCTCCTCCCATGCGCTTATGCAATTATAGGGGGGAGTGCATTTATGCCGCTTCGAACGGATCTCCAACTCACGATTTGCTGCCAATTTTCCTTTTATTGATTCAGGTCCGCTGCTTCACTCCATGAAGTCGGTGGCGTTGCTACCTCCCATTCGGGCACTACACAGCGGGGCCAATGGGGCAAAGGGAAAGCCTCGATTTCCCGACCTTCAGGCCGGCAAAGAGGCTATCCCCCAAGCGCCCCCTGGTTCGGAGCCTTTGCCTAAGGCTCGCTAGGGTCATTCGCTTTTTGTAAAACTCTCTTAAAAAAGAGAGAATTTTATTCTTTTTATAAGAAAAGGGAAGGGTAGACAGATGGAGAAAGAAAAAGGTGGAGTGAAATTTTTTTCTGTTAGTGAGAGTTAGTTTAGGTTAATAACCAATACCAAGTTTTGGCATCTATCATGGTTAGAAGATCTTCTTTTTAACTAAAGCAAAGTCCAAAATCACTCTGTTAATGCAGTTAGTAAAGTCCATTGGGGTTAGTAATTAAACAGCTCCTTCCAGATGTAACACGAACAGTCCTCAAAGTATCTTCTTCTTAATTTTCTTCCAGTTATGGAATAAGTCCATTTTAACTTTGAAGTCTTCCGTTCCATCACCTTCCCCTGGGCTGCTGTCTTCTGCACTTATCCCAATTTTGAATGCTGCATCCTTCTTCCTGCTGGCGTGTCTCTTCAGGAGTTTCTGTGTTTTGAAGATGAAATCCTTCTTCTTTCTTATCTTTTTTTCTTAAACTTCTGGCCTTCAAGCTTCCAGGGCTCCACAAATTCAGCAGATGAAATTAGATCTCCCGTTTGTCGCCTGCTATGCTCGACATCCCCTTCTACTGGCAGAGTATTTCTTTTTATAAAGGCGGAATAGGCTTTGGGAGCCTTATCCACCTCTTCTTTTAACTTTATCGCTTCACTGCCAGTTAGGGGTGTCAAGACATTTGTCAAGGTAAATCCGAGATCTTCTTTCTCCTCTTCTCTAGCGCCCTGGAAACCTGGAATCAAATTCGATTTCTGTTCAATCTCCTTCATCTTTCTAGTTGTTTCCAATATCTGTTTCTGTCGACTGATGAGAACACTTTCCATTTTAAACAAAGTTTGGTTGATCTTCTGCAATTGTTCCAGCAGGGGGCACAGCATCTCCTTTTTCTGTTGATTGACAGCAAGCTCTTGGGGGGGCTATCTGGACCGGAAGTCCCTCCTCTCTTCTCTTCCGGTGTCTGCAGGGCTTTTTCCATTATCGACATTTTGTTTTTTTGTTTACTTTTAAAAAGTTCGTGCCGCATCCCCCAGGAAGCTAAGATGAACACATTCTTCCATGCAGCCCCAACGGTACTTTCACCAACACTTTGTTTTCTTTCTGCCCCCTTCGCGCTCCCTTTGAATAGCTTGCTTCTCGAGGGGGTGGGGACTCCTCCCTCCTCCCAACGCTTATACGCATGCAGGGGGGCTCCGATTTACGCTTCAAAATAGATCTTCAACTCACGATTCGATGCCACTACTTCTTTTTATGTTGAACCATAGCGCTGTTTTCACTCCTGGAATTCGGTGGCGCCGCTAAGTCCCATTACGGGCACGCCGCAGCGGGGCCGATTGGGGCGGGGAGAAAGCCTCAATTTCCCGGCTGTCTGCCGGCAAAGAGGCTACTCCCCAAGCGCCCCCGGTTCGGAGCCTTTACCTAAGGCTCACTAGGGTCTTTCGCATATGCGAAGACCCCCCCTAACTGCGCGTGGGCTAACCGCCTCCGGGAGCGTCCCGAGAAGCGGCCGCCATTCACGACGCCGGAAACCGAAACCCCGCTAGGGTCATTCGCTTGTGCGAAGACCCCCCCAACTGTGCATCAGTTGATCGCCTCCAGGAGCGTCCCGAGAGGCGACCGCCATTCGCTCCGCCGAAACCGAAACCACAGAGTGGTGGTTGTGAGGATAAAATGGAGGAGTTTTGTAAGCTGTTTTGCATCCCCGTTGGTGGTGAGGAAGTGGAATTTACAATGAAATATATAAATAAATGTTCTTTAAGTACATACTTTTCATTCCAAGTCTCGTTGTGTGCCCTATTAATTTCTTCCGGTCATATCATTACTTACCGCAACACGGATTCCAACTTTTAACTCAAGTACTATATCACTATTAAGCCTTTTAACAAACTTTCCTTCAAAGACAACCATAAAATGTATAATGCAATAACCCTGCCTATTTATGTTTATGTTGCACCTCACACTTTAGCCTGTTAGCAGCACCAAAGTCCAAATGTGCAAAGAAGACAATTATAAATTAATTAGTCTTGCAACAGGGGCCTCTTGCAAGATGATGAAAAGGAAATTGCCTATTGATGGGGAACCACCGAGGCACATAAACCTCACTCTCAACTCTGCCAAGCACAACTCCTTAAACCACAGAGATAACTGCAAGGGGGGGCAGAAGGAGGCTGTCAGCTAGTTTCTAATGATTCCTAGAAAGGACTGCCCTCACTTCCAAGGTTTCCTTGGAAGTGATGTCACACCATTGGCCCCTGGGGCTGGCAACCCTGCTGTTGTGTCTCCACATTATAGCTGAAAACAGACTGCACCAAAAAAGCAATTTAAATCCAAACTAAATTACTGTTCACCACTTTTTTACTGAAATGGTGTTCTCAAGTCTAAGAACAAATCTTTGCTAAGAAGGCAATTGCTCAAATAGCGCAATAGACAACTTAATACAAGTTTCAGGTGAATTTGCTGGACTCCATTTTTGAAGGCATTCTCAGGACAGATTAGAATGACACGGCATTTCTGGCCTGAAATTCAATATCAGTTCACATTAAAGTAATTTTGTTCCTTTCAGACCTCTCAGTCTTAATGTTTATATGTTGGCCTTTCTCTGAGTGAAATGTGTAATACTTAGCTTCCTCTATAAATCTGAGATGTCATACTGGCCGGAACTGGTTGTTCTTCCTAAGAGGGGACTTAGTTTCTCCTAAGCAGCTGGCTAATGACCAGAAAGATCTGCTCCACATTCCTGCACTTACTTTGCAGAAAGGAAAATCTGAATGAAGTGGCTCACTGTTTCACAGTTTACCCAAAACTATGCAATAACCCCTGCTGAAGTAAACTAGATATTACTTTGTATTCAGGTGTAATTTCCTTCACAGCTTACCTGCATTCCAACAGAAAAAAGTGCATATCACTGTTACACACTATCAAATAAGTCTGTAGCCCTCAGACTACAAACAGATTCATACAACAATTCTACAAAAAAAGCCCAGCAGGAACTCATTAGTATAATAGGCCCCATCGAACAGCAGAAACTTATTAGCATATTAGGCCACACCCCTGACAGCACAGCTCATTAGCATATTAGGCTACACCTCCGTGTTAGCAGAAGTGTGGTCATCCAGCCACATCCACCTTTTGCTTCTTATTCTGTTTACTTTGCTCGTTGTCAAAATCCAGGGCTTTTTTTGGAGCAGGAACTCCTTTGCATGTTAGGCCACACACCCCTAATGTAGCCAATCCCAATGAGTTTCTGCTGTTAGGTGTGGCATGTTATGCTAATGAGTTCCTGCTGGGCGTGGCCAATTCAGGAGCCAGCCAGAATGCTGTTCCTGTGCGTTCCTGCCCAAAGATAGCCCTCCATACAACCATCTTTTTTATTGTTAATTTTAATACCCAGATAAATCTTCACTTTGGGAATGGTTCAACAGGGTTTCACATTCAAGGCAAATCCAGGTCCAGTGATACATCTCTTAGGTGATCGGGCAAAGCACATTTCAACTGAATTTAATTCCTGCTTACAAGATCCAGAATCACCGAATCCACTGGAAGACTACAGGCTATAAGAGTGACACAGTGTTGGTATAGAGCAGGGGTTGGCAGCCTTTTATAATTAAAGAGCCACTGTAGTCTCCAGGTTGTGTTCCACATTCCTATGCACTGCTTGCCAAGGCTAGGGCAGACGGCTTCACCAGGCTTGGTCGCAGATGAGTCTCCATTCCCAACAGGAAGAAGACATGGATGTTGTGTGGGTTGCAGCAACAAACTCTTTATTCAGGAACAGCTAGCAGGGCTTTCTCAGGGCAGTTCACAGCATTCACTTTCCTGGCCACCTCTTGTCCTTTTCCTAGACTGCACACTTGTCTTCACCTCTCACATTGTCAGGCACGTATGTTGCTCTCATCTTGCACTTTCCAACATCTCCACAGCTGTCCTTAAATCCTCCCCAGGCTTCAGCCCAACACCTGCAGGTTCTGGGCAGAGCACCCTCCCCCGGGGCTCAATGACTTCTCCAGACAAGAGGCATGTCCTGACCTGATGAAGCAGCCTCAGCCCCTAACAGCTAGCTTTTTCCTAGATGGTGCCCTTCTGGTCATACCCAGGCCGCCAGCCTATGGCCCTCAGCTGTGTTCCCTCGCACAACCCTTAAAGGCACCCTGACCTCTTCCTGCTCCCAGTGCCACAGCCACAGCTACACAATGGCAAAATTCAGAGCAACCTACCAACAAAGAGCCAGGCTAGAAAACTCATTTGCATACCTGAAAATATACAACGTAACATTATGGATAATCAACATGTTAATCTCTCCTTATATATAAAGCTGATTTGGGGTGCCAAGATTCCATGCGCTCCCATTGGCTGTAAAATGCCCTCCCTCAGCCATTGGCCTGCCAGCCGCCACTCAAGTGTACTTGCATGCCATTGGTCAAGTGCTGGGTCTACTCCTCTTCCCCGTCCACTTCCCCTTCAGCCACTCTTCTCTGTCAGAATTCCTTGCAAATGGCTTTGTCTCTTGACAAAGACGCTTGTCCTGCTTGCCTCCTGTGTGGGACTTAACTTTTCCCTCAGTGGCTGTTGGTAGGTGTAATGAAATGGCAGTTACCTGTGTTTGTAAGATGGCTGCTGGGCTGCTGTCTGTGGTTGTTTGTTTAAAATGTTCCGGCATAAGGTTTAATTGAGCTGTAGTTCCAGAGAGAGGCCTGTAGGGGTATCACTCACTGGGTTGAATGGGTCTTCCTCATCTGCTCGACTACATTTCCAGCTGCCCCAAGGCAGAAAAGGGTGGGAAAACAGGGACTGTCCCAACATGCAGGGCAGCATCAATACAGACTGCAGCCCATCCAGGGAGGAAGCCGTCTTCATCCTACAGGAGGTTAGGAAAGGCTCCTGCTGCCTGTGCTGCCAGGCTGTCCAGGCCACAAGCCAGAGATGTGGGTGAACCCTTGGAGGCAGCAGAAATTCAGCCACTCCACAGTCGGCTGGACTGGGGAATGAATGGAAATTTCTGTGCTCTCTTGGGCCAGAGAGAGAGAGGCTAGAGCAGAGAGCCAGAGGCCAGTGTGTAGGGAAAGAGGATGGCATTTAACCCCTGTGGGTTTATGCCCTGCTGGTTCATAGTGTGTGCTTACTCCTACAGTGTGTGTGCACCCCGTAACTATGTAAATAGTTAGATAAATTCTTTTATTTAGTCTAATAATCTGTGTTGTGCTCTGACCACATAGTCTCCCCCACTCTGCACAATAACAAAGGGAGGGGGTAGCCCAAGGAGGCAAAGAAAGGCCAGACCCTTGGGTTGCCTTTGAGGGATCCCTCAAAGATTGGGGATTCCACCTCCAAACATGGAGATTCAGCCACAGGGGTCTCACTGTCCCTCTAAAAGGGCAGTGATGGTTCAGTGAGTCATGGCAGCGAATTTAAGGAGTGAAATACACACACGGGACGAGGGTGGGAGGCAAACAGCGAAGTAGTAAACTGGAGCCCGTTTCGCCACAATAGGCAACCAAGCTTGGTTCAGACAAAGGACGGAAACTCTTTGCAGGCCTTTGAGAGGAACTCATTGGGGCCAGTCCTGAGTCTAGGGTTGCCAGCTCCAGGTAGGGAGAATCCTGGAGATTTTCTGGAAGAGTCTATGGAAGCCAGGGTTTGGGGAGGGGAGAGGCCTCAGCTGAACAGAATACCATACAGCCCACCTTCTAAAGCAGTTATTTTCTCCGGGGGGGGGAGGAGATCTGTTGTCTGGAGTTCTGTCATGGTACCTGGTGATCTTCAGGCTCCACCTGGAGGTTGGCTGCCCTAGGCATAACAGTCAGTGCTTCAAAGCAGGTTCTGCTAGATCCAGGTTCTTGCTGTAGAAGCTGAGTGGGTGATTTTGGACCAGTCACAGACTTTCAGCCTAACCTTCCTCACAGGGTTGTTGTGTAAGTCAAAAGGGGGAGAGGAGAATGATGTAAGCTGCTTTGGTCCCCATTGCAGAGAAAGATGACGTTTCCTCCTGGGAAACCATTGTTGCCAATCTCCAAGTGAGGGCTGGAGATCACTCAGAATTACAACTGCTCTCCAGATGGCAGAGATCAGTTCCCCTGGAGAAAATGGTTGAGTCTGTGGCAGTAAGGGCTTCAGAGCACGGAAAATAGTGGACTCTGGCAGTCAGGGCTTCAGAGCACAGGAGAGGCTGTAGGTGTGTGTGTGTGGGAAATGGAAAGCTGAAGAGAGAGGGGGGAATAAAGGTAGGTTGATGACTGGCTGGGAAGGAGATAGTGTTGCCAACTCCAGGTGGGAAATTCCTGGAAATTTGAGGGATGGAACCTGGAGAGGGTGAGGTTTGAGGTACAATGCCATAGACTCCACCCTCCCAACCAGCCATTCCCTTCTGGGGAACCACTGTTCCCAATCTCAGGAGATGGGTGGAAATCACTCAGAATTACAACTGATCTCCAGAAGGGATGGGGAAGGAGATGCAAAGCTGAACTCAGAGGGGCAGATAATGTCAGGTTGATGCTTGGCTGGGAAGGAGATAGGGTTGCCAACTCCAGGTTGGGAAATTCATGGAGATTTGGGGGGTGGAGCCTGGAGAGGGTGAGGTTTGAGGAGGGGTGGGACCTCAGACAGGTACAATGCTATAAACTCCACCCTCCAAACCAGCCATTTCCTCCTGGGTAACAACTGTTGCCAATCTCCAGGTAAGGGCTGGAGATCACTGAAAATTACAACTGCTCTTCAGGTAGTAGAGATCAGTTCCTCTGGAGAAAATGGTAGACTCTGTGTCATTATACCCTGCTGAGGTCACCATAACACATTGACGCTGAGTGCCCAAGACTTTGGCATTCTCCCAGAGCCTCTTTCTAGAGCTCGTGGTATTTATTTCCACAATGGACCTATTCCTAGTAATCCATAAAGTTGTTGTGAAGCCTTTATAAGGAAGTAGAACACACGAAGCCTCACAACAAGTCATAAAGATAGACAGGGCTATTTTGGGGCAGGAACGCACAGGAACGGAGTTCCGGCTGGCTTCAGAGCTAGCCACGCCCACTACAGCCAAAACCCCTGTGTGCATGGCTACAGAGAAAAGGCCTGGAGAGTGACCCCCCTGTGGTGATTCCAAGGCGGGCAGGCCAGGGGGCCCCCTGGAAGGAACGGGGAGGCATTTAAATGCCTCCCCGTGCCTTCCCCAGCCTGTCCAAGGGCCGGCTTGCCCAGGCTCCCCACAGGCGCGGGGCACCCGGGCAAGCCAAGGGAAGGCATGGGGGTGTGGCCTAATATGCTAATGAGTTTCTGCAGTTGGGTGTGGTCTGCTATGCTAATGAGTTCCTGCTGGGCTTTTTCTACAAAAAAAGCCCTGAAGATAGATATGTAAGATTGTTAGGCCAGGGCTGGCAACCCCTGGGAGTTTTTGGGGTGTGGAATGTGGAGAAGGGGAGCGCTGCTGCTATGTCAATGCTACGTTCAGTTAAAAAGTATAGAGACTGGGGGAATTTGTAGAGCATTGCAGACATGTGTCAGAACATTAACAGTATTAGAATATGCCATCCTTATAACAGACAAAAGTAAAGTTGTTTTGTGCTCTCCCAGTGCGAAATTTCAATAGAAAATAACAAACTGTTCCTTGAAATCAGTGGCAAACGTAGCAGAGGCACACAAGATCCCTCATCGCTAAAGGTGCAGTGAGATATGAAAATTGCTAATCCATCCACTGAGGCCACTTCGATGCTTCAAAAGTGCCAGAAGAGCATTTTGTTTTCTGGCCTTAGAACCATCATGTTTTGTTAGCTAGCAATCATTTGGACAGAGGCCGTGTGCAAAATACAAATAGAGTGGGATACCAGTGGTGGTTTATACTCCCAAAATTAATCTCAGAATGAGCTCTGTTAAAAGAATTCAGTGATCTGCTGCAAACCGAAACACCCTTTGCTGAAAAGCAGCTCCCTTGAGATCAAGGAGGCCTAAACTACCACATCAAGTGCCACTTGCCAAAAGTTTTGCAAGCAATAAATCCCAACTATGAGAAGCCAAGATATAGGGACAATGCAAGCTATAAAACTGAGCAATAAATTATTCACCGCATAAGATGCAGAGGTACATGATATAATGTAAGTTGTTTGTGCATGGAAAATACTTCAGAGAGCATCGATCTCTTAGCATGTTTAATTATTCAGCACAATTGAACAAAATTATCATGGTTTCAGACTAGACATGCTGTTTTTAATGCACTCCAGACAAAATTGTTTGGGTAGGCAAAAGCAGACCTTAACTGTGAGGCTTATTCCTCTTAAATATACTCCCCATTTGTATTATTTATCTTGTGCTGGCAGATGGGCGCAGACAGACAGTGCTGGAACATTCACTTGCAGTGCCCCAAGTCACATTATGGCAGAGATCGTCTTGTTTCAAAGACCCAGGCAGACAAACACAAAAGTGTGACTCCTTAGCTTCCCTCTTGAATTGATTTAAGAGCTCTCAAGTTCTTTGGGGTCTGTCATGTTTGGAAGACTATTTACCCCCAAGAAAACCGCCATGAAGATCCAATTAGGCACCATCAGCCCCGGTTTTCCCCATCACCAATAGGGGCGCTGTGGTTATGGAGATAATCATAAATATCCAAATTCAGGGAAGCAGATCTTTTCACTCATGCTGAATAAGGCACTCTACTTTCAATGCACATTGCAACTGGATTTTACTGTCTGAAATGGCAAAACCCACTTGCAGATGATTGCTATAGTGCGTTGAAAGTGGATTGAAAGTACATTATTCAGCACGTGTGAAACTGCCCAGGCTACCATAGATACTGGTATAAGACAGGGTGTGACAGAGACAGTAATTATTTTGCAGAGAATTAATAAATGTTGGGTTGGTGTTTGCAGCTTTGCATTGGTTTCTCTGGGTATGACTGATTGTAGAGGGTTTAGAATGTGTGTGGCATCTCAGACACAACCAATTAGTCTCAAATAGATGAAGGCTATTAGCATTCAAGTGAAGAAACGAGGCATAGGAATCAGGGCATCTGAAAAGATTGCTCATTCCGAGTGCTAAGGGGGAGCCATTTGCAGCTGCCGGGGGCAGGGAGGAGCAAAGAATCAAGGAGGAAGAATATCCTGGGTTCTGTGAGAAGTAACTTCTTCCCTTGGAAATTCACTGTTATGGCTGCTGTTTGAGACTGTAAACAAAGTCTGCTTTTGGTGATCTATATGGGCTGAGCCTGCCATTTATTTGGAGGGCCAGAATCCAAATGGGCCAATGAGAGTTGGGATTATGGCCTTTGAATCCTCAACTTGTCATCTAAATAAAACGATGCTGCAGGATGTGCAAAAGATAAATGATTTGGCATTTGGATTCCAAGAAAGGTCTGAGAGATTTGACTTCATACGTTGCACGAAATCAGAAGCGAGAATGGCCTTTTAATTTGCAAGCCCTGTCTCTGAGGAGCTGGAAACTAGATGCTCCACACACACACACACACACCCCGAAACTCTTTCAAAAATTATGCTGGATGGACATCTGCTGAAGAAGCCATTTACAGGTGTCTGCTAAAATCTCTTCAGGGCATCATCAGGGTCTACAGTCCATCCTAGGAAATGATTCTTTCTCCTCATAAGTCTTGAGTGGCAGGCCTGTCATTACTTACAAAAGTAATAGCTGAAGCTGCTTATTCATCATTTAAAAAATGGGCTACCAGAGATACAAACCTTAAGAACAAGCTTTTGTAACAAACTCCAGTGCCAGCACTGGCCCTATATCACTTGAAGGAGAACGGTAAAGTACTGAGAGTTGTGCAGAGTTTATTGTATGGACATTTCTGGCAGAGGAAAGTGTAACTGGTTCTGCAAGTACACAAATACACGAAGTAACTAAAAGTTAGTGGTATTCTTGAAAGTAGCATAAGTAAGGTGTTTAACAAGTCTGCAAATTTAGCAGTGATTGGTTCAGAAATGCTGCAGTGTTGAGTTGTCTTATTATGATTGGAGGATTTCTGCTGCAGAATGTCATGTAATTGAATACTATGTAACTAAATACTATGAAAGACCTTGCTTCTTGAAGTTGCTGTTATCCTCATATTCTGTTAGACATAGGTGCTGCTGTCCAATGATGCGTCACTGACTAAAGGAATTAATTTCAACCACTGGTCTGTTCAATTGGGTCCCTTCCCATCGAACCCAATTTAGGGTAATTTGGCCACTTTCCCTGTCACACATGACCAAGCAACAACAATACTATCAAGGGCTTATTTACCTTTGTACCTTCTAATATGATTTATACCGTCATTCACCAACAATGCCTTTCTGATCTGGAAGTAGACTGCATTTGTACAGACAGTTTAGTAATGAAGGGCTGCTCTAAATTTTTCTAGTATTCAAATCAATGGTAGCATTTTTGTGGATATTCTGGAGGGGTGATTGTAAGGTTGGAACTATATATGTAACAAGCACTCCTGATTCAGACTTTGTACCTGTCTGAATTTCAGGAAGATGAAAAAGCTAACAGCATGAATTACTGTTTATTAAGGGAGATTACATCTTATCAAGCTTTCAAAGTTTATATTCTTCCCAATTAATATCAAATCCAACCTCCTTAAATGCAACATCTTTGATAGAGCCCCTGTGAGTTCTGGTACAATCAAGGGTCTGCACAGCTGGAATTTTTGTTTAACCTGTGGTTCTTGAAAACCAATTCCTTGAAATTGATTGATGGATTAGATTTGTGTGAAGTCTCTGGAACTAACAGTGGCCCACACAAGGGACTAAAGGTAAAGGTAAAGGTTCCCTTGCTCGAAAGCCAGTCGAATCCGACTCTAGGGTTGCGGTGCTCATCTCCGTTTCAAAGCCGAAGAGCCAGCGCTGTCCAAAGACGTTTCCGTGGTCATGTGGCCGGCATGACTAAACACCAAGGTGCACGGAACGCTGTTACCTTCCCACCGAAGTGGTACCTATTTATCTACTTGCAATTTCTTGCTTTCAAACTGCTAGGTTGGCAGGAGCTGGAACTAGAGACAGGAGCTCACCCTGTCATGCGGCACCCGGGTCTCGAACTGCTGAACTACTGACCTTCCAGAGCCTGCAGTTCAGCGTCTTAACCACTTGAGCCACCGCAGCTCCTGAGGGACTACTGAGGAGCAAAATTGTTCTTATTTATATTCTTTCCTTTTCACAGTGCACATCTGAGAATTATGGCTTAACCATACACCTTTTAAAACAGTTTTGTTATCTGACACGCAAATAAAAACATAAGAGAAGCCATGTTGGATCAGGCCAATGACCCATCCAGTCCAATGCTCTCTGTTACACAGTGGCCAAAAACCAGTTGCCACCAGAAGGTCCACCAGCATGGCCAGGACTCCAGAGGCCCTCCCACTGTTGCCCCCCAAACACCAACAATACAGAGCATCATTGCCCCAGACAGAGTGTTCCATCTATGCCTTGTGGCTAATAGCCACTGATGGACTTCTGCTCCATATGTTTATCCAATCCCCTCTTGAAGCTGTCCATGCTTGTAGCTGCCGCCACTTCCTACAGCAGCGAATTCCACATGTTAATAACTCTTTGGGTGAAGAAGTACTTCATTTTATCTGTTTTAAACCTACTGTTCATTAAGTTCATTGGGTGTCAGGTAACCCTGCCATAAGATGTATGGAAGAGGGAGGAGGTGGAGGAAAGCTAACATCTTTCACTGTTCTAGAATGCGGGAGTATAACAGATTGTCTCACAGACACTCCAGGCGTTCTGATTTCCTTTGGCTATGTAGAGTCTTATCTTTGCAGATGGCTTTGAGTCCCAGGGCTCCTCTCGCCTTTGTGGAATTTCTGGTCAACTGTTAATTAATGCTTTGCCCCGCACGCGCTGAGTAGCCATTGGTGGGTAGTATGGGGGGGGGGCGGTTTGAATGTGCTATAATTGGTGTTGTAATGTATCTCTCAACATCACTGCCAAAGAATGGTTAATGCATCTCTATGAGCAGCTTTCAATAAACGCTATCTTCTTCATGAAGCCTGGTGTTTGACTGACTATCTGGAGAACTTGACACTTGCATTGTTAGAAAGAGAGAAGCGTATACCTTTCTCTACCTTCTCTATCCCATGCATAATTTTGTAAAACTCTATCATGTTTTGCTTTGAGAGAGATATTACTTTGAGAGCTGTTCAGTTTTGATAAAGCTTGTTATATCCTACTGCCCTTTTCAGAAGAGTCACTTCTGTTGGTGGAAGGCTCCTTGGGGCGGAGAAATGCATCAAACTTTGCTGAGCAGGGGTAGGAGACGAGCCAGTAGGTCTTAAACTAACAGATTTGCTATTTCCTGCCTTCTCTCCCTTATAGTATTTTGAAATGATGGATGAAATAAATAATTCGAACAAACCTACAGTAGGAGAGTGAGATGGAAAATAGGAAATGTCAGGAGATAAGTCAGCCAGCCGCTACTTGGGTCTGGTCTGGACAGGCATCAAAATTAGGAGTAATTGAGGTGGCAGAGTTCTGAAATGGTAGAATGGGCTGTACTTGGGGTTACCAGGCCTCTCCCCTCAACACCTGGGAGATTTTGGCGGTGAAGTACAAGGAGAGGAAGCATCAGTTGATGTTGTGACATCATTTCCAGGTGAAAGATCACAATGCTGATCAACCTCACCTCCCCCCATTTTCCTCCCACTGCTCATTCAAGCAGTGGAGGGGGTAGGGGGCAGCAGCAGGAGGTCTCCCACTATTCCAGGTATAGTGGCAACCTTAGCTGTGCTACTTCCGACCGCAGTTGTGAAGTGAGAAATTATTAAGTGGGAAATTAACACGGCAGTCGAAGGGCAAGGCTAGAACATCTCTGATGCCCTATTTTTTATTTGTAGGGATCTTTTATGCCAATAAAGGCTAACTTGAACTTGTAGGGATCTTTTTTATATTGGGGGAGCAATAAAAATGTGATATGGTACAGACTGAACTGGTACGGTTCATTCCGCTTCATGTGTAGACTGGGCTCTTGTCATTTGAAATCAGAGGCCAGGCTCCAGTGTACACACAGTAGGAGCAGCAGCAGGGAAGGTTCTCCTCCAGCTTGGAATTCTCCCATGTGCGGCTTGGGAGTGAGTGGGTACATCCCGCCTTGCAAGTGCAGACAATAATGTGCAGCTTGGATCCTAGCATAAGTTGTAGGTGCATGGACTGGTTTACATGATCCTTTCTCTTCAAAAAAGGTAGGAGAGGGAACATCACACAACTCAAGTGAATATGCAGAGCACCTGAGAATTGTACACTGTTTTACAACCATGCCTGTGCTCTTAAAGCACTGTTTTGTTAAGGTTGTGTATGGTTTTATTCACTCAATTCCCCCTCCCCCGAAACATATTTCTTTTTCCACATTCCTTTTGCACCTCATTATCATGATTTAAACAATTTGTGTAGATTATACCATTCTGCAGAAGCATTGTTTATTAAGTAATTGTTTTTACAAGGGCATGTAGTTCATGCTGCCTGTGAAAACAAATCATATTAAATTTTGCTTCTTTACAATTATTGGTAGTCTGGAGACCTATATAAGAGAATCATTCTGGCTTTTTAAAGCCCTAATTAAAATTTGTCCTGTTACTTAAGAATTCAATATTCTCTGCAATTTCATTTGTTTCCAAACAACCATAGATGTCCTAATTACTGTAAATATTTGGAATGGAAGCAGGTGATCAACCACTCTAGTAAACTGAGAAGTACAACATGGCTTCCATTCAACATTCTGTCAGTTTTCCATTCAATATTCTATCTGGAGTAGCCAGTACAGCAATTAATAATAGTGTTTATTTATTTTATTTATAAAGTGCGTGAAAGGGTTTAAAGTACAACAGCAGCTCCTGTGTATGAAGGTAGGCTGATTGCTTAAGGCCATGTGCACCAGAACACCTCCTCCTGCGATGTGCCTGAAAAATAAAAAAATGGTGCCCATGCCTACTGATTTGGCTATCACCAATGAAACTTGGCCTAGAGGTGAGGACCAGGTTTGGATGCAGAGCATGAAAACAAGCATAGAGATAGGAATGCTATAGTAACACACACCCTTTGGTTGCTACCTTGGTTCGGGTTATTCATTCATTTCTACCTGATGGGCAAGGCTGGAGACAGCAGTCAAAAACAAAGTGGCACAACATGGTTTATGGGGCTGGCCATGAATGGTGCTGTGTTCTGCAAAACTGGTAGCACAAAGACACTGTTGTCAGACTCCTGCAGCAATCAGAACCAACAACTCACTTCTTCAGAAGAATAGTTTATTGATACAGCATTGGCAGGGCATCTCTACTTCAGGTTCTGTGTTAAGACTAAAGCAAAAAGCATGGGGTAGACGGATATACATGGTTCAAAGGGGTCACTGGGCAGCAAGGAGCCAATCAAGGTAAAAGACAGGGCCTGCTAGAAAGAAATGGTCCCGCATTCCCAGAGATGATGTTACAGCTAGGAACCAAGGTCAGGCACATAAAACATACAGATAAGGTAGCATCACCAAGACAGCAAAAGAGAATCGACACTAACACATTCCAAGCAGCCTCCCTCTCCACACCAGCCTCTATGGAAGCGAGCTGACAACTGTCATGCTCTGCTGATGCTATACCTATGTTTCTGGAAGATATTATTCTACTAAAGATGAGACAGAGCTGAGGATAAGAAAATGGTGGCTTGCCTTAGGCGCCTGAAGTGGCATTGGCACCAGGGATATTGTGGCTCAGACTCTTCACCACTGCACTGTGCCAGCACTCACTGTATCTTTAATTGCTTATATGGTATAGCTGTAACAGAAAGGCTTTTTCAGACATCTGGCAAGGAGAGTATAATAAATTCGCAAAAGGAGGAATGTGGCAGCAAGCTCAGTCTCAACCTATGAGGATTCACTGGAGGGCCTGTATAAAAGTGAAATGTCTTTAGCTTGCTGCATAATCGAGCACCCTGCCTTTTCCAGTGTTCTGGAGCCTGCAGGGAAAGCCCTACATGCGTATGCTCTTCACAGATGTTTGCATGAACATTGAATAGGTTGCCAACAGAACTTGCAACTGTGGTCTTACTCGAAAGTTCATGAAGTCTCTTTGGAACATCAAGAAAGGGCTTTAACAGCTTGCAGTGCTTGCTCCAGAAACAGAAGACTGAATCTGATTCAGTCTGCCAGTTCCTTGATCCATCTATCCATCTACCCTCCATTTTAATCCCAGTCTTCCCCTCCTGCAGTTTATCCTCACAAAGCCCACAGTGGCTCTCAACATTTATCACTGTTCACTCAGAAGATTTTAATAAGAACTGAAATTTTTTACTTAAAAAGCCAGAAGTTTCTACTAAGTCACTAAGAAAATAATTCTGTGCATTCAGAAGTTATACAGAAAAGCCACAAGCAAGATAGATGTAAGCATAAATTTACTTGGATGAAGTCTCCAGAAATTTATAGATTCAGTTTTCTGTTATGTAACCAGAGTGCTGCAGTGATATATTACAATAGCACATCAGTATAGAAAACAGCCCCTCTGATCCCTGCATTACTTGAAAGAAATGTTCAGGATTGTGGAAATTGACCTGTACTATGCAATTTATTTGAGGGATGGAAATGAATCAGTCCTACATCACAGCTCTGCTTCTCTCCGAGTGGCAGGAGATGTGATGTCCTTTCCTCTATATGTGCGCAGGAACAGCAGATCCTTCCAAACAGCAAACAAAATGGTGATTCCATAGGGGCTCATGGACCAGTGGGTGCCACTACACAACTGACCTAAGGATCCTGACCCAAGGGTTGAAGATGGGCTGAAGGTCCCTGCACTACAGCACTGTAGATAAGGGACAAGTACCATCTTTGTCCCTTATCACCCCCACAGGTATTTATTGCTAGGGATGAGCACAAACCAGTTTTGCCCAGTTTGGGTTTATGAACCATTGTTTTCTGAACTGGCCAGGTTCACAAACCGAACTGGCTCTGAAAGGGGGGTCATCCCCTCCAGGGTTCTCGAGACCAGCATTCCCTCTAAGCTGAATTAGTGTGAGCTAGCTCACAGCTCTTTATCCTCTGGCTCACACATTTTTGTCTTTACTCAGGAAGGATGGCTCCAGAGCAAACTAATTTATGCAGTAGCCAAATCACTCGCTCACAACTTTAATGCCAGTAGCTCACGAGACTCCACAGTTTAGAGGGAACATTGCTCGAGGCCCCAAAATTGCAGTGCATCTCCAGTGGATTCTTCTTGGGCTGGCCACCAAGTTTGGTGAGGATTGGAAATGGGGGGAGCTGAGTTACAGGCCCCCAAACAAATTGAGAGCTCCAAACAACATGCCCCGATGAACTACAGGCATCAAACTCTCAGAGTCCCTCCCTGGGAGGCCTCACAACATGCCCTGAAAGTTATGTGCCGATTGGATTTGGGGATCTTGAGCTACGACCCCCAAACAAGGCGCCCCCAGGAAAGTGCTGCAGGGAGATGTGAAGCATGGGTTCCGGAGTGCATAGCACCAATCCCGGCCAAGCTAGATGCATCAAAGTCATGGAGTCCCTAACTGGGATGCTTTCTGGCATGCCCTACAAGTTACATGTGGACTGGTCCTGGGGGGCCAAGTTGAAGACCCCCACACGAGGTTCCCCCAGAAAAGTGCTTCTTGGGGATATGTCTGATGAGGGTTCTAGAGTGTATAGAACTGACCCAGGATGAGCTTGTTGCATCAGACTCACAGCGTACCTCCCCAAGATGACCCCCTCACATGCCCTGCCAGGACTGTGTGGGTTGGTGTTGGGGAGTTTGAGTTTTGGACACTCAAGAAAGGTGCACCCAGGAGTTTTGGGGAGATGTCAGGCACAGGTTTGTGTGTGTCCTCTGGCCCCTTCCAGTGAAAGGGCAGACTGCAGGCCATGGCCAGTCAGTCTTCCCAGGCCAATGCTCCCACTGCCAGTGACATGATAACTAGGCAGGGCCAACCCTCCCGCCCTGCCCGGGACCCAGGAGCCACCTGCAGAGCTGCAAGTGGCTGTTTCTCCCCAGGCCCACCCTCCCACTGCCAGCAATGTTAACTGGGCAGGGCCAACCCTCCCACCCTGCCCAGGGTCTGAGAGACACCCACAGAGTTGTGGGTGGTCAAGTCTCCCTGGGCCCACCCTCCCACTGCTGGCAATGTGATAACTGGGTGGGGCCAATCCTACTGCCCTGCCCCTGTCTCAGGAGCCACCCACATAGTTAAGGGTCACTGCACCTCCCCAGGCCCATCCTCCCATCGTTGGCAAGGTGAACAGTGGGAATGGGAAGGGAAAATGAGATCAGGAGCACACAAGGACAGGAATGTGATGGTCCTGCTGTGTCCTCTAAATAACCATGGCACTCTGCAGACCACATCAGGAAGGGGACGGGGCAGCCTGTCTGAACACTGCACCTGTGATAGGGAAGAAGCAAAAGCAGAAGAAGCAGAAGAAGAACTGTTGGTTTGATACCATCACCCCCCTCACTAACAAAAGGAGTCTCAAACTGGCTAAGAATAACCCTCCCTGCCTCTCCCCACAACAGACAACCATTGAGGTAGGAGGGTCTGAGAGAGCTCAGAAAGATCTGTGAGTGGCCCTAAGTTGACCTGCTGGCTTCATGCACAGGACTGGGGAATCATACCCAGTTCTCCAGACCAGACTCTGCTGCTCTTCACCATCACACCAAACTGGCTCTCTTGTGAGTGGCAGAGACTACCTGGGCCCACCCCTCTCGACTGTTGACAGTTGCAAAAAAATTCACTCCCAACTAGGAGGAGTGTATAAAGAGATATGGGTCCTCAGGTGAGGAACCCAGTAGCTTGGTCTGTCTGCCCATCTGTGGCAAGCAGACAGGTGTGACCCACAAGACACCGCCCCAACAGGGGACAGGTGTGAAAAATTCACTACCGACTCAAGGAAGTGTATATCTGAATATGGGCCCTTGAGTGAGGAACCCAGTAGCTGGGTCTGTCTGCCAGGTAGTGGCAGACAGACAGGTGTAGGTCAGAGCCCTATGACCCCATCAAACACCGCCCCTACCTGGGACAGGAGTGAAAAATTCAGTCCCACTAAGGTGTTGAAAAGGATTTTGTTGTTGTTGTTCAGTCACACAGTCAAGTCCGACTCTTTGTGATCCCATGGACCCACATTGCCAGGGCAGGACTTCTGAGGGCCCAAAGCAGGAGCCTTCACAAGGACAGGACAGGGTGAGGGAAAAGGGGAGGAGGGAGCAAGGAGAAGAAAATGCTGGGCGAGGCACTTACTTACCTTGGGCTATAGCAGGAGCACCAGGGAAGACACAGGAGGACACTGAGCACAGCCACACCCAGGCACAGGAGAGAGGAGGAGTCACTAGAGAGGAATCAGAGGTGGAGTTAGGAAAGGGGGTTAAAGGGAAAATAAAGGAACCGATGGGAAGGGGAGACAGACAAGAGAATCCTCCACTCACTCAGGGGATCAGAGGGAAGGCACAAGCAGGTGGGGACAGGGATAAAAAGGGACAAGTAACAGAGGCTGAGGAGGCTGAAAGTCTAAGTCTGCACCAGAGAGAGAGAGTGACAGAGACTGGGAGTAGGCTAACAGAGGTGAAGGAACCACAGCCCTCCGAATTCTGAGACCTTAGCGTCCCTGGAAAGATGTCAGAGGGGGGCAGCGGCAGGAGTGAGACAATAACACACAACAGGCCACAGCTTTTTATTGATTACAGACCACCAAGGAGCACTGGCAAAGTAAGGGCCAGATCTGAAAATCAAGTGATAACATGGCCCCATGCTGGGGAAAACCTGGGAGTAACAAATATATATGGTTTCACAAGGATGGTAGCTGCTGAGTGACACCATTTGTCACCTGGGGTGAGTCCATGCACAGCTCCCGAGCTGCACACACTGTGTGCTGGCTCAAACCCCAAGACCCCATAAGACAGTCCCCAAATGGGGGATGTGGGCACACAGGCCCATCTCCACAAAAGGATCTGCCCAGATGTGCAAAACTGCCATAGAGCATGGGATGGGGAACCCCTCCCACAGTCCCTCCAAAGCTCCTAGGCCTGTAGCCGACAAAGCAGGGAATCCCATATGCTGAACAGTCAGGTGTCCATTCCCCGCTTGGACAGATGACCACTGTCCACCCTATATAAGCCCTCCTGTCTAAAAGAAATTTCCAGATTCTCAGTGATGGAGCCGCCAAAAGCCATGGTGACTTTTCCTGCACATTTGCAGACTTTCCTTCTTGCTAAGTCCACTTTCTCTGGGTTGATGATGGCTCTCCATTCCCGACATGCCAAAAGCTCCATCCAGAATAACCTGCTGTGAGGAAGGTGTGCTGCTATATAAGCCCTCCTGTCTAAAAGAAATGTCCAAATTCTCAAAGATGGAGCCACCAAAAGCCGTGATGATTTTTCCTGTGCATTTGCAGACTTTCCTTCTTGCTAAGTCCACTTTCTCTGGGTTGATGGTGGCTCTACATTCCCAGCATGCCAACAGCTCTAACCAGAATAACCTGATGTGAGGAAGGTGTGCTGCGAGGATCTCAAGATCTGATGTTATGGCATGATGTAACCTTGTGGTTGGTAGATCATTCTCCCCCATCTGAATACTTAAGGCATCTGGCGGGCAATGGCAAAAAACTTGCTGAGACACCATCTCTGACAGGGAAGCCCAACACATTCTGCTCCAGCCAAACCAGGTAATGTGTATACGTTTGCCAAGCCCCAGCAACTCCCCCCAGTTGGAGGAGGCCACATACAAACCAGCCTAATAAACAATACTGTGCCTGATGTTCCATGGTGTTCTGAGCTGACCTATACAGACTGCAATAAAACACACATTAGAGGAACTGCAGACAGGTATAAGAACGAAGGGTAGCTGAGTGCCAATGGCCAATGGACTGGATTTTAGTGGATAGGAACCCTAGTTTGGAAGCGGTGGTGGCCACACCTATATGAAACGCAAGGGTGCCAAATTCAGAAGGGGAGAGGCACAAATCCGCTAAACATCTGTGCAAAATACTGGTGAACTGATGTCTAGATAGGCAGGAACCCTTGGCATGAATGAAAAATGTGCCAGGAACAGGCGGCTGGATAGAAATAAATTGGTGCTTTGAACTGGACAAGGGGTGCCAGAAGGGGCCTGGTGCAATGAAATCAAGGTGCCTTTGCTCTGTTGGTCAGTCTTGGAGCAATGCAGTATAATGTGGAGTTTGTTACCAATAAATTAATACAAGTCCTTGAATGAAGGGGAGGGGGGCAGTTGTCATGACTGCACTGAGAAGGAACACATATTTCCCTGCAGCTAAAAGCACCAAAAAAACCCAGCATAAAAGCTGCTTTGAACAAGGTGACTTCGTATGATGACCAACATATTTGCAGTAGAAACTGTATGATATTGCAGAGCAATCTTTGAGTAATGGGTCTGTGGGGATCAGGGACTGAGGGAGTACCCCTCTTCCAACCTTCTAAGGCCTGCCTGGCAACAAAGTACTTACAAGGATCTGGACCACCATCCCCCGCCTTTGTTAAAAAATGAGATCACTTCTAAATGAATGCCTAAGGTCCTTGGCAACAGGCCACAACCCCTCAGGTGCACCAAGTAACACAGCACCTGATGTTCTGAGCTAGGGAGAGAACTGCCAGTCCTGGTGGTCTCACAAAAAATGCAGAAGGCTGTGAATGCATGAAGATAAGGAAAAATTTGAATGTAGACAGCAGTGGGGGTTGGAATTACAACAACAAAACCAGTTTTAGCAAGAACTAACTTAACAGCAAAATGTACCACCTATTGCCAAACTCCAGGCACAGTGCCCCAGAATAGCCACCCAACTACAATTAAGTGATATTTCAAATGTATATACCAAATCAATTAATTACTTGCTTTTCTAAATAAATAAATAAATAAGAGCCTGGATTAACCCAAGCCTTGTAACTCTGAGAGGTTTAGCTTTTCACATACTTATGGAAACATGTATTTTTTTGTCCTGTTTTGCATTATTTATGTGTCAGTATTGCACTTTGGAAGCATCAGTGTTTCAAAGTGGGCCTAAGTAAATGCAGGTGCTAATTTTCAAAAGGAAACTGTTCCTCAATACCTTTCTGAGATACAATAGAACTTATTTTATGGACCTTTAATATGTTGAGATACTCATAACACCCTTCATTTAATCAGCTGTTTTATATATTACCCTTTTGTCTTTTGTAAGATCCAATTTGAGGAAATATTTCTGATTATATAAATTCAAATGCCAGCCTGTTTGATAAAGCCCCATTTTGACAAGGCCACCTTTTGATTTTTTTACCTTGTCCATTTTCTGCTATAGTTTTTATATTATGTATGGTGTGATAAATAGATCTGTGTAAAACTTTCTAATTAATAAAATTAAAAAGTACTTTAATAAATGGTTATTATTTTAAAACTATATTACATCCACAATACTATTGATTGAAAAAGACTCACCCACCAGGAGAGGAGTGGGAAATCCATGCTGGCAGACCCACTAGGCAGCACAGTTTAAATAGAGCTGAGCAAGCACTATATAATCCATACGTAGAGCCTGCCAAGACCTTTGCCTGTCAAACAGAGCCGACCCTGAGATGACGTGGGGCCAGCCAGTGTAGTTGCCTGAGGCTTCCACTCTTGCTGGCCATTCAGCTAAGGGCAGAAAAATCCTCCTCCAGACCACTCCGGAGCCTGTGGATGCAATCCAGCCCTTTTAGGTTAGTCTCAGCCACATATGTTTAAACTACAAAACAGAGGGGTCTCATACACATAAGCACCAAAAATTTTCTGATAAATTACCTCTTGGCAGTTGTCTTCATCTGCTTTGTAAATACAGGGTTGGAAGAACTTCAGAAGTGCTGAAGTCATTCCCTACCCTGTTTTTTGTGCAACAGCTTTAGGAGCACAACTGTTTCTGTTCCACGTGCATTGGGCTTGCTTTAAAGTGCTCTCGTGCTTTAAAAAGTTATAGAATCTACGTAAAAATAAATGGGGATAGTAAATGTCCGCAGTTTATTATTTACCCATTTTGATGTACGGCTCACAATTTCCTCTGATAAAGTCATAATTTAACATTTATGGAATATAAATGTCACCAATGGGGAACCTTTGCACAATAAGTATGTCAGGTTATTTGTAACTTCTAACAATACATTTCAAAATACTTACCTTTAATGAGAACTATGATTGAAATATTGTGCTAGCTGAATAATATGTAAAATGCTTCTGCCTGAGTATATCCCCACACGTACAGGAAAACATGCACACTGTAAAAAATATCCCAAATATACAAGTCAGTTATTGCAAATTCAAGTTCCCTGTCAGTGAACCCTACAATTGGACTATATCCAGCCCTGGATTAACCATTAGGCAAAATAAGAACATGCTAAGGGCACCAAGGGAAGTGGGGACCTTGAAGATGAAATATTTTTCTCAGTCATTCCTTCTGTTATGGCAATTCATAAGAAATGATAGGCAGTGGAACCACTAGCACCAAGAGGGGGGGCAACCGGGACAACTATGTGACAAGACAGGCCGGATGCCTTGTCTCTGCTAAGTATAGAAGCAGATTTGTTATGACAGATTAGTTTTGAGGACTTGATCAAACACTTTGAAATTTAGAAAAGCAGGAAAAAACTTTTTAAACTATAAATAAAGTTAGAAGTAGGCAACTATAAGCATTATTTTGCATCTTTTGATCCATGTATATTGAAATGCTATACATCTTAAAAGTTGGGCTGCCAGGTCCCCAGGGGGGAGTTTGCCCACTCAAAGGGCCCCTGACCCACCAGTCTGGATCCAGCCGGCAAGGGGAATCCCGCCTACAAAGTGCCCAGATCAGGCCAACATGCCGAGCATGATGATGTCACCCGGAGATGACATCATCACTCTGGGCAAGTTGCCAGAGGGACACTCTAGCATTCAGCCTGAAAATTCTATGGTGTCATAGAGTTTTCAAGCCAAACACTAGAGCGTCCACCAACAACATGCCTAGCACAATGACATCACTTCCAAATGATGTCATACTGGCATGTGTGGGCACATAGCATGCGCGTGAATGTCCCAGAGCAGGAGCTTCTCCCCCCCGCCTCAGTAGGTAAGAGACCTAGCAACCCTACTTCAAGGCGAGAAAGCAGTGGAATAAAAGATGTTTTGTTTTGTACAAATAATGATATTTCTTAATGATATTTCTCTATTAGAATATCTTTTTAAAAAAATTGTCCACCAACATCAACTTCTGTAGAAAAAGGATTTTCAAAATTGAAAACTATGTTTTCAAGATCAAATAATTTCAGTAGAGATGACATCAGATCATATTTTGCCTTATAATCTTTGAGAGGGTGATTAAAAATAGTTTTCAATAAATTTTTGTATTTTCATTTTTCCCTTATAACAATTTTATTAAAAATGCATTTAAAAGTGTTGAACATTTGCATCCTTCTGTTGCCCTAGTTATAAATAATTTGCTTATATTGCTTTCTGTTATTTAGTGTTAAAGAAATATTTTTTGAACAAAGTTTAATTTAATATAGTTGTGGGGTCTGTCCTGGGGAATGGCCTTGAAGAAAACTGAATTTTTAATCTCTTATTTTACCTTCAGCACTTATTGTGTCTTAATGTGGAATTTCACACAACCTTTTTTAAGCCGTTATTGTACTTTCATGGAATAAACTAGTATGGGGACAGCTGTTTCACACAGCCTTTCCCTTCCGGTAAGGAGCCGTCTCTGAAGCGGTGTGGCATTTCAAACGGCGCCACTCTCTTTTCCTGCCATTCCCCCCACACACACACATACACAATCTCCCTGACAGGGTTTTTTTAAACATTCTATTGGGAGCACTATGGTGCTGAAGCAGACTACAAATCAGTGCCATAGTGACCCCATTGAGATTCCTGGACTCCATTTAGATACACTGACATTCACTACTGCTGTCACCTGGAAAAAAGGAGCTCACTGAATACAGAGTTCAAGTTGGGGGGCGGGGGGACCAGACAGTTTTGAAACCCAGGAAGCGTTCCTTCCTTCCTTAATTCCCACAAACCATGGACTGTGTGTGCTTGTGTGTGTGCCTGAGTCTACACTTTCTCTAAAGCAAACTTTTAAAAAATTGACCAAACATCTGTCTCATCATTCACTTATGCCCCTGATTTCCTGCATAAACACGTCAAATCTGGTACTTGTTCCAAATGACAGCAATAGCAAATGTCAGTGTATCTAAATGGGGGTCGCTATGGCACTGATTTGTAGTCCTGCTTTAGCGCCATAGCACTCCCAATAGAATGTTAAAAAAAAGAGGATGATCACACATGGGGAGAAAAAGGGCGCAAAAAGAATTGTCATCGCAGGAAGTGCTGCAGGACATTTTATACAACAACCCATGGTGCTTAAGAAGCAGTAGGAAGGATTAGACGAAAGCACTTCAAGTCAACAACAGTTCAGGCATGCTTCCCAAACGGGACAGAAGTATGTTTGTCTGAACAGGTAAATATATTCCGTCAGGGACCAGTTCCTGAAATGGAATACATAGGCTGTCTGAAACTGACCATAATGTCTTGTCAATTAAGCAATAGAAGGTCCAAGGGGCACCATTTTGGGGCTGTACTTAGGGCATCAATTGGCCTTAATCTGGCCCTGACTGTACAAGAAAAAATCAGAACTACTACATTGCAAATTAAAGATGGTTCAGTACCCATCAAATGTAGTACAATTAGCATTATTTGAATCCATAGTTACAACAAAGGTTCTGGACAGCAGCATCATCAGTCTTTGCTTTTCTGTTCTGTTGCAGTCCCTTTTTTGTAGAAACTGATTTGCTGAGTGTTTTTTTCCATTATGTGGCACAGATGCACAATTCTGTTTGATGGTCCTAACTATTTTTTCACCATGTTCTCAGAATGGTGGTGTATTTCTCAAGTGTGGCTCAGTTGCATGACTGGTTGTCAGCCTCCAACTTGCTTGTCATAGTCATCATTAAAAAATAAAAGATGTTGGTGCCAGTACACTTTTACACAACTGAGAATGCGTTTTCTATTTCTCCCACTTAGGGAGAGGGGAGAGCCAGTGTGGTGTTGTGGTCAGAGCATCAGACTAGGATCTGTGAGACAGAGATTCAAATCCCCAGTCTGCTATGGAAACCTGCTGAATGACCTTGGACCAGTCACATACTCTCAGATTAATCTACCTCCAAGGGTTCTTGTGAAGATAAAATGGAGAATAATATAAACTGTTTTGAGTCCCTCCTGGCAGCCAAGTCATATAAGTTGTGCTGTGGCTGAAGCTGGGCCCAGGTGAGTTGTGTGACATCAAGTTATCTAGCAGCCAGCCATGGGCAAATTGCACAAACTTATGGTAGGAAATCGCTAGGTGAATTGTGAAGTGGCTGCTGTCATATAGTAGCGAGTTGCCAGATAGTCACTCTCAGACTGTGCCTAGGTGAATCTCACAAGTCATGTGGTAGCAAGTTGCCCAGTGGTTGCTGCCAGGCCTGATCCTGATGAGTCTTCTTTCCAGAGCAGGGGGTAGGAGAGCATGGGTAGACTGGGAGGGCAAAACATCCCTGAAAGGCCCCTGCCCTCTCACTCTGCCTTTTACAGACAGAAACCAAGATTTGAAGGTTGTCAATATTGTCATGGTTGCCATGCACACACACACACGCCATGCCTACCGATATCACAAAGAGTATTCATTTCTCAAAACTATAGGCACCATTTCTATCATTTAAGGATTAACTTCTCAAAGTATTTTTTAAGATTTCAGGGTTTTTTCTGCAAATCTTTTCTCAGGACTTTTCTTAGGTTTGTAGAAACATATGTCTTGTTGGCTCCTGTCCACATATCTGGATTTAAGATTCAAATCTGGGTCCCTGTTGAGATTGACACAAAAGAACATTGCAAAATGTAAAGATTTTCATTGAAGATACAGAAAACGGCACTAAAGAGAAAGGATTTTAGGTTCAATAAACACAAGAGAGACGAAAAAGTGAAATGGTGATTTTTTCAGATCGCAACAGCAAGGATGGGAAATTAAGAATTCTCCCTGGTGCAGCTGTAGGCAGTGTGCATTAAATCAGAACCGTTTTTGAAGACTTTGGCTTGTTTCACATTCCCCACAGTAAACCTCACATCGAATTATAGGTTGTAGTACATTGCAAAATTCATGTTAAGTGTGGGGCAGTTCACTTCATGCATAAGCCTTTAGATTACCTGTGCATTGGGAGTTCCATTTCTGACTGGTTCATGTAGAGGAGACTCAGCCTTCCACTCCACAGCCTCTAGAGGGCTGCTGTTTTCCTGTTGGAAAACTTCTATGTAGACATGACACTTGAGAGGGAACATCAATGAGAGTCTCTCCTACCAAATTAGGATGAGCAGGAATTCTGTGCAGCTAATCTGGCAGTTCTATCAGGAGACCTCAGTTGGAGCAGAGAAAGTTTGGGCAACTGAGAGACTCTGAGCCAGAAATTTTCCACTCAGATCTTTGTTTGCAAGCCTGCAGTTAGTCTATACAATGGCATCCCGGTACATAGCACTTGGGAGGGAATGGACAACGGAGATGAATGAACATACTTAGGCCTTTTCAAACATGCACAAAGGCAAGGTGGAAATGAGGTGGCAAAGACCTGAGATGAGAGAACAGACTTGCATCATGTCAGACTGCTGACAGCCAAATCCTTTGCCAAACCTGTTATGTCCTGAGATCAGGAACAGGCATCAGCCAGAGGTTGCCAAGCTTCAATCCTGAGAACAATAGGGACAAGGCTCCTGAATTCGGAGTAAGGAGCCAATAGGGACATTGGCGGGAAATTTGAACCCACCAATAGAACTATGGGGCGTGTCCCCCCCAATGTATATAGTTGGCCTCCAGCCATTTTTGTTTGTCTTTGTTTGTATGAAGTACTAATAAACACGTCTTCACCTATGTTGTGGTCCAGGTCCTGATGTATGGAACCCAGTACTTTACAAATAAAAAAACCCACCCTCCATGAAAACCAAAAACTAGCACAGCAAGAGGACGAACTTCTACACCATTTCTTTGCAGGGAACTTTTCATATAAGGGAGCATTCCAAAACATGATCCTCCACCTGCAGACTAAAGTGATGTGGTTCATCCTCAGGTCTCGGCCATCTTATCCCCCTGAATCTGGGAGCCTGGCCACACGCCGTGACTGAGCAAATGAGTTTTGAAGGAAAAATGGAAGGGACTACTCCACCGATATTTGGGGGGGGGGGAAGAGCTCCAGGCAGAAAGGAACAAGATATAAACAACTATTGTCAATTAATTTTAATCTTAAAATGAAATCACATTGGAACATGCAAGGCATCTTATTAAATTGCTTTCATTCTGGAGAGGCGGCAGACAAATTTTATAAATAGATGAATAAATAGTCTCAGGATTCAATTAGGATTCAAGCAAGCTCACTTGATCAGCCAATGCTGTTCAAATGAGGATGCCTTCAAAAGAAACTGGCTGATACAAAATAATTCATGCAAAGCAATTGCTTTCTTCCAATCAGTCCAACAAAAACGAAGAGAATGTGTATCATTCAGAATGAAAGGTGTCACCTTCAAACCCAGTTGATTTGATTTTCTAAATATCCACGACCCTATTTCAGGCTCTTTCATGTAATTACAGTCAGATGACAAAATGGTAGCAGTACCTTTTATTTGCACTTCTTTGATTTTTACATTTTTGAAACTAGAGATACTAATAAAATTCCTGAGATGAATATACAGTTTGTGGCTTATAGTTTAGTTGGGCTGGTAGTTCTGTACCGATGTTCTGTTTATCCAACTCATGTAAGTTATTGCCTTTCTTGGGTTTGAGTTACAGATCAAGTCACCATGACAGTTCTGATGAATGACCGCCATAAACCCATCAGATATGGATTGCTTATGTGCATTTATAGACAGTTCTATATAATATATATCTGTTTGTCCCTAAAGAAGCCACAGATAACTGAAATCAAAGCAATGCTGTCTCTTCTTTCCCTGAAATGCTTTTTAGATAGTGATTTCTAGGGGTCAGCACACAATATCGGGAGGGGGGTCTGTGATGTGATCTCCAGAACTTTACATGAAGTTTAAAAAGCGGATAATTCTTGTGTGGATTTTACTTTGCAAAGGAATGTGCATGAACATATCAGTAAGCATTACACCAAGAGCCAGCTTGGTGTAGTGGTTAAGTGCGCGGACTCTTATCTGGGAGAACCGGGTTTGATTCCCCACTCCTCCACTTGCACCTGCTGATGTGACCTTGGGTCAGTCACAAGCTCTGGCACAGCTGTTCTCTCAAGGACAGTTTCTGTCAGAAGTTCTCTCAACCCTATCTACCTCACAGGGTGTCTGTTGTGGGGAGGGGAAGGGAAAGGAGTTTGTAAGCCGCTCTGAGACGCCTTTGGGCAGTGAAGGGCGAGGTATAAATCCAAACTCTTCTTCTAATAATAATAATCATCATGGTGCAATTATATGTTCAATCACATCATGATTTCCCATTTACAGGGTTTTCCACACATATTGTTAGCAGAGGGGAAGAAAAATTCCAGTTATCTGAAGGAATGGAATTACTCATCCACACAGTGCTCTATACACATCTTAGTTGTTAAAAAAATGGAAAAATAAAGATTCCTTAGGGATAGATTCTTTTGAATTATGGATTCTTTTGAATTATAGATTCTTGAATTATGGTTATATAGATTATATATAGAATTATAGATTCTTTTGAATTATAGTGCTGGAGAAGCCTCTTGAGAGTCCCCTGGACTGCAAGGAGATCAAATCAGTCAGTCCTAAAAGAAATCAACCCTGACTGTTCCCTGGAAGGCCAGATACTGAAGCTGAAGCTCAAATACTTTGGCCACCAAATGAAAAGGGAGCACTCACTGGAGAAGATCCTGATGCTGGGAAAGATTGAAGGTCAAAGAAGAAGGGGATGGCAAAGGATGAGATGGTTAGACAATGTCACTGATGCAATGAACATGAAATTGAGCAAACTTCAGAGCACAACGGAAGACAGGAGGGCCTGGCGTGATGTGGTCCATAGGGTCACGAAGAGTTGGACTCGACTGTGCGACTGAACAACAAAAGGGATAGATAAGATCATTTAAAACCCCAAAATCCAGGGAGAATTGCACATCAGTAATGCAGATACATTCAATGAACTTGAAGCAGTTTCAAACTATGTATGCACCACTCCTGGAATTAATTTTAGAAATTACCCTCATTGCACCAAAATTAAAGAGGAGTAAAATGCAGAACATAGCAAAGAAACAAAGGAACAGAACAGTGGAAATCTGCTCATCCTTAGCCTCAAGAGCCAGTATGATGTGTTAAAGGAGGATTTAGGAGACCCAAGTTCAAATCCCCACTCTGTCATGGGAGCCCATGGGGTAATCTTGGGTCAGACATACACTCAGCTTGTTGTTTTTATAAGGATGAAGAGAATAATGTAAGCTGCTTTGAGTCCCCATTGAGGAGAAAGACGGGGTATACATGACGTAAACAAATAATAGAGGGAGGGGAGTTCAAAGTCAGTGCTTCCACCCACATGAATGAAAGTAGGAAATGGCAACCATACTTTCTGTAGATCGCAAGAGGATCGCAAAGTTCTTAGTACAAGAATTAGTATAGTGGAAAAGGCAATCTTAAAAAGTGGCATCTTAACCTGCATCTTCTGATCTGCAAATGCTGGTTTTCAACCACTGGGACTAAATTAATTAAGTTACTGTTTATGGTTATCAGTTCAATCATGAAGTAGTATGACTTTTTAATATCAGAAACACGAGGGTAAGGCAAAGTGTCTTGGCTCATTTGGAAGTGTCTGAACAAGATTCATACAAAGGCCATCCTTCTTATATGCTGGTGCCAGAAAGTGTGAACCATGGGAGGAGCCTCAGGTCATAGTACCTGATCACTATGGAGAGTCTCATCACGACACTCTCCTTGCTACCAAGTAGAGACAAAAATTCTCGTATCAGCACTGGTCATTGATAATCTGCACAGCTTCCCACAGAAGATCATTCTCCATGTAGTCCATAGGAAGGTAGCTACAGATTGATTTATCACTACAATGTGTTTATTGACCTAAGACTCAAAAATAGGCTGCCATCATCATCATCATCATCATCATCATCATCATCAATAGTATTTATGAATCACACAACCCCTGCTACTGCAGGGCTCTGGGAGATGTACAAACCACAGATAGAACAAGATAATTGAATCCCAATTGGTATTCGAAAAAGTGTGCCTTGCACATGAAAGCTCATACCTTGAATAAACCTTTGTTGATCTTAAATGTGCCACTGGACTCTAAAGATAAAATCAGTTAAACATCAGTAAACATTAGAGGCATTAATAAACATCAGATGGTGAATATCTGGTCCTCATTCCAACTCTCACTGCCGGCTACTTCGTGGACCAGGGGGGAAGACAGCAAAATAGATGTAAACAACAGAGAACAGGAAAAGGTGCCAGCCAAGATGGAACTGTCACTGTCTTCAACCAAAAGCCTGGCGGAACATCTCTGATTTACAGGCCCTACAGAATTGCATCAGAGCCCTCAAGGCCCTAATGGAATTTGGCAGAGAGTTCCACCAGGTTGGGGCTGGGACCGAAAAGTCCCTGGCCCTGATCAAGGACAGCCGGATGTCTTTAGAGCTGGAGATCACCAGCATTGGACACTGATAATCTGCACAGCTTCCTGCAGAAGACAACAGGAAGGTAGACACAGATTGATTCGCCACTACAATGTGTTTATCTATCAATCTAAGACTCAAAAAAATAGGTCTTTGGGGGCATGTATAGATTGCATATCCAGGTATGTAAGGGTGAGCAGATGTAGCTGTTTCAGCACTTGAAAAGGAGCGGGGGAGGGGAAACAAGGACAACTCATCTCATGGTGCCACAGTCTCAGTTAGCATTAAGCCCTTGCAGCATTTTTAAATGGTCAGTGTTAAGCTTTAAAATGGTGGTGCCATTTCTGAGTCAGACACAGAGACTCATGGCAAATGGGGTTCAGTGTGGCCAAGTGCAAAGTGATGCACATTGGAGCCAAAAATCCTAAATATAAATACACGTTGATGGGGTCTGAACTGGCAGAGACGGACCAAGAGAGAGATCTTGGAGTCGTAGTAGATAACTCGCTGAAAATGTCTAGACAGTGTGTAGCTGCAATAAAGAAGGCCAACGCTATGCTGGGGATTATTAGGAAGGGAATTGAAAACAAATCAGCCAGTATCATCATGCCCCTGTATAAATCATTGGTGCGACCTCATTTGGAATACTGTGTACAGTTCTGGTCGCCACATCTCAAAAAGGATATTATAGCATTGGAAAAAGTGCAGAGAAGGGCAACTAGAATGATAAAAGGGTTGGAACACCTTCCCTATGAAGAAAGGTTAAAATGCTTGGGGCTCTTTAGCTTGGAGAAACGACGGCTGAGAGGTGACATGATCAAGGTTTATAAGATTATGAATGGGATTGAGCAGGTTGAGAAAGAAGTACTTTTCTCCCTTTCTCAATACAAGAACTCGTGGGCACTCTATGAAATTGCTGAGCAGTCGGGTTAGAATAGATAAAAGGAAATACTTCTTCACCCAAAGAGTGATTAACATATGGAATTCACTGCCACAGGAGGTGGTGGCAGCTACAGGCATGGACAGTTTCAAGAGGGAATTAGATAAACATATGGAGCAGAAGTCCACCAGTGGCTATTAGCCACAGGGTATAGATGGGAACTCTCAGTCTGGGGCAGGTGATGCACTCTATCCTTGGTGCTGGAGGGGGCAGCAGTGGGAGGGCTTCTAGTGTCCTGGCCCCACTGCTGGACCTCCTGATGGCACCTGGTATATTTTGGCCGCTGTGTGACAGAGTGTTGGACTAGATGGGCCATTGGCCTGATTCAACATTGGCTTCTCTTATGTTCTTATGTTCTTATGTTCTTAAGGTGATGTATAAAATAAATATTATAATAGACTTCTTCTCTCATATGTACATACATACATATATACATACAGTTTATTGCATTAGCTCACAGACTTAGCAAATGACACCAGGAGAAAATTACAATATAAACAATTAAAATCCTTAAAATGTCCATTTAAAATTAAAATAGCAACAAAATAGAAAATGAGAAGCAACTTACTATTCCTATATTAACACATTGAGCGCAGCATAGTACTTACAGTTTATCCATCAACACTAGCAATAGATGGTTTTGACAGAGTCTATCACCCATGTGATAAACTTTGCCATTTGTGGATGTTACCCATTTACTTTTATCCAGAGCTTTTTTGGTAGAAAAAGCCCAGCAGGAACTCATTAGCATAACAGGCCACACCCAACAACAGAAACTCATTAGCATATTAGGCCACACCCCAGCAGCTCATTAGCATACTGGGCCACACCCCCATGCATTTCCTTGGCTAGCCCGGGCAAGCCGGCCCTTGGACAGGCCCGGAAAGACACGGGGAGGCATTTAAATGCCTCCACGATCCTTCCAGGGCCCAGCCTGGCCCGCCCTCTTCAGAGTCGCGGGGGGGGATTGCTCTCCAAGCCTTCCCTCTGTGCCATGCACGCAGAGGTTTTGGCTGTAGTGGGCGTGGCCAACTCCGAAGCCAGCTGGAACTCCGTTTCTGTGCGTTCCTGCCCAAAAATAGCCCTGCTTTTATCAGCGAGTGATATTATAAGTTTGTTCTGATCCGACCTCCCTGGATATCATAACAGAATATTCCCAAGATATTGTTCACATTCTACTACAAATCTCGGACACTGGAAACTCACATGGACTAGGTCCTCAATAGATTTCTGGTCACAGGAATGGACACCGTGCTTTGGTTAATGCTTTCCTTTTAAAGAGTTATATTTGATTTTTTTTACTGTTACTGGTTTAGATTTATGGTACACTTTTTCATTCCTGTAATTTCAGTTTTAACTTAATGTTAACTCCTAATTGTTGGGGGGAGGGTTGGATTGTTGGTTTTACTTGAGAATGTCTCTGAAATTTTGTAATGCTTTTGAAATTTTCAATTTAAAATTTTATTAATTAAAAGTGAATGCTTTCCTATGCTTGAAATTTAATAAATCAGTAAAATAAAATGGAAAGATTAAAGGGAAGAGAGCAAGCTGCCTGTAGATAGAAGCTGATCTCAGGGTATCCAATAGTGCAGCATCCACCTGAACACCTACATCCAACAATCTTTGTTATATTAATTGTTTCACTGCAAAAAAAGTCAAGCCTCCTTAAATAATCTTCTGAAAACCCAAGTTTGGCTACTTGATTTAGTATATGGCTTTCCCTTGGGGTAGCTTTCACTTCCTCATAAGCCAAGATTAAGAAACCTGAACTTGGACCAAACTAAATTTTTAACCAAAAATTAATTATGGACTGAGGACAATATTGGAAGCAGAGCCAGCCCAGATTTAACTATAACTGCTGGTGTTGAATTAGGAACTGCTAATAACATGCGAGCAAATTTATTTCGAATAACTTCTAATGGTCATAAATTTCCAAACCCCCAATGGGACTCCATGTAATAGCTGTGGTAATACCTTTGATCTATAAATTTCTAGTATTAGGGGCACTAAACAGCCTCCCCTTGTTCTATAAAATCTAAGAATGCCAACTATGACCTTTTCAAAATTCCACTTTGCATATTCAATGTGTGCTGACCAGGAACCAGAATGATGAAAGACTACCCCAAGGTATTTAAGACTGCTTCTCTCAAAGATGGAGAGAAATCATTGTTTCTCAGTAAGTATCCTTAAAGACTAACAAGATTTCCAAGGTATAAACTTTTGAAAATTAAAGCTCCCTTCATCAGATACAAGTAGGAATGGGTATCCCTGAGCCCTTATATCCCAGTCAGAAGGGGAGAGAGGTGTTGCAAAGAAGAGAGCCAGGATGCCGAGGTACAATGCAAAGTGTAATCGGCTTGACTAGAGCAGGAGAGAAATGCTTTTTTGGGGGGGTCTTCTACTGCAGACCAACACACAGGCTTGTAGCTAGGAATTTTTCTGGGGGAGGGGCACTGTTAATTTAAGGCAGCTGGGGAGGGAGAGAGGGGCGGTCTTGCCAGCTTCTGCAGCCAGCATCCAAGTTCATCAACACATGTCCAAACATGTAAGAGAGAGAGAGAGAGAGCACGAAGGCTGCAGTGGCTCACTGACTCCCACCCCACTCACTTTGCCTCACCTCCCTCCTGCTTGGAACTTGCTCTCTGGAGTGCTTCCCGCCTGGCCTCAGCCACTCCCTGGCTACAAAGAGCTCCTCCACCACCACCCCAGAGGGGAGGAATGTCAATGCCTCCACCTGGGGGACCGCAATCCTTCCCCTGCTACAAAAGGTCAGCTACCTGGCCCAGCATGTTGGTTTGCCGCTCTTCTTCTTCATGGGGGTGTTGCAATAGAGAGTACCCCTGATACAAGAGGGGCACCGCATGCTGCCTCCCCCACTGTCTACAGCCCTGCCAACATGACTACCCATTTGAAATAAGTTTTCTTGTAACTGTAGCTTAAAACAGATCTAATTATAGCTCAGTGAAAACAAAACAAAAATTGTACTCCACTCTATCACAGAAAGCACTAATTTTGGGAAGTGTATTTAAAAGCTGGACAATTAGTCCCAGACTTGAACTTCAGCCTTTTTATTCTCGTCATGAAACCCTTTAAAAAATGGAGTTCCTTTCTCTCCCTTACTTGTTACATAGATAAATATCTCATTGATTTCTGGCATGCTGCCTTAAGAGTATATGCGTAGCCTTAGAATGGCATATTGGTACTTACTGTGAAGGTCCATTCTCCTTGGAAGTGACTAGGAGACCCAGATGTGTGGGGAACTCCACTCCCTCCACTTTTGGTGGCAGGTAGTCCAGTTTTATTGTTCCAGACTGGAGGAGTTCTCCCATCTCCCCTCCATTTCAGAAACTTCCGTAGGTCCCCTGGTACATGACATAATCTGAAAAAAAAAATTGCAAGCACAGCAACACAATCCAACCCAGACTAACAACTCAGTCAAACTTCCCTCTTTTCTATAACACCTCTGTCCTTCTGCACATCTATATTTCATTTCCCTTTTGTGTGGTGCATGGGCCCAGGTCCCCTAGTCGCTTCCAAGGAGAATAGACCTTCACCATTCTCCCTTGGAAGAACTAGGAGACTCAGATGTGTGGGAATGTAACAAAGCATACTGTCCCCACGGTGGGTAAAAAAGGCCTCAACACCCTTAATCCTCTTGCACTATCTGCTACAGGACTTGGTGTCCAAGGGCTGTATCTAAAGATGTTCACTTGACTACCTTGTAGGGCGTACGAAGATAGGACTGGGCCAAATAATCTCCCTACCTATCTCACTAATGGAAGTACAGGCTTCCAGGGCTCTGGAAGTGGGTGTCCTACTGGTTGGGGCTGAATACCCTTGAGGGAAGGGATTTTGGCTACCTGGTAAATTAATAGGATGCTGTGATGAATTGCACAGAAAAGCAGGCTTTTGAAAACGTTGCTTGTTTCAGGGAGTCAGGAAGTTCCTGAGTTAATCTTCCCTGGAGAGAAGAGCTTATGTGATTGGCTACTCTACTGGCTGTCTGACTCTACTGGCCAACATCAGCAGATAGAGGAAATAAAACAGCTAATCTGGAGGGAAAAAAGGTCTTTTGCCATTTGGTCTTTCACCTTTTGGTCCTTGTTTGAAATCTAACATCTGGATCAGTAGCCAGAGGATTTGGCTTTTGAGGGAAGAGACATTTGGGAGTCAGTGTTTTCTGACAGGCGATAGTGAGAAAAGTACTTCTACAGAGAGAAGAAGAGAAGCCCCATTGTCTTAAATATATTAAAACTGCTCTGAAGGAGAATTTAGATTCTCAGCCAGGAAAGCTACAGAACAGCCTTACACAGACAAAGGATACTGGGGAAGGATTTTGCAGAATGTTTGGGTAGTTAGAGTGAACCCCCGTACAAGCCAAATAGTAAAATGAGATATTGCTTCTTAGGGACAAGGAGAATAACTTCCTGCCAGTGAAACAGGTTGGGAAGAGAACCCTGGTCTGTGATAAAGGGGAGAAGCTTGGACAACCTGGGACTTAGTGAAAAGCTGTAATATCTAATGGAAAACCTAGAACTCTGAAGGAAGGAATCTAGAAACTTTAAGCAAACCCTGTCCTCCAGAAGGCACATTAATAAGAAATGTTAGTGATGAAATATAGTAAAGTACCTCTCAAAGAAAGAACTAGAGAACCTTGAGACAAAACTACAAATACACTCTCTTGAATGGTGTAAGAATTCAACTCTGTATTTTTTAGAAAGTTTTTACCTCAGCACTCTCAAAACCTTGACCATTCCTAATATACATATATTCCCTGCCTGTTTAATAAAATCTTTATTCTATTTTTGAAAGTTAATTTGACTCAAGTGCCATTTCACAAGAGTTTATAAAACAGGACAGCCCCTGCCCTTTCCTCAAGTCCTGTACTGCATCTAAAGCCTAAACCAATATCTAGACAAAGGGTGGGACAGTTTCAAGTTTATACCAATAGAGAAGATATACATGCTACTGTAGGGCAACTCAGTCACTCAGAGGAACTGAAGATTTGGCAGGGGGAAATCTGCCAGAGAGTTGGGGAAATATGGGGGTCTGTCTCAGATGCATTGCTTCAGCCACCTACTCAACGTAGGTTATCCTCTTACCCTTATTGGGGTGGCCAATTCCCCCAAGAGCAAATCAGACCTACACCATTGTTTAGCTCTAAAAGAAGAGCACCATGAGCATCGAGCATAGCCATTCCTACTCTTCTTAGTGTGATGGATTAGGACAAAGGCAGAGAAGAAGATCTCCTCAGATCTGTGAAACATGTGAGTTAATAAGAACATAAGAGAAGCCAGTGCTGGATCAGGCCAATTGTTCTTATGTTCTTATTACTCACATGGCTAACATTTCCATTAAAAATAATTCCTAAACCCCATTAACACTTAATGTTCTGAAATATCATCAGATACTTTAATTGAAACAGATTAATGGTTCAAATACAATCTTTCTATCATGCATATCTGAGAAAAGTGATAAATGAAATATTATACTGCTTCAGGAAATCTAAAGACATGCTATTTTGCAGCCTTGGATTAAAATTAATGTAAAGACACCTTGTTTCCTTTGTATGTTTAAAGGAAATGCCTCTAGTGGTCCAACATGATTTTTACACCACATTGTCACATAAGCTTGGACTGCTGTACATTATTGTTTACATGGCATCTCAAACCACTAGATTAAGCTATAAAAACTACATTATCAGGAGTTTCTGAAAGGGTTTGTGTCATACACACTTGCTGACTAGGTTTTTCGACAGAGTTGGATCTACTACCCTTTCTGCTGGTGTAATCTGTTTCAATTAAAGTATCTGATGATATTTCAGAACATTAAGTGTTAATGGGGTTTAGGAATTATTTTTAATGGAAATGTTAGCCATTATATTAGCTCAGGGGCATGGGTAGTTCAGGGTTTAGGAATTATTTTTAATGGAAATGGCCCATCCAGTCCAACACTCTGTTACACAGTGGCCAAAAATACCAGGTGCCATCAGGAGGTCCACCAGTGGGGCCAGGACACTAGAAGCTTGATGCTTGTCCCCCAACCACCAAGAATACAGTGCATCACTTGCCCCAAACTGAGAGTTCCTATCTATACCTTATAGCTAATAGCCACTGATGGACTTCTGCTCCATATGTTTATCTAATTTCCTCTTGAAGTTGTCCATGCTTGTAGCCACCACCACCTCCTGCAGCAGTGAATTCCATGTGTTAATCTTGGGTGAAGTACTTCCTTTTAACTGTTCTAACCCAACTGCTCAGCAATTTCATTGAGTGCCCACAAGTTCTTGTATTGTGAGAAAGGGAGAAAAGTATTTCTTGGTTAATCTTGGTCAATTGCAAAAACCACCATGTCCCCATGGAACACACACAAAACCTTTCTGAAAGAGAGTGCTCCTATTTGTAATACCCTATGGGCTGAAGTCACCAAGACCAGGAAAAAGGTCTTTAACATCATTGCCTTCAATGATCCTCAAGAAGTAGCTCAAATGGATCACAAGTCAAGGCCTTAATTGCCGAACTAAGCCTCCAAGTCAAAAATCTGTGTACTGTAGGAAGATGGGAGACGAGATGCTCCCTATCGAAAATCTCTTAATTAGTGGATGTGGGAAGATTGGGTGACCATCACACTCTGGTAGGACGGTGGCTAGAAGTGTCAAGTACTGGGGCACAGGGTGCTCTGTAAGAAAGGCAACATGTCCTTCAAAGTTGGGTTCAAATTCTCCACACAACTATCATGCACCGGCACTGGAGGCCTGCCATGAAAACAACAAAGATTCTAGAAGTGGGCATAACACTGGCAGTTAGAACAATCTGAATTATCTTGTCTGAGAGCAGTAAATGATTTAGGATCTGTGATCAAGAACCAGGTTGTTAGTTTGAAACTCACTGGACTTGAAGAACTTCAGGAGGACCATTGACATTGGAAGAATTCAAGGTTCCCCTTTGAGCAGACTCACTGGACGCAGGAACCATAGCCTTCTGGGCCAAAAAAGGGAGCAACACCAACCACTTGTACATCCAGTTCCTTCACCTTTCAAAGGCATCGATGTAGAGCTGGTATCAAAAGAAATGCATAGAGGAAGCCCTCTGGCCAGGACTGGAAGAAGGCATTCATCTCTTCTACCTGGGGACAGAGGCACTGGTTGCAAACTAATGTCTTCAGAGACTCTATGTTTGGGTCCTGGACTGACCTGTGAAACCAATTTGCTTCCCTGTTGGTCAAGCCCTGAATGTCATCTGCTCTACTCAACCCCAGTGCAGGGGAGGAAGGTGTGGTCACATTCTGGCAGGAAGAAAGCATGCCCCTCCTCTGGCACTCACCACCACCATCTCGTTCCTTACCTGCTCACTCACAGAGGAAGAGGGGGAAGAGGAGAATGATTTGGGAAGAACCCGATGACCCAATATAGGGCCCTGGGAGCTCTGCTGGGCACATAATTACCTCCTGCAGCCCCGAGGATGGAAGATCCCACGGATGGCTCCATTGCCTAGTTTTCTTTTTGTTTCCATGCAGCCTTGCAAAGCTGCAAATCCCCTGGGCTCTCCTGAGCCAAAGCCCATTGCCTTAATGGCTTCGAGAGATAGGAGAGATTGCTGAAGATAAGGACGAATGCTCTCTCCAAACACTGCCTTCTCCGTAGGCAGGAAGAGAAGACTGAAGGGGAGATGGGGGAACTCCTCCCCTCTGGAACAATAAAGCTGGAGTTCCTGACACCAAAAGTGAAGGAAAGGGAGTTTCCCACACAACTGGGTCTCCTAGTCCTTCCAAGGGGGAATGCTGTAACTGTTCTCCAAGGTATATCTTTTCTCCCTGCCTTTTTGATGTATTTCTTCATTTAGATGAGATCTTTCTTTTTTTCTAGGGAAAATAATGGGGAATGACTGTCAGCTTGACACCAAAGGTGAAAAACTGAAGTTATTGCTATTAATCATGACGACGACCTATTCTGTCAGCTTTAGCCCTTGCAGAAAAACAAAATATACCTGCTTCGTTTTGATTCTTGACATGGTCTGAATTATAAAATGGCAAATAAGAAAAGAAAACCAAAGTATTTGATGGACCAAGCCTAAGTAGGTCTACTCAGAAGTAAGTCTCATTTTATTTAATGGAACTTACTCCCAGGAAAGCATCCTGCAAATTGCAACCTTAGTGCTTTATAACTTGCAGTCACGGATGTACTGGGAGTTAAAATGACCCTGGAGTAGGGCAAGCTGAATGGCCCTTGCTGAGCTATGAGCCAGCTCTGCAGGCCACTCGATTTAGTGGTACCAACAATGGGCAAAATGGGCAAGCTGGCAGCAGTGCAGGAGGAGATGATAGGTAAGCTGATGTCAATTACCACGGTCAATGGTCTGAAGCTGGTGGCCCCTGAGGCATAGGCAAAATGGTTGGGGCCTTGGCTCTGCTTGTTCATGGACACTTCTAGAACAGTGCTTTCCAATCTGTGGGTCAGGACCCAAAAGTGGGCTGGAAAACCTCTGAAAGTGAGTTGTGGGCCAGCCGTCCCTAATGGCTGCCCCTGCCCTTTCCATTGCTCTCTTTTGTATTTTAGAAACCAGGATCTGACCCAGAAACCAGGAAACAGTATCTTCCATGTCACACATTAGTTGGTGTTTTTTTCCTTCAGTGCATATACAGGTGGCTCAAGTAAACATGCCCTGATGGTTAATAGAGTGAGATGGTGGTCACACGCATGAGATAACATGCGGGGGGGGGAGCAAGGCTATTTCCCCTGGAGGAATTTGACCTGCAATTGCACAATCACACAGTCCTTTGAAGCTGCAGGGGCAGCCCACCACCCCTGAATCAGATGCAGGTGAGTTGGGATGTTTGTTTGTTTTTTTGCCCTTTGTTCCCAATGCACTTAAACAGGGAATCAATGAATCGCATCTCAGAACTGAGGGCTCCCTATGGAGGGTGTGATGATGCACATAGAAAGGGTGGGAGGTAAACGGCACAGAGTCAGGATGGCCTGATCAGACCATCCCGACACCATGAGGGCACGCTGGAGCGATCAGACAGGGGAAAGTCCATCCGTGGCCCATAGCAACCCATATGCTGGACCTCCTGATGGCACCTGGTATTTTTAGCCACTGTGTGAGAGAGTGTTGGACTAAATGGGCCATTGGCCTGATCCATCATTGGCTTCTCTTATGTTCTTATGACTTTCCCTGGTGTCTTTTTACTCCACTTCTGCGGCGGAGCAAAATGGGTTGCTGACGGGTGCAGGGCATTTCCCAGATGTTTGTGTCTGATCATGTCCTTTAAATCGCCTGGCATTTGTGCCTACGGCACAGCTAACTGTGCATGTGATCGTGACCTGAGTTTTTTAGAACTGGGGGGGTTAGGGTGGTCAAAGGGTGGAACGTAACCTCCATTTGCAAAGGCTGAATATATTGGAAAGCCACTTGCTTAGGGTTCATATCAGGGGCAGCTGCGCTCTTTGTGTGATGTTTCTTGATTTCTCAACATCATCTAGTTAGTCACTGTAGAAAATGCTGAACTAGATGGTTGCCAAGATCATAGTTTGCCGAGGGCACCAAAAAATCTTGAGCCAGCCCTCAAAGGGTCACCATACCGAGTAAATTTGGACTTGTGGGTCACCATTACAGAAAAGGTTGGGAACTGCTCCAGAGCAGCAGTCCATTGGGAAATCTCCCCGTCATTTAAATGGGCAGTCCACTCTTGCTTTGCAGTCAGGAAAAGGGTGGAAACTTCAAAAATAGTGAACCCCCTGAAAGCAACATGCAATTGAATGGTGAGGTATTTTTGACAGATATTCATTGGGAGAGATGCCTCTGAAGCATGAAAAAGAGAAAAAAATCTACCGGTCATCATTTGGACTCAAACAAAAGCAATTTCCCAGCTATCGATGTTGACATTTTGCTGCCAAGATTCAAGCTTTTTTTATTCCTGTCAATGATTGAAAGAAATGTTTCCCTGTTGCTTCACAGATAAAAAGGAATACAAAACCTACTCAATCTGATTGCAAGTCACTTGCCAGAGCTATGAAACCCAAGGCACAGGAGTTGTTAACTGCTACTGCATGATGCCCAATTCCCCCCTCTGCCCATATTCAATGGCGACTCTTTTCCAAATAGTCATCCATTGGAGAAAATTCAGACAATATTTACCATAAAAATTTTATTGTTCATGGCAAATATATCTCTCCTCAATACAATTTCCATGCCAACACCAAATTGTGGAAAGGTCTTGTTTGTTCAACTCCCCCCCTTCCCACACACTACCATCTTTCAAAAAAGTGCAACAGGGTGGGATCTTGGTTATCTAGACCTCACAGCCAATGCTCCCTCTAAGCTATGGAGACCTGTGAGCAGAAATTCTACTTTGTGAGCTACTGGCATTAAAGTTGTGAGCAAGTGATTTGGCTACTGCATAAATTAATTTGCTCTGGAGCCATCCTTCCTGAGCTAAGACAAAAATCTGTGAGCCAGAGGCTAAAAAACTGTAAGCTAACTCACACTAACTCGGCATAGAGGGAATACTGCTCACAGCTCATTCATACTTTTAAGGAAAACACCCACTAGGTCCCCCCCCCACTTGAGGGCCACGATTGCTGCCAGCAGTACAGGGTTCCCAAATCCAGGTTAGGAGATTCCTGGACATTTGAGGGTGGAGCCTGGAGAGGACAGGGATTTCAGCTGGGCCTAATGCCAGAGAGTTCCCCCTCCAATGCTGCCATTTTCTCCAGGTGAACTGTTCTCTGTAGTCTGAAGATCAGTTGTAATTCTAAGAGACTTCTAGGCCTCACTTGGAGGTTGGTAATCTTATGTCTCCAATTATAAGTATATGCTTTTAAAAACATATATAAGCATTACCTTTTTAAAAGACAGAAGGAATACCCTTATAGGCAAGCAAGCATGAGTCAAAGTTTAGGTGATTCTGCAGTCAGGTTTAAGAAGAGAGAAAGAAATTAAACTGATTTTAGAACAATGCAAGAGAAATTTATTTATTTCTTTAAAATATATCTGTGTTGCCTTTTGACCAAACTTAGGCTCCCCAGGGCAGCAACCATAAAAACAAATATAAAATATTTCAAACATTAAAAACACCGTGTGTGTGTGTGTGTGTGTAAAAATATTGAAAATAGCTAAACAAAACACATGAACTGATAAACACACAATGAAGGAGACTGGCTAATATGAGTTAGTGAGGGAAAGAAATTAAATTGTGTACAATAAGCACCATGCTCTCTTCATGTGTATCTCTAGGTTGCTTCTTAACCCCCTTCCCCATCCAAGTCCAGACCTAGGCCCGAGCAACCCACACCAGATTTCCTGAATACAGTATATTAGCCCTCTCTCCAGCTGTCTGCTGCTTCTTTAAGTGCATCAAGACCTTTTCAGTCACTGCTGCTCAAGCCAGTATGCAGTTTTCCACCATGAGCACACCCAACCCTGCCCCTCCCAGATACTTCCTTCTCATCATAGAATTCTTCTGGTCTGTCAAAGCCAATGGCCACATCTCCACTGTGTGTGCATTACAAGTATCACATTTGCAAAATAAATAGCAGTCAGCTAGCTGCAGAAAATGATTTCTCCTTTTCAGTCAGCTGGCTGTAGAAAATAACGATATCTGCTTGGGCTCCATGTTATGCTATGTGCGCTTCTGAAACCGGTGCCAGTCACTGCAATGTCAGAATCAGACTTCCTAATGTACAGATTTCTCCAGTCTAAAACAAAAAGTCACCAAAAAAACGGTGAAAGGGGACTAATTTTAATTAGTGCCAGTTTCTAAAGCCATTCATCAGAATTGCTCAAATCTGTATGAACAATGTATTTTTTTCGCATCAGCCATTTGAAGCCACTAATTCTTGTACAGTTTTGCTACATGACGGCAAATGCATAAAAATGTATCCTATGCAAGAAGAAATAGGTACTGAAGGCTAACAAATCACTTGTCCATTGTTAAAATTCCATTAACATCTGGCAAGACAGAAAACCCAGCATATGGGCCATATTATATAGACGTTCTGAGTCCCAATTCAACATCTTCCACCTGCTAGATGGAAAGATGAAAATTTAGAAGTTTGACAAGCAAATAAAATCATCTTAATGATGAGGGCAAAAATACAGAACATTGCAAATTATGAAATGATGCAAAAATGTAACCATATGTTGAAGAAAAGGAGCATGAGAATGACTTTCAAACATCTTTTTGGAATACTGCTCAAGAAATAAATCAGTGTTGCTGCAATCATGTATATTTTTACCTGGGAGTAAGCACTATTAGGCGGAGCTGCGGTGGCTCAAGTGGTTAAGACGCTGAACTGCAGGCTCTGGAAGGTCAGTAGTTCAGCAGTTCGAGACCCGGGTGCCGCATGACGGGGTGAGCTCCTGTCTCTAGTTCCAGCTCCTGCCAACCTAGCAGTTCGAAAGCAAGAAATTGCAAGTAGATAAATAGGTACCACTTCGGTGGGAAGGTAGCAGCGTTCTGTGCACCTTGGTGTTTAGTCATGCCGGCCACATGACCACGGAAATGTCTTCGGACAGCGCTGGCTCTTCGGCTTTGAAACGGAGATGAGCACCGCAACCCTAGAGTCGAATTCGACTGGCTTTCGAGCAAGGGAACCTTTACCTTTACCTTTAAGCACTATTAGACTCAGCAGAACTTTCTTTAGAGTCAACAAGCATAGGATTGACTAGCGGTGCGCAGTGGGCTATTGCCAACCATAAAAATTGTCTGACTTAGCTGCATCTGATCAGGTAGGCTGTCTCCAAGTCAAAGCCCTCCCAGAACAACTCCCAGACCTCTTAACATTGTGACAATTGTCAGGAATTTAATGGAGCCTCCTGACCAGTTTTTGAAAAATGTTTCTCCGTCTTCCTCAGGAAACAGGATTTCTCCCAGTCAGCTCTGGAACTGATCAGAAAATTTGCCTTCGCCAATCACACAGTCTTTCTTGGAAGGAATGGAAATTTTAAACTGCAGCCACCCATTATGTTAGCCGTTTTGTGCTAACATGTTGGCTGCAGGTTGCCAGCCTCCAGGTGGGGCCTGGGGATCTCCTGCTTTTACAACTGCTCTCCAGCTGACAGAGATCAGCTCCCCTGGAGAAAATGGCTGATTTGAAGGGTGTGGCATTGGACTATACTGAGGCCCCTCCCCTCCCCAAACACTGCCCTCTCCTGGATCCACCCCCAAAGTCTCTAGGTATTTTCCAACCTGGACCTGGCAACACTAGCCGCATGTGCACTGCAATCTGATCCTTGAGTTTTAGGAGAGACACCTTGCTTGGATTATGCTAGACCTTGGCTGGTCAAATCCTGCTGGAATGGTGCTTCTTGACAGACTGGTCTGGTTATTACTACTAGCTAGCCTTTCTTCTATCCTTTTTCCCCAGCAGGGGAAGGTTAGTGGGGGAGGGACATTTGGTCACTGGGGGGAATTCAGGAGAGGTGTTACTTTCGTTGTTGCTTTGGTATCTGTGCAGTTTACTATTTGGTTTGTTTTGATCTTCACTAACATCGCATTTTTCATTGGTTTAGTTTGGATTGGTAGGCTGCTTTTCTTCACAGTGCAATTGATGGGGCAGGTTACAGACACTCTGTAAAGACTACTTGTATTCACAGTTACTAAGCTTAGTTTTTTAAAACAGCCACTCCCAAAAACTGGCAACTATTTTCATGCCTTTTCCCACTATGTAGAGAGCAGCTTTTGTCACCTTAGTCAAAGGTAGCTGTAAAATCAGACTCTTGTCCAAGTCACTTGAAATTTAGGGAGTCTTTGGAAGAGAAGGTGGAGAAGGTTTCCTGATATTTTCATAAAATGTGGTGGGAAAAAGGTCCTCTCAGAAAAATCTGCCATAGAAAACTATCAGCACAGATACAGTGCTATCTTAATAAAAATTAAAATGGAACCTGATGAGTCTTCACAATACAATATTTCCAGAATTCTTAAAATCAATACACCTTCCCTTTCTTAAACTACAATATGGAATTTAAACAGCATGTTTTCAAGTGAATATCTCTAGGATTGACCTACAGAAGCATTTCCTTAGAGCCAAACTAGACGTGATGACAGGACATCCATGAACAGCCCTCTACTGTTTTTTTATCTTGAAATCACAGTTGTGGGCTCCAGCTTGGTCTGTGTCCACATTGCATGAAGGTGAGGGATTATCTCTTTTCTCCCGTATCATTTCTTTCTCATCTGATTCCCACCCCTCAGAAAGCTATTTGCTGAACAGGTACAGGTTATAATACCTGCATGTTTGCTCTCATGAAACATGAGAATTGATTGGAAATAGGGAGTAGGACAAAGTTAACCGTCTTCCCCGTAAGCCTTGATAAATATGGACACAATTTTAAAGTGGGTTTTTTTAGCCTGGGATCCATTTAGGGATCTCCCATTGTCCGATCTAGTTTGGCCTTCAGCACAAGGTCTTGCACAAACTAAACAGCCAGGTGTGGTACAGCCTAATCCTGTATTTACCTGACAGTTAAGTCCCACAGACATCAGCTGAAGAAAAATAGACTCTGTTGCTGCTGCATTAAGTGGGTGCTATTCATCACTTGTCCAAAGCCTCTGTTTTTGATTCTCTCCGTGCACAAACATGGGTAGCACACTGAGACTTGGTACACACAAAACAGATGCAATAGGAGATTGTTTCACTGGTTTCTCTAAACTGAAGCAGTGCACACCAATCCCTTTGTCCCAATTCTTCAAGCACATTAGCACGAACTTCTTTATCATTGCCAACATGTATTTCCCAGCTACCACTGGGGCTTTCAGTTGTGAACACAGGGGAAAGACCCTTATACATTGTGAGGAAGAGAAACATAAAATTAAGCTATGGTCTTCCACAGAGGACCCAGTTGTTCAAGGGGGAGCAAAACAATTTTTCCCTTGCTTGTTGTGTCAGTCCTGATCCTGCAGCACCAGTGTGATCCAATAGTGCCTTCTCTGTGTCCTTCCGTTTCCTTGTAATGAATAGTCCGAGTCTCTGGAAACAGGTGGAATATAACAATTGTTAAAATAATACTATTGTCAATTAAATGTGTGTATTTTCTCATTCCCTGATGAAAGGCCTGTAGGAACTATGTGCTATGTATTTTAAAGTGAAGTTATGTTTATTATAAGTACTAGGAGATATTCTTTTTTTTCTTATCACCTGTGACTGAAGCCCAGTTTCCCGGAAGTGAAAATGGCCCTGGAGCAAGTCAAGCTGAGAGGCCCTTACATGACCTGAATCTGGGTGGGGGTGGGGGGAGAATGAAGCTTAAACTCACATTTACTTCAGGTGGTGAACCAAAACAAGGGTATGCATTTATGAAAGTCTGACAAGAACCTGCTACTTTGCATGAAAATTCATGAGAAACTTTCTTCATTTCAAACCATGTAATAGAACAGAAGGAACTGTGTAAGATAATTTGATACTTTGCATTATTTAGAGCTCTGAGAGAAGCCTTTCTACCTCAGCTAATTGGTTTTATAGCTGGGTTGCTACAGGCTTGGGCAGATGTGAAAGCATATTTGACAGAACCTCAAAGCTTATGATGCCTGCAGGAAAATGAATGTAGGATTTCTCCAATATATTTACATTTTATGATAGCAATTATACAGGTTCCATTCCAACGCCCAGAAATACACCTTGTTCCCTGTCCTATGAGTCCTTCCACAATTATTATCAAACTTCCAGTAACTTCTGTAGATAAATCATTTTCATCATGTGTGTTTGAAACCATGCTGTATGTTTTAAAATATGGTTTATAAAATGAATTTTTAAATATACCGTTAACATGATCAAATACATGCCATTGTATCAATATAATACCGATGTATATGTGTTTCTAAAAACCATCATTATATTTCTATAAGGAAGGGACTCACGGGGGGGTGGGGCAGGGGGATTACATTCTTTCCTGTTGTTTCCCCTTCCCACCATATCTCAGCTTTTCCTCCCCCGAAAGCCCCACCCTTTCCCCTTTCTCTGCTTCCTTCCTTCCCTCCCACCCCCATGCCTCTCTAGCTTTATTGAGCTCCCCCAGTTTTCAACAACTCTCCCTGTTTCCTTCCCTCCCGCTTAGGTACAGATCTTTTTTAGTCTCTTCCCCCGCATCAGCTGACACTAACCAAGGCATGGAAGTCTCAACATTGTTGTTTCTTAGAAACCTCCAAATGGCCACAGATGTCATGAACCGTAGTCTCAGGAGATTTCCATCGGCATTTGCAGTGGCTTCTTTTTCAACCCCATTCTTCCATTGGTCAGTTCACTTCCCCTTCTCTCTCACCTACCATGGAGCTAGCAAGAGGAGAGAGAGACTGAGAAGAATGATGGAGGAATATAGTTGGAGGCACAATGGCTGCATCTTCTCCCTTTTTGTCTCAGAGTTTTATGGCAGGATCTCCAGGTGGAGACCAAACAACTGTTCTGCCTCTTGTCCTACAGCAGCTAATCCTTAAATGCTTTTGTTTATTTATTTATTTATTTCATTGATACCCTGCCTTTCTCCCCAGTGGGGACCCAAAACACCTTACATTGTTCTCCCTCCTATAAAGTACTGAGACTGATGCATCATTCAAAGATTTCAGCTCATACTTTACTTAGGGTGTGTTCAGACGGATCTTTTGATCTGCCATAGGAACGACTCCTTTGCGGATCAAAAATGCACGACCAGACAGAAACATCTGGGAAAAATTCCGGTCCCGTAGACATCCCGTTCTGCTGCGCCTCCAATTCTGATTTAAAAAGAAGCAGTTTCTATGTAGGGTTTTCGCTTACCCGCGCGACAACTGCAGACTTTCTTCCGTCTGGTCACTCCATTAGCGCGCGATGCTCCCGTCGGCTCGGTCTGACGTCAGACCGAGCCGACAGGGGCACGATTTTTTAAAAAATGAAACCCTATGTGCGCTTTAACGAGGAAACGCATTCAGCGATAAGCGCTACGAGGAATGTAATATTCATGCTTATTTATTTTAGGGACAAGATGTTACCGCGATGGGAGATGGAGGGGGGAAGGACTGTTCTAGCTTGCGAAATAGTCCCTCCATTGATCATGATGGCAATGGCAAGGGGGAGGACTGGGACTTATTCTTTCCATCCCTGCATGCGCAAAACTTTGCTGAAAACCCTCCACGATCGCCTCAGTTCTCCAAGGAGGCGCAGCCTTGCCTATGCGAATGTACAAAACTTTTTTTAAAAAAATCCTCGGTGGATGCCGTGTAGACAAATCACGGCGGGAACAACGCGCGGTGAGGCTATTTCATGGGGGCGTCTGGTCGTGCTAGGCTGGATTTAAAAAATCGGGATAAAATTTTAGGAGGGCTCATGGCGCGATTGACTGGCCGTCTGAACGCAGCCTTAGTGAATTCAGAACTGAGATACAAGGAAAGCCTGAGGGCTGCTTAAAAGCACATCACAACCAAACCCCAAACACATCCCTACACCCGTGATTGGCTTATTTACATAATCCTACATTTGATAGGGTTCCTGGAGGATCCGGATTAGCTGATTGGCAGCTCCTAGGATCCTTTGCACCCAGTGTTCCTGGGAGCGAAGCTGTGGCTGTTCAGAAGACTGCGTGTTCAGTTCAACCATGTGCGCGGTCTCCGTTGGAACACAACACCTCCTCCAGTTTATCCTCACAACAACCCTTGTAAAGTAGGTTAGGCTAAGAGTTATTTCCCCCAAATGGTACCCCTTGAAGAAGAACTGTGGGTGAACAAACATTGTGGTGCCCTTCAGAGGGGAAGGACAGATTCCAGTAGGATTTAACAACTGCTACTGTGCAACCTCCATTCCTTTCAAAAATGGCTTTTTACGGGAGAGACCTGCTGAAGAAAAAGGTGGAGGAATTACAGTTGCAGCAGTCCTTGATGGATTGCTACCTAGGGTGTGTTCTATGAAATGGACTTTAAATCCAACCTGGAACTAATGAGAGTCCTTTAAGTGCAGCTTGAATATTTAAGATCCAATAACACTTCCAGTAATAGAGGCTTGGCACTCGGGCTCTGGCCAATTTTTCAAATCACAACTTCCTGTTCCGCAGTATAATTTTTGGGCTTATTTACTACCTTCCAAGCAACTTGAACCATAAAAATTTCAGGCAACCTAAACCATAAAATCTGACATACACACCCTTTCCATTCCAGGCATAAAAATTCCTCCCTACAGAACTGAGCAGAAGCACTATGATCATTATCTACATGTATTTATTGATTTTCTTAACTTTATTAATACCCCTCCTTTCTTGCTGAGACTCAAAGCAGATTACAGACTTTAAGGCAATGCAGTCAAGGCAATCAAATAGCATGGGACATCCAGCAGTGAACAGAGCCTTGAGACAGTGCTAGAATTGCCAACCTTCAGGCAGTGGCTGGAGATCTCCTTGGGATTACGACTGAGATCAGTTCCCCTGGAGAAAATGGCTGCTTTGGAAGGTGAACTCTATGATATTATACCCCATTGAAGTCCCTCCCCTCCCCAAACCATGCCCCCCCCCGAGGCTGCATCTCCAAAATCTCCAGGTATTTCCCAGCCTGGAGCTGGCAAACCTAGACAGTGCTCAGAAGAGACTTGGGACACAGCTGGTTTTTTTTGTGGATTCAGGGGTATTATCCAGAGGTTTGGGACGGATTAGGGGCAGGATCCAGTAGGTTATGGCAGTTCTGAGGATAGAGCTTGGTGAATCCAGGAGACACAGTCCTATGTTAAAGCTGTCTGTTCAACTCTAGCATGCAGCTTTAAAAAATTCATTCAAGGTGGAAAATTTCCCCTGTATTTCTGGCAACTGGCTTACAAACACAAACAAACAAACTTCATCAAACATAGGATGACACTCTATTTTTTTCCTGTTGGCAGCCCTATTTATAACACACTGAAGTTCTTCCAGATTTTTTTTAAAAGTTCTCAGCGCAAAGTCCAATTAATTCTTAATGCCCATTTTATGGAGCCAGGTTAGAATTTGCCATCTGAACTGCAGAATAAATTCTACATAAAATTCCAGCAGCTGAAAACGGTGATTAAAAGTGGAAAACATTCACAATTTTATGTCCCATATATTGCTTTTATGGTGACATTGTGGGGCATGTGTCCAAAAGGACATCTTGATGCTCTTGCAGGAGAAGAGCATATTCTTTGTGCTGAAGGCAGCAAAAGGATCATTGGTTTTATGTACGATCTTGTTCATTGCCAACTTACAGATACGATAAAATAAGCCGTTTTGCTCGATGATCCTATTAATATACTCTCCACACCACCTACCCATGAAAAGTTAAATGCCAAACTCATATGAACGGCTTTGATAAAGCTACCTTTCCTAAGAGATTAGGCCATGGGAAATAATATTGTATACAGGCATTCCTTCATACTTGTTCCCTTTCAGTGGCTCTAATTCTACCATCCTTTCCACATCCAATCCTCATTCATCACCCCACAGAGAAAAAAATCAGGCAGTTTCATTACATTGTTCATTATATGCATTATATTGTTTGACTGTATTGTTTCATAATTTTAATCCAGATTTATTACATAGTTTATTATAGTATTGTTATTGTGTTTTTATATTGTAGCCTGCTTTGGGTGTCAGTGAAAAAGGCATTCTACAAATTAAAACAAAACAAAAATGTATATGAAACCCTATTCTCCAGGAAAATTCTACTGAAGATGAAGAAGAAGAGAAGAAGTGAAGAGATTGGATTTATACCCTGCCCTTCACTACCCAAAGGAGTCTCAGAGTGGCTTACCAACTCCTTTCCCTTCCCCTCCCCACAACAGACACCCTGTGAGGTAGGTGGGGCTGAGAGAGCTCTGACAGAAATGGCTCTTTTTCAAGAACAGCTGTGTCAGAACTATGGCTTGCCCAAGGTCATCCAGCAGGTGCAAGTGGAGGAGTGGGGAATCAAACCCGGTTCTCCCAGATTAGAGTCCGCGCACTTAACCACTACACCAAACTACACCAGGAATAATTCCTCCAGTAGAGTCTCCACTAGGGCTGCCAACTTTGGGTTAGGAAATTCCTGGTGATTTGGTGGTGGAGCCTGGGGAGGGACCTCAGTGGGGTATGACACCATAGAGTTCATCCTCCAAAGCAGCCATTTCATCCAGGGGAACTGATCTCTGTTGCTTGGAGAACAGTTGCATTTCTAGGAGATCTCCAGGTCCCTCTTGGAGGTGGCAACCCTAGTCTCCAACATAATTTACATCTCAGTATTTTTCTTCCCTCTCTGCACAGCTTGCAGAGGCTGCACAGACTTTCTGTGGAAATAATGAGAACACAACTCAGTTGTATTCTGAGGCGATTGCTTTCAAACCACTTCCTCCTGGCATACTTGAAATATTAAGTCTAGCTTTATGCACACAACATGGCATGGACCCTGCTTAAAATTAAAAACAAAAAACCTTTCTTGTCTCTCCCAGTAATGGTCCAAAATGCCCTTGAAATGGTGCTCCTGAGGGACAGGATGTCTGCCATGGGAAAGAGGGATTGGCAGAATATCACCCCTTCTTTTGTCCATGGAAATCCTCTGTGGGTTGCCCACTCCACATTTGTTTAGAGTACCAACATACATCGGGGAGAGGGAATGTGCTGGCCCTGCCTCAGACCACTGCTGGCAAATAGTATCCAAATCAATGTAAGACCAAGTCTTGACATCCAAGTCAATATTGTGGAATGATCTCAAACTTGATGGGAAGATCATTAGTATATTAGTACTAATGCAGGGACTGTCTTATAATGGCTGTCTTCCTTCCTCCATGGTCAAGGACAGAGGGTGGCACTTGGAGAGAGGTTGTCTCCATGATACCTGCTAAAATGCGGTGTACCACAGGGAGCGATCCTCTCTCCGATGCTGTTTAACATCTACATGCACCCCTCATCCAGTTGGTCCAGGGTTTGGGGCTAGGTTGACACCAGTATGCTGATAACACCCAGCTGTATCTGTTGATGGATGGCCAGCCAAACTCCACCCCAGATGTTTTGGACAGGGCATTAGAGACCATGGCTGGATGGTTACAGCAGAGCCAGCTGAAATTAGATCCAACAAAAATGGAGGTCCTGTACCTGAGTACATGGGGCCCTGGGATTGGGACTCCAACTCCCAACCCTTGGTGGGGTGCTGTTGGTGCCAGTGGTGAGGGTGAGGAGTCTGGGAGTGATCCTAGATGCCTCACTTTCCATGGAGGTCCAGGTCACTACCGTTGCCAGGCCAGCCTTTTATCATTTTTGGCTGGTCAGGCAAGTGGTTCCCTATCTCACCTCCCAGGACTTAGCTACTGTGATCCATGGTCACTTCCAGACTGGATTACTGAAACTCGCTTTATGCAAGGCTGCCCTTGAATCTGACCCAGAAACTGCAGGTAGTGCAAAATGCCATGGCGCTCATGCTGACAGTGACATCTGTGCAAGCGGGCATTCAGCTAATGCTGCGCCAGTTGCACTGGCTAACCTTCAAAGCTCTAATGCGGCAATGGACCAGCATATCTACAGGACATCTCTCCCAATATGTGTCTTGTAGAGCCCAGCCCGAAAGATATTTGCTTAGCCTCAAACAGGACCAGGACCTTTTCTGCCTTGGCCCCGACCTGGTGGAACATGCTCCCACTTGAGATTAGGGCCCTGCGGGATATATTACAGTTCCGCAAGGCCTGCAAAATGGAACTGTTCAGCCAGACCTTTGGTTGAGGTGGCAGACATACAATCCTTTCCAGCCTCCCCTGCACACAGCCCTTGTTATTGGGCCAAACTGGCCTTTCTAAAAGACTGCCAACTGCAGGAGGCATTTAAATGTTATGTCTTGTTGCCATCGCTGCTATTATTTGTTCATTTTAAACTTGTCTTAGTTTTATGTTTAATGCTTTTATGGTAGTTAACCTGTATATTGTTTCCTGTCCTGAGCCCACTTGTAGGATAGGGCAGGATATAGATCATATAAATCATCATCATCATAATCGTTATTATTCATATATTCATAATCATTATTAGTATCTTCACTTGGGTTCTTACTAAAGTCCATTGGAATATTAGTAAGTTCATGGGTCTTCCCGGTGGGCCAAATAATGTCCCCAGCGTACCATTTCAGGGCGGGAATACAGTATAGGAAGACAGCTTGAAGTCCCTTCTCCACACCCACCACAGTCACGATCCAAAGTGGGCAATGCATGAACAAGAATCGAGAAAAACCTACAACTCACATGTGACTAATGATACAGGGCAGGGACCCTGGACCCAGCCTGAACACTCCATAATGTGTTACCTGAATATATGGGGAAGGAAACCCATGACAAATACATTGTGAAGCAGCTGAGAACCTCACTACAGAATACTTAATATACCTATAAAGACACAGAGAATCAGTGTGGTGAGTGCTTAAGAGTGTTGGACTAGTAACCGGAAGACTCAGGGTGATTTCCCACTAAAGCTGACTCGGGGTAGCGCCGCCATTTGGCCTGATACTATTAGTCAATTTCACACCCGAAGCCGCGGGGCTGCATTTTGACCCGCGGCTTCGCCCAATTTCCCCCGCAGTTTCGTAATCCTCAAAAAACACTCATGCAATGGAAGTTTGCCAAGTGCCCTTGGGCCAGTCACAGTCTTTCAGCCTAACCTACCTTACAGAGCTGTTGTGAGGATAACATGAAGGAGAGGAGAATGAGGTAAACTGTTTTGGGTCTCCATTGGGGAGAAAGGCTGAATATAAATAAAGAAAATTAAACTAAAATATGAAATTGATATATAAACTAGTTTCCTAGGGATTAATTTGCTCACATGTACATATAATGCATAGCCAAAAAAAGGTTAGTCCTTTCTATTATGCTTGTCAGGATAGATTTGCCGGCAAGATACTGACAAATTCATTTGCTTAACAAGGATACTAATTTAAAGAAATCAGCATATTCCTTAGCCATGTTCTCTGAGGGGTTGCCACAGGTTAGGTCCCAAGCTAAGCAGGAGAGGGAAATATCAGATCTTTTTTTGTCATGGAAAAGTAAAATACACTTCAGTTAAATAAATGTACTGCAACTTACCAGTCATGAAGAAGGTGAATATAATTGAGGTTAGAGCTGAGGTACTGTTGGTCTCTTTTGCAATTCTGTGCCTTGTACCTGAGATAAAGAGAGCAAAACTTCAAATTCTCTCTGGGCTATTGCCAGTTTTGTACTCCCTAACATTAAAGTCTAATGTTAAATCTATAGTTTTAAAACTTTGCTGTTCACAGGGGGCTAGGAGAAGGGAGGATAGAAAAATAGCAAAAACTGGTGCTTGGCTTGAATACTTGCGATTTTTAACCTTACAGACAGCTCAGTAAAATTATTACTTGTGATTACTTCGATCTCTATTCCTTTTGTCTACCACTTTTGGCAATTTCATCTGTCTCTGCTCAGGTTATTTCATTCTCCTCCTGTAGCATGATTGTCTTTAGCTTGCCCTGAACCCATTTAAACAAGGTGAAATGAAGACTTGTAGTCAAGAATCCGATTAATGTATCCACTTCACACTCCTAACATCATTATTTCTCGCTTTGATCGTTCATCATATGAAACAAGGAGGGCAATACTCATCTGCAGGACATTTTTACTCGATGATTTGAGCTAATAGTTTTTTTCCCAGAATGTAAGGATGCTCCAGTTGAACCCTTCTGACATCTACTAAGATGTTAAGGAACATTTTTTTCTCAGATCATCTCTCATCGAGGAGCAATAACTGACAAAACTCAAGCACACTATCCAAAAGTGTAATGAAAATAACGACTGCATCATGAGGATGCTGTATCCCAGGGGTCTCCAACATGGTGCTTGAGGGTGCCATGGCACCCGTCAGCAACTTCCCTCAAGGCCATTAAGGGATTTTAGAAAGTGAGAGGGGCCAAATGGAGCTTTTGCCAAACATGTTTTGAAGCACGATAATCCTCTTAAAAGGCATCCTGTTAAACAGCCTGAAACATTGAAGAGTCATTATTAAAGTTATGCGTTACCTCACTTCCTGACGTCTTGTGATTGGCTTCGCCTCCCGTGGCAGCCATTGTGTGGTTCCACCCACCGCCCTGTATCAGAATTCCAAAGGTACCAGCAGGCTGAAAAAGGGTTAGGGACCCATGCTATATCTGTAAATGGCACACAGGGGGGAAACTTCAGCCATTTTTGTGATTGGAATTTTTACTGGCAATGATGTTTCAATAATGATGAGATCAGAGGATCGCCCTGGCAAAGAATGAACGTCCCTCAACTGGCTTTGTGCCTCAAACAGCTAATTAAATTGGACCTTACAAAGTGTACAGGCAAGAACAGTAAAGGAAGCAGACTGTTTGTGGACAGCATACCTTGGTGCATGGGGAGCTGCAGTGAAGAGGAGAAACTGAGTAAAATCACCCATCCCTCCTTCTTCAACCAGCACCAGAACCTTCGCAGGTGTAAGATGGGAGGTGATTTTGCCCTGTTCTCTTTCCTCATGGCAGCCTCACCCCCATGACATTCTGTCCATGAAGCAGCTCTGACTAACAGTATCAGCTTGGTGGGGGATCACAGGGAGCTGTCATTACATCTCCACTTTCACAGTATAGCCTGGAGGGAGAATGTTTGACCTCAGCCGGCTGGGTAGAATCACATGAACAAGGAGGGAGAATTCTTGGCAACCCTAATCTGTAGTATAGCTAAGAGTCTGGGAGGCAATGGACAATTCTGCATCTAGCATTCACTCCACATTTTCTCAGCTGGGAGGAAAAAGTGCAGCTCAAAACCACATTCAAATACCTTGAAGCACTGATGATCAAAGAAAGCGAAAGCGGCATGGAGGCTACCATAAAATCCGATGATCAAAGAAAGTGAAAGCAGCATGCAATGCAGAGTGGAATTTCTGTTCCATCGTGGGTTTTGTAAAACAACGGAGAGAAAAGCCAGTGCAGAATCAGCCAATGTTATGTGTGTACAGCTCATCAGATGACTTGGTAATTGTCATCTCTGCAGAAGTTGAGTGCAATACGGAGGCATCAGTCAAGTCCTCTATTCTAGACATCTGCATCTTAGTAGTTTTTCTTCTTCCTTCTCCAGTAAATTCAGTACTTCTGTACACTGATTTTTTTTCCATTTTCAAACAAAACCCTGGCATATATAAAGTGCAAAACTCCCTAGATCAGCTTTTTTGTACTATTTACTGCCCAAGTCACCTTGATCTATATAGTTTTAAGGTACCTTTGGCAAAAACCTATTTGCTTTACTCACTTGAAAGAGATTGTTATATCAGTAAATTATGCCACCTCTCAGGACTTTTACAATTCATTTATTCAAGGGAAAAAGTACCTAAGGAATGACAAGCATTTCCCTTTAGCAATCACTGTTCAGTATCTATTCACTCTCATGCTAAAATGGAAATTAAATGTTTAACACACTGATTTCCTTAGAAAAGAAAATATTTTCAGGAAGATGTTGAAGGTTTTGTTTCACCTCACAGAGAAGTATGAAGCTAGAACCTGTGATTCTGTTCTGCTAAGAATGGTGCTTTCCTTCAGTGTAAAGCAGGGGTGTCCAAAGTTTTTTTGGTGAGGGCCAAATACAGAAAAATAAGCAAAGGCCCGGGCCACACACAAGAGGTGACATATTGAATCTGCAGGTGAAAGTTGGAAAAAGGTGTGTGGGGGGTTAAAGGATACAGGGTTTCAACCTTGCGCAGAAGTCAGACTCTGGAAGATTTCCCCCCCTTTGAATCTAATCCTGTGGGTCTGCAGGGACCCCTCCTCACCTCCTCACCCCTTTCCCCAACTTGAAGTGCACAATCCTAAACATAACATAGTAAAGGTAAACGTTTCCCTTGCTGGAAAGCCAGTCAAATCCGACTCTAGAGATGCAGTGCCCATCTCGTGGCCGGCATGACTGGAGGCCGAGGCGCACGGAAAGCTGTTACCTTCCCATTGAAGTGGTACCTATTTATGTATTTGCAATTTCTTGCTTTCGAACTGCTAGGTTGGCAGGACTCCCTCATGCAGCACTAAGGTCTGGAACCGCCGACCTAACGATCGGCATTCAGCGTCTTAACCACATAACATACCCCCGAGGTAATTCGTAAATAAGGTCAATGGAGCTTACTCGCTAGTAAGTGTTTTTACGATTGCAGCCTTGCAGTATCTCCCCCACACACACACCTGAGGGGGGCCACCCGGCCTGAAGCCTCGCTTCCCCGCCTTCGAGGAAAATAAAACAGAAGTCATGAGCCTGCTGGAGGTTTTTTTTTTCTTTTCCTGAGGAAGCAGCCAAACAAACACCATTTATTGATTACAAAAGGAAGGGAATCGCCCGCCGCAGGGACCTGCCTGAAAGCGCGGGTCGCGGAGGGAAACCGGGGAGGCGGCTGAAGTACCTGGGGAGGCTAGCACCAGAAGGAAAGCCAGAGTCCGCCGGCGGCGCGGGGGAAACGCAGCGCGGAGCCCTCGGCGGCTCGGTCGGGAAGCCCCACAAGTCCAAGTGCTGCAGGGAGGGGGAACCCGAAGGCACGCGGCCAGGGAGGGAGGGACGCCCAGCCCAAAGTCACCTGCCCCGCCACGTGCGTCTCCTGCCAGTTCGTGGAGCCGAGCCTGCGCCTTGGGGAGTCCGGGGAGGGAGGGGCGGGGAGGCGCGGGAGCGTGCGTCCCTCCAAGTGTGCTGCCGGCCCTTGCTAGACCTTGGTGCCCATGTGCGGGCCATATTCAATTATATTTTCAGAATTTGCTGCGGGCCAATAAAAACTGACCCGCGGGCCGCAGTTGGCCCGTGGGCTGTAGTTTGGACACCCCTGGTGTAAATGGTACTTCTTTGATGCAAGATGCTATAGCCATGATACTCAATGACTTGGGAGCCACACAGAGCTCTTTGACATGTCACATCTGTGTTTCTTCTGAGCACTGTTCCCCATGTTCCAGGCAGGCAACTTCTTTAGACACTGGGGGTGTGATCATACGTACCAGAAGCAACGGCAGCCATGCGATTCCCCTGCGGATTAAAGGGACGCGATCAGACAGACACATCTATCTAGCGTCCTGGAGTCGTCGGCAGGGCATCGTTGCGCGTGGCAGTAGCGTGGAAAAAAGCTACTGCCGATAACTCAGTAGTATTGGGAACTGCGGATGCATGGTGGGAAGTTTGATCGCGCAAACGTGCATCATTGCAAGCGGGGCAAACAGCCTCGCTTCCTGCCCGCCTCTTCCCCCTTCCGTATGATCACAGCCCCAGATAATTTTATCATTATTATGGATAAAACTAATGGTTTTATTTTTAAAAACACAACTTATTTGTGATTATTATATCACAACTGTAGAGATGTTGGGGTTCTAGTGGAGATGTAGGAGTCTGGGTTAACGTATACAGCTGAATAAGGTGGCAGAAAGGAGTATACCACTATTGAATGCAAAACCTTACAATGAAACTCCTTGTGGTTAGAAAACTTAGCACAGAGAGATTCTCCAGCACACCTTCTCTGAAGAACTAAAGTAAAAGAGAACCTTCAACACAGAGAAGCTGTTTTTAACATCCAACCCAAAAGTGTGTTGGAAAACTCAAAAGATTGCACGAATGTTATGTGCCGTAACCCTGACTTGCAAGGCCTTCTTCTCATTCCAGATACACTAACATTCAACAATGGCAGGAAGAGACAACCTTATATGCTCAGAAGTACTCTAGTAATGAAAAGAGTTATATAACCATAATTACTGTGGCTCTTTAGGTTGATGGGAATTGCAAGTGTAACTCCAGTCTGTGGAGTGAGTACCACTGCCCTACCCATCCTTGCAAAGGCATAGGAAATTCTCTGGGGAGAGGTATGATGAAATGATTCAGAGATTCCTTGAGCCAACATGGAAGGAGCAAAAAGAGAGAGGACTGGTTGTAAAGTGAGAAACAAAATGGAAAGAAGGAACTGGTAATGAGATGGTTCTAGGAGGGAAGGGATACAACCAACAATCATTAGAAGAAATGAAGATTAAATAGGTAGAACTAACAACCTGACAACTGGATACAGGTTGACACCAATGTTTTTCTTGCACACCCAAAGCCATAAAGTAAATTAAGAGTAAAGTTACACTTTCTTGTTACGTGCAATTGCTTCTTAACACAGAGAGCAATTTATACCAAACCAATTTATGCCTTAATTCAGACCTCTATGTGTGTCCTGAAGGCCTAGTTTTTCTCCTTTCAGTATCTAGTCTGTTGTGTGTGTAATTTAAAACTGTGTTTTAATTTGCTATTTGGTACCATAGCCACCAGAAAAAGGTCTTTGACTCATTTTGTTGGGTTTTTCCTAGCTAACTTTACGCATTACATGATTAGTAACAATTAAGAAAAACAGGATATGTTTTTCTTTTTCAAGACGAGATGCACATTCAAGAACTGCAGTCCTCCCACACAATGTACTTAGTTTTTGCCAGTTCCTTTTCTTTTCCCTGAGCACTGCTTCCAGAAGAACACCGGGATATTCTCGCAGTATTTCATTCCTGCCTCACATATTTCTTTTCACATTTTCAGTAGACTGCTAAAGATCGAAATGAACATCATAAGAACATCCAATAGCAAGATATCTGAAAACATGTGGGACCGTTTAGGTTGTCATTCTAGTATCTTGTGGTTCCAGAAAGGCAGTGTATTACAGCAAAAATAAGCAAAAACAAAGCCCACCATTTTCTCAGGGGAACAGTTGTAATTCTGAGTGATCTCCAGCCCTCACCTGGAGACTGGCAACAATGGTTTCTCAGGAGGAAAAGTAGCCTTTCTCTGCAACGGGGACCAAAGCATTTACATCATTCTCCTCTCCCCCTTTTGACTTGCACAACAAACCTGTGAGGTAGGTTAGGCTGAAAGTCTGTGACTGGTCCAAGATCACCCACACAGCTTCTACAGCAAGAACCTGGATCTAGCAGACCCTGCTCTGAAGCACTGACTACTATGCCTAGGGCAGCCAACCTCCAGGTGGAGCCTGAAGATCATCAGGTATCACAACTGAACTCCAGACAACAGATCTCTCCCCCCCCAAGAAAATAACTGCTTTGGAAGGAGGGCTGTATGGCATTCTGTTCAGCTGAGGCCTCTCCCCTCCCCAAACTCTGGCTTCAATAGACTCTTCCAGAAAATCTCCAGGAATCTTCCTACCTGGAGATGGCAAGCCTAGTCATGACTGGCCCCAATGAGTTCCTCACAAAGGGCTCTGAAGGGTTTTCTTTGTCTGAATTAAGCTTCGTTGCCTACTATGGCGAAACAGGCTCCAGTTTACAACTCAGCTGTTTGCCTCCCACTCTCGTCCCATGGGCATATCTCACTCCTTAAGTTCGCTGCCACCACTCACGGAATCATCACTGCCTTTTAGAGGGACAGTGAGACCCCTTTGGCCGAATCTCCCTATTTGGAGATGGGATCCCCAATCTTTGGAGGATCTGTGGAAAGTTGGCAACCCAAGGGTCTGGTCTTTCCTTCCTTCCCTGGGCTACCCCTCCCTTTGGTATTGTGCAGAGCAGATAATTAGCCCAAATAATAGCACAACTCAGATAATTGCCCAAATAAAAGGATTTATTTAACTATTTACATAGTTGAGCACACGCACATTGTAGGAGTAAGCACACACTATGAACCAATGGGGCATAAATCAACAGGGGTTAAATGCAATCCTCTTTCCCTACACCCAATACTCTCTACCTCTGGAGGTTGTGGGCTCACCTGTACTTCAGCCTCTCTTTCTTGCCCAAGAGAGCAGGGAAACTTCCATTCATTACCCAGTCCAGCTGGCTGTGGAGTGGCGGAATTTCTGCTCCTCCCAAGGACAAGGACTGCCTTGGGACAGTCCCTGTTTTCCCGCACTTTTAACCTTGAGGCAGCTGGGAACTGTAGGCCAGCAGATGAGGAAGCCCCATTCAACCTAGTGAGTGATACCCCTGCATGGCCCTCTCTGGAACTACAGCTCAATTAAACCTTATGGCGGAACATTTTAAACAAATAACCACAGCCATCTTACAAACACAGGTAACTGCCATTTCGTGACACCTACCAACAGCCACTTAGGTGAAAGTTAGTCCCACACAGGAAAAGTGTCTTCGTCAAGAGAGAAAGCCATTTGCCAGTAATTCTGACAGGGCACAGTGGCTGAAGGGGGAGTGGGCGGGGGAGCAGACCCAGCACCCAGCCAATGGCATGTGAGTACTCTTGAGTGGCAGCTGATGGGCCAATGGCTGAGGGAGAGCATGGAATCTTGCCACCCCAAAACAGGATTATTATATAGGAGAGAAGAGATGAGTGTGTGTGTATTGGTGCCTAATTTCTGATTTGCTGTATTATTATGCCATTAAAGGTTCCTTTCTTGTGTGGTAGTAATAGTAGCAGTAGCAGCAGCAGCAATTTATTGCCAATGGCAAAAGGCTGTTACAATTTTAGGTAAAACTGAGACTACATAAAATGCAAACCTTGATAGGAAATAACAATAAAAACAAGATAGATAAAAATTGATACTGTCCCTGGGGTTTCCATCCTCTCATGCTGGCAGGTCACAAGGCCTCCTTGGCTAAGCAGCAGAATGAGGATCAGGAGGGAAATCAGGGAAGGGCAGGAGCTAGGGAACTTTGCTCATCTGCATTAAATGTCATGACTCTCTTTAAAAATATATATATTAAATGCTTCCAAAAAGTATACAATATAGGTACATCAAAAGTACAACTGTAATACATTTTAAAAAAACCCAGAATTTCAAAACATTACAACTACAAGTGAAACAACTACAAATAGAAAACAAAACAAAATAAAAATAGACAACCAGTTTTCAACAATGAAAACTGAACTCTCAACTGTTACAACACAAGAACTGCATTTAACGTCAAAGCAACATCCTCTTTGTCTGATAAGTAATCTAGGAAAGGGAACCATATCGCTATAAAATTGGACTGATAGTTTTCATTGCTCTTTTGTCTTAAAGATTCTGTAATTTTATCTAACATACAAAGTTCACTAACTTTCATAATCCAATTGTTAACTGAAATTTGGCTAGAACTCTTCCAAAACCTCACTAAAGTTATTCTTGCCGCTGTGCTGAGATATTCCAAATGGCTTTTGTTAGCAAAAGTGATATCTAAATGTGGCTAAATATTGAGTATTAGAATCTTTGGATCTAACGGTACATTATAATTAGTTATACTGTAAATAATTGCGGTAACATCCTTCCAAAATTGTTGTACTTTATTACATTGCCACCAAACATGCCAGTAGGTGCCTGGCTCCCCACAATCCCTCCAACAATTGGAGGATGCTTTCTTTGTTATATGGTGAACCTTCATAGGCGTTAAGTACCAGTGAAAGTGTTTTGAATAATTGACTTCTAATCATTATATTCTTAGCTTGAAACGTAATAGATTTCCAAGTCTTAGACCACTCTTCTAGAGTAATAAACATATTACCCCTTTATTCCACCTGTTCACATATGATGGTGGTTTATCATTTGAAGTAAAATAGTATACAAAATAGAAATATAGTTCAAGGGTGTAAGGGATGCTTTCCCTAATAGGGGGACAACTGAAGAGATGTTTTAAATGAAAATACATATACCACGGAACTGAGTCTTCCAATATGGAATCTATAACTATCTTATCTAACAGTTTGCCATTTTTTATTATATCTATAATCTTATTTAATTTGTTATCTCTAAATAATATGTAAGCCTTGTTATGTTTTACAGGCAAGAACCATTGCTGTCCAGTAAAAAACTGCTAAAGGAGAAATCGATGGGGCAAGCTTACTACAGTGATGTTCCCATACTAATAGCATGTTCCACAAGAAGGGATTCTCCTGTAGTTCAGAGGAATGTTCTAATTTGGAGTGCCAAATTATTTCTTGAGCTAATTCTTGTGGAGAAAAATCTTGCTCTATTATATACCAGTCAGGAGCTGTGTTAGCATTCAAGTGTTTAACCAGATTGGTCAATTGTGCAGCATCATGGTATAATAATAAATTGGGGTAAGCCATGCCCCCTGCTCTGGATTCTCTGTATAGTGTATCAAAAGACACTCTAGGAGTTTTATAGTTCCCCCCCCAAAAAAAAAAACAATTTAAAACATTTAGCCATTTTTAATTGTGTTAACTGGGATGAAAATAGGTAAGGTCTAAAATAAAAAAAGAATTTTGATAAAATAAAAACTTTTATTATATCCATTCTTTCGACCCATGAGAGATTCAGTTTTGGCCATTCAAACAGTTGGTTTTTAATCGTCTGTTGTAACACACCAAAGTTTGCTTTAAACAGATTATCTAGCTGTATAGGAATCTCGATGCCTAGGCAGCCTCAGGTTTTGTGGACCCATTTGAAAGAATATAATTTTTAATATTTCTAATTAGATCATCCTGTACGTATATAGGGTTAATCTCAATTTTTGATTGATTAATCTTAAAACCTGAGACATTAGCAAAAAAATTCAATTCAGACATTGTAGATTGCAGTGAGATAATAGGGTTCACCAGGTATAACACTGTATCGTCCGCAAACATACTGATTTTGAGTATATGATTGCTTACCTCTACACCATGTATCTTTGCATTATTCCTAATAGCAATTGCTAGCTGTTCTATGCACAATGCAAATAGCAGGGGCGAAACTATGCACCCCTGGTGTGTGCTCTTGTGGAATTAACCCTGAGCTTAGTTTGCAGAGAGGCATACAAAGTTGAAATTTCTTTGCAAAAACTTGCTCCAAAGTTCATATAAAGGCAGATTTTAAAGAAAGATTACATATTTTTGCCAGGAGATCCACAAGTTCACATTTGAGTTCTTTCAGAACTCTTGGATGTATGCCATCTGGGCCTGGTGATTTATTAGTTTTTAAGTTTTCTATCAGTCGTAGGACCTCCAATTCCAGATTCCTAAGAAAAGGAAATGGAATAGATTGTTGGATTTCAGGGAGAAATTGAACAAAGAGAATTTCCTTTAACCACAATCCACAACACCCTCAAACAACCCTCACAAAAGCAAACTCAGCTACCCACGGGGTTGTCATCTCCAAGTTGGGAAATACCTGGATATTTTGGGGGTGGAGCTTGAGAAGGGTAGGGTTTGGGGAGGGGAGAGACTTCAATGGGGTACAATGCTATAGAGTCCACTTTCCAAAGTGGCAGCAATTTTCTCCAGGTGAACTGATCTCTGTCACCTGAAAATCAGTTGTAATCCCAGGAATGTCCAGTTTGGTTAGCAAAACCAATCAACAGGACAAGAGGGGAACCATTTTCAGTGAGAGAAATTAACAGCATCATGGAATTTCCATTTAAGATTCCCTGATGAAACCTGGACTATTTGCATATGGACATATCTGATACATCTGGAAGCTGGTAACTATGAAATACCTTTACTGTGCAGTCAGAGCTGACTATGCTATAGGTCTTATTTGTTTTCTGTTATCTTTTGCTAGTCTCATGATATATGCATGCTTGTGCACTGAATAAAGATAATATCTAATCAATATTATCTGAGTTTGTTTCCTCTGTTGCAACTTGACTTCTAAGCCTAAATCTTGTGCCTAAGCCGTTCGCCTAAGAAGGCTACCATGGTGTGTTAATTAATTGTCTGCAGCTCTGGCACACAGCTGATAAGTTATTAATTCCCAGAGACCAGACAGGAGGTGGGACCTCTGCTCCTGAGCTGGTGGGAACCTGTTGTCCAGAGGTCCTGGTGGCAGAACTGCTGGTAATCCCTAGAGGGTGTGCAGACATTTTCTTGTAGTTGTTTAACTGTTATTGGTTTTTTTCTGGTTCTTATCCCTGGACTGGAGTGAGGGAGAAGAAAAATTCCTGTACATGATGGCACCTTGTGGGATTTTGGTATCTCTCATTCCTGAACTGAAATCTTGTACGTAGTTAAACCAGGACTGACCATTTTGAACCTTCAGCATGCCTCATTAAGGGTCAGTGGAATGGAGGTAGCTAACATGTGGCCAGAAAGTGTGGCTTTAAGGGACCGGAAGGAATAAGAGAGAAGGTATCGAAGTCGAGGAAACCAAGAAGAGTGCCAAGAAGGGAAGGAGGAACATACAGCCACACTTAGGACTTATTTCTTGCTGCCACTACACGCTTCACAGACAGCCTGAAATCCCCAGTATTGCCCAGAACATTGTGGCTGTGGTATTATAGGATCAATTCAGGAGTAATGTACTGTTCAAGAGTAACCTACTGTTACAAGCAGTGTTCCCTCTAAGCTGAGTTAGTGTGAGCTAGCTCACAGTTTTTTCACCTCTGGCTCACACATTTTTATCTTAGCTCAGGAAGGATGGCTCCAGAGCAAACTAATTGATGCAGAAGCCAAATTGCTCGCTCACAGCTTTAATGCCAGGAGCTCACAAAGTAGAATTTCTGCTCACAAGACTCCACAGCTTAGAGGGAGCATTGGTTGCAAGAGTAATCTTATGTTGTAAGCTGCCCTGATGACGACGATGACGATGACGGTGATGATGACGACAATGACAATGATGGTGATGATACCAGACTATGGCTTTAGTGACTGGGAACACTGGTGAGGCATGCTGCTGTAATATTCCATATTGATTCTTTGGTTTTCAATTTTAATATCAATTCTTGATTAAGGTTTTATAGCAAAAAGGATTTCACGGATGGTACCTGAACAAACACACATTTAACAAAATCAGTTTCAGTGTTGACTTAGAAATAAATCAACCACTACAATGTTATAAATGATTCTATAGCTTTGTGTCAGGGGATATTAATAGATTTGAATTTCTGCATTTTTGTAGCTGCAAGCAATCAAACACTGAATAATTTACACATGCATATGAATAGACTGAGAACAATATAACTATTTATTTCCATACAACTGTTGTGGTCTAGAGTTTGCTTATGGAGCAATCTCATTGATTTAAAAGTAGAGTTGCCAGCCCGCAGGTCCCAGCAGGGGTTCCCCCACTTTGGGGGACTGTAATCCGCTGCCAACAAGCTGGCTGGTGGGGGAAAACCCGCCTCCAAATAAGGATGTCATCAGGCAACATCCCCGATGCAATGACATCACCTGGAAGTGATGTCATCGCATCGGTGATGTCATGTGCGATGCTCTGTTTTTTTGGCAAACTCCATGGTTTTGAAGCAAAAAAACAGAGTTTTTGCCCAAAGAACAGAGCCCCATGCGCAGTGTTGCCGATGCAATTACATCACTTCCAGGTGACGACATCACATCAGGATGTTTCCTGACGACTTCCAGGTGATGACATCACATCAGGATGTTGCCTGACGACATTCTGCCCACCCCTGAAACACCCCCAACACAATGGCAAGGCAAGGGGACTTGAAGAAGAGATTGGATTTATACCCCACCCTTCACTACCCGAAGGAGTCTCAGAGCAGTTTACAATCCATTTCCCTCCCCCTCACCACAACAGACACCCTGTGAGCAGTGTTCCCTCTAAGCTGAGTTAGTGTGAGCTAGTTCACAGTTTTCTAGCCTCCGGCTCACACATTTTTGTCTTAGCTCAGGAAGGATGGCTCGAGAGCAAACTAATTTATGCAGTGGCCAAGTTGCTCACTCACAACTTTAATGCCAGGAGCTCACAAAGTAGAGTTTTTGCTCACAAGACCCCCCGGGTTTAGAGGGAGCATTGCCTGTGAGGGAGGTGGGATTGAGAGAGCTCTTTTGAGAACTGCCCTTGAGAGAACAGCTCTGAATGAATTTATGACTGACCCAAGTCATGCCAGCAGCTGCAGGTGGAGGAGTGAGGAATCAAACCCAGTTCTCCCAGATTAGTGTCCGTGCTCTCAACTACTACACCAAACTGGCTCTCTGACAACCCTATGTAAAAGTTTTTTGGAGTCCGTTGGTGTAGATGACTGTTGCAGGCTTAGAGTTTTTCTATCTTCTGTATTAATTTTTTTTCTTAGTGCTTGTAATCTAAATATAGCTCCTCTATGCTATTTCAGGCTTAAATCAGCAGCATGGCATGCAGGTGTTCACTAACTGGCCCTAGGTCACCCAGTGAATTTCCACAGCAGAATGAGTTTCCACACCAGAATGGGAATTTGAGGCCCTAGGGTGAAACTCATATGGGAGCTGCTGTTGAAAAGTAGCAAGCAGCCAGGCCTAGGTAACTTATGCCGGTTGGGTGGTACCAAATCACCCAGTGGTTCCTACCAGGACTAGCCTCAGTGAGTCATAAGAACATAAGAAAAGCCAATGTTGAATCAGGCCAATGGCCCATCTAGTCCAACACTCTGTCACACAGTGACCAAAATTACCAGTTGCCGTCAGGAGGTCCAGCAGTGGGGCCAGGACACTAGAAGCCCTCCCACTGTTGCCCCCCAAGCACCAAGAATACAGTGCATCACTTACCCCAAACTGAAAGTTCCTATCTATACTTTGTGGCTAATAGCCACTGATGGACTGCTGCTCCATATGCTTATCTAATTCCCTCTTGAAGCTGTCCATGCTTGTAGCTGCCACCACCTCCTGTGGCAGTGAATTCCATAAGTTAATCAATCTTTGGGTGAAGAAGTACTTCCTTTTATCTGTTCTAACCTGACTGCTCAGCAATTTCATGGAGTGCCCACGAGTTCTTGTATTGTGAGAAAGGGAGAAAAGTACTTCTTTCTCAACCTGCTCTATCCCATGCATAATCTTATAAACCTCGATCGTGTCACCCCTCAGCCGTCATTTCTCCAAGCTAAAGAACCCCAAGCGTTTTAACCTTTCGTCATAGGGAAAGTGTTCCAACCCTTTTATTATTCTAGTTACCCTTCTCTGCACTTTTTCCAATGCTATAATATCCTTTTTGAGGTGCGGCAACCATAACTGTACACAGTATTCCAAATGAGGTTGCACCAATGATTTATACAGGGGCATTATGATACTGGCTGATTTGTTTTCAATTCCCTTCCTAATAATCCCCAGCATAGCGTTGGTCTTCTTTATTACAATTACACACTGTCTAGACATTTTCATTGAGTTATCTACTACGACTCCAAGATCTCTCTCTTGGTCAGTCTCTGCCAGTTCAGACCCCATCAACATGTTTTTATGTTTAGGATTTTTGGCTCCAATGTGCATCACTTTGCACTTGGTCACACTGAACCCCATTTGCCACACTGACGCCCACTCACCCATCCTCGACAGATCCCTTTGGAGTGCCTCACAATCCTCCCTGGTTGTCACCACCCTGAACAACTTCGTGTCATCTGCAAATTTAGCCACTTCACTGCTTATTCCCGATTCTAAATAGTTAATAAATAAGTTAAAAAGCATCGGACCGAGCACCGATCCCTGTGGTACCCCACTGCTTACCATCCTCCACTGAGAAAGTTTCCCATTTATACTCACTCTCTGTTTCCTATTTATAAGCCAGTTTTTGATCCACAAGAGGACTTGTCCTTTTATCCCATGACTATTGAGCTTACTTAGGAGCCTTTGATGAGGAACTGTATCAAAAGCTTTCCGGAAGTCAAGGTAAATAACATCTATTGGGTCCCCCTTGTCCACATGTTTGTTCACTCCCTCAAAAAACACTAACAGGTTAGTGAGACAAGATCTTCCCTTAGAGAACCCATGCTGAGTTTGCCTCAATAGTTTTTGTTCATCAATATGCCTACTAATTCTTTCCTTAATAACAGTTTCCACCAACTTGCCCGGTATCGACATCAGACTGACTGGCCTGTAATTTCCGAGATCTCCCCTGGAGCCCTTTTTAAAGATGGGAGTGACATTAGCTACCTTCCAGTCCTCAGGAATGGAGGCAGATTTTAAAGAAAGATTACATATTAATGTAAGGAGATCCACAAGTTCACATTTGAGTTCTTTCAGAACTCTCGGATGAATGCCATCCAGGCCTGGTGATTTATTAGTTTTTAAATTGTCCATCAGTCGTAGGACTTCCTCTCTTGTCGCTTCAATCTGATTCAGGTCTTTCAAACCCCCTCCCGAAATCGGTCGTTCTGGAATGGGCAAGCACTTCTCATCTTCCACAGTGAAGACAGAGGCAAAAAATGTATTCAGCTTCTCAGCCATTTCCCTATCATCCTTCAGTAGTCCTTTTACCCCTTGGGCCCCACTGCCTCTCTGGCTGGTTTCCTACTTCTAATGTATTTGAAGAAAGTTTTATTGTTGGCCTTTATGTTTTTTGCAATATGCTCCTCACATTCCCTTTTTGCTTGCCTGATCACAGACTTGCATTTTATTTGCCACAGCCTGTGTTCCCTTTTATCAACCTCACTGAGACTAGCTTTCCACCACTTAAAGGAATCCTTCTTACCTTTTACAGCTTCCATTACTTTATTTGTTAACCATGCAGGCTTTTTTCTATACCTATTTGTGCCTTTCCTAACCTGCGGTATATATTTTATCTGAGCTTCTAGAACTGTATTTTTAAATAGTCTCCAAGCTTCCCCAATGGTTTTGACCTTTTCCACTTTTCCTTTCAATTTCTTCCTCACATGTCCCCTCATAACAGAGAAGTTACCCCTTTTAAAGTTAAAAGTCGTTGCATCAGTCTTTTTGGGCAACTCCCTATTTGTACAAATGTTAAACTCAATGACATTATGGTCACTGTTCCCAAGCGGTGCAATCACTTTTACATCTCTCACCAGGTCTTGGGCGTTACTTAGGACCAAATCCAGGATCGCCTCTCCCCTGGTAGGATCTGTGACCATCTGTTCAATAGCACAGTCATTGAGAGTGTCTAAAACTCAATCTCTTTTTCCCGACTAGAACTCATATTGACCCAATCAATGTGTGAGTAGCTAAAGTCGCCTATTACGACACAGTTATTTTGTCTAGCCGCTATTTTTAATTCCTTCATCATTTTATAATCCTCCTCTATCTTTTGATCTGGTGAGCAATAACAAACTCCCACTGTTAAGCCTCCTTTTGGACCCGCTATTTCAACCCATAGCATTTCCAGAAGTGAATCCAATTCTCTTACCCTCTCAATCTTACTGGACTGTATACCCTCTCTGACATACAGAGCCACCCCACCTCCAACCCTTCCCCCCTATCCTTCTGATATAATTTATAACCAGGAATCACCGTATCCCACTGATTTTCCTCATCCCACCAAGTTTCTGAAATACCCACAATGTCTATTCCCCCACACACACACCAAGCATTCCAACTCCCCGATTTTACCTCAGAGACTTTTAGCATTTGTGTATAAACACTTATAGTTCCCCATGCTTGTTAAGCCCACAACCTTCCTCTTGCTGCCTCAAGACCTTGCCAGGCAGTCCCTATCTTTAGCCACAGTCTCAGTGGACAATTGTAATCCATTTCCTTGTACAAAAGTAACAGCTACCCCTTCATCTCTTTGAGATGAGCCATCCCGAACCAGAGACTTTTCATCTCCTGTCGGAGAGTCCTTCCTCAAAGGCCAAAATATCCCTAGAAAGGGCCTTCCCCCTCCTCCAATCTTTTCCTGACAGAAACCAAGTCTGTTGTGGTTGTCTACTAACAGCCACTGAGGTACTGTTTCTTAAAGCTACAGATACTCCTTGTATCATTTTGGATTTTTAAACCCCCACCACCAGTGTTTCCCCCATTTTTTAAAAAAAAATTAGATTTTTCTGCAAACCTGGGGTGTTTTTCAGACTTGTAGAGAGATCTGCCTTGTCCATTCATGGGCCCAGTCTCTGGATTTGATTATCCTCTGATTTGGCCAAATGTGGTAATGATGACCATATTACTCTTCTGCATACACAGACACCTGCATACACCTTAAAGACTGACTTTTTTTGTAAATTCAAAGACAAGGGGCTACTTTAAGGGGCTATTGTTGTTACTTTAAAATGAGTTCAGTTGCAAAGAAAACTTCATTCCAGCATAAACTTTCATGGATTAGAGCCCACTTCTTCAGATGTTTTCAATGGTTCCTCAATATGCATTTTATGTAGGAGATTTGGAAGAACATATGTGATTTGATGGTGAGTCTGGGGTAATCCAATGCAAAAATCCTAAGGATCCATGTTTCTGCACATGGTGGCACCACAAAATGATGGGTCCATGATTTGTGTGATGCAAATTGTAGCCATGGACATATGTTATTGGATAATGAATTTGGGGTACCCAAAAGTAAAAATCCCGAGGAACCATTAGGATGTGTGCTTTAGAACCATGCTTTTGCACTGTGGATGGACCACAAACCAGTGGATCCATCATTTGGGGAGTACAATCTATAGCTGTGGACCTATGTGATTTGATGTTGAGTTTGGGGTGACCTGACACAAAGATCATGAGGATCCAGGAGGAACTGCAGTTTGGAACTCTATTTTTGCACCATTATGGCACCATGAAGCAGTGAGTGCATGATTTTTGTGGTGCTACCTATAGACTTAGGAGCTGCGATGGATCAAGTGGTTAAGACGCTGAACTGCAGGCTATGGAAGGTCAGTAGTTCAGCAGTTCAAGACCCGCATGCCGCAAGATGGAGTGAGCTCCCATCTCTAGTTCCAGCTCCTGCCAATCTAGCAGTTCGAAAGCAAGAAATTGCAAGTAGATAAATAGGTACCACTTCAGCGGGAAGGTAACAACGATCCCTGTGTCTTGGTGTTGAGTCATGCCAGCCACATGACTACGGAAACGTCTTCAGACAGCGCTGGCTCTTTGGCTTTGAAACAGAGATGAGCACCGCAACCCTAGAGTCAGATTCGACTGGCTTTCAAGCAAGGGAACCTTTACCTTTACTTTACCTATAGACTAAGACATGCTATACAATATGAAAGTGGTATTATTTTGCTTCATTTTAAAAATCATAAAAATTAATGAGGAACCATGCATCAGACGTGTGTTTTTGCATCACCACAAAGTACTGAATCTTTGTTTTCTATGGTTTAGTCTGTGGTCCTGGATTTGACATGTGGTTTGATAGTGGATTTGGTGGAGTTCTATTTAAAAAAAGCTTATGCTTTTTTCTATTGAAACAGAACTCTGTAAAATTCAAATCTAATGAAGAAAAACATAAAGATCATTCGCTAGACTAGTTAACAGCTGTAATTGGTGGGGAACCCCTACTTTTGTTACAATAGCCCCAGTTACAACAAAATATTTAGTTATATTTAATTATAGTTTATTTTTGTTGTTCTACTGTTGCCTTAAGACCACCTACCAGCAACAGTCACAAACATTTGAAACTGGCGCAGGGAGCTATTAGAACTTGTTTTATTGTCAACTTCTTCCAGCAAGGTGCAGCAGTGGTATAAAAATATAGCTAATAAATACATAAGATAGTGATTAAAAAAAAAAAAAGTTAAATCCCGTCCAACCCAGAGGAAGAGATAATAGTGAAACCTTTGACTAAATCCCTGTTCAGCCCTAAGGAGAAACTGTAACTGCTCCTCCTTAAAGACAGGGGTTAAGGAAGGGGGGAAGCAACCAGTACATCGGCGGATCTCTCCCCCAAACTCTTGCCAAAATCCAACTTGTAAAAACAATAACAAGGGCTGTAATTGTTGGGGGAACCACTGGAGGAAAAGACGAAAGGAAGATTTCTTCACTCTTGTGCAGAGACAAAGAGGAAAACAGCCTCCACGCCCTGCTTCCAGTGAGACCAACACTTAAAAAACGAGTCCACGCGTGCGCTCGCGAAAGACCGATTCGAAAGAGGCAGATTTCCGCCCTCTCGGAAAGCGATTGGCCTCCGAGTTCTTTTTCCGGTGGCGGTGGTTGCCAAGGAAGCCGGGCTCAGTTGTCATGGAAACGACGGCAACGGCCCTCCTGAGATGAAGAGTCTGTTTTCAGGCCTATATCGGATGCGAATCATAAACATCCGGAGAGCAGAATGTTTATTTACCTGAGCAAAAAGGTGAGGAGGTCTCAGCGCAGATCTGTGGTGGGCGTTGCGGGGTGGGAGCCAGTCTCCTAAAATGGACAGCGCGATCGCTATACTGCCCGGCTAGACGCTCCGTGCCCGGAGTTCCCAGAGATTTTTAAAACTTAATTTTTCAGGCGCGCAATTTTGAAAAATCGCCTGGCGAACGTCTGGATTGGCCATTTTTTGCCCCAGCAGAAGACCAGAAGACCGTCTCCTCTAGACACATACCAAGACTCCCACTGAACTCTTACCCATGTGGAGCCTCCTCAGAGCAAAACCTCTCACCATCCCCAATCCTCTACGCAGGTCGTTTACTCATAGACTCCCACTTTGTTTAATGGGACTTGCAAAAAAAATAAATCATTATGTGTTAGGATGACAGCCTGAGGTAGGGTTGCCAACTCCAGATTGGGGGTGGCCAGGGGCGCATTAAGGCTCACTGGTGCCCTAAGCACTGACCGATCTTGGTGCCCCCTTCCTTTCCACACTGACCCAGTCCATTTTAGTTGTTGACTTGTCTGACCAGATATACAATGCAGGTTGCAGCAATACAGAAATGCACCATGATCAATTTGCACTAGTTTTATCAATTTTTTTTTTTTACAAATCTTCATTCTTTTTTTTTTATTTTCACCCTTTCCCCAACTTTGTGGTGTCCCCTTTGGCCCTGGTGCCCTAAGCACTTGCTTAGTCTGCTTAATGGTTAATCTGGCACTGGAGGTGGCACCTGGGGAAGAGAAAGACCTCAGGGGGGTATAATGCCGTGGATCCCATCCTACAAGGTAGCCATCTTCTCAAGGGGAACTGTAGAATAGAGGGTAGTTGTAATTCCAGGTTTCCAGGTCCCACCTAGAGATTAGCAACCCTCCCCTGAGCCTTTTGCCAGGATAGATAGAAATAAATAGGTGTCTTGTGGCACTTTAGATTTTAACATGATTTTGTTCCAGTAAAGTAGTTTTCATGGATGAGAGCCGACTTCTTCAGGTGAACCTCACTAATTGATGTGGGTAAAATGGGAAGAAGCAAACAGTAGCGGGGTCAGGGGAGCATAAAATGCAAGAACTGCAGGACAAATCACAATCATGAAAAAATTAAGCTTGACCAAGAAAAAGAGAGACCAATCACAAATTTATGCTGGAATAAATTGTAGTTGGTCTTTAAAGTGTCACACTGCCTGATTAGGAGACTCCTCGTAAGAATACCGTTTAAGAAAGGTGTAACTTTGTTTAGGATGGCTTTGCTAATGTTAGATGTCTCTGGAAAACCAACACAAAACTTTAACTGGCCCTGCTTGTGGAACAGCTGAAGCATTAAGGAGCATGATATTTTGGAGATGCTGGTTTTCAATATCCTATCTAGCAACCTAAATGTCCCTGCTAGAAGCTCACTGCTACATCTCCCAATATCCTTGGTGCCTCTATGCAACACAGTTACGGACTCTCCGGCAGTACCTTCCATTCTGTGTTCATGGTACTGTGATGTTTGCAACTTTTGCTACAGGCAAACAAGTAATAAATTCATAATGGAGGGGAAAGAGTCTACATCTATCCTCTCATCCAACTTCTGAAAGTATTTTTTTTTCTTACCAATGAAACTATGAAAAAATGCAAACCACACCATGATTAACATTTAGGAGAACCACAGGCCGTGGCAGATAGGAGAACTAAAATTGCTTGGTGGATTGCCATTTAACCATCCCTGTTCAGAGACAAAGGGAACAATCCTAAACAGGTCTACTCAGAAGTAAGTCCCATTGCTCAGTGGGGGTTACTCCCAGGAAGGTGTTTTACACATTGCAGCCATGGTAATAAGAAAAAAAAAAGATGAACCAACATAAATGATGAAAGCATCGAAACTAAATTTCAAACTTTAGATTCCCATGCTTCCAAATAAATTCAGAAAATAATCATATGTTTATTGCTCCATCATTACCATGGTTATAAATTTTTATGAAGCTTGTACAATTAAATATTTTACTTATGTCTGAGATATTCAGTAATCACTCAAGCCTCTGAAAAAAGATTAGCAGCTAGTTTCTGACTTCGCTTTTACAGAAGAATTTTAGATGCAGTGTTACACACAACGAGATGCTGGTTTTCAGTTTGTTGTAGTTACATATTTATTGTATTAGTTTTCCTTCTCTCTCTCCTTAACCTGTGTATTTCCATGGCATCTTTTAATTTATTTTAACTGTAAAATTTGAAAGGAAGATGGTCTGTTGACTATTTTGTGAACTCATTGAGGACTTTTGGTTAAATGAGTCTGTAAAGCACCACATACATTCATGGAAGCAATAGTGCCATATAATAGGTGTTTCTGAGCTTTAAAAAACGCATCCATATTCAGCAATTCCAAATGTAGTTTTTGTTTACTTGCAAAATGTGTTTCTTTCAGATTGCAATTCCTGGTAACGTTAGACTAAGATGCATTTCTTGGAGCAAAGACCAGGGCTTTATAGCCTGTGGTGGCGAAGATGGTTTACTCAAAGTTTTACAGTTAGAGATAAAAACAGGTAAATGATATCTATGCCTAATAGTAGGTTTTGAAACACATGCATCTGGGCAGATTAATTGCCATCTTGGGTAATACTTGGGTTTGTCCACTCGTCAGAAGCTGCCAGTTGGCCATTCAGTTAAGAACCCTTTACCTGACTGGTCGACTATTCCATGAAGCCGAGCTTTTTTTTTTTGGTGTCAACTTTCGTGTGTTTTTTTCATGATGTCCTTTACCTCCTAATTCTGCAGACAGACATAGCAAAGCAAGTGCTTTTCTACCGAACATCTTCTATAAATGGAACATCTCTTAACTGGAAGGACTGGCCAGCTGTCTACTTGACATAATTGCTTTTTAATAACTAATTTTTTGTATTAGTTAATATTTTATTTCTATATTAATGTCATTGTTTAAAAAAATTGAAACAGCATGATCGTTGAAAGTTACAATAATTCATTAAATTGTTTAAGTTCATATGATCACATGAAGCTGCGCTGTACTGAATCAGGCCCTCAATCCATCAAAGTCTACTTAGACTGGCAGCAGCTCACCAGAGTCTCAGGTGGAGGTCTTTCACATCACCTCCTACTTGATCTGTTTAACTGGAAAGTGTATTTTTTTTTCTAATGAGGTTATGGTTTTAAATATATGATAGGTCAATTAACAAAATCTTTTTTGCCAATCAAATGGTCAGTTCTAATCCTGTGGCATATAGTCTCTATCATTTGCAGTATGGTTCCTATGTCTAATTGCCCTTGACTTCTAATCCTTTCCCTTTACACTTTAGTTTGTGAGTCACTGGGTCACTGAAAATATTCACTTACAATAGTATGTGGCGTAGCATGGGTGTATGCCCACAATGGGGCAAAATACATTGTTGTTTTAAACTATCACAGAACTTCAGATATAATTCTGTCCTAGTTCAGAGACCAACAGTTGTCATTAGTGTATTAGCAATGTAATTTTTTAACTTTGAACAATTTATTTTTCACAAACCTCTTTAAGTTCTAATGGGGGTAGGGGCTAGGTTTCAAATACACATATGGTGAAAATCACACATGCTGATCCTGTGTTCAATGACCAGTAAAGGTCCCACTAAACACAGTGAGGTCTCAGGATCTAGGGTCGGTCCAAGCCAAATTCCAGAGTCTGAGTCAAAGTTCAGTCCAAAGGTCAGTTGCCAAGAGAGCAGAGTCCAGTTCAGAGCCTTATACAGAAAGCAGGGTCCAGCAGTCAGGTCATTCACAGATGCAGGGAGGAAGACTCCAGGGTCAAGCACCAGTCAAAGGGTCACAGGAGCAGAGTTCAACACTGTGGCCACTAAGTCAAGAAGTTGGTAACTTGTTGCTTCCACAGTATGCAGGCTCCCAGCACTGGGGTTAATAGGCACTTCCTAAAAAGCCCTTGTTAACAGCCAGCTGCTTGGAAGTACTGCTGCAACTACTCCAGGCTGTCATCAGCAAGCAGCTGGTGACGAGCCAGGAGACATGCACTCTGCCTCCTTGCTTGCAACTCCTTTCTAAGCTTCTGTCTCCAACACTCAAAGGGTGGAGGAGAGCCTGGTGGACTGATCTGACTTCACTGGGTCTCACCTGCTGCCTCAGGGCTAGGTGCTAGTGGCTGTGGGGCAGATGCTGACTATGAGCCTTGATTAGTCTGTAGCTCCTCTGCCATTAGTTCAGGGCTGACTACACGAAGCTCCTCTGCAGCTGAGGAGTCCCCTTCTCCTGAGGAGTCCCCAGCATTGTTTGTCTCAGGCTGACCCATGACATGAGGCTTCTGAGTAGATGTGCACAGGACTGAGCTGTTCATTGAATTGAAGCCTTTTATTCAGCACTGTTGGATGTGGTATTGAAAATTTTATTTATTTTTACTTTACTTCTGAAAATGCCAAAGGAAAATGTTGTGTTACAGTAGACCCTTACTGTTTGCAGATTTATGGCTCATGGTTTCACTTATTTGCAGTCTGTGGCCCAAGTATGTGAGGCAACCAGCCCTGAGCACGTGACCCCTCCCCCTCCGTGTCAATGCAAGAAAGAGGGAGAGCAAGCCTGAGCATGCTGGCTCTGTCCCCTGCCTCCACATTATCTCCTCTACCCAAGCAACCACTGCTGGATGGTTTATATGCCTGAGTCCCACCACTGGGTCTGGCCTGGAAAACCTGCAAGGCTGCAGGGCCTAAATAACTTGGGCAGCGGGCATGGCGGCACGGGTTTTCTGGGCTCAGTGTCAGTGGCCGCTGCACAAGCAATATAGGCTGGGGGCAGTGGTGGCAGCCACCACCCCCAGGCAACTCATGCAACCACATCCTACTCCCTCTCACTAAAGTAAATAGCCTGGGTGCTAATAGCCACCTCACCTTGCCCAGCCAGTCAGCCCAGTAGCAATGTATGAGATGAACTTTGCTCTGACTAGTGTGATGGGGGAGAGCTGTAGCAGAGGAGTTGGAAGGGTCTTTCCTCGGCTGTTGTTGTCTCCCACCCACCCCGCCTGCCACTCACACCAGTTTTCACGGATTTAGTTATTTATGGTGATACCAAGGAATTACCCTAAGAATGTATGTCTTGCGACTGGCAACAGTCTACTGTATTTAATAAAACATACAATTGAAAAAAATCTTTAAAATTTTTTTTAGATGATAACAAGTCAAAGGGTCTTGCAACACCAAGCAATCTCTCAATGAATCAAACGCTTGAAGGTCACAGTGGTAAGAGTCACTATCAATCTATTATTATTTGGTGGAACCAAGCTTTCTGAGAAGCAATTAGTTGCCTAACATTTTGATTTATAGATTATTACTATTAAATTTGTGAAATCAAAATAGCTGAAGAATTCTTTGCAAAATTAATTTGCTTAGCTGTCTTGGATCAAAAATTTCCAGGGATCTTACAGAGCTATAACATGTGCATGAGATGATCCTCACTTTTACCATATTTTGCACAATTTGAATTCCCAAAAACAAAAGCCCAGGACAACCAATGAACATGTAATAGAATGTTTTGTTTTATCAGTGTTAGGCACAAATTCTGCTGGTGATATTTCACTGGCTGCCTAGTTTCAGTGTGGAGTTTCAATTTACACAGCAAGATTCTGAGCTCAATTTGTGCCTGAATCTAAATTTGATGCTTCTTTTTTCCATTAAATAGTGGTATGGAGAAGTTGCAGTCTTAGGTAAGGACATGTACATCTCCCAGAACTGCCCAAAAGTAGTAACCTCAGCTGAAACTGAGCTGGCATCTAACTAAAAGGTGAATTCTACGATGGCATGAATTTTGAAATTTGGTTAAGTAGTATATATACCACTTGTTATCAGATATCATGCCATGAGCTTAGAAAGCCAATCCTACCTGAAAATCCTGGCCTGAATGGTGAAAATGTTAAATTTGGCTTCTGATTGATTATAAAAGAAAAGATTTGCAAACATTTGAAAGATCTGGAGTTCATTTTTGAAATGTTTTGATTAAAAAAATATTAATGATATAACTGCTTCGGCATTGACATTTATTTCTTTTCTGTTTTTTGTTTTTCCATGAGCATGTTCCTCTTTTTTAATGGATACATGAGGAATGAAGGATGAATGACTTGGACACATATTCACTATAATTGACTATTGTTATTAGAAACTGAATGCTTATTTTTAAATTCGGGTGTGAGGGAGGATGTTGTCAAATAATTGTTGGTCATTTTGACTATACATTATTTCAAACTCAATAAATAATTTAATAGAAAAGTACTCATAGATCAGAGTAAAGGTGCTAAATGATAGTATATAGTAGCATACCAATATATCTACAAACTATAGTTTTTATGAAGACTGAGGTACTTTTGAAAGAAAATAATTGAAAACAAAAAACAAATGAACTGAAATATACTTTCTGTGCAAATTTACCTGTTATGAAAGCTATTGTGTATAGCATGTGTGCATGTGAATGTACAAGAGGAGAGCAGTAAGGACTACGGTTGCCAGTTCCCAGTGGGGGTTCCATTGCTTTTGGGAGACTGAATCCACCTCTGGCCAGTTGGCCAGCAAGAAAAGCTCCATCCTGGATCCCCCCATCAGCAGCCAGGTAGGACCAGGCAGCCTTAGTAAGGACTCACAAAAAGGGGAAATCCCATTTTTTCCTTCCTCTGTACACTGCTATCTTTGGCTCCATCTTCCTCCTCCCCATCTGCGACCAGCTCAGGTTTCCCAACACAGGCTCTTGCCCCACCTCACTCTATCAGCTTGGGTCTGGCTTCCCCGTTTCCACTGCCAGCTCACCTTCCTCCTCCCCTCATTTGTTCCTCATTGTGGCTGACATGTTGGGTATGTGAGGGTCAACTGAACCCCAACAAATGTAGGAAGCATAACATAATTGTTTTTAAGACCAACAAAGTTTTATTCAAGGTATAAGCTTTCGTGTGCATGAACACTTCTTTTGATATGAAGATGAAGTGTAGATGCTCATGAAAGCTTATCCCTTGAATAAAACTTTGTTGGTCTTAAAGGTGCCACTGGACTCAAACTTTGTTCTGCTACTTCAGAACAACATAACTACCCACCTGAATCTAAAATTGTTTTTATTGCTGTGATCCAATAACATAATATTCTGTAACATTTAGGTTCTGTGCAGGTAGTAACTTGGAATGAACAATTTCAGAAACTAACAACTAGTGATCAGAATGGACTCATCATTGTGTGGATGCTATATAAAGGTAGGCAGTTTCCCCTAGGTTGGCTGTCTCATCATTGTGGTATCTCAAATCTTAAATGACTTTGAGAATTATGAGTGTTTCTTCCTATTTTATTTTTTTGATTACAGCAATACAAATATTGCTTTTTAAATATGCATTGTAGAAATTTCCTCCAATTTCTCCACATTTTTCACACCTCTTCCCATGAACAGCTTATGTCCTCTTTTGTCTCTAGGCACTTGTGTTGACAGTTTACTGCAAGCACTTGTAATGTTCGTGAACATTCTGATTAAGAACTGTTGCCAGGGGTGGCTGGGAGGGGAGACACACTCATTTCATATTTCTCCCCACAGCAAGTGGCTGAGAATGAAGTCTGCACAGAAGCTCTGAGTTTGCCAGAATAGAGATAACTTTGATATTTTTTAACAATCATTATATAACTATAATGGTGTATGTGTGGGTGGTGGTGGCCTTTTTCAAAAACTGTTTCAGGGAAAGTTTTTAAAAACAGGAACAACAGGAAAATAATACCCCTGCGCAGCACTACCAGTATTACCTTTCTTGGAAATGTAGGCTTGCGGACTGACTTCTTATTTCAGTTTATTCCAGGCCAGTGCTATGTGAGTCAGGCTGACAAGTTTACTTTTTCTCAAATGTTTGTTACCAGAATCATCCGAGAAAATGATGACTACAAATGAGAACACATAGGTTGTCAAGAGTGCTTAGTGGATTGGTCCCACAAAGGAGGGGATTTATTTCAATTCCAATTTAGTTTTATGTCTCCTAAAGATAATTCAGATCAGGGATGGCCAAGCTGTGGCATGGGAGCCACATGCGGCTCTTTCATACATATTGTACGGCTCCTGGCAGGGCAGCTGGGGAAACGAAGGGGAGGCATGCCTCCCCAATTGGTCTTCCCTTCCACAGCCAGTGGTCCCCTCCCTGGGTAGGCTTGAGGTGTGCGAGGGGGGGAGCAGAGAAAGAAAGCAAGTTAGTGCATTCTCAAAGCCCCCCCATTCACCGTCCAGCTTGGGAGAAGGCATTTGTCTCTTTAAATCCCTTTGCCAAGCCAGCCAGTGGGGGATGGGTGGGTAGGGTTTGGAGGACGCATTTACAGTTATATCTCTTTTTACCCTTTTTGTTTTTATTTTTGGCAGACGCATTTAATGTTAACTAAAAGCACATTTTCATATTTTTCAATAAAAACGTGTGTAATATTTCTTCATGTCTTGTGGCTCTCAAACATCTGACATTCTATGTGGCTCTAATGTTAAGCAAGTTCGGCCACCCCGGGTTCAGATGAAGCATAGGTATAGGAGACGAAGAGCTAAATTTTTGTTCTTTGGCTTCAGGTGCTTGGTATGAGGAGATGATTAACAATAGAAATAAATCTGTTGTCCGGAGCATGAGCTGGAATGCGGATGGGCAGAAGATTTGCATCGTATATGAAGATGGTGCAGTGATTGTTGGTTCTGTGGATGGTAAGGTGTCAGTTGTATTAATACCTGCAGTATCTTGTAGGTTTTAATAAGTTGGTGCTTTTACATTGAGCGGTAATCTGTGGTAGAACTGAGGCTCCCTAAAAAAGAATATTTTCCTTAGACCAGAGCTGATAAAATTCTATTAGCATTTGCAAATCCTACATCCACTTGAAGATAGTGTACCACAGAGAAATGGAATGTATTTTATGCATGGTGTTTTAAAATGTTTATATTTTTACACATTCAGATAAAAGTTAATAAAATGAGCTTAAATTCACTTGAGAAAAATGAATCCACTGCTGTTTCTGAGAATGAGCTGATTAAGGAATGCTAAATGCACACTGTTTTAAATTAGGATACTTGGCTTTCGGGGATTTGCTGAGACTTTGGTGAGCTCTTTGTGATTAGAACAGAAATGTATTTAAGCAAACACCACTTTCTGTGCATGTGCAAAATCTGTTTTACATTGTCAGCCAGTCAGTGGTCCAGTTTGGTGTAGTGGTTAAGTGCGCGGACTCTAATCTGGGAGAACCGGGTTTGATTCCCCACTCCTCCACTTGCACCTGCTGATGTGGCCTTGGGTCAGCCACAAGCTCTGGCACAGCTGTTCCTGAAAGAGCAGTTTGTGTTAGAGTTCTCTCAGCCCCACCTACCTCACAAGGTGTCTGTTGTGGGGAGGGGAAGGGAAAGGAGTTTGTAAGCTGCTCTGAGACTCAAAAGTGAAGGGCGGGGGATAAATCCAATCTCTTCTCTCCTTCTTCTTCTTCAATAAAAAGTGCACTGTTTTCAAGCATTCAACAGTGGTGCCTATAACTGGCAACTGAATTATAATTTGATGGTTGGGGGGCATCCATTGCTAAGGTGAATGGGTTAAAATCCCTCTTCAGCTTTCCAGTAGCCTTTGCAGGGTGTGCTCTGATTGTATTTTTTGTTGACAGGGAATCGTATTTGGGGGAAGGATTTAAAAGGTACACAACTGAGCCACGTTGCTTGGTCTCCAGATAGCAAAACTCTACTGTTCGGAATGGCAAATGGAGAAATACACATATATGATAATCAAGGGAATTTTATGGTAAGTTTAAGGTTTGAGCAGTGTATTACTGGGTATATCCACTCCTCTGTTGTTCTCATTGTTAGGAATATTTTCTTAAACATTTCTTTCTAAACAACACTCCTGCAACATTAAATGCATTGCCGCTTTGATGACAGTGCTTAAAAATTATTCTGCAGCTACCAAGGGGATTGAAAACATTTCCATGCTACACTGTGTTAATGGAGCACAACTATAGAGGCACAAATGACAGAATCAGTGAAGCTGAATTAACTGAAATCAGGGCATTAAATTGGATTAAATGCAAGTTCCATGATTTAATTGATTTGTGGATTGCAACCAGAGTCTATTTTTATTATTTCTTATTATTCATTTTTTGTAGAGACATTTTATATAACTAGAAACGTCCATGTCCTTTGCTTTTCAAATAGTAGCTTGGTGTAAATATAAAGGTTTAAGCTGACATTGCCTCTTTTGCAGGGCAGTTCTGTGGGCACTTAACTTAGCCTAATTGACACCGACCTTGTTAGGGCGTGGTAGCTACGGAGGGTCAGCCACAGTCAATACTTTGATGGGAGACCATTGAGTAAGACTGGGGTTGCTGCATGGAGGAAGGCAATAGCAAGCCACTTCACCTTATGTCTTGCCTTGAAAACCCCACGGTTGGGATTACTATGAGTTGGTTGTCACTTAATGGCACATTTTTTAAAAAAAAAACCTTAGGAGTTATTCCAGTTTTGGTTTCCAGTTTCATACAATGTGTTTTCGAGTAAATGTGCATTAGGACTGGACTGGGTTTCTGAGCCTTTTGTTAAATTTGTTCCATTTGTTTAGATTTAAGATTATTAGCTGTATTAGGTTCATTGCTTATATCTCTATATTATACTGTTATTTTAGATGAAAATGAAAATGAACTGTTTGGTAAACGTAACAGGAGCATTCAGCATTGCTGGAATACACTGGTATCCTGGCACAGAGGGCTATGTTGAGCCAGATTGTCCTTGCCTTGCTATTTGCTTTGACAATGGAAGATGCCAAATAATGAGACATGAGAATGATCAGAGTAAGTGGAACTTGTTTATAATGCCTCTTTGAAAACTGCTATGAATTCAGTTGCTTGGAGTTCAGTGGGAGTAATTCTTCACTCGTGTTTTCTTTACATGCTCCTCGTATCACTTTTTCTTCTAAATTTCATAACAAACAGATCCTGTCTTAATTGACACTGCTATGAATGTTGTGAGTATCCAGTGGAACCACTGTGGGAATGTGCTGGCTGTTGCCGGCTTCCAGAAGGTAGTTACTCAAGATAAAGATGTAAACCTTGTGCAGTTCTATACTCCATTTGGTGAGGTACAAAAAAATTCTCTTATTTTCCTATTCTGTTTCATGCTGCGTTCATTTGTTTTTTAAAAATGTTTTTAATCTGCCTTTGTTGCTTTAGACAGCGAACCAAAGCAGCTTACAAACCCAACCAAAACTGGCAACCAGACATTTAAAATCAAAAGTTACACAAACTTTAGAATGTCCGCAACAGCCCACTCCCATGTAAATAAATTCCAATACTCACCCTGCAGAACTTGACCAAGGTAGAGGTCCTCTTTACTGCTTCTGCCAAACTGCTCCAGAGGGTTACTGCTGTAAGGGAGTGAACACAGGTTGTGTCCAGACTGATAGGTTTTAAAGAGGAATCCAATATTAGGAGAGAGTGAGAGAACCTGAGGTGGGTGCACGGGTTCTTATGATGGAAGCCATCCTTCAAGTGCTGTTGCTGAAAGGTTGAATAAAGCCAGACAATTTCATGCTGCGTCTGGGGAAGTCTGGGTTCAGCAGAAGCTTTTAAGGTGTTGTTAAATCACAGATGGGCTTCTCTGAAAGCCCACTCCTTCCAGCCTTCTCCCAATCCCATAACAATCATACCCAGTATAGTGTTAAATGTTGTCTTAGGTCATAAGAACATAAGAGAAGCCAATGTTGAATCAGGCCAATGGTCCATCTAGTCCAACACTCTGTCACACAGTGGCCAAAAATACCAAGTGCCATCAGGAGGTCCAGCAGTGGGGCCAGGACACTAGACGCCCTCCCACTGCTGCCCCCCCCAGCACCAAGAATAGAGTGCATCACCTGCCCCAGACTGAGATTTCCTATCTATACCTTGTGGCTAATAGCCACTGATGGACTTCTGCTCCATATGTTTATCTAATTCCCTCTTGAAACTGTCCATGCTTGTAGCTGCCACCACCTCCTGTGGCAGTGAATTCCATATGTTAATCACTCTTTGGATGAAGAAGTACTTCCTTTTATCTGTTCTAACCTGACTGTTCAGCAATTTCATGGAGTGCCCACGAGTTCTTGTACTGTGAGAAAGGGAGAAAAGTACTTCTTTCTCAACCTGCTCAATCCCATTCATAATCTTATAAACCTCAATCATGTCACCCCTCAGCCGTCATTTCTCCAAGCTAAAGAGCCCCAAGCGTTTTAACCTTTCTTCATAGGTCCCATTCTCATGTTGTGTGGGGATGGGCAGTGAAGCCCAGCAAGCTTGATCAGTGCCTCATGTAAATGAACTGTTTACCACAACATGCCTCAGAATCTGCTGCCGTGTACATGGAGTTCTTGGTGGACAATTCAATGAGGAAACGGTACCCTGAAAGTATAAACTTTGAAAACCACTGGTGTAAATTATGCTTGTTGGTAGTGGTATTATATGATGAGTACCGGCCATTCTGAATCATTCTGCATATTATTATGGCAAGGTTATTCATATACTTGTAGCACCCTGTTCATTTTATCAGTAAGACTACCTGTCTTCATGACACAGAATGTATACATCATGGTTTGTTAAAAGTATAGTTTGGCTTTATAATTGGTATTTTTATTCTGTGAGGTTTTATGAGCTGTATTAAGTACATTTCAAGTAAATCATACTGGACACCATTAAAATTTCTGAGATAAATAATTTTCTCTTAAATCTAGTATTCCATTTTTGATGTTGCTTTGTTTAAGATGCTTTAGAAGCAAAGAGCTTTTTGATTCCAGTATATTAGCCTAAGAGCAACTATACCTTTTATTTATGTATGCAGGGAGGGGGTCCTTCCATCACTTTCTTATCTGGATAGTTTCTTACTGGAGTAGTAGAATTTGCTTTGTATTAGTTCAACCCAGTGGCATGAATTTAAGATCCTGAGATGGGTGTCAAAGACAAAACCTAGCAATATGAAGGTCTGCTGTAGTATTGCCTTCCTTCATCAGAAGCAAAAATAATTCTTGTAAAAAAATAAGAGCAAGATTTGATAGTGGCCAGCCACTATCTGTGCAGAAAATTATTAGAAGATGTAATTTCTATTAACAGAGAAGGATAAAAACAGGATAATAAAAGAGCCCTCCCAAGACCTATTTCACTGTCAAAAAGGCACATACCTTCTTGTGCTCTCTTATGCTCTCCTTTATTCCAATCATTCAAAATCTATTTACTGTACTGTATGCAATAATTTCTTTCTGCTTTTGAAGAACTTTTAATCAGTTTAATGGATGGCATAATTTCAGCATTTGCGAACACTGAGAGTTCCTGGCAAACAGATGTCATCTCTGTCTTGGGAAGGAGGCGGTCTGAAAATTGCTCTAGCGGTTGATTCATCAATTTATTTTGCAAATATTCGGCCAGACTATAAGGTAGGCATTCATGTAACCCTGCTTTCTTTGGAAAGCTAAAAGTGTAATTGCTGGCATTTTGAAGTTGCACCCTTATTTTGGCCACACGTCTTTCATTGCCAGAGTTTTCTTGAACCACTAACATCCCAGGTATTCTGTTTCTGCACTATTACCTAATTCTCCCCTACCCATTCCTGCTACGTGTTGTTAATCCCAGACTATTTTTCAATTCCTGTCTTGTGTATCTAATGTAGGGGCGTGGAGGTTTTTGTTGTTGTTGTTGTTGTTGTTTTAATGGTATTTTTCAGTCTGGGCCTGGAAAAAAAATGATATTGGCTTGGCTGATCCTGCGGCGTGGTATAAACAGCCCTGTAGCTAATTTCCGGGGGAGGGGGGCATTGCCCCCATGTGCTTACGTCACTTCCAGAATTGATGTAGGTACATGGGGGGACTCTCCGCCGGCTGACTCCTTCTCATCTCCCTGCCCAAAAGCACCCCTTCAAGGCTCCCACCCACAGCAGCCTCAGGCTGCCGCGGGGAGAAGTTCGCTGAGAGCTGTATGGCATGAGGGCCCCCCACCCCCATCTCCACCAGGGCTGTGCCATGCTCTTGGAAAGCATGCAGAAGATTCACCCCAGCCCTTTATCTGGGCCCCCTACCGCCCCCCAAGAAGTGTGGGGCAGGGGCAAGCCTCTGCCCTGAGTTGTAGGCTGTGCATCATGTACTGTACAGTGCAGAGGAGCCTGCAAGTGTCATGGAGGGCTGGCTGCTCTGCCACCCCCACATCTCCCCTCAGCCGCATCACCACAGCAGCACCAGCCTTGCAGCAGCTCACAGTGACCAGCAGCTCCCCAGTGTTCGGTGGCACATCTCACCCACAGGGCCATGCACTTGAGACCCGCCTGGGAGGAGCCACCCATGGCTTGACCACCCTCCTGTTGGCTCAGAGCTTCACTGGCAGAAAGCTGGTCCATCCACTTCTATGGACAGGAGGCTGGGAGTGCACGGGCCTATGAGGAACTAGCAAAAGGTCAGGGAAGATTCAGGAGGCAGGGTAGATTAGGGAGGGGGCATTGCCCCAAGGGCCCCCACAGTAGCTACCAGCCTAGGTTTAAACCATGCTGCAGGAGAAGCTGGCCTCATGAGCTGCGTGCGAAGGGGAGGTCTCTTCCCTCCACAGGCAGACCTGGCTGGGATGGCTTCTCATGCAGCATGGTTTAAACCACACTGCAGGAGAAGCTTGCCCCAGGATCTGTGTGTGATGGGGAGGTCCCACCACATGCAGACTCAGCTGGGATGGTTTCTTCTGTGGAGTGGTTTAAACCACACGAATCTGTCAATAAATTCAAAATATAAAAGGGAATTTTCTCAGGTTTTTTTCTCCCGGTTTTTCTGAGAAAACCTGGATACATTTGGAAAGCCAAAATATGCCTGAAAAAACTGATAAGGTATTTTGGGGGGTAGATTTTTGGCTCAGGTAGATCCAAATGCAATCTAATGTTGCATGGCATCCATCTGGATAGGAATCTGTGTTCTGCACTGTGTCTAGCATCTCTGATAATAAGTAGCAGAAAATTTATTCCTTTAGAAATATTAAGCATAGTGACATTATTTGATTATTTTTACTTTCTAAAAATATGGCCAAAGTATTTGGGGATTTGAAGAATCCATAAAATTCCTAACAGAAAGAGAAGTCAAAAGTTTCAAAAATCTGTTATTTGTTTTCTGTTAGCCATCTGTTATGCAAAAATTAGTATTCCTAGCATTCCTGATTAATACTTAAGTAGAATATCCCTTCTATAAGTAAGAAACAAACTTTTGTATAACAGTCACATTTGAGGCCATAGCTTCATTAATCAGTTACTGTGTTAATGACAATTTCCTTTTGACAAGTTTCATTTAATCATGCAGATCTCTAGTGATTTGTTATTTAATGAGGAATACTGAATGGGACCCAGTTAAGAGGTAAAATGTTTGATTATGTTCTTTATTCATGTAATTCAATACATAAGGTTCTTAAGCATTTTATGTCATCTGTAGATTTCATGATGGTTTCTGATGGTTTCATGATGGGCTGGGGTATCATCAATATGCATTTGACACCCAGCTCTATCTGATGTTGGGCGGCCGGTCAGACTCCGACCCAGAAGATCTCTACCGGGCCTTGCAGGCCATGGCTGGGTGGCTCAGGCTGAGCTGGCTGAAACTAAACCTGTCGAAGACGGAGGTCCTGTGCTTGGGTCGGGTCGGGGTTGGGGCTCCCGCTTCTGATCTTCGACCTTTGGAGCGCTGGAGGTTAGGAGTCTGGGAGTGCTCCTGGATCCTGCCTTAACTATGGAGGTCCAGGTGGCAGCCATTGCCAAATCGGTCTTTTACCACCTCCGGCTGATTCGGCAGTTGGTTCCTTTCCTCGACCGCGATGACCTGGCTACAGTGATCCATGCAATGGTTACCTCAAGGCTGGACTACTATAATGTTCTCTACATGGTGCTGCCTTTGTCACAAATCCGGAGGCTGCAGCTAGTGCAGAATGCTGTGGCCAGGCTGTTGGTGGGCGTCCCTAGGTGAGAGCACATCCAGTCTGTGCTGAAAGCACTGCACTGGATACCTATAGCATACCAGATTCGCTTCAAAGTGCTGGTGCTTACCTTTAAAGCCCTATATGGCCAGGGTCCGACATACCTGAAGGACTGCCTTTCCCCACATATGCCCCAAAGAGCACTTCAGTCGGGGACACAACATTGCCTGGTGACCCCAGGCCCCAGGGAGGCCCGGCTTACTGCAACTAGGGCCAGGTCCTTTTCAGTGGCGGCTTCTACTTGGTAGAATGAGCTCTCGGAGGAGATCAGGGCCCTGTGGGACCTTTTACAGTTCTGCAGAGCCTGCAAGATGGAGCTCTTCTGCCAGGCTTTCGAGTAGGAACCGCCACTACTGCTACCACCACCACCATCGGTAGACCTAAGGGGTGGCCCTATGAAGATCAACCTTGACTTCGCTGTGATCAGTACCGCTGGATGGGGCCGAGTAACATCGAGTAACATCTCTTTGCTATGTAAGATACTGGGGAGTCCATCTTGCAAATTTGATTCCATCTTGTTTAATTTTGACTGTAACTATTGAGCACTTTAACATCGATTGTTTTATCTTGTTTTTATGTTCTTTTATACTTTGGCACATGGTGCCCTATTGTAAGCCGCCCTGAGCCCATTTGCGGGAAGGGCGGGGTAAAAATGTAATAAATAATAATAATAGTAGTTTCTTAATTTTTACTAGACCGGAAGGGAGCAAAAAGTTCTATGCTGCCTTCTGAATGTTGAATATAATGAGGGAAATGAATTTCCCAGGCAATCTAAGCAACATGTAAGAAGAAATCCCTGCCATCTCAGTGTTGGAAAGATGTTGTGTAGTGTTAAAAGAGTTGTGAGAATCCTGTAAATAGAAGGGAGATTTGTACTGTGTGGACTGTACACGCTCCAAAATTACAGGACCTTAACTGGATTTTAGTGCCCCTATGATGAGTTAAGTTATAGTGACCAAGATGTTGCTGATCCCTGCCCCCTCTTACTGAGTAATGTACTCATTTGGAAAAGCTGTACAAATATATGGGTGGTTGTTTTGTTTTTGTAAAATCCATCAAATCATATCAGAATGGTAACTATTTTTAATGATCACATAGCTGATCCTGATACTGAAAGAATGTTATAATTGGCTTGTTTCTGTAATGTTCTGTGCCAGAAAATGCTTGTTGTGTTTCGTGGTCTTATCCCAGTTTGTAAACAATATGTTGTTTGTGTTCTCGAGAGATAAGGAGCTTCTAAAGTGAGGTGTCTATCCAAGACAAAATAGTTGCTTGATCTTCTTTAATTACCTTTAAATCTTTAATTACTTTTAATTACCTTCTGAAGCCTTCAGTTTGCTCAATTATGTATTTCCTATAACATTTCACTTGACAGGAACAATGTTGTGAGTGCTGAGCTGCACAATATATTTTCTACATGTTACTCTAAACTACTGAACAAGTAATAACATTTTCTTTATTGATAGTGGGGTTATTGCTCTAATACAGTGGTTTACGCATACGTCCGACCTAATCGTCCAGAATATTGTGTGGTCTTCTGGGATACAAAGAACAATGAAAAGTATCTGAAATACGTCAAGAGCCTGATCTCCATTACAACTTGTGGGGACTTCTGCATTTTGGCAACAAAAGCTGATGAAAGTCAACCACAGGTATAGCTGATTATTTTTCAGGCGTACATGAAGCATTTTAAATTAGAAAATTGCACTGTCACACTGAAATGTAGGCCACCCGAATAGTCCTAAGAAAATTGCACTATAATAGATTCACAGACCTGTGTGTGTGATAGTTCAAGATGGGTAGCTGTGTTAGTCTGTCTAGCAATGGGAAAGAGTCCAGGAGCACCTTAAAGACTAACAAAATTTGTGGCAGGGTAGGAGCTTTTGTGAGTCACTGCTCACTTCTTCAGAAGTTCTGAAGAAATGAGCAGTGACTGACGCAAGCTCATATCCTGCCACAAATTTTGTTAGTCTTTAAAGTGCTACTGGACTGTTTCTACTGTAGATGAGAGACATTTTTCTGGCAGTGAACACCTATTGCTGAAAGCTGACCCGGAGGTTAAATAAAGAACAAATATATTTTAAAAATCTTTATTGGATTTAAATTTATTCACCCTATTTATTTTTTTCTTGACAATTGTGATATAATAGGCACGTTGTCTGAATTTGCTGTATTATTACTATAAAGTATGGAGATATAACTGGATCTTGCCTTTTTTATACATTTGTTTTGTAGAACATTCATTTTTTATTATTCTCTTCTTCTGCATGATATCATAAACCAACTTTCTATACATTTCTGGACCCGAAAATATTTTGAGAATGACACTGTTCTGTGTTTTCAAAGTAAATACTTCTAGAAATAATTTCCTCACAGATTCTTACAGTAATGTAATGACACTGAAAAAGATGTGTCTGGAAATTATATTTTCTAGATAATTGTATAGGTAAATGCACTTAGTATCTTCGTTACCTTTTTATATGGAGTTCCTTTATATATATAACATAAATGATTTTCACTATTTTAATTGATTCAGTTAGTATTTTCTGAACTAATTCAGTTATTCCCCATATCTTTTGTACAATGCTTGCAAAGGAGGAGCATGAGACTGAATCTGTTGGTACAATGGTAAAGCAACGCTTTAAATTCTGTTTGAAGTCCTTTTAATATATGCTATATGTTATCTACATTTATCTGGTATGAATACCCAGTTGCAGTGAAATGTAATTTTTTGAATTTTCCTTCTAGGTCTGGGTAGCCCTAATAGAATAGTAATTGTAACAGTGAGATGCTTGAATGCATATAAATGCACTTTTTGCCTTCAATCCAAAGATCCTGTTGTGTGAACTGCAAGCACTTCCACTTGGACCTGGGGTGAAGAGTGGGTGCATCTATACCACTTGTTTTGCCACAAGCTAAATGACCTTTTTGTTTCAGTTTGAGAACTGGGCAAACCGTTTCCTTAGTTGATGGCTAGGTACAGATGGATTCTAAAGAAATGTCTACAGCAACCGAAGAGAGCACCACAGTTTCAAAGTGCTTTTAGCAACAATCTTTGTAAGGATTTTTTTTGGCTGCTGCCCCTAAACTTTGGAACTTCTACCCTAAGAAATTGCATGACATTGGCAGGGCAAAAGCACTTATGGGACCAGTGTCTTGTTTAAGTTGGGCTGCTGTATGTGCAAAGTAGCTATGCATACTTAGTTAACATGCAAAGGTTCATAACCTGGTCAGGCGTTGCACTTGGCTTTGAGCCAATTTGTTGGTGGTACAAGTTGTCCAGTTGTTTGTTCTGAAGGCAGGATGCATTTAGACAAAGTGTTTTAGTAATGCTGGATAGGTTCTTAATCTGAAGCCCATTGTGTACCAACTAGTTTTCCAACCAAGTTTAGCAAAAGTAATGTTTTTTTTAATAGGATGTGGGGTATACATCCTGCAAGGAGATCATTAGAGAGGGGTATGTACGGTATGCTCCTTCATACTAACATCATTAGGGACAAAAATCTGAATTTATTTTTTTTTACCCAAGGTTTTTAGAGGAGACTGCTCATACAATACATGATAATTTGATAAACCAGTTTACTTACATTTTTGTGAATTTGTGGGGTAACATAAAGACCTTGTTGTACAAGAGTACTAGAAAATACTTGAATGAAAATGCTGCTTACTGAAAGTCAACATAATATGGCTTGAACATATGAATTCTGATGCTGGTGCCCTATACTGTGTCTGTCTGTTGATCTATTTAGCCTAATAGTGTCTGCTCTAACAAGCAGGTGGTATTTCACACCACCTTATATCTGATCCTTTGATTGAAATGAACCTAGAACTTTCATTATTCAAAACAGGCAATCTACCACTGGGCTGTGGCCCCTCCCTTGCTGCTTTTATAGCAGTACTACATTCTGCCTCTGTCAAGAACTTTTCTGATCGTTTAGTAAACCTCAAATGAGTGTGTTTAGTAGTGCTTTATAGAATTATTCTTGACTAATAGCAAAGCCCCTTGTAAAAGGAATACAACAGGCGCTAGCAAGATCTCGCAGCACATTGAGAGCATGAGGCTGGGCGCCACTTACATGGGCTTGCCGCCCAGCTGACTCTCTGCACCCTGGTGCAAGGGTGTAGGCTTTCCAATTTTGGGGGGAGGGGGGCCTGGGCCTGGGTTCTCTGGGACCGGCCTCTCTCCCTCCCGTAGCAAGTGGACAAAGCCAGGTCACCGTCCATCTCTGTCACTGGCCATCTGATGGGGTGGGCGTGTCGCAGCAGCCCATGGAGGGTCTGTGTGTGGCTCGGCTGGGAGGCTGGCTGCACTGAGTGGATGGAGCGAGGCCAGGCTGGGCTGAAACCCAATCTGCAAGGGCTGGCTGGCTGGGCTGGCTGGAAGGCATTCCTGCACAGCCCTTCCTGCACTCAGCCCAGCCAAGCCGCATCCATTCCCCTCTCCCTCGCCTCGGTGTATCCCCCACCAGCCTGACTCTCTCACCCCTGCCCGCTGGCTGAGGGTGAGTGGCGCTGCGCCTCCCACTCCTGGCTCTTGCGAGCTGCGATTGCAATGCAGGTGCCGCAGTGCACGCTCCTATGCGCACTCACTCAGGCCACGTGGAAGTCTCTGTGCCTGGGGAAGCGGCAGTAGATGAAAGTCGACTCTCCTGCATCTGTCTGCCTTGTCTCTGGCAGGCTCGACTTTCAGACTTGTCTCCCTGTGACAGTGAAGGGTCTCCGTAGCCAGATGGCCGTCTCCCTCCCTCCCTGGCTGCTTTCCCTCACTAAAAGCACAAGCCTTAATTGGTGAATGCCGCTGGCTTGCCATTGCTATGGGAAAGGTTTGTGGCCGGGAACTGAGAGGATCAATCCCATTCATCAGCACCCTCCAGACTGAGCCTGAGACGGTGGCTGCTGGCTCTGTGGGTGGGACAGCCAGGGGATTGGCACACCTCCTGAGTGACAAATGAGGGACCGAATTGATTTGGGAACATGTGGAACGTTCAGGAAAGAGTCACTCCAAAACAGCATTATATATAAGGAAAGCTAAGAAACTAAAATGTATCTGTTACCTGCATGTAACCACTAAAATCTAATTTTGTGGGAAAGAAGTTGATTGGCTTTTTCTATAATGAAATATAGGAGTTCTGCTCTTTTCTTCTCCTAAACAACCTCCTGCATTGTTCAGGGGGTTGGGCTAGATGACCCTGGAGGTCCCTTCCAACTCTATGATTTTAAGACGAAAGGATGCTATGTTGTTCTGATAATAAATCTCTAGTAGAATTCCTTATTTAATCCTTATAAATTGAGTTCCTGATCTCTGTAGAGCATGCCGGATTTTCATTTTGAAACTGCTATTTCTTTTTGTTTTCTTATAGTATGTACTGGTTCTCTGCAATTCGATTGGTACTCCTTTGGATCCAAAATATATTGACATTGGTAAGCAGATATTCATAATTTTGTTACTTCTTGTTTTCAGTTATAATAGATGCTCGAGTACTATATAATTCAGCATAATAGACAGATTTCTGTCAGTCAGATGGCTCCAAGCCTGCATAAACTCTTCTGCTCATGTTTTTGCTTACTCAAGAATTTGCACTCATGTGGCATCTCAAGCCATATTCCAAACTGTTCCTGTGGGTCTCTCCATTCTCAACATTTACTTTACTGTGGCCCAGTGTTCCCTCTAAGCTGAGTTAGTGTGAGCTAGCTTACAGTTTTTTACCCTCCGGCTCACACATTTTTGTCTTAGCTCAAGAAGGACAGCTCCAGTCCAGAGCAAACTAATTTATGCAGTTGCCAAATCACCTGCCTGCTCACAACTTTAATGCTGGTAGCTCACAAAGTGGAATTTTTGCTCACAGGACTCCACAGTTTGACGGGAGCATTGCTGTGGACTGTAAGGTACCAGCAGAAGAGAGAAAACAAGTGATTTTTGCCTAGTTCCTCCTTATTTTAGGCACCAGTAGTACAGTAACAGTCATGGGATTTTTCAGGACAAGTGGCAGCCTGTTGGGAGAAGGAGGCAGGGAAAGATCATTCCTTCAACTTCTGCAAGAATTTCTGCAATTCACTGATTTTAATGTCTGCAGGTTCATCATAGGATAATATTTGCTTTTTGCAGTTGGAGGCATTTAAAATGCACTTAAGGAATTTAATATACTGCTTGCTTTTAGCAGCAGAGCTTGTGAGGCAGGATGAAATCAAAGTTCCCACTGTGGTTAGTTAGTTGATCATCCCATAGATATTATGCATAATCAATGCAAATGTCAGTTAAAACCAGTTAGATATTCATAATGTAATCCTTACAACTAATGGTCAGACTTAGAGTAGCAAAAAAAGAAAGAAACTTCATAGCTTGTCCTGAATTCATTGTAATATTATCATTCTCATCTTTCATCAGTTGTTACAGCCTTCAATGTAATAATGTCCTAATTGTTAAACTGATTATTTAACGATTGTCGTAATACCTGTTTTTCAAAAATTATTCATTTTCCCCAGTGTCTCACCTGCAAATCAAACTTTGAAAGAAATTTGAGCAAATATAAATTCACATACCCATGGTGCTTGTTTTTGTCTGGTTTCCAAAGATGCAATAGTACTTTGTCTCATCTGATAGATTTTTTGCTTAAAAGCCATGCCACACCACAAACTGCTTTGCAGCTACCTTTAGTTTCAACATTTATTTTATTTTATTTATACCCCATTTTTCTTCCCAGTGGGGACTGAAAGTGGCTTACTACATTTTCCACATGGGGGAAGCTGCTCTTCAAGTGCTTGTTTACGCACCTGGGAGCCCTGATAGCCTGAGTCCTCTTGCTTGTTGAGGCTTCCTATTCATTAAAATGGAGGGTCCCAATATACGTGCAAAGGAAAGTACACACAGATCAAGTCTCTCCACCGCACCATCTGTTTCCTACCTTGTACCAAAGCATTCAATGTGCCTATTCAAATTGTGTTTCTTATCTGGATTTTGTACCAGCGCCGCTGTTTGTTACTATGACCAAAACCCAAGTGATAGTGGCTTCAAAAGAAGCATTTTATATCTGGCAATATCGTGTCGCCAAGAAACTGACAGCCATGGAGATTAACCAAGTTGCACGGACTAGAAAAGAAGGCAGAGAGAGGTTTGTTTTCTGGTTTTGAAACCCCTTTTCCTGCACAGTATCATTTGCCTCTTACTATTATCTCACCAAAATTTGATTTATGAGCCAGGAGAGTTATTAAAGTAAATGATTTGAAATAGCTCTTTGTGAAAAATTCACAGAACGTATGTCCTGACATCGTTTTCACATCACCCCATGTAGCCAATGAAGCATTAATTTTTCCTCCTGGCTTCCCTTTTCAGGTGATGATGAATATATGTCTTTTATAGTCAACATTCTCAAAATGTAAGCTTGTAGTTTTATTTAAATAGGTAGCAAGGTTCTGGCTCACTTTGTTAGTTTTTTCTTTTAGATTTTTCTTTTCTTTGTTCCTCCCCAGCACCTGTCATTCAGCATATCAAATGCTGCTGCACTCTTAATTGAATTTCTACACCTCTGATTGTTAACTTCTGTAAATTGGCTGATATTGCCACTCACACACTACTTACTGCAGTCTATTCTCTATTTAATAAACCTAGGTCCTTCATACCTCATCTCTTCCCTGTTTTTTGGTATTGCATAAAGAACAAATTCGTTTCAGGAATAATGGTTGGAGTTTATCACTGTCTTGCACTGATAATGTCTTGTACAACAAAATTCTTGTCCCTTTTCCAATATGGTGGATATTTGGATTCTCCCCCACCCCGACCCAGTTTTGTGTGCAAAGTTGCTTTTTTTATGCATGTGCTTTTCTTCAGAATTTGCCATGTAGATGACACTTCTTCTGGAGCAGCAGATGGAATACTTGACTATGCTAAAGCCCTTCAAGTAAGCTATAATTTCAACAAGTACTACATTATGCCAGTCTTTTGATGATAGCTTAAGAGTTTCTAGTTCAAAAGTGCATGTGGCCCTGTTTGTTGATTTTTAAAAGAAATTATTCATTTCAATAACTTAAGAACATCTTATTAAACATGAATAGTTTTGCTCTATTTCTGAAAATAAATTCTGACTTCAGGGATTAAACTAATGTGATTTATCTGGTTTCAGGGAACAAGGGATCCAATTTGTGCAATAACAGCATCTGATAAGACACTTATTATTGTGAGTACCAAACTGCCAATTTGTAACTTGCTTAAGGCTGGTGGAAAGCTGGTGCTGCAGGGGGTAATGACAAGAGGAATCTACTCTAGGCATCTGTCACAGGGGGTGGTCCCAAGCCCCCCCTCCCCCCTGGAGTGCGTGCTGTCTTCACTTGGCCCCAGAATCAGTTGCTGCTTGCCTTCTCCCTTAGAGTAGTCGTAGCTGCTGGACTCCTTCAGGATCACAGCTGCCATGCTGGGTCTGCTCTTCATCTCTTTCCACCCAGACGTTAAACAGCCTGGACAGCATCTCCTCATCTTAGCTGCTCAGTTACTCACCCAGGAGAGCAACTGAGTGAGCAGCAAGTGGCAAAGAACAATAGCACCCTGCACTGGATGGTGATACTGCTCTTTGGTGATACCATCCGTTCACCCTCCAGGTGCCCCCCCTGCCAATCAGAAAGTAGAAGATTGCCCTGGAGATGACGCTAGAGTGCTTCTTCAAGCAGAGATAGTGACGGCAAACCTAAAAGGAGTTCACTTTAATATTGCAGAGGTCTCTAGGACAACATTCCATTTCCTGTGAGAGGGATACTGGAGGTAGCAGAGCATGGCTCCTTCATGGTCCTTTTAATCCTGCCAGCACCAATGGAGCTTGAAGGAGAGACAGTTCAGTTAGAAGCAGAGAAAAATTACAGTTCATCAGCACAGAGGCAAAAGTGATGGTAGAAACCAAGAGAGAAAAGTACTTACTCATTTAAAACAAAATTTATAAATTGTAAACATATATTTTTTTTCTGAACGACATTAATTCAAAAGTTTGCTTAATCAGCAATACTCTTTCCTTACCAAATGTGTTCTGGTTGTCCTGTATCCAGGAATTATTAACATCATCTAATATATACAGAAAGATTATTAGGAGATTTCTGTGAGGAAGATATTGCCACCGTAAGCAAAAGCTGTATTTTTCTAGGGACGGGAATCTGGCACCCTTCAGAGATACAGTCTTCCCAATGTTGGCTTCATTCAGACATATGTCCTCAGCTGTTGGCCCTATCAGTTGTCTTTGAATTGCAACTCCAGGTAAGAATGAAATTTGGCTGTAAAATAGTTGCTCAGTTTTAATAAACTGGACCAGATTCAATGTGGTAAGGCAAAGAGCTTCCCTGTGCTACTTTCTATATGTTCAGTATCTTGTCTGAGTTGTGCTGCAAACTGTGCCAAGTAGCTACACATGCCTAGTTGGTGCAGCAGCGCAAAATCTGCAAGGGCTACGGACCTCTGGCTTGCAAACTAAACATCCGTAGCAATTTTGTATGGATTGCAGTTGTGCTTCAGTTCATTCACTGCTTCAGTTCATGTGCTGCTTGCTGGTCATCATTGTGGAATCAGACACTGTGACATCAAACATCTATCTGGTGTCACTCATTTAAAGGAAACACCCAAGGGGGTTTCGGTTTTGGCGTCGCGAATGGCGGCCGCTTCTCGGGACGCTCCCGGAGGTGGTTAGCCCACGCGCAGTTAGGGGGGGTCTTCGCATGTGCGAAAGACCCTAGTGAGCCTTAGGCAAAGGCTCCGAACCGGGGGCGCTTGGGGAGTAGCCTCTTTGCCGGCAGACAGCTGGGAAATTGAGGCTTTCTCCCCGCCCCAATCGGCCCCACTGTGGCGTGCCCGTAATGGGACTTAGCGGCGCCACCGATTTCCAGGAGTGAAGACAGCGCTATGGTTTAACATAAAAAGAAGAAATAGCATCGAATCGTGAGTTGAAGATCTATTTTGAAGCGTAAATCGAAGCCCCCTGCATGCGTATAAGCGTTGGGAGGAGGGAGGAGTTCCCACCCCCTTTGAGAAGCAAGATCTACAAAGGGAGCGCGAAGGGGGGCAGAGAGAAAAAGAGTGTTGGTGAAAGTACCGTTGGGGTGGCATGGAAGACTACGATCATCTTAGCTTCCTGGGGGATGCGGCACGAACTTTTTAAAAGTAAATAAAAAAACAAAATGTCGATAATGGAAAAAGTTCTGCGGACACCGGAAGAGAAGGGAGGAGGGACTTCCGGTCCAGACAGCCCCCCCAAGAGCTTGCTGTCAATCAACAGGAAAAGGAGATACTGTGCCCCCTGCTGGAACAATTGCAGAAAATCAATGAAACTTTGTTCAAAATGGAAAGTGTTCTCGTCAGTCGACAGAAACAGATATCGGAAACACCTAGAAAGATGATGGAGTTCGAACAGAAATCGATTCTGATTCTAGGTTTTCAGGGCGTTAAAGAAGAAGAGAAAGAAGATCTCAGATTTACCTTGACAAATGTCTTGGCACCCCTAACTGGTAGTGGAGCGATAAAGTTAAAAGAAGAGGTGGATAAGGCTCCCAAAGCCTACTCCGCTTTTATAAAAGAAAATACTCTGCCAGTAGAAGGGGATGTCGAACATAGCAGGCAACAAACTGGAGATCTAATTTCATCTGAAGAGTTTATGGAGCCCTGGAAGCCTGAAGACCAGAAGTTTAAGGAAAAAGAGAAAAGAAAGAAGACGGATTTCATCTTCAAAATACAGAAACTTCTGAAGAGACACGCCAGCAGGGAGGAAGACGCAGCACTCAAAATTGGGATAAGTGAAGAAGACAGCAGCCCAGGGGAAAGTGGTGATGGAACGGGAGACCTCAAAGTTAAAATGGACTTAATCCGTAACTGGAAGAGATTTAAAAAGAAGATAATTTGAGGACTGTTCGTGTAACATCTGGAAGGAGTTGTTTAATTACTAACCCCAATGGACTTTGCTAACTGCGTTAACAGTTTGACTTTGGACTTTACAATAGTTAAAAAGAAGATCTTCTAACCATGATAGATGCCAAAATTGGTATTGGTTATTAACCTAAACTAACCCTCACTAACAGAAAAAATTTCACTCCATCTTTTTCTTTCTCCATCTGTCTACCCTTCCCTTTTCTTATAAAAAGAATAAAATTCTCTCTTTTTTAAGAGAGTTTTACAAAAAAAAAAAAAAAGGAAACACCCAAACCACAGGTGCAAGTGGGATTGAACTGCAGACAATCCCATACTTCATATGGGTTGGTCAGTTTAATATCCCCAATGACAGTGCCTCTGGGGGGATAGTTCCTTTCCTCTGATAGATGGGATGATTTAGTTCTTGGAGTAGGTAAAAACAGCCAACAGCTGCAGCAACCAGGTTGCTGTGGTACAAGCACAAAGCTGCTCAGGATGGCAATATGCTTGATACAGGCTTTGCCAGGGAACAGTTCGGTGATCTGACCACCAGGTTATTAATTGAAGGACTTGAAATAAGGTATGTTTTCCTCCATGTTTATCATGAAGTTCTTAGCATGCCTAGTTGCAGTACAGTTTAAATGAGATGCTGAGACCAAACAGGGAGGTTCTTTGCCTTGCCAGCACCACATTTAAATCAGGCTGACTGCAGTTACAGTACATTAAAAAATTATCTTGAAAGACAGCCATTGCTTGCAGATTACGTTCTGTATTGGAGACAAAGCAGCTTTTAATGAGGCACTTCACAGCTTACTCAAACAATAAAATTGCTAATGTTAAGATTTTTTGCAGTCCATAGTTAATTGAATAGACTTGCTAGCTTCCTGTTTTTATAATAAAAATGATGGTTCAGGGATGCTTCATTTTTTGTATTAATCCTTACATGTCACTGACATCACTTCTGACTCAGGTGAGCTAATCTGAGTCTTCTGTATTTATTTCTACACATTGAATTCCTGATGCCCATGGAAAGTCTAGCTTCAGAGCAGCAGGAGCCACTAGAATTGCTCTACTAGTGCTGACTTAAAGCCCCCATAGAAGCCCTGTGTGGAAGATATTTGTGGACTCGGGTAAGGGAGAGAGTGAGGGTGAGGAAAAAAGTACCACAATACAAACCAGTTTGGGGGGGGGGGGGAATCTGCCACTGCTTTTATTGAATACAGCTGCAGGAGCATTGGCGCGGCATGGGGATGGATCCTGCATTGGGCGACCTGCCTGCCACCCAATATGCCCTGTCCCCCAGCCCACCTGCTGGGGGGGAGGGAATCATGGAGTGGCAAGCCCTTGACATGGGTGGCAGCTGCTGCATGATTCCCTTGCCACCTGGTGGTTGAGAACCAGCTGACAGCCCCTGAGCTGGGCAGGCTGCTGAATGGTTCCACCCCCAAGACCCCTTAAGGGAGTCCCCAAAACAGGGGAGGCAGGTGTGCTGGCACACATACACACACCCCACACACAAGGGATCCATCCCAATGCCCAAATCATCCAAGCAAGCTTTGAAAAAAGCATGTTAACACAGGAACCATATATACAGCAACACAACCTGTAACAACTGAAAACAAAGGGAAAGTTGGAGGGAGAGCTGGAACTAATTGAGGCCAAGGTCACTGCAGCACCATGGCTAAATACTAGGGAAGGGTGGACCAAAGTGAGAACTCAGAATCCCACATCCACCTGGAGCTCTGCCCTCCCGGGCCAGCCCAGGGAGGATGTGATTGGCCAGCCTAGGGCTGCTGCAAGGACCACACAGCCTGAGCACCACATGGCCATCTGGGAGCCAGTGAAGGATCTTCCTCTGCTTGCCCTCGGCTGCAAACTCAGCCTCCTGGTAAGTCTGGGCCGTTGCCTCTGGGGGCATGGAACAGAATGGAGAAGTATGTGGGGCTTCATACCACCTTTTAATGAGGCCATGGAATTTGGGAATAGCGCCATCATTTTTAATGCCAGCCGAAGCTAACACAGACCAAAACTACAGAACAACTGATAAGAGATGAGATCTGTCTCTCTTACAGAAACCAAGAAAAGATTAGGCTATAAATAACCACAACTCACAATTTAACCCTAAGCAATGGCGTCAGTGAGCTTAGAATGATGTAACTCTTAATTATCTAAAGCCTAACATAAAATTAGAATTAATAGACATAAGATAACTATTTCCAACATAACATGCATAGGTTTGTGACTGTCTTTTATTTACCCATCTGATTGGGAGGGGTCATAGATAGTATGGAAAGAAAATGTAAAGGATTATCCACATCATTATTCAGGGCCTGAGTGTTTATTTTAAAAGCATAAAAGGAGCATGATATTCATTGGGTTATTCTGGAAGGCATCATTTCAAGAACTCGAGGAATGGGGCCTGTTGTAAATCAGACCCAAAGCAGGACTAAAGAAATATTGTTTTTTCTTTCCTCTACCTTTTCCCCAATTTTGTTTTTAGTCGCCTTGCGATCATAGACCTCTCAGGGCTACTGATGTTCTTTGACTTGGATGCACGAGTAACAGACAGTAAAGGACAGCATGTAATAGGTGAACAACTCAAACTGGAACGGAAAGATGTTTGGGATATGAAATGGGCAAAAGATAACCCCGACTTGTTTGCAATGATGGAGAAAACAAGGATGTATGTGTTCAGAAACCTGGATCCTGAGGTAAAGCAATAAGCAATGACAACCATTATTTTAGTTGGAGGTAGAAAGTGTGCTGCCGTTACTGGGAAGAGGGAGGAAGTAAGGTAGTGGGAGATGCTTTCATTTTGGGAATCTATATCATTTTGCATATATTTATCCTTGCATGTCTCCACCTGTCTCTGTTCAGACAAGTAGTTCCTGCTCATCAGAGACTTCCAGCCTCAATGGGTGATCAGCTCGTCATTTTAAAGATTTAAGGAGCTTAACAGTGCAATGAAAGGCAGAGTTACACCTTTCTAAGCCCTAGAAAGATCTAAAGTGCTTAGGAATGCACTGTTAATTGTTTTGCTTCTCCCCCTCCAAGGTACTCCTGAAAGCTGCATAGAAGTATAGGACTTGCTTTGCTGGATCCTAGTAAAGATCCACCTAGTCTAGAATCCCATCTAAGAATGGGTAGCCAAATTCTTCTGGGAATTCACGTGTAGGCCATCACCATGATGGCCAGCCCCATGTTGTTAATCCAAAACCCCTGGTAGGCGGAAGTAAACTTTCTACATGCAGCTGTCCAGCTGTTCAGCTGTCCAGGCTAACTGCCGTCAGTAAACCTATCCAGGCTCCATCAATTTATCTAAGACAGCAGCTGCGAGCACATCTTGTGAATATTAATTATCTGTTTCCATAATTTTATAAGCCTTTGTCACGTGTGCTATTAAGTAAATTTTTAAATTAAAAGGGTCTCAATCAAGTGAGCTTTTCTTTGTAGACAGTGCTCATTGAGCATTGAAGTTACAGATGGAGAAATCATAGTAGTGTCAGTTGAACCTCCTTTAAAGTTCTTGGAAGCCACAGGGCTGTATTTCCCAGAGATAGGTAGAGCACTGAATTAAATAAAAGTACTTATGATAACTACCTAAGAATCAGTTGTAAGGGGTCAGGAAAGTGGTGGATATAAGCCTAAGTGAAGAATGAGCCAAATGAGCGAAGTAATTACTATAATCAGTTAACTGATTGATAATTTGTAAGTAATTGTATTGAAACAAATGCACATTAAAATGAAGTCAGTAGTTGTCTATTTTGGTGAATCAAGGAAAAGTCTCCATGATGGTGGCTTAGATCGTGCTTAAATTTTCTTTTAATGCAAAGGAGTATATGACTTTGGCTGTGCCCGAGGGTACCTTGTTCCCCAGCAGCAGAACTTCAGCCCCCCTTAGTGGACTGCAGCAGAAGGAAGGAGGCAGGAAAGTTACATTCCACTAATGGAAGTGAGTTCCGTTAGCAGAAATTTTAGTTGAGATCCAACCCAGTTAGCTTCTTTCAAAAATACTTAATTTGTGAATAAATGGGTCCTAAAATCATTATAAATATTAAGGAAGTAAATTCTTTTTGCACCTACATTTCATTGAAATTACAAAATATATACCAAGAAGTATATTTTGGAAAACACAACTAAGACATTAGGCTCCAAAGGGCTGTTAGTTTCACATCTTGAATGTAAGCTTTTCAGGCCTTCTCTTCTCACTAATGGCCCTCATATGTCCTGAAAACCGAGGGACCTTCCAGAGTGGCAGTCTGTACGACATGCAGGATTGCTGTGGGAAGGACCAGTCAGCACAGATATTGCACAGGGACACAGATTTATGCTATCATAGGGTTCTTTCGATCCAGTCCTTCATTGGAAGATATAGAAGAACCCAGATGCCGTCATATGATTTTTTTTGTTTGAATATTATATTGATAATTTTTCTTTACTAATCATATATGACATACATTTTAAGGAACCTATTCAAACATCTGGATACATTTGCAACTTTGAAGATTTGGAAATTAAATCTGTTTTATTGGATGAAATATTGAAGGTAAATAGATTTTTTCCTCCTTTTAAGAATATATCGTCTGTGCAGTTTGCACAGCAGTGCAGATAAACTTTGAATAGGAATGTACAGTAGCTTGAATAAGCTTTGCATATTTTATAGAACCCTGAACATCCTAATAAGGACTTCATCATTAATTTTGAGATCCGATCACTTCGAGACAGTCGAGCGTTGATTGAAGAAGTTGGGATTGAAGAGTCTTCTCAGTTCATAGAAGATAACCCACATCCAAGGCTCTGGTAAAATTCCCATATTTTCTGGCTTCATGTACTTCTGTGGATCATAGTTGTATACAGTTTTCCTGGGTTAATTAACAAATGCTGTTAGCTTTGAATCAATGGAGATTGCATAGAAAAAATAGTCTCAGCTTAATGGTGACATTATTCAATTGTAATTTAAACTGCTGCCACCAAGATGAAAGTTTATGAAAGTTTAATTAAATATTTGATGGAAGAACGTGTATAAGAATCTGTGCTCATAAAACTGCAGTCAGAGGACCACACATCACATACATTTTCAGAGAAATATTTTTATTAAATAATTCTAGAGGTCTTTATGTATTTACTTAGTTTATACCCCACTTTTCTCCCCAGCAGGGACCCCGAGTGGCTTACAGCATTCTCCCCTTCTCCATTCTGAGGAATTTGACACAGATGTGTCATTTTCATGTAACCTGAAAGTGCTCAGAGCTGTGGAACTGCCATTAAGGTTAAGGACAATGGGAAGTGCCCCAGTTCCACCTTTTACAAAAACATCTCTGTCTCATACCAAAACAGATGAGTCCTTTGCTCTAATATGCATCTACCATTTAGAACAATTTCCCTTGATAGAATGGGACACCACCCTGCAAAGGAAAAACTCTGCATCTATAGAAACCAAGACCGATTTCCTACAAGCAGCTGTGCCACCCTCACTCTTCCCTTCCCCCAATTGTATTTGTCAATTTCCCACTACTTGCTGCGTGGCTGCATCTTGACCCGCAGCTTCACCCAATTTCCCCTGCATCTTTTCAGTCTTCAAAAAACAGGATTGAGAAGACTCAGGGGAAACCGGGTGAAGCTGCGGGTCAAAATGTGGTTGCGTAGCAAGTAATGGGAAATTGACACTTAAAATCGGGGGAAAGGGAAGAGTGAGGGCAGAGCAGTGGTTTGTGGGAAATGGGTCCAGGTATATCAGCAACCTCCAAGGAATGCTACTGCTTATGTCAGTCTCTTGATTCTCAACCAGTCCCAGTGTTCACTGGCTTACAAAAAGGAAGTAGTATCCTGTCTTGCTGTTAATACAGCTCATCCCTTCTACACTGTTGACCAACTACTTCCTCAAGTCTCTGCCATCCTTCCCTGAGATTGCTGTTACCTAATTCATCACCAACTGTTCACTCTTGTAGCAATGTTACTTCAGGATCCTTATCTTAGACCTCTCTCCTGGACTTGTTTCCCGGCTCTCAGTCTCCTGGCTTTTTAACCTCAGTGCCTGGATCTTCCCCTTCTTCCCACTAGTATTGCACAACTCTTCTGGTCTTTAACCCACATCTGCAATTTTCCTCCCAGCTGAACAGATTTTTAATTTTGGAAGTTAAATTGTCCCTGTTACTGACATCTTTCCCCTGAATAATTATTTTATCAGTTTTAGCTTAGTATATTTGAATTCTGATTTCAGTATGTAGCTGGGCTTTTTGCAGGACATTCAATGGCATCCATATTAAGAGAACAGGACCAAGAAATATTTGCAGGCCTTAGGAGTTGAGGCTAAACTAACCATGCTGTTCTGTAATTGAGGTTGTTTGAGCCCAATGTAGTTGCCTTTTCTAACTAAAAGATCTGTATTATGATGATACAGGCGTTTGTTGGCTGAAGCAGCTCTCCAGAAGCTAGATCTTCAGACTGCAGAGCAAGCATTTGTGCGCTACAAAGATTACCAAGGTATTAAATTTGTGAAGCGCCTTGGCAACCTGAAAAGTGAATCCATGAAGCAGGCTGAAGTGGCAGCTTATTTTGGCAGATTCGAAGAAGCTGAAAGGATGTATTTGGACATGGATCGCAGGTATGACTGGCACATGAGACACTTGGATTGATAGAAACATCACCCAACTGTGCAATAGCATAATTGATAATGAAGAGAACTGTTCATCTCAAGCAGGTAGATTGAGGTGTGTGAGCACCAGGCAAAATAAGCTTCTTGTACTCCATGTATTTTGTTGGTAAAGAACAGCAAAAAATCCATTAGGCAAAAGAGCTGGAAAAGATCAACAGATTTAAATGTGGAAGAAGCAAGCTGGACTACAGGCAAACTTATTTATAGTTGTGATGCTTTTCATTCATCTGGAACCTCAAAACACATGAGGGAACTCTGTTATTACAGTTCTGATGAAGCTGTGGTGTTAACTTGCCTAAAGCCCCTTGCATGTACGGTCCAAAGCAAATCCCACTGAGGTCATTCAGACTTACAATCTAGTAAAGGTTGCACTCTTAATGGCCTTGTGCTTTAGGTGCATTTGAACCAGGAACTTCTGGGTTCAAAGCTCAGTCTGTAACTTTGCTGCCCTCACTCTCTATGCTGTTTACCTCTGGGCAGATTTTAGGACGTGTTTCTTATAACAAATATTAGAAGTGACCTTTTTGCGTTTGCTAAAGTTGTACACTTGTTAACATTTGCAGAGATCTTGCAATTAGCTTACGGATAAAACTTGGAGATGGATTTCGAGTGCTGCAGCTTTTGAAAACTGGCTCTGGACATGCAGATGACAGCCTTCTGGAACAAGCCCATAATGCAATTGGAGACTACTTTGCCGATAGACAGAAATGGTACGGTCAGAGCTGGAGGTCTTAAATGGCTTTAGCTGCCTCCTTGTACAGACTTTGTTCAGTTAAATTTTGCCTTATCCATAGAATGGAGACTGAGGGTTAATGTTGTTTCATGTTAAGTTGTCTAATAAGTTTGAAGTTGTATTAATTTGTTAATTATGAAGAATCACAAAGAATTATTATTCTTCATTAACGGAGGCATCCAATTTATCCAGCTATTTCCACCTGCTGCTAGTGCAACAAAACGTCTTCAAAACAAATGATGTCATATGTTGTGTGTGCATAAATTCACTGTGTCTACCAGTTATATGTGTTTGAAGACAATGTGCCTATAAAAAAGACAGTCATATTAATGAATTGACAGAGGTCTTGTGGATTCTTCTTTTCCTTTTAGGGCAAATGCAGTTCAATATTATGTGCAAGGAAGAAACCAGGAACGTTTGGCTGAATGTTACTATATGTTAGAAGACTATCAAGGGCTAGAAGATTTGGCTAATTCCCTTCCAGAAAACAACAAGTTGCTTTCTGTAAGTATAAAAAACTGCTTGCCGATGATTACCCTAAGTGTGTGCCAACTAAGTTAAAAAAGAGAGTCAAAAAAGAACCCTAAAGTTTTCAGCATATGTCAAAAATATAATAAAATACATCAGCATCTTTGTTGATGTATGAAAGAAATATGGCCTGCATGTGATAAAGTTAGGCATCTGACAAAGTAGGTAGCCTACAGAGCAATTCTGTTTCCAGGTTTTGGGGGGCCCTACACAGAAAGCGTTCAGGGGAGCCCTTCTGCCCATCACCAGGCCCCCTCATGCTTCCCTTTCCACCCACGCACCTATGTGTCCCCCCACCTGACTGTGCATCGTTCTCCTGCTCACAAGCCCTCCCACCACCAGTGCTCACAGCTGCCTGTGCTACATTCATGCCCAACTCCCACAGCATGGGCTGGAGTGTTTAGCTGGTAGTGCTGCTGCTGCTGTGGTCTCCAGGAGTGCCCCCACTGGGCAGCTGGAAGCATGTGTGGTGGAGTGCCAGCAAGCAAATGGGCAGGTGGCAGGAGAGGTACATGGGTAGGGGAGTTGGCAACAGTGGGTCTTCCAGAAGTGCCTGGCCCTGACAGTTGCCCCACCTCAAGGTATGCTGATGCTGGCCCTGCTATAAACCATATGCCAAAGTAATTTTTTTAGTATTTAGATTCAGATGGGTAGCTGTGTCTGAAGCAGCAGAACAAAGTTCGAGTCCAGTGGCACGTTTAAGACCAACAAAGTTTTATTCTGGGTATAAGCTTGTACACAAAAACTTATATCCAGAATAAAACTTTGCTGGTCTTAAAGGTGCCACTGGACTTAAACTTTATTAAGTTTTCAAAAGGTTTTGTTTTTATCTTGATACTGCAAATGACATATAAACTGAAAAGTCTACTTTTATATAATTTAATTTTTTTTTCTTGCAGGATATAGCCCATAAGTTTGTTACAGTTGGCATGTGTGATCAGGCTGTAACAGCCTTTCTCAAATGTAACAGACCAAAGGAAGCAGTAGATTGCTGTGTACATCTCAATCAGGTATAACTAAGCTGAGTGCAGAAGGGACCTTGACTATATGTAACTGTCATGGTTCTGCTCAGTATCATTTTTTGCTGGAAAGATGTTATTTAATAACTTACTGTTTAGTAATCTAGGTATTTCTGCTAATCAGCTGTTTACACCCTCTTCTGCTATGAGTACTTAATATTTTTAAAGCCTTTATAATTCATAATGTTAAAAATGAAAAGTAATGTGTTCAATGTTAACTGATATGAGGTGCTTGAATGGTATTTTGGAGGGCAGGAAAGTAGTATGGAATTAGCATCTTAAAAGGTGGAGAATGTTTAGAAGTGGGCCCCTATTGTTTGTACATTCTGTTTATTTTGTTACTGTTACGTAAGGTGCAACATACTGATTAATACATATTTCAGTGCCATACTTCGGTTTCTGATACAGGGACTCAATCCCAGTTACAGAGACACAAGCATTAGATGGTTGCTAAGTGGCAATTATATCTTTATTCCAAACAGGGAAGACAGAGCTTGCTTGCTGTCAAAGTTACTGATAGTTCAAGGCCCTTATGAACCCAAAATGTTCCTTGGAGTTTGTATAAAATTCAGCAGACCTGTAGCCAGAAAATTTGAGGGGGGGGACGTCCGAGGTCACAAAGTATACTCACTGTCCCAAGTATATAGGATTGCAGTGTACAAGGTGGAGGGGCCAAAATAGCTCAGAATAAAAGCCCCCGCTGTGTTCAACGCTCCTTTAGCTGCATGTCCTGCCTAAAATAAGATAGGGGGTGGAGGGCTCCCCTCTGGCTCAGGCACCCCTCCTCGACTCCCAAGGTCTGCTGTTGTGCAAGCAACCCAGGTAGGCTGCGCCCAGGAGCAATGCCAAGTGCAGCCCCCCACCCCAGCGAGATGACACCAACAGCAGGTGGCGGAACAGGAGTGTGAGACTCACTGGGTGGCAGGGAGTTCCATGGGCCCCTTTCCTCGGGGTGGTTGGGCAAGCCATGGGCTGGGGAACTTCAACAAGCCGCACGGGGCATGCTCTGCCACCAGTGGGCAAGTGGCAGAATCAGCAAGGCAAACCATGGTAAGGCTCCCGGCGGAATCCCCCCAACAACTGTGCAAGCTGGGCAGGGTAGGGCTGAGAGAGAGCGGCTGCTCTGCACATGATGTAAATGTTTGAAACAAGCAAATACGAGTTTCATCAACAAAGCACTTAAGTTCCAGTCTTCTGTCCCTTGGTATATATTCAAATTTGTACGTACTATTAACGATTGCTGCCCTTTTTCCTAGTGGAAGAAAGCTGTTGAACTGGCTAAGCAATACAATATGAAAGAGATTGGTTCCCTGCTAGCTAGATACGCATCTCATTTATTGGAAAAGAACAAACCTCTTGATGCTGTCAAACTGTATTATAAAGCCAACTATTTCTTTGATGCTGCTAAGCTCATGTTCAAGGTACTGTTGTTGCTTGTTTATTATCATTTATTGTCTGGATTTTGCTGAGCCCAAGTGTAATAAAAAACAATTAAACAAATTAACAAAGCTTTTTTTTGTTAGAGCCAACAACCAAAAGTAATCCGTATATCAGAAGCAACCCCAGATTTAGAAGTTAAAACCACAGGTAAACAGTTTGTATGTCACCTGGTGCCTGAATGATAACAATGAAAGTTCCAAACAATGTAGGGAGTGACTACCATAAGCAGGGCAGCGCTACAGAAAAAGCCCAGTCTCAGACATCCAGCTGCTCAACTTCTAAAGCAGAGGTGTCGAATTCATTTGTTACGAGGGCTGGATCTGGCATAAATGTCACTTTGTCCGGCCAGGCCACGTGTGCCATAAACCCTAATGTCAGGTACCAGAGATATAAACTGTATGAAGGACAGCAGCTGGTAAGCTCTGAGTTGTTGAGCCTTCATGGACTGGGAGCAGGGTGCAAAGGACAAACCATATGGGCAGACTGGAGAGCCAGCAGTGCATCACTGGGCAGACGCTCCCCCACTGGTTGACCGCAGCAGATGAGGTTGTTCCGCCATGCTGAAGCCACAATCAGAGCGGCTCTGCCCACTCCCCCCCCCCCAGCAGTCTCCTGTTCCCTCCCTTGCACTAGTTGCTTGGAGGCTGCATAAAAGCCCTGGACAGGCTAGTTCTGGCCCCTGGGCCTTATGTTTGACACCCCTGCTCTAAAGGCTGTAGGCCATGGAAAGGGCCTCAGCAGATCAGTTAGTTTAGTGGAGATGTACCTGGTTCTTAAGATCCCCATCCTAGACTCTTGTATGAGCAAAGCTGTGCTAACAAAAGTAGGGAGTAATTTCATCTCCTTCCCTCTCTTTGCTGCAGCATCCCAACCCATGTGGCTGTTATTTCACATGGGCCATGAAACCTGGGGAATAAACTTCCCTGAAGTCAGAAATGGCTGCTAAGGGAGCAGAGAGCCATGAAGATCAGATCAAGGAACCTTTCACAAAAGTCCCAGGGTCCTTGTGTGTCAAAAGTAGCCCGGCTGGTATACCAGCTGAAAGTGCACTTCGGGCAACAGATACCAGCTGAGGATCCAGTTGCTAGGTTGAATCCAGACACACTCCCAGGCCACAAGCTTATGTGTAAGCATCTGTAAGGAGGAATATATTCCCCATTCGGAACAGAAACTTCATTGTACCGGACATATTGTGGGATGACTCAGATACTTGTGAAAAATATATAGGATTTCTACAGTACATTTGGTAATATGTAATGCTTAGAAGCTTGCACTGCCTGTTTTCTGCAGTAGTAGATTCTGCAGTAGATTCTGTTTTTGGGGATAAATGTATGCATTTCTCAGAACATGGCTTTTGTGCAGCAAAGCCCTTTATAGTCAGACGAAGGTTTCCATGCACATAGGTTTGTCTGCATTTCTTTATTAACAGCAGTTCCCTTGCATTAGCCCACAACCTGTGTCCAACCTTTCATCCCTCTTTTTCAAGTTTGACCTCTGTCTTTTGATTCCAAGAAAATAGGGAGATAATTAGTTGCAAGATTAACTCACATGTAATAAACACAGTTTTCGTTGCTTTCCTTTTATGACTACTCAGGCTGTCACCTCTAAACTGCAAAAAGAAAAATAAAGCTTGTAGTTTGTAGCAATATAATTTTTAAAATGTTTATCCATAAAAGATTGCAGATGATGAAGCTAAAAAGAGGACAAAACCTTTGCGAGTTAAAAAGCTGTATGTCATGTCAGCTTTACTTGTTGAACAATATCATGAACAAATGAAAAATGCACAGAGAGGAAAGACTAAAGGAAAGACTTCGGAGGTACAGTATTGAAACGCTTGCTCATTTTCCTGACATAAGGGCAAGGCTTACCTTTACAAGATACTGCTATTAAAATGTACTATGCAAATGGTGATAGGCTACATTTCATCCTCATAACTTCCCCCTAGAACATGCTATTTAGAATCCTACAACTGTGGACTCACAAGAAGCTCATGGGGAAATTCCTTCTGCTGCCAGGAAGGAAACTATAGGACAACCAGGGGAGTCCTGCACTGAACATTGTTGGTGCTCACCTTCTCAACTCAAACTGCTGGCACTCACTATCCTCCAAGACCATTTGGTAGCACCAGAGGAGAGGGAAGAAAGAGGACTCTTTTGGGAGATGGGGGCTGAGCAGCAGCAGTGTTTGAGCTTGGAGTGAGTTTGTCCAAGCAACAAGGGAAGGACTAGTGTCACAGGAGTCCCAAATATACAAATTCCACTGGTAGAAAACACCATCAAAGATTGCCAAAACAATATATTAAACAATTATAAAGTTGGTGGTGGCACAACAACAACATTAATGTGTACTGTGACTATAATAAGGCATAAGATACAATTTCCTCCTTTGAAGACAAGACATAAAGTCCATGTAGTCAGTGTAACTTGATAGGAGGAGTCCACATAGTCAAAACATTTTCCAAATAGCCTTTGCAAAGTCGCCCATTCTAGATACTTGGAAGATGCGTTTCCTTCGACTTCTTCAGTTTGCCAGCTGTGTAAGTGGAACCTGATTTCAGCAATTTCAACAGACCACAGGGTTCATAGTGTAAGAAGCGAATCATAGCCACCTTTTTTCTTTTACCTCCTGGCAGTCCTCTCCCACCCTTACCAATGCAGCTTGAATGCTGCTTGGCAGCTCCAAAGGTGACAAGTGAGATCTTGGAATGTAATATCTCTTTTTGTAAATCCTCCTTGTCTTTCCTTCCCATTCTTTATATCGTTCAGCAGAACTGGGGGTTCCTCTGGGTTTGCAGAAATATCCCTCCTGTCTGAGCATGGCCCTGCTGTGCAGATCTTTTGATCCACAGTCAGAATTAGATAAACTGATTTAGAAAATAGTTTTCCTGGTTAAAGAGCCTTGGGCAGGAGCTTCACTGGGGTGTGCACACAGACACACACATACACACTCTTTCTCTGTTCACAACTCTTCAGAATTCATATAGAACATTTCTTTATGTGCATGTTATTTAGAAAATGTTAATTAGCTGGGGGAAAGGGCAGGATTTTGCATCTTGAGTCCCTTGCTAATATTTGAATGTGCACAGTGTTGCATCCCCACCACTGTTAATTACAAGGAAGATGATCTGAATATTAGAGCCCCACATCCAAGCAAATGTATTTAAATTTTAGAATATATATGTGAACATTTGGAATTGATTTACTTGTATTTGAAAACTTTTCCCAAAGTATATATTTAGTTGCTGTACAAGTGATTTTGTAGTTGGAAAAATCATATCATAGTTACAATATATGAAATCCATACATTACAGCAGCTGTCTAAATTTCTTAATGAAGAAAAGGGACACGGTTACTCAGAACACAGAAAAAGGGTTTTGCATTCAGACTTCTTTCTCTTTTCTGTATTTTTGTTTTCAGGCGACTTCAGCTTTAGCTGGTTTGCTTGAGGAAGATGTTCTTTCTTCAGACAATCGCCTGATCGATAATGCTTGGCGAGGAGCCGAGGCATACCATTTTTTTATTCTTGCCCAACGACAGCTCTATGAAGGCTACATAGATACAGCCATGAAGACAGGTAGGCTTAATTCTTGTTGCTGTTGTCTGTTGAGACATCAGGTTCATAATCCACCATGTCCAAACAGCTCAGGTTGCAGTTTTCACCTGAGTGCAACACTTAGGTCTTACACAAATGTATTCAGAGTTTCTCCAAGAAGATTCTCTAAGGATAGTTGGCCATGATCCCAAAGCTCTACTGCAAGGCTCAAATGTGAACACAGAAGCTTGCAAGGGCTGTCCTGTTCTCTTCTGTATGACAGGGACAACTCTCTGCATAACAGGAAACCCATGGAAGCCCTTGAATGTCTGTCAAAACTCTTACTTTGGGATAAGTATGTGTGAAGGGACATTGACCATTTCCCCAGAGTTGATAAAGCTCTGGTGTGCACAGGAGCTCCTTCAAAGATGCTCGCTCCGGGAGAGAGCAGAGTGCATCTGGGATGTGGAGGACACTGAAGCTGAACGTCTCCATAGGAAGTTCAGGGGTGAGGTTGAAGAGATAAGGTGAGAAATGCATAACACGATGCTGGACATACCAGGCATCATAATGGAGGCAATCCAGCAAGAATTCCGGAATCATGCACAGGCCCCTGATGGAACGGGGGGGGGCAGCCAGGGGTCCTGCACATATCTCCGCTTCCTCCCCAGCACCTCTGGGTGTTCCTGCTGGCCCAACTGGGCCGAACAGACCGCCCGCGCTTCCTGCAGCTCCGGAGCGGCCCCGCAATGCCCTAGAAGCGAAGTTTGACGGCACTCCTGAGAAACTGGCGTTTTTCTTGTTGATTCCCCACTCCTGCACTTGCAGCTGCTAGTGTGACCTTGAGTCTCCCTAAAAAAAAGAGAGGGGAGAAAATCTAAACCAACAAAGCACAAACCTCTGAAGGAAGTTTAGAAAACTTACTGAGGGCCAAAAGTTAAAAACATAAGTAAGTGTACAAAAGAGTGTTTATTACAAAGACATATAAAAACCTAGTAGGGGCCCAAGTAAAGCCTCATAAAATGTTCAAAGTTACAAATACACGCAAAAGACAGAGGTCAAATAGTGCAAAATACAACAAGCAACAAAGTCCCTGTAACACATGTAAGGCAATTAAAATAAATAAAACAGGACCAAAATTGGAATGCTGTACAGAAAGATAAAAAAATGTTTTAGATTAGTATTTAGTAATTCAATTGGAAATTGAATCCAATATTAAAAAATATTTCACTGCAACCAAATATACTTACTTCCAATATGGAATTGAATGACACACCAAAAAGTTTCTGTTTGGGGCCACAAATATATCTGGCCTTTTGTCAGAAGTAGTTGTATATACTGGAACTAATATGTACCTGGAAATAAGGATAAAGATAAATTCCAAAATATAACCAATAGTAAAATCTATTAAATAAAAATATGAGAAATTAAAGAGAAAAATACCTTCCAGTTTAGGTCCTAAGAGGGCAGGTAAAATTGCCTTGTCAGGGACAATGTGCCATCAATATGTAACAGTGAAGACGGACAGATACCATGTAGTTACAGGGACTCTGTTGCTTGTTGTATTTGCACTATTTGACCTCTAAAGAAGGTTCTTGTGAGCCGAAACACATCTGTCTTTTGTGCATATTTGTAAGTTTGAACATTTTATGAGGCTTTACTTGGACACCTACTAGGTTTTTATATGTCTTTGTAATAAACACTCTTTAGTACACTTACTTATGTTTTTAACTTTTGACCCTCAATAAGTTTTCTAAACTTTCTTTGGAGGTGTGTGACCTTGGGTCTGTCATAAATTCTTTCAGAGCTGTTTTCTCATGAGCAGTTCTTGAAAGAGCTCTCTCAGACCCACCTACCTCACAAAGGTGTCTGTTGTGGGGAGGAGAAGGGAAAGGAGATTCCTCCTCCTCCTTCTGTGTTTTAACTTACACCACCTCTTTTGCTTGTTGGTGTAGTGGTTAAGAGTGGTGGACTCTGCTCTGGAGAACCGGGTTTGATTCCCCACTCCTCCACATGAAGCCTGCTGGGTGACCTTGGGCCAGTCACAGTTCTCTCAGAATTCTCTCAGCCCCACCTGCCTCACAAGATGCCTGTGGTGGGGAGAGGAAAGGAAAGGTGATTGTAAGCCCCTTTGAGACACCTTAAGGTAGAGAAAAGCAGGGTATGAAAACCGACTCTTCTTCTTCTTCTTGCTTGGGCTGGGACCAACTACAGGAGAGCACAGGATTCTGACTGAGCCAGTTTCCTTCCTTGGCTTTGGCTTCAGGCTGTTCATGCTTAACAGTCATGCTGGTGGGGCTGTTTCAGTGTTGTGATTCTGCTGCTGTAACCTTGAAGCTGCACTATCAGATCCACAATGCCTGAATATATTGAGTGCACCAGAAAGATTTATTTGGTCAAAACTGTTGTTGGTATCCTGTACTTCTCTAGCTAGTGTAAATCAAGAGACACTTTTAATGTAAAATGTTAGCATGCTATAATCATGTTGTTCTCTGTTTTATAGCTCTTCATTTGCGAGATTATGAAGACGTTATTCCTGCAGTAGAGATTTATTCTCTGTTGGCTCTCTGTGCATGTGCCAATAGAGCCTTTGGTATCTGTTCAAAAGCTTTTGTGAAACTTGAGTCTTTAGAAACCCTTAGCTCAGAACAAAGGGAGCAGTATGAAGACCTCGCCCTGCAGATATTTGCTAAACGTTCTCCTACAAGTAACAAGAAATCAGACTTGGATGGTCTTCTGGAAGAGTAAGCTTGCTGCTTTATTCTTGCAGTAACTGTGATGGAATCGTATGAGTTGATATGCTTCATCTGTTTGCTGCAGTACTGCTAAAAATAGCTCATGCACTGCAATTCATTTTTAACTTCTGGATGGACGTTAGAAAGTGTTCTTGATTCTCAGCTAGGATTGCCAACTGCCTGGAGAGGAACCGTCCCTTTAATGGAGTTTTAATGCAGTGTAAATAAGACGATATTTACCTCCATGCCATGAAAGCTTCTACTGCCCATTTCTACACAGTAACAGTGTAGTCCTAAAACAGAGTTATGCCCTTCTTAGTCCATGGGCATAGAAAAGTATAAGTCTGCTTAGGGTTGTACTGTAAACCTCTGTTAATGGGATAGGTCACTTTTCTCCAGGCTTGTTGGCAACTGGATTCTCAACTGAAATTACCTTTTTGAATAAAACTGTTACGTTTTCCTTAATGACAAGACTGCCCTTTTATGTAAACATTATTTTAAATAATAATTGTTTTTCTTTCTTGTGTTTGTTCAACAGGGGAGAAGGAAAGCTCCCAACCTGTGTTGCTACAGGAAGGCCCATCACAGAGTATCAGTTCTGGATGTGCAGCGTATGCAAACACTGTGTGCAGGCGCAAGAAATTAGCAATTACAACTTCTGCCCTCTCTGCCACAGTTCGGTGTCCTAATCATAGGAAAATATGTATGCCCATATTGGTATGCACAGCAAGTGCAAGTTCTGAAACGTTTAGAAGCCCTATTAAGATGAGTCCAGGGAGGAATAAACTCAGAAGCAAAAGTAATTTATGTCTCATCCCAGCTTATAAAAAACTGAACTAATTCAAATCCTTTCTGTAAAACAGCCTCAAGCTGGCAGGCTACTTTCTAAGTGTAAATGAGGTATAGGATTTAAACAAAATGAATAACTGCCCTGTTTTCTCTGTCCTTTGCAAGGCCTTCATCCTTTATTTTTATATATACTATACTGGATAGAATCGCTTTTTAAAATAAAGGGAGAAAGGGTTAAGGAAAGAAATTCATGATGACTAACTAATGTTAAAAATATCATCTTTGACAAAAAAAATTATGGTTTGGATCCTACCACTCTGGTCAGCACAAGGAGTCCTTCTCCAGTAAAAAAGGAGGATGATCCTTTGGTCCAGAGGAAGGCTCCATATTTAGCTGACCAGAGTGGCAGAATCCAGTCCATTTTCTCTTTGGCTGTTTTACACAGGGAGGAAAACAGCCCAACCACATTGCATAAAATAATTATGCTGATGTCACTCTCTAAGCGCAGTACTGAAGTGTGTTACTTAGACCAAAAATCCAAAAAACTGAGAAAGACATTGTGATCCATATACAGAGTATGAGTTGTACGTCAAGCTGTTTCAAAATAGCCCAAAATCTTATTGATCTAATTTTTGTCAGAGAAAGGTGACATGATTATTTAATTGTTTTGAAAAGTTTCTCCACAGCTGTTAGAGAGAAGAACCATGCCCGTAGGACCCATTTACCCATGCGGTTCCATATCCAGTGGAATCCTGACTATGTGTTTATTATAGACAGTGAAATGTACATATGTAGTGGTTATCTCTGAATGTCATTAGAAGAGTGATTTGTTAATCTTTAGATAAATATGGCCACTGTTAAAGAAATAAATCAATATTTTGCTTATTATTTACTCTAGTTATGTACTGCTTTTCTACAACAAAATGGCTTGTGAAGAACAATTCACATGTACACAATGGGTTGGATCCTATGAAGTACCAATACAAGGCATTTGTGGAGGTGGATCACCCCCACCCTCTCTTTCCCTGAATAGCTGATGCAAGGTCTGAGAGCCTTTGTGGATGAAGGACTGAAGAAAGGAGAGATGGAATCAGACAAAAAAAACCCACCCCCAACACAGAAAAGACCCATTTGTAAGAAGAGAAAAAATGCATATATTGCACACATACACACTGTGAAGTAGGGGAAAGGCATAACAAGACAAAAGATAAGGAAAACTACATATACAGAGAATAAAGGAGGGACAAGAATCATAAAAGGAATGCAGATGAAGACCTTGTATAGCTAAGGAGAAAAGAAAGGGAATAAGCTACCTGCAAGTAGAAATCCGTGTCCAATTTAAGAGAGAAGCAATTAATAGCAGCAGAAGGATCTTACAATGAGATGAAAGACATGAATAGTGTGGCGGGCTGAAATGCTCTTGTCATTTCCCCCCATGTACACTCGTTATCAAGTGCCAGAATGGCTGTGCCCCACACACACACACACACACAAGTTCAGCACTTGAAAAGGCACAAACTAATGTAAGCTCGCAGAACAGGCTTCTGAATAAGCCTTGTTCATTTTTGGTGGATGTAGAAGAAGGCAGAATATATTGAAATGCTTCAGGATAAGTTCATCTTTGCAAGTCCAGAGGAGAAATGCTGCAAAAATCACGTGAGGTACTCAGCAAATTCCTGATCTCTCAGTAGTATCTCTGAAGAATCAATGATCACTTACTGCTATGTGTAGTGCATGCCACTGAATACAGCTACCGAGCCTCTAGGAGGAAATGGCAGTTTCAACTGCAGCCCGTTGCAACTGGTTTGCTTAGTAGTTTGGAGATAAAATCATCGATATTTGTTCTGTCTTATCCACGTTAATGGCAACAACTCCAAATGTTCCTGAGGTTCCCCCTTGTTATGTTGACATGGATACCTTTCAGTTACTGTAATTTGAGGATGTTGATAAGACACATCAAGATATAAAACCTACCTTTTGTCTCACCAATCTGTATCCCTCATCCCATTTATATTCTGCTAGGGGTGGATTTGCAAAAGTCTGAATGCCTACAGAGTAGACTTCTTTAGGGAGGAATGAGATCTGTGAGGTTCCATCAGACCAATGGCCTTGTTGGCATGCCTTCTCTATACTGCCAAATCCCAAACAGTGCAAGTAAGTCACCAATGACATCAGATCATTTGTGCGAACTAAGATGAGACTTAACTGTTTAACGAGCCACTTACAAGACTGTGGCTTGAGAGCAGCGTCCCGAAAATAACCTATTTGCAGAAATCCCTGCTAAGAGAAACTGGAAGGAAACAGGATGGGCAACAAACTGAACTTGTCTAGTGGCTTTAGGTGCAGTGATGCATGCAGGCTTTCCAACAGGGATAATCAGACACCAAGATTAAAAAGCAATAACCGTTCCCTTGGGAAACCTATCATGATAACAATCAGCGATTTCTAAAGAAAATAGTTACTCTTCTAGTGCTTCTTTTCCCTTCCCTTGTGTACAGTATTTCTAGGAACAGAGCTCATTCTGCAAAATTTAATCACTTGTACTTTCTGCCATGGCCACATTTCTTTCCGTTCTTAGTTTTATTTCTGAGCAGAACCACAAGTACATTCAAGACTAATCGATTAAACTCGTTTTGGCCAGTCACTTTGAATGTATTTTCTCTTAGTGAAATAAACAAAAAGTAAACATTACACAAAGGCAGTCAAATCTGCAAGGTGATTCTTTCCTTTTACTTACAAATTATTTACAGATTATTCTTTCCTCTTACAAATTTACTGAATGAAATATGCTGAATCTCCAGCTATCCTCTCTTATCCTAATCCAAAGTCCTTTCCTTACATAAAAAGAGTGCTTCCAAACTGTCTACTGACGATTAAGCTTGCCAGTGGCATACTAGTGAAGGTCACTCAGACGCTGTCTGTTACGCTTACAAATTCAGGTAGCTCTTAATTTGAGTGTTTCAACTTAGCCAGTAAAGATTTTATCAGCTTGATATAGTAACCTTCTGGCACAATTACAGAATTCTAGCTATTGGCAAATGCCAAGGTATGTTGAAAAAATAGAGACAAAAGAAACTATCAATAAGTCACTTGAGTCCCTCCCTCAACATTACAGTTCATGGATCCTGAACTAGAGGACATTGCCACCAATGGCATGAGCAGATAACGGAAAAGAACTCTGTATCCCCAACAGAGTTGTACATGTGGACTAGATGTTAGGTGAGCAGAGAAGACTGATGGTTGAGTGCTCAGGAACTATAGTATACCCTATTTGTCTTAAGATTTGAGAAGTCAGAAGAGCTCTACAAGTCATTACACCAAGAGATCTGTGTGCTCTGATAGGAGGTGGCTCCATTTCTGGAAGGAGGGGACTAGAAAGAGGCAGATGGCTCATGGTCAAACCAAGTGACAGCTGTAGAAGCATGTGACCAAGAGTTCGCTTAGGAGGGTTTGAGCAGGCTGATTTCCATCCCTCTGCCCCTTTACCTTTGACTGAAACTCAACTGCTCTGAACATTCAATGCTCCTGGAGCATATTTGGTCCTCATCAGGCGAGTTTTGGGCATCCCCCCCCCCTTTATGTTTAGATTAATGTAAAAAGTAAATAATGTTTGTGTCTACCTGCTAATGCCACCAGTATGGGGGGGACACCCTGTGAATGTTTCTGCAAATCTTGTCTGTGGCTGGATCTTTTGTGCTGCTTTCATGATCAACTTGGGACAATGCAGTATACTATTTGATGCAGTGAAACATTTCATCATGCTCACAGATTTCTCTAAATGTGGTTATATAATCTTCAATACCTTCTGGAATCCCTCACAAAATATTATTTTTCCTAATTAATTCTATATGCAAATCATGTTCAACTATACTCCCAGAAATACTTTGAAGCATTTCAGTCTTTCTCTTGAGCAACTCTATTATATTCCCTTCTATCAGTTCCATATTCTTAATTTATTTTCAGAATTAGTGTTTCTTCCTGACTAGCAAGTCTGTTATCTAAAACCGAAATCTATTATCTATCCTCTTTTATACTTCTGACTATGTCTCCATACCACCACATATGGGTCTGAACACTCTTAAACTACTCTTGAAAACACTGGTTTAATTTTATCTGATGAAAATCTTTTTTAACTGATGGATGCCTGAGGATCTTGATTTGTTTCTTCACCACTCTTATTTCAACTCCATTCTGTCGCCCTTTAAAACTCATTCCTTTACAGAACTCATTTTATTCCCTTGGAGTATTATCCATGAATCAGGTATCTGACATCTCAAACACAATATGACTTAATTAAGTACATCAAAAAGTCCTGTACGAATTCCAATTAATAATTTTAACCAAAGAAAAATGGCATTATGTTTTCTTTGAAATTATCAATAAAGGTTTTCTTACAAGACTGATTAAGTACATTAATCAATTGAACAGTGAAACAGAATAGCTTACAGCAAAGTAACACATCGTTCTAGGAATTGCACATGTTTCCAAACTGCTTGAATCCCACATGGTTTGTATCTGTATGGATTACTCTGTTTCCCCCCAGCTTTTAAAAATAGTCACAGATTCATCCAGCATTTTCTTTAACAGGAACATCACGGACCCTCAAGGTACGATCTACAAATCTTTGGAAACATTCAAACATTATGGTAGCAAATAGGAAGCATTTAGGATTTTTGGCAGCCCCTCCTTGTAACTAGCTTGTGACAACGAGTGAAGCAGAGTTGTTCCCATACTGGTCATCCCCATGTTGAGTCCCAGATTTCTCCCACAGGCCCTTAAGGAAGTGGCATACGAAAAACAAATCCTACCTAATGTTAAGAGGCTAGTTAGTTATATTGTACTTGTTTATTCATTACGAGCCTGTTTGCCACCCAGAGGCCTCCAGAGTATCCCCCTGGCTGACACCTCCTTCACCATAGCACAAGCCTCTTCCTTTGCACCAGTGACTCCAGCCTGATAAAGCACCCTCCCTAAGGAGCACAGAGGGCCAGAGCCTATCGAGCTTCCATAAGAAAAGTAAGACTGTTCTTTTGGGGGGTAGGCATCTTACAGCTAATTTCATAAGCAGAGTGTTATTTTGAAGGAAAGATGTATAGCCAGGACTCTTGTAGCAGGAACCCCTTTGCATACTAGGCGACACACCCCTAAGGTAGCCAATCCTCCAAGAGCTTACAGAGCTCTTCTTACAGGGGCTACTGTAAGCTCTTGGAGGATTGGCTACATTAGGGGTGTGTCGCCTAATATGCAAAGGAGTTCCTGCTACAAAAAGAGCCCTGTGTATAGCTGTGTTTTTCTTGTACTTCAGTCCTCTGTTATCTGTGAGTTTGGGCATTTTGCTCCCCCCCCAACCTGTCTTGAGCCGCCATGATTGGTGGGAATATTTTTACCAACATATATTTCCATAATGCTGCGTACTTCAGAGGTAGTAACAGATTAAAGTTAAGAACCACTGGGTTAATACTTAAATTGTGTCAGTTCTTAATATTTCCTTGGATTCATTCCCATGCTTGCTCAAGGTACAACTGTGAAATGTGCTTATATGTTTGTTTGAAACATTGCTGCCTTTCTACCTAATTCAGGGTCCCTAAAGCAGTGGACATTAAAACATTTCAAAGAGTTTAAAATACAAACATAAAACACATTTCAAACCATTAAATAAAACATATAGATACATAAAAACACCAAAACCAGAGGGTGGCTAATAAGAGCGAGGGAACACCAAACAAACAAAAAAGTCTTCATCTGCTGGTGGAACACAATGAGAGGGAGACAGACAAATTTCTCTGCGGAAGAGTTCTAAAGTTTTGGTGCCATGACCATGGCCTTCTCTCAGGTTGCCACCCATCTAGCCTCAGATGACAGGGGCACCCAAAGCAGGGTCTGGGGAAGTGACTGGAGTAGTCAAGCTCCTATGGGAATAGGTGGTCTTTATGGTATACTGTCTCCAAGCCATAATGGACTTTTAAGATCAATATCAGCACCTTGAATTAGACCTGGAAGCAAATTGGTAACCAGTATAGATGAAACAAGACAGGAGTGAGATACTTTCTGCAACCCACTCCAGTCAACACTGTGTCCACAACATTCTGTACCAACTGTAGCTTCTGGACCGTCTTCAAGAGCCAGTTCCACACAGAAAAATGCTAACAGCCATCCTGTCTAGAGACAATGAAATGGTCAGCTCCTACCTTAACTGGGAACCTGACAACTAGAGATTTGGGGATGAGAAGGGTTTTAAAATGCTAATGGTTTTAAGATGCAATTTTATCGTATGTTTTAAAATGTTAGCAGCCTTGGTGGCCCATATGAGGGAGGAAAGGTGGGGTATCAATTTGGTGAAAAAACAAATCTTCCTGGTGATTTCAGGAAAATATTCTTTCAGGATGAGCAAACAGGGATAATAAAATTTCTTGGCACAGGGGGAGAGGGGGTCCATTTTAGCTGATTTCATATGGAAGAAATAGCTCTCACACTTGAGCTCCAGCTGAAGGCTGCTGTTGCCACACAGGGAAGAAAAAGAGCTGGCTGCCCGAACAGAGACACCAAGGGTTTAGAATGCTGTAACTTCTCAGCTTAATGAACACAGAAAAATTCTGTGTTTATACCTTATTTTTATATTTCTTGATCAATCTGTTGCTAGATATCTTACTTTTAAAAATTCTTTATTGCTTTGAATGCTGGTGGTTGTGGAGAGTGGAGAGCAGCATTCATAGGTCAGGGAGGCCATTCCGCCACAAGAACATTGGTCCATCAAGTTCAGAACTGTCTCTGGGACCTGCATACCAAGCAAATACTCTACCATGGAGCCATGGCTCTTCCCAAACTTTCAGGGTCTTGTCTAGACAAACACTTTTCAGGGATGCTCTAGGCTGATCCTACATTGAGCAGGGGATTGAACTAGATGGCCTGTACGGCCCCGTCCAACTCTGTGATTCTATGATCAGCATGGAGGGGGGGGCAGGAAAGGTTCATGATTCCAAACCAAAGTTACTTAGAGAAACAAAGAAGAACATATCCACAGTGCATGTTATTGAAACACCTGTGCCCACAATCTTTAAGAGAATGCTACAAGTATAAACAACCTTCTGTGCACATTGATCATACATACAAACATTTGGATGTGCATTCCATCTGAGCTCTTATGAACTGGCTGTATGCATCTTTAGATGCAAATGAGAATGTCAAAGTGTTACATACCATTAAAAGCTTGTGTGAACCATTGAGCTGAGGTCATGGATTTTTTTGCCTTTTAATTCTGAATATAACCGAGAAGTCACTGAATGTTGTTTCTCTGCCTGAAAATTCTTTCTAACCTCTCTAAATCTCAAAAAAAAAAAGGTCTGGGCGGGGAATTGATATTAGAATTGGCTCAATGATTTACTGTGCCATCCTAAGTAGAGTTATACCCTTCTGAGTCCATTGAAGTCTGTTTAGGATGGCCTGTACATGCCAAGAAATGTACACCTATTTTTCATTTTTATTTTTTAAAAAATAGCTTGTTTGAAAGCATGCCCAGAGTATAATGTTTTGTCTATATTTACCTGTTAACTATTTATAAAAGAATATCAACAAGAACGTACATAGAGAATATTCAATGCCAAACAGAGGAAGTACAATGCAGAATTCAAGAGACCGCTGGTACCTTTCACTGAGATAATTCAGTGGGTACTCAGTGATGGCAGTTTGTTTTCTTTTGGTCTTGCAAGGTAATAGGAGGAGAGTATTTATGTACCCATAATTACAGTCCTTACCACCTAGCAGAACACTTTTGGTTTACAATCTGTCAGCATTTCCATTATACGGACCCATTTTTCAGAGGTCAATAACTTGGCTATTTAAAGGCTGCATCAGCAGGAAATGTGATCTACAGGCTAGCTAAGCCTCTTAATTTGTTTTGCTTTTACTCCCATGCAGGACAAGAAACATTCTTGCTTTGTGTAATTTATGACAAAGCCTTGTCAACTCTTATCTTCAAGTTGGCTCACTTCCCAAAATCAAGACATAGCAGGCTGTGCCCCAGAGATGCCTGCTATACAAACAAACAAAAGAACCCCAAATAAAGCCGCCAACATTTACACGGCAGCTTGTCAAATAAGCCGGCATTAATTACACAGGTTATTCATCCTCAAAAGAAAAGAGCCGAATTAAGCTTTAGTTTAAAAACCCCAATTAAATTCAAAGATAATAGTTAAAGATTCGTGGCTTTTCTCTCTCCTGCTCTGAGAAGGAATGAATTGATTTTCTACTCCTTAAAAGTTGATTGTCTCCACTAAAATTAACAAAGGCCATTCAAAACAAAATCCTTAAGTTACATCAGGTTTCATCTTACAACAAGCTGATTTATCTATGCCAGCAAACCTTAACAAAGTATCAGATTTTTAAAACCACTCCGAAAATCAGCAAAAAACTCAAAGTTTTTAATACACGAGGTTCATACAAAATGGCTTGCATACATACAGTTAGGGCAACAATTTGATGCATGCTTGCTTGGGAGTAAGTCCTGCTGAGCTTACTGTGACTCACTTCCAAGTAAACATGCAAAGGATCCAGCTGTAAAAGGTCAGAGTGAATCATTTAACAATATCTCCTTACACAGATATATAACTGTTGGGTCTTGATGCTCTGTGTGCCTCAGCAGTAAGACATCAAATATAGTTGTCAGCTGATAAGAAAAAGATTGCCTAGCCTGCTCCCTCCTGCCTTTGGTAACAGCTTGATCTTGAAAAATCAGCAAGGGAAGCTTTTCATGGCATGGAGATAAACCTTATCATCTGGTAATGAATGTAGATCAAGTGCCACAGGGCCTGGTAAAAAGTTAGCAACTCCACAGCTTGAACATTTCAGTACATTTAGAACAACTGACAGGTTTAAGGTCTCTAGCTCCGTCCTAACAGGTATGTAACAAAAGTACTCCCTGGTTGTACTTGGAAGAATGTTGCCTGCCATATTACTCCAGTGGAAAAAACTGGGATGCTCCAGCCCCTAAACAGGGTCTTCTAGAATTCTGTTAGAATCAAGGAGTGTACTCACCACAAACATTATAGCTACAAATTAAGGTTGCTTACATATGTATAGATAGACCTCACTAAGCCCAGTGTGACTTGTTTTCAAGCGAACAACTCAGATAGGACTGGGCTGCAGAGGTCTGGTCATGCCGCCCAGTAAGGTTGATAACAGTTGCTCTCAATCTTGAACAGCTCAGCCCAGATTCATACATTCAACAGGGGCATTGTTGAAGTGGCATGGTTGAGGACAGGTGTGGCTCCATCCCTTCCTCCTTGCACGTGTGCACTAGGCCTGCCATCCATATGAACACCTAATAGAGGCTCAATCTCAAATTGCCCTACTCTCCACCACTTTCTCCTTTAAAGGAGAACCTACATACAATTGGGCATCGGATTCACATGGACATTGGATTCACAATGGACACTAACTTTTTTGGAAGAAGGGAGGGCTCTGACTACTGCTCCACAATAGTATTGTTATGGGAAGTAGAATTTCTTTTCTGAAATTCACTTTTTTTAGATATAGCCATTCTTCTTTTTTCTCTTTCAGAAGAATTCTTTTATTTCTCTTTGTAGTATTCTGTACACTTCTTTGTATATCTCTGTGCATGCTTTTGTAATTTCAACCCTTGCAGGGGTTTTCTGATGTTAGACATCCCCAGGTGCTCTAGCAAGAGGGCAGGAAGGTCTGGGAAGACTTTGACCACCTCTGAGCATCTGCAAAATGAAATTCTGAAATTTTACAGAACCTCCCTTCCTGCCTGTCATCTCTTCCAACATCTCTTTTGTTCAAAGTGTAATTGATTTGAAACAGACTTCGAATTCCTAAAAAGGGGGGGAAAACAGATTGTTGCTGTTGGCAGAGTTCGAGAAATAATCCAATCCCGTGCTTTGACATTTGCTTTCAATGACTTTTACTGCAACAGGATTTGCAAAAAGATAATAACTGATGGGGATGACCACACTCCCTGGAATAGGTTACTCCCGGTCCCGACCTCTCAACAACCCTGATCTGAAGCATGTACAGTGTCCAATAAAAATGGTCTGTATTGGAAGAAGAAAAAAGGGTAAACACACTTCAGCCATGATTGGTTAATTTCACTGGTGACTTTAATTTGATTTCTTATCTTTCCCATTTGGGACTGCTTCGGTTTAGTCAGAGGTACAGAGAATTTCCATTATAAAATTAAAATTATTTCTGTATCCAGTGCCATGAACAATATCAAAAACAACTGTTTATTCAATAATTGCTCATTTGATTCAAATTACGTCTTCAAGGGCACCTATACTAATCTTGATTGAACGGTATTCATGGCAATCAAGTCTCTGATGGCTTGATTGGTGTAACAGCCCAGAATATTCCAGCTCAGTATTCAGTTGCTGAAGGAACACAGCAATTTGCAATTCAGTTTCTGTCTGGGAGGGTAAAATTGCCAGTTTGGCAGGAATTAGAACTACAGAAAGGGAGAAGCTGAGGTCTGGGCAAAACAGGTATGGAAGGTAAGGGCCAGGGAGACCAGAGGAAAGAAAGCTCAAAGGACATGTCCCAAGCAGGAAATTAACTGAAAAAGAAGCTGGAAGAAGAGTCATACTGAGGTTCAAATCGTTATGTCCATTAAAAGTGGTTCTGGTGCAGTTATAATGGTGGTTCCAGTGACAACGATAACAGTTCTTTTGTTTTCCTGGTTACACTCCCAGTTTTTCCAGGAGCTGAAAGGGGAATTTTGCCAGTTGTGACCACATAGTGGCAGACTGTGTATCATTAAAGCATTCTGACCTGGTAACCTTGCTGCAGTTCCTTATACATCTATGAGCAAGCCTTGCTACATTAATGTTTCAATATGAGAATGCTTCGAGTCAGGCCATGAGGGAGCAATGAAGCCCAAGAAGATACAACAGGGAGTGGAGTGATTTTCACATATTGATTTCAATACAATAAAGAGCCGCACAAGTCACAGGAGATAAAAATAGGGCCAAGGCCGATGGTGCAAAATCAGGTAAAAATATACTTTATTACTCAATTAAATTTGAAAAAAATCCCGCTGTGTTTTGCCAACAGGCTTTGTCAAGAGAATCTATAATATATAATAACAATACAGAGTTTACATAAGTATAGTTAAAATTATATAAATAAAATATTGTATTAAAAGTTAAAATCCGGGTCCAGTGCCCTCATGGATGGACATTTTCAAACTTGCCAGAACCTTGAGATTAAAAGCTTTTTTCAAGGACAGTATACAGCCGGGTAACCAAAAGCATACTCCCTTTCATACTGTATCACACTTTATACTTCCTGGGCCCATCCCTCCTGCTATACAATTATTTGAGGAAAGATGAATTAGTGATTTAGAAAAACTGGAATGTAATTTAAAATCTAGATGGGTAAATTTGAATAACAAAGAGAGGCTGGCATTAAATAAACCATCTAGTGACCCTAATATTATAATTAAAGAAGCAGATAAGGGTGGCACTATTGTTGTTCAAAACAAGTCAGATTATGAATTGGAAATTAGGCGGCAAATTAATAATCCAGTGTATTATACCTCTTGTAAAACAAACCCAGGTCCATCAATTCAATGCATGATTAGAACTATATTGAAGAAGAACATAAAAACATAAGAGAAGCCAATGTTGAATCAGGCCAATGGCCCATCTAGTCCAACACTCTGTCACACAGTGGCCAAAAATACCAGTTGCCGTCAGGAGGTCCAGCAGTGGGGCCAGGACACTAGAAGCCCTCCCACTGTTGCCCCCCAAGCACCAAGAATACAGTGCATCACTTACCCCAAACTGAAAGTTCCTATCTATACTTTGTGGCTAATAGCCACTGATGGACTGCTGCTCCATATGCTTATCTAATTCCCTCTTGAAGCTGTCCATGCTTGTAGCTGCCACCACCTCCTGTGGCAGTGAATTCCATGTGTTAATCACTCTTTGGGTGAAGAAGTACTTCCTTTTATCTGTTCTAACCTGACTGCTCAGCAATTTCATTGAGTGCCCATGAGTTCTTGTATTGTGAGAAAGGGAGAAAAGTACTTCTTTCTCTACCTGCTCTGTCCCAGGCATAATATTATAAACCTCAATCATGCTCAGCCATTGTTTCTCCAAGCTAAAGAGTCCCAAGCGCTTTAACCTTTCTTCATAGGGAAAGTGTTCCAACCCTTTTGTCATTCTAGTTGCCCTTTTCTGCACTTTTTCCAATGCTATAATATCCTTTTTGAGGTGTGGTGACCAGAACTGTGCATAGTACTCCAAATGAGGTTGCACCATTGATTTATACAGGGGCATTATGATACTGGCTGATTTGTTTTCAATTCCCTTCCTAATAATCCCGAGCATAGTGTTGGCCTTTTTTATTGCAGTCGCACACTGTCTCGACATTTTCATTGAATTATCTACTTCGACTCCAAGATCTCTCTCTTGATCAGTCTCTGCCAGTTTGGACCTCATCAATGTGTATTTATAGTTAGGATTTTTGGCTCCAATGTGCATCACTTTGCATTTGGTCACATTGAACCCCATTTGCCACATTGATGCCCACTCGCCCTTTGGAGTGCCTCACAATCCTCCCTGGTTCTCATTATGGGTTTTTATTATGGGATATATTACACCTAAGGAAAGAGATTTCCTTGATAATACTAACCCCAGAACCCCAGTATTCTACATCCTACTAAAAACAGATAACTATATCCCCCACCCCCCGTAGGCCTAGTATCTCTGGTTGTAACTCTATCCTGGACCCTCTATCCAAATATATTGGGGGGTTTCCTCCGACCATTTGTGTCCTTAATGCCATCATATATGAGATGACTGATTTTATTAACATATTGGAGAATATAGCTAATAAAAATAGAGAAATCCTTTTGGTTACACTAGATGTGGTGCCACTCTAAAGCAACATTCCTCAGGGAGAAGTATTACCTATTACAGAAAAAATGTTAAACAAGAGAAATAACAGGAATCCTCCAACTAATTTCTTGTTATCTCTAGCTGAAATAGTGCTCACAAAGGCATTGCAATGGGATCCTCAATGGCCCAGAAGCTGTCATTATATTTATATGGGCAATTTTGAAGATAAATTTATTTACTCTTTTAACAATCCTTTCCATAGTTGTATCATTAAATAGTGGTGATAGCTAGATGATGTATTTTTATTATGGAAAGGTGACTACAGAAGTTTATTGGAATTTCATGTTTGGCTGGATGTACAGGATGAAAATATTAAATTTGACCTTCATGTGGATGACAAGAAAATCACCTTTTTTAGATGTCGTGGTCATAAGGGAACAGAATATAATTTATACAAATTTTTATAAGAAACCATCAGATTAAAAACTCCCTTTTGAGATATGACAGTCACCACCCTAAACATCTGAGAAATGTTTTACCATTCAGCCAATTCTGGCAACTTAGAAGAAATTGCTCAAATATTTATGACTTCAAAAGGGAAGTCAAAAGACTTCTACTCTTAAGCACAGTTTAGCAAGTAGAGGTTGTCCAAATTGCATACTCCAGTCTGCTTATCAAAAAGCCTTGACATCAGATAGAAAGAAACTTCTTGTGATCAGATTGTATGTAGTCTTTCCTATAATAATGTGTGAGTCTAAAAAAGAGTATCTGTAAAAATTGGTATTTGCTAGAGAATATCCTTTTATGGGACTAACCCCGCCCCCCCCCCCCATAATTGCTTTTAGGAGAATCAAGAATCAGAGGGAACATCTAGTTCACAGTAATACCTATAAATGTGTTAGTAAACAAACAGTTCTACCTGGCACTAATCCTCCTCAGGGACATTTTGCCTGTGGAAATTGCAATTGTTTAAGTTAACCTGTAGTGGCTTCACCTGCGGAGGGACACATTCAGCTGGCAATACATCAATTGCACTGGCTACCGATTGAGTACCGGATCCATTTCAAAGTACTGCTATTGACCTTCAAAGCCTTGGGCGGCCTGGGACCAACATACCTGAGGGACCGCCTCTCCCCATACGTGCCCCAGACAGCCTTGCACTCTGCTGATCAAGAACAACAAAAAAGGAAGAAGAGAGCTCTTCCACAAGATCCAGGAAATGAAAGGGAAATTCAGACCATGACTAGGGTTGCTGAAAGACCAGCATGGCAATACATTATCAGATCCGGACAACTTAAAGTAAAGGTAGAAACAATACATTGAAGAACTATACAGAAAAGACAAAAGGATGACAGATTCCTTCAAAGAAAAATCTTTTGAGGAAGAGCCGACAGTTTTAGAAAAGTGAAGTGAAACCTGCACTCAAAGCAATTGAAACAAACCACCAAGAGTAGATGGGATATCACTAGAGCTAGTTCAAGCCCTTTACCAAGATATGTCACATTTTGGCAAAAGGATAGAGTGATAGAGCTAACTGAATCAGACTGGGAGAAAATTTGGGCTTCACCTTCAAATACATCAAGAATTTTGTGTATTAAATACCAATACTATAAAATGTTTTCAAACTGGTATCTAACTCCATCCTTTCTTTAACATCCAATAGTTTGAAAAGAAGCCATGTTGGTCGGCAGTAGTACAGCTGGATTTGATTCCAGTAGCACCATAGATACCAAGAAGATTTTTGAGATATAAGATTTTGGGAGCTGATGCATCCTTCATCAGATAACAGGAGAGGGGGTGTTGACTCTCAAAAGTTTATAGCCCCAAAATTTTGTTGGTCTCTAAGGTGCTATTAAACTTGAATCTAGCTGTGCTTATATTAGCTTTGTGTTGCAGTCTACAGGAAATACATTCTTCAGTCCAACCACTGAGGTCTCCTGGCTGCTAGATCGATTGATCTTTCCCTTCTACCTCCCATTCTCTCTCTCTCTCTCTCTCTCTCTCTCTCTCTCTCTCTCTCTCTCTCTCTCTCTCTCTCTCTCTCTCTCTCTCTCTCTCTTATTTCTTCACAGACAGTATTATCCACTGAAGGTCCCCTCCTCTTCCTATCTTTACAAAAACAAACAAACCCAACCCTGTGCTCCTAGGAATCTGTTAAGTTGCTACAAAAACAAACATGATTGACTGATTAGTTGCTGTAGATTTTCCAGGTTGTGTGGCCGTGGTCTTGGTATTGTAGGACCTGACGTTTCACCAGTAGCTGGGACTGGCATCCTCAGAGGTATAACACAGAAAGATGGAGTACTCTCTGTGTCAAGGTGAGAAGAAAAATGGTAGGCAGGTAATTTATATCTACCCCAGAAGGTGGGGTAGGGCTGAGTCATTATCTTGTAGGAGTTCTCCAGGCTATGAACATGCTAATGGAGGCGCTTTCTTGAGGAGGTTCTTTTGTCTATGGATTGTTTCCTGAGAAGGTTTCCTGTTTCCTGAGGAGGTTCTTTTGTATGTGGAATGACTATTGAAATTCTAATCTTATCTGTAGTGCTATTGTCAGATGTAGAGCAATTTGTGTTTTTCAGGACAGAAAACCATGCCCTATTTATTTTTAAATTCTCTTCTTTCTTGTTGAAGTTGTGTTTATGTTTATGAATTTCAATGGCTTCCCTGTGTAATTTGACATGGTAATTGGAAGTGTTGTCCAGTCTTTCAGTGTCCTGGAACAAAATGCTGTGTCCTGTTTGGGTTAGGCTATGTTCAGCCACTGCTGATTTTTCAGGTTGGCCAAGTCTGCAGTGTCTTTCATGTTCTTGTATTCTTGTCTGAATGCTACGCTGTGTGGTCCCAATGTTAACTCGTTCACAACTGCATGGTATGTGGTATATTCCTGCAGGAGTGAGGGGGTCTCTTCTGTCTTTTGCCGATCGTAGCATCTGTTGTATTTTTCTGGTGGGTCTGAATACTGTTTGTAGGTTGTGTTTTTTCATAAGTTTTCCCATCTGATCAGTGATTTCTTTGTTATATGGTAATAACACATTTCCTGTGGGAGACTGTTTTTCCTCAGTTGTTTGTTTTACCTTTGGTTTAATCGCTCTTCTGATTACATTCTTGGAGTAGCCATTTGCTTGAAGTGTGTGGTTAAGATGATTTAGCTCATCGTGGAGAAAGTGTGGTTCATATATCCGTCTTCCACGGTCTACTAATGTTTTAATTATGCCTCTTTTCAGGGGTCATTTCGTAGAATGAGAGGTGCAAGGAGCTCATTAGCACAACTCATTAGCATAACTTATTTGCATAAGCCACACCCCCTGACATCACCGAAAGTGTGTCAGAAGACAACACCTACCCCTAGGGACTGTCTTTCCACTCTGAGGGCTGTCATTCCAGTCCCAGAGTAGCCTATCTGGGCCCAGGAGGGATGCTACACATGCTGCTTTGCGCTCCTGCTGGGAGCTGGGTGCAGGGCTTGCCACCACCTGTGCTTCTAACTGCCGGAGCTCCGCTCCTGCATGCTCCTGCTCCAAATGACCCCTGCCTCTTCTTTGCCAAGGGTGGTGACTGGAGTTTTTGTGTAAATAACAGTCCATGTGAGTTGGTTTTCTGTAGACCTTGTGACCTAATTGAAGGTTAGCTTTATGGATGACCATGATATCTAGAAATGGGGGTTTACCCTCGATGTCTTTTTCCATGGTGAATTGTATGTTGGGGTGGATGTTATTGAGGTGGGTTTTATTGACTGAACTTGAGAACCTGACAGCCTGAGCAGCTTCATGATGCTATTGGGGGGGGATTGCCCCTGCTGGGAAATCCCAGAGGGGACTTGATTTCCACTGCCCCCCCCCCAGTTTACAACCCTGTGGGAAAGTGAATGTGAAAGTAAGGTTGATTTTGTCACTAGTTCAGTTAAAACAGTGGAGAAGGCAGCATCCTAGAGCCATCATTATAGGGAATCCATTCTGGAAGGGGCCAATCTTTGGTTCCTTTGCATTGTGTATCCTATGCAATGCCAATGGATGGCACCCAGATTCACTCCAAACCAGAAAGGATCATCATTGGGGTGGAAAAGGTTGTAGAAAAAGGTTTTCCCTGGGTTTGCAGGATCCAGCAAGGGGCTCCATAGGTTAGAAGGAAATGGGTGAAATTGCTTTGGTAAGAGAAGAGAAAAGGGTTTCCCCCATTCTTCCATCTTCTGGCTGCAGCCCTCTAACCCACAGTATTCTATAGAGGTATTCAGGGGCTTTTTTCTGGGGGAACACACCGGAACATAGTTCCGGAACCTCTTCAACAAAATTAATTTAAAAATGTTTAAAAGTTCATGAGTTTTCAGTATACAGATTGAAAACTTCATTTCCCTTTGAGAGTTCTGGCACCTCTCTCCTCCTCCTCCTCCTCCTCCTCCTCCTCCTCCTCCTCCTCTTCTTCTTCTTTAAAAAAAGCTCTGGGTATGTTATGTGTAGTTACCACCATCCAGGTACAGTCTGGATTTCTCTCAGAATTACATCTGCTTTCCAGACTATTGAGATCCCCTGGAGGAAATGGGAGCTTGGGAGGGTGGGATCTATGGCATTGCATCCCCACTGATGTGCAGACTCCCTGGCACCACCCTCAAATTTCCAGGAATATTCCAAGCCACAAGAGGGTAGGGTAGAAGCCACTTTTAAAGAAAAATGTACTGAAGACTAGGACTATGACAGCGTTTTTTGTCCCTAGAGGAAAGCAGGGTGGGAGTGGGGAATAGCAAAGTAACAAAGTAGCACAAAACAGAAGACATTTCCGAAACTGTAAGCATGATGGAGTAAGCTAATGTTCCATTAATTTCTTAGTGAAGAGAGAGGAGGAAAAGCACTAAACAAAGTTTTTATGGCTTCATTTTCTGTCCATTATCTGGAGCTAATTTGAAACCTCACATGTTCTATGGGTTCTTCTGGAACAATGCCAGCAGCACATTTTTGTAAAACAGATGAAAACTTACCCAAATGATATCAGGAAAACAATTTTAGTGGTCTTCAGTTTCCTGAGAGAAAGACAATAGGAGAATGTGTGCAGTCATAAAGCCAGATGGTGGTTAGAGGAAAGAGGAAGGGCCCTGATGAAAGAGTCTACTAGAATGATTCCTGCAGCCTTTGATGTGCTTGCATTTTTAATCAGTCAGCTTCTTTGTAAAGGAATCAAAAGGCCTGAAGTAGTAGTAATTTAGAGTCTGATTTCATTATCATGTATTGTTATTTTGTCACATCTACTGATGATATTTAGCAGTTACTTTGCAGGGTGGTGACTAGGAGTGTGCATTTGGTATAAACCAAACTGAATAAATACCCCCAAAATGCCTTATCAATATTTTTAGGTATTTTCTAAGCCAAATACAGATTAGAGAATCTGATTCGGCTACCGATATCGATGATACTGAAAAAGCTGATATTATTTGGCTTTTATTCGCTTTTATTCGGCTTTGTCAAATAGCGGCTGCTGGAGAAATTTAAAGTTTAAAGAGCTACAAAGTTATCTTTCACTTCTCTCCTCTAGGGCTCTAGAGGGCTGGGTTCTGCAAAGAATCCCAGTTTGGATATGGAGACCCATGAGCTCGGGCATCTCCTCCAGAAATGCCAGCACCTTACGGGTCACTTCTCTTGCAGTGTGAAGGACAACCATCTGCTTCAGGAGAAGTAGATACTGACAGGCATGCCGGTGCACTGCCTGATTGGTGATGTGAGCACCATCTGGAACTCTACCTGTGCCATGCTTGAGCATCTGGTGGAGCAGAAGAGAGCCCTGACTGCCCTGATCTGTGAGACTGGGGTCATATGGGAAGAGAGCCGGCTCACGCACAAAGAGTGACTGACCTTCTCTCAGACTGTGGAAGTTCTTAGGCCCTTTAAGAGTACACATAGATGCTCTCATCTGACATGGCAAGTCTGGCTCTAGTCATCTCCATGATCCAGACAGCTCATGAGGACTTGGCTTCCTTTCTGGAGCCTGCTGCAAGATATGCAGATGTGGTCCCAGCAGTGTGTGCACTGGTGAAAAGGCTGCAGGAGGGATTCGAGGCCCACCTTCATCCTCTCACACAGCAGAAGGTCTACATGTTGGTGACTCTGTGGGTTCTGTCAAGGACACTCTGTGGTTGATCACTACCTGATTTTAGCCCATTAGATTGAGAAGTATAATTCTTCAGTAAATAATCAGTAAGCCTTCATGGACTCAGCATTTGATAGCATTTCTAGAACTAAACTACGGCAGAAGCTAAAAGGAACAATCAGCATACACTTGCTGTGGCTATTGACTAGATTGTATCAAGGCACAGAAGTGAAAATCAGATGTAGCCCTGAAGGCCAGACTACAGAGTCTATTCCAACCTTTAAAGGTGTTTGACAAGGTTCTCTTTTATCCCCTTACTAATTTAATCTATACATCGATGCTACCATCAAAGCAGTTTCAGGACCTATTCACCAGGCACCTATCCTTAATAATCAAGATCTTTCAGTTCTAATTTATGCTGATGATATTGCATTATTATCTCACATATTAATAGGGTTGTAACGCATGTTGGCTAGTTTTAGCTCCTACTGAGCTGATGAAGGTTTAACTATAAATGCTGAGAACTCAAAAGTAGTTGTCTTTGGAAGAGGATGCCAACTGAAGAAAAAAGACTGGAGGGTGGCAAATACCAACATTAATAACATTTAGACGTTTAGGAATGATATTCTCCCAAGATCTATCCTGGAAAATCTATACCTTATAACACCATATTTAATTTAAATAAAGTATTACCCAGCAGCTATAAGGACTTTTTGGAGTAAAAATGATCAAATGATACTTTATGGCACCAGAGTATGGGTAGAAGGTATATCTGAGACTATTGATTCCTTCTTATTAAAATTCCTGAGAAAAACAACCAGGTTACCAAAGTGTGTATCCAATACAGCTGTTCCTTCTGCAATTCTGCAATTCCTTCATTAGAATCAGTAGTTTGGCTGGACACATTTAGACTCAGGATTAAGATTCTTTTTAGCTATAGATCTAAACTCCTTTTTAGACTAGGAGAAAATCCCTTCCAGAGTAAATGGAAAAGGCTGGTTGATCAGAGACTGGAACAACTAGGCTTTACTCCAACGTTGCTATTCTTGATTGGAAGTGAGAAAACTGCATTTCAAAGGGTCAAAAAGCAGCTACTGATGCTAGATTTTAGAAGCACAAATCAACGAGCAAGAAGGGTATGTTCCCTTGCCTACAATGGACATGAACCTCCAGCCATCTTACCAACATATTTAAAGTCCATGAGGGTTCCCTAATATTGAGATTTTTTTTGGCTGCTAGATTGAATGCCATATTAATCCCAAGAATGAAAGGTGGCTTTTGGGGAGTTCTCTTTTCAGAACGTTGGTGTTTCTGCAATGTGGGGAAGATAGGTATCTAGTTATCGAATGTCTCAATTTCAGGGAGGAGAGACAAAGATAGATTACCTCGATACTTGAGGAGAATGAGCTTACAAATATCAATCAGAGTCTTGCTTTTTCTTTACAAGATAAGGACCCATATATCATCAGGTCACTGGCATCCTACCTTTTAGCAACCCAGCTTAAAATTAAAAAAACTTTTGTGACTGGAGTGAGACCTCCCCTCCCCCCCCCCATGTATGATTAGGCTGAAGGCCTGTGGACAAAAGAGCTGTATCACAAAAGGAGAGGAGAGGAGAGGAGAGGAGAGGAGAGGAGAGGAGAGGAGAGGAGAGGAGAGGAGAGGAGAGAGAGGAGAGGAGAGGAGAGGAGAGGAGAGGAGAGAGTTCCCTGGGGAGAGAGAATGATTGTCAAACCAGCATATATCTCTAGTATAGAATGTCTCTCAAACCAACAGCCTTAGGTTCCTTTCTTACCAACACCAGCATAAGAACCATTAGGGCATGGCTGCTTGGACACTACCCTGATCATATTTGAAGGGAGCCCAAAATGTCAGGTGAGGCTGTTGATTCAGTTCTTTCCCATGCCACTGTTGTTAGCCCTCACAACCTTCCTATAGAAAGTATCCAGACCAGCTCTTTAGTGCTTTTTGTTTGTTTGGTGTAGTGGTTAAGTGCGCAGACTCTAATCTGGGAGAACCAGGTTGGATTCCCCACTCCTCCACTTGCACCTGCTGGATGACCTTGGGCAAGCCATAGTTCTGTCAGAGGTGTTCTTGAAAACAAGCAGTTTCTGTCAGAGCTCTCTCAGCCCTGCCTACCTCACAGGGTGTCTGTTGTGGGGAAGGGAAGGGAAAGGAGTTTGTAAGCCACTCTGATAATCCTTTGGGTAGTGAAGGGCGGGGTATAAATCCAATCTCTTCCTCATCCTCTTCTTCTTCTTTGTCTTCTTCTTCTTTTTGCTATTTGCCTCATACAAGGGAAATATGCTGTTTTGTCTACACTCCTAAAATGTGGTTAACCATATTAGACTAGCTTTACCTTTACCAACATCCACACACTTCTCCCTCATTCCCTTCTCTGAGAACTCTCTGCATGTGTGTGAGGCTCCCCCATCCCCACGGCTGGCTTTCCACCTTCTGTGGTTTCCTCAGACAAAAGGGAATTGAGGATGAGGTTCCCCACTTTGGCCTCAGAATTGAGAAGAAAAGGGGGTTCTGGCACCCTGGTCCTTTGTCTTCCCTGGACTAGCTCACTGCAGCCTGCCTAACTGCCCTCCCCCCAGGACCTCAGTGCCTTCCTTCCCCCCTGACTGGGTGTGGTACCTTCTCTTTTCATGGGATTCCCTAGCCCTCCCCACACCCGGCCTGTATCCAGTCCCCTTCCTTCCCCTCCTCAAACCCCAGCCTCCCCAGCCTCCCCTCCCAATTCTCCAGGTATTTCCCAACCCAGAGGTGGCAACCCTACAGAAGCCCTGTTGAAGCCACTGCCACTTACAGTTGAGAGTACTGAGCTAGATGGGCAAATCCTGTGACTGAACATAAAGACACTCAAATGTCTGATCTTACCTGTGTGTTTGTGTGTAAAGTGCCATCAAGTTGCGGCCCACTTATAGCAAGCCCAGCAAGGGGCTGTCAAGGCAAGTGAGCAGCTGGGGTGGTTTGCCTTTGCCTTCCTCTGCAGAGTCTTCCTTGGTGGTCTCCCTCCCAAGTACTGACCCTGCTTAGCTTCTAAGTTCTGACGAGATCGAATGCCATGCCACCTTCCTTCTCTTGATCTTACCGAAAGCAAGACAAACAATCACTGGAAAACTGTAATGGAGTTAATTTTCAGTCCACCACAAAATTCTAATCAGGTACAGCAACTTTCAATTCTCATGACTTTTGACAACACTGAGCCTTTATAACTGCTCGGCCATGGCTCATTTGCTGTGGTTTCAGTATACATTGTGTGTAAATGTGGTAGATATTGCCATCATCTAGATGTAATTTGGCTGCTGAAGCCAGCCTTGCCGACTGATAGCAAAGCACGAAATCTATAGAACTAAATCCGCCAAGTTATAACCAGACTGTAGAAGCCATTTCCACAGGAAAAAAATGATGACTTTGAAATTGCAAATTTATTTTTAACCTATTAAAAATCAATTCTTGAGTGCTACCTCACTGAGGAAGGACAATAAATATCAGCTTGAAAAAATAAATCCCTGCTGCTGCACCAGCACAAAGCAATCCCGAATGCTTCAGCAAAAGAAAGTCTGAAGAAGTGCTACCGTCATTAATCACCAGCTGTAAAATGCTGCCCAGCAGTTCGACCAGCAGATCCAGCCCACTCAAGCAACTGCAGTGGAGGCAGATCTTTACAATAACGTATACCTGATTACATAACTCTCCTTCTTCAGGCATGATGGGACTGGATGGTTGAGAAGGCAATTAAGTGGAGTATTTCCTGATTGGAAAAAAAAATCAACAGCTTCACGATCACTCCCAGATGGGGTCCGTGCATATGTCAAACTGTCTCTGAAAAGCCGTCTACACTAATGGCCATCCCAACATCCACTGGCAGTGAAGAAAACTAGTGCCCTTAAACTAGGGTTGCCAACTGATGGCTCGCTACCAATGCAGAGGGCAGGGATGGGAGGAGATGGTGCCATCGTGACATTGCAGTGACACTCTTGGATTTGGGCAAAACTCTATGGTAAAATCATAGAGCTTTGCCCAAATCTTAGAGCATTGCCTCATAGTCATGCTGGTGGCATGATGTCACTTCCAGGTAGTTGCCAGAAGTGATGTTGCAAGACTGGCCTGGCACTATTTTGAAAAAATCCCTCCTGCCATACTTCAGCAGGCTGGCAGTCAATGAAAAGGGGGAGCCGGAGGTCTCCCTACTTTAAACACGTGAATGTGTCAGTAGTATAAAATCAGGTGATTAAAGTGTGCCATGGCAGCTGCTTAACATCCATAGACATCGCTGCTATACATACATAGACACTGAAATTTGTATTTAGTATTTCTAATCAGGTATACAAAACATTACCTGAGTTCAATTTGAGCCAGAGCAAATCTGGGGCAAACCAAGGGTTTCCCAACTGGCCAAAGTAGCCCAGACCCAACATGCATACTCCATAATATAATGCACTGCAGTCTTCAAAAGAAAGTAGAATTACAAGGTAGAAGCTTTCAGGTGGGTAGCCGTGTTGGTCTGAAGCAGCAGAACAAAGTTCAAGTCTAGTGGCACTTTAAGACCAACAAAGTTTTATTCAAAGTGTAAGCTTTCGTGTGTTCTTCAGACAAATGGAATAAAATCTCCTCAAGGTCTACTTACAGGGAAAAAGAGGGTGGGGGCAGCCGTTAGGAGGGGCCACTCACAGCCAAGATGCTTAAGCAGAGCTGAAATTGGATCAGGTGGCTGGTAAGATCAATGGATAGCAGCAAATTAGCACATAAATGCAAGAGTTAACAAAAAGATGTGAGAATGAAGCTAGAGTCCAGCAGTACCCCCAAGACAAACCAACCTCAACCCTGTGTACATGCAAGAACAGAGACTCAGCGTGTGCACACTTCTTCACATACACTGAAACAGATTTTAGAAGCTATTCTTTAAAGTATGCTGCTTTGTATTCAATGTGGTATTTCTTTTAGCTTCCTTATATCTTTCGAAAATATTTAATACATTTCCTCCTTTTTCATCTCAGTTATAAAGAGAGTAAACAGATATTGCTTGGCTCAACATTCTGCCAATTAATTATTGTTATTAGTGACCATGGTTGTCAGGTCCCTCCCACTAGCAACAAAATCACCATTGGGCTGATTGCATGAAGTCTGTTCTATGGAAAACTTGGAAGTGACATCATGCCTCTCTAGGAATTGCCAGACAGCCAATGATGTTTCTGGCAATTCCTAGAGAGGTTTTCCCTGAAAGGAGGAGAAAAGGAAGAGGAGGAGGAAGAAGAAGAGGAAGAGGAAGAAGAGGTGGGGGAGATTGGATTGGAGAGTTCACTACCTGAAGGAGTCTCGGAGTGGTTTACAATCTCCTTTCCCTTCCCCTCCCCACAACAAACACCCTGTGATAGGTGGCTCTGAAAGAGCACTTTGGAGAACTGCTTGTGAGAGAACAGCTCTGAAAGAACTTGTAACTGACCCAAGGTCACACCAGCAGCTGCATGTGGAGGAGTGGGGAATCAAATCTGGTTCTCCCAGATTAGAGTCCATGCTTCTAACCACTACACCATACTGGAAGTTATGTCACACCGTTGCTGACAACTTCCCCCCATCCATGCCCCCCGTATTCCCTCTGGTTGCCAGGCCATGCCTGACAAACCTCTTTGTGGGCCAAAAGCTCCTCAGCAAATTTACAATTATCAGTTTCTAATTTTCATTAAACTTATTCTTCTAAATATTTTACACTGCAATCTTAAAACACCCCTCTATGGCCATTGAAATCAGTAGGCTTAGAAGGGTGTAACTGTTTAGGATTGCATTGCCAGAGACCTCTGATCTGTTTCATAAACTCCTAAGTCCCCAGAATGCTTTTCACGATTCAGTCCAGTTGCTCTATCTGTGTTCTTCCAAAGTAGTTACTTAATCAACTAACTGGACTTCAAGAACACTCCCAGGAAAAGCTGTATTTGCCATTCCTTTCTCAAAGTCTTTAATTTGGGCCTGGTTCTCTGCCAGAAAGAATCTCCTCAAAATGGGAAACAATTATCAAAACAGTTAAGACTTCTCTTGTCAGCTAAGCTACCCAGCTGAGAGAAGAAACAGAAAGTGACCATCTACAGAGTATCCCAGATGAAAAATGGTGCCCTTCCCACACATCTTATTTCTAGCGGTTCAATCAGTCCTGGAGCAAGGAAGCAGGAAAAAGTCCTTTACACCCTCGCTACCTGCTGCCCCCAGTAGGTGGCACTTATACACTGCCCTGCCACTATCTCCCAGTCCAGAGGAGTTGGATTGTTGGCTGAAATGTCTGACAGGAGAGAAATGCCTTCCTAATCCCAGAGCTGAGTTGAAATTCCAATAGCCAACAGCAAACAAACCATATAAGATTTCATTGTACTCCACACACTGCGATTCTAGCCTGGAACTTGAACTATATGTTTCTATTAAACTACAGTAATGTTAGTATCATGCCAAAGTATTTTATTTCTCACAGTGATATTTTTATGTAATTTAATTTACTGAGGCAATCCACCCTTAGAAATTTCTATACCAGCTGCATAATAGATGCACTTGATTTCTAGTTATGAGATATTTCTCCAATACGCAAAGATTTATAGTTTCTTTTCTGTGGTCTAGCGAGAATGGTTTGGTGCACACTTTCCAGATTGGTTGGGGTATTATCCTGAATCATTTCTGCCAGTTTGTAAACTCTGAATTTTATCTCACTGTTTAACAATAATGCTGTTTTCACTCCTAAAAGACAATGCACATAGAAAGGAATGGTGTTCCTACAACTGGAAGTACACACAGTACCAGGCTAGCAGAGAAACCCCTTCATGCAAAGCAAAGGCTATGCATACAATTTTATTGAACATATGTAGAAAATAAAAGTAGGAGCCCAAGTCAACCTGAATACTTTAAGATCAGTACAGCTTAAGGGGAAGTCTCCAGCCAGTTGCCCTACCTTCCCCTTAGGGCACCCTTGCCCTGCCTTTGATCAGGATGGGAAAATTAAATACAGCTACCCATTTACCACAAAGCCCAACTCCTAAATACGAAAGCCTGTTCCCTGCTCCAAGCAAGACTGCAAGGGTTACCATATTTTGAAAAACAAAAAAAGAGGACATTTTTCCCGACTGACTACTTCGAACAACTGATCACTATGGCAAATCTCATTTTAAATACCCCTATTATTTAAGATGTGGTAATTGTTACTAACTAGGAATATCTCTAACCTTCCTTGTTTTAAAATAACAACAATTTTAATTGTTAGGCTAAATAATAGAGGAGAGACGTCAAAAAAAGAGGACCTGTCCCCCCAAAAGAGGACATCTGGTAACCCTAATAATAGCACAGGCCTTCATCACAGGGTGCAAGTGCCACAAAGGTATACATTGGAAGAGGCAAATAACCTGCAAGTATGTGAGAAAGTGCTTTCAAGTCCCCTGCTACCAAGTAATACTATCTACATCGGTAGTGAAGGACAGGGTATAAATCCAATCTCCTCCTCCTCCGCCTTCTTCTTCTTCTTCCTGAAATTCCCTTCACATACTGGCTATTCTGGCACCCCAGTTACCACTCCAATTTAATATTTCACTTTCCTTTTTCAAAGAGCCAGATTTGGTAAAATTTTGATATAATCTGGCTCTTTGATTGTAAAAGGTTTCAGACCTCTGCCCTAAATTGTTACCTGCATGATATTAATTATTTGTAGTTTTGCAATACCTGCATAATTATTTTTATGGGCGTCATTGTAGTGATGTATGATACTAAGAAGCTCCATATCTTAGCTTGAAAAGAACATTGTCACCATGTGGGGAGACCAGACACTGTCTTGCCCCCTTTCCCTTCTTGCTGCCAGCTCCCTGGATAAAATTCAGATGCTCTCTCTTGTGGGATTGCCCAGGGTCAATGCCACTGGGAACTATTACTTTAGCATACCAAGTAGCCAAGTTAGTCGGGTAAGGCAGGTTCAGACTCTCTCTAATAAAATTTATTTCTACAAGGCACAAACCCAGGGTACATAAGACAGAGCTAGATAAAGGTGGGTAGCCATGTTGGTCTGAAGCATTAGAACAAAGTTAGTCCAGTGGCACCTTAAAGACCAACTAGTTTTATTCAAGGTGTGAGTTTTCATGTACATGCACCCTTCCTCAGATGATGAAATGGAATTATATGTCATAGTTGTATATATAGGAGTGGTTTGCTAAATTAAATTTGTTAAATTAAATTAATTAAATATTTTGCATGCTAATTTAACAAACCACTCCCATATAGACAACTATGATATGTAATTCCATTTCATTATCTGACGAAGTGTGCATGCACATGAACCCTGAATAAAATTTTGTTGGTCTTAAAGGTGCCACTGGACACTAACTTTGTTCTAAGACAGAGCTAAGCGCACTAAGCAAATAAAACAAAATAAAAGTAATTAACCAGGTACTTACAATCCATGGCATATCTGGTCTTCATTAGCTGCATGATGCCCCCCTTCCCTGGTGCATCTGCAACCATTGCTAGCACCATACCCCTCTTCCATCCATTGTCAATGGATGGCAGGAGAGCCAGCCCAAAATGGACCAACCAACAGCTCACTCTAACAAACCCCAAACAAAGGAACAGCTCTCCTTTTCAGACCCTGCTTCACGTGGACTCTCAGGGCCATTAAAGAGCTAGAGTATTTTCCCTGTTGGTTGTAAAGGATGCTCTCTATCTAGAGAAGAGCACCTTTCACATGTTCTCCCAGTCAGAGAGACACTAGTGTGCCCTTCCATCACCCTAATTATCACAACACCCCTTGCTCCCCTGAGGAAAGAAAGAGAGAGAAGAGGGAGGGAGGGAGGACTGGAGAACAGGAAAAAAATCTTCACATCGTAAGGAGGAAGGAGATGGAGATTTGACGAGTATTTTATTCGTTTATTTTATGTTATTTATAGTCCTTTCTCACTGAGACTCGGAGCAGATTACATGATGTAAATCAATGCGAATCAATGGAATGATACAAGAATTATAATAGGACTAGTACACTTCTTATTAAACTTCACAACAGTTGACTATGCAAGATGTTTATAAAAATTTATGAAGCATTAAGTTGTCTTATACTGAATCAGACTAGAGTCTCATATGGTGGTCTTCTGCATCACCCGGTCCTTCATTCATAATGAAGACAATGAAACTCTTCCAAAACAAAGGCTGCAGGACTGAAAGCTCAGTCACAGTTTCAAGAAGGAGTCACAGAATGTCACAGAATGTTCCAGATTCTCCAATCTGGGCAAATGGAGGTTTGGTTATGCCTGAAGAATGGTAAATGGCTCCAGGCAGCAAGACAGAGTGTACCAGTGCTCATACCAGTGCCCCATATGCCATTCACTTGTCCATTGCTACCATTACCATGAGATCCAACCAGTGCTCCACTCGCTTACAGCAGGCAGGATTGGCTGGGCTGGCTTTGTGGTTTTGGGAACCCTGGAACTAGAGCTCATTGGTGCACTAACCAGCTAGGGGCACACATGGCAAGACAGACCACACCCCAGCATCTTCTTGCCGGATGATTGAAGATAGCTGCACCAAGGCCCCTGACAAAAAAATATTGTTTTAAAAACGTTACCTTCCTGATGTAGACAGCATTACTACAGGGCAGCGTCATTGTTCTCCATACAAGGTGCTGCTCAGGAATAGTCCCCTTTCTTCAGTCTCTTGAGCTACGCTAAACAAAACCAGACAATCTGTACTCATAGACAAAGACTAAGATTCCCAGTTTGGCTGCAGGGTTATCTTGAAATGGTATTACACCGCCACTACCCGTTCACAAAGACAGAAACCCTCTTGCTAATTGGTCTCTAAGGTGCTGCAGGACTCCAACCCAGCCCTTCTTCTGCAGGCCAGCATGGCTACCCTCTGAAAGAAACTCTTTTGTCGCTCTAGTTGAGATTGCCGCATGGTCCCCCCCCAATTATTGCCTTGTGGTTTTAAAAGATTTTTTAATGATGGCTTTCATGTTGTTGTTTTAGGAATTCTGTTTTTGTTCTTTTATTACCAATGTTTTCCACCTGGGGTCCCCGTTATCTGGGAGAAAGGCGGGTTTTGCAAAAATTTAAACAAACAAATAAGAATGGTTCCTGGGAAATTGAGCTAGGACCAAAGAGACGCAAAGATCATGCGGTGAGTGACTCGAGGCTTTTGTTCAACTTCCTCAGAATGATCTGTTTATCACATTTTGATCCCAAACCTTATTTCAGGGTGGCAGACATAGTTCTGGTTGCCTCGACTGTATATTCACAATAACCCTCTGAGTTTGGACAGAGTGACGAGCCCGTGATTTCCCAGTGAGCTTCATGGATGAGTAGAGGTTTGCACTCAGGTCTCCAGGTCTGACCACCGCACCACACTGGGTCTCCCTGCAGTTCCCCACTGGCCTCCCATTGGCCTCAGGTGACTTTGTATCTACCCCCCTTTTCTGCCTAGTGCACTTTTCTGTCTCTGCCAGAACTGTGTGAGGACTGGGGCATCTTAACTGTACCCCCTCCACACACATACTCAACCTGACAGGAGAGAATGAAGATTCCCAGACACTTCCCACAATTAGAAAAGACGCCTTTAGACATTTATCTGCTAGTTTGACATATTTATTGCTTTACAACTATTGACCTTATAACCTTAACTTGTTATTTAGTGTCACTGTGCATGTCTTCACGTTGCATATCATCACGTTGCATGTGAACTTGCTGTTCATCCTCTGGCGAAAGGTCTGAACCTTGTCTGCCATTCTAATGTATTTGATAGGGTGTGCTTTGCACACAAAAGCTCATACCTTGAATAAACCTTTGTTGGTCTTAAAGGTGCCCCACTGGACTCTAAATTTGTTGTACTGCTTCAGACCAACACGGCTGACCAGCTGGATCAACCTGGGGACGTGTTCTGCATTGTGCAGTCTCCCTCACGCTGACTTACATTTAACACCTGAGCTGTTACACCCATAGAGTTTTGTTTGCTGCTAGGCCACTGATTCAGTACATAAATTATGTAACTAAACCAGTGGTGCACATTGCTTGGATTGCAAACCATCAATTCATTCCCCCCCCTCCCCCCTCCCCTCTGCCGCCTCAGAAGAAGGAATTCCTTAGAGGAGTTTGCAAGAACTGAAGCAGAACTAAAATTATGCTGCTCTCAGCTCATACATGCCAGACTTAAATAACATATTGTCTTGGTTCATGCCCCTTTGAAGTGATATCAGCATGAGCAAGCAATCACTTTGTTCGGTCAGGATTCAGGACATTTTGATGACAAGACGGTATTTGTAGGAACTCCATTGTGTGGCACAAAGCCCATTTTTTACCAAATACCTTCCTCAAAGGACACTACATAAAATTTATCCTTCTCCAGTTCCCTACATTTGACCTGGACGTGGCTGGACTTCTTTCGCATTTCATGAAAGAATGCAATCCATTATATAACGTTAAAGTGATATTGCGGCAATGAGAGAAGTGGGGTAAAGCAAACATACCACATCTACCCCAAAAGAAGATGACCCTGAATGTGAAGGGATCCTCTTTTTTAAAGAACAGGTTTTTAAATTACTGGATATAGCTGTAATGTGTGAATTTAATACAATTGCCATTGCTTTCTTCATAGCGCTCTTTGGGCAAGGGAGGGGGGAGCTAGTTTTCCATGCAGGTAAAGAAGAGAAGTAAGAAGAAGAGATTGGATTTATACCCCGCCCTTCACTTGGAGTCTCAGAGCGGCTTACAAACTCCTTTCCCTTCCCCTCCCCACAACAGACACCCTCTGAGGTAGGTGGGGCTGGGAGAACTCTAAAACAAACTGCTCTTTCAGGAACAGCTGTGCCAGAGCTTGTGACTGACCCAAGGTCACATCAGCAGGTGCAAGTAGAGTAGTGGGGAATCAAAACTGGTTCTCCCAGATTAGAGTCCGCACACTTAACCACTACACCAAAAAGGAGCATATGAATGTGACCGGTTTCTCATCTTCCAGTAGAGTAGCCCTGTTTGCCTGTTGCAGCAACAATAAACACACATTTTGGGTAGGTGGTGGCTGGAGATCTCCTGGGATTGCAACTCTGGGCAACTGAGATTGAATCTCTGGGCAACTGGGCAACTGGGATTGCATCTCTGGGCAACTGATATCAGTTCACATGGAGAAAATGGCTGCTTTGGAAGGTGGACTCTCTGCCCTTGTACCCCACTGGAGTCCCTCCCCTCCCCAAAACAGTCATATGATAACAAAGTAATTCGAAGAAGAGAGAGATATATAATAGGTACAATAAAATATTTAGAAAATATTTACAATAAAATTCACCATGTCAGCACTGTGACCCAGTAGACTCTGGCAGCAGCCCAGAATCTTGGGACTGTCTCTGAGATTCCAGGCTCAAGCTGGCAGAAAGGAGGCATTCCATCCCTCTGATTTCCCTAGAATGCTTTGAAGGATAGGTTGGATAAACGCACCTCTGAGATCATCATGCAAAGGGCAATGCAGCTGTACACGGCCAACCCTTTCGATTTCTTCAGAGGCACAAGGACATATTTTATTTATCTATTTATTTTTATTATATTTGCATCCCGCCCTCCCCGCAAGCGGGCTCAGGGCGGCTCACATTTACCGGCCACTAGTGCTGAGTTAGCATAAAACATTTAAAAACAGATTAAAACAATCATACAAAACAAAGAACAATTTAGTGCTCGCAATAGTAGTCGTTCTGTCAGTAAAGTAACAGTGGCATGTTATAGCAGGTAATTCTAAATCCCCGTTCAGTGGTATTCCATCTCCATCTCCATGCAGGGCCAGCCCTCCACCATGGATGATACTTATAATAATAGTTGATGGTAATGGTGGTGGTGGCGGCAGCTTCTATTTAAAAGCCTGGCAGAAGAGCTCCGTCTTACAGGCCCTGAGGAACTGTACAAGATCCTGCAGGGCCCTGCTGTCTTCCGGGAGCTCATTCCACCAGGAGCCATCTCTGAAAAGGCCCTGGCCCTAGTAGCCGTGAGCCCAGCCTCCTTAGGGCCTGGAACAACTAACCGATGTTGTACCCCTGACCGTAGTACTCTCTGGGGTATGTATGGGAAAAGGCGGTCCCTCAGGTGTATCGGACCCTGGCCATATAGGGCTGTAAAGGTAAGTGCCAGCACCTTGAAGCATTCGATATGCTATTGGCAGCCAGTACAGCACCTTCAGCTGGCCGTGGCATTCTGCATTAGCTGCCGCTTCTGGATTCGTTACAAGGGCAGCCCCATGTAGATGCTATGCCCACCGAGGGGGGGGGGAATCCTACATATAAGTATGGATTTGGGGGGTCAATCTGCTGGGGCTGTTTAATATACCTGAAACATACTATTTTACTCTGAGTGTACTTGGCTTGACCAGTAACAATCAGAGGTGGACACTGGTGTATTTGGTTTATGTAATCTTTACCTAGTGGGTTTTTTTTTTTTTTTGCACATTCAGCATTGGTCCCAAAAGCAAAATCAGATGAATGAGACTAAAGATAGACTTTTTAAAATTGAAAACTATTTGAGAGGGGCACCATTTCTCACAGAGTACATATAGTAGATAGTGTACACTATTTCTTTTGTTTCATCATCACCTCTAGTAAGAGGTTTCTAGGTGTGTGTGTGTGTGTGTGTGTGTGTGTGTGTGTGTGTGTGTGTGTGTGTGTTTGTTTGGGGGGAAAATTACAAAACCTGCAAAATGCTTTTTCCAGACTTGAAGACTAAGAGATGAGCAAATATCTTCAGCATTCTGGAAAAAAAAACCCATCGTATGCCTCCAGTCTCAGATTTATCTGCAGCTAATTCTGCTTCCTGCAAGTCAGCCCTGTGGCGCTATGGGAAAGCCTGAAAATTGGCAGATATGCTGATACTATCAGGCTTTGGGGGGAAAACAAAATGGGAGGAATCAGAGAAGAAGCCGAATGGACTTTTTAGGTCAAAACCAGCATTTTGGACTGTGATTCCTGTCAAGGTTTTACCACTTAACAGCCTGGAACAGAATCTCTAGGGATGTGCATTTAGATATATCTAGTCCAAACATATACCCAAAAAATACCTTACTGGTATTTTCTGGATATATTTGGGTCTTTGGATGGTATACAGATTTTCTGGAATACCAGGAAATGGGTCCACAAAAATCCTGGAAATATTCAGGATAAGCCATGAATAAACCAGTGTTTGAAGGCTCCCAAGATTCTTTATTATTTTTATTTTTATTTATTTTTTTGTCTATGTCTTCCCGGGCTTGGCATTAGCTTGCCATGTTGGTTTTGCTTTGAGTCTGTCCTTTTAAATTGGTTTTGTCAGTCTTGCAACATTGAATTCTTTGCATCAGTTGGTTTGTGTCGGGTTTGTGGTTTGTAATGGATTCTCAGGTTCAACATTGCCTTCAATTCTCAGGTTGTACATTAGGACAGGTTCCCTGATTTTACATTTGTTAGGCTTGCAACAGCAGCCATAATCAGTTTGGCTTGGACAATTCTCTGGTTTGCTATTGGGCTGGATTCTCAGGTTGCACATTTTTACTGTTAGGCTTGCCACATTGTCCTGCAATACTGTTGGGATTCCCTGGTTCTGCATTGGTTCTTTGAATTTATTGGTTCTGTGTGCTTGAGGGGCTTTTGGCCAGGGATTGTTTTGCTTGCTCTTACATCTTTGGCTCTTCTTTGCCCTGGAGAAAGCATGGAATCTCACCCCTCACAGCAAGCAATGGAGGATGGTTGGGGAACCTGGTTCAGGGGCCCATAGAACTGGACTGCTTGGTCCAATTAATTTGAAATGTGGTGATTATTTAAATGACAGTCACCAGCAGCTCCTCTGCAATTTCCATGCAATTTGGTCAAAAAGCAGCACCTCCAGCCTTCCAGAAATATTCCCCATAGAGAATACTGTAGCTGAATAATACTGGAAACCTGAAGGAAAAAACAACATCTCAGGTCTGAATACCAAACCCATATTTGAAACTTGGGAAAACAGGAATACCAATATATTTTGACTCCCTGGTATCCAGATCTGAAAGATATAGATCTTTTTTTTTAGCTGTCCATTGCTAAGAATGTCCCTTGATTTCACCTTCCTTTGGAGAACACTCTCAAACCTCAGGCATCCAGCCATCCAAATGTGTGCTCAGAAGACTGTGTCCTCTTCACTTATCAGATCAATATATTATTCAGGGTTCTTTAATATATGGATATGGAAAGGAAAACATCTCAACAGCATGTCATCAGTGAAATCCAGAAGTGCTTATCTGTAGGTATAAATATATGTTACTGGCAATATAGAGGCTTTGAACCCTGCAGATTTCCAGCACTGCTTCTTGTTATCCACTGTGCAATACTGAAGGGTTACCTTTGAGTTAGGATTTTGCATTCTTCTTTTTTGTTCATCCCCCCACCACCACCACCACTGTACAGGTGCAGTCTGTTTACTGATAGAAAGAAAAAAAAGTTTGGATTTGCAACTCCTCTTTACTCAAGGAGTAAACACATGGTATTCACTGCCACAGGAGGTGGTGGCAGCTATAAGCATGGATGGCTTCAAGAGGGAATTGGATAAACATATGGAGCAGAGGTCCATCAATAGCTATTAGCCACAAGGTATAGATAGGAACTCTCAGGCTGGGGCAAGTGATGCTCTGTGTTCTTGGTGCTTGGGGGGGGGGCAACAGTGGGAGGGCTTCTAGCGTCCTGGTCCCACTGATGGACCTCCTGATGGCACCTGATATTTTTGGCCACTGTGGGACAGAGTGTTGGACTAGATGGGCCACTGGCCTGATCCAACATTGGCCTCTCTTATGTTCTTGTGTTCTAAGGAGTGCAAAGAATGAGGTTAGGGTGGGATTGTCAATGTCCAGGTGGAGCCTGCAGTTTTCCCAGAGTTGCAGCTGGTCTTCAGACTACAGAGATCAATTCTCCTTGAAAAGATGGCAGCTTTGGCAGGTGGGCTCTTCAGCATCACATCCCTGCTGAGCACCCTCCCCTCTTCAAATTCCCACCATCCCCTGGCTCAGCCCCCAAATCTATAGGGATTTTCCAACCCCAACTTGGCAACACTAAGGTATAGGAAGGGAAGATTTCTTATCTCAGCTGCCCGTGTTCTTAGATGTCTAAATTGCCCATTCATACCCCAGCCCCTCCTTGGCCATGAGGTCTTGCATTGCAGGTAGGGCTCAGGGGCTGCGCCTTCAAGCTTCTGCCCTTACGAACCATGCCCTTTCACAGATGTCCCCGGCCCTCCCTGTTACATTTCTCCTTCTGTGTCTAATCCTAGCTAGGATTGGCTCCTCCCTTGGCAAATTGATTGATTCCCCTGCTTTGATTTACAGACACACGCTATTCGTCTCAACTCCTTGAATATCTCTTTCTCCCCCACACAGACTGGTTCCTGGAAGAGAAAGAACCCTCCAGGTCACACTCTGAACAACACAGTTAATCACATTCTCTTTCTGTTCTTGGATTGGGATCACCCACATTTCTTCACTGCATGATGGAGTATCTGCTGAGGCTCACCAAGTAAATTGCACAAGAGCAGAAGCTTTTATTGGGGGATTGGATGTCTATATACAAAAGAAACCGAGTCCAAATCAATATTAGGGAAGACTATTAACAACCACAAAATAGCTGCATCCACAAACCAATTACGATATAATAGAATGAACTGGCATTTATGCATTCTGATCAGAGACCCCAGCTATGCCTTCTGTCTGCTGAAAAAAGCACAAGCTGAATGGGTATGTAATTCTGTACAAATCCGAAATTCAGATGTTGACTTTTGGAAACAGTAAAATTTCTCTTTTGGAAATCTATGTGGAGACATTAAAAGTAAATACCAAACCTTAGTGGTTAATTTTAGGGACAATAATCAATAAGTAATATTCAATACTACTTCTTTGTTGTTGTTTTTTCACCAAAACTTCTAAGCACAACTATATAGAGCCAATTTGGTGTAGTGGTTAGGTGTGCAGACTCTAATTTGGGAGAACCGGGTTTGATTCCCCACTCCTCCACTTGCAGCTGCTGGATGACGTTGGGCAAGCCATAGTTCTGACAGGAGCTGTCCTTGAAAGGGCAGTTCTTGACAGAGCTCTCTCAGCCCCACCTACTTCACAGGATGTCTGTTGTGTGGAGGGGAAGGGAAAGGAGTTTGTAAGAAACTCTGAGTGAAGGGCAGGATATAAATACAATCCCTTCTTCCTCTTCCTCTTCTTCTTCTTTATCTGAAAACAGAGATAACTGAACTAAGAAAATGGAAATGTGCAGTTATGTATACAAACAGGAATTAGGAGAATGTGCCAGAAAATTTTTCTGAATATTTATTTTAGATCAAAATGAAACCCATCTCACTGAATCTGTTAAGGCAAAATTCTCATTTCCTCCCATTGGGAATTAAATATAAAACAGCTTAAATCCACGAACATCATTATTAAGTGATTTATGGCTGTGTCGATTACATGTTTGACAATTTCCCATTTTTTAAAAAAATGATATTTTAATTTTACATAATTACATCAAAATTTAAACTGCCTCCATTCCTAGGCTTTTTGACCATGTTGTTTACAACGATTGTTATTTCTCTCCATGAGATCAAATCAGTCAGTCCTACAGGAAATCAACCCTGACTGTTCCCTGGAAGGCCAGATTCTGAAGCTGAAGCTCAAATATTTTGGCCACCAAATGAGAAGGGAGCACTCACTGGAGAAGACCCTGATGCTGGGAAAGATTGAAGGTAAAGGAAAAAGGGGGTGGCAAAGGATGAGATGGTTAGATAGAGTTATCGATGCAACAAACATGAAATTGAGCAAACTCCGGAGGACAGCGGAAGACAGGAGGACATGGCGTGATGTGGTCCATGGGATCACAAAGAGTCAGACTTGACTGTGCGACTGAATAACAACAAAATTGTGCATGCATGCATATGCCTGCCAGCTCAGGATGCACCTGATTCACCCAAGGAATATTTCCAGTAACTAATGTTAGGATTTAAAAAAAAATTAGTCTTTAAAGTGACACAGAATTCCTGTTTAATTTTTTCTTGTTTGGTTAGCAGTTATAATACCCCAGATCCCACAGATCGAGAGATCCAGCAAGGTGTCAGACAAGGACATGGGAGACTCTGGTTCAAATTCTTACTCTGCCTTGGGAATTCACTGAGCGACCTTGGGCCAGGCACTCTCTCCGCCTCAGTGACTGCACAAGGTGGCTATGATGAGAATACAGTGGAGAAGAGGAGAGTTATAAGCCACTTTGGGTCCCTGTTTGGGAGGAAAGTGGGTTACAAATAAAATAAATTGCAGCAGAACTTCCTTCCAGTGCATGGTGACTTCCCCTAACACTGGAGGCTCTTCTTCTCTCCCAAGAGCCTCTTGCATCAAGGGAAACTCATTTCTCTAGAGCAAACGGCAGCCATTAGTGGAACAGTTCTGTGTGCTACATTTGCTTTGTTTTAAGGTAACTCCATATAAGACAGGTATTTTTAAAATCAAAAATCACCTCTCCCTCCCCGCCCCCTGGAACAGAGCAACTAATTTCAAAATTTGCTTAGGTGCCTTCAAAATCAGCCTCACATACAAGTGAATGTCACTGAAGCTTTCTTTCTTCCCTGAACAGAGAGAGGCTCACCGACCTGACATTATTCATGCCCATCTAAACAGAAGCCTGGAATCAATACAGCTTATTGTCAGATTAACGTTGTCATAAAATACTCAGCTGAAGCTTCTCATAATAAATACCAGTAAGAGGAAGGCATGGAATATGGATGGAAACAGACTGCCCATGGAGCAGGCACTGACATTTGTCTGCCCGCCATCTTCTTGGATGAAGCACAAGGATGGGGTGAACCGATTATGGCTCAGCAGGGGAGAGCTGGCCAATCAAGGGTAAGCTCAACGGTTAGGTCTGGTGTCAGCTGCCCTCCATGTGCAGATCAGTCCAGTGTGAGCTCCCTGCTTGCCCACCCTCTTTTGGACCATGTGGAAGAGGCCCATAGCCAAGATATTTTATCCTGGGGGGCTCTAGTGTTCTGGGGGGCTGCTGGTGCCTGGGGACTTAATTTCAAATAAAAATTTAAACCCTGCAAGGATTTAAATGCACCTCCCCTCTCTTCACTTTTCCAGACAGCTGAGCAGAGAGGGGGTTTAAAGTTTAAACCCCCTCTCTGGAGTCACACCGCAGTGGTGGCATGATTTCTCTATTGGATACAATGGAGAAATCACGCCGCTGCTGCAACATGACTCCACAGAGGGGTTTTAAAGTTTAAACCCTCTCTCTGCTCAGCTGACTGGTGGGGGGGAGGGGGTGGCTGCATGGCTTCCATTGCCATGGCAGAATGTTCTTCCTGCTAGCAAGCAGGGAGAAGACTCTGCTGGCAAGGGAAGAGGAAAATCTTGTGGGGCTGTCCCTTTAAGGGAGGGGGCTGAACAACCCCTAATAGCCCCACAGTAGCTACAGACCAGTGTGGGAATAGCTGGTCACCATTTTTCAAGGCTGAGCAGGAATTTTTTTGGGCCTCACTCAGATTGGCCGAGAGGTGGGCCTTTTTTCACCCGCTTCACATGGTCGGAGGGGGTGAGGTTTAAATAGGCTTGGTAAAGCTAGTTAGGCCCTAACTGGGAAGGCAGGAAAAGCAGGGGTTGGAGGGAGTTTGAACTGGCAAGCACCCTGAGATATCAGTGATGGGAGGGGTCCTCATACTGGGTGCCTACGGCTTTGCAGTCAGGGTGACTCAGTTGGGGGGCTCTTTGGGGTGAAGGGGCATATGACGAGACTTAAGGCCTTGAAGCCATGGGCTGGAATTTGCCCTGCCCTCCCCTCTATGCACTGGCTTGTGGGCTGTGACAAATAAGGTCTGGAAGGATCCTCGACCTGTCTCTGAGCCAAGGTGGGTTTGCCCATGCTTTAATGTGTTGGTGCAGATCAGCTTATGTATAAATAAAATTCCCAGTTTAACCCATAACTCATGTTGTGTTTCATTCAAGGGGCAGGTGAGCAAACGGTAGACAGCCCTGATGGCCACAAAACGAAATCAATCTGGGCAGGTTCAAAATCTAATAAGATTGCTGTACCACTTAATCGCCTTGTTTGTGTCTACGTTTCTCATTTCTTTTTACCCACTGTTGGAGTATCTTTCTACTATTATTTTATGCAATTTATCATGCCCAGACTGGTGCTACAATTTAATTTACTTTGTTTTTAGTTGACTGTGAACCTTCAAAACACTATAAAGATTAAAATAGGGACATGGCTGTATTGTAACACTCCTGCTTTTCCATCAGGATCACTTGGTGTGATCCCAACACGATTTTACATTGCGTGATTTGCTAATTTACCCTGCAGTCTGTGATCTAGCCTGCAGTGATTTAAATGCAAAGAGGGTGTATTTTTTTATTTTAAAAACATTACTTGTCACAACAGCTGCAAACATAACATCACAGCAGCAACATGTGAAATAGCAAACTATGAACTACATGGCTCCTTAATGTTCGTGCGCTGGCTCACCTGTGCACTAGAGATAAGACACTTCCTATGGCCAGAGAATTAAACTAAAGAATTCCAATGATACCCACTATCGATAATTTTAAAAGGCCTCCCTAAAGGTAAAAGATGGGCAAACTAATAATAGAGCTGTACCAGATTCCAGATAATATGGATAGTCACAGATCACCAAATTGATTTATTTAAAACATTTATATCCCACCTCTCCACAATGTGTTTGAGGTAGCTTCCGATGTATCCAACATTTCAATATCGTCAAGATATCAAGAAAACCACAAACACCAATATAAAGCACAGTCAGCCATGAAGAGCCACTACAGTTAGTGCATAGTTGGGGAGGGGCTGTAGGTCAGTGGAAGCGCCTGTGCTTGGTGTGCAAAAGGCCCCAGATTTGATCCTCAGGATCTCCAGTTAAAAAAGGACCAGGCAGTAGGTGAGACCCTGGAGTCTGAGAAGAGAATACTGACCTTGATGGACCAGTGGTCTAGTTCAGAATAACAGGAGCTTCATGGTGTGTTCAGATGTGACCAGCTGATTTCTGATTTATAATCCCTGGGAAATGGATCTACTGGATCCCAGAAATAGGACACAAATCTTTAATCTTAGATGCTGTTTGGGTTGATTTTGTAACCTGATCCTATTTACTGAGAACCCTGAACCTCAGCAGCACTTAGACCCAGCTCTAGTTCTGGTTAACCTTAGGCTTCCCTAGCACGGTTTGAGGTTCTCTAGTCTTAACTACTATTGAAAGTTGCCTCAAGTGCAGGATAGTGTGTGTGTGTGAATATCTTTTCAAAACTGGTAGCCTAAGGGCAATAAACAGCACATAGGCCCGAATGAGCAATAAACTGTTATATTTTAAAAACATCAAGAATGGCCCAAAATAATAGAATATACTTTATTTCTAAGATATCAGCTATGTTTTATAGTCATTAGCACAAAAGAGGGCATTGAAAAACACAGTCAAGCAAAACAGATGCTTTAATGTTCTTTGCATGTCCTTAAGGGCATCAAGTCATGAGTTCTCCAAAACCATAATTCAATTTTAAAAGGATTGTTTTGATTGGTTTTTAAAAACCATCATTCAATTCAAAAATTCACTGTGGACACCAATCCATATTTATTTCAGCCTGCACAAAAAATTGCCAAATTAGATGAAAAATATTAATTACTATGTGCAGAAAACACATGGAAAATGACTATTGAAAATGCGAAAGACTGGGATATATATATATATATATATATATATATATATATATATATATATATATATATGAGAGAGAGAGAGAGAGAGAGAGAGAGAGAGAGAGAGACTGCCTTCTAGTGTCAAGTTCCCCAGATAGTCAGTCAAACACCAGGCTTCATGAGAAGATAGTATTTGTTAAAGACAAGTCTTGGAGATGCATGAACTGCTTTTGTCAGTGATGCCAGAGAGTACATGAAATGCTCACTTATAGTCCCTTTGAAATAACACCCCCACCAAGCTACAAGCCAATGGTTACATTGCGCGCACGTGCTAAAGAAGAAAAGAAATCACCCAGGCCAGAATATCCCATCAGGCAGCTGGGCAAAGCCAGGCTTGAGACCCAAGGTCAGGCGAGAGATAAAACACACAGCATAAGCAGTAATTCACAGAGACTGGAGGCGCCTTGGTCCTCCCACATTCCTGAACAATGAAAGATGGCTCACCTTCCCCCCCCTTCCCCCTCACAGAAATGGCAGGGCTACCTGACATCTAGTCAAATGTGAAAAACCGGGATTGCAGGAAACAAATCTGCAATCAATTTATCCAAGCGGCAGCAGGAAACAGCAATCCTAAAAAATGTCCACTTCATTTGTTAATGCTTTCCTCCTCCCCCCCAAAAAAAAACAGATTTACAGATTAAAGTCTTTCACCCATGTAAACAATCCCACTGTTTGATCAGACCTTTGTATGGCGTTGAAAAGAGAACAAAGTAAAAGTGAGTGATACCACTCAGCCACAGAGAGGCAATAATGATAGCCTAATATCAAAAAGGAAAATGGTGCTGACTTACCAGGTGCCTTCTATATACCACTGATGTCATTTTTGGGAAGGGAGATGAACTGATCAGTGCCACCCATTGCCCACAGTCTCTTATAACCGAAGGAGTCTCTGTTAACTCCCTTTTGTAGAAAATCCTACACGTATCTGATGAATGTAACTTCTACATAGCGTTGTGGTGTCACAATTCACATCGTTCCTGAACCAGGGCTGGTCTGTGCTAGAACCAGACAATAACTTGTTTAATTTGTGAAAACAGGCTGATGTTACAAGGCTGGTAGATCCTGCTTCAAGACAGGGTATTCTTGATAAAGTGAAGCTGGAGGACAAAACTGGATAACCAATATCATGGTTCCTCTATTTGCAATTGTGAACAGTGTTCCCTCTAAGCTGAGTTAGTGTGAGCTAGCTCACAGTTTTTTAGACTCCAGCTCACACATTTTTGTCTTAGCTCAGGAAGGATGGCTCCAGAGCAAACTAATTTATGCAGTAGCAAAACTGCTCACTCACCACTGTAATGCCAGTAACTCACAAAGTAGAATTTTTGCTCACAAGACTCCACAGCTTAGAGGGAGCATTGACTGCAAAACTTCTGGGATAGAATCATAGATTGTTAGAGTTGGAAGGGACCTTACAGATCATCTAGTCCAACCCCCTGCACTCTGCAGGAGCATAGCCGAAAGATAGCCCTACAACATATTACCAAGGATATTACCAAGGTTCTCTGCCCATCAGTACAACCATGATCTTGTGGGCTGACTGTGCAAAATTCTTAAATGGAGTCTTACTGAGCTTTGTGCCAACACAGAGTCAGCACAGACAATACTGACCTTGATAGAGTGGTCATCTGACCACGTGTCTGCTGATTGCCACAGGAGAAGGGACCAGTGGGCTGCAGCAGGAGGTCAAAGTGGGAAATCCCTGCTCTGAAAAGTGTGTTGTGCTTAGCCATCACAGGCAACCTGGAAAGTTAAAAGGGCCCTGGAACTGAGTTGACCCAATGGCACTACAAGCCAGCACTGAAGGGACCGCTCAGCTCAACGATACCACCAAAAGACATAGGCTCACCCATTGTTTTCATCTGTAATCTAGTGGCAAGTGTCTGAGGAGGCAACTGGTGAACTGATATTATCATTGCCAGTAAAAGGTTGGAGCCACGTAGCCCTGGGCTGTTGGCTGAGTTGTTGGAGCTTAATTCTGTTGCTTCTGGTCTCAAACCCTCCAGAAAATTTCCCTGTTGTCCAGTGGCCAATCCCCCATTGTTGGCTCTACACCAGTATCTTTCAAAACAAAAAGAACCCAAACTATTGCACAGGTCTTTACATAAGCACTTTAAGAAAGTCAGCATCAATGTGAACTTCAGCTTGTACCACTGTTATTTACAGTGCAAGAACAGATTTGCTTCTTGCTTGCTTCTTTGCCAGCGACTCTAATATATTTGTGTGATATTCTTGAAGAGCAACGTTTTGAAAAACACACACCGAGAGAAGTGCTGAACAGACAAACAAATGATATAGTGCGATCTTTCAGCCATCCCAAACGAAAACCAACACTGCCTTCTCATTTCAGCGGCTGACGTTAATAAAAGCAATACAGTGCAGTAAAAATGCGATGTTAGTGTTGGAGGCACAAACATAGCAGTAAGCACTTATTGTGGGCTACTGAATTTCAAGGACCATTAACTTTTGACCAGATATATTGGCACTTGCTTTGACATCTGACTTTTCATATCCTTCTACAACTAGGGGAATTACATTTCAAATCTGCAAGCGCTTACAACTTCATCGTAAATTAATAACTTTGCAAAGTATCAATTGTAACTTTTTTAGAAAGGGGGGGAAAGCTACCTCCAGCTCCAGCATCTTATCCCATCAGAGGATAATTTATTTCATTGAAAAGCTGACGTTGCTAAAGCACTATTCATTTTAGAAAGCCAACCAGCATTAATAATTTGCAATGAAATGATCCTTTGGATGGAAGAAGGAGTATTCAAGGGTTTGGGTGAACACATGCCAAAGAGCTGGAAGTATTGCAGAGACATTAACGTCCTCAGATGATAACAGCCTCTTGCATTACAGAGACCTCTCCAGTTGGCAATAACTTCCCAACATTAATCTACTCTGCAGAGTTAATAATCCATTTAAGGCAGTAAAAGGAATTGCCTTAAGTTAAGTAAAGATGCTATTGTATCCAACTCAGGGGATAGCAATGACAGTCAGCAGCTAACATTGGCAGGGGGAATCAAGTGATGGATGTTACCTTGCAATTGACCTCAGCTGGTGAACAGTAAAGAATCGGTGGCTCAGATCATCAATTCATTGTCTGCTTCAGGAGGCCTTAAGTCAATCAACTTGCAGTAAGCACCTTAAATGCAGAACTTGGCTGATGCTAAGCAGGATAGTGAGAATGAAGATGCTGGCTGGATTGGGAAAAGGGAAGTGGAGCTGTGACTCAATGGCAAAATATCTGTTTTGGATGCAGAAGGTTCAGCCCCTGGCATCTTCTGTTAAAAGAATCCACTAGCAGGGCTATGTGAAAGACCTCTGAAACCAGAGAGAGCCGCTATTGGTCAGAGTAAACTACGAGTCCCCAGCCTTTTGGAGCCTGCAGGCATCTTTGGAATTCTGACACTGCGTGGTGGGCACAGCTGCAAAATGGCTGCCATGAAATGGCTCCCACAGCAAGCAAAGCCAGCCACAAAATGGCTGCTGCAGCTTACTTCCAGTCAGACAGTGAAGATCCTTGTGATGTGATAGCAGCTGCTGACAAAGCAACATTTAAAAAAAAAAACTGCACAGCCAATCGTATCTCCAGCAGCCAATCAGAACCCTTCCTGGGCTCTACCCACTTTCTAAAAACACTTGGTGGGTGCCAGGAAGGGTGTCAGAGGGTGCCATGGAGCATGCCTGGGACTCCTGGAGTAGACGATTCTGCCCTTCGGGATCAATATGAGGCAGAGACATATGTTTGAACCATAGCTATTGCTATTGCCAGGGGAAGCGTTCTTTCCTCTGTGACGAGTGCAGCATGTGCATTCAGTGCATGTACTGGCTTCCAACAGAGCAAATAACACTCCCCCACCAGCACCCAAGCTGTTTCAGCACAGGGGAGAAAGCAGGAATTCCAGCTTTTCCCACACAGCAGTCAGTCCTGATTAGAACTGAGCCCTGCTGCACATTTATTCACAAGTTGCCACCAGGAACCAGCAAATACAGTAAAGCTGCAAGTGTCCATAATGAACTTATGCAGTTTGTAATATCAAAAGTAGACTCAGAGACTCTGACTGTGGGCCAATTATTCTAGATATGTTCGCTACTACTATTGAAAAGCTACTTTCCTTCTCTTTGCGTGTCAGGCCTAAGATCATAACAAATAATGAATAAACAACACTATAGACAAATCTCAGATATTTTAAACATACCGGCATTTGATAGAGATCAAAGAAGCAAGAGACAAAGGAATGAAAATGGGGGAGAAATATCCTTTAGGGTGCTCCTGGATGTCAGATGCTTTGAGCAACTGCATTGCCTTTAACAAGTTAAGAGCACATTGACTAACTATACCTGAAAACACAGATCTCATACTGTGGTGATGTGAAAGTCCGAACTCCATAGTAACAGCCCATCTATGATACATTACCTGTTTTGATTCCAGGTTCAATTACCAGCATCCATCATTGGAGAAGCCAATTGGGAATGAGGACTGGGCAAAGACATACCAGTCCATTTCACTTGATTGGGATCAATGACCAGTTCATACAGCCGATGAGACCCATATTATTATTCAGGAATACAGAACTACCAGAGGACTGTCACCTGGCTAGGATTTTGTGTGAATCTGGAGCTTCCACTTGTGAGCGGAATACACAGCTGTTGTGATTTTCTAGAAAGTAGTTTGATATGCCACCAGTTTGATATGCTACTAGTTTGACATGCCATGACTGTATAAATAATTGTCATTCATATGTGCACCCTCACTCAGAGGAACCAATTTATAGATAATGGGCAACCTCCCTAGAGTGTCCTATGGGCGACCATCACATGAGAGTGTGCAACTTGATCCCACACTCTCAGTGTATGTACATAAGGACAAGATTAAATAAAGCCAGAGAACTGGCCATACATCATTGGCCCAGGTGGTGATCAAAATTCTTAAGACACAACCTGCAGAAACCTTTCCCATTTTGGTTCATGCAAATGCTCTGATAAGCCACAAAAGATGGTATGGTCGTGATCATACACACAATTAGCCATGCCATAGGCACGAATGCTGGGTGGATTTAAAGGGCATGATCAGACACGAACATCTGGGAAGCTCCCCACACCTGTCAGCAACCTGTTTTGCTCCGCCACAGAAGTGGAGTAAAAAGAGGCCAGGGAAAGTGCAGTAGCAAACGGGTTGCTACAGGCCACGGATGGACTTTCCCCTGTGTGATCACTCCAGTGCGCTCTCATGGCATCGGGATGGTCTGATCAGGCCATCCCAACTCTGTGCTGTTGTTTTCCCCCCTTCTCAGTATGCGCATCATCGCATCCTCCATAAGGAGCTGTTGTGTTGAGATGTGATTCATCGATTCCCCGTTTAAACACATTGGGAACAAACAGCAAAAAACCCCGACTCACCTGTGGTTGCATTTGATCATGCAGTGGTGGGCTGCCCCTGCAGCTTCAAAGGACTGTGTGATCACGCAACTGTGAGTCAAATTCCTCTGGAGGAAATAGCCTTGCTCCTCCCGCCCCATGTAATCTTGCATGTGTGACCGCCACCTATGTGAGGCAAAAGTACAAATAGATTTCCCAGCAAATAATGTTTTTAGGATCTAGCCCCAATGCACAGCTTAGTTAAGTCAAAATACTTGAATCAAAGATTATTTAAAATTCTTTTTTCCAGTTTCTCTGTGATGATCATTGTTACGTATTGAGCCTGAACAGTACCTGGAACTGGTTGAGCTGGTTCCCTCAGAACAATAGCTGACCAGAATCCTGAAGATGACCAGTAGTGTAGTAGTGTAATGTAAATAGCCTATCTTTGGGAGTGGGGTGTGTTAAGGTGTGGCCTTTGCATGCTTTATAAGCAGGGCAGCAAGCCCTGGATTTTGTCCTTTTAGTGTTTCTGAAATCACTAAATAAACTAGAGCTGATCACTGCAATGCGTCCGGAACCCAGTATTTAACAATCATGGAAAACAATTATCCCTGAATAAAAGTATTAAGGGATCAGAGAGAGAAAAGGTAAGAGAGCTAACCAGCCACCATTGAAGTCATAAAGGAGGTTCTCTGTGGGTTTCTCAGGTCACCATCAAAGGATTTCTTTTAAAAAAATATAGCCGAGCTAATATAATACATCCAGTCATACTTCACAACTGAGGCATCTATAAGTGGCATCAGCTCAGTGGGCTTCCATTAAATATATACAATGCTCAGTTCAACTTTCTGCGAGAAGGAGTAGAGCGTTCAGCCAGCCTTGAGCGCAAACACTTAAGTGTTCTCAAGCACTTTGTGAAATTGTTCATGTATGTCTGACTTTGTTCTATTTTTATATCTTGATATCCTCCTTTCTTGAGAGCAATAAATAGCTGCTGTGAAATCCTACCATCTGTAAAATGGTTGGAAATTAATATGGAACGTATTTCGAGACATCTTTCATTCTCATGTGAGAATGTGAGATACAGCCACCAAGAATATTCTTTCATGCATCTACTCTTTTATTGTTAGTGTTGTTATAGTTATTACTATTATGTAAGCCTTGTAAAATATCTATTATTAAAAGCTTTGTGATGTGTTTTGACCTGATTTGGAAACACTGTCCTCTAGAGGGAGGTGATTTCTACAGTGAAGTTGGGTGTGAAGACGTCGAAGAGAAGAGATTGGATTTATACTCTGCCCTTCCCTAGCCATTGGCTTACAAACTCCTTTCCCCTCCCCTCCCCTCCCCACAACAGACACCCTGTGAGGTAGGTGAGGCTGAGAGAGCTCTGACAGAAACTGCTTTTTTTCAAGAACAGCTGTGCCAGAACTATGGCTTGCCCAAGGTCATCTAGCAGGTGCAAGCGGAGGAGTGGGGAATCAAACCCAGTTCTCCTAGATTAGAGTCTGCGCACTTAACCACTACACTAAACTGGCTCTTGGTTGCTTGGAGCAGGACTGGAGAAGGAAGGAAGGTGGACTCTGAAACAAAAGAAAAGAACTAGATGTTTTTCTCTCAAGGGAGTAGAAAATTTCTGAGTAAATGTTGGGCAGGAGGGGATCTCTGCTGGATAGCAGACAGGTGTGTGATTGGAGTTCCTGGCATAATTATGTCACTTCTGCTGAGACCTGGAAGTAATATGGCACAAAGACTGGAAGTAATACCCCTGCCCCCAGTGGGAAGGTGGAAACCATGTGGAAATGGTGAAAGGCAGTCGGTAGAAGAGTGGTCATCTTCTGGTGTGGCGGGCCTTTGATCCTGAGTGTTTATGAGACTTCTCCTGCTGTGACTGGGAAGAAAAATGGCTTCTCTGAATTTGTGAATTAGAGAGACCTCACCAAGCATGCAGCAAGACCTGTGAAAAGTACTGAGACTGACGAGTGATTTCAGCTCTCACATACTTTATTAGTTGAAGAACAAGACAACTAAGCCGGCTCACAGGCCGGCTTTTTATCCCCCGTGAGCCCACACCCCAAAACACACAACACCCAGTGATTTGCTATTTACATTGATTGAGTTAACTCCTGCTCCTCAGTTGGAGGGGAGCCAGGATCCTCTAGTCCATTGTCTTTCAGGGCGAAGCTCAGGCCCTTCGCCTGGCCACATGGTGGACCAGTTAGAACCGGTCCCAGCACATGGCTGTCCTAAGCCCATGTCCTCAAGTGGATACATTACACCCCTCCCCCCTTGGTCAGAGATACACCCGCACACAAAGTTCTTTAAGTAAGCCGGAGGCTTTCGTTCCCGGGTTGAGCGCCGGGGGGGCAGGACAGGAGGAGACGCAGGTGCCAGTGTCCTGGCCGGGGAGCCGACCGGTGCTGGCGGAAGGGACCTGGCCGCCGGGGCGTCGTCAGCTGTGGTCGAGGCTTCAGTAGACAGGGCAAGGAGGGTCATGGCTGTGCTTTCCGCCAGGCTGTGTTCCTGCAGAGAAGATCGTGGTTCCTCTGCCTCCTGAGGTTTGGGGTCCTCGAAGTCGTCCGGCTCCTGCGGCGCCACCCTGCGGCGGAGTTGGTCGATGTGGCAGTGGAGCACGGTACCATCTTCGCAGGAGACCTCATACGAACGGGGGGCCCTGACCCGGACCACCCGGGGCGGAACCCAGGGTGGACCCTTGGTGTAGTTGCAGGTGTACACCGGGTCCTCAGGGAAGAACCCCCTAGCCGCTTCCTGGGACTCAGTGACCGGTGCCTTTTCTGCAGCGCGATCGGGATGTAGACGGTCTAGCCGGGTCATCAGGCGACGGCCTAGGAGGAGTTCGGCCGGACTACGCCCTGTTGTGGTGTGGGGAGTAATCCGCTGCCCAAAGAGGAATGCTGCCAGCTTGTAGTCCCAGTCCTTTGAGTCCAAGTGCCGGAGTGCATCTTTGGTCGTCCTGACCATTCGTTCCGCTTGGCCGTTGGTCGCAGGGTGGAAAGGGGTGGACCGGACATGGCGTATTCCACAGTAACGGGTGAAGTCCATGAATTCACTGGACATAAAGGCCGTCCCGTTGTCTGTGACTATTGTGTCGGGAATGCCCTGGGCGCTGAATATCCGCCACATGGCTCGGATAGCAGCTTTGGAAGAGGTGGAGGGTACTGGGACCACCTCTAACCACTTGCTGTATGCATCCACTAGGATGAAGAACAGCTGTCCCTGGAACGGGCCCGCAAAGTCCAAGTGCAGCCGGGACCAGGGGCGGTGTGAGGATTCCCAGGCACGCTCAGGGGCCCTGGGTGGTTCCGGGTGGGATGACTGGCATGGTTGGCATCTCCGGACCATGTCTTCTATGTCTTTGTCAAGCCCCGGCCACCATACGTAACTCCTAGCCAGGGCTTTCATCCGCACCACCCCTGGATGTGCCTCGTGGAGGGCAGCTAGGACCCGTTCCCTCAGTGGCGTGGGAATGACCACCCGGCTTCCCCACATCATGCAGCCTTTGTGAGTGGACAACTCTTCCTTCCTGGAGGTGAAAGCTGTGAAGTCTGGACCTGTCTGGCCTGCGGGCCACCCCCTTACCACCCAGTCGAGAACGCGGCTGAGGACCTTGTCCTTTGCGGTGAGGCGCGCCACCTCCCCGACGTGCACCAGCTGGTCCGGGAGCGCCTCCAGGAGGGCGACTTGGTAGGCCGGGGCTGGGTCGGGGTCTGTGGCAGGCAGTGGAAGGCGGCTCAGGGCATCCGCATGACCCATCGCCTTGCCTGGCCGGTGAACGAGGGAGTACGAATAACCAGACAAAAACACAGACCACCAGATGACTCGTGGCGACGTCATTTGGGGGGTCTGGCGGTCCGGGGCCAGGAGACCGAGAAGACGCTTATGGTCGGTCAGGATCGTGAAAGGCCGGCCATACAGGTAATGGTGAAACTTTTTCACCCCGGCTACTATTGCGAGCGCCTCCTTGTTAATTTGCGAATAGTTTCGCTCCGCCGGCGACAAGGTCCTGGAATAATAGGCCACCGGGACCTCACGGCCATCCGGCAGTTGGTGGCCCAGAACTGCCCCAACCCCATATGGTGAGGCGTCACATGCCAATACCACGGGAAGCTGTTCATCAAAATGCGAGAGCACTGTGTTAGAGGTTAACAAGTCCTTGACTGCTTGGAACGCGGCGGCGTGTGTCGGCCCCCAAACCCAAGGAGCCTTCTTGTCGAGCAGGCGGTGGAGCGGCTCCGCCACCGCCGTCTTGAGAGGGAGAAAAGAATGATAAAAGTTCAGGAGGCCCAGGAAGGCCTGTAGCTCCTGTTTGGACGAGAGCGGGGGGGCTTGTGTGATTGCCTTGACTTTGTCCTCCGTGGGATGGAGGCCATGTGCGTCAACCGCGAAGCCCAGGAATTCTATGCGTGGCACCCCTAGGAGGCATTTCTCCCTCTTCACCTTGAGCCCTGCCGAGTCAAACCTTTGCAGCACCGCCCGGAGCCGGTCTGCGAATGAGGATGAGTCTGGAGCCGCAATGATCACATCGTCCAGGAATGGTTGGACCCCGGGAATCCCCTTCAGGAGGGAGTCCATGAAGGACTGGAAAATCCCTGGCGCGATGGACACCCCGAACTGGAGCCGGTGGACTTTAAAAGCTCCTTTATGAGTGGCTATCGTTTGGGCTTCGGTGGTGGCGGCATCAACGGGTAGCTGTTGGTACGCCTGGGCGAGGTCTAGTTTGCCAAAAACCTGGGCCCCTGCTAGTGCTACCAAAACATGGCCGACCACGGGTACTGGGTACGCGTGGTCCTGGAGGGCTTTATTTAAAGTGCATTTGTAGTCTGCACAAATGCGAATGTCACCGTTTGGCTTTACGGGGGTGACTATGGGGGTTTCCCAGCGTGCTGACGCAACCGGTTCCAACACCCCCTGTTCCACAAGGCGGTCGAGCTCGGCCTCAATCTTAGGCTTCATCGCAATCGGGGGGTGGCGGGCCTTGATGCGTATGGGCCGGACGCTGGGGTCGAGATCCAGTGAAATGGGGTCCCCAGTGTACTGCCCCAGTGTGCCGTCAAAAACCCGGGGAAATTCTTCACAGACCTTAGCAAAGTCCGGCGCCCGCACATGATTCACCCCTGTAACCGTGAGTCCTAGGGGCCTGAACCATGAAAGTCCCAGCAGACTCGAAAGATGTCCCTCCACCACCAGTAGATCCAGGATCCCGTCAAAGTCCTTAAACTATACCCGGAACTTGCCCCAGCCCCGGACCGCCACGGGGTTCTTGTTAAAGGTCAAACCCCATGGCTTTTGCAGGGGGCGTCCCCCCTGTGGACAAATCTTGCGGAGCGTGTCCGCGGCAATTATGGAGAATGATGAACCCGTATCGATCTCAGTTGAACAGGGAACCCCTCAATACGAACTATCACGTGTAATTTGTTGGGGCCATCCGGGGGCAAGTTACATACCAGGTGCGGCTGCTGGGTGGATGCGAGGGTGTGGGGCTTGATGGTCAATCCGTTTCGGTCGGGCGGGGTGGAGAAGACCTCAGGCACTTACCCCGGGAGCGGCAGGCCCGGGCGATGCGGCCCGTCTTTTTGCAAACTCGGCAGACAGCAGTCCTGAAGTGGCACCACCGTCGATCATGTGGGTTACCACAGCTAGCGCAAGGGGCTGGTGAAGCGGCACGATGCTGGCGAGGCATGTTGCTTACGGAGATCGATGCTTGCGAAGAGGGCTGCTTTCGAGGGGCGGTTGCCATTGCGGGGTGGTCGAAACACGGAGCGGTGGCGGCAGATGAGTGTGGCATATGGCGGCGCTGCGCCCGGAGTCCGTGAGGTGATGCGCAGTGCGAGGCGGGCGGCCCTTGGGGATGCGGCGCATAGTGGGGCCGTGTGGTGAGTGGCGGGAGATGTGGTGCGAGGCTGGGTGACGTGCGGTGATCACGGCGCTGCGGAAGAAACGGCTTCGGTTGCGGTGAGCGGTGCGGTGCTGCTCTTGGGGTCAGCGATGCGAGGCTCAGGAGCGTTGGCGGCTTCGGTTGCAGTGAGCGGTGCGGTGCTGCTCTCGGGGTCAGCGATGCGAGGCTCAGGAGCGTTGGCGGCTTCAGTTGTGGTGAGCGGTGCGTTGCTGCTCTCGGGGTCAGCGGTGCAATGCTCGGGAGCGGTGCGATGAGCAGCTGGGCTCGATGCAATGCTCTTCATCGTGGTCATTGTTCAGGGAGGGAGTTGGCATCCCACCTTCTTCGCCAGTGAAAAGTACTGAGACTGACGAGTGATTTCAGCTCTCACATACTTGAAGAACAAGACAACTAAGCCGGCTCACAGGCCGGCTTTTTATCCCGCGTGAGCCCACACCCCAAAACACACAACACCCAGTGATTCGCTATTTACATTGATTGAGTTAACTCCTGCTCCTCAATTGGAGGGGAGCCAGGATCCTCTAGTCCATTGTCTTTCGAGGCGAAGCTCAGGCCCTTCGCCTGGCCACATGGTGGACCAGTTAGAACCGGTCCCAGCACATGGCTGTCCTAAGCCCATGTCCTCAAGTGGATACATTACAACCTGCCTGAAGTTTGGAAGTCAGAACCCAGAGATCAAAGAGATCCTCCACTTTTCACCCTGACTTAGGGACTGCTCAGTATATTTTATTATTTATACTGTTTTGTTTAAAACTTCCATTGTAAACCCATTGTTTTCCCACCTTTCAATAAAAGCTGTATAAGTGCTGTTCAGGTTTTGAACGGTCAAAACAAAGACGATGGCGCAAAGATTTGTGAGTGAAACATAATACATTTTCCCCCACTACATCATTGTTTTTCATCTCTGCTTTGACTTACATTGCACCAAGTTTTCAATGCAGCAACCGGTATTCTGTGGCCACTAACCTGGCCCTTGTAAGGCTACAAGGGTTACATTAGTTGTTGTTTTGATAATGATGATGGTGCTACACTGGTTTTGCTTTTTACAAGTCTGAAAAATGTCAGTATTTTGATGCTTTGGATGTTTTGCTCATTTTTATATTCTCTTTGGTGGGAATAACTATGACTTTCTTGGTTACTAAGGTAGCAACGTAATAGTGGAATAGTAGAAAATGTAGTGGGAGATCTTCATTTGGTCTGTTTACCAGATGATAGCTTGGCCTGGCCTGTTTGTGGCGATCACTATGGAAAACCTAATCCCTCAGAACAACACATTGCCAGTAACCATGAAGAATTCAAAATTATGTTTGTTTGTAGCTACTGTAATTATCGGGGAGGGGAGTACAATCTATTTCTGGATAAAGGTAAGAATAGGGATGGACACAAACTAAAGTTCATGACAAATTTTGGGTGGTTCATGGTTTGCAAACTGAAGTTTGTGGCAGATCAACCAGCAAGAACTCTTCAGAAACTTTCAAGCAGTTCATGGAGGTTTGTGAATGGATACATTTCCAGACAGACTGTCTCAACTCAAACAAAATATTTACCAAACTCCAAAGCAACAGGGGGCAGAATTCTCCAGCCTTGGAAACACTCTTGTCAGTTTCAAACTATACAGTTTAAAGAGGGTTTTTTCCCTCCTTTGCAGGCATTCCCTTCTCCTATAATACTGTGAATTATACGTTCTGTTGACCGCTGCTTTAATTGTTTCACTGGTAGTCGATTATTTATGCTTTTAAGTATCTATGTATGGCATGTGCCTCCATGTTTTACTGTCAATGTATGGCTTTTGCCTTCTGTTCACCGCCCTGAGCCCACATTGGAAGGGCAGGATATAAATCCAATAAATAAATAAATAAATAAATAAATAAATTCTTACAGCTTGCAAAATCCCCCCTTGCTTAGAAGTGTTATTGTCACGGAATTAGGGCCTGGATTGAGCCTCAGTCCTCTGTTAAACCTATGTTACTTTAATGTCTATAGTAATTAGCCTCTATAGTTGAATCGTTGGTTCTGTTTTCCGGGTGGCTACAGAGCTCTGCTGGTGCTGTGGCCTTCTGGTACCAATAATTCTGTATATGATTCTGGCCTTAGAGGATGTTTATACATTCCAGAAGTTAGTGGCATCACTATCAGAATAAAAAAGAATAGGGTATCTGAAACTAACTTCCTTGACTCTCCTTGACTTTCTGAGAGCTCCCTGACTCCAGAGATAGAGAGAAGGGTGAGGGCTTTGGATCAGTACATTGGTTCAGTTCTAGTCAGTTCTAGTTTGGCCTGCATCATATTCATGACAGGCCTATGTGATAGGTATGTCGGCAGCTATAGGTTCAAGAAAGATATATACCTCCGGGTTACTAATGGTAAAGAACTGGCCTCCAACAGTTCCTTGTGAGACTTTGGTGGCTGGTCCAGAAGGTTCTGAGTTTTATACAAGTGCACTATTTTATGTGTTGGGGTTGTGTTGAAATATTCTGTGTTGAATACTGAAATTTTGACTTAGAAGTGTGTAATAGAATAAACTGAGTTTTGGTTTAGAACAAATGTCTCCCTCTCTCTCTTGATGCAATTGGGATCCCTCCCAGCTTCTCTCCCTCCCCAATGAGCACAGTGGGCATGGCAGTCCATGAAAAGGTTCCTGCGCTCTGAATTTCTTCAACAGTTGTGACCCTGTGCTTTGAGAGCTCTCCTTTTAAGCTTGCAGTGCTAGTCGCACTGGCTTCTGCCAGGCATTTTGTACATTGTAACTCGTTGTGCTGAGCTTGGAACCATCACCACCCCGGCTTGGATTTCTTGTGATACTGTACTTTGAGATCATTCGTTTTAAGCTTGCAGTGCCACAGTGACACTGGGTTTTGCTGGGCATTCTGTACACTGAACTGGTTGTGCGGAGTTTGCAAAAAAACCCAACCTACTTGGATTGTGATTCTGTACTTCACGATGTTCCTGTTGAGCTGGCATTGCCTCAATGGCACTGGACTCTGCTGGGCACTAGTACATTGCACTGGTTCTGCTGGGTTTGCACATATGCCTCTCTACCTTCAGTTTCTACTGCAGAGATTCTCTGGCTTGACCTTAGTCCTGTTGGGTTTGCACTGTCACAGTGACACTAGTTCTGCTTGGCACGTTGCACTGGTTCTACTGGGCTTGCAAGAATGCCCCCCATCTGTAGAGATTATCTGGGACATTGATTCTGTTCTTCTGGGCTTTCATCTTGTCAGATCTCGGAAGCTAAGCAGAGTTGGCCCTAGCTAGTATTTGGCTGGGTGACCTTCGAGGAATACCAGGGGCATGATGTAGAGGCAGGCAGTGGCAAACCACCTCTGAAACATCTCTTGCTTTAAAAACAATTCTAGCTTGCCACCTAGTGGTATATAACACTAAGAAGAGCTAGAACTTCTGGATGCCAGACAATCTTAGGATCTCCTGACTATACTACGCACACTACCATACGATAATAATAATTATTATTCTATTACCCTTGCTTTTTTGCTGTTTTTTTATTCATTTTTGTATGTATCCATTTTAAATTCATAGAAAACGGTGATATTTATAGTCAATTATATATATTTATAATATGGTGCTGGAGAAGACTCTTGAGAGTCCCTTGGACTGCAAGGAGATCAAATCCGTCAATCCTAAAAGAAATCAACCCTGATTGTTCCCTGGAAGGCCAGATCCTGAAGCTGAAGCTCAAATACTTTGGCCACCAAATGAGAAGGGAGCATTCACTGGAGAAGACCCTGATGCTGGGAAAGATTGAAGGTCAAAGAAGAAGGGGACGGCAAAGGATGAGATGGTTAGACAGTGTCATCGATGCAACGAACATGAAATTGAGCAAACTTCAGCGGACAGCGGAAGACAGGAGGGCCTGGCGTAATCTGGTCCATGGGGTCGCGAAGAGTCGGACTCGACTGTGCGACTGAACAACAACAACATATATATTTATAGTCAATATACATATTAAAAAGTAAAATAGTAAATCAATTCTTTTATAACTTTTTAAGGACATGTGCCTTGCTTACTAAATTCCCAAATGTATTATTTTCCAGCTTTTTTCTGATAAAAGCATACTGGGCACTAGCCTGCCAAATGTAGACCTACAGCTCACACAAGAAAATTTCCTTTGAAATAAGTTAAAATAAAGTGTGTGTGTTCTTCATTTTAATGTATTTCTTACGTAAAGGCAGAGCATAACTGTGATGGACTGCACTTTTAAAAGCTTACAAGTGCTGTCCAAACAGGTGAAGGGCTGTGAAGGGTTAATTCACAGAAACAGAGAGCTTTGAGTGACAGGCTGCTCCAAGGAATCTGATTGGTTAGCATCAGCTGAACACAGAAAGACTTCTGAAGTGGATGCTGAGGAGAATGGAGTTTAATTTCAGCCCTAGCTGAGAAGAGTCAAGTACTGACAGTTTTGAAATTCAGCCCTGACTGAGAGTAATTTAACACAGAAAGGAGAATTGGGGAAAGTTGGCAAGGATGGGTGGATAGTTAGATGGAGACTCCCATTTGGACCAAAGACAGGGGATAGATCTTCTAGTGAGAGGGGAATTTCCCTACCTAGTCAAACAGGGAGTTAGCTCTGAAGAGTGCAGGCATCCCTGGTCTGGAGTGGTTAGAAACTGCTTTTGGAGACCTTCAGAGTCAGTTAAATACTCAAAACAAGTACTGATGTTTCAAGAGAAAGGGGTTGGGTACTGGAAAGAGTGTACCGGCCTTCTGGAAACCAAAAGAGTCAGAGAATACTCAAAGAAATTATACTAGAGTGTTTGGGGAAACACTGGAACAAAAGCCTCTCAACGTAAAGATTTAAATAAATGTGAATAGCATAAGAAACTCTCATTGTCCAGAAAAATAAGAACTAAAGTCTGCATGTACTGGTTTTACCTCAGAAATTTCAATCCCTGATTTCACCTGGCCTTTCCCCTCTATGTTAAAATATTTTGCTATTTTTGAATTTCAAAACTCCTCGAGTGCCATTTAAGTTGTTTAAGGTAAAGGTCCTGGCTCCTCAGGGACAGTCAGCTGGGTGGTTCAGGGACTCTAGGACATGATTTTTAGCTAGTTGCAACAAGTTAGCAAGCTTCAGATGTAGCTGATGAAGGGGCGTTGGTCACACCAGAATTCCTCTCTCCAGTTCACACACTCTTGAGGTCTCTCTCTCTATCCCCCCATGTTCCCATCTCAGAGATGCACACTCTTCCTCCCCAGCCAGCCTTAGCTGCTTGGCTTAAATCATCCTCCCAATCAACCCTCTTCCTCTCTCCCACCAATTCCCATCTTTCCTCAGAGGGGCAGGTGAGAGGGCCTGTGGTTGTGCCCCAGTGGTCCTGCTCCCATTGGACCTGCCTTTGTCCCCTACTCTCAGCATCAGGTGGGGGCCACTGCTTCACCCAGCCTTGCCTCCCTTCTGGGCCTTGTTTCAGCCTCATCCTTCACAGGGCCTGGGTACTCCATGACAGGCTGAAAGGTGCTCACTCAAGGCTCTGTGGCTTCTTCCTCGTCTCTTGGCTCCAGCTGGTCTGCCTGATCTTTGTCCCCAGCTGAGGCAGCCCCTTTCATTCTGAGCCCACCTTCCTGCCCACTCATTTGCCTGGACCCATGCAGGGCCCGACCTGTCTTCTCCTCCTGTTAGGATCACTGGCTTGTCCCCAGCCCAGACATGCCCTTGACCTCCCCCAGCCCCATGTATGATGGTGGTCACTGACAAGGCTCCAGTGGGGTTCAGGACAGCCAGTCCCAGACAGGGACTCCCAATACTTCCCTCAGTTTCCTGGGCTGAGCCAACAACCAAAATATCATACTGTGGAAGGGTGGGACAGCCACAGGTTTTCAGCAAAGAAGAAAACACATTACTAGGGCAGCTTAGTCAGTAAAGGGAAAGAAAAACAGAGGGGCTGATTTCCCAGCTGCCTCAGTGTTGCGCTGCCATTTGCCCCAACACTATTGGTCAATTTCACACCCGAAGCCGCGGGGCTGCATTTTGACCCGCGGCTTTGCCCAATTTCCCCGCAGTTTCATGATCCTGTTTTTTGAGGATCACGAAACTGCGGGGGAAATTAGGTGAAGCCGCTGGTCAAATGCAGCCCCGTGGCTTCGGGTGTGGAATTGACCAGTAGTATCGGGGCAAACGGCGGCGCAACACTGAGGCAGCTAGGGAAAATCTTGCCTCTGAGGGAGAGAAGTGGATTTTTTTAATTTCCAGGCTTCAGCATTGTTTCAAATATCTCTAATGTGTAGCCAAAAGCTCTTTTTGGATTTCATTTAAAAAATTAAAATCCTTTTTGGAGTTCACATAAATTTAAGAATACTCTTATGGGGATCAGATTTATTTCCATAGTGGGGTTTGTAACACTGTGTTGTTCCCCAGAATATCCTAAATACAGAAGTCATGCATTACAATTTTATTTGGGCCAACTAAAATCTCAGTAAAGTGTATTACATCAGTTTTGTTTCAATTGTCATATAATTTTCTAAATTGATATACCCCTCTCATAGACAATGTTCCCTGCTTTTAAAAGTTTAGCATGCCAAGGAGAAGAAAAGCCTTGGAATTATCTCCAGGTGACCAGAAGTTTTTCCCTTCATCCCCCCCTCCTTCTCTTCTTTCAACTGCCTTCTCAGCAGAACTGCAAGAAAAAAGGATGACGGAAGATGAGTGAGACAGGATTTTTCCACTTGCCTGTTTGTTTAAAGACTGAGGGATTGTGCTAATGCACTGTTTCTCAGAACTTCTTCAGCATCCAAATAAGCTAACAAGAAAAGCTTCAAAAGAATAAACTAAATAAAATAATGTTAATAATAGCAGACACCCACAATCCTCTAGCCCTAGGAGTCACTGTAGTCTATAAGGATTCTATCCCTTTAACATGAGGCACCATCCAGAATACTTCCAGTTTTGAGGCTATGTACCTAATATTGAGTCTGAAAGACAGTGTTGGGATTCTGCTGGTGTACTGCCTATCCCACTGCCTAATGGTCTCCCTGTATGAACTGAGTAGGTCTTGGAATGGTGTTGAGAAACCTTAGGCTTCTTGTCCTGAGGGACTTTCAACATTCATGCTGAAGCCATCTTGTCATGAGAGGCTCCAAATTTCATGGCCTCCATGACAACCATGGGCCTGTCTCAGGTAATGACTGGTCTTATGCATTGTACAGGTGACACTCTTGATCTGGTATTTTGTTCTGGGTGAGAAGAATGCAAGCTGAGGAATTCATGATGGTTCCTTTGTCATGATCACTACTTGTTCAGGTTTAGACTGACAGGGATACTAAGACTCTGCAGGGATGGGGGATTTATTAAAATTAGCCACCTCCAGTGCCAGATGGCTTTCTGATGACTCTTGGGGATTTTCTTGTTGATACAGTTGGGGTCAGTGTTCCCTCTAAGCGGAGTTAGTGTTTTTAGCCTCCAGGTCACACATTTTTGTCTTAGCTCAGGAAGGAAATCAGCAAACTGATTTATGCGGTAGCCAAATTGCTCACTCACAACTTTAATGCCAGTAGCTCACAAAGTAGAATTTTTGCTCACAGGACTCCACAGCTTAGAGGGGGCATTGGATGGGGTTCCTGTTGATGTCCTGATTGACTTCTGGAATGAGGAAATGACCCAGGCAGTTGACATGACCTCTCCCAAGCGCCCTCTCTCAAGTGCTAGAGGCCTTGATTTACTCAGGGGCTGCAAGTGACAAAAAGACAAGCAGGACAGCTAGAGCAACAGTGAATGAAGACTCAAGACAAATCTGATAAGACACAGGTGAAAGCTCATTTTAAAGCATACTCCACGGTGGTGATGGCTGCCAAGAAACTACATTTTTCCTCCACCATCTTGAATCTGCACAGTGTAATGTGGTCAGCTTTCCTGGATGAGGCATATAGTCTAATTTTTAATCTGGTTTAAGGCCTGGTTATGGAACTGAAACAGCCTTGCCGTGGTGAATGACCTGTGCCCTGAGATGGCCAGAAGGAGTGTGACTGTGTTGATTCTCCTGGACCTTTCAGCAGCTTTTGATACATTGATCACAGAATCTTTCTGGACCACCTTTCTGATCTGGGACTGGGAGGCAGAATTTTGCAGTGGTTCTAAATGGTAGGTTTCAGAAAGTGGGGGCTACTCAGCCTTTTGGCCTGTGGGGTTCCTCAAGGTTCCATCTTGACCCCTGTGCTCTTTAGCATCTACATGAAACCTCTGAGTGAGGGCATCTGGAGATTTGGGCTGAGCTGTCAGCAAGATTCAAATGATACTCAGCTCTATTTCATGCTTCTGGCTGATCTCAGGAACGTTGCAGAAACCCTAAACTAGAAAAGTCAGTTCTGGAGTGAATGAGGGCTAATAAACTGAAGCTTAATCCTGACAAGTTGGAAGTGCTATTGGTGAGTGGAAGTTCTGACCCAGGATTTAAGATGTCCATCAGTTCTGGATGGGGTTGCACTCATCTGGGGGTGCTCTTAGACCTGGCCCTACTGCTGGATAAGCAGGTGGCAGCTGTGTCCAAGAGTGCCTTTTACCAGCTTTAACTAGTTAATCAGTTTCAGCCCTTTCTGGGCAGAAAAGATCTGGTCACTGCAGTGCATGCCTTACTTCCATCTAGATTAGTTTACTGCAACTGGGTGCCCTTAAAGAGTGTTTGGAAACAATTGGTGCAGAATGATGAATGGTGTGGAGAAAGTGAATGCAGCTCTTTCTGTCCTAGAACCTCCTAGAAGTTGACAGAGAATCCACCATTCCAGAGTTTCCCAAACATTCCTGAAATCAGGGGTAACTGTGCCTTTATTTATTTAGTATATTTTTATCCGACCTTTCCTTCAAGAAATTCAGACCAGCATATTCCATTCTTCTTCTCCTCCCTTATATCCTCACAACAATGCTATGTGGTAGGTTAGGCTAAAAGTGTGTCACCAGTCCAAGGTCACCCAGAGAGCTTCATGGCAGAGTGGGGATTTGAACCTGGATCTCTTAGATCCTAGTCCAACACTGTAACTGCTACACAATGCAGGCTACTGGCTATACATCAAAGGCAAAATTGAGTACTTTTGTAACATATATTTACAGAATTTACTTCTATAAGATCTTCTCACAGCCTCTGGCTAGAACGGCATCAAGAGAGGACTATATTCATAGAGAATAGGTCTAGGAATGGCTGCTACCCTTGATTACTAAATGGAACTTGCATGTTCAGAAGTGGTATACCTCAAAATACCATTGGCTCAGCAGCAGCAACAGGGAAGAAAGCTTATCTTCGTGCTCTCTTGTCTGATTCCCAGAAATGTCAGACTGATCACTGTGGGGAACAGAATGCTGGACTAGATGGATCTTTGGACTCTTAGGTCATTAGGGAGCACATGGAATTCTCCCAAAACATTAGATTCCAGATTCCAACTTTTTTAAAAAATAGATTTTTACCAACTGCCACAACAGAAGGGAACAAACTTCAGTGACTATCTGGGAGAAGAAACAGGATTTGCCTGAGCTTGGGGCTACATTTGATGCAAAATCTGAAATAAATGTTGCTTTCAATTATTTTTAAAAGTGCCTGTATTCTCGACAGAAACATTTGAGAACAACCTAGAAAAATTACACCGGAATTTCCATATTTCATCTGGAAAGATGACATGTTAGAAAAATGTTTTGAAAACAGCCTTTCCTCAGTGGCCGCAAAATATCCCCTGGCTTTGAAGGCTATTTATAGAACTGCATATAAAATACGAACTATGAAGCACACTTTAAAAAACAAAACAAACACACTGTGCAAAATATTTCAGCCAGCTGCGTACTAATTAGGGCAGTGCAGAAACCCAGGTGACCTTAAATTAGGGCAGCTCAAATCTAACAGCCAAAGTCTCAAACCTGCTTTCCTCAAAAGTTCCTGCCATTTCCAGGGCCCAAGGATGGAGAGGAAATGGCCCGGGAGCTCCAGTCCAGGTTACAAAGCCATGTTTATATCTTATAAAAGTAGACATTTTTCTCTCATGTCTGAAGAGATTTACATGTGATGGGACCATATCCCTGTGTCTCTGGGTTGGGACCTGTTACAAGTTGTTCCCGGAACAAGAAGCAGAAGTCCCTTTGTAATATACCGAGTTCAAACGCGTTGATAAGTGAAACAGCTCATAGTTTATTTCAGCTCGGGAGAACAAGACAAGGAAAGCAGGACCGAAGGCCTGCTTATATTCCCATAGTGAACCACACCCAAACACACACCCACACCCGTGATAGGATTATTTACAGTGCACGTGCATTCAATAGGTCACTCTAGGACCTTGGCTACCCGATTGGGTGCATTCTCGGATCCATGTCCTCTATTGCCTTTGGGAGCAAAGCTTGAGATGTTTACCTGGCTGTATGAGGACCTGACCACGTGCACGATCTGTGTAAGAATACAACACCCCTCCTTGCCACATGCTGTGGTGGTCCCAAGCCAAACTGTGTCCCTGCAAGGCTTTAAAAATCAGTTCACAGCAGCTGCTGAGTGGATGTGGGGAAAGTGTGTCAGGTCCAGGAACCCAGACTCAACATTAAAAATGATCATATCTAAGCTGCGGTCATATTAGTGACTAGGCACAATATGGTGGTGCCTGTAATTGCACTGGCTTTAAGTGTTACAGGGCATACCAACCAGACAGCTGTGGGTTACCTGTGCGGCCATCCCAAGGTCAAACATCCACAGCAGTGTTGTGCGTCAGCCATGGGATGCACTGTGCTGATGGGAGGTTTTTTTAAAAAATCACCATTGTGCATGGGCATAGCACATAACTGAACAAACACTTCTGTTAGCTAGCTCCGCAACCCATGAATGAGATGGAAGTATCCATTCACATTTCTGGATTCCTTTTGCACCAGGAGAGTTCAGACGTCAGACAAAACAGAGTGCAAATGCTGCCATCCCTTACTACCAGGTTTCCCCTGGTGCCTGATTGCTCCAGTTCTAATTTGGAGCAGGACACACTGCCAATGACTGGGCCACAGAAGGCAGATGTTGTTGTCTGATCGAGCCCTTAAAGTCTGCACAGGTAAAGATAGTGTGTCACAACAAATAGCTTGTGTGACCACAGCTCTGGTCTGGGCCCTAGATGTGTGAAGAACCACAGGAGGGAGAATAAGTTTGTGTTTTTTTTATTTCTCCTGAGGCCTTTTTTCTATTCGTTTTTCCACTGGAAAAAAATGGAAATTTGGGGGAGCTCTGAAAAAAATAGGAAGCAGTATGAGTCAGATACTTTAGGACAAGGTTTTACTCACTTAGAAGCTATTGTGTGAAGATTCATATGTAAGATAATTTTATGTGTACTATAGACCCATACAACACCTTTCTAAAGACACAGTTATTGTTTAAATGGTCCTAAACTTGGCCACCATTAATACGCTATTTTGTAAGGTAAATGGTAAAGGTTTCCCTTGCTCAAAAGCCAGTCAAATCCTATTCTAGGGGGTGCTGCTCATATCCGTTTCCAAGCTGAAGAGCCAGCGTTGTCCAAGGACTTTTCCGTGGTCATGTGGCCGGCATGACTAAACACCGTGTTTTTAATGTTGTAAAATTTGATTTTGTAAAATTCCAGAGTTTTCCAAATGTTCCTGAAATCAGGGGTAACTGTGCCTTTATTTATTTAGTGTGCCTTTATTTATTTATTTAGTGTGCCTTTATTTATTAAGTGTATTTTTATCCAACCTTTCCTTCAAGGAATTCAGACCAGTGTATTTCATTCTTCTTCTCCTCCCTTATATCCTCCTCCCTTATATTCCTGGCCCCACTGCTGGACCTCCTGATGGCACCTGGTATATTTTGGCTGCTGTGTGACTGGATGGGTGTTGGACTGGATGGGCCATTGGCCTGATTCAACATTGGCCTGATTCAACACTGGCTTCTCTTATGTTCTTATGACTTGATATCCAAAAAATGTTGCTAGTCCTATTGTGACAATATGAGACTAAAGCTTGGATCCTACGAAGGATTTCTACAGGGAGAAGGGGGGTCCTCCTGCTTAGGACCTCCAATTCCCTCCTCATGATATTCTTGAAGGTCTCTTTTCCTCCTAGAGGCAACATTATAGAGGGCATTTGGGGCTGAAATGGCAGGGGGCACATGAGAAAATCCTGCTTAGTGGGCGCTCCATGGATAAACATCTCCTGGTTGTCCCTGGCCCAAAGGATGCCCATCTTGCCTCGACCCCTGCCTCGTGGAACAGGCTCCCAGTCGAGATTAGGACCCTGCATGATTTTCTTCAATTCTGCAGGGCCTGTGAGATGGAGCTGTTTCGCCAGGCCTTTGGCTGAGGCAGCAGACGTCTCTATATGGCCTCCCTGAGGTGGTTGTCACCTATCCACCTATCCAGCTGTTAACCCAAATAATATGCTAAAGAACCATACGACCAGTGACTGTCAGAAGTGTGAGTTTTAGTGTTTATTATTGTTTAAATTATTAACTTGTTTAATTTTAATCATATTTATTGTACTGTTTTATGATGTTACCCACCCTCAGCCCACTTGCGGGATGGGCGGGCTATAAATACAAATTAAATATCTCTTCCATCCAAAGAAATTTCCAGGGGATCCAAACCTATTTCTATCCATATCACTACCTTATGTTTACTACAGATTTGTGTTTGCTATTTCAGATGTGACAATTCTATTAATGGTTGAGCTCTGATGCATTTTGTCTTTATACCATAGAAAGGGCTTTGTGAGTACTCCTGGAGCATTATTGTGCACACGTAACACCATTAGAAACCCTTGGCTTGACTCCAGAATGTCAGAACTTCTGTAAGACATCAAACCATCACTGGCTAACTCAAATAGTTTGAGAACTAAAGCTAGATCTATTTGACAGGCTCATGAGGATATAGATGGTACAGAGGAATGTAGATAACAGAAAATACAGACATGACAAGTTTGCTTTGCAGCACTCATCTTTAAACCCTACTGGAGCCAGTTCATCTGGATTAACAGATGTGCTTGCCTGCTCCAGATGTGCTTGTCTTCATATTGAATCTAGCCATTCTCAAAACCATTTCAAACAGTGGGGGATTGCTTTAAAAATCTTCTTGTGTGTTTGTTTGTGTATGTGTGTTGATAATTCTGGGAATCTACGCATGCTGGGCACTAATCTGTAGCCAGTGCATAGTTCTAAGATATAGTCATGGAGGATAGCAGGAGACTGCTTCCATCAACCCGTTAGAAGACACAGATACCTTTTAAGGCTCCCTGCCCAAGATGGGGAATGCCTTTCACATGAGACTATGCAATCTTCATTTAGGAGGGGGGGAATTCTCACCATAGCTGTCATTTCCCAAGAAAACACTTTCCTGGGGGCACCTTCTTTGGGGGGCCACAACTCAGACCCCATATATAAAATTCTCACCAAACTTGGAGGGCAGGTAGAGGAGAGTCAGCCAGAGATCCCTGACAAATTTGGCATCTCTAGCATGCTGGGGGGCATTCTACTGTGTCATGAACCTCACTGGTCTGTTTGGCCCCTAAAAGTCTGTGACGGTTCATAAACTACAAACCACTAACCGAACTGCATTTTCCCAGTTTGTGCCTGTGGAGTACCTCCCCCACCCTGAGTTTTAAAAGTGTGTTTTTCCTCCTCTCTGGAAGTGACCGGAACCCAGGTCAATTGCCTTCTAGATCACATCTTTACTTATGCTAATATCCCTGGTAGGGGAACTACCTAAGGAATTTGGTGCTAGGAAGTCTCCAGGTAATTCCTGGAAATCTCCTAGAATTCTTTCTCGGGGAGTTCCCAGGTCAAGAGGGTGGAGGGAGTAATGTAAAGGGAGTGGAGACAGGTTTGATAAAAGCTCTTGCCTTGAGGAGGAAGGGTCTCTTGTTGCTGATTCTTCAAAGGAAACAGACTCCTGAGCAATGGTCAGTCATGGTAGCCATCTTTTGCTGACCCATGCAGTCTCCCAGGTAGTGGGACATAGGTAGGAACTTTGCAACTTTTAAAGATCATTAGTGCCTGCCTATTTTAACATCAGTTAGGGTATATCTAGAAAAGGCAAAGAAGATCGCATTTAAATGACCAATTTTCTTTTGAAGTCCATTTGCTGATCCAGTGCTGTGCTTAAGGATGTTTGTAAATATTTTATTTTTAATAAATCTTTTTTTTTTTACTTTGGAGACTGGTTCTCCGTCTCTGTACCACCTGGAGTCCTCCACCGTCTTGGACACACTAGTGCAAGAGGGGCCCTTGGATTGGGAGGAAAGCAGTCAGTGTGCACATGGCTATTTCTCCACGGGAGCTCCAGAGTTGTGTTTGGTCCCTGTGGTGCTGGTAACCAGTCGCTGGGTAGTGGTAGATACCAAGGCCAGGCCTCAGAACTAGGAAGGGGAACTGGGAGTACTGTTCCTCCTAGTGGGAAATCCCTAAAACAAGCAGATAGTGGCAGTGAGTACTCTAGTGGAAGGAGTGGCAACCCCTCCAGGAGTTGGCAACATCAAGAAGACGTGGGCAGAGCAGGGTCTACAAGACAAAGCAGGCCTGTTCTGTCACAGTGCCCATCCCTGTTAATGAGAGGACATTTTGGAGGTCATTAATTCATAGGATCCCCATAAATCAGAAGGGATATACACTGCAAAGAGCCCATTCTTTTAGAGATTTAACTCTTAAGAAAGAAAGATAGAAAGATAAGAACTTTTCTGGAGCAGTACTTTTTGTGTATAGTTGCAAACCTCAATTTTTAAATCCAGATGGTCAGCCCTGTTGGTCTGAAGCAGTTGAACAAATTTAGAGTCAGTGGCAACTTAAACTTAATCATCACCATGTTACATGTTAATTTTCTGTTAAATCCCTGTCTTTAAGTTTAGAACTTCATCTACCGTTCCAATGTATTTGAAAAAAGTGTGCTTTGAACATGAAAGCTCATACCTTAAATAAACCATTGTTGGTCTTAAGGGTGCCACTGGACTCTAAATTTGTTCACAATTTTAAAGATAATTTTTATGGTCCTTTCAACAGTTCTTCTAGGACTTCATTTTAGTCTCTTCCCCAGAATGTGACCTGTCTTTTCCCTCATTAGTTAGAGTGATGTGTTAGCTAGTATCTAGTCCAAGTTAAGCCCTTTTAAAGCATTTGGATCTCAACAAGATTTAACTATATGATGCTTCCCCCTCCCCTTTTCACTTTGCCTAGTGGCTTCTTTTTTTCTTCCTTTTTTTCTCTGTTTTACAGATGTTAAAATGTATACTGATATATATATTCTGACCCTTCATTAGTATATGTCTGAAAATGGTACACGAGGCAAATATGAATTCACAACACATAAACTGTTTTATTTCACTGTTAACAGCGAAATGGTCAAGTCAGACTGTCAAGGAGATTTTAGTTTTAAACTTGGCAGGTGAAAAGGCAATGGGAAGAAGAGAAACTTCCTATAACTGTGCACGATAGATAATCTCCATGGTCATCTCTCTCTACAGTTATAAGGCCATGCAGATTTCTTTTAAACAGTTGTTGTTGTTAGCCATTCAGTCATGTCCAACTCTTGGCAATTCTATGGGCCAGCTCTCTCCACGTTTTCCAATCTTTTACTGTTTCTTTGAGTTGTTCCATGCTTGGGTTGGTGTTGACTTTTATGGTGTCTAGCCACCATGTTCTTCGGTGGCCTGGTTTCCTTTTGCTGCCAACCAATCCAAGCATAATTGCTTTTTCCAGTGAGTTCAGTTACCTAGTAGCTACTGATTGTCTAAATCCATCCTGAGTTCTTAAATTACAAAATTGTCTTCAGGATTGCTGCTACAACCCCTACCAAAATATTGGACTAATTCATCAGTTCACTTCATAACCCTTAACAGAGTTAACATCCATCTAGGAGCTGCGGTGGCTCAAGTGGCTAAGACACTGAACTGCAGGCTGTGGAAGGTCAGTAGTTCAGCAGTTCAAGACCCAGGTGCCACATGACAGAGTGAGCTCCCGTCTCTAGTTCCAGCTCCTGCCAACCTAGCAGTTCAAAAGCAAGAAATTGCAAGTAGATAAATAGGTGCCACTTCATTGGGAAGGTAACAGCGTTCCATGCGCCTTGGTGTTTAGTCATGCCGGCCACATGACCACGGAAACGTCTTCGGAGAGCGATGGCTCTTTGGCTTTGAAATGGAGATGAGCACTGCAGTCCCAGAGTCAGATTCAACTGGCTTTCAAGCAAGGGAACCTTTACCTTTAAGAGCATTGGCTTCAGATGATTTAGAAGGGTATAACTCTGTTTAGGATTACACTGTTAGTGACCTATTACGGTGGTCTTCTGTTATTCATGTCCCTTTTATGTTCTCATCCAATGCTTTTAGGTGTTGTACCAGATGACCTCTGCATAGCCTTATTAACATCTAATTACTTAGGAACCATCTCCTGTTTTTAAACCTATGTTGTTATATAGACATACAATGTTTTAATAGAGTGAAAACTAAATCAAAGTAGTTTCCCTAACATGCATTGTCTATCTTTTTGATATCCTTTAATAAAAGGTCCCCCAAATCATAATTTTGTGCTCAAATTGCCTTAATATTAGTCCACTTAATGCCTTTCATAGTCCCATCATCTTAGTTTAACAAATGACATTATAAATAATGCAATTTACCTCAATTGCTCTTATTTGCAATTAGATTTTTTCCCCAGGACTTCATTTTATGAATATTTAATACTGCATAACCTTGATGGAGTGACTGTGATCTGGAGAACCATAATGAATATTCAGAAAGCCTTCTTTGGTGATCTCAGTTTTAGATTTTAAATGAACATCCAGTAAATCTTTCTATGGACAGCTCAGTAAGTCGTCATTGTTGTTCAGGTAGAAGTAGGATGCAGACTATATCACATTTGGCTTCTGAATGTCTTTTGGCCTCACATCTAAATACTGAGTCCAGCATTCATGCATGATGTAGAAAAGCCAACACAGATGTGAGTAACTTCCTTTGATTATTGTTATGCATTACACATTTCATTATGAACATGCTCCTACATGGCGATATCTCAAACTAGTAATTTCCTGCAGATGTTCAGCTTTAAAAGGCCCACCAGATGCTATAGATCTCACCACACCAGGATTCATTGAGAAAGAATCCCAGGGTAGCAAGATCGAGATGAATGTGGTGTGCCCCTCCACCGGGGGCAGCAGGACATCATAATTGACTTCCATGGTCAGCAGAGACTCACCAAACACACTGTTGTTCCTTAGTTGCCTCTTTATAGGATACAGAAAGTCCACATAGGCTTCCTCATGAACACAGTTCCCTTCGCCTGCCCATTTCTGCCCTTCAGACCCCAGGGGGCTGAGCTGTGCCTCTGCCTTGGGGCAGTTCCACTAGGCCTGTCCCAGTTTGGTAGCCTTATCCTGCTCCAGGCCACAACTCCTCCATTAGGTTCCTCTTTCTTCCTTCTTTACACTTCCTCTGCTTTGCCCAACCACCTGGCATTCCTGCCAATGTCTCTTCTGACATTGCCCTTTATATTCCTGGGGCTCCACCCATGCTGGACAAGCCCAGCACCCCCTCTACCCTTCTCAGAGCTCCCTGAAGAGATCAGGGCCCTGTGAGACCTTTTACAGCTCCACAGGGCCTGTAAGACGGAGCTCTTCCACCAGGCCTTCAACTAAGAAGCCGCCACCACCACCAACAGCAACCGAAACTTATAGAGCACCAGCCCTCCGTTTTGCCACCCACAGCCAGTGCCTGCCAATTATATCAGGGAAAGATCAATGAGCTGAACATCTAGTTAGATCCTTGAATGCATTCCTACGGTACCACCATCATTAAGCAATTACATAGATACTGCTAGCACTTTATGATATGGAATTGTTTTATAATTGAGCCGGATTTAGATGATTTTATGATAAACTCAACTGTTATTTATGCATTCACTTTTTATGTAAGCTGTCATGAGCCTGCCTCAGCAGGGAGGTTGGAGTATAAATTGAATAAATAAATAAATAAATAAACCCCTTCCTTGCCTTGCCCCACTCCAGCTGGGTTTGCATAGGGCTGCTACTGTCTTCTCACAAGGTGCCCTGCCCTACCCAGGCGAATCTGCTGCCTGTTGCCCAGGAAGCGGCATCTCCTCTGCCACCTTTGTGCCACAGATGGGGATTTTAAATCTACATAAGTATGAATATGAATCACTAGTGTTAATTTTTGCTAGATTAAACACAGGACACAAGACTTACCAGTGATACTCATGTACTTCATGTGTCCCTGTAAACATCCAGTCCCACCTCAGAGCATCATACCATATCTCTTGGCACTGGGAGAGGATGTGTCCTCTAGGCAACCCTTACTATGTGAAGTTCCTCATGGGGCACTCCTCTCTCCAATGTTATTTATCATCTATATGTGCCCCCTTGCCCAGCTGGCATGGAGTTTCGGGCTCAGGTGTCACCACTATGCTGATGACACCCAGCTGTATGTATTACTGAATGGCCATCTGGTTACCACCCCACAAAATCTAGCTGAGGGTCTGGTGGCCATGATGGGATGGTTAAAAAAAAGCAGGTTTGAGACTGAATCCAATGAAGACAGAGGTTCTGTGGCTGGGGGTGGGAGGAGCTTTGGGATTGGAATTCAGGCTTCCAGCACTTGACAGGACACCGCTGACACTGGTGCTGTCCATCAGGAATTTGGGTGTGATTTTGGATGCTTACTTAACGGTATAATCACTGACCTCGAGCCAGACATCCTGGAATGTGAAGTTAAATGGGCCTTAGAAAGCATTACTAAGAACAAAGCTAGTGGAGGTGATGGTATCCCAGCTGAGTTATTCAAAGTCTTAAAAGAAGATGCTGTTAAAGTGCTGCACTCAATTTGCCAACAAATTTGGAAAACACAACAGTGGCCACAGGATTGGAAAAGGTCAGTTTACATTCCAAACCCAAAGAAGGGCAATGTCAAGGAATGTTCAAACTATCGCACAATTGCACTCATTTCACATGCTAGCAAGGTCATGCTCAAGATCCTACAAGCTAGGCTCCAACAGTACGTGGATAGAGAACTGCCAGAAGTACAAGCTGGGTTTCGAAGAGGTAGAGGAACTAGAGATCAAATTGCCAACATTCACTGGATTATGGAGAAAGCAAGAGAGTACCAGAAAAACATCTACTTCTGCTTCATCGACTATGCTTAAGCCTTTGATTGTGTGGATCACAATAAACTATGGCAGGTTCTTAAAGAGATGGGAGTACCAGACCACCTCACATGTCTCCTGAGAAACCTGTATAAGGGTCAAGAAGCAACAGTTAGAACCGGATATGGAACAACTGATTGGTTTAGCATAGGAAAAGGAGTACAAGGATGTATATTGTCACCTTGCTTATTTAATTTATATGCCAAGTACATCATGCGAAATGCTGGCCTGGATGAATCACAAGCTGGAGTTAAGATTGCTGGGGAAAAGATCAATAATCTCAGATATGCCGACGATACCACTCTGATGGCAGAAAGTGAAGAGGACCTAAAGAGCCTCTTGCTCAGGGTCAAAGAGGAGAGCGCAAAAGTGGGCTTGAAGCTCAACATCAAAAAAACTAAGATCATGGCATCTGGCCCCATCACTACTTGGCAAATAGAAGGGGAAGTCATAGAAGTAGTGACAGACTTCACGTTCCTGGGATCCCAGATCACTGCAGATGGTGACTGCAGCCATGAAATTAAAAGACGCCTGCTCCTTGGGAGGAAAGCGATGGCAAACCTAAACAGCATGATAAAAAGCAGAGACATCACCCTGCCAACAAAAGTCTGCATGGTCAAAGCAATGGTATTCCCCATAGTAATGTATGGCTGCGAGAGTTGGACTATAAGGAAGGCCGAGCGCCGAAGAATAGATTCTTTTGAACTATGGTGCTGGAGAAGACTCTTGAGAGTTCCTTGGACTGCAAGGAGATCAAATCATTCAATCCTAAAAGAAATCAACCCTGACTGTTCCCTGGAAGGCCAGATCCTGAAGCTGAAGTTCAAATACTTTGGCCACCAAATGAGAAGGGAGCACTCACTGGAGAAGACCCTGATGCTGGGAAAGACTGAAGGTCAAAGAAGAAGGGGACGGCAAAGGATGAGATGGTTAGACAGTGTCATCGATGCAACGAACATGAAATTGAGCAAACTTCAGCGGACAGCGGAAGACAGGTGGGCCTGGCGTGATATGGTCCATGGGGTCGCGAAGAGTCGGACTCGACTGTGCGACTGAACAACAACAACTTAACTATGGAGGCCTAGGTCAGGCAAATTGGAACACTCTGCCTAATACCACCAGGGCCCTGCAGGGTCTTATGCAATTCTTCAGGGCCTATAAGACAGAGATGTTCCTCCAGGCTTTTGGTTGAGGACAGCAATGTTTTGTTTTGTTTTTATTGTGGCTGGCAGCCTCTCCCTTTCTCCCTTCCCTCTGAACTTGTGCTCCCTCTTTCCCTGCCCAGAAAGTGGCCAGGCGGTCCAGAATCAGGATGTACTTTCTAGAGATGTCATCTTGGACTTCTTTTTTAACCTGGTCTTCTTTTAACTTTCTTATTTCAATTCTGTTATGATTGCAGTTTTAATGTTTTGTATATTTGTTTTATGGCACTATGGCTTTTTGTTGTACATCACCCAGAGCTGAGCACAAACAGGGATAGGGTGATTAACAATCAAATAAATAATAAACATGATAATAATGACTCTACTATATTCATGGTTTTCTTTCAACAGACTGCAGCTGATTTGCAGTTTCTTGGGTATGTCAAATCCAACTTGTGTAGATTTCCAAATTCTTGGGTACTTTCATGGACTTCCAAAAGCAACCTGATGCAGCTAGATTCTTGTGTAACACTTTGCAGAATTCACATGCTGAACACAGATTAAGATTTAGCTTACCCGAAAGGAAATTTCACATATTCCTTGAAGTGAAGTGTAGATGCATAATTGGATAAGTAGGCCCCCTGTCCACTCTACAATATAGTGTGCTCATGAGGAATTTTACAAATCTCCACCAAAACATATCGGATGCATGGGATTTAAATGTACATGTGCCCTGGAACTAAACCCTATTGAATAAAAGAGGATTCACATCTGAGTAGACTTGCTTAAGATTAATCCCTAAACGAAGTAGCAGAAAATATAAAAATCACATCCACCTTTCACTCAAACATGATTGTTGCATTTGGCTTCTAGGTGGAAAAATCACCATGGATGTGAGTTGTGATTCATTTTAGAATGGTAGTGCTTCACACAATGAGTAGTTAAACTGTAGAATTTACTGCCAGTGAATGTTGTTTAACCAGCCTTGAGTCTCAGAGAGAAAGGTGGGCTATAAATAAATAATAATATCATGTAGCAACTTTAAAAAGGTATTAGGCGGATTAATGGAGGATAGATCTGGGGCAAAATGTGCCTTTAGGCCCTGAATTTTTCCATTGGGAATGAGGGATTTCCTCAGCTGGCCAGACCATGACAACCATGACATACCTCTCTAGCTGTGTCCCTCACATTCTCTCTCTCTCTCTTTCTAGGATTTACTCACTGCTGCCACCATCAGCCACCCTTTAAGAAAACAGCAACAGTACACATGCTACTATTCATTACTATTCATTACGTTACATTACAATAGGTTAGAATAGTAGATTGTAATGTAACGTAATGAATAGTAGAATGTAATGTAATTTGGAATGGCAGATTGGGATGAATTTCTCTGGTCTGGGGACAGGGGAGATAACTCCACACAGCCAATCACCCCACTTCAAAGAAGATGATGCTGTAAGGTTGCCTCCATGCTTGACAAGAGACAGATGGAGCGTAATGGCAGGGTCCCAGTTAATTACTTTCAGCATTCCTCAATAAGTTAAGGGTACACCTGCTCATCAGTCTTCAATTTTGACATATTCATTTCCTTCACTATGTTATTCCCAGAATTAAACCCAAACAAGTTGTAACCTAAGCTTGTTATTCCTGTTTGGTCCTTGCATCTGTTAAATATCTTCATTATGCTGTATGCTCATTTGCTGCCCACTCTCTACCAGTGTTCTCTGTAAGCTGAGTTAGTGTGAGCTAGCTCACAGTTTTTCAGCCTCCAGCTCACACATTTTTGTCTTAGCTCAGGAAATATGGCTCCAGAGCAAACTAATTTATGCAGCAGCCAAATCGCTCGCTCACACCTTTAATGCCGGTAGCTCACAAAGCAGAATTTTTGCTCACAAGACTCCACAGCTTAGAGGGAGCATTGCTCTCTACCTGTATGTATGGACTGGTGACTTCCATTTCATTGTATCTGAAGAAGTGTGCATGCACATGAAAGCTTACACCTTGAATAAAACTTGGTCTTAAAGGTGCCACAGGGCTCAAACTTTGTTCTGCTGCTCCAGACCAAAATAGCTACCCACCTTATTAGTGTCGCCAGTCCTCAGTTAGGTGCAGGGGATCCCCCGGTTTTGTAGGCTCCTGCCTGCCACTAGTTAGATGGCTGGCAGGAAGACCCCCCCGCAACATGGAGCAACATGCCTACATCACCTGGAAGTGATGTGGGCACGTTGGTGACATCAGGGACAACGCTCTGGTTTTTGGGCAAAGCTCTATGGTTTGAGGGCAGTTTTACCATAGAGTTTTGCCCCCAAACCAGAGCATTGCCCACTGATGTGCCTACACTACTTCTAGGTGACACAGGCACAGCACACGGCATCACTTTTGTTGATGTCGGCACATCAGGGGCAACACTTCTGGCTCCTGGAGCACCCCCCCACCCATCATCCCACTGGCATCTCGAAGGGACCTGACAACCCTACACCTAATTAAAACCACTTTGTCACTTTCAGGCTGTGCTTGCAGGCCCAAGTCCTGTCTCTGCTTGGTCTTCTCAAGTGGCCTGATTAAGTAGCATATACATGTTTTATTGCTTTCTTTCTACCACTTGAAACAGGAAAAGGAGCAAGGGAGTCTTAACTCTTTTTTTCCCCAGGCTACTTGTATTGGCAGTTTGACCTTATCCTCTGAGCAAATGCAGTGTTCAGAAAGCAAAATGGAAAGTTCTTACTTTTCGGGGATGAAACATTGAATCATGTGCTCCATCAGTGGTTGCAAGCCTTGATGACTGAAAGGAACCTCCACATCCAGAGGCAGTAATCCCTTGAATTCATATGCTAGGAGGCAACACCAGGGCAGGTGGCAGGCCTTAGCCTCTATTCACCCATTTGTTGGTCCTGCAAGGCAACTGGTTCTAATGAAACAAGATGCTAAACTAGATGGACCACTAGCCTGCTCTAGGAGGGCTCTTATATTCTTACCTAGAGCTGTCCATTAAGTGTGAGCTGGCCCCTCTCCTGACCAATGATAATCTCTCTTTTGTCCTACTAAGTGCTCTACAGTTAATTTCTTTAAAAGGGAGAGATCATGGCCTTTTAGGAACCCAAACCCTAGGCTTCAAAATCCAGAAACAGGGAGAACAAAGTTAGAGTCCAGTGGCACCTTCAAGGCCAGTTTTATTCAAGGTATGAGCTTTTGTGTGCGTGCATACTTCCTCAGATATGGAGTTAACAGTTGATGGTAGGTAGGTAGGTAGGTAGGTAGGTAGGTAGGTAGGTAGGTAGATAGATAGATAGATAGATAGATAGATAGATAGATAGATAGATAGATAGATAGATAGATAGATCATACCCTGAATAGAACTGTATTGGTCTTAAAGGTGCCACTGGACTCTAACTTTGTTCTCTTGCTTCCGACCAACATGGCTGCCCACCTGGATCTACCAGAAATGGGTAATTACTCAATAATGACAGAAATTCAGTTGGTAAGATCTGGGAAAGTGGGTGTTATTTTATATGTTCCTGGATTCGTTTCCTATACTAATGATAGCTTTATAGCTGTGTTTTGGCTCAAATTATGTTCCCCAAGAAGCCCTTTGTCCTCTTCTGATTCGTTAATCTTACATCCGTTGACAGTCCTTCATTAATTTATTATGCTCATTTCAAACGCTGGAACTGGGACAGAGCAATGAACCCATGAACAATGTGACCGAGTTCCATCAAACTGAGGCAAGCTGTATCACAGATCATCTTTATCCAGTCTGTGTAAGAAGAGAACACATATAAATATCTCAGTCGGAATATTGCATTGCACTAATAATAGACAGTACAGTACAGTATGATATTGGCGACTCGGCAATTCAGTGGGCCAGAAGGAAATATATATATATATATATATATATATATACACACACACACACATACATACATATATACACATACACACTTTTCATACAGCTCTGATGCCTGGATGTCTGTGCGTGTTTTAGGCTCCTAGTAAGTGACTAAATTTTATATTCCTTTAAAATATAGTTATTATGAAACTCTAAATGCTCTTTTTTGCTATCTATTTTGTTCTATATATCTACTAGGAATAAGGCCCGTTGTGGAAATAAATACAACGGGCTCTAGAAAGAGGCTCTGGAAGAGTGCCCCGGCTTTGGGCATTCAGTAACAATTTACTGTGGCAATCTCAGCAGGGTATAATGACAGAGTCCACCATTTTCTCCAGAGGAATTGATCTTTGCTACCTGAAGAGCAGTAGTAATTTTGAGTGATCTCCAGCCCGCCCCCAAGATTGGTAACAGTGGTTCCCCAGGAGGGAGTGGCTGGTTTGGAGGGTGGAGTCTATGGCATCGTACCTGTCTGAGGTCCCACCCCTCCTCAACACTCACCCTCTCCAGGTTCGACCCCTCAAATCTCCAGGAATTTCCCAACCTGGAGTTGATAACCCTATCTCCCTCCCAGCCAACCATCAACCTACCTTTAGTTTTCCATCTCCTCCCCCTCCCTCCTAGAGAGCAGTTGTAATTTTGAGTGATCTCCAGCCCCCACCTGGAGATTGGCAACAATGTTTCCCCATCAGGGAATGGCTGGATTGGAGGGTGGAGTGTATGGCATCGTACCTGTCTGAGGTGCCACCCCTCCTCAAACCTCACCCTCTCCAAGCTCCATCCCTCAAATCTCCAGGAATTACCCACCTGGAGTTGGCAAACTGATCACGACTGTGCCCAATGAGTTTTCTCCCAAAGGCCAACATAGGTGTGGAAAGGGCCTTTTAGTGACAGAGGAGAAAGTACAGGTGCCAACTCTGATTAGGGAAATACCTGGAGATTTGGGGGGATGGATCCTGTGGAGGGCAGCATTTGGGGGGGGGTGGAAGGATTCAGCAGGGTATAATGCCATAGAGTCTACCCTCCAAAGCAACCATTTTCTCCCGGGGAACTGATCTCTGTCATCTGGAGGTCAACTGTAACAGTGGGAGATCTCCAGGTCCCACCTGGAGATTGGCAACCCTAGGGGAAAGTCAGACGCACAGTGGGGAGTTGAAGAAAATGGTTTGATGGTCGCTGGCCCACCTCGTTAGCCAGCCAGCCATGCTGAAGCTAAGCAGGCGAAAGAGCCTTTTTCCATTTATTCTGACAGGAAAGTGGCCGTTGGGGAGGGGGTTATGGGCAGGGGAGGGGGTTATGCTGAAAATCCTTTGTTTTTTTACTCACAGAACCAAGCTTAGCTGCCTGCCAACAGCCACTGAGGGGACAGTCCCTCACAGGAGTCAAGAGAACTGTCTTCCTCAGGAGAGAGAGCTGGTCTGCCAGTAAATCTGACATGCAAATCTGTCTGAAGTGGGAGTGGGTGGGGAAGAGGAGCAGACCCAGCACCCGGCCAATGGCACGCGAGTACTCTTGAGTGGCGGCTGATAGGTCAATGGCTGAGGGAGGGCATTTTACCGCCAATGGGAGCGCATGGAATCTTACGAAGCCAAGAGACAATTATATATAAGGATAGATTATATATACATTTTGATCAATTCATAAGCTCATTGATTAACAAGAAGGCATTCAAAATACATCTCTAATTACAAAGCTTCAAAGTATAATCAATCAACATCCCCAATTACAAAACTTCAAAGCATAATCCAACATTTCCTCAAGGTACAATACACTTTTGCACTTAGTATATGCTGTCCACAAGTATTATCCTCTGAAGTCAGACAACAGTCCTTCTAGAACAAAGCAGTCCACTACATTTCTTGTGGTCTGTGTTATTTTCCTTCTCCAACGAGGTCCCGATAATTACTCTCATTTCGCGTAATCACTTCTTCAAGGAAAATTCATCCATGACTTTCTAATGGTCATAAGTAGCTAATAAGCTACAGTGTAAAGTAGCCAATATGCTACAATGTAATGTAGTAATTAGTACTGATGCTGCTTTAAATCTAGCACAGCTTGTCCTGGTGCTTGCCTGAGACCTTATGCTCAACCCCCTCCCATACTTTGTAAGCATAGAGATATCCTTCCCCCCCCTCCAAAAAAACCCCAACTGTGTCAGCATCAGTAACTTTTTCTATACAACGACCTTGCCAAAGGCCACCTCTTGGAACTTCTTTCTGCTTCTGAAAGTAAAGTTCATGAAATAAATTCAATCAGACACGATTTATGGGGCAGCTGACTGCCAGTGCTTCTCTAGCTTGTGTGTCCCATGTGGCTGATCAAACTCACCAGCCAGTTAAAGCAAAGGCTGAAATGTTTTGAAAAAGTGCTTGAGGTCCAAGGCAAGGGCCCAGACTCCTGAGACTCAGCCTTGAAGCTCTTATCATTTCCAGTCTCTAGTGAACCACATGATTGAACTGTCTGAAACCCATTGAGGGTAATAGAATTTAATCAGCATTTTTGTGCACAGGGTTGCCAGGTCCCCCAGCCACTGATGGGGGATGGGCGAGTAGAGTTACCAGATACAGAATGGGAAACTCCTGGAGATCTGGGAGGGGACCCTAGGGATGACAGGGGCCTCAGTGGGGTACAGTGCCATACAGCCCACCTCCAAAGCATCCATTGTCTCCAAGGAAACTGATCTCTATAGTCTGGAGATGAGCTATAATTCCAGGGGATATCCACGTCTCACCTGGAGGCTGGCTTCCCTAATCTGCTCCTTCCTCCTGTGCCTTTTTTCTTCTTCCCAGGAAGGAATTGCATGAGGATTCTGTTTTATTTTGTTTCAAAATGACACTAATTGATGACATAATAACTATTTCTGTACCCAGAAACATCTTCCCAATTGCCAGATAATTAACATGAGGTAGAAGATTTAGCAAGTTTTGAAGAGGAGACATGGATATAAAAAAGAGCATTCTACTGCATTTAAAAAGAACTGCCTAGTGCATTGTTTTCCTTTCCGGTAAGGAGCTCAGGGTGGCATACACGGTTCTTTCTGCTCCTATTTTAGTCTCACAACAACCTTGTGAGGTAGGTTAATTGGCGAGGGAGAGGCTGGGCCAAGGTCACCCAGCAAGCTTCATGGCAGAGTGAGGATTTGAATCCAGACCTCCCAAGTCCTATTGTGATACTCTAACCACTATACCACATGGGCTCACCTACTGCTACTACAAAGAGTAACTAACTCCCAAAGGACTACAAAACTCTACTCTGCTTCACATCCTGTTGGATTCAGTGGAGCCTGCATGTTGCCTCTCTCATTCAGATATAGCCTTCATTCATACAACTTCTTGCTAGGAATCTTAAAATGCATCTGCTGAACCAGCTTCCTGGTTTAAGGCCTGGTTCAAATAAGTAGATGGATGAGGTAGCAATGACAGCCAGAACAAACCACACCACTTGAGTCTGCGAGTAGAGGAGCATGCAGGGTCAGATTTCAGAATGTTCCCTTATGCTCAAAACTCCCTGCAAAGAGAAAGCTAGAGGGTTAGAACCATTTCTCCTGCTGTGCTAGTTCTATCTGCAGGGTGTTTTTTTTAAAGAAGGAACATTCAAAGCTGGAATCAATCGCCTACCATTTCAAATGCTGCAGTCTTCCTCAGGGCTTTGTCTCATCATGACATCCTCATTCTTCTGGAGATGTTAATCATGCCAAATTCATTTGAATACATCAAAACCATAAAGTTATTGTTGAATGGCATTCATTTGATTTGATATTTGAATGCCCTTCTGATTTTTTGCCTCAAAAGGGATCAAGTGGGCTGAACTTGGGTGAGAGACAGTGGCTGTGGTCACATGGGCAGCTTGGCGTGATATGGTGCCAACTCTAATTGTACTGTTTTAAAGTGTTGCGGGGCATATCAGCCAGACAACACACCCTGCTGTGGGTTACCCATGCAGACATCCATAAGAACATAAGAACATAAGAGAAGCCAATGTTGAATCAGGCCAATGGCCCATCTAGTCTAACACTCTGTCACACAGCGGCCAAAAATACCACGTGCTATCAGGAGGTCCAGCAGTGGGGCCAGGACACTAGAAGCCCTCCCACTGCTGCCCCCTCCAGCACCAAGGGGGAATCCCATGGTCAACCATCCACTTTACCGCAGCGCTTCAGCCACAGAGTGCACTGTCCAGGAAATTTTCAAAATGCATGCGTGCAAAAAAGTTTTTTTAAAAAAACCCTCCCTAGTGGCGGGAATGGATCTGCCAAATCCGTTCTGAGTGCACTCCCCCGGTTTCAGACATCTGGCCATGCACAATGAATGTGCGGGGAACCAAAAACACCACTTGTGATGTGGTGCCTTTTTAACCCAGCTCCAAATCATCCTATGACAGGGTGAGAATGCGAGGGGAGGGGCGACTGCATCAGGCCAAACTGCTTGTGTGATCACAGCCAGTATCGTATAATGGCTAGGATGTCCATGAAACTGCTTGAGCCCCTTCTTCAGATCCCCACTCCTCCTCCAAGGCCAGTCATCTCTCTCAGCCCAGCCTCCCTCAAAGAGTTACCACGAGGATCAAATGGAGAGAAGGGATAGAATCATATAAAATAAATATGAGATTAGAACTCTCCCCAGGGCCTGCTACCAGCAAAATAAACGGGAATGGGTTTGTTAGGACAGCTGGATCAGAATCAGTGCACATTGTGAGTGCAAATGCCTCATCTGTCTTGTCCGTATCACAAACTGAATTCTTGTAACAAGATGAGTTTAGGAAAGGGCACTGAAAAGAAAGCTTTACTGCTCTGTGCAAGGAATAACAAAAATGGAATGATGCTTCCCCCACTTTCCCAATGATCCATGCTATGTCCTTTGTAACACAGCATGCTGCATGTCGGGTGGTCTGTCTGCTGGATGATTCTAATAGAATTACTCCTGTGCTTTCTAGTGAAAGGATGCCACTGCATTGCCAGTCACTGGCATTACTTCAGACAAGGGTACTTTTAAGTGATGGGTCAGTAATTTGTTCTTGTGAGGGGGATGGAGTTTAAGACTTATGAACCAGAAGCCTTTAGCCAGACATGGTCAATAGGCATCTAGGAGTCATCTGAGTGAGGTGTACAGGTACCCCACTATAGCAATACACCTCTTGACCAGCAGCCCCAGTATTCTGCCACTGCACAGTAGGGCGCCGGGGGGAGGGGGTGGAATAGCTTGTGAAGGAAATGGCAGGTAAGGAGAATTGAGCTTCCTCCCCTCTCCAAACTCCATCCTGCCTATAAATCTTCAGGAATTTCCCAAGGCAAAGTTGGGAACCCTACTCTCCTTCTGTACTCACAAGTGCAGTGAATATTCCATCTCCACAGGAAATCCTGGGGCTGGGGATCTCTGAAAGAGAATTTTCAAAAGAGCTTGGGAAGTGGAAAATGGTTTGCTGAATAACTCATCTGTTCTTTCCATTGGAAGCGCTCCATGAAGGTAATGAATTCAATATCTACTGCAATAGTTTATATTCTTAGCTAACATTTCGATCAAAACTTGAAATCTGCTCGAATTTCAATTTGAAACTCGAATTTCTATTTCTAACCTTAACATCTGAAATGCAATTATTTTTGTTATAAAGGACAGAAGGAGTGCAAACAGCCAACATTTGCAGAATAGAAATATGTATTTATCTGCCAATTTAGTTTGTCTGCCTGACTACTGCAAAGATATTGAGAGAAGGCATGTCAACAAAAGTGGTTGCTGGTCAGCTATCAACTCATGTCAAAGATCAGAAACTGAAGTCAGCTATAATACACTGCAATATTATCAGCTGTGAAATAGAGGGCATTTGGAGAATGTTCTGCATATGTTTACAAATATTCAATAGCTGTGTTTTCAGAGGCAAAGAAATGCAATACATTTTAACCCCAGCTTTGACAGCAATGACCCCTAGAAGGCCCAGCAGAAGCAGTAGCTTAGTAAGGTATGGGAGTATTATTTCCACCTTGGTCTGAGTTTCTTTTGAAGCAAAAGGGTTGTTTGGTACTCTTAAAATGGTTCAAGTCTCTGGTCGCTATTCAAGGTTTTCTCTCATGGATGCAGTGCTAATGCCTGCCAGTTACATGAGTTCAGGGCTCTCATAGTGCAAAAACAAACACTAACAGTACTAGAGAATGATTATTTGCTCTCTTTCACGCTACACACATTTACACACACACAAAGGGTTGAATTCCATTAAGGATCTCTCTGAATGGAAAGGGCAGAGGGATTGAGTCCCCCCTCCCTGTGAGAAAAGTGGGGCGTAAATATATTTTCAACAAATTAAATAGAAGCAGTTTTGGCCAGTTCCCCTCACCCACTACAGACCTCTGACTTCCCTCTCATGCTGTTCTAGAGGGAGGGGTCCCCTGGCCCCCAGGAGCACCATTTCATGAGGCATTATGTGCTGCAGCAAGAGAGGGGAAGTGAAGAATTCCTTCCCTCCGCAGAAATCACTGCTGAATCCAAGGCTTATAAAGCAAAAGGGGATACCGTCTGATATGGAGGAAGCACAAGAGTGGGGAGTAAGAAGACAGCCTCCTCAGCAGTGCAAGTACTTGCATCAACAAGGTAATTTCTAGGTTAATTGGGCATATAATGTCTGTTCATCACTAAGATCCGCCTCTGGCACCTTGCCCTGTTTTTACCTATCCCCTGGTCTCTTTGGTCTGCTGCTCCTAATCCTGGCCTAAACAGGGCTAAAGTCATAACTCTAGCTTCCCCTTTTTCCTGCTATGTGACTCTGGTGTTGAATGGCTTTCTTTTTCTTTTCAAAACCTTTATTATTTGGCATAGATTAAAAAGAGGGGGGAAAGCCAACATCATAAAGACCACAGATTTTAAATATACAAAGACAATCATCCCACCAGAGCTTTAACCTTATATTCTCTAACCCTCATAGCAATAGAGAGAAACCTCAGCACTGCAACGGCAATATGAGGGCAGAGGTCTGATAGAAGGAAGGATACTAGTCTCTCTTCTGGGCAGCTGTGCCTATTGATCAAAACGGGCTGATTAAGACATCCCATATTTTGTCACAGAATTCACAACTAAGCAAGATGTGAGTCATCGAGTCTGTTTTCCTGCTACTGCATGTCCTTTCAGGGTAGGGAACACGTGCAAATCTACCATAAAGGACCACTGATGGTAAAGCATCAAAGAGTGCAAGCATAACAACTTGTCTGAATGATAGGGCTGTAAGCTGTAAAAAATAGGCTGCTATAAGCCCATTTCTCCGTGTTATATTGAACTTCAGAGGGGAGCAGGTAATACCAGAACAGAGAGTTTGTTTTTCAGTGTCAAGGATCCTCTGCCTCAAAGTTCTAAGTGTTTGAGATTTGCCTAACTTGAGCTGGGAGTCACAGGAGATACCAATAGATTGTATTTTTTCTCAGTATTGAGGTTGACCAATTACATGTAAATGAGTCCGACAGCAGCAGATGGACATAACTCTTGGGTTCTGTTCTAAAGTAAAGGTGTAACCAGAATTGTTAAGGTTGGTAGCCAAACTGTGGTCACTAGGAGGTGCTGTTCTCGTTCCAGGTAGTTGGCTACATAATTTACACAATTTAGCACTCCAAGGATACATCATAGAAACGTTGTCTGGATCTGCTCAGGATGTTGATTAAAGGAGCCAATCCAGACATGGATCCCATAAAGTATTTGGGATACAACTTTGGCATTGAAAATTTGCATGGCTGCGGGGATGAACTGATTGCCCTTCACACAGAAAAATTCAATGATCGCGGACAGGCTACGCTTAGCCAGGTTTATTACTTGTTTCCTCTGGCGTGTCCAGCTACTATTATACTGAAAGAGGACTCTCGGATATTTGAAGTATTTGACTTGTTCGATGACATTACCATTTATGCACCAAATGAAACATTTGCAGGACCTTGAGAACCCCAGGGTTTTAGATTTTTCAGAATTTACAGATAAAGAGTTGTTCTCACAATAAGATGTGAAAACAGATAGAAGGTGCTTAAGGCCCTTCTGGGTACAAGATAGTACTACTGCATCTAAATCTCTCCTGTGTGCTCTCTTCCTGACTGAAATGATATTGGGAGGGAGAGGGAACTGAAAGAGCCCCCCAAAGGCAGCTGCAGCCTTTAAAAGAAGTTATTTTTGAGGCAAACAAAAATCTCAAATGAAAAATTAAAAAAAAATTGGCTGCAAGCCCAGTACTATAAAGATTTGAAAGGCATGGTGCAGTAAAGTCCTTTGCCTTAAAAGGTACTCACCAGGATGAAAAAACCCTAATGACCCCACTTTAGCTTAATCCTAGAGTATTGATTGGTAATGCAATGGCACAGCATGATTTTTTCAAAGTTTCCACCATCATAAAACTGTTTTCACATCAACTTGCCTGCAGAGGAACTTGCCACATGACCCCCTTCCCCCCCTCCTCTGTATTTTGCACAGAATCCTGAACATCTTCTGACGAAAACTGGTGGTTCCTGTCAGCTTTTACAATCTCCCCTTGTGAACGGAAGGTGCCGTAGATACACTTTTCTCTAACTATGCAAAGAAGTCAAGGAGGGCAAGACGTCTCCTAGGGAAGCTTGTCTGCCACTACTGATCTTGTTATTGTGGAACTCAAGAAGTTCCACTTAATTCACAAGTTCAGAACAATGGACCCCCCAGAGCTGAATAGGAACACAGGATTCTTATCTCACAACACATTCTAATTTTCTGCCCCCGAGCATTTCCTGTCTGCTCTAACCAAGTGGATTACAACATGCACTGTACCTCTGCAGCCTTTACAAGCACCCTTTTCAACACCCCTCCCCCCTTCTGACTGGGTTATAAGGATTCTGAGATTTCCATTCCTACTTGTACATGACAAAGGGAGCTTTTATTCTCTCATAATCTTTCTGATTTCTCTGGTGCTACTGGATTCGAATCTAGCTGTTCTACTGCAGACCAACATGGCTACCCACCTGAAACTTAGCTTTCCAAAAACCAGTGGACAGCACTTGCATCCTATCTGTTTTCAGTTAGGAATAGTGGTGAGGTATGACGATTGCTGGGGGTTGTGGTGGTTCAGAGGTTAAGACACTGAAATGCAGACCGGAAGGTCTGTAGCTCAGCCATTCGAAACCCTAGTGCCGCATGGCGGAGTGAGCTCCTATCTCTAGCCCCAGCTCCTGCCAACCTAGCAGTTCGAAAGCAGGAAATTGCAAGCAGATAAATAGGTACTGCTTCGGTGGGAAGCGTTCCATGCGCCTCGGTGTTTAGTCATGCTGGCCACATGACCACAGAAACATCTTTGGACAGGTCATCTTTGACTTGGAAACAGAGATGAGCACCACCCCCTAGAGTCAGATTCAACTGGCTTTCGAGCAAGGGAAGCCTTTACCTTTACCTTACCTTACAACAAATGCTAAACAACCAAATGTCATTTCCAATCAAGGCTGTAGGAATTTCCCTTAATCTTTATGGTAAAAACCATAGACACATGGGGAAAATCCTAGAGCATCAGTTATGGAGAACATTTTCAGGCCATTTTTTCTCCTGTTTCTCAATTTCTCCAAGGCAGAGGACTGGGCCCCAAGGTCAGGGTTCATCTATCATGGATGGAAAAATGGCAAGTCTAACTAGACATTAGGCTGAAAAGGCTTTGCTTTTAGTATATGCTATCCATACAACCTTGGTAACGTCATTGCAGTTATTACCAATTATAGAAATTAACTGCAGCAACGAAGCTTAAAATATACTGCTGTGGGGGCATGTAATCTCACAAATATCTAAGAATGGGCTATAAAATGTTGTTGAAGATTTTCCCCTCCCCATTTCCTACTGACATTTAAAAGGAAATTCCTGAGTCTAATTTTAAAAGTGTGTAATGAATAATCAACCAGTTAATATGATTAAAGTGTGTGTTTGTATATGTTTAGCATTATACAAAATTAACAGTCCACTGCTGTCAAATAGTGAGCAGTTAAAATTGACTAATTCTACAGTAATATATACTTTTGCCATATTAATTGGTATTATTAAAAAAAAACCAATATAGCCAGAAGCTTACTGTAGTTTTCCAAAGTCTATACATCTTCACACATAACCACTTCAGACACACTGGGTTTGAATCTGTATATAGGTATTTTTCTCAATCTATTAATTTTAGGGTTGCCAGCTCTGGGTTGGAAAATACCTGGAGACTTTGGGGGTGGATCCAGGAGAGGGCGGGGTTTGAGGAGGGGAGGGGCCTCAGCACGGTACAATGCCATAGAGCCCACCCTCCAAAGCAGCCATTTTCTCCAGGGGAACTGATCTCTGTCAGCTGGAGATCAGTTGTAAAAGCAGAAGATCCCCAGGCTCTACTGGTGGCTGGCAACCCTAATTAATTTGAAAATAACAAACTGGATTCCAGATCTACAAATATTTACCACTTCTACACCTTTAAGCTATCAATCATCATCACAGGTTACACCTTTGAAAACTCTACCAGAGGAGGCCCAAAACTGTACAGCCTAATTTTTGTTCTTTTGAGGACATCAAGATGTGTTGTGTCAGGGTAAGTAATCCCCAGCACACATGCCAATGACAGCAAACTATATCATGCTGCTTGGCACCCAGGCCAGTTTTTCATTCAAGCAACTGAGGTTGTATTCAAGCATAGGGTTGCCAGTTGAGTGTAGACAGCCAGCAGATGTTTTAGGGGGCAGAGACATTCAAAGTGGTAAAACCATAGAGTTTGGGTGGAATCCTAGAGCATTGTACTGATGTACTGACCTCACTTCTGGGCACCAGGTCCAGAGGGCCTCTCTGCTAGGGATGCAATCTTCCAGGTGGGGCCTGGGGATTTCTCAGAATTACAGTTCATCTCTGAAATACAGAGATCAGTTCCCCAGGAGAAAATGGATGCTTTGGAAGGTGGACTCTGTGGCATTGTGTCCTTCCCAAGGCTCCAGCCCCAAAGCTCCAGGAGTTTGACCTCCACAGCCACCAGCCAAATGTAAAGCAAATCCCTGAGATCCCCTACTCAACCCCTTTTTGTCTACTGGCACATCAACATCTCCACAGGCACACACTGCGATTAATTTTATTTTTTTTGGCACTTGGCGCAAAACGGTACCCCTCTGTTACACTCTCCTACATTTAAGTCTTGCTGCACCAAGCCATCCTCAAGAGGATTTGCAATAGGGAACAGTTGCCTCTGTAGTGGTGGGTTGTCACACAACTAGCTGTTAAGGGCAACCCTGCAAGGGGCATTAGAAAATATGAAGTGTACTTTGCAGAGATGCTTTAAATACATGTTTGTGAGTTGGGTCACATTTACAATTGCAGACAGGTGACGTTTCATTAAAAGCGATGCTGCATTCTCTGATTCCATGCTCATTAATATTCAGCCTAAACTATCACAAATTAAAAGCTGCATTCATTTCAAGGGCTGCCAGTGTGCTGAGGCTGATACACGGTAATAATGTATTATCCCTCTTCCTTCCAAGGCCGGCTCCTCTTTGATCATTAAATTATTGCCCTAACGTAGTCAGAAGAGGTTCCCGAAGAGACAATAATGAGCTCAGAATGCATTATTTTCATTCTGTTTCTGAACTCGCAGCATGTTGTGGGCAGGGAGATGTCCATACAAGGCCCATGGAAATAGCACAGGTAACGCACTTTGCTGCCCCTGTACTCATATTTGCTCAAGTCAGCAAGTGTTTATTTCCCAGTATTCCTCAACCTTCTATTGAAGTCAGTGCCAGGTTAGCAGGCGCGCGCACACACACACACACACACACACACACGCACGCACGCGCACACACACACACACACACACACACACACACACACACAAATGGTGCTTATTTCCAAGCCAGGCAATATGATTCCAGCTAGCTACAGAGTTAACCATGTGGGCTGGTACTATGCTGGGCTGAATCCAAAGATTGTGTGTGTGTTTTTCTGCCAGTACAAAGAGGAGGTTTTCTCCTGCACCGCAGACTCCACCTGCCCTCATTCTCTTCCCAATGACTCCTTGTCACCCAAGGGCAGCATTCTGGGGTCCTTTATGGGGTGCAGGAAAAGAAGGGGTGCAGGAAAGTTCTGTTCCACGGGTGGAAGTGCCCTCTGTTGGAAAATAACTTTGTGTCAACTGTAATCCCACTGAAACCCTTTTTCTAGTTTATTTCAGGCTGTGTCAACTTGGCCATGACAAAATGTGCAGTAGCAGGTCTTGTTTAGCGGTATGGACCTACTCTAGAGATCTTTGCCTTACTTTAACTCCAGGCAGCTATGTGTTCCATGCATGTCCAGCACTCTTGTACCCCAGAAATACTCAGTAGTTTTCTTCTGTCACCACCTAGGGTAATCCCTGAAATGTATCAGACTGCCCCAAACCAGCCTGTAAATCATCCCTTAAGTGCAAGTCTAAGTGCATCTGTCTGTGAGGAAAGGCTGGGATCCCCCGCCCCCTGGTGTGTGGGGGAGCGGCAGTTTGGGTTTAATAAACAGCTGGCTCTTAGGAAAGGTAGTCCATAAAATCTCTCCCAGTCCAAGAACCAGCATTTGGAAAGGCATTTATTCGATACGACCAGAAACTTGTTTTTATTTACTTTATTTATATCCTTCCTTTCTCCCCTAGGGGGACCCAAAGTGACTTGTGTCATTCCTCTCTCCTCCATTTTATCCTCACAACAACCCTGTGAGGCAGATTAGGCTGAGAGTGTGTGATGGGCCCAAGGTCATCCAGCGGGTTTCCACAGCATAAGTGGAGATTTGAACCTGGGTCTCCCAGATACTAGTCCAGCACTCTTAACCACGACACCATGCCAGCTGCTATTCTTGACTGAAATATCATGGAGTGTAGTTCTGCAGATTAGAATAAGGGTGTGGGTTTTTTGCAAGTATCTAAGGTTTGACAAAACATGATCAAGACTTGCTTCTTTGGAGTCAATATTTCAGGGATTCTGCAGGTGTGGGGGGGTTACTTCTTTGGACCACTCAAAAACTGTGGGGCATCCATTCGAAACTCCCACCAAAGGAGGACTAAACTGATAAAGCTTTCCTTGGGACCCCAGGGTGTTTTCTGCATGCAAACCATAGTATGGGGTGAAAAAAAGGAAAGAAAAAGGTATCAGGCTTCACTGATCCCCCTACACAAACGCACACACACACACATGGCAGGATATTGTGACATGACCAAGGTAAGATATCTGTATGCTGATTCTCTCCCTCCCTAAAAAAAGATATCAGGGATATCCAAAGAAGGTGCCATTTTAATCCCTCCAGGGGTTCTATGTGCAGGTCGATTCAGGGCAGTGATCCATGTCATGGTTTCTGTGGGAAGCATTGGTGTGACCCTGGTGTTTGGACACTGCACCTAAAGTATGTGAATACATGTGACTTAAAGCCCTCATATCTTGGGTCTATCAGTCTTCCTAGTTGCTTGTAACAGGTATTGAAAGACATGTTTATGTGCATTTTCTGTACTTGTTATGTTTGATCTGGAAAGGACCGCTGTGAATACTTATGACTCCCATAGTGCTGTGCTGCTATCCTGAGATAAATGATGTCATGTGTGGAATACACATTTTCACATGACCTTTCTCACTTGTACTTATTTTATAGCATGTCAAACCATTGGTCCATCTAGCTCAATATCTCCTATTTGGACAAGCAAGCAACTCTACAGAATCTTAGGCAGAGAAAGTTTTTGTCAACCACTTGAGAAGCCATACATATCCTAGGATCTTCTGCATGCAAGATTCATGTTGTACCATTGAATCAGCCTTTCCCCAGAATTTTCAGAGGTATTACTGTCTCAAGGCTAGGGTTGCCAGCCAACCACTGGCAACCAGTATGAGGTTCAGCAAAGTGGGACTGTGTAAAACACTTTCTCTACAATGTCATCATGTTGGGGAAATGCTCTAAAACCACAGAGTTTCAGTGTAATCCTAGAATGTCACCCTGATGCCATTTCATCACTGCTGAGTTCATGCCAAAATTGATGTCACCAATGCTCCCTCTAAGCTATGGAGTCTTGTGAGCAAAAATTCTACTTTGTGAGCTCCTGGCATTAAAGTTGTGAGTGAGCGATATGGCTACTGCATAAATCAGTTTGCTCTGGAGCCATCCTTCTTGAGCTAAGACAAAAATGTGTGAGCTGGAGGCTAAAAAACTGTGAGCTAGCTCACACTAACTTAGCTTAGAGGGAACACTGGATGTCACACCAGTGAGGTGGTAGGGGTTGGGGGCTGCCTGGTGGGAGGTCTCCTGCTGTAATGAGAGACCTGGCAACCCAAATATCTACCCTCCTAAGCAGGGCCGGCTCGCTCACTAGGCGAACTAGGTATTCGCCTAGAGCGCGCCGGCCCTTAGGGGCAGCAAAAGCCCCCTGCCCCCACCAAAAGCCCTGCCAAAAAACCCCACCCCTTCCCTGCCTTGCCAGCACACCCCACAGCTGCGGGGCACCCTGCAAGCCAGCGCTCAGATAGAAGGGAAGGGGGTTTAAACCTCTTTCCGTCCCTTGGCCCTTGCCAAGGAAAGAGTGCGGGGGAGGGGGCGCCAGAAGGTGTCCTTGCCTAGTTTGCAAAAACACCTGGGCCGGCCTTGCTCCTAAGCCCAGGCAAGACTCAAGCAAAGCAACCTGTAGCTCATCAGAGAGTATGAGACAAGTACAGAATAACTGGTGAGAGGTCAGCGTCCTAGGATTCGGAAGGGGGTTCTTATGCCCATAACATGCTAAGAGAGAAAACAGCCTCTCTCATTGAAGGTCAGCAGTCTCTCACCAAAATCATTCCTCAGGTTAGGTTTTAAAAATTTAGAGTGAATCAAATGGAAGCTCTAGGCTTAATGTCAGAATTGTAGGTACAAATTCCACGTGCTGTGGGGTTTCCAACCACATGGAGAAAAAAATATTCTGCCCCTTTAACAGAGGCTTAATATGTGGAAATGGGTAGTTGAAAAATTTTATTGGCATGATGGAGGTAAATAACACCACAGGGTAAATGACAGCCCATTAAGCCTTCAGTAAAAAGATGGTGCTTTCCCCCCCCTACAGGTTGTGGGCAACCCTGATTTGTGCTATGTTACAAAGAGGTGGCTGCGATGGCTCAAGTGGTTAAGACGCTGAACTGCAGGCTGCAGAAGGTCAGTAGTTCAGCAGTTCGAGACCCAAGTGCCGCATGACGGAGTGAGCTCCCATCTCTAGTTCCAGCTCCTGCCAACCTAGCAGTTTGAAAGCAAGAAATTGCAAGTAGATAAATAAGTACCACTCCAGTGGGAAGGTAACAGCATTCCGTGCACCTTGGTGTTTAGTCATGCCGGCCACATGACCACGGAAACGTCTTCAGACAGTGCTGGCTCTTCGGCTTTGAAACGGAGATGAGCACCGCAACCCTAGAGTCGGATTCGACTGGCTTTCGAGCAAGGGAACCTTTACCTTTACCTTTACAAAGAGGAGTCTGGTTAATTGATCACAATTAGTATATTTCAAAGCTCAATAGCACTGCTATGAACAATCAAAATAACAAGGATACCAGGATAAATTTGCACGGACATTAGAGTTACCAGATCCAGGTTGGAAAACTCCTGGAGATTTGGGGATGGACACTGGGGAGGACAGGGGCACCAGTGGGGGCGTGATGCCATAGAGTCCACCCTTCAAGGCATCCATTTTCGCCACAGGAACTGATCTCCTTAGTCTGGTGATAAGCTGTGATTCTGGGAGATTCCCAGGCCCCACCTGGAGGTGGCAAACCTAATGGGCATATGCTAGCCGATTTCTGACCTAGTTGAAAGCAGATACCTCCAAATAATCATAAAATAAAAGTGAGAGTTTCTAGTGGGTCCCAAACCAAATGTAAGTAGTTGGATTTCACTTCAGCTGCTAACCCCATAGCAACTGGTCAAGAGAGCAAGTAACTTTTCAGGTTAACAGTCTAGGGGCTGGATCCAGTGGAATGGGTTCCCATCAGTAGAACTGGACTTTTGCTTCCCCTGTTTCACTGCAGCTCAAAGACCTCCCCAGAATGCTGCTCCTGGGGGAAAAGGACCGCCCCCCGAAAAGCGGAGGGGGGATGTGCATCGGAAGGGGGGGATTCAGCAAAAATCTAGCCATGGAAATCTACTGCTAGCTCCTCCTCCATGTTAGAATCTAAAAATTAAATGGAATAGGCAAGAAAGTTCATACACTGCAGCTGGAATTGGAATCATTCATATACCAAACAGCCAGCGGCATCCGCTACTGAGCTTGCTGGGATCTCTGAAAGACAGCCCTCCCTCTTTGTAAAAGCCCCGATGGACTAGAACGGGATTTGGGGAGATATAAATTCTCACTGAAGTCAACAAGAAAAAGAGTCGGAGATAGATTTAAAATTGGCTTTTGATTAGCCTGCCAAATTTTTTGAGGCCTGTCTGGTGGATATTACTTATGACTCTGGAAGAAAATGTTCAATTTAAATTAATCCAGAAGGATTACATTGACCTTACGGCGTGTTTAAGAAGACGCGTTCTGTTCTGAAGTCCTACTGCTTGCCAAAAATCAGCACTTGCTTATTGTTCATTTAAAGAAGTATTCACTCAAAATCAAGTACTTTTAGGGCCTACTGGCTTCAACTGGGAAACTAGCAGTGCAATCTTAAACAGAGTGACATTTTTCTAAGGACACTGACTTCAATAGGCTTTGAAGGGCATGACTGTTTAAGATGGCATTGCAGGCCTGGCATCACTACCAGGGGCCAGGCAGACAATAATATTATGCAGACAGAGATGGCTCAGTCGACAGGCACCGGCATCGTATGGCCAGGGCTCCTGGCTTGATGTTTTGCCCTCACAAACTGCAAAGGGGGACCAGACGGCCCAGCCAATGGGCACTCTAGACATCCGTGATTTTTGCAGGGATGCCACTCCACAGCCCCTGTATGTTGTGCCTGTGGCTTATCCGATGTCTGCAGGGTGCTGGGGGTTGCCAGCCTCCAGATGGGGTCTGGAGATCTCCTGCACACCTGATCTCCAGATCACAGAGATCAGCTCCCCTGGAGAAAATGGCTGCTTTGCAGGGTAGACTCTGTGGCGTTATGCCCCTCTGAGGTCCCTCATGCCCCCAACACCACCAAATCACCACGAATTTCCCAACCCAGAGCTGGCAACCCTAATATGGAGCCCAGAGGGACCCCTCCTTGAGCTAGCGCAACCAAACATCCCCTCAGACCACCCACCAGCCTGGGCAAGTCATGCACAGCAGCCAGCAGAATGTGTGGAGGGGAAGAAGGTGGGGTCAGACGTCAAGGTGCCACTGGAGGAGCCCTGTTATGTTTGATGGCTGAACAAAATGGAAGTCCAGTGGCACCAGAAAGATCAAGAACAGCAATCCCACACCCTCTCAAAAGTGTGACAGGACAGCCCTAAAGGGAAGGCACAGATGGGGGGAGGTGGGGCCAGGAAGGGTGTGGAGCTAGTCTCATCCACTCACAAACTGACAGGGACAGAGTTGTAGAACATCCCAACTTTATTGAGCAGCAAATCATGAAGAGGCCTGATAAACTGAGTGCTTGGCCAGCTGATCCACACAGCACAGTGGGACAAGTTCCCAGGCACCGCAAGCCACAATTGTCCCCTGTCCCCACCTGGGGAGAGGGAACATCCTAGCAGGAAGTGTGCTACCAGCCCAGTCCAGGGCTGCCAGCATCCCTGTCCCCCTTCCACGACCAACTTCCCCAGGAGTATCCCCATTGCACAATAGGGCACTTGGTGCTGGATAGGTTCATGTCTTGGGTTGCCCCTCCTCCATATGCACACACTGTTAGCTTCAGGTATGAGAGACAGCATTGTCAGGATGGTGCCTGGGTTCATTTGAGGGGAATGTGGGAGGCAGGTGCAGTCTCCCAGGCCAGGGCAGCTGGATTCCCACCCCTGCTCACCTGTTAGTGCATAGTTGCCTCTTTGGGCTCTGCTTCTGGAGAAAGGATACCTGTTAGTGATCTGAAATGAGACACGTTAGCCATGCAACATGGGCTTCGCTCTTCTCCTTGGCTGTGAGTGCTCCCTCTGTGGTGCTGAGTGCCCTCTCCGTGTACCTCCTGCTACTGCGCTGCAACACTGTGCACTGTAAGTGTGCACGCACAACAGAGACCTCTGAAACAGAGCCCTGTGCCACGTGCCCTACCTGCTGAACCGTCCAGTATCCTGGCTGAGATTTATGTAATGCTGGATGGGGGGCTGTGATGACTGGGTGTGGGGGAGAGGGTTTGGCCACTGTTGGGGGGCAGTGATTGGTTGTTGCTATAGGTGGCATCCTGTGTTCCGCTGGGACTTTAGGGAGGGGCCACACCTTTGAGGGGTGGCCTTGATCTCTTCCTTGTATGGGCGCCTATGGGCTACACCTTGGTTTTACACCATTTTAGGGGAGTATTCCTAGGCTAGGGTGGCTTTGGGAGCTAACTAACTCCTGCCACGCCCCTGGGTCCACCTTCTTCCTTAGCACCTGGCTAGGATCCAGTGCTGCCAAGGTGCTCTGGTAGGGCATTTCAGAGAAATGCTGGCATAGAATAGCATCTCTGTGCCCCCCCCACCCCAATTACACAGTAAAACCCATGGAAATGATGTACTTTCAAAAGCTGAACTTTTACTGGATCATGCCTACTTTTTATACCTGCTCACAAACCATATTTTTAGCTCTGCAGTTTACAGCTGTCAGTGAGGTACTTCATGTGATGTAGTGGTTAAGAGTGTTGGATTAGTATCTGGGAGATGCAGGTTCAAAACCCACGTGCCATGGAAGCTCACTGTATGACCTTGGGCCAGTATATCATTTGTTGTAAGCCGCCCTGAACTCTACTTCTAGGGGAGGGCAGCACTGTAAATCTAATTAAATAAATAAATAATACTCAGTCATCCTAACTTACCTCACAGGGTTCTTGCGCGGATAAAATGGAGGAGAGGAGAATAAACTGATTTGTGTCCCCATTGGGGGAAAAGGTGGGGTATAAATGAATTAAATAAATAAATAAAATTGTGCCATGTGCAATTTCTATTCAGAACTCTCTCTCTCTCTCTCTCTCTCTCTCTCTCTCTCTCTCTCTCTCTCTCTCTCTCTCTCTCTCTCTCTCCCTCTCTGTGTATGTGTGTGAAGTCCTACTATATCTCAAGAAGAACAACCGAGTATTTTCTTCCAGCAAATAGCATCTTCATTTGGCATGGATTTCACATGGCTGTATCTGTTCCTTGTGTGGATGGAAATGAACTGTAATCTATATGATTTGAGATTAGGCTGTACAAAAATAGATAATTTGTTTAGTCAAAAATTGAAAAAAACACTTCCACGACTCAATGAAGGATTGCATTTAAATGAACGACACCTATCCAAGGATATTTAATTCAACCATCGCCGTTCCAAATGTCACTCCTCCACCCACCCCATTTCATTATGTAAGTAAATATTCAGTCTCTATGCCACCGAATAAAAATACTTCCACTATTGATGCAGATACATGGCAATTCATTTCCTTGGTGACATTGTTAAAATACTGAATATTTGCCTCCTCTTTGATGCTTTTCAGATTGGAAGCATATTCTAGTACACATGCCATATGATTTAATTAAAGTAGGTATTGAAATAACGTTGCATATCATTCATGTATGTGATCAAATTTATAAACAAATAACTGGAATTGTACATTACCAAGAAACAAGAGCCCTTTACAGACATTACAACTGTGTGAATCAAGAGCTTGCCAACCACATCTATCAGGAGTGGTCACTACCCCGATCTTCCTGATATGTGCATGTTGTCTGCAAAGGGCAATGCATAGCTTTTGTATGCATTTATAACCTCTGTACATGCTGCATCAGACCCCCATATTTCAGTTTGGTGTAGCGTGTAGTGAAGACTCTAGGGCTGCCAGCTCCAGGGTGGAAAATTCCTGGAGTTTTGGGGGTGAAGCCTGGAGAAAGTGGGCTTTGAAGTGGGGAGGGATCACAGCAGCTATAGTGACACAGAATTTACCCTTCACAGTTGCCCTGTTATCCAAGAGAACTGATCTCTGTAGTCTCTAATTCTGGGAGAACTCCAGCCCCCACCTGGCGTTTGGTAACCTTAAGTTTGCTTTGCTAAATCTTCTGATTTGTGATCTCTAAAAGCATGATATTTATTTATTTATTTGATTTATTACTCTTTGCTCCTCCGTACAACAGGGCTCAGTAACAACTGTCCTTGGTACAGTGGTTAGGAATTTGGTGTAGTGGTTAGGAGCGTGGACTCTAATCTGGGAGAACTGGGTTTGATTCCCCACTCCTCCACATGCAGCTGCTGGCGTGACCTTGAGTCAGTCATACTTTTTTCAGAGCTATTCTGGAAAGAGTTCTTGAAAGAGCTCTCTCAGCCCCACCTACCTCACAGAGTGTCTGTTGTGGGGAGGGGAAGGGAAAGGGGATTGTAAACTGCTCTGAGACTCCTTCAGGTAGTGAAGGGTGGAGTATAAATTCAATCTTTTCTTCTTCTTCAAACAATATCCATAAAATTACTATTAAAACAATTTTCACAATAATATTAACAACTAATCAGATGGCACATAAAAAGGGAAGCACAACCTAGTGCTCCCTATCCAAGGGGAGAGAGTAAGTATCCCATGGTTAGTCAAATGTAAAAATATAGACACAGAATGGAGGGGGTGGGGAAGAGGCCAGTCTGAGATGGAAACCATCACTGCCTCAGCCATAAGTCTGGCAGAACATCTCTGTCTTGCAAGCCCTGAAGAACTGCATCAAGTCCCGCAGGGCCCAGATCTCAATCAGGTAAGCATTCCACCAGGTTGGAGCCAGGGCCAAAAGAGCCCTGGTTCTGGTCGGGGACAGCCGGATGCTTTTCAGGCCAGGGGTCACCAGTAGGTTGTTTTCCATTGAGCATAAGGCTCTTTGGGGGTGTACCAGGAGAGGTGCTCCTGGAAGTATGCTGGTCCCAGACCTTTTAGGGCTTTAAAGGTTAATACCAAAACATTGAACCTGATCCAGTATTCGACCTGAAGCCAGTGCACCTGGCAGAGCAGTGATTGAATATGGGCTCTGAACGGGGTTCCTGTAAGAACACATGCCGCTGCATTCTGGACCAGTTGCAATTTCCAGGTCAGTCTCAAGGGTAGCCCTGCATAGAGTGAGTTACAGTAGCCTAATCTGGAGTTGACCATTGAATGGATCACTGTGGCTAAGTCAGGGGGAGAGAGGAAGGGGACCAATTGACTAACTTGAGGCAGATGGAAAAACAAAAGTCTGGCCACAATTGTGACCTGGGCCTCCACAGAAAAGGAGGTATCCAGAGCCACACCCAGGCTTCTGATGGCTGGCACTGATGTTAAACAGCCAGAAGATGGCATCCTAACCCTGAATTTCTCTAGCCCAACTTAAAGGTAAAGGTAAAGGTTCCCTTGCTTGAAAGCCAGTCGAATCCAACTCTAGGGTTGCGGTGCTCATCTCCGTTTCAAAGCCGAAGAGCCAGCGCTGTCCGAAGACATTTCTGTGGTCATGTGGCCAGCATGACTAAACACCAAGGTGCACAGAACGCTGTTACCTTCCCACCGAAGTGGTACCTATTTATCTACTTGCAATTTCTTGCTTTCGAACTGCTAGGTTGGCAGGAGCTAGAACTAGAGACAGGAGCTCACCCCGTCATGTGGCACTCTCGGGTCTTGAACTGCTGAACTACTGACCTTCCACAGCCTGCAGTTTAGTGTCTTAACCACTTGAGCCACCGCAGCTCCTTTAGCCCAACTTAGATGGATTCAATTTCAGATGGGTCTGTTTCAACCAACCAATCACAGCCTCCAAACTCTCAGCCAAAATCTCTGGGGCAGTATTTGGCCGGCTGTCGATCAGCAGATACAGCTGAATGTCGTCTGCTTACTGGTGACAACCCGGCCTGAAACTCCATACCAGTTGGATGTGGGGGTGCATATAGATGTTAAATAACATTGGGAAGAGGACTGCCTCTTAAGGGACACCACACACCAAGGGGATCATGCCAAACCCCTCTCCCCTAGTGCCACTCTCTGTCCATCACCTTGGAGAAATGAGACAACCCACTTCAGATCAAGTAGTAACAGCAGTGCTGACCAGCTGTCTGTGGAGCTGGTCTGTGGAGATCATCTGTGTGAGGGACCAGAGCCATCTCCATCCCATGGCTGGGGTAGAAGCTGGAATAGAATGGATCCACAGTTGAAGTGTCTTCCAGGAAAACCTGAAGCTGTTCTGCTGCCACTCTCTCAGCTACCTTGTCCAGGAATGATATATTCAATACAGGGCAGTAGTTGGATGGATCAGTAGGTTTCTTTAGGACCAGCCTCATCACTGCCTCCTTTAGTCTCTCTGGGGAGACCCTTGAACTCAGGGACAGATTTAGAATGTCTACCAGAGAAGCCCATATTCCATCAATGAGTGAGGGCTCTAGGGCAACAACGGGGATGCTAGCAAGTAAGGCCACCGGTCGGCTGCCAACAGGGCTGCTGGTAGATCACCAGCAAGAACTGGTAACAACAGCGAGGTGATAACCAGTGGTTGAAATGGGCCACACCAACAGATAACACCAAAGTTGCCCCATGAAAAGGTGAAATGCTCAGCCAATGTAAGATACCTTTGAGAATTCTGAAGAATAATTGTAGTAAACTCTGATCCACTAGTTCTGGCATTTAGTCTGAACATGAGGTCATTTATTCATAAGTTATCCTTCAAGACTGAAAACTGTTATGTTAGCCAGGACAGTGAATACATCAGATTTACACAAAAACCTAAAAGCAATCTCCCAGGCCTGCTGTGTCAAAAACATCCTAAACACATATTTAAACCTAACTTCTGTAACTGAAATGTTGACCCTTTGGTGTTCTATTCCTGCCATTGTTTTCTCAGTGTCTTCAACCTTACTTCAAACTTCCTACTTCTGACAGCATCATTCTTGATTTTTAGATTTCTCAAACATAAACACACAAAGCTGCCATACAGTGAATCAGACCACTGGTCCATCAAAGTTAGTATTGTGTACTCAGACTGGCAATGGCTTTCCAGGGTCTCAGGAAGAGGTCTTTCACATCACCTACCACCTGAGCCTTTTTCACTGGAGATGTTGGGGACTGGACCGGGGACCTTCTGCATGTCAAGCAGATGCTCTACCAGCTAGCCACAGCCCCTTCTCATGGCCCCTTTTCTGGTGACCTTTCTTCAAAATATTAATGTGTATGATATTATTCTCACTCTGACCTGGATGGCCCAGGCTCACATGAACTCATCAGATCTCAGAAGCTAAGCCAGACTGGACCTGGTCAGTATTTGGATGGGAGACCATCAAGGAAGTTCAAGGTCACTATACAGAGACAGGCACTGGCAAACCACCTCTGAATGCCTCTTGCCTTGAAAACCCAATGAGGTTTCCACAAGCTGGCTGTGGCTTGATGGCACTTCAGAGACACACAAACACACACAATTTATTCCAGGAATACTTCCTTGATTCCATTCAAGAGTCAGCAATCTCTTATCATTATGGCTTCTGACTCACACCTATTTATTCTGCAGACAGAGAAATAAATTTTATTCCCAGAGAAGCTTAAAGCTTCTGAATTCTGAGGTGTTCCATTTGGTGAAATATAGCCAGTGGCATAAATACAGACAGGAGAGAAGATTATAAATCTCTCCACAAGGAACGTGATGTATTTCTTTTTTTCAAGGGGAAAACAGGAAGATGCAAACAAAGTATAGGCAGATAAAGTCATGCTGTGTTTGCCTAAGAAAGAGAAGTATAAATGATTATGGAAATGACTGTGATTTTCCATCTGTGCAGCACTCACTGGATGGTGTTGTGACTGCATCCGTTTCACATGGGAAGACCTGGACAACCGTGCTTTCATTTTTCAGACAGCAAGACAGCAACTGGCAGGGTTGTCACTGCTTGAAAATTTAGTCTTGTTTTTCTTTTTGTCAACCAGAATTTATTACATTGAGTTCTACAGGGCAAACACAATAGAACTCAGGGACCCAGATTTTCCACACTTAGTCACCGACATTCCCTTGGGACTTTTGAAAAGCTGAAGCTGGGATTGCAGGAGCCTTGTGGGCACTGCCGTGAGGGGACTGCTGTGAGGAATTCAGGTGGAATTGCCCTTCCACACTCTACTGCTGGCAAACAAGAGGCTCCACTGGTGGAAGAGGGGAGTGATTTTGCCTGATTCCCCTTCACTGCAGCCCCCACTGCCACATGGCATTTTGTCCATAAGGCTCTAGTGATATTAGCTCTTCAGAGATCATGAGGGGCTGCTGGGAAAGAGGAGGCAAGAAAGGTCAGCGACTGAAAGCACCTTCTGATTTGTAGCACCTGATCCATTGAGATTTTAAAAGCACTTTTTTTGGACTGCAAAACATTCGCTTGCAGATAAACAGGAAAGTTCCATAGATCTTTAAAATGAAGGCAAATATTATTCTCTGCGTGGAAATATGTCACTTAACCTAGAGGGCTGATTCATACATGCATATCCAGGACATGATCTCCCATTGCTTCATTTCTCTACAGTTTGGGGTTGTTCACACATGAATATTCATTATTGGATGACGACAACATTCTTTACTGACTTGAATGTGTGAAAGGGCCATCAACAATCTAATACCACAGACTGAATTCTCACATCCCCACAATGCAGACAATGCACTTCTTCAGCTGCCAAAGATCTAAGGCTGATTCACAAATGTACGCTCATTACTTGGACTGCAGCACCAGCTGGTGACCTGCATGCATGAATGGCATATCGCAGATGTGACACCACTGAGAGAGTTTTCACTTTCCATCACTGCATCTTGAATACAATGTTTTTAAACAGAGTCAGTTTTCAAATTTAACATCCAGTCCCCAAATATACGGTGATTACGTAGAGACCTCACCTGATGAGTGAACCAGAGTACAGTAGCCACCAGCTGAACATGGGAACCGCCTGTACTGAAGACAATCACTTGTTTGACTTCATATTAGGTACTATCAAGGGCAGAATGGGAGGGAAAAAATGGAGTGGGAAAAGAGCCCCGCCTCTGATTACCCTAGCTCCATCCTCCAAGGAGGGAGGGAGGAAGAGCCTGTGCTGCCTTGACCGGTCATCCCCTTTGCCACGCAGGGTTCAGCAAGAATGCATGCCTCCTTCCCCACCCAGCATGGAGCAAGGGTTGCTGGCCTACCCTGCAAGGGACAAGCACCACCTCTCACGTAGGGGTGGGGTGCCAGGCTCTTGGCCTATTGGGACTTTTCTCAGTGGCCTTAACAACCAATCCACCCCTGGGTGCCATAATCTGTGGCATGGAAGAACAGCCTTTTAATAAATTGTCACACTGAATGCCTATGACATTTTTGCTTTGTTTCCATTGCTTTGTTCAGAGTTGCACTGTTTCTCGAAATTTGTACTCCAGTTTCGTTGCATTGTTGCTGTATGCATTATATCAGGGGAGGGGGTGTTTTATGCTATTTTTAATGCAGTGTTCTAATTTTGTAACCCAATTTTATTGTGTTATTAGTTGTGTTGTTTTAAATTCTGTGATCCACCTCGAGCCTCAGTGAGGAAGGGGAAACTGTAAAAGAAGTAGATGCTACTATTAATGCTGCTTAATGTTGTTATTATTATTATTATTGTCATTATTATTATTATTATTTCCTAGGCAATATTTACAAGGCCACTACTGGAAACATTATGAAGGCATGGATCAGAAAGCTTGTGCTCTCTGTCAGCGTGCGAGTCCCTGTTTGACCAGGCTAGGGTTGCCTAGATCTTCCAGTATCACACTTGATCTCCAGATAACAGAGTTCAGTTCCCCTGGAGAAAATGGCTGCTTGGGGGGGGGTGGACTCTATGGCACTGTACCCTGCTGAGGTCCCTCCCCAAACCTTGCCCTCCCCAGGCTCTACCCCCCAAATCTTCAGGTATTTCCCAACTCAGAGCTGGTAACCCTATTTGACCCATGTCACATACATGAGGGTAGATTTAATCCCACCTCAAAGATCTCTGAGTACAGCTCACACATCGTCTCCCATGCAATTAAGTGGAAGACCTTCACTTCTGCAGGAAAATATCAATAACCACAAATAATCACTATTCACTATCTTTTAATTTTAAAAAAAGCAGTAAGAAAACTTAGGTCACATCTTCTGTTACCACAGCTTTGTCTTTGCAACACACGTGGTCAAAAAAATAACTCGAAAATTTGAGGATAAGGAATCTGTAATTGAAAAGACAGTTTTGAAACTAAGGGTTAAAGAAACATGTTGTAAAACGGAGCCAGATGCATGCTTATTTATCATTGGCTGGCCGTGTGCAAATTCAGAAAAGCAAGGGAATTTTAATTAACTGGTCACGCAACACTTGCCTGTGGCCATGTTTCATAATCAATCAGATAGAAATGTTATTTGCCTACTGTTTATGATCCATTTGGCTATAAAACTAATGTGAAAATAAAAACTCTAATAAAAAGGCTAAGGAAAAACAAAGAATACAAGCTTTCCATCATAAAATATTATGGCAGACATCTCCTGAATTTTGTTGACATGATAGTAGGGGACATATACGCTGTTTTCACCTTTTGTTTTCTGCATGCCTTTGCTCTTTTGAATGTAAACATACACATTAAACATTAAAATCTGTGCTGTTTTGCTAGACTCTCAAGCTGCCATTTATGGGGGAAATTCTACCATATTTATTCATCTCATTTGTGTGTGTGTGTGTGTGTGTGTTCAGTGCCATCACGTTGCTTCTGCCTTATGGCGACCCTATGAATTAATGATCTCCAAGGTATCGTGTCCTTAACAGCCTTGCTCAGGTAACCACTTTGGTGCAGTGTTCCCTCTAAGCTAAGTTAGTGTGAGCTAGCTCACAGTTTTTTAGCCTCCAGCTCACACATTTTTGTCCTAGCTCAGGAAGGATGGCTCCTGAGCAAATTAATTTATACAGCAACCAAATCACTCACTCACAACTTTAATGCCGGTAGCTCACAAAGTAGAATTTTTGCTCACAAGACTCCACATCTTAGAGGGAGCATTGGTTTGGTGTAGTGGTTAAGTGTGTGTCCTTAACAGCCTTGCTCAGGTCCTGCAAATTCATTTGCATGTAGCCAGTTTGGTGTAGTGGTTAAGTGTGTGGACTCTAATCTGGGAGAACCAGGCTTGATTCCCCACTCCTCCACTTGCACCTGCTGATGTGACCTTGAGTCAGTCACAAGCTCTGGCACAGCTGTCCTTGAAAAAGAGCAGTCTCTCTCAGAGCTCTCTCAGCCCCACCTACCTCACAGGGTGTCTGTTGTGGGGAGGGGAAGGGAAAGGAGTTTGTAAGCCGCTCTGAGACTCAAAAGTGAAGGGCGGGGTATAAATCCAATCTCTTCTTCTTCTTCTTAAACAGATATTTAAAGGTTTAACTTAAACAGTCTGAAACAAGAAGGCATGTTGGCTACAGCTTCATTGTTGTAATCTGCCCTGAGCCTTCGGGAAAGGGCAGAATAGAAATCAAATAATATAAATAAATAATAAATAAATACCCTCATAGGGCTCCACCTGTGTTTTATCCTCATTGCAATCATCTAGGGTTGGGAAAACTGAGCAAGATCAGCTGAGCTAAGGCTATCCAAGGAATTTCTCAACTGAACCTTGTAATTATTTTTTTTTTGCCCCACAGTTAGTCTGACAGAACGAGGAATAACTTAAAACAACTTTAATATAAACAACAACTCACAGGTCTTTTGCTGGAATCTCTAAACCTTACTCTAGAACAAACTAAGGTCATGTGATTACAGGGCAAACCACAAATTACCAGTCCTTTAACACTGCAAAATATAAGGGACTGTCTCTAAATTCTATCACTATAAGCATGACACCACAGGGCCAACGTCCTATCAGCTCTTTCCTTCTAAGGGTATGTCTTTTGAATTTGCATTCAGCTGAGGATGTTTATGAAAAGCATTAAGAATATCTCCAGGATTAGCATTAAATATATCCTGTTCCAAGTGTAGGCTCCGGGGCAGTGATGAAAATAATGGATTTTTATTTTACTGGCATGATTCTTGGAACTGGGTTTTCAACAAAAACTGAAGCAATTAACCTTTTCATGTTAAGGTCCTTCAGGGAAGAGAACCTGGAGACATTATTTCCTATTGAATACAAATTTCCACAGAAACTGTCAGCCTTGACATTCCGCTGGCTACCACACTTCTTTCGTACAACACTGGTCTCTCACTCAAAACAGGATTTGGGTGCAATCAAAGGATCATGAATTGTTTTATTCAGTTTGTTTTTGTTTTTTGAACACCCTGAACAATCTGTCTCTGGGAATATCATTAGATTGCTGCAGACTGCAAATGGCTGACTCACTCTACACAAGAAGGGCGTTTGCCACGTACGCAACAGAATGAACAATGAGGCCAGACTCAGCAGCAGGCTTCCAGCCAGTCAAGGATCTAGAGCACACAGAGACACGAAGCTGCCTTATACTGAGTCCGAACAGTAATCTATCAAGATCAGTACCGTCTACTCAGACTAGGGTTGCCAACCTCCAGGGCACCTGGTGTTCTTTGGGAATTACAACTGATCTACAGCCTACAGAGATCAATTCACCTGGAGAGAATGGCTTCTTTGAAGGCTGGATTCTATGGTATCTCATGCCTGCTGAACTCCTTCCCTTCCCCAAACTCTGCTTTCTCCCCACCTCCAAATATCCAGGGACTTCCCAACTTGGAGCTGGCATCCCTACCTCAGAATAGCAGCAACTGTCTAGGGTCCCAAGTCGAGGTCTTTCATATCACCTACTACCTGATCCTTTTAAACTGGGGACATCAAGAACTGAACCTGAAACCTTCTGCATGCCAAGCAGATGCTCTACCACTGAGCCATGGCCCCTCCCTGCACGTATGGTTACAGAGTTAGGCTAGAAAGACCTGGGTTCAAATCCCTACTCAACCATGAAGCTTCTGTGGTAACCTTTGCCTAGTCACTCTCACTCTGCCTGACTTTCCTGACAGGATTGTTGTAAGAATACAACGGAGGAGGGAAGGGCTCTGTTTGCTGCTCTGAGCTCTTTGGAAGAGCAGGATAGAAATGCACCAAAGCAAATGTCTCTTACATGTCCCCATGGATTTACAAAAAAAATATCTCTGGACTACAGTTTATGGTGTTTGCCACATTCCTTGTGGATTATCCCTAAAATGCCCTTTTTATTAAAGTTTTCCCCCTAAAATTAGCATAAGGCCATTTCACTTCTCACACCATAGGCATTGCACAGGAATTATAAGATATTTCAGTCCTGTAAAGGACATGAGAAAAGTCTTGCTGGATCATCCATTGCAAAAGGAGACTTCAGAATCCAAAATGATGCTGGACAAAATTTCTTCCAGCACTGAATGCTGCAAAAAGGTTGGCTCATGAAACACACACATACACATTCTTTCAAAAACATTTTTAACTGAGCAGGGGGAAAAGATGTTAAGTTACTATCAGGGAGAAAGAATGCTGAGGTCTGAAAAGATGCAAGATCGTTGTAATAGTCATTTAGATACTTATACCTGATGGGGACCCGACATAGCTCACAACATCATTCTCCCATTTTCCATCTTATTCTCTCAACTATTCTGTGAGGCAGGTTCCGTGAAGAGATGACTCCATGGCACACTGAGCATGAGTCTCCCAAATCGTACTCCAACCCTCTAATCTGTACCCTACACTAGTTAACACAAATATACATAAGGGAGTTAAAAGGGTGGCTCTTTTACCAGTTTTGGCATTTTATAATTGGCCAGGTGAAATAATAGCCATTATTATCTCACAATGCTTAGACCAAGGAAGGTTTCTATCCAACTGTCCAGGGGACTGGGGGGTTGGCATTGAAGCATTTTACCTATATGGATTTGGCACAGGGCTGTAACCAGCAGATGGGGTGGTGCCCCCTTTCGTATCTGCAGTGCCCCCCACTGCAGTGACTTCCCACCCCAGAGGGAAGCCGTGGACTGGCAGCCTTGCTTGGGCAGCCATGAGGCCCATGGGCGCCTGCAGGCACCACGGCCCCCCCAGCTCCTGCCAGAGCCACTTTCAGTCCCAGGGAGTTGTGAGCAAGCTGGGCAGAGTGCCGGTGAGGAGGAAGGGGTTCATTTTAACTCTTGCAGTGCCCCGATAGACAGCTTATGTTGAAAAGAAGCACCCCTCCCACGTGCAGCTCCTCCGTAACCTTGAGGCATCTCTTGAGGTCGCTTACCTCGGAGTAGCCACCTTGCTGATTCCTAGGTAAGTCCCTCTCCCACGTTCCCTGTGGGATCTGACCTGTGAAGTTTTGCAAGCCTCATGCTGTTCAACCTTATGTAAGTCCTTTTCATTTCATTTCATTTTTTTAATTCAATGAATTAAAGCACATTTAATTACATTTAATTGGTCCCCCTCCAAAAAAATTCATGGCTACGGGGGTTGATTTGGCACCTGTTAAGAGGCCAGTTACATGCCCGTAATGCCTTTTTAGTAAATATCTCCCCGAAATCCAACTATCAATTTCTTCCCCTTTTTTTTTAACAATCTGGAGTCTATTTTGAATGAATTCCGTTTTGATGAGAAAGGAAATTCAAAAGAGAAAATGGGTGGGATGGAAGGTTCTGCAAAATTTCAGAATTTTACTCTGCGTATGCTCAGAGGCAAGTAAGGTCTTCCCAAACTTTCCTGCCCTCCTGCTGGAGCACCATCCAGTGCTGTGCAACATTTGAAAACAACTGCAATGGCTGAATTTACAAAGGGTGCACAGAGCATCACCATGTGGTGTAACAGAAAACTACAAAGAGAAATTGTTTTTTTAAAAGAGAGAAAAGAAATAAATAGCTATATCTAAAAAAATGAACTTCGGAAAATGAAATGCTATTTTTTGGACTCTTTATTGTTTAATCTGAAAACCAAACTGTACATTGGTTGCCACTTGTGAGATTTCTGTTGTTGTTGCTGTCTTCTTAGCCCACTGCATATTTTTTTAACTTATTCAATAGTTGTGTTTTGTACTCTTCCTCCAGATGACAGCAGCATTCTCTGACCTCTTTAAAACCAGAGGCATTTAGAAAGATTGCAAGCTGGTCAGGAGCGACCATTTTACTACATGTAAGCAGTATTGGGTCAGGGGTAAAGCATCTGCTTTGCATGGAGAAGGTCCCGATTTCAATCCCTGGGCATCTCCAGCTGAGGGGGGGAAGAGCAGGAAGCTGGATATGTGAAAGACCTCATCTGAGATGCTGCAGAGCCCCTGCCAATCAGAGTAAGCCACACCAACTTTGCTACATGGATGGGCTGACTCAGTATAAGGTAGATTCATGTGAAAGAGCTGCAACAGCTGCATCCTCTCACAGTGCCTTAGAAACATTACAGGGACTAGCAGTACCTTGCCCCAATGCAGATGCCCAGCAGGACCAACTGCCACTGGCCAGAAGTTTCAGGCAAGGTTGGTTAGTGGTAACTTTGGAGCATGCTTCTTGTTGGATGATCCGGTTTTGTTCTTTTCTTTTTAAAACAAAGGTCTAGATTCTCTAGGCTCCAAAAACAACAGCAACCTGCATACATATGTTTTTAAAATCTTGTGTTTCTCCAGCAGGTGCATGGATCAGCCCTGTCCTAACCCCATTAGCTTCCATGAAATTTCCATTAATTGCCATGGGACCAACCCACAGGGAGTTCTGCTGAGGACGGTACTTACAGATGCAATTTTTTAATTAGATTCTCTTCCCAATGTGCAGTCTTGGTAAGCCAAAGGGTTATATTTAAGTTCTGCTGAGTTTCACTGACTTCACAGAAGTTGAGCAGGCAACTTTGATAGCTCTGTGTTTTGAATCCGTGTTCCCCAAACACCAAATAAGTTCACAGTGACCGCTGCTTGTCTTGTTAACCTAATGGTAACCAGGCTTATGTGGAGTCTGGGGACTGCACTGAGATTCCCAAACTTATACTAATTGGCCCCTCTCCACATCTTTGATAGTGCTATGAAAACAGCTCATGGGAAAACAAGGGTGGATTCAGTAGGATTTTCCTGCAGAAATCATTATTGGGTGCCAGCCGTTTTTTAAAAAAATGTTTTCAAATATTTCTTTTTTTTGGGTGTCTAAATAAGTCCACAAATAAGTGGGTTCTACATCAAATCAAGCCTGACATTTCCCTAGAAGTTAAAATGATTAAACTGAGCTCTCGTACTTTGATAACATTATGAAAAGACAAGAGTCACTGGAAAATAAATAAATAAAAGACAACAATGCTAGGAAAAGCTGAAGGCAGCAGGAAAAGAGAAATACCCAACATAAGATGGATTGCCTCAATCAAGGTAGCCATGGCCCTCAGTCTGCAAGACCTGAGCAAGGCTGTTAACAACAGGACAATTTGGAAGTCATTAATTCATAGGGTCACCATAAGTCTGAAGTGACTTGATGGTAGTTAAAACATTCAAATAAGTCCACAGGGAGCAGGCTGATTAAAATCATATACAATGTATGGGGCCTAGCCTTAACACACCAAAAGTCAGCCTACAAAGAGATGAAACAGAAACCAACTCAGTGATAGAAGTTGGAAGAAATTGACAGAGACGGAGAACCAGCCACATCAGCCACATCCATCACCGCTTTCCCACAGCAAGTTTCACAGTGTGGTCCTAAACAGAGTTACACCTTTCTAAGCTCACCGATTCCAATGGACCTGGAAGGGTGTAAGAGTGCTTTGGATTGCTCTGCAAATGCCACAGGGTTCTATAACTGGCTCAGCAACTTTTGCCAAGGTCAATGTTTATTAAACTGCCAACCATGAAGATATGGATTTCTCTTTTTTTAATATTCCCAAAAGTCTTGAGGTAGATCCTTCAAATATTGACAAGAGCAGAACACGCCGCTATACAGTAGACAGATCTTCAGCCCATAGTCTTTACCAATTTGTTACAGAGCAATCGAGTGCAGGAATGAATGAATGAACCCCTCATAAAATCCCCATTTCTGTGGAAATTATTTTGTGCCACCACCTCATCCATCACTGGCGGGCAGAAGGAGGGAAAAGACGGAAGTGTACAGGCTGCCTTGGAAGCCCCCACTCTCAGCCATTTGGGAATGGGCAGAATGGAGAGGTGCATGTGAGGCAGTGGTCAGGATTCACATACTTATATTGATTCGAAATACTGTGCCAGATCTTTGGCAGCAAGTCTCTTGCTCATTTTACTTGCAATCACATACACATTTCTTGGTGAATGGTCTTTGGCTGTTTCCTTTCTGAGTTACAACCAGCCTTCTTTGCAGAAAGAGACAATTCACACTTCCACCCCACCCTCCTGGACTCATGATAGTGTGTTACACTATTATGAGTCCAGGAGGGAGGGGTGGAGATCAGCGAAGGAGTTTGAATCAGTGAAAGTGCACAGAGAGAAGTGTTTTAACCCCCTCCTGCACACATTGGCCGCAATCTGAATTGGAATCCTCCATTACTATTTTTCTAACGCAGGAAAGATTAACAAAGCATAGAATGGGGGGGGGAATTAAATACATTTTTAATGATAATTTCAGATTACTTTTTATCCATGTGTACCTGTACAGCCCTGACCTGGATAGCCCAGGCTGGCCCAGACTCATCAGATCTCAAAAGCTAAGCGGGGTCAGCCCTAGTTAGTACCTGCATACAGGGCCGATTTATCCATTAGGCCCAGTAGGCACAGCGCCTAGGGCTCATGATACTTCGAGGGTCCCATAAAAATGTTTAAATTTCTTTTAAAATCAGAAGGGAAAAAAATGAACTTTTAGGGTCAAAGAAAATGTTTAAATTTTTTCCTCACAGAAAAAAAAATGAAATGTTTAGGGCCCGTGAAAATGTATTAAATTATGCCTAAAACAGAAAAATAAAATAAAATGCTGAAGTATTTAAAGTTATATCAAAAATAATTTTAAAATATTTATATTACCATGGTGGGAGGGGCCCACGAAGGCAAAAGTGCCTAGGGCCCACAAAAGTCATAATGCAGCCCTTGCCGTATGGGAGACCACCAAGGAAGTCCAGGATTGTTACACAGAGGCAGGCAACGGCAAACAAAGGTTTCCTTGAATTCCCTACAGGATCTCTGTAAGTCAGGTGTGACTTGATGGCAAAAACAACAAACCACCACCACCATTTGGCAACTCTGCTCCTCTAACCAGTGCATGCTTAGGGCTTCCTCCTGTAGCCTGGTTAGGATGACCACTGCCCAATCCCATTTTCCCCACTGAAGTAATTCCCACATTCTGGGCTGACCTTCCTGAGAACATTGCAGGAAGGTTATTAGACTCTCCTGTAGCATTTTGGCACTCAGGTCCTTTCTTGATTTCCCTCCACCACAGTGATAGCTAATGATGCAGGATGGGAGCTGAACCCACCCCCCATGTGATACCACAACTTGCATCAATATACACAAATGTTATGGGGGGAACATCTTTTCTTCCCTCAAAAAGACAGCCCTCCCAAACATTATACACAAGAAGTATTTTAATAGTGTACATACCTGAAACTTGTAAGCAAATTTAAGACAACCCCCTCTTTTTCTTGATGGTACACCTGGAAAAGAACATAGCCTTCCTTTTGGATTAATCCTGTATCTAAGTCCTGAACTAAACTAATCTGGCCTTCAGATACAAATATACAAAGCACTGCCAGGAGAGAAATGATGTGGTAGCAGATTTCCTCTTTAGCCAAAACATATATTTGAATTTTAAAAAGCCAACATGGGTAAGTTGGGCGAACTGGCCCTCAGGAACCAAACCAACTGATTTTTAAATCTACTTCTCTTGTACTTTTTTAACCAACCAGCATTTGATTTTACATATAAATAATAGGACAATAATGATTTAGAAAGAACACATACTCATGAAAGGTCATTGATAATGTCAAAGTTTTATTGGTGTTGAGGTAGCTTGCCTTATTGTGACGTGGTTAGCTGAGACAGTTGTACAGTTGGCCTACTGAGAAAAGTATCCTGTTTATTGAAATTTTTAACAATCCACAAGCGAGAGAACAGCAAGCAGTATTAACGAGAGGTCACAATACATTGCTATCGTCATTATTATTACTCAGCAGCAAAATAATGGCGGTAATCATGGCAAGGAAGCCTTTGGCAAAGTTAGAGCTGAATCCAAAAAGCGGATGCTTTAATTCATGGGGGAGGGGGAAACATGAAAATTATGTCATGTGGCTGAAGCTGATTCTATATAAACAGTCTTGCTGGCCAAAAAGTATAAAATGAGGCAATACATGGTATGTATGGCTTATTTTTTTCAGTGGAATGGGGAGGGGGAAGTCGGTGTGAAGCTGGAACAGCAAATGCCCAATAAGCTCTAGCGACATCTGCCAGCACTGCCCCATTTTTTTGCCACTTACTGCTCATGGTTATCACCACCAGGGTTGCATTAGGGAGACATCCTTTAACCGTTCTGAATTGTTGGATGCCGAAGCATCTCTTCCAATATGTACGGATGCTTTTAGCTGTGCTTAGTGTCAGAGGTAACCAGCAGACTACAGGTCCAGTCACAGATGGGTCTTCGAAGAGACTAAAGATGCCCGTTCTATATGAAGGAGACAAACATATTTTTAATGCTGAGGCTCGGTGTCTTCAAAATCAACTCTTGCACATGGTTCCACTACCTAGTGGGAAACAATGGCTTGAAACAGTCACGGGAAGTTAAGTAGTTCACACTCATAAGAAGAGCCCTGCTGGATCAGACCAATAGTCCATGTAGTTCAGCATCCTGTCTCACACAGTGGCCAACCAGTTCCTCTGGATGGCCAACAACAGGGCATAGAGGCCGAGGCCTTCCCCTGATGCTGCCTCCTGGCTTTGGGATTCAGAGGATTAGTTCTCTGAATGTAGAGGTTCCCCTCAGTCACCATTTCTAGAAACCATCAATAGACATATCCTCCATGAATCTATCTATAAGAACTCCTTTTTTTAATGCTGGTGCTTTGAGAGTTACCTGAACTTTTACTGTCTTGTGAACAAACTAAAAAAAAAAAAAAAGACACAAAGTATTTCTTATTAGGATAAACCAAAATTACACAAAACAGTATACCCAGTTTTGTGTCATTTTGGTTGGTCCTACTGAAAGGTATCACATGACTTTGGTGCTTGATTTTGGTTTGGACCAGCTTTGCTGCCTACATCCTCTTCCTACTTTGTGAATAAATACAAGGGGGAAATATGGGATGTCATGATGGTATCACTATGATATGACATTTCCCCATCATACTAACAACCCATTCCCCCTACTCCCCTCCCTCCCACTCAACATGATGCTCAAAATACAATCATGGGAAGTTTAGCCATCAAAACATCAGCATTGCTTTTCTTGTGATTCTATCTTGCTATTTTAAAATATTTAACTGATTGTATCTTCTTTTTAAAAGCCATTTCCCAGTAGATTTGTGTATGAAATCATCATAATAAAATTCCTGTAATAAGATTAAAAAAACCATCCTTAACACTGGGCATGATGCAGTCCTTCATGGAGAGAGGATTCTGACAGAGCTCTAAAGAGTCCTGTTTTTCTCTTCCATTGCCTATGCCTGGGCAGGAAATGCAAGTCACCATTAAGGGAAATGAGCAATTGGTTCATAACGCCATTGTATCCCACCCAGACCACACTCCTGTGCCTGAAACACGGGGATATCCACAGACTCCCTACTCACTCTAATGGCTCCGTGCACAGAATGTAAGTATGCATACATTGGTATGGAAGGGAAAAATAGTTTTTATGTTAATTCCTATTGGGAACCTTCATACATGCACTAACTCTGAGCTCGTGAATGTTCATGAAAAAGTTCCATTATTCAAACATTCTCATATTTGACTTTTTACATTTTATCTATGCATAACTTGCAATCATGTATGGTGCTGTTTTCCATACTGTTTCCCAGCATGGGCCAGAGTGGTACTATTGAGAAGCTAAGAGGAAGATTATCGACAGGGGAAGCTGCAACCCTGAACCTGAGAAAGGCCCATCTGAAAGTGCTTTCCTCATGGGAACTGCATTAGACAATAGCATTTCCTTCCTCTTTAGGAAGCCATCAGAACCTCTGGGACATTATCAGCCACATCAATTTCCAATCTCAGACTGGTTTGCATAGCTAGCAACTTCCACATATCGTTCTACGAAAAGGGATTGCCCACATTTAACAAGCCAGGAAAGGAGTGTTTAAGAACGAATATGGGCCAACAAGAGCTGAGAACGAGCACACTACCATTTGGAAGCACAACTTAGTGACCTGGAACACAGGTTACTAGGAACACATTCTTCAAAGCTAGAGGCAAAAAACCAAAATCCAAACTGTTCATTTTGCAATATCTTAGTCGTTTCTAACCTATGTTTCCACATAGGTTTCCACATTTTGATAATCAAAGAAGAATGGTTCCAACTGTACCCACAAAGGAACCCACATACTGCCTAATGCGTATCACTTAACTGAAATTCCAAATCCATTTTCCTCCCAAGCTCCCCGTGTAGTATACATAGTTTTTAAATTGTAGTAGGTCAGCTACAGACAGTGAAAAGAACAGGTGTTTGCCAGGGCCTTCAGATTGGCAAAAGGGCTCACCAGTCCCTAAAGCAACTCAGAAAGTCAAAGGCAGCATGCCAGAATTCTCTCTGTGTGCCTGGCCCCTTCTTCCATATTAAGGGCAAGGGCACAGAGGATGTGTTGCCCCAGAGCTCCTTCCAAAGCCTGGAGCTGGTATTCTAGATGTTACTCACTGTGTAGCAGTTTAGGTTAAAATGTGGGTTTGACCCACTCGCTTTGTTAGTCTACATCAGTATTTTTTCAAACTATGCTAAGGATGTATTACAAGGAGGAGAAGGAGGAGATTGGATTTATACCCCGCCCTTCACTCGGAGTATCAGAGCGGCTTACAAATTCCTGTCCCTTCCCCTCCCCACAACAGACACCCTGTGAGGGAGGTGGGGCTGAGAAACTGCTTTTTTCAAGGACAGCTCTGACAGAACTATGGCTTGCCCAAGGTCATCCAGCCAGGTGCAAGTGCAGGAGTGGGGAATCAAACCTCGTTCTCCCAGATTAGAATCCGTGCACTTAACCACTACACCAAACTGACTCTCCAGGGTTGCCAGCTCCAATTCGGAAAATATCTGGTGATTTTGGGAATGGACCTTTAGGAGAGTGGGGTTTGGGGAGGAGAGGGACTTCAAAGGGGCATAATACCACAGAGTCCACCTTCCAAAGTGGCCATTTTCTCCAGATGAACTGATCTCCGTCGCCTGGAGATCAGTTGCAATCCCAGGATATCTCCAGCCACCACCTGGAAGCTGGCAACCCTATGTATTAATCTCCTCCTCACGAGTTGATACACACAACTGCAAGTTTACTATCTAAAATGCAAGTGCTGGGGAAGAAGGATTTCTTCTCCCTCCCAGCCACCATTCCACCACCTACTGACAGCCACTTTATCATACGACAAAGTTGGCCCATTATCCCCAAATCTTGTATGATTTCCAGGCTCTCATATATCAGCATGTCAAGTAAATTCCTCTTCATCTAAAAAAATGAGAAAAGCACTACACGGACTGTACCTCAAGCGATCCCAATGTTCTTAAAATGCCACAGACGGCATCAATCTTTATTCCTAATATAACCTTACTGGATTTATTTACCCATCGGGCATTAGTCTTGATCTTTTTCAGACCTCTTCTAACCCCCAAGTGTTAAATGTGACCCTTTTGATTTTTTTTTAACCACTCTGCAGTTAAATGAATAAACTAAATAAAAACTCCATGGGTGTTTTCTCAAGAGAATGTGTACTCCACTTTAAGTCAAACTTCCTTAGATACATTTATTCTCAATTATCCCAATTTATTGTCAATTCACTTTGTACCATGATACATGCCCAGCTGTCTTTGGGTGCAATCCAGCACACACTTATACTAATTAAATCCCATTAATGACTGAGTAGCAGGTCATCAGACACGGTCTTAAGGGCCAGAGCCTCTGAAAAGTGCAGTATTTATCTAGTTCAGTGAGTCACAGGAAACTTCTGCATACTTTTTGTAAATGGAAGAATTTAAGCAAGAAATCAAAGTGTATCCACAGCCAAACTCTGCCTGACTGTTGTTGCATTTTCCATTGTCCGCTCATTTAAAAGGAGCTGTGAGGGGGAAAATGGCAATTACTAGACATAAAGTGAAATTCACTGGCAATAATTATAATGAATTTTATCTTCAGAGGAAACCAAGAGCGTGCTTGCGCATACGAATGGAAGCTTTAAAAAAGTACAACTGTTTTATTCACACACTCTAGCCTCTCTTTGTATATGTCCCTTGAAAACCTAAATGAAATTCAGGCAAATTAGATACAAGTAGCTGTTTTGAAATATATATATTGCAATGAGACTACATAAAAATGAAGATAAAGTTCTCTGATAGTGCATTTGTAGTCTCAATTTTTAAAAAAATCCTGGAATATTCTATACTAAGTTTACTAAATATACTAAAACCAGACTGTAAGTCTGCCTGCCTGTCCACCTTCTCCTTTGAAACTGTTCTGAACGTAGCATGTACCATCTGAGAGAGCTATGTGTGAGAAGAAAATAGCAGATTATGTCAAAACTACGTGTGATGCTGAACAAAGTTGGAATCCAGTGACACCTTTAAGTCCCAACAAAATTTTATCTGGGTTTATACTTTTTACCCAATCTGTGGTTTTAGGGCAAAGTGAAAATGTCAACCACAAGTCAACCACAAAAGGACAACAGAAGGTATGCAACAGGTGAAAAGCTGTGAGAGCCCTGCATGCCCCCCTCATGAAGATCAGGTATAATTCAAGGTGCAGAAATGCATCTTGGATTTAAGAGCTGTGTATGTCTACAGTATGCCATAGGCGTCATCTTCAGGGGGGCTGGGGAGCTCAAGCCTCCCCCGAAAGTACTGAGCCCCCCCCCCCGGAGGCAACTGGTGTCAGCCAGAGCCTTGCTACCCCCCCTCCCGTCCTCCACCCCATTTTGAAAGCGGAGGGTTTTCCCCTCCGCTTTCTGAGACTGTTCGGCTGGGCTGGGAGGGAAGTCAAGGGGGTGGGGGCTTGCTTCCTCCTGGAAGCTAAGCTCCACCCACAGTTCCCAGCAGCCCTGTTCAACCTAGAGAGCTGCACGTGGAGGCTAGCTTCGAGGCAGCACATGCTGCCTCTGCTTGCTGCCGCCACCAGCCTGAAGGGTAAGTAGGTGGGGGTGTAAGGAGTGGGGGATTGTTTCAGGTGGGGTGGGGTGGGTGGGAGCCCAGGGCTGCAGCCACCCAGCCATCCTGCAAGTCCAAGCAGGGGAGGTGGGAGAGGATTGGAGGATTGGGGAGGGGAGCTGGGCAAGAATGGAGGGAGGGGGAAGGTGGGGGGCCCTTCTGTGGCCTCTGGTTGCCCCTGCCATCGGTGAGTGGCTTGCTTTCTCCTGCAGTCCAGTTTAAACTGGGCTGCAGGAGAAAACAAAACCCAGGAACCCTTGTGCTGCATAGAGCACATTACTCCAGGATACAGAAAATCCTGGGCTCACTTTCTCCTGTAATTGGGAGCGGGGGGGGGGCTGCGCTTTCTGTCCCTCTCTCTCTTTCTGTTTCTCTTTCCCTTGAGATGTGTGAGAGCTGGAAACGCTGGGAAGCTGCCCCACCCCCACTCCAGGCTGCTTCCCTTCCAGTCTGACTTTCTTCCCTTCCCTTCCCTCTGTCTTTCATTTCCCTCTCCCAATCTATATGTTTTTCCCCCAGCTTCCCCCTCTCCCTTGCTAAAATAGCCCCAGTTAGGATTGCCAGGTACCCCCTGGCCACCTCTGGGGGATGAGGGGAGGGTGGCCCAATCCAGGTTAGGAAACTCCTGGAGATTTGGGAATGGAGTCTGGGGAGGACGGGGACCTCAGTGGGGCACAATGCCATAGAGTCCACCCTCCAGAACATCATTTTCCCCCCAGGAAAACTGATCTCTTTAGACTGGCAATGAGCTATAATTCCAGGGGATCCCCAGGTCCCACCTGGAGGCTGGCATCCCTAGCTCCAGTGCTGAAATTGGAAGCTCTGGTTCTGCTGTGTGACTTGGTGCATGCAAACCTCTGGCATTGGCTTACATTTCCCAAACCACCCAGGTGAAGGAGGGGAGGGGTGTCATTCTACCAAAAATGAGAGTGTTTGGGTTTCTCTGTGAGTTTGAGGACTGGAACTGGCACTGAAGTGAGATTGGAAAAGTTTGTGTGGCTTTCTTGTGTTACAGTAATAATTATGCTACAATACAGTTTGTTAGTCCTAAAGGTGCTACTGAGTGTTTTACTATTTTGTATGCTATGGCAGTGATATGAGAGCCAATTGAGCTGTGGGTCCATCTCATGCTACTGACAGTAGTTATACATTACACCTTGCCCAAATGGTTCTGGGCATTAAAGCGCACTTGCCCTGGTGTGATGTAAAATGCTAGCAAGTCATAGCCAACTCATGGTAACCCTGTAGGATTTTCAAGGCAACAGACATTCAAAGATGATTTGCCATTGCCTGACTGTGCATCATGTCCCTGGTATTCCTTGGAGATCTCCCATCCAAATACTAGTCAGAGCTGACTCTGCTTAGCTTCCAAAATCTGATGACATCAGGCTAACCTGAGCCATCTGGGTCCATGGCATGGTGCTGTGTGGGTGCTTCCCAGGCAATAATCTTCAACCTATTCTTGGAAGCCACAATCATTAGGAAAGAGCCATGTGATAGAAGTGTAATAATAATTTACTCATAGTTGCAAGAGCCAATAAGATTTGAGTTTGATGGGGGATTGGGCAAATTGATCTAAGGAACTGAAAGAAGAGAAAGTATTAGCAAGCTCAGTGGTTAAGGATTTGAATAGAGCTCTTTATAGTCCAATCCTGAGGACACTGAGAAAGAATGTCTGAAAATGTCATACAGGTTTCTGTGGACCTTGCAATAGCATTGTAGCTAACCCCAACTAAGAAACTTCCATGCTGTTTCTATAATTTCTCAAATGTACTTCACACCAACTGTGCATCTCCATTCCTTTCTAATTCCTCTCAACTATGTACAGCTTTCTATGTTATGCTTCATTTGGACTGCTTTGCTTTCTCAGTTCCTAGCCCCCTTCTTTTCTATAACCATGGATCTACATCCCCTTCCTCAAGCCTTGCTGCTTGTCCCAACTCTCTAAAGTCAGACCAGTTTGGCCAGTGGCAACCGAAAATACATCTGTCTGTCCAGGAAGTTCAACTAAATGCCACTAGAGGTTTTGTCACCACTGCTACATCACTTAATGCATTACAATATAGGTTCATGTTCAGGCTATAATTTATGATGTTTTAGTTTGGGAAGATCTGTGTTCTTGGTCACATCAGTTGGTGCTATTTTTTCCTGTAAAATCCTCTTCCATCCCAATGGACTCTGCTGCTCACATGTTGTCTGTCAATCCCCTCTTTATTCCACCCTTCCTCCAGTCTCCCTTCCCTTATATTGACCTCACAACAATGGCAATATCACCCAGCCTGATGAAGGGGGCTTTGACTCTTGGAAGCTTATTCCCTGAAACTCTTGTTGGTCTCTAATCTGCTCCTGGACTCAAATCTAACTGTCCCAGTATCACCGAGTAAGTGTCATGCAAAATGTAGATCTGAACATGGGTCTCCTCAGTCCACACTGGTCTTCATGCCATTGGTCCATCTACTTCAGCATGGTCTGCTCTGATGCAGGTGAGCTCTACAGGCTCAGACAGAGAAAGATCCTTTCCAACAGCTGTTCTCTTAGACCTCCTCGGTTTAAACCTTTATCCTTTGGCACGCAAAGCATGGTCTCTCTACCATCAGTCCATCAGTGTAATCATTGTCTGCTCAGACTGGCAGTGGTTCTCCAGGGTTCTTTGCAGAGGATTTTGCCCATGCCGTGCTTTGTTTCTGAGCCATTGGGGCTGGGGGGAGGGGAAAGGATGCAGGCGGGCTGCTTTTATTTGTAATGCAAAAGTATATTACCTCTTTCTAACAACATATGTCCATGCAAGATGTACATATGTTCACTGTAATATGTAAACAGGGCTTTTGTTTCTCCGAGTGGTGAGCAGGAAGAGAGGGAAATGGCAACAGATATGTTCTTGGTATGTACACCATCCAGGGAGAACACCTAACACTTAACTCATGTTTATGCCACACATCATTATCCTTGATTGGCATGCAGATCAGAGGCCTTTTAAAATTTCCTTTTGCCCTCTGTGCAGTCCAGAAGGAACATTGGCAAGGAATGTACACTCTATACATGTGGTACAGTTTCAAAGGGACAACTAACTGGGATGTATAAAAGAAATGACAGGATTGCCCATTACAAACAATGGGAGAGACTTGAAGGCCCACTGGAGATAATAGGAGCCAGGAATGCCACATGGCTCCGCCTCCATAAATAGTGACAATGGCCTGTGATGTCACTGGCTCCTCCCTATGATGTCACTGGGCCTCAGTTCTTTTAAGGACCTAGCACAGCAATGCCTCTGGCCCAGCCCCAGCCCCAGCCCCCCTGGGAAATTGGAAAGTCTACGCCCTTGCAGTATGCACCTTGTCTTTAAAAGCATTACACCCTAATGAAAACAGAAGATATTTCACAGGAGTATTTCCAGTACTCCCCAAAATCTCCAATTTTTCCATTGGAAAAATTAAAAAGGTGGTCTTGTTTTGTTTTTTTTACATGGGGAGTTACAGGTTTCCCCTCAAAAAAAATTCAGGTTTTTTTGGGGGTCTACACATCTCTACCTGTGACTGGAACACTTGACATTGTTTGACCTTAAAGACAGCTGCAAGGATGATTCAAGGACTGTGATGCAAGAGGTAAATGGGGGAGGGTAATTCTTCTCTCTTCCCCTATTCATATAATCAGGAGTTAGAAGAGACCTCCAGGGTCACCTAGTCCAACCCCCTACACAATGCAGGAAATTCACAAATACCTCCCCCCACACCCCCAGTGACTGCTGTTCCACACCCAGAAGATGACAAAAAACCTCCAAGATCTCCAGCCAAACTGGCCTGGAGAAAAATTGCTTCCTGACCCCAACGTGGTGATCAGCATTTCCCTGGGCATGTAAGAAAGGGCCACAAGAACTAAGCATTGATGCAACCCTTCCTGCCCTCCCTCTCACAGAATCAGCATTGCTGTCAGATGGCCATCTAACCACTGTTACATATGTACTCCCAAGGAAGAATATGGGTTCCTGTCTTTTTTCCTTAATGGGGCTTAAAGCAATACAGGAGTTCGAAAGCAAGAAACTGTAAGTAGATAAATAGGAACCACTTTGGTGGGAAGGTAACAATGTTCCGTGTGCTTCGGCATTTAGTCATGCTGGCCACATGACTACAGAAATGTCTTCGGACAGTGCTGGCTCTTTGGCTTGGAAATGGAGATGAACACTAACCCCTAGAGTCGGATTCGATTAGCTTTCGAGCAAGGGAAACCTTTACCTTTTATAGGAGGAAGATTTAATCATGTCATTCTCCAGTGTCATGGCCCAAATCTATATAACCCCCCACACAGCTGCTTTATTTATGCAGCTAAATTACATGCTAGGGGATCCAGTCACAGTACTCTACGATCACAGATAGTTTGCCCCCTAAGTTTGTAGAATCTGCAGTTGTTCACTAGGTAAAAGCAGCATAAATGACCCAGTTCCTAGGATCTGCATTGTCAAATAGCACTGCTTTGTCCATGCTTTGGTGATATCAGCAGCCATTACACCAGTCTCAATCCCTACCTCATCCCTTTTTGCATGATGGGCAACCAACATGTTTTACACCAAGAAAAGGAACCAAGACTGACATGCTTAACAGGATTAGGAGCATGGGGTAAAGGATAAACCTCCAGTATGCACATGCACAGAGGAACTGGCATAGCTACAACGTAGAGCCACAACTGAATGAGGGCACAGGACAAGAGGATCTAGGAATGAGTGTTTTAGGGTTGTGGGCAATGAAGAACCACAAAACCAATGCTCTTTGCATCATACACAGAGCCAGTATGGCATAGGGTCTCAAATACTCATCTTAGACTGGCACAGCCAGGGTCCAAATCACTGTGCAAAGCTTACTGGAGAACCGTAAAGGTTTGTTGGAAGGGTGAAAGGTTGTGCATGTATGGGGGGAACCAGTATGCAAGGAGAAATCAACTGATACACAGGTATCTTTGAAGGAACTGTCATGCTTGTGTGTGTATGTAAAATGCCATCAAGCTACAGCTGACTTATGGTGATCCCAGCAGGGGGCTTTCTAGCCAAGTGAGGACCAGAGGTGATTTGCCAGCACCTTCCTCTGTTGAGTGTCCTTGGAGGACTCCCTTCCAAGTACCGACCCTGCTTAGCTTCTGAGATATGATGAGATATGCGATATGGCGAGATGCTGCCTTCCCTCCCAATTTTCATGCTTACAAAAATGAAAATAATTTTGTCTAAACAACAGCCTGAATAGCCCAGAATAGCCTGAGCTTGTCAGTACTTGGGCACTAACCAGAGTTGGCCATGGGTAATACTTGGATGGGGGGCCACCAAGGTAGACCACGGATGCCAAAGAAGGCAATGGCAAAACAACTCTCCTCATCTCTTGCCTTGACAACCCCTTGAGGGGTCACCGTAAGTTGGTTGCAACTTGACAGCACTTACTCCGTTATTGTCAACAGATAATGCAGACTGCAAACTACCGGTCTGAAATGAACACCGCACAGATCTGACTTGCACACATCAGTTCTTCGAAGAAGTTACTGGCAATTATAAGATGACCCACAAGCTGGAAAGCTCAAGCAAATATCAACAAAAGGCTTGTTAGTAAAGCCAAAAACTGGCAGCATTTCCTCATTGAAGAAAGGAGGAAAGTACTAATGGCAATGCTGGCATCATCTGAGACAACAGGAGCTTCCAAACTGACTCCCCCCTCCCCTTTTCTTAGTTCTGAAGATCAGCAGAAAATGTAATTATATCAGAGTCTTCAGCATCAGCAGAAAACCAACATGACACAAATTATACCAAAAGCCCCTTGCCTTGCTTTCTTCTTAAGGAAAGTCCATCTTGCACAAGGTAAACAGAATTCAGTGTGTGGGGGAGTAGGTATGCTCATGTACATTCAGGAAAGCAACTGTAAACATGGAGATATCAGTTCAGAGATGGTTCCTTCTATGTATTTTATGTGGGATTGCCTTTGAAAACTGCCTGGAACCTTCAGCTGGTCCAAATGTGGTTGCTAGCCTACTGTCAGGGACAGGATACAGGGACTGCATCACTACTGTTCTAAACAATCTGCACTGGCTACCCTGAAGGCTAAACTACACATTAAAGATTTTAATGAGTTGAGCCTGGGTTCCCCAAACCCAATTTGGGTTCCCTGTGACTGCACAGCAGCTGTGGGAAATGGCTTTGGGTTTGGAACACCACCACAGAGAGAAGAAGGGCTCCTGTCTCCCCCAAGCTGTTTTCCCATGCTGAAACAGCACTGGTGGGGGATTATTTTCCTGCTTTTGCTGCTCTGCAAGCACTGAATACTCCAACCTCCTACCCCATCTGGAGGTTGGAAACCCCTGTGTGTGGTAAAATACACAAGAGAGTTTCAAAAGACCATTTGTCCCTGCAAAAATTAAAAGAAAAAGTCCAAAACAATGTATATAGGTGCTGGGGCAGGGGTAGATAAAAGCGCTGTGCTAGCTTGCCACTTGAGGGAAATGAAAAAAAATTCAAGTCCAATGGCACCTTTAAGAACAACAAAGTTTTATTCAAGTTATAAGCTTCTGTGTGTACGCACACTTATAATACACTGAAATGGAAGTTGCCAGTCCATACGTATAGGTAGAGGGTGAGCAGCAAAACTTGAGGAAACTGTTAGACAAGACTATGGAGAATACTTCAAGTGTCTGCACAGGTAATGTAATAGTCCCTGCTGTGATGGCCAAAAGGCTGTCCCACCCCTGAAGGGGAAAACAGTCACTCACTTGAGCCTAGGGGAGTGATGCTCCAGCATCCCATCAGCTTTGAGAAGGGGGTTGGAATGTTGGAGGGAAACAGCAGGAGAGAGTTCAGGTCTGCCTCAGGGAGAGAGCAGTGAGAGCACAGGTTTGGCTCAGGAAAAGAGCAGAGTGAAGGGAGGCTCTGCTTGGTAGTGTGGCAGAGTGGTTTGGCTCTACTTCTGACAGAGAATAGAGTATCCAACTGTTAAGTCTGTCTTTGGCAATGAGCAGACCTTGCACCATTTAGTCTGACTCTTGTGAAAGGGCAGGCTGGTGTGGGTGGAATCTGGTGTGTTTGTTAGGATCCAACCTAGTGGCTAATCGGTAAAGGCCTGTTTAAGCTCAGAAGTAATAAAGAAAATTGAAGCTACTCTCCAAATTAATGTGCCTCAGCCAGGTTTCTCTTTTGTCTAATTGGAGGCTTGTGCTGCTGATCTCTTCCTTGAAATCTACTTGTAAATAAATGTATTTATTTATTATTATTACTTTCGATTTATATCCCACCTAGCCAGGAAAGAAATCTTCTTTGTTTTTAACATATAATTCCTGCCTCAGTGACCACCATATTCTACTTGTGCACCCCAAAACTTACCTCACAGCAGCAAACGCAAAGCCTAGACACTCAACACCTTTAGAACACCTGGTAACTGAGGGGAAGGTTTATAGTTTAAAATAAACCTGATTCCCCCAAAATCATAGGGGGCTGTGTAGTTCCTCTCAGTTGACCGAAATGGCCTGTCACACCTGCTCCCCATCACACCAAATTAAATTCACCAGTCATGTATGAAGGGCCTGTAGAAGGTATCACACAACAACTCCTGGTTTTGTTACCCATTTAGGACAGCAAAAATGGGGTGTCAAAGACTTGGTAGGCCACCACATTGTGCTTGACTTTGTGGGTCATGAACCGTGGTCTAATTTGATTGAGATGCAACTAATATTGTCTTGAAATCAGAAGAAATGTTTCCAAACAAATGCCTTCTGCAAATAGATGATAGCTTCTAACTTCCACTAAAATTACTGGCATCTGGCGCATTCGCTCCATCTGCAACAAGCACGTTACACCTCTACTGGCAATTCGAAATCCCATTTGCTTTCTGCCTTTCCTCAAACCATCCCAGTAATGTTAACTACAAACCACCTCCAGTGTTATATAGCTACAGTTTTACAGAGAAAATGGCAAGGATTGCATAGGGGGAGGTGTAGGAGCCAAAGTTTTAAGCATTCTGTTCAAGGCACTCTCCAAAAGCAAAGCTGCATTCCCCAACCTAGAACTCACACTGCAATTTATAACAGAAGCTCTTTGCATGCGTTGCACATTCCTCTAATGCAGCAGTCCCTGTACGTATTCCAGCACACAGTACATTAGCAGAGATTAAGTCAGATGCCAACATTTCTTAACGAAATGTAATAACATTTTGACAGCTGTCCAATCTGCATGTATAGCAATATAGGTATCTCTATCATGCACATTAGCATTGTGTTCAGAAGGTGGGGGGAGCGGGAATCAAAACTGTAGTGCCAACATCATTATTGACCCTGCTTTTGCTAGTAATTTATTTAAATGGGGTCGTTTATCCTACAGAACGCCAAAGGTAATTTTATTTGCCTATTGACTTCTTGCACCTGAGAGATCATTAACCCATCTTCAGCCTTACAACAACTTGCCAGCCATGATTTCCCCCTAGAGCCACTCAAACACTGTGCTGCGAAGCCATCGCCAGGTTTGACCCCTAACCTCCCATCTGAGAGCTCAAGTCAAGTGCCCGTGAAAAGCCCTTCTGTACCCCTTCTAGGACAGGTATGGCAGTTCTAGAGAATAGCAGTGCTGATGTGCCCTTGGCTCTTATGCTTAAAGGGTGCTGTTATGTATTCAGATCGTCACTGGGAGGTCCGTGGTTACTGCAAGGAGCTTAGTTCCCCAAAACAAAGGGAACCTAGGATCCTAGTCCACCTAGTGTCCACCAACAGTACCTTAGGAGGGAAATTCAAACCCTCCAATGGGAACATGGGTGTGCCGGGTGGGATGTATATAGTTGGCCTTGCAGGGCCGTTTAGTTAGTTCTTGTGTGAAGTACAATAAACACGTCTGAACGCATGTCGTAGTCCGAGTCCTCCATGCGGCGAACCCAGTACTTTACAAGTGCATTAGTATTGGAGGAGAGAAGGGATATTTAGCAGAAATGGAAGCATCCTGGAGAACTGACATTCAGCCACAAAATGGAGCCGGTGGAAAGGAAATACCCCTGAGGTCCCTGTCTTCCCCAGGCTCCACCCCCAAATATCCAGAAGTTTCCCAACCTTGAGCTGGCAATCCTATCCAAGGCTCCCTTGTAAGCTGTGGAGTCTTGTGAGCAAAAATTCTACTTTGTGAGCTACTGGCATTAAAGTTGTGAGTGAGTGATTTGGCTACTGCATAAACTTGTTTGCTCTGGAGCCATCCTTCCTGAGCTAAAACAATGTGTGAGCCAGAGGCTTAAAAACAGTGAGCTAACTCACACTAACTCAGCTTAGAGGGAACACTGACCCTATCCCTCCATCCCCCATCAGTGGCCGGGGGGACCTGGCAACCCTACTACAGGCCTATACCACAGCCAGGACTGTGAACATAAGAACATAAGAACATAAGAGAAGCCAATGTTGAATCAGGCCAATGGCCCATCTAGTCCAACACTCTGTCACACAGCGGCCAAAATATACCAGGTGCCATCAGGAGGTCCAGCAGTGGGGCCAGGGCACCAGAAGCCCTCCCACTGCTGCCCCCTCCAGCAACAAGAATAGAGTGCATCACCTGCCCCAGACTGAGAGTTCTCATTCTATACCCTGTGGCTAATAGCCACTGGTGGACTTCTGCTCCATATGTTTATCTAATTTCCTCTTGAAACTGTCCATGCTTGCAGCTGCCACGACCTCCTGTGGCAGTGAATTCCATATGCTAATCACTCTTTGGGTGAAGAAGTATTTCCTTTTATCTGTTCTAACCCGACTGCTCAGCAATTTCATAGAGTGCCCACGAGTTCTTGTATTGTGAGAAAGGGAGAAAAGTACTTCTTTCTCAACCTGCTCAATCCCATTCATAATCTTATAAACCTCGATCATGTCACCCCTCAGCCGTCGTTTCTCCAAGCTAAAGAGCCCCAAGCATTTTAACCTTTCTTCATAGGGAAGGTGTTCCAACCCTTTTATCATTCTAGTTGCCCTTCTCTGCACTTTTTCCAATGCTATAATATCCTTTTTGAGATGTGGTGACCAGAACTGTACACAGTATTCCAAATGAGGTCGCACCAATGATTTATACAGGGGCATGATGATACTGGCTGATTTGTTATCAATTCCCTTCCTAATAATTCCCAGCATAGCGTTGGCCTTCTTTATTGCAGCTACACATTGTGTAGACATTTTCAGCGAGTTATCCACTACGACTCCAAGATTTCTCTCTTGGTCAGTCTCTGCCAGATCAGACCCCATCAACGTGTATTTATATTTAGGATTTTTGGCTCCAATGTGCATCACTTTGCACTTGACCACATTGAACCCCATTTGCCACGTTGACGCCCACTCACCCATCCTCAACTGATCCCTTTGGAGTGCCTCAAAATCCTCCCTGGTTTTCACCACCCTGAACAACTTCGTGTCATCTGCAAATTTAGCCACATCACTGCTTACTCCCAATTCCAAATAGTTAATAAACAAGTTAAAAAGCATTGGACCAAGTACTGATCCCTGTGGTACCCCACTGCTTACCACCCTCCACTGAGAAAGTTTCCCATTTATACTCACTCTCTGTTTCCTATTTATAAGCCAGTTTTTGATCCACAAGAGGACTTGTCCTTTTATCCCATGACTATTGAGCTTACTTAGGAGCCTTTGATGAGGAACTGTATCAAAAGCTTTCCGGAAGTCAAGGTAAATAATATCTATTGGGTCCCCCTTATCCACATGTTTGTTCACTCCCTCAAAAAACACTAACAGGTTAGTGAGACAAGATCTTCCCTTACAGAACCCATGCTGAGTCTGCCTCAATAGTTTTTGTTCATCAATGTGCCTACTAATTCTTTCCTTAATAACAGTTTCCACCAACTTACCCGGTATCGATGTCAGACTGACTGGCCTGTAATTTCCTGGATCTCCCCTGGAGCCCTTTTTAAAGATGGGAGTGACATTAGCTACCTTCCAGTCCTCAGGAATGGAGGCAGATTTTAAAGAAAGATTACATATTTTTGTCAGGAGATCCACAAGTTCACATTTGAGTTCTTTCAGAACTCTAGGATGAATGCCATCCGGGCCTGGTGATTTATTAGTTTTTAAATTGTCCATCAGTCGGAGGACTTCCTCTCTTGTTACCGCAATCTGATTCAGGTCTTTCAAACCCCCTCCCGAAATTGGTGCTTCTGGAGTGGGCAAACACTTCTCCTCTTCCACAGTGAAGACAGAGGCAAAAAATGCATTCAGCTTCTCAGCCATTTCCCTATCATCCTTCACTACTCCTTTTACCCCTTGGTCATCCAAGGGCCCCACTGCCTCCCTGGCTGGCTTCCTACTTCTAATGTATTTGAAGAAAGTTTTATTGTTGGCCTTTATGTTTTTTGCGATATGCTCCTCATATTCCCTTTTTGCTTGCCTGATCACAGACTTGCATTTTATTTGCCATAGTCTGTGTTCCCTTTTATCAACCTCACTAAGACTAGCTTTCCACCGCTTAAAGGAATCCTTCTTACCTTTTACAGCTTCCATTACTTTATTTGTTAACCATGCAGGCTTTTTTCTATACCTATTTGTACCTTTCCTAACCTGCGGTATATATTTTTTCTGAGCTTCTAGGATTGTCTTTTTAAATAGTCTCCAAGCTTCCCCAATGGTTTTGACCTTCTCCACTCTTCCTTTCAATTTCTTCCTCACATGTCCCCTCATACCAGAGAAGTTACCCCTTTTAAAGTTAAAAGTGGTTGCATCAGTCTTTTTGGGCAACTCCCTATCTGTACAAATGTTAAACTCAATGACATTATGGTCACTGTTTCCAAGTGGTGCAATCACTTTTACATCTCTCACCAGGTCTTGGGTGTTACTTAGGACCAAATCCAGGATCGCCTCTCCCCTGGTAGGATCTGTGACCATCTGTTCCACAGCACAGTCATTGAGAGTGTCTAAGAACGCAATCTCTTTTTCCCGACTAGAACTCATATTGACCCAATCAATGTGTGGGTAGTTAAAGTCGCCTATTACAACACAGTTATTTCGTCTAGCCGCTATCTTTAATTCATTCATCATTTTATAATCCTCCTCTATCTTTTGATCTGGTGGGCGATAACAAACTCCCACTGTTAAGCCTCCTTTTGGACCCACTATTTCAACCCATAGCATTTCCAGAAGGGAATCCAATTCTCTTACCCTCTCAATCTTACTGGACGGTATACCCTCTCTGACATACAGAGCCACCCCACCTCCAACCCTTTCCCCCTATCCTTCCGATATAATTTATAACCAGGAATCACCGCATCCCACTGATTTTCCTCATCCCACCAAATTTCTGAAATACCCACAATGTCTATTTCCCCCCCAGCACCAAGCATTCCAACTCCCTGATTTTACCTCGGAGACTTCTAGCATTTGTGTATAAACACTTATAGTTTCCCATGTTTGTTAAGCCCACAGCCTTCCTCTTGCTGCCTCGAGACCTTGCCAGGCAGTTCCTATCATTAGCCACAGTCTCAGTGGACAATTGTAATCCATTTCCTTGTACAAAAGTAATAGCTACCCCTTCATCTCTTTGAGATGAGCCATCCCGAACCAGAGACTTTTCATCTCCTGTCGGCTTTCCCCCATTATTCAGTTTAAAAACTGCTCTGCCACCTTTTTGATTTTGAGCGCCAGCAGCCTGGTTCCTTCTCGGGACAAGTGGAGACCGTCCCTTTTGTACAGCTCCCTCTTGTCCCAAAAAGCATCCCAGTGCCTAACAAGCTTGAACCCTTCCCCCCTACACCACCGTCTCATCCACGCATTGAGACTCCTGATCTGTGCCTGTCTCTCCGGCCCTGCGCGTGGAACAGGTAGCACTTCCGAGAAGGCTACCTTGGAGGTCCTGGCCTTGAGTTTCCTGCCCAGCAGCCTAAATTTCTCCTCCAGGACCTCACGACTGCATTTCCCCACATCGTTGGTGCCGACGTGCACCACGACCACTTGCTCCTCCCCAGCACTATCTACCAGCCTATCTAAAACACGCGTAATGGCCTTCCTGCTTTGAATCAAAAGTGTCAAAACCTCCCACTGCCTGGGCCACTGGTGCCACTTGTGTGACAGCCGGCCTCCCATGATCCCATACAGTGATGAGGGCACATTCTCACATCCTTGCCTTCCCATCTATATAACATGGGAACGATGACTCACCACCACACTGTAAAAATCTGCGAGTGAGCGACAGACTGAAAATACAATCTTTCTTCCAACAACAACTCGAATCCTGAAACCTGAGAGGGCCGGAGATGGAGTCTCCTCATTTGAGGCGGCAAATGTCATCTGCAGTTATGGTCATTACAGCCAGCCTGTCTGCAGCCTGCAATCAATGCAGATGTGGGGAAAGGGCTAGAGAGCTATGGAGTACGGAGTGTGATGTCTCAGGTTTTGTTGGGGTGGGGGGGAAGCAAATTTCGGACCTTGGATGCAAAGGCAGGCTTAAGGATGCGTGGCCCCAATGCTTCAAAATCTCCACAGCCAGAGGCAGCCGTGAAAGATGTCATCGTGGTGGGGCACGCAGGCATGCAGGACTGCAGACGCCTCTCTCTGGGAGCAGAAGAATTAGTGGCATGTACAAATATGGATATTTGATTAGTTTGCAAGATTTTATGCAAGTGGCTGAATTCAAATTTTCACAGCTCAGATATCTGCCTTTTCATTGATGTTCAGGGCACACCTAACTCTAGAATATTGTTAAGGGATGATTTGCAGTCTCATTTATTAATGAAAAGCCTCTCTGACTTTACCCCATGGGAGAAAACTCTCTTCCCTCTTTGAGCATCAGCCTGCAAAAAGAGAAAGTTGACTCTTTTCCTATTTCACATTAAAAAGATGTGCTTTAAAAGGGGAAGGGGAAAAAACCAGCCAAACAGAAATAATTTCAGATAAGGGTATCAGTTCCTGCCAAAATTCACTCATCCTAAGTATTATGATCCAAAAGTGACTACACTCAGTGTGAGTTAGCTAAAATGATAAATAACTTCAACTCAAGTACGTGTGAACTACCACAACAATTGCTTATTATCAGCTGAAATTATGAAAAAATATCATTTTATTTCTTGGATACAATGCAGTATTCTTTTGTTTCAGTAATGTATTCCAGTCTTTAAACCCCCTAGGAAATCATACCTCAAATGGACATTTCAATCTATAGCTCAAGGGAAACTGTTCAGCAGATTACAGGTCCAAAGCAACTTTCAATACTAATGCATAAACAAAAAACAATTCTGAGTTTTAAGTGAATTCATGTAGGGTTGAAGAATTTCCCTTTTGATTGTTAAGTGAGTAGAAGAATTTCCCTTTTGATTGCGGGTCTTAGATTTGCATATAGAACTATTTGCCCATGCAGTCGGCCTTTCTTGCATGTTTACATAAGCTGGAAATCATGCGCCTCCCAAGAGGTGGTGCATTGCTTGCACATTATGCATACAAACAAAAGAAGACAAATAACACTGAAGGAATCCTATAGTGCTGCCAACCATCAAGGCGGGACTGAAAATAAGAACCAGCCAATGTTGTAGAGTCCCTGCACAGAACTGTGACACAGCCTTGCCTGGAATACTGTGTGATAGTTCTAGTCACCGACGAAGATATTGGACTGCTGTGGGAAGGTGCAGAAGAGGGTAACTAGATGATTAAAGGGTTGAAGCACATTTCCTATCAGGAATGGCTAGAGAGTCTGGGCCTTTCAGTTTAGAGAAAAGATGACTAATGAAGGAACAAGATAAGGATTTACAAAATATGCAAGGGGTGGAGAACTGTGGTTAGAGATAAACTTTTCCTCCCCCTCTCACAGTAAATTTGTCAGCTAGTAACTAATGGATCGGTGTGCATTTTATGTCCAGTAGGTAATATTCCATCTCTTGGTCACTCCATGAGCAGTTTCATCGAGGGCAAATCAAAGAGACAGAACCCCAGAAAAGTGATTTGGAAAAAAGAGTGCCAGGCAATGCATCAGGGACCCCTTGCCATCACCACCCCTACTCAAACCAAGAAGCTGGTTTCATGAGGGAAAGAAGGCAACAGTTGAATGATTATATGGAGCAGGTAGCAGGCAGGCGCTGAAGGAAGCTAACGAAGCTCAGAGGAAGTTAAGAGAGCTGAGAGAAGCAAAGGCAGGAGAAGGCTAAAATATACCCACCTGGCTTGTGAAAATCCAAATGGCTTTAGCTAATGAATAACAAATTAGAGAAGACTGCTGTCGTGTAGGGATGGAGTTTATTTTGAGGCTTTCTCCGGTCCATCCCAGATACTTGCCAAAAGTGGCTATCCCTCTGCAGCATATAAAGCGAAAGGGTTTTAGGAAAGGAAAAACCATTAACCTCCTTCTAATAACTTCCCTTGCATCGTGGCCAAAAAGATTTGGAAAAGGTGAGGAAGTGTACATGCTCGATCCTGTCGCCACAAGGTTCTTGAGCCATGATCCTTCATCCCTCAGTCTAACCAGACTGAAGGATGTGGTCATTGGGGGCTTTTTTTAATATAAGGGTGGGGAGGGAGAAGAGATGTCCTGCACACTGAAGTGTTGCAATGGGTTTATAAAAGCTGTTGATTAATTTGAGAGCTTTAAGGAAACTTCACCTAGACTTCAAACCAATAACTGTCACTTTCAACGACTGCTGCACACTGACAGATGAAGACGTAGGGATTGTCGAGATGAGTCAGCACACAGGGTGCTGCAGCACTTACAAACACCGACGTTATTGCATTGCCCTTTAGTGACCATCTCTCACAAAGGCTTTTTCTGAAGTCCCTTGATATTCTCGAGCTCACCTACCAACTGAACTGATTTCAGGTGCCTAGGAGTACCCTGCCGCTGCCCAAGACTGAACATTATGTTTTCCAGCAACAATGACTTCTCAGCTTGTCTGTACGCAAGCTATTCTTGTCAGCCATTCCCAGAAAAGGAGCCTTGTTTTAGCCAAAAGCAATGACGGGGGGATGGAAGAGAAGTAAGGTGGAAAAGAAGGAGAAGAGTAGGTTTTTATACCCCTTAAGGAGTGTCAATCACATTCCTTTCCTCTCCCCGCAACAGAAACCCTGTGTGAGGTAGGTGGGGCTGAGAGAGTTCTGAGAGAACTGTGACTGACCCAAGGTCACCCAGCAGGCTTCAAGTGGAGGAGTGGGGAATCTAACCTGGCTCTCCAGGTTAGAGTCTTCTGCTATTATCCACTACACCATGCTGGCTCTCATGCTGGAAAGAAAGCCTGCCCACTTCTTATAGCCTTGGACTGAGGGCTCAAACAGTCATTTGTGTCAACTGAGTTTCTGTCATCCGTTCTTCAACAGACATTACCATATGCTCTGGCATCAAGACCCACTTTTAGCCATTCAAGAAATGTGCCAGATCCTACATTGCATCTCTGTTTGAGCCATCTGTCTCTTGTTTGGAAGAGGCCTATCCAACCAGAACTGCTACCAGAATCCTTTCCAAAAAAACCCCAAGATCCATATTTTACCATGAATCTTTCATCCCAACTTCTTAATCCAACCGAAAAAACTCCCAAATATATGCATGCCTTTGTTTGCACTAATCTCAGTTAGTTATGTCTGATTCACTAAGGATGAGGTCAGACTGGCAGTTTGAAGCACGAGGGAGTCATGGCAAAAAGACCCAGAACAAAGTGTTCTGTGTTTTCCCCGTCACACTGCACCGACTGATGCAGAAGCATACTGGGGAGGATGTGCAAGGGAGCGTTCGCACTGTTGGCCCGCCCCTGGCGGAGGCACAGTTGTAAGCAGGTTTTTTTTGGTAATCCAGGTATATGTGCTTATGTGCTCATGTGCATAAGAGCTCATGCGCATAAGTGCATCCCTACCAGATCAGCTTGTTCTCGTCCACCCATCTGGGAAGCAGGATAAATGTGCTCTCCAGGGTTTGCTACCACTTTCACCTGGTATTTTTTAAAGTCAGGAGGGAAGCGTTACATGACGGGGTGAGCACGGCTGAGGAATGCCTGACAGATGTGCCTGTGTGAACCGGCCCTTTAATCCATTTGTGAAATGTTTCTGAGACGTGCCTATCTCAGGCCAAACTGCCAGTCTGAACTCAGACTAATATTTTCTTTCCCTTTGTTACTGATTATCCAACAAGAATAATAATCTCTCCTTATGTATAATTGTCACTTGGGGTGGCAAGACTCGATGCGTGGCAAAATCAGTTCACTCCATGCTGTGTAACTTACCCCGAGTCCATATCCATTGGCTGCCTGCTTCCCTCAGTCCCACCCACACAGCCTCCGAACACACTCTTGCCCTCACTCTCCAGGGAGCCGTCCACCGGTATGGACGCTCCAGTGGCCACTCCTGCAGGGAGGCAGGACAGCCCTAGCTGGCCTCGCCACAGCCTGCTCACTCCCTCTGGCCCAAGCCGGCCAGGCCGGTACCACCAACGTCACCTTTTCCCTTGCCAACCTCCCTATGCCATCTGCTTGCCCCTCCCTCTGCCGTGCTCACCACCTTCACTCACCCTGGCCATGACAGTGGCACCAGGAGGAGGAATCTGAGGTGAAGAGACATGGGGCTGGGCACCGGGTGCTGGGCGGGCAAGATGGAGGTAGGCGGCCAGCAGCAGCAGCACTGCAGCCACCCCAGAAAAAGAACACACCAGCCAGGGATGTGGATGACAGGACAGGCAGGCAGCGCTTATGGGAGGGGAGAAGATCGGTGGCCTGGAGGGGAGCTTCCTGGAGCCTGTTGTCTTGCTGGGTGGGGGATGTGGCTATTTTGCCGGCCCTCCCAGCTGTTGTTCACCCTGCCCCTCCCACTGAGGCCTCTTGCCTTGCCATGGGGCCAGCTCCCGTGGCTGCTGGTGTCGTTCCTGCCTGTTTGCCCTCCGGCCCTGCCTCCCCACTTCCCATGCCCACTGCTGGCTCCCTTCACACCCCCACTGATCCACCCATGCTCTGGCTCAAGTGCATCCCAAGTGACCACCCGGACATGGCTGGGAGACTCCACCCTGCCTGCCCAGGATGGGGCCTCCGTTCCTGGCTGCTGAACATCTCTCCAGGCAGCTGCCCGCAGCCCACTCGGCATTCGCCACACCTCTTCTCTGCTCTCATGGCTCCTGTCGGGGCCAGACTCACCTCTCTCATGGAGAGAGACACTTGCCAGACCCCTTCTATTACTCTTTAAGGAGGAGAGTGGAGAGAAGCCTCCCCGGCTCCCCCCCCCAACCCAATGGACAGTTGAGGCCAGCCAGCGTCTCCAACCACCATCACTGCCAATCATCCCCTAGAAGGGGATGTACTAAAAGGAAGGACAGGATTGCCCATTGGAAACAATGGGAGAGATTTGAAGACCCATTGGAAATGGGAGCCAGGAATGCCGATTGACTTGCATTGGCTCCTTTGAAATACATTACAGCTCAAGAAGAGTTGCACAGAAAATGCAGAATGGATCTTCCATTAAGGTCTCTGGTCCCAAATACACTGCTCTGGGACTGGAATGACTGGCCGAAGAGTGAAATGACAGCCCCTGGGGGTATTAGATGTGTTCTGAGGGTGGCATGACAGGCCCCATAGTAGAATGACAGCCCCTGAGAGTAGCAGATGTGTTCTGAGGGTGGAATGAGAGTCCCCACAGTGGAATGACAGCCCCTGGGAGTCGCACGAGTGTGCTGGGAGTGAAATGAGAGTCCCCACAGTGGAATGAGAACCCCTGGGGGATGGCAGTAGTGTTCCGGCACTGTAATAACAGGCTCCAGAGTGGGATGACAGTCCAGGGGGGTAGGGGATGTGTCCTGGGATTGAAATGACATGTCATTCCACTGTGAGGCCTGTGATTCCACTCCCAGAACACATCTGCTATCCCCAGGAGCTGTCATCCCACTCTGGGGCCAGTCATCCCAGTCCCAGAACTCTCTTGCTACCCTCAAGGGCTGTCATTCCACTGTGGGACCTGTAATTCCAGTCCCAGAACACTCCTCCTACCCCCAAAAGCTGTCATTCCACTCTAGGGCCTGTCATTCCAGTCCCAGAGCAGTGTACTTGGGATCACAGACCTTAATGTAAGATCCATCCCGTATTTTCTTTGCAATTCTTCTTGAGCTGTCATGTATTTCAATGGAGCCCATGCACGTCAATTGCCATTCCTGGCTTCCATTATTTCCAGTGGGCCTTCAAGCCTCTCCCATTGTTTCCAATGGGCAATCCTGTCCTTCCTTTTAGTACATCCCCTTCAAGGCAATGATTGGCAGCAGCAACAATTGGAGACGCTGGCCGGCCTCAACTGTCCATTGGGTTGGGGGAGAGCCAGGGAGGCTTCTCTCTGCTCTCCCTCCTGCCCGGCCCACCTCTCGCTTTCGCCTGAGCCGTGGGGGATTCGCTCCTGTCAGCAGTGCCCATCAACCCCAACCATTCTCGCACCAAGCTGTGGCAGGCTGCTAATGAAATTAAAAAATACATAAATACACACAAGTATTAATAACAGTTCTCTGTGAGACCTGGAGGGAGACAAATGAGTTGTTGATCAACTATTAACTATTTGGTGGCCTTAGCTCCTCATTTGTACTATCAGAATGATCGCCCCATCTCAGAGGCTTACTCTTAGAATGCCAGTTTTCTGGGGTCAGTGATCCTTCAACCTGGAGAGGGTGAGGTTTGATGAGGGGTGGGACCTCAGGCAGGTACAATGCCATCGACCCCACCCTCCAAACCACCCATTTCCTCCCAGGAAGCCATTGCTGCCAATCTCCATGTGAGGAGTGGAGATCACTCAGAATTACAACTGATCTCCCCCGGGGGGGGCGGGGGTTGAAGTCAGCTGCAGTCAGAGGGCCAGATAACGGTAGGTTGATGGTTAGCTGGGAAGGAGGTGGGGTTGCCAACTCCAGATTGGGACATTACTGGGGAATTGAGAAGTGGAGCCTGGAGAGGGTGAGGTTTGAGGAGGGGTTGGACCTCAAACAGGTACAATGCCATAGACTCCACCCCCCCCAAACCAGCCATTTCCTCCTGGGTAACAATTGTTCCCAATCTCCAGGTGAGGGCTGGAGATCACTCAAAATTACAACTGCGCTTTAGGTAGCAGAGATCAGTTCCTCTGGAGAAAATGGTGGACTCTATGTCATTATACCCTGCTGAGGTCACCACAGCACATTGATGCTGACTGTCCAAGGCCTTGGCACTCTCCCAGAGCCTCTTTCTATAGCTCGTTGTATTTCTTTCCACAATGGTCCTTATTCCTAGTAGTAATAATAATTCTCCCACTTTGGGGCAAAAAGCTAATCAGGATGATCAGTTTTTACAACAAAAAGTAATGCAAGGTTTAAAAAAATCCCTGTATTTGTTTTGTGAATCTAATTCTTACAAGTGTACCCCCATCAAGGTGGAACAGATAATTACTACTGTAAACTACCTTGAGCAAAATGGAAACACTGGGTGTAATTATTTTAGTTAATTAATAAATACCGCTATACAAATTGGAATGTGTGAAGAATTTCAGAAAATGTTAAGTAGTTAACTTAAAGCACTTTAAATGTTTCTAAAATACTTTAAAACATCTTAATTTTCTAGTGTTATAGATTCTTGGAGAATGAATGGAGAAGGAGATGGCTGAAAGGAAACAGTGAAGAAAATGCTTTCACCAGACAGAGACTGACAGCAGAGAATGTCTTTTAGGAAATAATATTCCCAAAACAGTAGGGAGCACTGGTAAATTTCAGCTCCCTCCCAGCCTTCCTTGCCTGGTGACAAAGGACTCTGTAATCCAAATTATACCACTGGTGATTTATAAACACAGGTATCATCTATAGTTGTGGCTGAACACATGAAACTGCCTCATAGTAGCCATGTTCACAAGCCACAGTAAACACACATACAAACTGTGTATATAGTGTACACTTGATTTTTCTTTATATGTGTGTTGCACAAATTTTGTGTTACATTCAATGCATTTGCAACTCAACAAGTGACTGAAACTGTTCATTTCTCCAGGTACTGGTCCCCCATATCCATTTGTAAAGTGAAGGCATGATTGCCATTTCTTACAAAGAGATGTACATGAAGGGTGTATGTCACTGTGACATGTGAACAGGTATACTTGAGTCTACCAATCACTATTTACTTTGGCTGGCATAGCTCTCAGGAAGAGGTTTTTCATATCTCCTACTGATCCTTTTAACTGGAGATGTTGGGGATTGAACCTGGGACCTTCTGCATACCAAGCAGACATCCTACCACTAAGCCACAACCTGTCCTAATGAAACTTCAGCAATCACTCTTATCCATCGTCTCTATAATACAAGTGTAATATACATCATCACATCTCTTACTGTGTTTGGCATCTTAAGGGGCACCTGGAGAAACTGAGGAACTTCCACAAAGAAAAACTCAGACTTTAAGGCTCCCTTTTAGTCTCAGCATCAATATATACAGCAGAATCTCTTAACAGCAAGTGAAAGCATTTGGAATTCTACATTCTATACTACAGGCAGAGATTCCACTATTGATTGTTAATAGGATTTATGCACCAGTGAATCTTGCATAAATGGAAGAAGCACACTTAACTCAGATATAGCTCTGCTAAACCAGGAGCAACTGATTCTTTTGTCTTGCAACAAACTGTACAGTTGGTGTAAAAATCCATTTTAGTATTGGTATTGAAGATAATGGCTCATTTCAGGCCATTATAGATCAGCAGGTTGTACACAAGGACTTTATCAGAACTGTACCAGATTCATATCACATTACTGTACAGTTCAGAGAACTGTAATAGTGTGGGTTATAAAAGAATGAACAGGCCCCAATTGGAATCTCAAAGATATTGTTATAATGGACACTGTATCTAAAGTATACAATATAACGATTGAATTCCTATCTCTCTCTCAAGCACAGCAAGAGAGGACAGAAGTAAAAACAAAACAAAACTGAATGGCCTCCTTGACAGAATGTTTTCACACACAGTGTGAGAGTCAGTATGGTGAACTGGTTAACTAGGAGCTGGGAGACCCAGGTTTGAATCCCCACTCCACCATGAAAACTTGATGTGTGACTTTGGGCCAGCCACAGGCTTTCACCTAACCTATTGAGAGGAGAAGAAGTAGGAGAAGTAGGAAAGAACAATGTAAACCATTTTGGGTCCCCACTGGGGAGAAAAGCAGTATATAAATGAAATAAATAATACATTCAGAGGATCACTCCAATACCTCTTTAAAACAGTACAACTATCAAAGGTATATAAATAGATGGTGATCCAACCAGTCCATAGAACATGCCTATAGAAGGAAAAGGTATGTCCCTTCTTATTTCTGAGTTTAAAATTTGCAGTTCTTAAGCACAGTCATTTACTAGAGCTTCAGGAACAATGCAAGTGATCATCTGGAAACGAGTCACTGATAGCATTTCACTACAGCATTAAGAGGCTGTGTTTCCCAAGAAAAAGCCATGTGAACTCTGCAACTTATAAATTAGCATTGTGCTTCAGCCTCTTGCTCATTGGTAATGAGCTGCCCTGATCCAGCTCAAGGACCTAAGATTTAAATTTTGCCAAACATACAACAGAACCTGGTCTTCGTCCACTGAGATATGATTAGGGCAGCACTTCCAGTTTTTGACCTTGATGTGTCCCATCGACCCTCCGATGGAGACACGCTAAGCCGAGGAAATCAGGAGGGGTCTTGGCTGGTTCCAGACCTCCACATAGTCTCTGTAGGAGACTCTCAGTCTGGGGAACCAGAATAAGCCTCCCCCAAGGCAACGGCTGAGGGATTGAGGCTTGCCTGTCCCCAAGAGGTCCTGGCACCACGGAGCCATCATGGTGACCAGAGTTGACCTCCAGATAAGTGGACAAGAAAATAAGCGAAAGTAACCCCGGCAACAATTGAAATAATCTAAACAGTGAGTCAATCAAACCACTGTAAAAGCGAAGAAGTCTCAGTCTGCTAGATCGATCTGAGAAGGAGCGGCAGGCGGGGAAGGGCTGGAGATCCACCCCCCCCGAAATGGAGCGGTTCTTAAGCATTATAGAAAAGAAAGAACGGAACTGATTGTACGAGACTCCTTCTGAGCTTGAAAGCTACATTTTAAGCCAAACGACGTTGAATTCAGATAAACTTTACTTTAAAAATAAAACTTTTCTTCTTTGTAAACAAAATGTCTGGGAGAGGGAGGAGAACAGCAGCAGAAAAGAAACCTCCCCCAGGAAGTACTGTACCAATGACTCCCTCCCAGCCACAGGAAGTGGCTGCAGACTTTCCCAATGTGCTTGCTGCAGCATTGTGACCTCTGCTGGAGCAGATGTCAACTATCAATAACAAGCTGGATTCCATGAAAAATCAACTTGCCCGCATGGAAAAAAACGGCCAACAAGACACATAAAAGGATTGAGAAAGTTGAAACAACGACTATAGATATTAAGCAAAAACTGGAAGAAGTCAAAAAAGATAAAAATACGGATAAAAAACAACTATTACAACTTCAACTGGAAAAATCTATGCATGTTCTACACTTCCAGGGAGTTCCTGAACAGAAGGGAGAAGATTTTAAAACAATGTTAAGTGGAGCGATAGCTTCAATCTCGGACTTAAAACAAGAGGATCTCCAGAGTGACATGGACTTGGCATATTGTATATACCCTGGCTTTATAAGAAAAAACAAACTACCTGGCGAAATCTATGTCAAATTTTTTAAGAGAACAATGAGAGACAACGTTCCAAAAGCTACAACAGGAAAAACATTAAAAATCAACGAGCAAGAATTAAAGTCTTAAAAGACATTCCACTTGAGATCCGGAAATGAAGATGTCAATATAAAGACTTAATTCTTTTCCTGAGAAATCAACAAATAGTCTACAGATGGAGCTTTCCAGAAAGACTTGTGTTCAGATATAATGATAAGAAAATTAAAATTGACTCTGTCCAAAAGGCCCAAAAATTTGTGAAGCAGCAATTGGGTGCAGATAAAGACGATGATCCAAATTTGGAGGAAGGAGAGGAACCCAGCGAGGAAGAGTCAGATAATATTTCAAGTGACTCCAGCAGCTCTGCTTCAGAGTCTGAGAAAGGAGCAGCAGCAACCAAAATATCAAAAGTGAAGAAGAAGCAGCACAAGAAATAAACGATTTATTCTGGATTACAAAATATTTTACTTTAGCATAACTGAATTCCATTTGACAGGGGTTTGGACTCTCTGTTTTTATATTTTTCACTATATCATTGTTATTGCAGGAGTGATTTACTTATCTGTAACCTCCCGCAAAATTCTTGTCTTAAGTTAGTGGTAGTGTTCCCCTGTACCCTTACTTTTAGATTTTAGGATGTAGAGTATAAAACCAATAAAATATTATTAAAAAAACAGATATATGATTAGGGATGTGAGCTCGGTATATACCAAGCCGAATAAATACCTGAAAAAAACCTTATCAGTATTTTCTGGGTATTTATTCAGGCGAATACAAATTAGACAATCTGATTCAGCTACCAAAATAACCACACCTGAATAAAAACCAATATTATTCGGCTTTTATTTGGGAGTGGTTAAAAGGCCTTCAGTTCACTCACTGAGTCGTACCACTGCTGTGGCACAACTCAGTGAGTGAAATTCTCCGTTATACCCTATGAGGACTGTCCCCATACGGTATAAAGGAGCTGCATAAATTCGGGTTTCCTGAATATTTACACGAATATCAATATTGGTATTTGGGAGTATTCGGGAATACCATTAGTTTTTGGGTTCAATAGACCCAAATCAGAAAAAAATGATTTTTTTGCACATTCCTAGATGTGATCATATGGATAGCTGAATTAGCGAGCAATCCTATGCAAGTCTGCTTAGACTCTTACTCAGGTCTATTTAACTGGACTTATTAGAAACACCAGCACAATAGCTGGCAGCCTATTCTGAGGCTCTTTGCTACACAGATACCTAGGAACAAGGTCAGAAACACAAGCTAGGCAAGCTTCACATTGGTGAAAAAATGTCATGTTGTGAGGGAATCACCATGGAAAAGGCTTTTTGCACCTCATGCTTTTTAAGTCCTAGGCACCTGCTTTGCTTTCCACAAAAACATGACCTACAACAGGCAAGTATAAACAGACTTAGCATAGTTCTGCTTGCTCAACACCTTGCGCAACACCTAGCGCTTCCCTCCCTAGAATGCCCCAAAATTGGTTGTACAAAATCTTGCGCAAGTGGAAATGCAATAAATCTGGCTACTGCAGTCTTGCTCTTGCATTTCTACTTCTGCAAGAGCTTTAGCATAAGCAGAAATTCTGCACTGGATCTAAACTGACATGTGGAAGATGAACCCTTGCCACAGCAAACTTTTCAAATACTATGAATATTTATACAGTTTTGGAAAGGGGAGTATGATTAGCCACATAACTTTTGCATAATAAGATTTTCCTTTGATTAGGATCCAGTAATTTTAACAATAAGGAAATAAGCCCATATTTATATGGAAGTCAAAGGGCCCCAATCTTTGCCTGCACTAGATCATGTGTTTCTATGGAATCCTATAGCAGAAAAGCTCCTACAGAAATATTAGTTGCTCAGCAAGAACAAGTCCTATTGTAGGCTCCTAGTGTCTAACCTTGGCTAAAGTTGGAAGAAATTTGAACTCTTTTGCAATTCTAATGCCATTTTAATGCTGCCTCGCTGATGTACATAACAATGGGGTGAGGTGTATAACTCACTTAAGTTGCTTGGAGTCACCCAAACAACTTGGCTGCCTCAAATGGAATGGCAAGGCCCTGCCAATTTGTCGCAATGGCCAAAAATGGGATGTGCTAGTGAATCTCGCTGGCAGTAGATTCTGTACTTCTGAAAATTCCTGCTGTGTGTAATAACAGTGTGATTTTATAATGGTATCTGAACAATCTGCAGGTGATCACAAGATTTCCAATGAACATCAGCCACCAGTTGATTCCAGCTAATGTTATTTCTATATGCAGTAAGTCATGAACAACTAGAGTAGCACCACAGTTCCATTTCCAGTAAGCCATAATAACTTCCTTCAACAGCTTTAGTAGAGAACAAAAACTGATTCTCTCTTCCATTGCACTGCATCTGTCACTGTCACCAAAAGAAGCATACAGGAGATATAAAACAAAGCTCAAAGGCCAGGCCAATACTTGACAGATAGCCTGTTTGTATAGATGGACTGAATGAATCCATAGCACTAGAGAAACAGGAAGTATTGTGCTTTTCCAAAACCAAAACTGAATGAAAAAGGAAATAAAACACATCTACAGGTTCAGGAATTGATTAATTCCAAAGGATGCAGAGACTGAAGTCCATGAAGTCTGCTATTACCATTAGGCAGTGCACCTTTTCAGTGCTCATCACATATTGTCATGTGCATTCATGGGGCTGGTAAATTAACAGGTCAAGACCCATGAAATGGGCCAGATGGCTTTTTGGTCTCTTCTAGCTCTACGAATCTCTATGGAAAAGTGACTCAAGGCAATAATTTGGAAGGATTAATATGGCTGAAGCATGAACTATTCGTGTCTGAACTGGAAACACCTCTATCCCCCCTGAACACATGAATGCCAGCTCCATGTCTCTCCACAGGAGAGATCAGAATCCATGTGGTTCACATTATGCAGGAAGCACAATGCTTTGTGTGGAACATCTAAGAATTTCCTTCTCTGAAAAATGCCTAACAGAACTGCAGCCAAGGAGTAAAACTTGTGCCATAATGAATAGCCACTAACATCTCTTGTTAATAAATCCATGTCCTATTTTAGGAAATGCATTTGGCTTCTAAGTGAATATGGTTTTACATGCACTTGTATTTCTTTTCAGGAATGTGCACGTGCAAGAATTTCACCTCATTAAGCTGTACAGTTCGCCATTTCTCAAAAAGCAGTGAATTCCAACCACACATCCTTTAAAAGGCTATCACTCTTGGCTGGAGGGGAAAAAACAACCCCTCAATTCAGTTTTCCTAAGACTAAACCACCATACACTGCTTATCTATGTTTAAGCCTCATCTAAACAGTAAAGAATGTGTGACATCATTGGAGCAAATAATGCCCACATATGGCAGACAGTAAAATACCCTGAGATTTATGTGCTCTTAATAAAGGTGTGCTAACCAAATATTCGAAGGGAAAAACAGTTGTAAAGAGAGAGAGAGAGAAAAAGATTCAACTCATTTTCCTGTACCGTTCTGCAAAGATGTTACGTTATAAACATCCTCAACATCTTGGATACTGGAGGCGTCCGTTGAGTCTTGATCGTTGGCTACAATTCCTACTGAAGAAAGGCTAGAAATAAAGGAGTGCATCCTTTTTGCATAAATATCCCTAATATTAAAATAAGGAAGCTCATTTGTCTTTTCCTCCTGGTTGTTGTTGCACGGGTCCACATCCATATCCTTCTGCTTTTGATAGTATTTGGAGAATTTGTTGAAAATGATGGTGATAGGGAGAGCCACCACTAATATTCCGCAGATAATGCAGGATGTCCCAATGATCTTTCCTGCCAGGGTGACTGGAAAGGTGTCCCCATAACCCACGGTTGTCATGCTAATGGTGGCCCACCACCAGCAGATGGGGATGCTCTGCAGTTCTGATGTCTCATCATCTTTCTCCACTGAATAGGTCAGCACAGAAAAAATAGAAATCCCCACAGCCAGGAACAAAAGCAGGAGTCCAACTTCATGGTAACTGTGTCTCAGAGTGGCACCCAGAGACCGTAGTCCGACAGAATGCCTCGCCAGCTTCAGGATACGGAATATCCTCATTAGCCGTAGGATCTGAACCACTTTGCCCATGTTTTCAATGTCTTCACTCTCTTCCTCCTTTGTGTCCACCGCCAAGGTGGCATAGAAAGGGATTATGGAGACAAAATCAATGATGTTCAGTGGATTCTTCCAGAACTTCTTCTGACTTGGAGCAGCAGCCAACCTGATCACTAGCTCAGAGGTGAACCAGATAATGCATATGATCTCCACAACTTCCAGAACAGGGTTTTCGACCTCTCTTTCATTGGCGTCCAGCTCTTGGAACTCTGGCATACTGTGGATACACATGGTCACTATAGATGCCAGGACCACGCTCAGGGATGAAACAGCAATTAACTTGGCTGACAAACAATATCCAGGATTCTCCATTCTGATCCATATGTTCTTGCGCAAGTTCCCAAGCCACAGCTTATCAAATTTCTCAAGCTCCTTCTCAAATATGGAAGACTCTTCCAATGTAGAGTCTATACTCCCATCATTGCTTTTCTGGTCCCAGTCCTTCTCAGGCCCATCTTCTTTCCTTTCTTGGTATCTATTGCTACAACAGGAATCAATGAAGAGTTCATTGATCCCCCAATATTCTATTTCTTGGCTGAAGGAGAAGACACAAAGCTCTTCCATAACGTGGAGTTTACCTGTGTAATAAAAGTTCAGCACATATCTGAACAAGGAAGGGTTCCTATCAAAATAATACTCCTTGTCTGCAACACTGTAGTCATCACACAGTTCCAAAATAGCCTCTTCTGAATGGCATTTGAGTAGTTTTCCAAGCCTTGTATGTGGAAATCTGAGCAATGTACTTTGGCCAATGGACTGCTTAAAGCCACCCACATTCAAGTTGACGAGCTCCTCGTCTTGTCCTGGTCTGTGGAAGAACTCACCATACACCATTTTGAATACTGTCAGTTCTATGGCCAGCTTTCAAGGCATGTAATATTACATTGCATCTAAAAAAAAGAAGGCAAGATGTATTAAGGTAATTCAATTCAGTTTTGCTCTCACTGCAGTTACTTTTCATTTCTACTTACTGTGAGAAGTCATATTAAAAGCAGAGAAGAAACAAAAACTTCAAATGCAATGCTAAACATTTTCAGTGGGGTGAGATTAAATTACTTGGTGATTTATTGAATTAGACTTAGTGTACCTGAATAAAATGAAGTCTGGTTTACACTTTGTCACTTGAAGAGAAAAGATAGTTAATTAATTCAGCTCGTCCTGTTGTTGTATGAGATTTAATTTAAAGACCATCCTTCAGAGAATTTAAAAGGCAATCCCAGGAAGGTTTTCTAAGAATGGATCTCAGCAGAATTTTTTTAATCAAGTTCATAATGCATTAGTTTTCCTGTTTCACATTTACATTCCTGAAACTGTTTGGCCTTGTTTAAACCATCATCACAATGCCAGTTTCTGTGATGAAGAAGCCAGAGGGTACTCTAACATCACCACACACACCCAATACATGTGACATTAAAGCTTCACACATGATACCCCATTTCCTATGTTCTCCCCACATTTAGTACCAGAAGAGTCATGCTTTGTGCATCAAGCATTTATAACACATATTGCCAGAGATGTGTGTGTTTGGGGGGAGGGGAAGAAGGCTATGCACCAGTTCCTTTGCTACTGAAAAGATTTTGGCAGCCAAGTAGTTGGATGAACTGGTCCTACACCTTTGGCCATAATGGTAATCTCAAGCAGTTACCTGGACACTAAATCTGGGAAGGAGGTATAGAATCTGCAGCTGGGCTACAGAAGTGCCAGGTATAGACTCTGATACTGAAGAGTTTTGTCCAAATCCTAGAGTGTTACACCAACATCATGCTGGCGACATGACATCACTTCTGGGTATTCATTGGAACTGACATAGTGCCATTGACATAACATCATTCCCTCCATCCCTGCCCCTCCTTCTCCCACTGATTGCCAGCCCAATTGGCAACCCTACTATGATAACAGAACATAACAAGCCAGATTAGGATACTATTCAAAATATGAGGATACTACTTAAAAGACAAGGATATTCATGTCTACTTCTCAGAGGGAGAAGAAAGGTCTTGCTCTAGAGCTGCCAGAGGGGTATATGGATTCATTCTGGCTCTGGAACTCATGGGAGCAAGTTGTCTGCTGAGAGGGAGCTGTCCATGGTACTGTCAATTTTGTCTCTGAAAATGTCTCTGTTCTTTTCTTACTGTACTTTGATGCCTAGCTTCTTGTATGATATCTTCATGCTTAGTGAGTGGCCTGCCCTTGGTTGGTGTCTCTTGAGTGAACTCACTCCACCCACCTTGTAAATTTCAGCCAGCTATGAGTGGATATTGTTTCAACTAAAGAAATTCAATTTATATATAACATTTGGCATGATAAACAAAATTTAGCTTACTATCTTGAATAGCCAAGTAAAATGCTGAGCTGAGCATATGGTGCAATCTTTAGAGGCATGTAACAGCTCAGATACATACACTTCTTGCCTATGTTCTCCTTGTGCTTGACAAGGGGGTGCTTTCAAACAAATATAATTCATGTGCGTGTCTGAAGTGGTATCCTAGAATGTATAGACTGAATTTGACACTGAGTTCTCTGTTGCTTATGCTTTTCACATAAAGTCCTGAGATCTTGTGAAAACTGATGGAATGCGGAGCACATGCAAATGTCACATGCAAAAATATTTGGCTCTAATTCCTACCTGAGTTAAATTAACTATTTCCCAAAAAAGAAATCAACAGACATATATGAGGTTTTATTTTCTCAAAGGATGAGTTTCAGACAAAAGTTATCAAGTTACAGCTGGTTGGAATCTCTGTGGAAAGGGGATCTGGCTGATCATATCCAAGTTGTTAAATACTTAAATTCTCCTCACATCTAAGTTGTTACTAGGAGACACAGGTCAAGGGCAATCCACCTAATAAGAAGCAGGAAATAAGAAATGAAGTAAATAAATACATAAGAGTGGTACAGAAGCCATGAGGTGCAGCGGCCAGAACATTGGACTAGGATCTGGAAGGACCAAGTTCAGCTCCTCATTCTTCCCCAAAGCTCTCTGGGTTGCTTGAGGGCCAGCCCTTCTCTCTCTACTTCATAAGGTTAATGTGAGGCTAAAATGGTGGAGAGGAGAATGAGATATGCTGCCCTAAACTCCATGACTGAAGGGCAGGATTAAAATCCACTAAATACAAAAAAAACCATCAGTCTATTAAATTACGGCATCTTATTTTATACCTATGAATGAAACAATTTTTACAAAAACCATTCCACAAAAGAGCACTGGACATTTTCACCTTTATTAAATTGAAAAGCAAACTATAAACAAAGTTTTATTCATCATCCTTTCCTAGCTATCTATAGAGATGAGTTTCTGGCAGAAGTGGGCATCTGAACCGATATTATTTGACTACTTACCCCAAAAAATATCTTCTTAAGGGATTTGCCAATTCCAGAAGCGTTCTCTGTTACGGCAGATCATATCTACAGGCTCATTTGTAATGGATACAGAATGGAATTGAAATGGCATTTCTGTACATAGCAGCTTCCAGAAATATTCACGTTCAGTAAAACAACAGGGTACCTGTAGGCAAAAATAATGGCTTTTATTAGCTGCGCATCTTTTAGGGAAGGCTGGCGCAGAGCCATTTAGACATGGAACATTTTGGAAGCATCCCTATTATACACAGTTCAGAATTCCTCACAGAACACAGCTAAACCTGTTGCTATGTCGCTTGTACAAGAAAATCAAAGCATTTCTCTTTTGATTTGATCAAGAGAAGACTTTAAAGGGGAATCTTGGGCTATGAAGACCATAAATACTATGACAGGAAAGTCTACACATAACTGTTAAAGTCAATGTTACTACACACTCTGTTAAAGTCAATGTTACTGCTGGAAGAATTCAGTGCTCAGCAATTCTCCAGAATTCGTGGGGATATAACTCACTGTCGAGAATGCACTGCTAATACCTCCATTATTGATTGTGGAACTCTGGCTCACCTAGTGTGATGCATCCATCCAATTAGTTAATGGATGCAAGTTTAGAAAACATAGCAAGTCCATACTAAAAAGACTGGTAGTCGATATAAGTCCATCTTGCTTAGAAAAGACAAACTCTGTTCATCTGTCCACTACATTATTATCCCACCCATCTGTCAAGAAGATCAGGGCAGGATCTTTAAGTTCTCCACTTGCCCATTTTATCCTCACAACATCCCTGTGAGGTAGAATAAGCTGAGAATGACTTGCCCAAGGGCACCCAGTAAGCTTCCATGGAAGAGAGGGGATTCAAACCTGGGTCTCCCCAATTCTAGTATGATACTGTAACCACTATACCACACTAGAACCAAAGTCCAGCCACTCTCCAATAATGCTCTTCTCGTGAGAATCACAGCAAATGAAGGAGTTGCCTGATTCCTTGTCTATCACAAACCCAACTTTGTCCTAGACATGCCTGGCTACACTTATACCATTAACTGCAGTTTTCTAATCACAAGTCATTTGCAGTGTCTTCTGACTACTCAGGATTCTTCCTGAGAATGTCAGCATTCATTAAACATTATTTGGGGGAAAACTAGATAAATAACCCAGTGATTCCCAGGAGTGCAATGATGCATGTGTTGCTCTGCTTTTTTTCCCAAAGGCTAGAAAAATATTATACATGTTATCTTGCTGATTATTTTTTTTTTTAGTGGACAGCAAATACTTAATCCTAAAAGAATGGTAATATTTTCCATTTATTTAGATATTTATTTATTAAGTTTGATATGTAAAACCACTTTTCCCAGTGAGGCAGGGCTCAGGGTGCTGCACATCAGTATAAAACATATACATATACATAATAAAATCATATTTAAAATCCATATTATAATATTATAATACAGCAAAGAAGGTAACCTATTTACATCTGTTTTTTCTCTCCACTGTGGACCCAAAGCAGCTTGTGAGGCAGGTTAGATTGACAGAGAGTCATTGGCCCGAGGTCACCCAGGTTAGCTTCCATGGCAGGGAGGAGGAAGAGGAGGAGGAGGAGGAGGAGGAAAGGGGGGGTTGATTTATACCCCACCCTTCACTACCTGAAGGAGTCTCAGAGTGGCTTACAATCTCCTTTCTCTTCTCCTCACCACAACAGACACCCTTGTGAGATGCAAAGCTGAGTCTCCCAGATTGTACTCTGACACCTGAACCACTACACTATGCTGGCATAGACAGAACTCATTACAGCATTCAAATGATTCACATACGTCATCTATGATAGGTCATGTTTTTACGGGACAGACAAGGGAGAGGATGGGCGAGAAAGTGGCTTAACTAAGGTCATGTAGATTTAGCCTGAACCAGTGATGTACTAGACCTTGCTTTCATGGTTTGTTAAATTTACACCAGCATATTAATGCTGGCGAGTAATATGAATAGTGTGACAAGGACAGCACTGTATATGCAACGAAAGTTCAGGATCTGTGCACGTTCCTTTGACAGATTACACGTCAATAGAAATATGAGTGTCTTCAGCCTCATTTTCATTTTTTAAAACTGTCAGCAGATGATGCTTGTGTTTAGCTATCCACACAGTGTTATAGGGGGCTGGCTGCACTCATGTTCCAATATAAGTTATTTCCTTTTAATAAATTTTATCACCTGAAAGAACAAAACAATACTGGAGAACTGTCTGGATGTAACTCTCCAGATTATTAGAAGCCTAATGTGTCACACAAAGATAACACATGCTGAGATGGTTTTAATGAGACTTGTACTTAAAACTGATGATCCACTCATTTGTATTAGTTTATGATGAAACATATAGTGAATCCATTCTATCCTAAATTTATTGATTTCCATGGCTTTAGACTGGAGTAACTCTGCATAGGATTGTACCTTTGGTGGCTCAGCACACAGGGAAAACTGAGAGATCTACTACTTGTCCTAAGAAGAAGGGATAACTAAACAGTATTGGGCTTAGCTTAAAGTTCACCTGTAATCCTCAAACCCAAAACAAATTGCCACCCTTGTGACAAAAAAACCTTGTCAAGACTTTCTTTATCGTGCTTCAAGTACTGGACTCTGCAAAGTGATTTAAAGAAAGCAAGAGAAGCCAGAGAGCCTCATTATGTTCAATCAATGCCAGCACATTCTGACAGCCAAAGGAAATATCTCTCTTCAAACTAGTCCTAAGACCATAGCATTATTTATCCATTACAATACTCTGCTTCTAAAAGGACATTGAAAATGTTGTCTGATGGGAACAGTGGGTTGAACCCAGCCAGCCTTTCTGTTGTTGAAAAGGGAAGAGGGTGTCCCCTTGCCTATCAGAAAAGCTGTCTTGAAGATCATGGGATCTGTATGGACAAAAGCCCTGTGGGATAACTCATATGCTCTGGATTCTTTTCAGTCTAGTTTCAGTCTATCCCATCTCTATGGAATAGAGGCAGACATGGTAGCCTTAGTTGACAACCTCAGATTGAATGTAGACAAAGGCCATGCTTTTTTTTAAATCCTACTAGACCTATCTGCAGCCTTTAACACAGTAGATCATGCCATCCTGTTGAGATGTCTGGAAACAGTAGGTATCAGGGATGTGCCTTGGACTGATTTAAATCATTCCTCAGGGACTAGAATCAAAGGCTCACCACTATAGACTAGTTATTTTCAGCGTGGGAGCTGTCTTGTGGAGTTTCACAGGACAATCTTATCTGCTGTGTTATTCAGCCTCTACGTAAAGGCTTCAGAAGAAATCATCCATAGGTTTGGAACTGGATACCAGCAATATACTGATGACACTCAGCACTTTATGTGTGTTAAAGAGCCTTCAAGTCACAGCCGACTTATGGCAATCCCAGCAAGGGGCTTTCAAAGCAAGTGAGAAGCAGAGGTGTTTTGCCATTTCCTTACTCTGCGAAGTCGTCCTTGATGGCCTCCCTATCCAAGTACCAACCCTGCTTAGGTCTTGAGCCAATGCCTGACTGCTGTGGTTAAATAGTTGAAAGTAAACAAACTGAAACTTGAACCCAGACAAGATGGAAGTGATGCTGGTTGGAAAGTGGGAGATCTTGAAGAATGTTGTGCTTCCCACTTTTGATGGGGTTCAGCTGACCCTTTCTGACTCAGTCAATAGCCTAAGGATTATACTGGGTTCACCACTGTGGTTGGAGAATCAGTTCAATGCATCTGCTTAAAATGTTTTCTTCCAATTCAGTCTAGCCCAGAAGATGGCTCCCTGCCTTGAAACAGCCAATGTAGCCACTTAGATCCAAGGTAGCCTCAAGACCAGACTACTGTAATACACTCTACAAAGGCCTCCCCTTGAAGTCAACTCAGGGACTCCAGCTGGTGTAGAACGCTGCATCTTGGTTATTACCAGGAGCTAGATGAAGCATACATATTACTCACACTCTGCAGCCCATCTACTGGTTGCTCAATTCAAGTTATCGGCTACCACAAACCAAGCTCTTCAAGGCCTTGACACCTCATATCTGAGGGACTACCTCTCTCCCATGCTCCACAACAACAGCTTTGCTCGGTGAAGCAGGTCCTCCTGCAAGTGCCACTGTCACAAACCAGGCTGGGAACAGCATAGGGCACAGAGCAAGTAAAGCAAGAGCACCAACTTGAGAAGCATAGTCAGGGTCTGGTCCAAGGTTATGCACAGAGTCAGGAGTCTAATCCAAGGGTCAGTCCATACAGCAGAGTCTGAGAATTCAAGAGTTACTCACAAGCAGGTTCAGAGCAAGGCAGAGTCACAAGACTGAGACAGGCTCCAATGCAGTGATCACAGAGATTTCATCTTGTTACTTCCACACCTAACAGTCTCCCTTGGCAGGTTTTAACAGCCATGCTTGCAGCCAGCTGCTCAGGAGTAATCCTGCAACTACTCAAGCTGTTGACATCAAGCCAGGAAGAGCACTTTGTTGCCTCTCCTGTAATTCTGTTCATAAGCCTCTGTCTGCAGCGCTATAAGGGTGTCGGTGATACTGGAGGGCTGGAAATGATCCACTGAGTTTCACTTGTTGAATCAAGGCTGGGGGGTGTTGGTGGTTCTGCACCAGCTGCTGGCTGTGAATCCTGACAAGCCCGCACCTCATCTTTCTGCTTGACGGCTTCTGCTGACTCAGAGCTAGCTACACAGGGTTCCTCTTCTCCTGAGGAGTCCTCACTCTTGCTAAGCCCTGGCTGACCCACGACAGCCACCCTGCAAATGGTCAAGATCCACAATTGCCCATATGTGTGCATTCTCTGTTGTAGCACCCATCTTACAGAATGGCCTGCCTGAGAAGATCAGAAAGGGCCCTACCCTACTGGCTATCTGCAGACTATGCAAAACTGAATTCTTCAGAAGGGCTTTTTTATGCAGGTAATTAGCACTGTACTGTAGCAAAAAGTTTCAGAAAGTTGCTTTGGTACATGTGTAGGGGCTCTGCCTAGTACATACAGTCTATTGCTGTAAGTATGAGTGTTCTGTGTAATTTCTGCATCATTTAATGTGCCGTGTTAATATTTAACTTTTGTCTCAGCTCAGTTTTCAGATTTCTGCTTATTTTCAGGCTTCTGAAACCCAAACTTTATTTCTTTGTTTATTGAATGGCCTAGGCTGTTGACTGTATTCAACTTAGAATGTGTAATCCACCTTGGGCCTCAGTAAGAAAGGTGGTCCATAAATAATGTAAATAAAATAAAGAATGAAATAAAAAGGGGATCCCATCCTTCCAAAGCATCCGCCTGCCTGACCAACATCACCTCTGTCTTATCTGGATTCTGCTGCAGTTTTTCTGCCTTAGCCACAGGATCACAGCTTCAAAGAATCAGTTCCCAGCCAAGATGGACACATCTGGAGGCTTAATGAAATATGCAGTCCACCAGCAATGACACTATTCCCTGTTTAATTTACTGCTCACAAGCCCATTAACCTTCAGCTGTGTGATAGTGCATGGAAGGTGCTTTGGGGTGGGATGTCATCAATATGCAGATGACACCCGTCTCTATATTTCAATACACTGCATTTATATACGGACCATTAGCTTTGAGGGATTTTTTCCCCAACTTCCAGGATTACAGAGCTGATCCCATTAAATCTAAAATGTGTGAATTGGAAAGGTACATGTTCACAAATTAAAAGAGCAAGCATAAATTGAGATGTGCTGCAACTATTAAAAGTTGTGACTCTTCACAAGTAGAAGCTTGCATTTATACAAAACAACTTTTTTTTAAAAAAAAAAAAGCATGGCTTATATCTCATTAAAGACAGCATAACTTTGCTGAGTACATGAATAGATTCAAGTGAAATTTAATTGATGTCCTCTGGCAAAGGAAAAAATAACTTTAGTCATTGTGATCTAAATGGCAAACAGATCAAACACAAATGTTCTGAGTTGACAATAATGCCTGAGATCCACTGGAAGGTTTCCAGAGATGGAAAGTAGTTCCATCTGCAAAGTGTGATTTCCCTGCTTCCCCTTCCCACTATAGTCCCACTATAGCCCACTGATATGCTGCTCCTGGAGGACAGGAGACCACCCCCCAAACAGCCTGATGGGAGGCACTGGAAGCCTGCCATGGGAAGGGGACTGATGAAAGTTGCCCCCCCCCCCGCTCACGTGGATATGCTATGGGGGATCCAAGACAACAAGATTATGACATCATTTAATTAGGATTTAGGAAAATGTGGAGCCATACGCAAAGCTCTGAAATAGCAACAGAAGCATCACAGGTTTTGAGAAATAATTCCGCTTCAACTTACCCTTCCTCCTGAAACATTTACATAGGAGGAAGTATTTCCCTCTCAGATCCTGAAGATTCCAGAGATGTCAGGGCATCTGGCATAGATTTGCTCCCCAAGACTATTGTCCAGCATTTATCCAGAAGCCCTTGGCCAGAACACTCATTTACAAGCATATTAATGAAAAGGGACATAAAATAGCATTTGTTTTGCACGAGCTTTTGTAAATGATTGCAAACGTGTCAGCACTTCTTAGGAACTACCCAAAGCTTCAGTCACAGATCACTGAGAAATACCTGTCAATGATTCCTCTGCCTCTTGAGCCCTTTTCTGATATTATATACCGGTGTTCTCAGACAGCAATGGGGAGTAGGTCCTCTGATATCCATGGCTGCCATGCAGTTTAAACTGATCGCAATGCACATATTTTGCATGTGTGTATTGCTTTGGTATGCATGAACCAGTCCCTGGATCTTCCAAGGTTCTGGGTTCATGCAGATCACAACTGTACACAGATGCAAAATACGCTTGTTCAGACAATATGAGCAGCATGAGTACCAGGACCATTGTGGATAATGCATGCTTCCAGTAAGCATGGTTGGTGGCCTCATAGTTTGCATAGATATAAAAAGGACTCTCATATCTCCCCAGTTTCTTAGAGTCCAATAGTAAAGGTAAAGGTTCCCTTGCTCAAAAGCCAGTCGAATCCGACTCTAGGGTTGCGGTGCTCATCTCCGTTTCAAAGCTGAAGAGCCAGCGCTGTTCGAAGATGTTTCCATGGTCATGTGGCCAGCATGACTAAACACCAAGGCGCACGGAACGCTGTTACCTTCCCACCGAAGTGGTACCTATTTATTTACTTGCAATTTCTTGCTTTCGGACTGCTAGGTTAGCAGGATAGAGTTCAATATCAAGTCTTTAAAGACAAGGTTCTATTCTTAGACATTACTTGCATTTTTTATAGCTTTCAAATCAGCACTGGCCCCATATCAGTTAGAGCTTCAGCAAACCCCAAGTCTGAATTCCAACTTTGCCATGAAACTTGCCGGGTGACCTTGGGCCTCTCATTCTCTCCCAGCCTAACCTACCGCACAGGGTTATTGTGAGGATAAAATTGAGGAGGCAAGCTGGGGGGGGGGGTGAGAAAGCACAGAGAAACCGTAGACTCAGAAATAATCCACTGCATTTGGTAGCCCAAACCAGAGCAAAAAGCCTGTTTGGAAGTCATCAAGAGGAGGTTTTTTTTCCATTCTCACCCATAACACAGGAACTTAGGATCAGAAACGGGTGGACAAAAGTGCTTCCCACGACACATGATTAATTTAAGGTTGGGCATAGTCTGTTTTCTTAATGCCACCCACACTGTCTTCCAGATTAAGTATATTGTTTGAAGACTGCAGACTTCCTACACTTCCGTGATCAACACTGCAAGATAAAAGGCTTCACCTTATATTTAGTTCCAAAAGAATCAATAAACCATGTTCAGTTTATCTGCACACACACAAACAAATCCTACAACTAGAACAGAATCCTGGAGCCATTGCTTGGTATATATTCTACTGTGCCAGAAGAACCAGCAATCAAAGCTGCCATTTTCAGAGTCCAATTTATAATCCTGTTTGATATCACTCAAGATGCAATAAAGCTAATAAAAACTAAAGCCAAATTGATATAGTGTGTTTTATTCCAAAGCAGGTCTTGTCTGTTTCAGCAATAAGACTTTGTATGCCATTAACACAAATGTTAGCACAGCACAGTGTGGAATTTCCTATCTTTCAAAAATTTGTAGGGCTTCTGCTAATAAGGGGGGAAACGTTCAGGGATAACATAATTAGCTTCTAAAGTATAATTTGCTAAAAGCTTCTGGTCACAGTCCCAAATTTGCTAAGGAGCCAATCTGGAATGGCTGTGTTGATGTTCCCCTGACATCTCTCCATACTTCTCCAACAAAGAGGAAGGGGAATTGTTACCACCAATTCCTCACCACCTTGCTGCAGACCCTTAATTTGCCTCTCATGCTGTTCGTAAGGATTCCCTGTCCCCCAGAAGCAACATTTCAAGGAGATCAGTGGGCTGCAGAGGGAGGGGAAAGCAGCTACACTCTTCTCCCCTGACAGAAGTGGCTTGCATGAACAGAGAATTCGTCTGGTTCCAACCCACCACCTATAGTTATCCCACTCTAAGAAATGGAGTAGAGAAGGAGATCTACAGGAGAGAGCTGAACTTCTTAAGCTGAAGCACTTCCTCTGCTTCTGCAGCAGGCAAAGTATAGAGAGGAAAGGAAACCACCATACATTCAAATCCCTAGGACAACAATTTCTAACATACATTCAATGTCCCCAAACCAGTTACACTTTTACTTACTTAATTTTATTACAATCCTAGATCAGCAATGACATAATCAACAACACTTTTGTGAACATCCCTGTACCCAACACACTCAGAGAACATTTATGAACATTTGATAGGATGCTTGAAAATCCATGCACGAACACACACACACATAGGCATACACTTTTTCCAGCCCAATCCTCTTCCACACGCCACACACCTTATCTTTTCAACCTGTCTTCACTCTTCCCCAGGGTGAGTTCATGCGGGGGGTGAGGTGGGTGGGTGATGCAAACCTCCCCCCAAAATAACTGAATCAAAAGCCAGAGGAAAAGCTCTGATTCAAGCCCAACTGACCATGAGCCAACAGTGGCTACTGGATGCCTATCTAAATGATGATAAAGATTACCAACTAACCTGACAGCTTTAAATACATTCAAAATGCTTCTTGCCCAAGAAAAGAATAGCAGTCTGAGAACACAGAGCAGCTTGATTCCAGAGAAAGCAAGTCCTGCAGGAAGGACAGGTTCAATTTTCAAGCACATTTAGTTCCAAAGATCACAGAATTGTTAGTTTTGAGATGGTTTAGGAGAGGCCCAGCCGCGAAGAGTCGGACTCAACTGTGTAACTGAACAACAACAACAAAGGAGAGGCCAGGATGCTCCCCTCTGCTGAGTCATACATCTCCACTTCTTGCCACTGTTCTTCTATGAGCATAAAACCAATATGATCATGTTTACCTTCCCAAGTACCTAGTCCTTATATAGTCCATATACGTGCAGGAACAAACTGCACATATTTACGAGTCTATGACATTATTTGTGTGCCTACCTGATAAAAGTCTGCTTAAAATCTGGTTGCATAACACATCATTCACTCTTCCCTAGTCCACTCCTGGCACTGGAATGTCAGAGATCACAACCACAGAACAGAGATACATGATACAAAACACTCCCCTCTAAATCATGGAATGCAACAGGGATTACCACAAAACCATTTGTCCAAACCCTGTGACAACCTGCAGTTAATTGTTCAAGCTAATGCCCCATAATGAATAATTAAATTATGCAGTCCACGGCTAGAGGACTTAGCAATGGCCACCATAAAGATAGCTTTAAAGGGGGGGTTAGACAGATTCATGGAGGACAGGTCTATCAGTGGCTCCTAGCCATGGTGACTAAAATGAAGCTCCACATTTCAGAGGCTAACAGCTTCCAAGTCCCAGCACCAGGAGGCAACATCAGAAGAAGGCCTCAGCTTCTGTGCCTGGATGTGCCTCCAGAAGAACTGTCTGGCTACTGTGTGAAACAGGATGCTGGGCTAGATGGACCACTGGCCTGACCCAGCAGGCTGCACTCAGTTCTTAAAGTTTCCTTGGAATAAACATTTCAGCTGTTGATTCAGCAACATCAGTTAACCCACATTTCTGTTCTGATGATACATCCACATCTACATCCTCCCAACATGTGCAGTTGCCATGTCGCCTGAACAGTGGCCATATCTTGCACGTGCACACAGCTTCAGCATGTGAGAACTAACCAATGGATATTTCAAATTTCTGGTTTGTGTATCCTGACGTACTATACACATGCAAAATATGAGCACTGCCCATATTCAGACAACATACTGACCATGCATATGGGGACCATTGCAGGTAGCAATTCCCGATAAGTGTAGTTGCCAGACTCCTGAAGCACATGGATATGATGTCTGGAAAGCTCTCCTGTCAAACCTTTGTAAATACAGAATAGCAGCACATCTTCTGTTTATGGTTGTATCTGCACTAGCATGAAAGGGTAGGCTGCTTCTACACCAGCTGCATGCTGATGTGCAAACAGCCCCTGCATTCCACAATGCATCGCAGTTCAACTGCTGAGCCATTACAGTGTACCCAGTTTGTTTGTTTTTGAAAACCTGAAAGCAAGTGTTAGAAATCTACACAGCATCGGGCATTATGTTTGGGCTGCGCTCTCTTACAGCATGCTCTCACTGTTCTGCAAAGCCCAATCAACAATATTGCGTGACATGCTGTTCTGCTCCACACAAGCAGAAGGTGACAGAAGCTAGGGGATCACTTTCAATATTTACTGCAGGTTAGAAAGAAGTATCCAAAGTCATTGATTTCACTGTTGGTGTTGAAGATAAAACAGGGACACTATATCAATAGACTGGCAGTGTATTTTGCAATAAGCTAGGAGAGCTATAGGTCAAGTTGCTGATTAAGAAGGGATCTTTGCAGCTTGGGATGCAAGCCTGTCAGGAGATGACTATGCAGAACAAACCAAAATAATTTATTTTCATAGATAAGTTAAGCTAATACTCTAATATTGTGCAACACATTTTTATTCTTATATTTTTATCCCATTCCTCTCTTTCCAAGGCGCTCAGAGCACGATACATGGTTCTCTTTCCCCATTTTTCCCTCCTAACACTCCATGAGGCAGGTTAAAGCTGAGAGAGCATGACGGGTTCAGTGTCACCCAGTGGACTTTGTGGAAGAGCTGGGATGTGAACGCAGGACTCCTTAATAATAGTGTGGAATTCTGACCCTTACAATTCACTAGCAAGATACTAAGATACACAAGCAGGAACACTGTGGAAAAGGCTGCAGTGTGTGACACAAGTGTGCGACACAATCCACAGAGCCATAAGACCGGGTTTCCCTAATCACAGGTAAGCTCTGCTTTCCCTAAAGGCATCCCACAAACGTATAGCTTGGTTCCAACAGGACATTTCCATAAGTGGAAGGAGGCATTTTGGGCTGCAGCAGGATGGGGGAGGTGAGAAAGTCCTGTGCCATGAGTGGAAGGCCTTCTGCCTACAGTCATTCTCCATTGGATCTAAGCCTATGACAGCCAGATAATTGACGAAGGTTAACATTTAGAGGACAGTAAGATGAAACAAAGGAGAAAAGAAGAGGGGGAAGAACAGAAAAGGTTAGAAAGTAAAGGACAATTTTTAAAAAAATCAGGGAGAGTTTTAAAAGATCATGCGAAGAGCCAATGTAATGTAATTGACATTGAGCAGAGTTTTCATCTGGGAGTTATGACTTTGTCCCAAGGACTTATTGTGTGAACTTTGGCAAGTCATTCTCTCTCAAGTGCAGTTCTCCATCAATAAAATGGGCACAAAAGACTTCCAGTTTTGGCAGCTGCAATGGCGGCAGTGGTCTCCCAAGTCTCTGGGAGCCGCATGCCAGCACCAGCGGCTGGGAGGGGTTGTGATTGTCCGCACCACACCCGGAGCCCTTGCATTGGGCTCCCAGCCATGGGGCACTAGGAGAGCTCTTCCTCTGGTGACTGGTTGGTGAAGGGGGGCTTTCCAATGCCCCAAAAGTCCCACCACAGAGCGTCTGAGAATGGAACGAAGCATGCACACCAAAACAAGCATTTGGTGGCCAAGCATATGAGCTTTTAAAGCGAATAAAGTGAAGATAACATTGAACTGTGAGTCAAAGTTTAAGCGAGAAACACCGAAGATAGCAGAAACTCCCCCTTAAAAGGTGAGGGGGGAAGGGAACTCTCCCCTGCTAAGAGGAAAACAATTGAACTTGTTACTATCTACTTGAGGAGGGGTGAGCTATAAAGGCATGATGGACTAAAATAAGGAACTAGTAAGAACTTACCAGGCTTTGCAAAGAGTATTGGAGATTGTAATAACTTTTTTAAAAAGTAAACAACTTTTCAACATGGCGCCTCCACGGAGGGATGAGAAAGAGAAACAAACGAAACCTAAGCTTCTTGCTGGAAATGCCAAAAGCCCAGCAAGTCCTGTCCCTAGACAGGACACAACAGTAGGATGCTGACGGAAGTGTTGCGACCCCTGCTGGAACAAGTCACCACATTACACCAGAAGGTTGATGCACAGCAGAATCAGCTGAGCGAAACAGCTAAAAAAGCAGAAAAAACGGAACAGGAGCTTAAAGTGGTCGATGCCAACTCTAAGAAGCTTCAAAATCAACTATATACGACAAAGGAAAAGAGACAAACTAATGAATCCCATTTGTTACAGCTGGAAATGGAAAGGGCAAGCTATGTCTTAAAGTTCCAAGGGATCCCAGAAGCGAAGGGAGAGAATCTGAGACTGATTATGTCTGATGCATTGGCTTCATTGGCAGATTTAAAAACAGATACAATACAAAGT